>OU342574.1:2500000-5000000 GCA_910589295.1 Noctua janthe
ACCAAACAAACACCAACCGAAGTTATCCCTGTTTGCATTCTGTTATTATTATTTTTATTATTTTTCTGTGAATACTTTTTATACAGGGTGTAACAGAAAGGGTATAGTATGAAAGGATATGCTGCAGACCATCAAACTGAACAACTTCCTGCATGGGTCCTCTTTTTTTTTAATTATCAGCTGTCCCATACTAAATTTCAATACCTACTCGACCCAAATGTATAGGACAGCTAATAATTAAAAAAAAAAATAAAATTTCCATATGCTTCGTCATCCATCAGCTTGACCTACTTTTTGTTTAGCAATTTCATACACGTCAGTTCACCATATCATGTCAACAGTAGTAGGATAAACCCGAATTGGCTTAGCTTTATCCACGTGTTGTTGATTTAAATAAAACAATGCGAAGGAAAACATCACCTGATAGTTATTTTTAGTTCCTCAACAATGCTAGTGAACTCTGCAACTACATTATCATAATTATTGCTTATATAAATAACGTTTTACATACATCAAGTCAAGTAAATCGGAAAGTGTTTTTAACGCTTGGCTAGCATAATTATTAGCTCATAAGGTTCCCACTGCTGGGACACAGGCCCCCTCTATGTGAATGTTTTCTATGTGGGATGTAATCCACCATGCTTATGTGCGCGAGCGCGTTAGTGGTTGTCACTCTTTTTGATTCTAGAGAGATGGTTTCCACGCGATGTTTTCCTTCACCGTTTGAGGGCGCTAAGTTTATTAATTTGTTTAAAATAACTGTTGCCCCCCACATTCGTCTTTGTGAAATTATTATAACAATATTAGTTCCCTATTTGAATTGGATTTTGTTAACAACAATGTCAAGGGTTTTTTTTTGCATGGAATCCTAATACTTTTTCTAAAATTAAGAAACAAGTTACTTCTTATAACATCACTACCTGCCAGTAAATGTCCCGTTAATTTCGGTCAAGCCGTTTCGGAGATTTGCCGGAACAAACAGACAGACAAACGTAAAGAAAATTTTTTTTGGAAAAAATTGTTTTGTACATATAAAACAAAAAAAAACATTTTTTTACAGTTTGTCTGTCTATATATACTTTCAAATGCATTCAGTTATAAGCTATTATTTTCAAATTACAAACAGTCACTTCAATTTTAATTAATTGTATATACATAGGTACGCCAACAAAACATACATTTTACATTCTGAATTATTAACCTTACTAATTCTCTCTAAAACGGTTGTAGTCACGAAGAATTTAGAATAAAATTGTGGTAGACACAAAGTACCCACAATTCAAGAGTTGTTTACAGGCCACTTTTAGCTGCAAACACTACAAACGAAGGAAGTATCAAGTTTCTAATCACTACTAATTAGCATTGGTACTTAAACTCATCACAAACATGTAAGTTTTTTTCATTGAGCTTGATAATAAATTGATTTTCTTCGATATGATTCTGAGTGAATGAAACTGACTGGTAAGAACTAGCATAAGCATAGCATAGCATAACCAGCCTATTAATGTTCCCACTGCTGGGACGCAGGCCTCCTCTCTATGAGAGGGAATGGCTGGGCCACCGCTGCGCTGCCGGTAAGAACTAATGATTTCTTAATAGAAATACCCTATAACACTTAGGTGCACTTAAACTACTACTTACTAAACCAAGGATCAGACAGTATTTGGAGCCAATGGCAGTAGCTGTTCCAGTAAAACAGTGATGAAGCTATACAGGACGAATAGCGCCATCCTTATTTCACTACAAAACAATGGATCTCAGAGGATAATTTGCAAAAAAGAAAGGTTTTTCCAATCACCCCGTGACATGACTTCTATCACATGTTTGTAAGCATATTTATAACAATCAACTCACCAGAACATAGCGACGAGTAGAACAGGGAAGACAGCAGATATGATGGACAGGGTCCTCCAATGCGTCCACCCGCCGACTACGAAAGTGAACAGGATCCCTACAGTCAGGAACAACTGGAAGAAGGCGCCCAAAGACCCTCGGATGGAAGTCTCAGCTATCTCGCCGATGTACATAGGGGCTGCTACGCAGGCGCCACCTGGAAACGAAGAAAAACATTAATATGTAGAGTAACAGAAGTCTGGGACTACTAGTATAGTCATGAAAGCTAAGGTTGAGGACTGGTGGAATGCAGTAGTCGCTAACCTATAAAGCAGAGTGCTTGTAGATGTAACACCAAGAAAATTGCGTTATTGTTGCTGCTAGAGTGCTAGCCTACGTCATCCCAATGCTGCTTCTCCCAATAACTTTCAGTTTTTACATATTTTCCAAAAAAGTGCTTTACCATGTTGAAACGTCAATTATTGTGCCCACATTTTCACTAGTCTCCATATTATTCGAAATAGAACACTACATTGATTATTGGGTGGATGTAATTGTATCCTGCAGTTTGCCAGTAAACCAGTGGTTCACACTGAGATCACCAATCCTAATGCCAACCGTGGATATTACTTTCGTCATGACATTTGCACATCTAGTTTGTTACTATTCCATTTTTTTTCCGTCAAATTCAAATTTTTCTTACAGTGCACTGTTTTTTGCAGTAGCGGTTTGGGTTGACTAAAATATGATTCGCAACCACCCATCTTCATTTTAGTCCAGAATCACCCATTACTGCCTCCACATTTCTTGTACCATACTTCTCGGTTCTGTGAGACCCTCTGTGGAGACCCTCATCCAAGTGTTTCCTGTTACTTTCACGACATCGTCAACCCAAGGTGGTTTAAGACGACCCTGATTTCTTTGGCCCATCCTTGACCACATTTCCGATTATACACAACTTGATGATGATAATTCTAAACTCACCAGTAGCTAAACCAGCGAAGAATCTCGCAGCAATCAGCATACCAGCGCCGTTGGCGAAGATGGTGAGCAACCAGTTGAGCAAGAACGGCACAGCGAGGATGAGCACGGTGGGTCTTCTGCCAACCTTGTTAGCTAGCATTCCCACGGGGAGCGCGCTGAGCGCCGCCCCTATGGCGAGGATTGAAGATACTAAGGAACCTGGAAAGAGGACATTTCAAAATTACAACACATACAATATCATGCCTGTATTTCACGAAGGTACCTGGTGCTAAGGTTAACTATATTTCGTTATTAGGAGGGTTGGAGGCGATAACATAAACTGAACACAAAAACGACTAGAGTATTTCCTGGGTAACCAAGATCGGCAGCTGCAGTCACTATAGCTTCTAGAGCAGCATCCACAAGCATGATAATAGATATTTGCTTAAGAATGCCTTTTCTGACAAAGAACAAGCTTGAACTACTGAAGCCGTATTTCCTTTCTAATCTGACGCACATAAAATAATTAGAGATTTTTGAGGGCTTATAATTGCCAACATTGGAGAGACACCAGAGTCCTCATGTCTCCTAATACCAACAAATTCAATTCATATCTGACAAGCACGTGGTTTGGTTTCCCCTACAGGGGTGTAGAAAACGATAATTTGATCTCCTCCTTATCATTGAGACACCTATTAAAAGTGTTCATCACCAATGTTAATAGATGACAAGTTTAATAATGAGCTAGCTAGTGTAGAACCACCTTTTGAAGATCAAGGCTTGCTTCTTGGTAACTTTCTGAATCCAAGCCGGGCTGTAAATTATGGGTTATTATCATAACTGTTTTATGCTTTGTTTTCGATCGACTTTATCCCGTCTCGGGCCGACTCATCTAGCACAATCGTAAATCATTCTTAAATCAGACAAGCCTGTTTGCAGATTACACGTCTACTCGTATATATCTATTTTTACTACAAATTCGGATGGCGTATCGTCGTAAACACACACAGTCGTATCATGAGACGCGGCCATACATTACGTAATCTGGGGGCCTGCCAGATAACTTCAGTTGAGTGCCCTTATCACAGGATGTACAGTTCAACATGGGTGTTTTGGCGCGTGGCTCTAATCGGAAATAACGCTCACATCTTAATTTATAGTATTGCATATTTCTTTTTGCGCGTGTGACGTGACCGTAGTCGGAACTACAGCCACCATCTTGTTTTTTTAACACAATTTTCACAGACAATTTCACATACGGTTACCAACACCAACAGGGCAATGATGAATGATTAGGGTAGCGGTACCCTAATCATTCATCATTGCCCTGCCCATATCCCAATTTAAATGAGGTCGGCGCAGCATGTCTTTTTCCATACCTCTCTATTACTTGTCCGTCATCACAGCAGTCACCTCCTTTCTAGCCATATCATTGTTCACACAGTCCATCCATCTTTTCTTTGGTCTTCCGTCTCTTATAACCATCCACATTTATACTTAAAACTTTCCACATTTTCCTCACTCCTGTCAACGTCATTGAAAAAGGACCATGAGCCAAAAGAACCATGTATCACGGTACTATTGAATTCTATTTTTACCAGCTGTTGCCCGCGACCTTCGACCGTGTGAAATTATTATAAAAATATAACGGAGATTAGCTGCAACAAACAGACAAACAGACATACATTAAAAAAAAAGAGAATTTTTGGTATAAGAACCGTTACTTTCAAATGCATTCAGTAAAAAGCATTTGTTTTGATATTAGAAACAGACACTTCAAGTTTATTTATTTGTATAGATTTAAATCGGTTACTAATCTATATGACATCTTTTGATACACGTGTACCTGTCTTGCCTGCGACGTCATAAGCATTGGCATATGTATTGGAATTATTTTGTACCATTCCTGAAGCTGACATTTGAAATGTCGTAACCTTTGCCAAAAGTATGTGCCGGTCGATGATAGTGACTACACGCTTGTCTACAAGTAACTCTTATTCACACGAGACTTACTGCCTCGTCGGTCTAGAGGTCGCAAGCGCGACTGCTGAGCATGAGGTCCTGGTTTCGATTCCCGGAACGGGCAAAGTGCCAGTGTAGCAGCCACGGAGTCTGGATTTGTACCTGGGTAATGGCAATAGGCTCGCCCCCTATTACATGGGACGTAAACTTAACTGGCGAAAGGTGAGTGTGCTATTAGGAACACCTCTGCCTAAACCTTCGGGGATTACGGGCGTGATGTTATGTTGAAGGCTCTTAAGGTCAGTTTCCACCAAGCGGAACAATCCTCTCGCACTTTTTTGATGTCACTGATTAAAAGACTGTATCAGTATTGTATAAAAATATAAAATTGGGCGCTCGCGCATCCTCGAGCACGTTAATGTCTGCATCGAATTTTCCGCTTTGTGGAAACCCTTGTTTTTGAATAAAACAAACTACAGCAGTGAGCTTCATGCTTCAGTACTTATTGATTTCTTTTCATGAACAATAAGAGATTACCTGTGAACATTATTGTAGCATTTACTAATACCAAAAGAACTGACCATACCAAACAGTGAACAATAATACTCGGTAACAAATACTAGTTGTATCATAAAATACAGCTACCACATTCTTACGGTTAACCTTTAAGCCTGATCGAAATATGTTAAACACAACAAAAAAACACATTCTCTGTCCCGTTGAATTGATTTGCATTACATTCTAGGAAACTGTTTATAGTAGTTCATCCCGCTCGAATAGTTTTCCGAAATACTCAGTAATGAGAGTGAGATACGTTCTTATTTTTTCGCAAACTCGACACTAATGCATGTTTTCACCGAAACTAGGTGACACTTAAATGATGCTCTGATGAAACAGGGCACGAGGAATACGATACGGCGAGACCAGATTTTCTCTTTCAGTTTCAATATTCGAGTCTTAAGTATTCATCATATACAGAACGACTTTACCCCTGCTGGAGGCCTATACCCAGCTTTCATTGTGCCAAGCTTCACGTTCTTGTGCCAGCCTCATGCAGGATATTCCCGCGATAGAAACAATGTCGTCTGCCCATCTCGCCGCCGGACGACCAACACTTCTCTTTCCAGACCTTGAACGCCACTCGGTCACAGCTTTACTCCACGTACCATCACCGCACCTTAAGTATTTTCTACGTAGCTGTAATCCAAAAGGACAATAGAAAGATCCGCAGGCACACCAAGGTAACCAACATATGCCGAAGAATTGATAAACTCAAGTAGCAGTAGGTAAGGCACATTGCTCGCAGAACGAAAGGCCGGAAGGTGCAGCGTTGATAGACCTCTCACAAGGTGGATCGATGACCTGGTGAAAGCCGTGCGAATTCGCTGGATGCGAGAATAATAGGTCTTGTATTCACAGCTGAACATAGCTTTTTCCAGCGGAGAATGTGCTTCGACTAATGGTGCTTCTATGTTCGTTATGGAATCTTGTAAAAACGGGCGAAAATTTCAATATAACATAATACTTGATAGGTTGCGAAAAACTGGAGATAGCTGGCCTCTTGAAGCGTATTGTGGCTGGTCATTACAAAATTATGTCAGCTTCTAAATTCTTCAGGCGCGCTTATATAGAAACTTGTTTGTTAGATAAGATTATCACAAGAATCACTAAAATACGTTGATTCTCAAAACTGTGTTTATTTTTCTCCGGGGGCGTGTCTTGCGATGTGGTCTCGTGATGGCTACGTCACAGTAACAAGTGCCAAGAAAAATGTTTTGATCGTAAATAAGTGCCGGTTGTGTGGATTGAGCATTTTTAGCACTAAACACCGGATACTATTAAAACGAATGAAATATTGATGCAGGAAATGCGATTACCAGGCCTTATTTTAGTTGCACGACAGGGTTTGACAACCGTCTATGGATTGACCTCAACACCTCGACAATACGTCGCCGTCGTATGTTGTTGAGGACCTGGGTTCAATACATGGGTCGGGGAAAGTGTCATCAGTATTTTTATGTTAAAGTCCCATGTAATAGGGGGCGAGCCTATTGCAATCAACCAGGCATAAATCCAGACTCCGTGGCTGCTACTGAGAAATCCCTGATGGAAAAACTCAATAACATTTTGCCCGAACCGGGAATCGAACCCATGACCTCATGCTCGGCAGTAGCAGTTGCGACCACTAGACCAACTTCTATGAAATTGATCGTAGGTAGCCAATGGCGTCCTGTATTGTGCCTATCCCTCGTTGGAAAAAGGCGTGAATATTTGTTTACAAGCATAAAGATCGTTCAAGTCTTAATGGGAGGTGTGTGCTTTTTGTTTAACAACTAAAATAGATCTGCGATGGCATGCCAAACGCCCACCGCTGTGCGTTCGTCGCTCGTTGTAAATATAACATGTTTTAGCAAATATTTTCACCGCATTAAACTAGATTTTAAGAGGTTTTAAAACGAGTCATTTAATTACATAATCTTGGCAGATGTGAGGAGGTTAGTGAACATAAGCTGTTTGTGAGAGACGAACTTAAAATTGGCGATTTTTTTCAAAGTTCAGATTAACAATGAACTTTTTTTTAATTTTTGTCTTATACTTTATCTGAATCAGTAAGCTTTCAAGGAATGTACCTTACTTTTCTATAGGTTTAAATTTAATTGCTTCAAACCAGGCCAGTTGTGGACAAGCATATTTAATGTAAAAAAACGGTTACTTTTCAATATTCCTCAAAGCATTCTTCACAGAAGTTTCACTGATCCCTCAACCTTACCACTTACCGTTTTCCTACAATTGATTATAATTTTCTTTAAGTTACTCCGTAACGCGTGGATGGATTTCAATGAAATTTGTTACGCAGGTAGATTAAAACCTGGGTTAGGACATAGGATAATTTTTTCCCGGCAGTACATTCCCGTGGGGTATTTACGGACCTCCACGTGGGCGAAGCCGCAGCCACGCCGTCAAAATCAAGTCAAAATATTTACATTCAGTCAAAAAAGTATCGGGAATGGATGATTTGTTTATGGTTCTAAATTCAATTTTTTGTTATTTTTTGTTGTTGTTAGATTGGCACAACTGTTTTCCATTTTGGCGCGGAGTACAAATAACTAGTCACGTCGTTAACGCTAACTGGTAAGGTACCTTACTAGTTAGTGGTTTATTTTCATATTTTGAGAAAATACTAGTTTAAAGATAACATAAAATTATTGTTTTCCTCAAAGTATGTTATTACGAATAGCACAAATTCTAATTTTGTACAAATAGTTTACAAACTTAAAATGAATTCCCATACGCAAGTTTTGTTTTCCTGTTTATAAATTGGTTTAAACATAGAAGGTAAAACTAATTACTTAGTATATTTTAGGTGAGCAACTCATGGGTACGAATAAGGACAATGCATTAGTTAATTTGATGACCAAAAATCCCGTTTATATGCAATCAATTAATACCTACAGTATTGTGCAGGAAGTTAGTAATTAATCACTAAGTAATAAAATATCTCAAAAGAAACTGAATTCGGTATGATGTACTGAACACGTGGCAATCGGTGTGCGTCGATGACCGACCGCGACGTCATGAAACAATGACTGTAAGATGTAAATGACGGTAAGGAAGAACGCTGGAAAAATATTAAAATGACCACAGTTACGTACAGGTGTTCTTGGATTTTTCTATCAGGAATTTCTCAGCATGGTTTGATGGCAATAGGCTCGCCCTCTATTTACACGGGACTTAAAAATAACTGGCGAAACGTGGGTGAGGAACAGCCATTCGGGGATTACAGGCTTCGTGTTATGTTAGTTACAATAGTTACATTATAGTCTTCAAGAAGATGGGAGTTCCAATGATGTTGAAATTACAAAGTTGGAATTCAGACACAAACAGGAAGGTGGGGGCTGGGGCTTTCCCAGTTGCGTGAAACGCTCATGAAAATATACATTCTGTAAAATTGTACCTAAGTAAGTAGGTATATAAATAAATTTTGTTTTGTATGTTGGTGCGTGCGTCAGTCCATGTCAGTATTATTAGTTTTTGCAAGTCATCATTATTTTTGATTTGGGGCTCGTCCTTTAGTGGACTTTTATGGAATGCGAATAACATGAGTTCAAGGGAGTCATCATGTTTCTTGAGACTCAAATACCCACCCGTCCGTGAATTTGTTCAGTGAATGATGTAGACAGCGAAAACGGTAAAACGATAAATTTATAATTTCAAAATATTGTATATTTCAGCAGCAGTTCAAACATTATGTTATCAAAACTTGATTGAAGTTGGCGGATATCCTCATTCAAAGAAATAAATTGAACTTTTGCTTAATGTTTTACTGTAGACAAAAACTGACCGACGCCTATTTTAGTCCACGGATAAAAGAAATATGTTTTTGGAAAAACCAGCCCCAGATCATTGAGGTTCAATGTTTGTTCCTCAATGCCATAGATAGACTAGACTGTAATTAATTAAATATGTTTGATGACGCTTCTTCTCCTTCTGGAATCGAGGACTCAGATTTTGTCTGACCAGTTCGTACGCGACTTGGACAACTCTGTATTTTGCTTCACTCAAGACCTGAACGATGCAGTTAGTTTTTGACGCTAATTTACAAAAGTAAAGTACTCATCTCCACTTACTTTCTTTGGTGTCCAGCAAGAAGTCAGCAGGTTGCCCCAGCGAGTTGATCAACCCACTGTAGTTGCCTGCCGTGGAGTTTAGTAAGGATGCCGTCGCGTTGGCAGATGTGCCGTTGACGACCGTGACGTTCTTCCACGGCTCCAGTTGGGGCAGCGCTGGTGATGTCCACGCGAGGATTGTGCCACCGGCCACCGCGGCGATTGACGCTGTGAATAAAATTATGGTTTAAATAAAAGGCTAAGCATTCGAGAATATTCGAACAAATCATCTTCCTATCTGGCCTGCTTCGTAGCTCATTTGGTCGGAAACGCTACTACCGAGCAAGACGTCCTGGTTTCTATTCCCAGGCCGGGCAAAGTGAAATTGGGTTTTTCCATGAGGTATTTCTCAGAAGCTCGGAATCTGAACTTGTGCCCGTTTGATGGCATAGGCTCGCCCCCTATTACATGGTACTTAAACAACTGGAGAAATGTAGGTATACTAAAGGTATACCTCTGCGCAATCCTTCGGGGATTACAGGCGTAATATTACGCTATGTATCTTTCTATATGTTGAAGTATCTCCACCGCTACACTTACGACTCGTGTGTCGTGGGGTCGAAACATTAAATTATAGCAGGCACCAGGTACATTACTTTATGTCATTTATTACATCACTGCTGCAATCAAAACGGAGAATGTATCATCTTGAGGAAACCGGCTTTTGCTGCAAGCAAGAATTCGAAGACGAACTGCCCAGTTCGTCTCAGGCTGGCAGGAGGGCAGTGAGTCGTAGGCTACGACCCACAGAGAGGCACTCTCACTGAGAGGTATACCACCAGTGGGATGGTTTGTTTGAATATTATGTAGTTCGTCTGGTTATCTGATGTTAATGAGTAGCGATTTTCCACCTGCCACTATGAACTACGAGTACTTATTAATCAGCTAGGTGTTTCCACAAATGATCTTTGGCACTGCTCACCTCATTACAAACCAATAAACTTGAAACAATAACACTAATTTACACGTCCCTATATACATCTGCATTCATGATTCATCTAATAACTATAAATAATGATATCAGAATTCATTCATAATCTTAATGCACTCACAATGGCCAATGAGGTCGCGTTTCGGGTTACAACGTCACCAATATAACATGGTATGCAGATAAAAATGTAACTATCACGAAATGTACTGGGTTTATACATTCGTCGTATTAAGTGGCGCCACCGTAACATGCCAAGATATTGTGGTCATCGTAAAAATAGAGTGTCAGTTGTGGCCAATATTCAGCCACTAATAGAGTTGTCAATGTAACATTTATTTTTGTTTATGACGAGTCTAACGGCGTGAGTATTGGCATTGTTTTACATAATGCTGTTAGGCAATTTTTATAACAATTTATTGTTAAAAGTGGTCCCTCATAGTGTAGTAACACTACAACTTGTATTGTATTTATACCAAAAACATCGTCTATTAGATTATTTGAGGTTGAATGATATGAATGAAAACGGAGTTCAGTCGTGAACGGTTTACGACTGAACGGGGGAGACTATAAGAAAAAGAATAACCGGGCATAAACGCAGGAAAATGATGATAAAAAATCGTCTATAACAATTGTAAATACACAACAATGCACTTCTATTCCCCAAAAGGATATGCAGTGGTGTATAATAATAGTAACACACCCACAATTTGCACCATGTAGTTCCTTGTATAAGGGCCTACTGTCATGATGATAATCACGAACCCACACTGGGCCCGCGTAGTGGTTCACTCTTTATCGCAGAGAGTATCCCTGTATACCAGTGCTGGGAACATTATGAGACTGGTAAATAATGTGAACATAACATAACATCACGAATGTAAGCCCCGGAGGGTTAGGCAGAGGTTTACCTAATAGAATACCCACATTTCGCCAGTTATGTTTAAGTCCCATGTAATAGGGGGCGAGCCTATTGCCATCAACCGGGCGCGAATCTAAACTCCATGGCTGCTACTGAGAAATTCCTGATGAAAAACCTAATAACAATTTGCCCGACTCGGGAAACGAATACCAGACTTCATGCTCAGCAGGGGCGCTTGCGACCAATACGCCAACGAGTGGAACGTGGGACGGTGGACAGTAATTGATAAATGATGTTTATATTTAAATTATATTTTAAAAACGCTTTCACATGATATTTTAAAAATTTGATGACGTCGTCGTCCGACTAGTCTGAGAAGGAACAGCCGAAACAAACTCAAAGGTCACAGTAGACATAATCTTGGTCAAGTCACATGAAGACCATGCACGTAAGTGACTGATTACACTCATACTACGGATACAAAACACGTCAAAACAATATCTTTAATAATTACAATACAAGTATTGCCGTAGTCAATGCACTGAAGGTGCCTTTTGAACGAAAGGTAAGCAGAGGTCAAGCATGAACTGTTTATTGTAAACAACGTAAACTCAATGCATAATCATTACTTTGTCAATTAAAACAATAGCGGGCATTAACCAAACAAATAAGAAAGATATGTTAATAGATACAGGATTATGTAAAGGACAATGGACAGGCCATGCGTATTGTTATTTGTGTTATCTTATATTTAGACTGTGAGAGGGATTCGTGTCTGTTGCCCTGTCTAACAGATAGATGTAATGGTCTGACGGTTTTCGATCACAGCGGCCAATCTTAGCAGAAATCTTGGAAATCTTTAAACAGACTTCGAACCCAAGTCGGCCGGACCAAAGACAATCTCTGCAGATGGAGGTTCATGGAGGGCTCAGACCTCAAGTGCGTATGCGGCGTCTCCCCACAAACAATGGCCCACCTTCCATCTTGCCCCGCCTGCTCTATCAGCTGCGCTCTTGATGATTTATTTAGTATTTACTGCATCAGTGAGCGGGGTTCGCGTTCGCTAAGAAGAAGATCTTAGCGGAGATTAGCCATCGGCGCGGGAGTTATTATGGTGCACAAGTGTTTGCGCAGACACCGGTCCTTCTCTGTTACTTTATTCTCGTAGTCCGGTGGGACGGCAATCCGACATGACCGGAGATGAGAGATCAGACGCAAAGACAACGGCTTAACGCGCTTTCCGACCCATTGGGGTATCATACCGCCAACTTCCAAGCTCCAGGCTACTGCTGAGAAATTTCTAATAGAAAATTCAAAGGCACCTTTTGCACGACCCAGGAATCGAACCCAGGACCCAACACTCAACAGTCGCGCTTGCGACCACGAGACTAACGGAACAGTCACAACAGAATGATGTAAGTAATATACATACACCCAACCCGATATGAGGGTCACCGGCCTCTGAAAATCGCTTTCAAAGCGTTTCGTACCTATTGCTACAACGACGAAGACGATTGATATATTAAGGTTTTCGGCAGCTTCCAATAAGTACTACTGCGATCTCTGACAGTCGACCACTTTTCAACCTTATTACTCAGAGAATAAAGAACACATTTTTTACTCCGATCCTATAGGTACGTACATCACCTAAATTTTTGACTTTTCTATGTTCGTTATCGCTGTTACAATGTATATTTGTGTAGGGCCCCTTGTCTTCCAAGTTGCGCCACCACTCAATTCTGCGCCTAAAGAAGTCTGCCCACTACACCGTACCACACCACGACCGTGCTATGAACGTGTCCGGCAACAAAATATTCTTTGCATTAAAAAAGTAACTGTGAAAGGACAGTAGTTGCCCATTCAAAAGCGTTGATCTATAAGGAGAAGAATGGGCAAGACATTCCTTGGACACTCTTAGAGAATGAGCAGAGAATGCTTAGAGAAGGTTAGAAACTGAAGTTGGCTGAATTAAAAGTACACATACCTGCAACAGCAGCTAAATACTGGTTGACTTTCTTGGTCTGCCCGCCCTTCTCCTGGACGTCCAGCATATGCATCGTTGGCTTATCCATCTTTGTTGTCTTATGTTAGCCTGGTACTCGCATTCTGAAACAAGATGAAAATTTAATTAATTAATGAACGTGAACGTAGCAAAAGTTACATATGTAAGAATCGTAGCAAGTGGTGTTCTTTCTCCTTAGTGCTACCCCCTCAGAGAAAACGCGTGAATTTATCTTGTTATACCTCGAAAGGTGCACCGATGTCTTGGTGAAGGGAATCTGAGTGATGTACTCGTAGAAAGCCCTATGTCCTGCGGATGTTTTTCGGTTGACGATTATTTTTGATTTTGATAACTTGAAGTGAGAAGCAAGATAGTTCCTTGTCTTATTATGGAGAAATCCTCATGAATAATTTATCTCGGACGCGACTAAAGACACGGAAAACACTCGCAAATACGCAAATGCACTCAGAAAACCGAAGTAAGCAAGGGTAACAACAACACAACAGTAGCAACAACGAGCTAATAACAACTAGTTTAATAAACTAAACAACACAACTTATTAATTATAAGAAGATTAAACAATATTTACGACAAAAATAAACATTTTACTACCGCTATTTAGGTCAAAATTAGCAAAACAAGTTTGTGAGTCTATTCTAAACGTGTTCCATTGGTATTTCATTAAGATTATCTCAGATATTAACAAGTATGGCGGCCTTGGGGTGACCGCTGTGGGCTGTGCTAATAATCTGCTTAATTGTGCTAATTTGCTCAGCAAATACCTCTTTACGAGTACCGTAACTATGGTTCTGTTAAATAGTATTAAGAATCTAAGTGATTTGAATAAGTAGGAAAGAAAAATATTTTATTCATTCGCGGTTTTGCTGTAAATTTAGCAAAAGGTGGTGTTCGTTTACCCTCATATTAAGTACTGATATTGCCCTTACAAAAAGATCTTAAAAACAATTTAATTAATGACATGAAATTCTTTACATCTCGACTATTATAAGCGGTGGAAGGGACACCGACGCGAAAACAGCTCCAACACGCTACGGGTGCTGAATACGTGGTAACCGTTTTCGCTTTGATGTTCCTTCCACCCTGTACTTCTTATATCTGATAGCGTTAAAGACACTTCATCTCTTTGTCAATTCACGAAACTCGTCAGTGGACATTGAAAAAACACATTACCCCTACAAAGGAATCTGCTAAAATATTGTGTGCATTTACAGACACAAATCACTCATTCACAAAATCTCAAAAACAAGAAGATATCTGATCTGATTTGTACATAGTCCTATAATCTAAAATCTAGCCCATAAACATACTAGTTCCAGTCCATCCTTTGATTCCGTGTTTTTCTTGTCCATTCAACCTCCGGATGCAGTAAACAGATGCAGTATTGCAACAGGGGTCAAATCAAGCGCATTGCCAGTACATAGCAGCGCTAACGAGGCTCAATGGACCAAACGAGGTGGTCTCAAGTCATGCTCTCGATCGACAGATCCATAAAACCGTATTGTGTTCTTATTTCCGTGCTGTTGGGATTCGTAGGGCTGACTCAAGGACTTGCAATGAAGCAAAATATGTTGAGGTATAATACGGCATTGTGGGTAGTTCATTTTATCCACCTTGTGTTTAACTGACTGGCAATTCCCGCATTTTTAAGAACAGTCGCTGACCTCTCTAATCCAGGTCCAGTTGAAAACCAGCGTCAGGCACTAGTTGCCCGGCATTTTGCTGAACTGGTCCTATTTGCCGCAGCTATGAGGCACAGTGTTGCCTACATTTTTTTGTTTAGTTTTAAGTTAATTTTTTTTCTTGTATTATTTTTGTTAGGGGTCGTCCATTAATCACGTGAGGCTGGAAAGGGGGGGAGGGGGGTTCGGAAAAAATCACGAAATATCACTAGGGGGAGGGGCAGGTGTAGTGAGATATCACGTGTATTTATTTTTTCTTTGAACGCGCGATTTCTAAACCGAAAAGCGGTGCGTGACCTTGACATTTTTATCACGGTGCTTATTTTTCCAGAATAAAATTAGATTATACCTGTTAACCAGTATTTAAAGATAATATTCTGATTTTTTTTAAGATACTTTGTACCAAAAAAAAATACACGTGATTTTGGGTGGGAGGAGGGAAAAAAAAAAAAAAACAAAAAATAGTCTAAAACTTCACCACGAATCACCATGGGGGAGGTGGGGGTTAAAAATTTGCTAAAAAACATCACGTGATTAATGGACGACCCCTTATATATTGTGTGAAGTTGTGGCATGTGCCAAATAAATGTATTTTCTTTCTTTATGTTTGTCTCAAATTATCAATCTGTACATAATATAAAATTAACCACTTTTTTGACATGTTTTTGACATTAATTGTCATTGAAACACGATGAAATGAGATTGCGACTAGATTTTGAACCTCTTTAAGAAATTAGGTAAGTAGTTCATTTTATGTATTGTCCTCAGTGCCTGCGAAGATCAGACGAGATCAGATGTCGACCATCATGCTCACAATTTCTTCATGCGAATAACGAGGGTTTTAGTGTTACATACTGGCTTATGGATCTATGTATATTAATAACCTTCACTGTCAACCTAAAGAAATGACAATCTTCTACAAAAATCAAAAATCAATCAAAGCATTTATTTCAAGTAGGCCAGTTACAGGCACTTTTGAATTGTCGAAACAAAGGCAACAGTAAAATATAGCTACAGTCCCAGTCACAAGGCACAAAAACTGTGAAAGTACTGTAGTTGCCCATTCCCTAACGTAGATCTCTATGGAGAAGAACGGGCAAGAAACTCCATGGACACTCTTTTAAATCAGAATACTTTACAACTGTCTATAGACCGACAGCTTTAATGATTCCTACACAAAATCATTTTCAACTTTGAAAGTACATAGCATAGCATGCATGCATGTGTGTAGTATAGTATTTGTTTGTGTATGTGAATTTAAATGTTTGTAAACGCACACACGATACAGGAGAAATTCCTAGTGTGGGGGCAAAGTATTTAAGAAAAAAAAAATTAACTACGATAAATAAACAACTCAGTACGTTCAATCAGTCAGTCCGGTCGTTGCAATATCTCCACATATCCAGCAGCCCTACTCAGAATAATGAATGCATAAGAATGACTCTTTGTATTGTGTATTCCAAGGATTTTTATCAGTTAACAGTCGGCATTCATAGGTCCTAGGCTGGCCCACACATATGCCCATAATAATATCATCAATTTGAACATAGGGGTTAGTCTTCGGAACTAATGATCCGATTCCGAAAATTCTTTCACTAAAAAGTAGCTATACGCCGTGACTTTTTAGTCGTCTTACAACGGCCCACTTCATTTATTAATAATTCAAAAATAAAAATATTATTCAGTATTATGACGCATGACGAGGTTAAAACACCCTGTTGCGATGATCTACTCGATTCTCCCGTTTGACACGTAAACATCATTAACAGGATGTTTCATAATTTATTCTAATTTTTATTATTGTTTTTCTTTGTACCTATTATGGAAGATAAAAAAAAATCGCGCCTAGTGGTATTTTATGTCGGGTACATTGTGTGGACGACCTTTGTAAGAGACGACTAAAAAGTCACGGTGTATAATTTCCGAGTGTCATACGCTATATTTAAAACGTTCCCGTTGGATAATTTCTGATCGCAACGCTAGCGAAGCCGCGGGCTAAAGCTAGTGCCTAAATAAAATCTCACTGCTAGATATTTTCAACGCTCAGCTCAGCTTCGAGAGTTGAAATTACAATATCTATATAATTTAGGTGCCGCTCAGCGATAGTGAAAACGGACGATAGATTTCCTGTCTGTGTCCTAACACACACAAATCTTAAACTAACAGAACACGTAGGTATACAGCCCACAGACGAACTATGTTCTCTCGCGTTCCGTGGGTTGGACTAACAGACAACGCAAATATTTGTAGCACAAGGGCACTGAACTCACGACCCTGGATTAGACGTGTAAATCCGGCATTGTCTATTCACTATTGTATTTATTCCCAACAGCTAGCGAGAGAGAGAGTAGAGTTAAGTTTTTTTTTTTTTTTTTTTATTGCATTAAAAATCTTGTTGAAAACATGAAATGAGTGTACCTATACCTGTATACAGGTTTATTTTTTACTTTTCAAACCATTCTGGATAGATTCTGAATTCAAGAGAAAAATGTTCAAATATTCGTTTATTCCCATCTGTCCCACCGGTATGTCGCCACTGGTGGTAGTTGCAACTATTTGTCGCATCTACCACCGCTAGTGATGGTTGACCTAGAACTTACCCATGCTGATAAGAAAAAAAAACAACCGGTTTCGATAAAAAAAAACAACAGATTTTCTAAGCTTTTAATACTTCAAGTAGGTATTAACAACTATACTAACACTACAAACTTGACAAAAAAACCATCAAATCATTTTTAATCGTGTTTAGATATCCATAACCATCATATAGAGTTCCGCTAGCTAATTTTATTTGACCCTTTTTAGAAATAATCTTCTTTTCGAGTCTTAGTTTGTTGCTATGGACACTAATGGACAGGCCGGGAGACCGCCTACACAAGCAACGCCACGCGACACAACGTAAGATAGATTATTTAATCTAATCCCATTTCACAAGCGGATGTCGTCGTTTATTCTGTTATCCAAGTCATTTATAAACCGAAGTTTATTCTTGTATGTTCTTACAATGAGACAGTCATAGGATAGTCTAATCGATGAACAAGTAAGGTAAAAGTAATGCTTTAAGATACGATTATTATTCTGTGGTTTAGTAATTGCTTAAAGTTAGAACTGTCAAAAGTTTGACGTTTCTTACTTTGTTTAAATTCTTGTCTATTGCATAAAAATGGTTGCATGACTATACTTACTATTACTATTACATGTACTTACTATTACTATACTTACTATTGACTTATGACTATAGATACAAGTGATACTCATGTAATAGACGGTCGCCATTGTATCGCTAACATGTTGTGTATCGTAATCACGCTTTTATTCTGTATGAAGTTGAGTATGGTATGATTTCTTCAGTAAACAGAAGAGTCAGAAGACCGAAAGTCTGACAACCAGTCTTACCAAGGGGTATCATATTACCCAATAACTGAGTTGCGGGGGTCAGATAGACAGTCACCTCATGTAAAATACTGGTATACAGTAGCACCCAGTTAGACTGAAAGCCGACTATAGCATAGTTGGGACAAAGGCTACAACGGAACCCAAAAAGAAATAGAATAGAATGGCTCTGTGGGAACTAAAGATGAGTTATAAGGGTGGTACCCCAAGAGCTAATTTCAGCGATGAAATTGAAAGCGATTGGCAAATGTAAACCGCCTGTTATTGCCGCCATTGATATAAACTATTATCCTGGCACTTCACATGGCGTATTTGTCAAAATGTTCGTTATATTGAATCGAAAACAAAATGTTCTTATTGCCTATCGCGATAAAGTTCACTTTGTTTTAATGATAGAAAGCGAATATTTGCCCAGATCTGCCAAGTGTAGTGCCACCATTACAGTCACTGACAACGCTTGAAATTCGCCCAAGCTAAAACGTTGATAATGAAAAGTCGACCAATTCTTTTCTTCTGAATATTCAGGTTTAAAAAGTTTATTTTCACTGTACTTTCTACTGAATCTTCGTTTTTTGAAGCATTTTCATTCTGATATCTTGGAAAAGAAGATAGGTCTTCATTTAATTTAATTGCGCCCCAAGCCTATCGTTTTCAGTAACTGTAGTAGTTTATGATAATGCACAGTCAATTAACCACACTCGAATATTGTTATCAGATTATTTACAAGGAATAGTTTGTGATAAACACCCTTGAAACACTAGTGGTAAAGATACGCCAAAGTGCCTCTTACACGAGAATACCTCGACATTCACGACAGACGTCATGTACAGACGCCATCACATCAAGCTAATACTATCTGTCTTCTTTAACAGATTTTCAACTTTATCGCTAAAGCATTAGGTTCCAGGTTGATTGGGAAAATTTGACAGTTTCGGGTAGCTTGATGTGTCTGTACATACAGTTAAACCAAGAAATAAATGCGCTTCGATAATCTTAATCTGATACAAAATTGCACAGTTTCCGTTCATCCCTAATGTGATACTGATCGTTCTTTCGATCTTGAATTTTTCGCTTGCGTCTATGAACGCAAAAATTTGCTGCATATATACAGGAAGAAATTACTGTTATTTGGCGGAACTGGGATTTTGATGGACTAGCTTCCGACCACCAATTTCGAAACAGGAAATAAATATTTAAAATTACTATTTTCAATAATGTATATACATACTACCCACAATAATCAATTAAATACACGTTTTACTGACATGAGTGCAGTCTGTCAAATAATTAATTTTTGAATCGAAAACAATGCCGCATATAGTCTAGATTTAACGGTAGTTATTGATAATTTTACAAACAAAGATTGTAAAATAAAATTGTATATTTCGTTTTATTGTCTTGTCTACCTATATCATTAATTATTGTAATCTACTTCGCCATTTTTTATTTTTTACTAGCTTCTACTGGACTTCGTTCGTCTGGTACGGACCAACCTTGATAATTATTCACGGGATCCTTTTGTAGGGTTGAAAGTAACATAGGATACTTTCATACGTCTTACCCAGGTCGAGCTCTATCCCTGTGCAAAATTTCATGCAAGTCCATCCAGTAGATTTTACATGAAAGCGTAACAAACAAACAAACTTTGACATGTAGATGTAGAATATTATTAGTAGGTACGAGCTGCGTTATACAACATGGTAAAATACTTAATTTAGTAGTACGTGAGTAGCTTTGCTTTATTAGGCCCTGTGGGCTGTAAGGAGCTAATGAATCAGATGATGAAGTAGTTTTGCACCTTTAAAATATTTAGTTTAATTTAATTAGGGCCCCAATTTCATGTTTGCCCCGGGGCCCTCGGTTATATAGCTACGCCACTCCCTGCCATAACAATAAATATTACTCAGTGAATAAATACCATTACGAATAATCATTATCATAAACATTTCTAAATAACTATTAATTCTTATAGGCATTATAGAAATCAAACACGTGCCTTTGAAAATATTGGTATTATTCCAAGAAGGTTAGGATATTATACGCAATCAATCGGCGCCAAATCTGTTCGTCTATCTCTTATCAGCTAGCCGTTATCATGCAATTCATCAGGGATTGAAGTGGAAGTGTCATCGTATCGAACGACGGAAGCCTGCCCCCAAGTGGTTCGACCTTGGGTAAGTAAGGATGGGGGTACACGGAATGGAATACCTGAAAATCGTGTTTAGAAATTACCTGCGTATCTGTGAAGATGATGTGGGATCATCATCATCTGCCTAGCCTTTTCCCAACTATGTTAGGGTCGGCTTCCAGTCTAACCGGATGCAGCTGAATACCAGTATTTTACATGGAGCGACTGCCTACAGATAGTACTAGGTAATACGATATCCCTTGGTAAGACTGGTTGTCAGATTAGGTACCAAATACTTATGTAAAATCGTGTCGTATAATATGGTAGTTTGTGTAGGATACCTGTTACTTTTGTGTTGGGTTAAGGAGTATACTTTTAAACCCTGTGTAGCATTAATAAATGGGTACTGTCAACCATCTGTTAGATTAACGGATCTACCTGTAGACCCTGTATCAGATTTAGGAGTATACCTGTAAATTCTGTGTAGGATTAACGGCAACAGGTGCAAACCCTGTGTCGGTCAAATATGCCTGTAAATCCTGTAACTACACATAGTTTTTAGGAGTTTTTTCCCAAACCACTGCAAGACCTGAAAGCCAGAATCAACAGTGGCGACCACCAGAAAAGCGCCGAGACAATGAAGATCGACGAAATCCCAGAGAAACAATTTAACTGTCTTGGATCCCGTAACGCAATTATCATATTATTAGAAAAGAATAGCCGAGGAGGAGGGAAAACATAATTTTCACTTTTTTTTCTACTACACAGTAAGTAGTCCTGATAGTCTGTCAAGTCACGCTTTATACCAGTAACTGCGATATGAATCAGTAGGCAGCAATTCTTTCTATCCTGTGTCGTCAATGGCGACTAATGGATAATGATAAGAGTGGGCAGCTTCCTTTTAAGCGTTTATATCTTGTTAGTGTTTTTATATTTACTTTCCCGTAGGTGGTTCGTGGGATTGAAAGATTCTATAAAGACTGAGCTGATGCGTTTGAAGTGCGAACCAACCAATTGCGAGATAATAATAATCACTTTTTTCTTTATTAACGCGCTACGTTTATCTTTGAAGCCCTGGCTCTAGCGCTAGAAATACCTGTATCACAAGATTTAGGTGCGAGTGTGTGACATTTTGATTAAATGATTAATTTTACAGGTATTCCTGAAAACTTTGTGAGTACAGGTTTAATTGAATAATATCTAACAACAATACTCAATGTTACCTGTATATGTGAATTGACAGCAAACAGTATCATCATTAATATATGAGAGCGTTAATCTCGTCCTTCTCACTGAATTGTCCAGTCGAATTAAGACAGAAGACGGGAGGCGCCAACAAAATGAAGGGCAAAAAAAGATATAAACTACATCCGCTGGGTGAAGCCTGAAGTGGGTGACGGCCGCAGCTGGTGACGGTGAGCTTTTGACCGGCCATTTACCAGCCAGGATGAAGATTTACTTGGAGGAACACCAAAAGTCTGACAGACTCCTTCATCTGCCCGTTTTAAGACGGAGGACGGGTATATGGCATTAGTACTTGGGTTTGAAAGCCACATACGACGTTGACAATCCAGGCCATAAAGTCATAACTCACTAAGTAGAAACCACAAGTCCTTGCTTCTAACAGGAGCCATGTGCCCTTTTTCCACAGAGTATTGAGCCCCATGTTACAATTGGTCTCATTTTCATCACTGCAGGGTCTCGGATCACAAGATGTTCTACCACCAACAGCCTTTTTGCCAAAAGAAGTCATGAGCTCCTAGCTTTTAACAGAAACTATTAGCCACAAAGACAGGTGCTTCTGTTATGTAATGTAAGTAAATAGATTTATCATAAACACACGTGACGATAACACTGATTTATCATTATTATCATCGTTGTTAATTTTTATGTCGTGCTATCATACTCAAAATGTGTAATCAACATTGATTTTTGTGATAACGATAGGGGGATGATTATTTTTACGCACTGCGTATAGTATCAGAAATAATAATATGTTGTTATTAAATGTATATTTCTAACCGACTTCTAAAAAAGGAGGAGGTTATGTATTCCACCTGCATCTTAATTTTTTTTCTCATGTATGTTCATCGATTTCTCCGTAATGTAGTCTACCTAGGACATAGGTTCGGTATAGGGTAAAATAGCTAAGCGATATCAAATTAATAATTATTAATATTTCTCGTTTACCCTCAATAAACCGCAGACGAACACACGATCTGACCAAGGATAATGGTGATATCAGATGCATTTGATATTCTAGCATATTTGTTCAGGATTTAAATAGCTAAACTACGAACGACGGTGTTGCCGTAAGACAAATTATAAAATGACTTAGTAGAAAATGCCATTTGATTTCGATAAATTCATAAGTGCTGTCAATTGTGACTGGTCATCTCTTATTTGCCACGACTTATTTGAATTAATTATTTTATTTTTGAATTGTTTTTACTATGGACACTTTTAACGTACACATCTTGCTGCATCGTTCTCACATAATGTACCATCTCAAAATGAATGATGTAACCAAGGTTTTGTTAAAGTATTCTGATTTAAAAGAGTGTCCATGGAGTTTCTTGCCCGTTCTTCTCCATAGAGATCTACGTTAGGGAATGGGCAACTACAGTACCTACTTTCACAGTTTTTGTGCCTTGTGACTGGGACTGTAGCTATATTTTACTGTTGCCTTTGTTTCGACAATTCAAAAGTGCCTGTAACTGGCCTACTTGAAATAAATGCTTTGATTTTGATTTTGATTTTGTATTCTTAGATTTAAAGATAGTCCCGAAGCGAAGTTCCGATACCCATGGATACTTTCATGTTTATCTAACAAAATATCATTCCCTAACCGGCAATTATACAGACGCTTTTATCCACGCTATTCCTACATGATCGCGTGGCCGATTATGGCTTACTCCCTCACACTCAGAGGATATATATAGTGGAAACACTGGGAACGTTATAGGCTGATAATGCTATTTCTACTGAATTCTTGGTAGGATGGCAACACTACTTGACCCGGTTCGTTCGTGGGCACAGATGTAAATGGTAATTGAATATGTACATACTTATTAATACGCATTAATGATAAACCGGTTTCAGTGACCTCACGATTGCGTAATAGTTTTCTGAAGGTAGCTAGGAAAACGTCTTTACTTGTCTATGCCTAGAGTGAAAATGCGATTTTTTTCGTTGACACTCGTACCTACAGTCAAGTTAAAGTAATTACTTGAGTTTAAGTAATTACCAGTGCAACCATTGTTATGCAAAAGACAAGAATTTCAACGAAGTAAGAACCGTCAAAGAAAGCGAAGCTAAGAATTCTAAATTTTGACAGTTCTAACTTCAAGCAATTAGGTACTAAACTACAGAATAAAAGTCGTATCTTAAATAAATATTTTTACTTAAGTAATTACTTTGACTTCTTTATAGGTACGGGTGTTAGAATTATAAATTTTGGCAGTTCAAGCAATTAAGTACTAAATAAATTACAGAATGAAAATCGTATCTTAAGTAATTACTTTTACTTCAGTAAAATCAGTAAAAGGGTGTAGTCTTTTAGAGAGGAAGTTCACATAAAATACGAAATCTATTACATTAATTTTGACGGCATAGGTATTGTTCACCTACATTTTGCCAGTAGACGTCGGTTGTAAAATGCATATTTTTGTGAGCCCATTGGCATTTTGTCATTGACCGGGCACAAACCCTGTCTCTGGGCAGCCGAGTAGGTTGGTACAGTGAATATCCTAAGAACAAAACGCAATAAGCTACCACCTGGAGAAAGTCAAGTCAAAAGTCAAAAGCATTTATTTCAATTAGACCATCACAGGCACTTTTGAATGTCAAAAAAACAATAAGAAGCGAAGCTACAGTCACAGTCACAAGACATAATAACTTGAGAAAGTACTGCAGTTGCACATTCCAAAGCGTAGATCTCTATGGAGAAGAATGGGACTGCCTGAGCATGAGATCCTGGGTTCGATTCCCGTACAAATTGCTATTGGGTTTTTTTATCAGAAATTTCTCAGTAGTAGCCACGGAGTCGGGATTTGCGCCCAATTGACTATTACATGGCATTTAAAAATATATCTGGCGAAATGTGGGTGTACTATTACACCTCTACCTAATTACAGACCTGTTGTTACGTTGGAGACTACCATGGCACAGTTATCAAAGCCAGGAACTTTCATTCAGCTGTTATATTCAGTATCACAAGACAATAAGCCTAAAAATATCAGTAAAAATCACGTATTGGTCGCATGTATTTCTTTACATTCAATGTCAATATTGAACTCTATTATTACTAACATAGCAACTAAACAATATCCCAAACATGTGTATCTGAACACGGTATCCTCTAAGGCTTAAAATAATCTAGCATTCGGCTACCGTATTCAATAAATCGACTTATCTGCCGTAATCTGTTTCGAAAGCTTGATAATGTCTGTCATACCGTAAATCCTTTTATAGTGGCCAATATAAGTAATATTCTAAATAGGAATATTTCGCTAGGTTCACGTGATTATCACGAGGTGGGAAGGGGACAATGATGGTGCTATTTGGGATCAAGTATCAGAAGCCTTAGCACGAGCGAACGGTGTAAACGTAACGTAAATAAGTCGATTTTGGAATCCAATAATTAAAATCCAATTATCCAGTCGCGATTCAGTTATGATAAATTATGAAAATATTCCAATTATGTGAAACGTGTATTTTTAATTTTAAAATCGAAGTATTTAAATTACGCGCGCGGTGTAACCTAAAGGTTGAACCGCGCGCTCGTGCTTGGGCCTCGGGTGTCCCATAATTTCCGCAAGTTTTAAATTTGCCGCCATATGAGCTCTAAATTGTTGGCAGCCAAAAAAAAACAGTTTGACAGTTGACAGTTTAGGGTTAGTAAAAATGGAGCCTTACACGAGAGAACAACGCCATACAGCCTGTAGAACAATTAAATAACTGCTTGAGACATTTTTTTGTCTTGTACTTTGTCGTTTCGGTGATCAGAATTAGCCCCCTAAATGCCAGATCATGTGATTTAACACTACTAGCCTTATTTTTACGGAGTTATTTGAAGGCAAAGGTATATGCCACCAAGCCCACAACCACCCGTGATGAAGGAGGAGATTCAACACTGCAGCAATGAAATTCAGCCATATTTATGTGTGTGGTCATGGAAAACAACAAAATAGTGCGTATGTGCCAGCAAAGCCGTGGAGGCCATTTTTCCGATGTGCTATTCCACACATAACCGTATTGTTTTATATTTTAATATAATTAAGTATCGGTTCTATTTATTTGTGTAAATAGGTACAGAGTGAGATAAAAATGTTCATGAACTTATCGCTCGAACAAAGTGCAATGCGCACGATTGTATGTAATTTAACCAAACAGCTACTTTTTTTTTTTTAAGTTACTATTAATGAATAACGGTTTAATATTTGTCAACTTATGTTGAAGAATAATAATTAACAATATCAAAAATGCTTCCAGCATTGCTTGAAAAAGGCAATAAGTTAAGGCATTACTGAATAGAATTTACAGTACACCATTCTGGACCTGAAAAAAACAGTTGTTTCATACAAAATTGCAATACCTACACGGTCAAAATGTATGGAACACCCTGTATAAAGAGCGTAGCGGGTAATAAGCATTTTGCAAAGCTCCTATCAAAATAACAATCTATGCCTAAATATTATTGCATCCATAGTACACTGCCCGAGCGTTGGAGTTCTTAACTAAGTACTTTTTACATTACGCCACTAGTCTGGTTTAAAAGGTGCCAAGTCATTTTTCTATATTGCAATGATACGATGACCACTAAATATAGTTTTTTCCAATTGTCTAGAACACAAAATGTTGTAGGTATGTCGGTTAAAGCGTCATGCAGTCATCATTTTATTAGTTCCTAAAACATAAACAAGCCATGACCATAGATCAAAACCTTTTTTTTTTTATTGATTTTGTATTTTTTCTTTGTTTATCGTGTGGTCTGTCAGGTTGTTAGAGTTTTTATACCGATTATGGGCCTCTGACTTAGCTTTACATCCCGTCGAAAAATATCTCTCAGGCATGCTGGTTTCCTCACGATGTTTTCCTTCACCGAAGTAAGTGATAATTATACAATACGCACATGAATCCGAAAAATCAGAGGTGCGTGTCTTGGGTTAGAACTCGAGACTTAGGACTTGTGTAAGTTTTTTTTAAGGATCGAATAACATCAAAAAAAAATTTGGTAATAATTTTAAAATAAAATGTATGGGAAAAGTTTTTTGCAATTTCTGACTTTTTTAGTACTCCAACCTGGGTTAGTCCCGTAGAAGTTTTTGATCAGTATTAGAAACAGGATCGATTGACATGAAAAAAATGCTTTGTGTAAAATGGTCATTTTCTTGCTACCTGTAAATTTTAAAAAAATCTGTGAATGGTGATCAAAATTTCACGAAAAATTATGAATTGTCTCCTAAGACCATTTTCGTGTAGCTGCAACGGTTAAGGTAGTTCCCCTTCCCCCTTACTGCACCGTTGAACGTATCCACCCTGTATAATGCAAATAGTAGTTATTGTGATAAAATTACGTCTTTTTTTTAATGAATTACCCTGCTATAAAAATTAATATGAATTAATAAAAACTGATTCGAAAGCACTTCATATTTTAATGTAGGTACATTGTAAAATATTATTGGGCCATATTTTATCATAATCCTTATCTAAAATTACGTTACTAGTATTACCGCAGATTAAAATGAACAAGTCGGGTTGAAATACATAGTAATCAAAATATTTACGGAAAGTTTACGACATTATCTGATTAATTAGTTTTCGATTTATAGATAATTATCTGCACTTTAAAGTTAACAGTAAGTTAAATAAGATACCAATCGATGACACTCCTACTTTTTTACTTTTAACCGAGTTTGTGTGTTTGCCGTCGGTCTTAGATACCAATTTTCTACAGACAATAATAATGATTAAAAACGTGTGAAAAGGAAAAACGGTTTGCGACATTATCTGATTGATTACTTTAGGTACAGTTTAGACATTAATCATTTAATAACTTGAACAAGCAGTTAAATATTATACTGATTAATTGATGATGTTCATGTTGACAGTACGACAGTAGGTACTATTAAAAACCGACTTTGTTACTATGTTTACTATAGATAATTACAATGGAAACCGATCTTATGCCACCACTCAATTGAATATTCAAATCTGTCGGCATTTGTTGCTTTATATAAATACCAGTATTTTACATGGAGCTTATCTGAGCTCAACACCCATTTAGTACATAGTATTATTTCGTATGTGTTTTTCCATCAGGAATTTCTCAATAGCAGCCACGGAGTCTGGATTTGCGCCCGGTTGATAGCAATAGGCTCGCCCCCTATTACATAGGACTTAAATATAAGTGGCGGTTTGTGGGTGTCCCTACTGTTAGGTACACCTCTGCCCAACCCTTCGGGAATTGCAGACGTGATTTTATGTTGTGTACTACATAAATCAATCTGTCACCAAAACCCATCGCCCAATGCCGAACATAGGCCTCCCCTAGGTTTCGCCAGAATACCTATCTAGTCTACCTGGCTCCGTGATATCAATCGTTTGTCATCTACCATTAATTAACTAAAACTAGAAAATGGCATAGACAACAATAAACGATCATGACTGACAGCTGTCAAAGTCCAACAGTTCTGCCAAACGCCAGGCAAAGGAATCCTGTCACACGATTAGGTTAATGACTAGAATAAACGGCGCCAATATTACTGAATGCGAGGTCATGGGGTCAAAGATCAGTACTATTTAACACAATAGCGACAGACGGATTGTTTTCTTAGAAATTAGGGTTCCTAATATAGGTACCAACAGTTAATATCAAAATGTTTGTTTAGATCTTATCAGGGAAATGAATTGTTATGCATATATTGACTGCCAACTTAAATTGTCCCTATATTTCATTCTTCCACTGTTTTATGAACGCATATGGTGTCAATTTGCTTAACATTTTTATTTCCCAGAATTTAAAATAAATTACCTGTCAGATTTAGGACGGTATTCTATACACTACTAAGGAATATTTACAATTCGGTACACCTAGCGAACATGAATATCTACCGGCTAATCAGTGGTTTATTAAGACAGGTTAAAACCGCTACTAAGTGGGTCAAGACAATCAATGGATCCCTTGAGTATCGATCATGGGTGTTTAGCCTGTAAATAGTAAAGTTATTATTGTATCCTCCAGTATACATTATACTCTTTCATTGACTGTACAGAGACCTTCTTGGGAGGACCACAAACATACTGTGATTTAAAATTCTACTCAAGACAACGGAAAATGTCGGTGTAACCTTTTCCATCATCTGCCTAGCCTTTTCCCAAGTATATTGGGGTCGGCTTCCAGTCTAACCGGATGCAGCTGAATACCAGTATTTTACATGGAGCGACTGTCTATCTGACCTCCACAACCCAATCAGTACTGGGTAATACGATACCCCTTAGTAAGAGTGGTTCTCAGATGGTCGGTGTAACCTTTTCCATAAAGAAGAATGGCAACGCCTTACGCCAAATAAAAAATAAATTGTTTCTTCTTTTTTTACTTTGTGCAGCTTAGAAAGAAAAGCCCCGTAATTGCTTCATATAATGTACATACTTTCATTGATGTAGGCTTTTGAAATTAACAGAGCCCCAATCAGCCAATAATTTTTGCCGCATGTCTACTTCCCAGAATTTGATCCCTATTAGCGACACTATCGAAAGGTGTAATATGCGTTGATTTTGAAAAAAAGACACACTGTTTAGTGTTTTTTTTTCAAAATCAACCCGTTCGATTTCTGGCTAGGAATATTGATTTTCCAAAAATCTAAGGATGCAGTTTTAGTTTTCATCAAAATGGGGCTCGAGACTCCTTTGAGTATTTTTCGCTATTTCTTATAGTTTCGGATTTGGCCATTCACGCCCACTTGAAAACTTCACCCTGTAGGTCACCTGGCACCTCTCAGGAGAAAACAAAACAAAACAACAAGATTTTCAGACGGCTGAAAATAATAACACAGCCATTAAATATCTAAGTATAGATATACAACTCAAGCAATCCCGTCTGATAAATAACGGAGTCATACAACACCGTGATTTTAATATAAATTGCAAGAACAAGATATTATTTATCGCTCATTGTGACAGCTAAATTATTAGTTTCTACAAAGTTAACAAACGTTTATGTCTAGTTAGATAATTATAAAACAACTTATTTATATGTTAATAACGTTAACTTTACTGCAGCAATTTTATTCGTAAATTATTGTTTCTTTTTTTCAGAGTTCGTAATAAATTTAGGTAAGTACTTCAAAATAGCTCACTTTAAAAATAAATGCTCTGTCTCTCTGACTGACTTTAACTTGCTTTATTATTATTACAACAATATAATATATTGTTCTCGTAGAACAATATATTATATTGTTCTACGAGTTATTGAAATTCGCAAAAAATCAACAACAACATGTGAATTTCCAAAAGTCATAGAACTAGTTTTTTGTTGTTGTTGTTGTTGTTCGTTTCATGGTCTGAGTCACCACACGAGAGGTCTTGTGTTTAAATATGTTACACATTGTATACAATGTGTTCAAACTTGGTTACCTTACCAAGTTTGAAACGTTATCTAGGCACACTTTTACCAATATTATTTTATTTTTTTACCTTTTATTGGTGTTGGTAAAAGTGTTATTATAAATACTTAAGTCGACTACAATCTAAGGTAGTTAGTTGTTGATTTGATATCAGTCTTTTTGCACGGAACCCTAATCCTTTTCCTAAAATAATAAAGAAGCCTAAGTTACCCGCATAACATCAGCTATCTACCAGTAAAAGTCCCGTCAAAATCGGTCCAGCCATTTCGGAGATTAGTGGGAACAGATAGACAAAAATACAAAAAAAAAATATATATTTAGGGTTCCACATCGCTGTCAATGGGGTGAAGCATTCGACTGCTTCGGACACCCTGGCCTTTCTTGCAGTAAGAATGCAGGTCGGATTGCGAGGCACGCTAGCATTAATTATCTCATCCGACGCGTGCTCTTGCCACCGCCGCCGTGCCAGCCGTCTTGTCTTAGAACCCAATGGCTTGGCACGCGTCGATGGAAAGATGGTATGACCAAAATGCCATGGAAATTGGGTAGGCCTTTGGTGTGGGATGCAACTTGTGTCGACACCCTTACGCCATCCCATCTCGCGCTGGGGCGGTTGCTGCAGGTGTTGAAAACCTCAAACGGCGCAAATAAAATAACTTAATTTGTAGTTATGTCAACCCCAAACCGCTCAAAAGTTTGGGGTTGAGACACTAGGGCCATGGGGTCCGAGTGCCCACCTAGTATTTCGAGAAATCGCCAAGCGGTTGGTCGACTCTTCAAGTGACCAGAGGGCGAGCCTATTTTTGGCCAATGAGTCAGCATTGCCATCCAACGTGGCAATGCTGCCAGCCTTCCGGGCACTTTCATTATTGACAGCGATGTGGACGAATTTTTTGACGACTACATATATTTTTTGTTGATACTTTATACATACTTTTGTTATTATTATAGATCTCCATAGAAATAGTAGTTTGTATATAATGTACATACTGGATTCGAATAAATATAATAAAGTCATAAAAAAATGTTATAAGTACCGTATATACTTTCAAATACATTCAGTAAATATTAAATCAGAATCGAACAGCAATTTTTTCGACAAAATTCCTGTCGATGGTACCTACTTCAAAGAGGTGCTACCTGACCTACCCACATAAAACTGTTTCTTTCTAAAATTCCCATGGTTTGTACAGACCATTTTCTTATTTTTTATGGCTTAGTAAGAACGTATTTAAGAAGCCTTTGCAGGCTGAGGTCCCTCTCTGTATTCATACAGAGAAAACATGAACGCATGTTCAAGGCGAATTAACGATTCTCGATATTTCTCAACCGATGTTATTGATGTCCAAGATAAAGTTAAAAAGCTTGCTCTATAACTTAATATTAAATCCACCAAAAATAAAAAGCTAAGCATCGGACACGATGTTGTTTTTACAGAAATGTTTTGTGTTATTGCCAAATTTTCACAGCTATTGGCAATGTTTGATACTTCATAAAACAACAAAAAAACAACAGAGTTGTGCTAGAGTCACGTGTTGGCTGGAAAAATATTTTTAACCGCATTGCGTCGTTTTTAGAGATTATGTAGGTAGGTACCTACTTAAATTTTGTAAACATAATTATTATTATACCATTATACCACTATTTTAATAAGGTAAATATCCATTACTGTATAACTGTCAGAATAGATTATAATTGTACCTATTTTCAATAAAATATAAAAGCGACGAGGTTATTATTTTTGTTTTATTGAAGGTAGGTCAAAATAGGTAAGGCTCAATCGATTTTCCGCCCTAAATTTTTCTCCATCTTTTTGACCAAATTCGAAAAAAGTTAGATTTTGTCAAAGACTTATTTTATCTAAAGTTGTGCCTAATACAAGTTTACCTACACAGATTTTAAATAAAAATATTTCAACCTGACGCTACCTTCGTGTCACATAACGTCTGAATGAATTTAGAATATCATGTTTTTAATTTTTAATAAATTAATTTAAAATTATGCAAAAAAATATGTATAAAACTAAACGTAATAATAATAATACCTAGTTAACTTTTTAAAATCTAGTTAATAAAAAAATACTCACCAGATTACAAACAAAATGTCAAAATAATAAAAATTAACAACAAAACACAAAATCACTGAACACGACCGTAAACCAGACAGCGCGTTTTTTATTAATTATGTAACGAGATTTGGCGCGGGACACTATCGGACAGCCAGGCGCGCGCAGCGTCCGTACGATTTCGGAGCACTGGCCGAATTAAAAAAAGTACCGACGTTCAACGTTGTTTGTGCGTTAACGTGCGTAGGTAACTAATGTATTATGCAACCGTCTATCAGATATTAAAAAAAAAAAACGTTCTCAACTAATACCCGACCGTTTTTCATAAAGTTCAAGTAAGAATACCCATATTGATTTTGGCTCCAGCTTTTATAAGCAACTTTTCCCGTTTTTCGTGTGACGTAAATCGTGAATGGAGGCGTGGCGTTGGTCAGGCACGTAGGAACGATTATAAGTAGGTATGTATTACAGGAAAACCCTCAGGATGATCTATGTTTGACGTAACGTGCTTAACTCGTATTTACCCTACTTGCCTGACGCATTATTATTTTTCTGGAATGGCTATTCTATTATTGCAACGTTTTGTGTGGAAATAGTTTTTATTGGTCAGAAGTTACATGACATGACCTAGGGTGACATCATATTTTGGGTTGGTTAAGGTTAATTTCCATGATGGCGCATTCATTGACAGCTGGCACGCAGATTGGCGATCTACTTTATTGATTAGTTTTATTTCTAAGATACATGGTAGGGTCGCTAACCCTCCCCTGCCTCGCACGGTTTTGACATTGATTTGATTTTTTTATGTACAGACGCCAACACATCAAGCTACTACAATCTGACTTTCAGTAGCGAAGGGTCAATTTTTGTAAGAGGTAAGCCGGAGTACATAAGATATGTACTCCGGCTTACCTCTCTAATGTGATTATTTGTCTTTAGAATACTGACTGTGCCATTTTTGAAAGGGAACCCCGGTAGGAATCGAGTTCCTTCCTTCCTTCGGCACTGCTGACTTTTCAACTCTATCGCTAGAGCACTAAGTTCAAGGTTGACTGGGAAAATTTCTCAGTTACGGGGAGCTTGATGTGCTGGCCACTGTATGTTTCGTTCCGTAATATGTTTGTACCTAACGATGGTGAAAACCACATCAAAAACTGTTGCGCAGATTTGAAGAAGAACGCGGTCAAACAGACACAAGAAAACTGGCATTAACTTATCATTAATTGAAGGGACGTGATGATGGCAGGTAGATCAGAACCTTCAGGGAATGGTTGCCGAGGCAGAGGAAGCGTAGCCAGACCAACCGCCAGAAAGACCTGGGGCGTTAGTACGTCTTAAAGCAGGAGTAACCCGTGTGGGAAAGAGACAGAGCTATACAGGTCGTCTAGCGCCATCTCTTTCCCAATTTCTCCTGCTTTAAGACTTCATGGTAGGCCACCTGGATTAGACTTGCACAGATCAGGGAATCATGGTACAAAAGGAATAATGGCTTGGCTCAGCAGTGGGTGGACAAAGCTGAAAATGATGATGATGGATAGGTGATATAAAGGGTGTAAATAGACCCTTAACATAAACGAAAGGCACTTGTTCTCCCCGTCACTGCGATCATTTTTTTGTTCTACACCATACCTGGGAACCCTTTAGTTACGGAGATATTGGGGGTCAAAGTTCCAAATTTTTCACAAGTTTTTTTTTTAAATACATGTTTTTAATGTAAGATTTTTACTTTACACACCTCCACGACCCTCGTACTATTCAATCCATTCATCAGCACAATGCTATGAGTGCTTTCCATCGAGTCCTACCGTAAAACGTGAATTTTCACCCCAAAAAAAAGTCGATTCCCAGCAATAATTTTTACGTAAAGTTACTTAGTTTGATGTACAGAATGCTTGGTTGACGGATATGTGAAGGGTATGTTTACACCCGGTATATAGAAAATGTTGGAGTCCATGTTACACTAAACTTTGAGTAGTAGGTACCAGTAGGCAGTAACATACGAATGTAATCATCGAAGGTTTACGCAAACAAAGGTGTACCTACCGTAACGTTTTAAGTCCCGTGTAATTAGAGAGGAGCCTATTGCCATCAAGTGGCTGCTACTGAGAAATTCATGAACCCAATAACACTTTTCTCGACTTGGTATCGAATACAGGACCTCATGCACAGTAGCGCTTGCAACCATTATACCAACAAGGCGGCTTATAAAAAAACGTGCCATTATCAGCGCGGGTATGAGCTGTTATCCTGCCAACAATTGGTCGATACTTGCTCATATTCAGGCCACGACAGATAACAATAATGAGCATCTAAACTATTTAAAATGTAAACTCGATCAAACCATGCGGGTATTGTTCAATGTCATGGCAGCATCACACATGACTTTATTTTTAATGAGGTTTCACTATGTAAGCTATTACTTGCTGGATATTGTTTTTTCTTTTAATAATAAACAACGTGCTTCAAAAATGGAATGTCGGCAACAAGCCTGTTAGTCCTTTCACTGCCTTTCACAGTTAATTTACCGCTATCTATTAAGTTAGCTAACCTAGAATTGTATAAAAACTTTTTTGCGAAAAAATCAGCCTTCCAAAACACTAAAAAAAGTCCAAAATAACTTTACTTTCGGAAATCGGTGACTTTGTTTATTTCATTGTTTTTTTACCACCGACTTCCGACTTAGTTGTACCATAATAGGTACCTCACAAATTCTTGTCATGAAACAATTTTACATTGTAACCAGAAGTTACTCATAAATTGCTCAACAAAGTTAATAAAATGCATACGGGACCACTGCGCAGGCTTCCTCTACCAAATGAAAACAGAATCGTAAATCGGCCAAGTAATCACGGAGTAATCTGTGTACATACTCGTACATGAAAAAAAAAACATGCCGGTGGAATAATTAACCTCCTCCTTTTTTAGAAGTTGGTTAAAAATAATATGTACTACAGGGGAATCATTTAAACGTCAGGTTAAACAACTGTGAAACAAGGATATGCTAAAGCCGTTGAAGTGGGATTATGACGGAGAGACAGAACGGAAAACTGCGATTCAAAACGCCTGCATAAAGTAAATAGCAACATGTAGTTCGTCAGCTTTTTATTATTGTGTTAAGTTTTAAAAACTATTATGAGAAGCGATCTCTATGGATTATATTAGAGTTCCGTGCCGAGTGGATCCTTTCACTACGGGTCAGCGCAGACAGAGGAATAATCCCCGCGCGGGGTCGGGCATTTTCTTTACGGATCCCGCATATCTTCGAGGACGCGCGGGTATTTTTTGTCAGGTTCAAGCATTTATGCACTTTATAGTAATAATTTTAAAGTTTATTTTCAAGTGCGTTAATAAAATCCTCTCCGCTGCGCTCCGTTCTGTCTGCGCTAAGCCTAAGGAATCGCTGTCTGACCGTCTGTCGGTCTGTCGCTGCGGCCCGGTTGTGCCGAACATGCAAACACGCTTTAAAGTATAAAGAAAAATAAAAATATTATTTTCAAAAAACGTTTATATTTATTGAATTCAATGAATGCTTACTTACTACGATTATGTAATGAATCAGTACATTTATGTGAAACTTAAATCTAAATAAAACATTTAAAAAATTATAGTAGGCAATCAGATCAACTACAGGTTTATATTGTACAATATTATTATCCCAATAAAAATTACGGATTTTCCAGTTATATTAATTTTGCATCGTAAATAAAAAAGTGTGAGCAAAACGTATTTTAGAGATTCAAATTCAAATTCAAAATATTTTATTGTGGGCATATGTTAGTTACAGGTCTAAACATTACTAAATATTTATAGTTGAAAATCTTAATATTCAGAACAGACATTTAAAAAAAATATAAATTTTGCTTATAATATTGGAAGTCGCAGAATCGTAGTAAAACACAGCTTTGCCCGGGAAATAATATATCTTTCGATTTGGAAAACTATGGGGCTCTGTCTTCAAATTACTTTGTGACTTTCCCCGGACAGTCTTGCTATGTTCAAAACACATATTTTTATAATCATAAATTATAATCAATAATCATAATTTATTTGTTAAAACATAGGTAAAAAAAAATGTATGGCTCTAACTTTAAAGTCTATGCAGACTGAGCAGAAAAATATTCGTATTGTAGCGTATGTTTGTCTATGTTGTCATCAGGTCATTTCGCAGCTCTGTCTGAACTAACCGTTAAAATAACTTGAACACAATAAAGCCAATAACACACTTATTACAATTCACGCGATTTATTGCTGCCAATGAGAACGTATTTGCACTTTTCATGTTTTTAAACAAGACAATGATATATAAAAAATATAAATTCAAAAAAGTCTCAAGGTATATCGCACAGTCGAAGCGACGCAGAAGAAAATGTTTATGGATCGTCAAATAATGGGAAAAATTAAAAAAGATACGAATATTAGAAGAAATTATGTACCCCTCCATAGATTACACTTGAAATTAAATAAAACTCAGCTTGTTGTTAATCGGTTGAAGTCAAAAAGGGCAAAAAGGGTCAGTTCCACATATTACATATTATTAAGTTGTTTGAAGTCGGGTAAACCTGAAGGGTCAGCGATTTAGAAGTTCGTCGAAGTCCAGTTAGAAAAGCCAGCGTCGGGTCAAAGCATTAAAAGCCGTTCGGAGGACCACTTGACACAGCGAGAATCAGCGTATTTATTATTTATATTAATCGTTTGAAGTTCAGTAAACGTAGCCAGTTTGATGTGGTAATTATTACACGTTCGAAGTCCAGTAAACATAGCGAGAAACAAAGCATCATAAATCGTTCGGAGTCCTGTCAGTACAAGCAGGGAATAATCAAATTATTAGAAGTTTTTCGAAGTCCAGGAAACATAGCCAAAAATAACGTATTATAGATCGTTCGGAGTCCTGTAAACATAGCTAGTGTAGGGTCAGAGTATTACAAAATGTTTGGAGTCCAGTAAACATAGCCAAGAACCAAAGTATTACAAAGCGTTCGGAGTCCGGTAAACATAGCCAAAAACAAAGTTTCATAAATCTTTTGAAACCGAGTACAAACAACCAGGATCGGGTCAGGGTGTTAGAAGTCGGTCGGAAGTCCAGGAAACGTAGCAAGAGTTTGGTCAGAGTCCAGTAAGCATAGCCAAAACAAAGTATTGTAAATCGTTGGGATCGAAGTCCAATAAACATTGCCCGAGTCGGTCAGGGTATTATTTATTAAACTTCGAAGTTCATATAGACGTAGCGAGAGTTTGGTATGAGTATTATTAACCGTTAAGAGTCCAGCAAGCATAAGCAGCGTCGGGCCCAAGTATTATAAGTCGGTCGAAGTCCATTAAACATCGCTAGGGTCGGGTCAAAGTATCAGAAGTCGTTCGAAGTCCAGTGAACATGGCCAGGGTTGGGTCAAAGTTTAAAAGTCGGTCCAAGTCCGGACAATACATTTAGAGCCAACGTAGTGTAAAACAAATGTATTGAAAGTACAGTCCACCCACAGAGTCCACTGAACTCAAAACTAGCCCGTCAATTGGATGTTTTTAACACGGATAGATTAAAATCTAATTCAAAATGTTGCTATTTATCTTACTATACTATTATAAATGCGAAACTTTGGATGAATGGATGTTTGTTACTCAATCACGCCAGATCGGCTGAACGGATCTGGATGAAATTTGGCACAGAGATAGATTATAGTCTGTAATAGCACAAAGACCATTTTTTCTCTACAATACAGGTAAATATGAATAAATATAAGTTGCACTTAGGGAAAAAATACAGCGACAGCGAGTGCGGATGACACATATGAAAGTAATTGATACGAGTTTGACGCAAGCGACTGCAAGTGATACTGGCTTTGAACGGGGCGGGGCAAATGTGGGAACAGAAAAAATCTCCCATCATCCAGCGACAGTTTCGCGCGTGATCTTTCTTCCGAGAATTTGACGCTTCGACTGTGCGTTAGGACCTTTGAGCCATCCCAATTTACTTATAAACAACACAAAAAATACCAGTCAAATCGTTGGTGCACAAGAAATAACCCAGCTAGAAAGACCGACGATTCTACCCGCCACACTCTCTAATTTTCGGGACGAAACTAGAAACAGATTCAAAAGTAAAACTTTTCACATGTACATCGATATATAGGATCGGTGGGTAGGATTTAATAGAAATTTGATTCCAATTGGTCATCTGGAATTTGTCTTTGTTTTTCACGAACTTTGAAACGAAAGTGTGTGACGTTTATGACGGCTAGAATCACCCCCCTGGCGATAGCCGGTGACTAGAAGCGAATTTCACCTTTCAAACTGAACGCGATTAGTTCACCTAAACCGTGTTCAAAAGCTGTTAGTGTCAATATTCTATAGCTCTTACACTGACACTCTTGAGCGCAGATTAGATGTCCTGATCGGGATCAATTTAATTCGGGATATTCGCCCTAAATTGCCACCTATTACTTTTGGCACCATCGCGCAAACTGCTTGAACACATCATCGATTTCCTTCAAGTTAGTTCGAGCGAAATAGTTCGGTTGGTGCTCACGGAGACTTTTCTCCGCTTTCGACTTTTCTAACTGATGCTCTGACGTGGCTATATGGTCTAAAATGTCGTCCCAATCGGTCTTCTTACAGTTGCAGTACCCACAATGGTAAACATCCAGCTTTATCTGAAACAAATACTTTACATCAATACACATAATCACGCCTGTAATCCCCGAAGGGTTAGGCAGAGGCCCGCAGAGGTGTACCTAATAGTACACTCACATATAGCCAGTTACGTTCAAGTCCCATGTAATAGGGGGTGAGTCTATTGGAGTATTTGGGGCTTCTAAATTTCAAAAACGTTGAAGAAACTTCACTTTATAAGATGTTTTCCCAAAATCACATAAATTGGAAACTAAACCACACAGACAAGTTAAAATACATAAAGTTAGATTTTTCATTTAACATAGAGGTATAATTAGGAATTAATTAGGGATCGGGCATTCGGATGCATATTTACCTAAAGTTTAAGTATGGAGCGCGCGTCAGTACGGAAAAAGTCATAGTTTTTTTTTTTCAATCAATTTTCATGACTAGATTGAGGTCAAGAGTAAGACTATTTAGTATAAAAAACATCGTTTTACTTCAAATGAATTTCATATTTATCATTATCTCCTATTCGAATATTCAGCAGCTAAATTTTAAATCAAATAGTTTGATTTTTAATGTTATTATAAAATAATAGTACTTTTTCTTGTTGTGTAAATACTCATTATTCTTATGAGTAATTATACACACTGTCATCATCATTCATCATTCTCTTGCCCTTATCCCAATTCATTTGGGGTCGGCGCAGCATGTCTTCTTCTTCCATACTTCTCTATTACTCGTCATCTCGCCAGACACCTCCTTTCTTGCCATATCATTCTTTACACAGTCCATCCATCGTTTCTTTGGTCTTCCTCTACTCATATACCCATTCACATTCATACTCAAAACTTTCCTCACAACATTTCCCTCATTCCTCCGCATCACATGCCCATACCACGACAACCGATTACCACACAACTTTTCAGTCACCGGCGCCACTTTCAAACTTCCTCTTATATACTCATTTCTTATTTTATCCATTCGCGTAACACCAGACATCCCCCTTAGCATTCTCATCTCCGCCACATGCAAATGCCTTTCATTCATCCCTTTTGTGGCCCAACATTCTGATCCATACAAGACAGCAGGTCTAACCATTGTTTTATAAATCTTCCCCTTAAGTTTAAGGGGAATGCGGGAGTCGCAGATTGTTCCCGTGACCTGCCGCCATTTCATCCATCCCGTGTTAATTCTGTGCTTTACACTACGATCTATTTCGCCATCGCTTTGCACGAGTGAACCGAGATACCGAAAGTCGGAGCAGACAGGAAGAAACGCGCCATTTAGCGCTATGGCTCCAGAACTGGAGAGACCGCCGAAATCGCAGAACATGTATTCCGTTTTAGTTCTGCTGATTTTCAAGCCAACATTCTCCAGCTTCTGTTGCCATTTCTCCAATCTGCTCTGGATCTCAGATCCATCTTCACCGACAAGAACAATGTCATCGGCAAACAGCATGCACCAGGGTGCCTCTTCCTGTATGTCCGACGTCAAAGCGTCCATAATCAACAGGAAGAGGTAAGGACTTAAAGCCGACCCTTGGTGCAAGCCTACAGCCACATTGAACTCATCGGTGTTGCCAGCAGCTGACCGGACGTAGGTACAAGATTGACTGTACATAGCACGAATTAACTCTACATACTTCCCTGGTATACCTTTCTCTTTCAAGGCCCACCACAACACATCCCGAGGTTATAATTATATTATTTCATCAATTATACACACTGTATTATTGATGAAATACTGCGATCCCGGGAAAAAAATTGTATTTTAAGAAGCTGCTTCCATACTTTTGTACCGTATGCTGGAAAAAAGCGTACTTTAGGTAGATAAGCATCCGAATATCCGATCTATAGTAATAAAACAGTGTTACTGTATCGTGGAGGTCAGATAAGCAGTGTCTCCATATAAAATACTAGTATTCAGCGGCATCCGTTTGCTGCTGTGGGTAGAGGTAAAAAACCGCGCGGGTTTCGCTCAGGTATATCAAGTTGAGAGCGAAACCCGCGCGGTATGTACCTCTATCCACAGCGGCAGCGAATACCGCTTAGATTTGAATAGGCCTTTAAGATGGCAAAACTGTATACCGCACAAATAGCTAGCTACCATGCAGTTTTTGCGCCAATTTTTGCACAAACTGTTTGCGCATGCAAAATTGAGCGCGTACCCGAACCTTAAAACTCTCTTACCTCTCTAATGAATTCGTCTTTTAAAGAAGTTATCAAAAGGCATTTTTCAACAATGTCTCTGTGATTATCGCTAACGAGGATATGCTCCATAACATTATCACGGGTCAAATCTATATGGCAACCATGACAGAAGATTGTTTCAACCTTCTTGGCAATTAGAAAAAAACCGAAAGCATTGAGCCAATATTTATCGTTTATAACTATGACACAACCTTCATCCATAGTGTCGACGACTTCAAAAGTCTCAATGCACTTCAAAACTGGTTCTTTTACTGGAGCCTCGTTTGTGTCAATTTTAGCAATTTGTTTAGTGTTTTCTGTGTGAATTTTACTCGCCACATGCTTTTGTAGGTCATCGAGTGTTGCGGGGAGTCTCCTACTGCACGGGTGGCAGTAATAGCTGATGTCAGCACGGTTGTGAGCAAATCCATGCTGCTTAGCATAGTCTCCAACTGACATGGTCTTTTCTCGCTTGCCCTTCCCAAGCAACACTGGCTTAGTATACAAAGTAGTCTTTTCTGATCCATTCGACTTTATGCCCGAAGACAGAGTCTCTGGCGCCTTTTTGTTACGAGTCTTCTTATGTTCCTCGATGTGATTCTCGATGGCATTCGTATTAAAATCAATGTTTCTTGAACATTTCTTACAGAAGGCTGTTTCGTTTATTAAGTCAATATTAACGTTGTTTTTTTGGTATTTGTCTACGGAATCGTAAGGAATCGATCCTTCGTCTTTGCTTGAGATATTGTTCCTTTCTGCTAATCTTTCCCGGTGGTGTTTTAGCAAGGTTTGGTGATGTGTAGAACGGATGTGGACTTCTGAAGACTCTTCTAATAGCCATTCGCATAAAATGCACCATGCGGCCGGGCCAACGTTTGTTATGTAGTTTTTCGCACCCAAATTCTTGCAATAAATCTTGTCAAGTTCTTCTGCGGTTTCTTTATTAGCTGATTGTTTTGACTTCTGTGTTACTTTTTCTTTTTCAAGAGATTTGTTCGCAGTTTTAGTATCTTTATCAGCATTTTTACGTGCAGCTTTAGTGTTGTGTTCATTGGCATTTACATTGACCACTTCAACGCTATCCCTTACATCTGCTTTTTCGTTTACACCCTTTACACGTTGGGTTTCTTTCCTTGTATCAGTATTTTTGGAAGTTGAAGTATTTTTCGTTTCATTCTGATGAACAGTGGCATCATACGATTTATATGCATCTTTATGCTCGACTGTTTTAAAATGACTTGTAGGTTCGTTGCCGAAGATCACATTGCATGTTAGGCACTGCTGAGATCTAGTATCGATCTGTAAATAAACGTAAAAAACGTTGTTTAAGACACATAGGACAATATTCTAAAAGAGCCGTGTCACAATTTATAAATATTACATATTTTGAAGAATATATTAATCTATACAAATAATTAAAATAGAAGTGTCTGTTTGTAATATCGAAATAACAGCTTTTTACTGAATGCATATGATGATATATACGGAAATATTATAACAAAAACACATTTTTTCAAATTTTTGTATATCAGTCCGTTTGTTCGGGCTAATCTTCAAAACGAATGGACCCATTTTGACGTGACTTTGACTGGCAGATAGCTGATGTTATAAGGTCTAACTCAGGCTACATTTATTTTATAAAAAAAATAAGGGTTCGTTGTGAAAAAATTAAAACCCTTGAAATTGGTAACTAGTTCCGATTCAAAAAGGGAAGTAATATTTTTTATAATAATTTCACGCGCCCGAAGGTCGCGGGCAACAGCTAGTCTAGCTAGCTATAAAATTCTGGGCAAATTGAATAAAAGATTATCAGCTGCCCCGTGCAAACGCACAATTTTTTCGCGATCCGATCTGTATACAAGGTGTATCATAATAAACACACAACCGATCGTGTGATGTCTCGGACCATGAAAATTAAAATACTACAAAATAATACGACTTCTAAAAATGTTGGTGAAAAAAGTTGAACTCATGCGACTTGTATGGATGTTATAAAAGTTGCGACTCCTGAGAAACTTGGACTCTTGCAAACAGAGGAGCAAAAGAACTAAACAAAGCTTGAATAAGGATTATGAAAAAAAATCAGAAGTGCAATATATTATAGCCAATTGACATGAAAGTAAAAATGACAATGATTCTTGAACAACATAATATTTAAAAAAAAAACATAAAAGAAAAAGTGCATAACTACCCAACCCAACTTGCTAAGAAAAATAAACTAAATGTGCCAAATATATATAATTATTACGGTAAGCGTACGAGACGTTGGCTGACACCTACATTCATTGAGTAAAAACCACCTAAAAAGTGTCTGAAGAAAACACTACCTGTCGATGTGTCCATAGTGGCTGCAGTCGATTGACGTCCTCGGTCCGCTAATGTCGTGAGTCTAATTCTTGCTTACCCTACACTGATGAGTTGATGACTATGAAGATGAGATGGTCTCATGACATTGGTTGACTGATACCGCTGAGTATAGTGGCTTCGATTGACCTATTGTCTTAGTCTTACAATAACCTAGTTTTAACTTAGATTTATACTTTAACTTACATAGAATATTAATAAGATTCCGCGAGAACGTACTGCCGAAAATTGCTTTGCAGTTTGGGAAATGTGGTATTTAAGTAAAACTATGTATAGTATGGATTAAATAAAAAAAAATACTTTTTTCTAAGAGTTCTTCAAATTCGAAAAAGGAATTGGACCTTCTACAGGAATTGACGGGATCAGCTGATCATATTTGGTAACAGTAAAAAAAAAAAAAAAACACAGTTTTAAGCTTCCACGGTTTAGTACTAAACTTATACTGTCACATACGGGATATCTTCCGTAATTGTTCATTATTTTGAGCTCCCGATATTTCGACGCACCCGCCACCCTCCATCGCATTCTCTAGTCAACCCGCGATCATGGCGCTTGCAACAGCGTCGAAATATCAGGAAGATATCCCGTAAATATGTTGTGCTCCGCAGCAGAACCACTTTGACTATATTATATAAAAATTACAGGATAAAATGTAGATAATGTCTATATTTTTGTAGCATAATATCAAAAATTGTATATTGTTAGTTTCTTGGAAAATATCAATTCAAAGTGGTCATGCTACAGAGCATACTCTCCAGCAGAACCACTTTAAAATAACGGTTATTTCACGTTGATTATGCACAAGTCATAATATAATCGCGAAAAAAAAATCAGCTGTTCCATACATTTTGTCGATTTAAGTGAACACAAATGTATTGAACAGCTGATTTTTTTTTCGCGATTTCAAGGTTGGTCCCATAGAAAAAATTGTTCAAAATGATGAGTACAATGACCCCTTTTTTGATATTTTCCAAGAAACTAACAATATACAATTTTTGATATTAAGCTACAAAAATATAGACATTATCTACATTTTATCCTGTAATTTTTATATAATATAGTCAAAGTGGTTCTGCTGCGGAGCACAACATCCGTAAATGACAGTATAAGTTTAGTAAAAAAAAAAAGTTATGAATTTGTAAGTCATAGCACAAAAGTTGTTCAGTACCATGGTCTGAGTCACCACACGAGAGCTTCTGCGTTTAGTATGTACACAAATGAATCAACTAATCTTCCCACTTACCATTCTATAAATCGTTTTCTCAACTTGATCAAAAATAACTTCACTTTTGATTAAATTGAGAACATGACTTCTGATAGCCTTATGGGAACTGACATCATCAAACTCCGTGTTACAAAGAACACAAGTATCTTCAACACAGCCGTTCCAAGCGTCATCAGAAACGATGAACTGGTTGAAAACTATGATATCATTCTCCACACGCTTGAGCCACGGAGAGATCTTGTTTTTTGCTGTAATGTGAGATGGTTCGTCTAAGTGAAGTTCGACCTTCGTGGCGGTAGGGAATGTCAGGCTGCATGGCTCGCAGAAGTAGATTCCGTTTGTCTGTAAACAAAGTAAATCACTATGAATGAAATAATTTAAGATAACATCACGTCTAATCTCCGTCAGTTATGTTTAAGTCCCATTTAATAGGAGGCGAGCCTATTGCCGTCAACCAGGCACAAATCTGCTACTGAAAAATTCAAAATGGAAAAACCCAACCATACTTTGCCCGAATCGAACCCAAGACCTCATGCTCATCAGTCGCGCTTGCGACCACTAGACCACCGGCTAGAAAGAGAAGGTGAGAAGAAGGCCTGGGCAAGTGATAATCTCTGACAAACGTTTCTTATACCTTTGTCGACTTTCAACAGGATTAACAAACCTTTTCCATCACCATTATTGCTGATAAAGTGTCAATTTTCATAGGCTTTCTAATTGTGTACCACAAGGGCTGGTTCTAGGTTCCATGGAGCAAAAGTTCCTGGACGGCCTTGCGGGAGGCCTTTGCTCAGCAGTGGAACAGTGTGCACTTATTTAAAAAGGACACTGCTGAGCATGAGGACCTGGGTTCGATTCCCCGGGAAGGCAGTGTTATTAAATTTCTCCATCAGGAATTTCTAAGTAGCAGTTCGTGTGTGCCCAGTGGATGGCAAAAGGGTCGCCCCCATTACAAGGGACCAATTATGTACACCTCTATCTAATGTTATGTAAAAATAAATAATAAACATTTTTATCTAGTAACTTCAAAAATCTACTTTTTTCCTTCGAGCTTGTGACCTGTCGCAAGAGAAGCTTGTTCCTTTACCGTTAAGGTGAAAATTAACTCTTTACCATTACAAAAAAACATACCTTTCTAATAAAGTTTTCTTTATATTTCTCAAAATATCCACAAGCCTTCAAGTCCTCCTTATGTTGTATATCAGCGATATGCGCAAGCGTCTCGTTTTCGTTCGTAAATTGTTCTGCGCAGATCAGGCAGTAATAGTCTATACGATTCGACAGAATGCCGTTTTTAGAAAATATGGACGCCATTCTGAAACGTAGAATAAAGGAAATTAGGCAAAAAAACAAAACGTGGCAGCTTTGCCAAAAAAAAATTGCTACTCTGATAAATGACAAAAAATCTTACCAATGTCCACTACTCAAAAAATTAAAATAAAGAAAACTTGACATCTGTGGGGGAGGCCTTTGCCCAACAGTGGGACAGAAAAGGCTGATTACAAAATTTTCAGGGTGCTTATACCCTGAAAATTTTGTAATCAGCCTTTTCTGGACATATAATATAATTTTTTTTTTTTTTTTTAATATATTGTTTTTAAAGGAGCATTTAAAAATGTATTAAATTTACAAAAGCATAGCGTTAATTATGCTTTTATACATTTAATTTAGAAGGAAATGAGTAAAGGAATAATGCGATTTTTAAATCCGAGGTGTTAGTATTTTTTTTTCTGAGTATACCATCATCATCATTTCAGCCGAAAGACATAGCCGAAGGACAGGATTAAAGCATACCTCTGTAATACTTTAAAATACAGGGTGGAAGGGACACCGACGCGAAAACGCTTACAACATATTCAGTACATCATTCTAAGCCCCCGGGAAAAATTTGTCAGCTATTAAAAAAAAAATACAGCCGTTTCCTCCAAAAGTGCAATACCTACACGATCAGAATTTACGTGCATATGAAGTCACTATTAATGAGAATAACAAGATTACCCGCATTTTTTTTTGTGAACGCAGTTTTATAATTTTATACGAGGGTATGAATTGAAACATTTAGAAACTGTCACTCGATAAAATGTTTTTCTTTGTAATAAGTTTTATATTAACAAAACGATATGAGTATAAAGAATATTTGATTTTTTATTCTATGATATGAATATCGAAACAAAACAATTTATTTGTAACAAAAATCAATGATTTAAAATTATTCGAAGTAAGTATTCTGCGTATTGATTATTCTATGAAATGATAATATGAGATAGTTTATGTCTATAAAATAGTGTAGAGTGTACGGCGGCACATGAAGCTGTCCGTGTCACCGCTGTCTGTGATATATCCAATATAACTTTGCCTCGCCTTGTATAGATTTGCTATACGATGAGAGATCCGCATAAACTGGTTTTATATAGCTTGATTGGCCGTCGTGCGTAAAACTCTCGCCCTTATACTAACTCTGACCAAGTTTTGGTTCGTTTTATTTAAAAATATTTTTTTTTTAGATTGCAGAAACAACTGTGATTTATTTTTCCAGCTTTAGCTATTCTTTTAATTACTTTGAAAAAATACAAATTTGTGGGAATTCCCAAATCATGTATCATGCCATTTTTAATGTAGGTAGGTAGGTACACTATGTGGGTATTTGTGCAATGAAATAAATAATTCTGATTCATATTTTATTCCCTCTCATTGAGAGGAGGCGTAGGCCTCCTCTCAATGAGAGGGAATAAAATATGATTAATATGAATATGATTAATATGATTAATGTTCCCACTGCTGGGACGTAGGTCTCAGCAGTGGGAACATTAATAGGCTGATTACGCTTATGCTTATGCATATTTTATACCGCAGCCTTTATCTCATGTCTCTCATAGATTGTCATGTTAATGTTGGGTTAGGTTTGAATTGAACAGTACAATATTAGACTGCGATTTTTTGCAAAGGTTTGATAGTTAAAATAAATCACAAAAGGTTTTCTATGTTCATTTTATTTAAAATAAGTCTAATTTAAAATCACCCACAGTTTTGAGAATTTTGGAAATTCTGGAAACTTAGAATTCCCCCCTCATGGCTGGATACTGAGCTAAAATACCGTACATATTGGAACTCTATGATATTCTAATTAGAACAGAAATAGCATACTGCCATCATTACTTGTTGCTAAGTAATAGCACCTGCCTGGGTCAACAAAGGTTATGCCATGTTCGCAGAGGTTGGTCCGTGGATAAGTGACAATCCATTACCTACAGGCCCCTTCCATGCTTTGGACAGCATTTTAAGCCATTGGTCACACATAGAGCTTATTACGGGTAGTAAAAGCTTGGAAGTCTGACAACCAGTCTTGGGTCCAACCAAGGGTCATTTAGGCGTCAGTCAATGTAAAATACTGGTAGCTGCATCTGGTAAGACTGGAAGCTGAACCCAGTACTGTTGGGAAAATGCTAGGCAGTCGAAGAATATTTAATATTAATACTAGATTTATATAACGTAAGCCAACCAAATGGCAATGGCTGTTATGTAATCTAGCCAAATGGTATCATCAGCCCATCCCGTCATACAATGTCAGTGTGGTGCCCCACTGCAGGATATGCCCCACCAACTTTCTTGCCCATCCTGCACTGCCACCTGCACCTTCCAGGATTTAAATGAAGCTAATGATAGAGCTGTGCAGGTGGCAATATACTGGTCGGGTATTATTTGAGTCTATCGACACACAAAGAAGCAGAGAAGTTATGCTAATGTTTTTATATTATTTAATCGAGTTCAATTGTACCCTTTAGTTTAATGTTGTGTTGTTTTAAGTTGGGTTTTACATTAATTATGAGTGATATTAAATTTAAGGGTAGACTTTGTAAATATTTGTACAATATTATGCCGCTTTTAGAGGCGGAAACGTTCAGAACTTTAATGTTGTACTAACCTTGTATGAACCTACCATATTCTGTGAATATTCGCATATGTCGCATTTTGCTGAACAAGGCTTGTTTAAACTTGCCAACGAAATACTTTGTAGCTGTTATTTGATACAATTGTGCGAAATGGTGCTATAATATATGTATATGTATGTGTATATACACAGGAAAGCTATTTCCGGAGTTCAAACTTCATACAAAATGCAACAAAGTAACTTGTAACGGCTAAAAACCTATTACAAAAAAACAAGTCTCCTCCAATGACCTTTGTAGATAAGTACCTTCAAAGGATAAAATTACGAACACTTGCAACTGAACGTCATAAAGTAAGGGAAAACTTGTGAAATAGGTATGAAATACCGAGCGAGGTACGAAATGTTCACGATAAAATCAGAAATACGGATAATAAAAAAAATCTAGTTTTCTTACATTTTTCCACTTGCTTTTTGTTACTCGTTGCACTTGGAGAAATAAATGCAGAGACCAGCCTTACTGGGACCCGCAGGGCGCGTTGAAGTGCGGTGCCACGTATCAACGGTCGTCGAGTGCACTACTGCACAAGCACTTAATTTCTAGTTTAAGTGTAGACTGTATGTAGCTGAATGTCTAGAAATCAGTACATGAAGTGGTAAATTCCCGCCCGTAGAGTATCCGTTGAAAAAGGAGGAGGACGATAAGGACCATAGAGAATCTAGACAAACTAGACCATAATTTTTTTTATGGATGTATTCAATTTATAATAAATTTAATTGATCTGTAGTCATTTAGGCTTCCAGAATTGCAACCTCCTCCCTAATTTCAACTCAATTTGCCCAAATTGTGTTGCTTCGGAGACAGGGGCGAAAGCAGTGAGAGATTGCTGAAATTTTAAATGTACCGCGTACAACTCTTTTCATGAAATGATTATTGAATGAGATTTCTTTAATTACATGTGTAACGGACGCGAATTATATTTTCAACACACAACTTGACACTGACCTGCAAATTGCAAAAAACGTAAGAAAATTGGAATGTCGCGGGCTACCCTGGCACTTTCACCTTAGAAAGATGGATAAACGAAATTATAATTAAAATTATATTTTATGAATACACCCTAATTCTTATTTGCAAATTGAAAAAAAAAACTTCAGTTTGAACTCTGTGGGCTAGATCTGACGCTTTCTCTTCGCTTTCCGAAAAAAAAGAATGAAATTAGGCGCGGCTCTGTGAGGGCGAGTCGCGCGGCCGAGCCTCGTGAGCGTGGACGTGAGCGAGGCCTGAGCCACGCTGCCGGCCTCGCGCAACCCGACAGTTGTCGGTCTACTTCAAAGAAAGCCGCGCGGCTCTGGATAGTAGGGACGGGCCGCGCGGCCTGTCAGTGCGATAGTGACCACCTCTACATCGAGTTGGGTTTTATTCGCGCCAAGATGGATGGGAAAATTTGACAGTTTCGAGTAGCTTGATGTGCTTGCGTCTGTACATCTCAAAAGAAACTGCCGGTAATATCTCTATATAGTCTGTGGCATCTGCGCACGGTGGGCCGTGCGGCTCTTTAATGTGGACGCGCGGCCCAAAAAGCTGCGAAGCTCGTAGTGGGGATGCTGCTTTACGTCGGCCAAAGTGTGAGAAATGGTCTTTCCCTACCATAGACCAAAATGTTCAACTATAGAAATCAAATAAAAACATGCAACACATTAATTTTGCTATGCTGCCAAAATAATGTCAATCGATTTTGAAGCATAACTTTTGACAGTTCATTCAAAACACGTGTTAAACATGTTTACTTTGGGATGTTATAATTGATAATTCACAATAAAATCCTAAATGTGATTAACAAAAACCAAAATGAATTCAAAGAAAATTGCCAAGAATCCTTCTTTGGCTTACACAAGCCACCCGGACTATCGGAAACCACCAAAAATAGCAAACCCGGTTCGTAACCTATGGAATTGTTTTTTTTTATTGATATGACTCAATTTTTTTAAAATATAAATAGAAATTGTTTATTAATCGGGTAATACATAAGCAGGTTCACTAGTAATAAACAGGATATGTTATATAACCTTTAAATATTACCTAAAACTAGTTTTCATTGATAGTGTTAATGCTAGTAGACCCCAAACTAGACAATTAATCTGCATCTTTATTCTGATGATTTAATGCAACTTCGTCTATGTTTTCAGCACCTACAATGTCTTGGAGCGCCTCACATAGACTCATTTAACTATATGTTACAAGACGGTTTGCAAGCAGCCATCGCAGATCTCCTCCCCTCTGAATTTGAGTTACCAAGTGGAGAACGGGTTAAAATAACTATAGATGAGGCAGGATTCGCTAAGCCCAGTGTACCTATGGAGGCTGTTGGTGTTAAAAATCAGACAGTCCTCCCGACTGAGTGTAGACAACGAGCTGCGACTTATAAAGGGGACTTCAAGATCCGAATGACTTTGACGATTGATGAGAAGTCTGTTACAGTAGATAGGTCTTTGGGATCTCTGCCTATTATGGTTAAGGTGAGGTCTCTGTTTGTAAGTTTGTTTTTGAAGTAAAATAAAACTTGAAACACAAACTTTGTAATTTTAGTTACTTTCAATACCTATGATAGGAAATGTTTGTGTGTTAGCTCAAAGTTGTGTTGAGTCTTGCTTGTACAAATAAGTAATAGTGAAGTAAAAACAGAAAATATTATTAATTTAGTTGCAATTAAGTATTATTTCCTTTATTTATTTCTACACACATTCATTACATTTTTAAATATTTCCATCTAAAATAATATTTAAAAAAAAGTACCCCCCCGGTATCGTAAACAGGGGCCAAGCTACCGGTGGCCAGGGCCTTCAATACAAGCTACGTGTCCAGGAGTACCGCTTTCTGAATCAAACCCAATATTATTATACTTTGTTTCGTTTTTATTTCAGTCAAAAATGTGTCACTTAGCAGATCTATCTCCTGAAGAATTAGTGCAACATAATGAACATCATGACGAGTGGGGGGGATATTTCATTGTGAAGGTAATAATCTCTATTTTTCTGTAAATATGTAAAACATAGTTCATGAGCTATAAGAACACTTACAGACGAATAGACAGGTGTGTACAATGAATGATAATTTTGATTACCAGCTCTAAATGGGTCGAATGGACATTGACGCAAAAATCAGCTGTTCCATAAATTTTTATCATGTAGTTGTAGGTATTGCACTTTTGTAGGAAACACGAGATTGTTTTTATTTCATTGCCGATGAAAAATAGACTCGTATTATCTAACTAGAATCTTCTACTGCTTTGTGTATCTAGCCCAATTGTAAACGATGTTTTTTTAGAGGCATGGAACATTTTGTACCTTTTTTTTTTTAAAAATAACACCCATCAATCAAATGCAGTTGACACAAAACTTTGCAAGTTTCACTTACGGTAGCAGGGCAGAGATCACTCAGACTGCATGTTTTGGGGCACAAAGGACACAAACGGAGGTAGTAGGTATATAGTTTAATCACAACAAACATCAAAAAAAATCATGCCATGTTTTTTTACAGGGACACGAGCGTTTAGCCCGTATGCTTCTGGTGACCAGACGTAACTATCCAGTAGCAATCAAGCGATCAGGATGGAGGATGAGAGGAAACCTGTTCTCTGACTATGGAGTCATGGTCCGCTGTGTCACTTCGGATCAGACCAGCACTGTACGTAAAATAATAATCATTAATCTATTTCTAAATCTTCAGAAAACTTTACGTCAATGTGGTCTCGAACGTGTTATGTTGATAGCGTGTCACAAAATACAGGGTGTAAACGAACCCTTTACGAAGCCGTCCACCAAGCATTCTGTACATCAAACTAAGTAACTCTACGCAACAATTATTGCTGGTGGTTTTGCGATAGGACATAATGTAATGCACTCAAAACACTGTGCTGATGGATGCATTGAATAGTGTGGGGGTCGTGAAGGTATAAAAAGTACAGTTATAATTTTCAAAACTTGTATTTTACACCCATTAGGTATAAAGGAGTAAGGAAAGAAGGATTTGAATAGACTTTATTTGTAGTCTTGTTGGTAAACCAATAACGAAAACCACGTTGTTCCAGAACAATGTCCTTCACTTTCTGAACAACGGCACATGCAAGCTAATGTTCTCCTACCGCAAGATGATGTACTACGCCCCCCTCCTACTCATCATGAAGTGTCTGGTGGACTGGCCCGACCATTATATATACAGGCTGCTGCTACATGGGAAGAAGAACGACCTGTATTATGTTAAGTAAGTAAAATAGGCTACAATGGGATTGGGCGGGTCACGCCAGCTGCATGCACGATGACCACTGGGCAAAAGTCGCGTGTTTCAAACGAAAATGAACCTAATTGGCAAGGTTAATGCACATATTCGTATGAAACACTGGTCTTAACTACAGTTGCTAGGAATGCATTATAGACTACAAAATAAATAAAATTGAAGTATCCGTGTTTAATTTCAAAATAACGACTACTTACTGAATAGTAAATTTGGTACTTTTTTTATTTACCCTGTATTGTCTCACACCTGAGCAAAGGCCTCCCCCATTTCTTCTACTTCTCACGAAATTGTTAACAAAATCCGATACAAATAGGAAAGTTATATTTTATAATAATTTCACGTGAACAAAGGTTGCGAGCAACAGCCAGTAAAGTCATATAATAATGTTCAGTTTCGAATGAATCGCAGTGTTTTCTCATTCTATACCAAAACAAAAGCCCCATATTAGTTGGAAAAAAAATGAACACGACTATTGTCTGCAATGCTTAATGTTGCGCGGGATCGACTTGTCTGGCCGTTACTATTTAGCCACGAGCCCCTCGTTTGAATACTTCTCATAAAAAAGAAAGGTTAAATCTATTTTAATTTTGATTTTGATTTTAATTTTGATTTTGATTTTAATTTTGATTTTTATTTTAATTTTGATTTTAATTCTGATACTGATTGTGATTTTCATTTTATTTGATTTTAATTTAATTTAAATTATGTATTTAAAAACCATAGTTGTGTGCGGTGAGTAGTTAGGTACTCATCTGATTTTAAGTAGGCACTCAACAACAAATAAGTAGTGCATGATGTGCTTACCTGTAAGAGGTTGATACACTTGTCTGTGACTCTATTGAATGTATCTCATATGTTTGAAGCAGTGTATTCAATTGTTGGTGAGCCACATAAATAAAACAAAAATAAAGACCCTTCATGAAAAATTTCTCTCAACAGTTGTATCCAAAATATGCTACGCGAGCTTCACGAAGAAGGCCTCCACTCCTCCCACGACTGCCGCTCCTACCTAGGCCGTATGTTCCGGCCCAAGCTGTACGAGCTGCCGCCCTGGGCCTCCGATCTGGACGCGGCGGCCTTCCTGCTGGATCGCTGCGTCTTGATACATCTGAAGGAGCACAAGGACAAGTTCAATGCGCTGCTGTTCATGGCTCAGAAGCTGTATGACTTGGTGCAGAATAAGTGTAAGGTGAGGACAGCCTATAGCAACATTAGGGCCCATTGAAAAATAAATAGTTCTTCTGAAATAAAACTGGGCTAGGTGGGTCTTACAAAGAGTTATCCTGTCATCTAGTAACTGAGCTAAGTAGATCAAATAGGCAGTCATGTTAATTACTGCGATTCAGCTGCTTCTGAAAATTCTAGGCAGGCGATGCTGATGAACCTAAACTGGGCGTATCATACCCCCCGGAATCAAAAGTCGCTAATTTTGAGGTTTAAAACGTCAAAAATGACATTAAACAGTCCCACAAAACACCTGGGCCGCGTACTTCAAGCCTAACTGTACCAGCGGCCGCCCTGGGCCCCTGGGTGCAGAATAAGTGTTCATCCTTTTCTTTTAATTCTTCTTTTCGAATATCAGGTGGAAGGTGCTGACGCTGTAATGGTGCAAGAGCTCCTGGTTGGCGGCCACTTGTACCTTCAGATCCTGAAGGAGCGACTGCAGCAGCTGATCTCCATCGTTAGGATACAGGTCTTGAGGAAAGCCAAGACTACCAAGAAACTTGTTATTGGACAGGTCAGTTCTTTTTTAACCGAATTCGAAAAAGGAAGTGTTCTATGTTCGTCTTAAAAAATTAAAACCTTTTTTTTTTAATTTAAATGAAATATAAAAGCGGAATAAAAGCGGAATAACTAATACGGAAGTATATTCACCGCTAATTCTTTTCCATTTCGACCGATTTTGATGATTCTTTTTAAGTAAAATAGGCTACAATGGGATTGGGCGGGTCACGCCAGCTGCATGCACGATGACCACTGGGCAAAAGTCGCGTGTTTCAGACGAAAATGAACCTAATTGGCAAGGTTAATGCACATATTCGTATGAAACACTTGTCTTAACTACAGTTGCTAGGAATGCATTATAGACTACAAAATAAATAAAATTGAAGTATCTGTGTTTAATTTCAAATAACGACTTCTTACTGAATAGTAAATTTGGTACTTTTTTTATTTACCCCGTATTGTCTCACACCTGAGCAAAGGCCTCCCCCATTTCTTCTACTTCTCACGAAATTGTTAACAAAATCCGATACAAATAGGAAAGTTAACGCACCTTTGAAGGTTTAGAACTTTTTTAAATTCTGAATTTTTCTCGCTAAAGTTCCCGCTTAACTTCATAAAAACACGTGTGAGCATTGATCGTGATTTTGCATGTATTTCGTAATTACTTATATGAAAGGAGTGTCACGTACCTCACGCGACCGTTTACGTAACATTTTCGGCGCGATCAATTAAGGTTGGTAACTAAAAAAAAATAACACTGTATTCCTGTATTTCCTCTAGCACGAGCTCCAACAAATCCTGCGCAGTTCTGGTAACCTGGAGCAGAAGATGGAGACTTTCCTCGCGACCGGCAACGCGCCGTCTAATAATGTGAACCTGGCTCAGTACAAAGGACTCACCATCGTCGCCGAGAACATCAACAGGATGCGATACATGTCGCATTTCAAGTTAGTGTCTTAATTCCATCATTATTATCGCAAGAAATATAATTAAACTAGCTGTGCCCCGCGGTTGCACCCACCGCTTCTGACTTGTTTCCTTTTTGCGTAGCGTGATGTTATATAGCCTATAGCCTTTCTCGATAAATGGGCTATCCAACCCTAAAGAATTTTGCAATACGAACCAGTACCCCAGTTCCTGAGATTAGCGCGTTCAACCAAACAAACAAACTCTTCAGCTTTATAACATTAGTATCATCTATGACGCGGGCCTGTGGACGGCGAGTTATGGGCTGGCTCGCCGTCCGGCCGTCTTATGACGACAGGCCGTGTCGACGGCGTGAGAGTGTTCCACGCGCGCCTCTAAGAGATGTCAGCAACCGAGTAGGGGTCCGCATGGGCCGATGCCTGCCAGGGCTACGGGACTGTTCGAAAGAGACACCGTGGCCCTGGAACACAAAGGGTAAAGAAGGAACATGGATGGGTTTTAGTCAGTACAAGTCTGACACTCCCTTCCGCTCCGCCCAGAGTGGGGGGGGGTCATTTGATGATTACCCATCCAAAAAAAAAAAAAAAAAGTATCATCTATGAAAAAATCTAAAAATGTGAAGATTTCTTATTTTGTTGGCCTATTGACTGTCCCACTGGAAATTCCATCTCCCAATCCGGATTAGGATCGCCTAAACAATATTTTACATTGGACTTATTACATGACTAACGGGTATTACTCTTCCTCTGCCAACCTACAGGGTGTAAACAGACCCTTCACATACCCGTCAACCAAGCATTCTGTACATCAAACTAAGTAACTTTACGCAAAAATTATTGCTGGTAAACGACTTTTTTATTGGGGTGAAAAATCACGCTTTACGGTAAGACTCGATGGAACGCACTCAAAGCATTGTGCTGATGGGTGGATTGAATAGTACGGGGGTCGTGGAGGTGTTTAAAGTAAAAATCTTACATTAAAAACATGTATTTAAAAAAAAAAACTTATGAAAAAGTTAAAACTTTGACCCACAGTATCTCCGTAACTAGAAGGTTCCCAGGTATGGTCTAGAACAAAAAATCATCGCAAAGACGGGGAAAACAACTGTCTTTCGGCTTCGTTAAGGGTCTGTTTACACCCTTTATATTCTGCAGAATATGTAGTTTCTTTCTTACCTCTTATTAGAATAGAAGCGTAATTATATGAGCCATTTTCGTGCAGGTCCATTCACCGAGGCTCCTTCTTCATGGAGATGCGCACGACTGAAGCTCGCCAGCTGCTCCCCGACGCGTGGGGCTTCGTGTGTCCCGTGCACACGCCCGACGGAGCCCCGTGCGGGCTGCTCAACCATCTCACTATGACAGCGCAGGTAGTAGAATCATCATCATAATTTTCCAAAACAATCAGCCTTTAATGTTCACACAGGCCTCCTCTCGTGAAAGAAAATGGGCCGTTATCCACACAGCCCCTGTGAGCGTTTTAGATGTCACATGTCCTTGAATGTTTGGTGCTAGGACATGCTGGTGATCATCATCCGCCTAGCCTTTTCCCAAAGTTGTCCGTTTTGCATGGAGTGACTCTACCTGACCTCCGCAACGAAAGGAATAGTGAAAAAAAAGGATTATTCTTTTTTGAAATTAAAAGATATATATGCAAATTGCAATAATATAACTTATGTACAACCAGGCGTGGTGCACAGGGGTCATGCCCCCCCTTCAAAGTCATACACGCAATTTTGACAAAACTTAAAATTATTTTTTACGGCTATAAATTATTAATTTCCTGCTTAATCGTTCAACAAGAGAAACGAACCGAAACATTCCGAGGCAGAATGCAAAAATTTTCGAGCTCGCTTCGCTCGCTAATGCATCCTGCCCTTTTGAGTTACTTTTATTCTCATCTCTGTAAGAATGAACAAAAAGAACGACAACTAAAAAAAAATCAACCCATCCCAGGGCGGAATGGCAACATTTTCTCGCTCGCTTCGCTTGCTAATTTATCCTGTGCTTTTTAAATTCTGGAAAAGTTGACAGTCCATATTCTCATTCCTGTGTGAATGAACAAAAATAACCTAATTCTGAGGAAGAGTGCAAATATTTTCGAGCTCGCTACGCTCGCTCTTGCGTCTAAGTACCTACAAGCTGAAGAAGCACCCTCCCGGAAATATACCTGTAACCTGTAGGCGCCCATGATCGTTTTGTATAGGGTATTGAGATGGTTGATATAATTTCGGTTTTCAAAGGTTGTTCCTACTAGTTTAACAGCCCCCCCCCCCCTCTCCCCCAATCTATTCGGGGTAACCGAACCGGTACTTCGATTGGGATATTTGCAAAAAAGGATATAAGTGCATTAACAGTACATTTAATTAAAAACTTAAATAAACCAATTTTTAGTTAAGTTTAAGTTGTTTTAATGCTATAAAAAGTTTAATAATTTTTACAGATAATATTTTCTGTTCTTTTCTCTAGGTAACACAGCCGGCCGATCCGAAGCAAATAGCAACATTACCACAAGTGTTGGAACGATGCGGTACGTATCCTACATACTTTATAACTAGCATTATTAACGATAGAAAACTTTGTTTTTACACCATATAATTGGGTAAAAACAATCAAACAATTTTTAATCGCTCCATTGCCAATCTTACTACTACTACTTTATTACATCACTAGCTTTTGCCCGCGGCTTCGCCTGCGTAGATGTCGTAATATATCCGATTACTTACCTTCATACCCCTTTTTAACCCTTCGGGGGTGGAATTATCAAAAACGCTGTAACACGTTTAAATTAATTTATTATTCATTTTCAATCGTCAGCCTAAACACGAAATTTGAAGATCCTATCTTCAAAACTGACGGACTTTCATATAAACTTCCATCCCCTATTTTACCCCTTTAGGGGTGGAATTCCCAAAAATCCTTTCTTAATGGATACTTACTCTTCACAAAGAACACACCCTCCAAGTTTCATGTCTCTAGGACCAGCGGTTTGGGCTGTGTGTTGATATATCACCCAGTCAGTCAGTTTACCATTTTTAGATTACATGACTCTATGACTGACACACAGAGTGAGTAAATGTGTGTCGAGTTTCCTCCGTGCCTTGGAAAGCACGTTAATCCGTTGGTTTCGGCTGTCATTTGTAGATCTTTGACATTCGTTACAGGTGGTCAGTGGCCCGTAAATCCGACACCAATCTTACCAAAGGGGTATCGTATTACCCAGTACTAACTGGGTTGTGGAGGTCAGATAGGCAGTAAAATACTGGTATTCAGCTGCATCGGGTTAGACTGTAGTTGGGAAATGGCTAGGCAGATGACTCTTGTCCTTATTTTTGTGGTAAATGGCAAGCTGATGACGCACCTTATAATAAGTCTCATCGCAACGGTTAAGAAGTCGCGGGAAAAAAAACAAATTTTAATATCAACTTATATCAATTTTTACTTTGTCTTCTCCCAGGTATGGAAGCCATAAGCTCAGTAGCCCAGACGCCCCTCTCCCGCGACGTCTACAAGTACCCAGTGTTCGTGGACGGTCGGCTGGTGGGATACTTCGCGGAGGATACGGTGGACAAGTCTGCGGCCTACCTTCGGACTCTGAAGATCAAGGGCGAGGAGGTGCCTATAACTACGGAGATTGTGGTTTTGCCGAAGAAAGAGGTGGGGTTTTTTTTTCATGCTTATTGCAATTGCAAAACAAATTAGGTTTGTTGGGCAGTATCACAACTGTTTGCGCGATTTTAGCGATCAAAATTGAAATTGGCTCGTTGCAAGATGGATGAATGACGCGTATTGATTTGGAACACCAGAAAAGAACAATACGCTTGTCAAAATCCTCGTAGCAGCCTCCTGGAGCGTTGAACATCACTCAAGGACGAAAAACACACCAATTTCACTTTATTTCGAAATTTCTTGAGAGCACGCGTGATTCGCGGCGCGTCGAGTTAGCCATTGCATTTTTCTTGACCGTCACACGGTGAGTAGCATGTTCTCGCTCGTACGAATGCGATGAGCATGTGCGGGAAAAGGACGGGGATAGGAAATACAAACAAACGAGCCAATTGAAAGCGACAATCTTATACAATGAAGTTAACTATTAATCCGTGTGAATCTAGCCACAGAATAGGCGCAACCACCAACTAAACCTAATTTGTTTTAAATCGGCGTAACACGTCTTTTTACTTTTAAAGTAATTCTTTCGTAGTTACAACATTTTTCGTTTGCAACCGTACTTATTGCCTATAATATTTTAAATTCTAGTTGCAATCTCATCTCTGTGACAACTTATGTAAAGAAACTTGTCAAAATCGTAGATTATGATTATACTGAGATTATTATCCAAACGTTCCTAAGAATACTGGAATAGCTCCTCTGATCTAAATATTTATTTTTCGCAGATATGCTCCCAATATGCAGGCGTATTTCTAATGACGAGCGAAGCACGTATGATGCGTCCGGTCATCAACCTCTCCACCGGACAACTAGAGCTCATCGGTACCATGGAGCAGCTGTACTTGGACATTGCCGTCACACACAATGAGATACTTAAAGGTATAGCTTAGAACGTACAGCCTACTACAGAAAAGCGTCTGGTCATCGACCTCTCACCAAACAAATTAAACTCATCGGTACCATGGATCAAATGTAATACGACATAGCCGTCATACACCATTATTTTCTTGCCCTTATCCCAATTAATTTGGGGTCGGGCATACAATGTAAGCTTCTAAGCTATATATATAAAGCATAATCAGCCTATTAATGTTCCCACTGCTGGGACGCAGACCTCCTCTCAATGAGAGGGAATGGGCTATAATCCACCACGCGGGCCCAGTGCGGGTTGGTAGATGTCACATGTCTTCGAATTTTTGGTTCTAGGACATGCCGGTTTCCTCACGATGTTTTCCTTCACCGTTTTTGAGAGCAGTGGCGATGAAATAACTTACACAAAGTAATGCGCTTGGCTGGGTTCGAACCCATGACTTACTGCTTGTAAGTCGGGGTCTCCGCCACTGGGCCACCGCTGCTCTCAGCTAAGCTATACCTTTAAGAAATATAAGCCTACTATTGTGAAGCGCCCGGTCATTGACTTCTCACCGGAAAAACCTTAAGCCGCCTCCATTTCCGCAGGGCCATCACTGCTCTGATTTACTATAAATCAATTAATCACTTCATTTTATTTCACTAATTTGGTTTTTATTACACTAATTTGGTTTTTATTTCAGGTAAAACCACCCACTTGGAGTTATCGCAGACTGCGTTCATGAGCAATTTGGCTCAACTGGTGCCGATGCCTGATTGTAACCAGTCGCCGCGGTGAGTTTACTATGAGACCGGTCAGGTCTTACACACACAAAAATCAGTCATTTCAAATGTCTCGACAGCCACTTTAAAAAGCATACTCAGTTATTTTCAATTACTTGACAGGTATCTACTATTATTTTAAAGTAATTTTAGATAAAGAAAAATATTGAATGAAAAAATACTCCGTGGCTTTTTAGTCGTCTTACAACGGCAGTTCAATTAATGTATCCCTACTAAACATTCATTAAAAAAAATAGGTATTAATTATATTTGAATAATTGAAAAACAAAAATTTTATTCATTATTATGACGCATGACGCAGTTGAATCACCCTGTTGGGAGCGATGATCTACTCGACTCGTGCGCAGGGTAGGTTTGTTCTACCGTTTGACACGTAAACATTATTTACAGGATGTTTCATAATTCTAATGTATTATTTATTTTTCTTTGTACCTATTGTGTTAATTAATCATCATCATCTGCCAAGCCTTTTCCCAACTATGTTAGGGTCGGCTTCCAGTCTAATCGGATACAGCTGAATAACAGTATTTTACATGGAGCTACTGCCTATCTGACCTCCACAACCCAGTTAGTACTAGGCAATACGATACCCCTTGGTAAGACTGGTTGTCAGACTTTTTGGGCCACTGACTACCTGAACATGTTAATTAATAGTACAAAAAAAAAAACCCCCCAAGTATTTGATGAATTTACCCGACACATTGAGTGGATCAACTTTGTAAGACGACTAAAAAGTCACGGTGTATATTATTGGCCTAGGATAAGGCGCACGATGTAAACACAAAAAAGAAGAGAATTTTTAAAATCTCAGCAGTCATTTATAATCTCTAAGATAGCAATATCTTAGTCCTTGACAATCACGTGACATTATTTTTTGATAGAAAGGAAATAATGTTTTATCTTTAGAAAGTAATTTTTAATCTCTCAGCTCTCGGCGGTCAAAATCATTATTAATTATTATTTATTATCATTATTTCAATAATTTCTTTAAATATTTTTTTTTTCTAGTCAGCCATTTGCATTTACTTAACCATAAACTAAATCAAAACTATTTTCTTCCAGTAACATGTACCAATGTCAGATGGGTAAGCAAACCATGGGTACTCCGATCCACACGTGGCTGACCAACGCGGAGACCAAGCTGTACCGTCTTCAGACCCCTGCCACCCCTCTGTTCAGAGCCACGCATTATGATAATATTGGGTTGGATGACTACCCGTGTGGGACCAACGCTATTGTCGCTGTTATTTCTTATACTGTAAGTACATTAGTTACCTTACATACAAAAAAAAATCTTAATCAAAATCGATTCACCCGTTTGGGAGCTACGGTGCCACAGACAGACACATAATTCAAACACCTCTCTTTTTTGGTCGGGGGTTAAATTGTGCGTCTAGTGGTCGCAAGCGCGAATGCTGAGCATGAGGTCCTGGGTTCGATTCCCAGGTCAGGCAAAGTGTTATTGGGTTTCTCCATCAGGAATCTCAGTAGCAGCCACGGACTCAGGATTTGTGCCCGGTTGATGGCAATAGGCCATGTTGTAGACACCTTTTTACAATACATAACCTTCTTTCTGGGACAGCCGGGTAACAACCAAGTTATGTTTTGTCCCAGGGTTACGACATGGAAGACGCGATGATAATCAACAAGTCCGCCTACGAGCGAGGCTTCGCCGCCGGCTCCGTGTACAAATCGGACTTCATAGAGCTGGCCCATCCCGCCTCCTACTTCTGCCGGGACCCCTCTAAGCCGGACCTCGCGGAACACATCGATGACGACGGCCTGCCCGCTGTCGGCGCCAGGGTCAGACCTGAGGATCCTTTCTATAGGTAAGACTTCCTGCTCTAATCAATCCTTAACCAGACTCACCCCGGTTGGCCGAAGCAAGGAAAACCTGCCAAGTGGGGATTCATATAATAGATGTAAACTAACCCTTCACGAAGCCAACCATGCATTCTGTTCATCAAACTAAGTCATGCTGCGCACAAACTATTGCTGACAAACGACTTTTTTTTTATGTGATAAATTAAGTACTCAAAACAGTACGCTGATGAATGCATTGAATAGGAAATAGCAGGAGTCATAGAGGTATTTAAAGTTATAACATTTAGAACTTGTATTTTGATGTGAAACATCTATAGCCGCACGTAAAACCGATTTCTGGCGTGGCGACGCATGCCGTGGCGACGCGTCGCCACGCTATATGATGGTATATATATACAGTCTATATGCAGTAGTGTGTACGGTGCGTCACCTGCTGGATGTATTAATTAATTAATTAATTACGTTTCTCCAAGAAGAATTTCAATTGCAAATTAATAACAATCCAAGAGAACCAACCACCAGATACGGAACAACAATAGATGCTGTATTTATTAGATATCTTGATAATGTTATGTTCAATACTTTTGTAACATACTTCAGTTACCATCGACCAATTGTCACAGTAATACCGTCCTCAGAGGCAACATCGAATATAACTATTACCGAAGTCACTGATTAAACGAATTAAGTAGTCACGATTTGAAATAAATTCGTAAATTTTTGTATTTAATGAAAATAAATGTTTATTCAATAAATAGTCATCGTTATCTGGAAAAAAAATTGTAATATTTTATTTTATCATTATGACATATTAAGTTCCTATCACAATCTGTTCTTTTCTGCATATTACTTTTACAAAATAATGTCGATGTTTCACATCTGCCAGGCGTCCCGTGACGGCTCACATTTTTTTTTTTTACCTTCAATATCTCCGTAACTAGCAGGTTCCCAGTTATGGTCAATAACAAAAAAAAAAAAACGCAAAGACGGGAAGCACAAGTGCCTTTCGGCATTCTATATGATTTTTTACACAGAATAATTATCACTTCGGTGAAAGAAAACATCTTGAGGAAACCAGCATGCCTGAGAGACATTCCTCGACGGCATGTAAAGCCAATTCAGAGGCCCATGGGCGGCATAAAACTCTGACATCAGGTTAGGCACTAACCACTCGATAAAGAGAAGATTACAAAAAAGTGCACAGTTCGTTAATGTTTGTTGTTATGTTCATCTGAATTAGCTCCGTTTTCGACCTTCGTTTACCGTTTGTATTACCAGTACCATTCTTCTCGCAGTTACTACGACGCCGAGAAGAGCATCTTCATAGTGAGCAAGTACCACGGCAAGGAGGAAGTGTTCGTGGACAGCGTGCGACTGTGCGGGGACTTCAGCTCGCGGCCGCTCAAGAAGGCCTGCATTATGCTGCGGTTACAGGTAAATAAAAAGACAGCTGTTTCCTATAAAAATGCAAGCCTACATGGTCAAAATGTAAGGAACAGCTGTTTTTTTTTTAAAGATACTGTTAGCCTGCGTAATCCCACTGCTGGGCAAAGGCCTCTCCCCACGACTTCCAGTTGTTTCGATCCAGGGCCAATGTGGACGCTGGTCATATCCAGCTCGTCCCGCGATCTTCTACGAGGTATGCCGCAACGCTGTCTGGCTGTGTCAGGGCTCCAGAGAGTAGCTATTTTGGCCTGCACCTCATCGGGCATGCGGCAGACGGGGCCAGTCCAGTCGTTTTTTTAAATGTCTATGAAAAATTTCTATGGTTCCGAATGATGTACAGTCACGAGCACCAATACACTTTCCTAAATTTAAAAGCAATTTTCGCGAGAAATAATGACTGTAACTTGGAGATCGGATCTTTTTCATAAAAATGTGAGTTCCAAAATACAATGTTCGTAACAACATGAAATTTTAATCAGAACAGTAGGAGAAAAATCTTTTAAAAGTTGTTTACATATTGGTGCTCGTGACTGTACTGAAAACGTGATAATCGTTTGTACGTCGATGTCCCTTCTAACGAATATAAGTTTTGATCAGCAACAACCCCTTAACATATTCAATTTCTTACAGCGCAACCCAACAGTAGGTGACAAATTCGCGTCTCGAGCTGGGCAGAAAGGCATCTGTTCCCAGAAGTGGGTGGCCGAAGACCTGCCCTTCACGGAGTCGGGGTTGGTGCCTGATGTGCTGTTCAACCCTCACGGCTTCCCCTCCAGAATGACCATAGCTATGATGATCGAGTGCATGGCGGGGAAAGCTGCTAGTATACATGGACATGTGAGTATATTTCTTCTGTATAGAATTTCCACACAGAAACACACACACACACGCACACACACACACACACACACACACACACACACATACACACACACATTACATCACGTCTGTATTCTGCGAAGGGCTAGGCAGAGGTGTATCTAATGGGTGTAAAATTCAAGTTTTTAATGTTATTGAATAGTGCAGGGGTCACCCTGTACTATTCACTGCATCCATCAGCACATTGTGTTGATTGTGTTACATTGAGTCCTACCGTAAACCGATTGTTCACTCCAAAAAAAAGTAATTAACATATATATAATTTTTGCGTAGCGGTAGTTACTTAGTTTGGTGTACAGAATGCTTGGTTGACGGCATCGTGAAGACACGTTGCATAAGATGGACAAAAGCTCATGTCAATTCTGTTGAAAGTTATGGTCGAAATACAAAATCCTTTGAATGCAATTACCACTTGTCTAGGCCATCAAGTCGTTGGCACCTGGCTTGTGGTCTTCGTCTGCTTACGGTCCTGTCATATCATCATTATTATATCCTAATTTATTTGACGTCTGCACAACATGTCTTCTTTCGCATCTCAGGAGTCACCTCCTTTTAAGCCCTAAATATCATCCTTCACACAGTCCATCCATCGTTTTTTTGATCTACCTCTACTCTTATAGCCATTAACATTCTGTGTTCCTCATTTCTCCGCATCACATGCCCATACCTAGACAACTGATTACCACACAACTTTTCAGTCACCGGCGCCACTCTCAGATTTCCTCATATGTACTCATTTCTTACTTTATTTAGTACTAACACCACATATCCCCACTCTACGCTCCTGTTATAATCAAACTAAATAAAAATCTTACTCGCAGGTACACGACGCAACGCCATTCCGTTTCAACGAGAAAGACACAGCAATAAACTACTTCGGGCGCCTCCTGGAGGCGTCAGGCTACAACTACTACGGCACCGAGCGCATGTACAGCGGGGTCGACGGCAGGGAGATGGATGCCGACATATTCTACGGAGTCATCCACTACCAGAGGCTCCGGCATATGGTCTCTGACAAGTGGCAGGTCAGTGTATTACAGGCTAAGATATGAGTCATTATTGGGTGACATAATATGCTAATATAAAACAGCCAGTAACCAAAGGGTATCGTATTACCCAGTACTAACTGGGTTGTGGAGGTCAGATAGGCAGTCGCTACATGTAAAATACTGGTATTCAGCTGCATCCGGTTAGACTGGAAGCCGACCCCAATATAGTTGGGAAAAGGTTAGGCAGATGATGATAAATATGCTAATATATCTTTTGACTTCCGCGTCCAGGTTTGAATGCAGAATGCGAAGCGCCTTACCGCCCGCAAAAATAATGCATAATGGAGTAAGTGAAGTTGGCGATCGCTTTAAAGCAACAGCACACGTGGAATCCTCCGCCATCATTTGCTAAGACCTATGACTAAGACCCTTTAACGACGTTGTAAGGTATTTAGAGTGCCAGGGCTGCGGGACTGTTCGAAAGAGATACCGTGGCCCTGGAACACAAAGGGCAAAGAAGGAACATGGATGGGTTTTAGTCAGTACAAGTCTGACACTCCCTTCCGCTCCGCCCATAGTGGACATTTGATGAGTTCCCATCCAAAAAAAAAAAAAAAAAGGTATTTAGAGTAAAACAATGTTGGTTGTAGGAAGGAATAATTGTTTCTATTTATTATGGCCTTATACCATAGTAACTTATTTCACCATAATGTTAAATATTGTTAAGAAATCCATTGTCCAAATAGTATTTATTAGAAACATGCCGCCTGTGATACAGGTTTAACCTAGTACAGGCATCGAACTTTGTTATTCCAACATTATCTAAGATTTAAATTGTATTTACTGTGCCAATTCTAATTTTTGAATAAATATATTATTATTTCTTTTATTTATTTTTATACATATTAAATACATTTTTAAATATTCTAATATAAAACAATATAAAAAAAACATTTAAAAATATAAAAAATAGTGGTCCGCCGGTATCGGGAGCAGGGTCCAAGCTACCGGTGGTTAGGGCTCCAGAGACAGGAACCTCCTCACAATGCGAGCCGTATCGAGGAGTACTGCCTTCTGTATATAGTAATAGTAATAGTACTCCATATTATTATTATTTCCTTTATTCATTTCTATACATATAATTTACATTTTTAAATATTTCTATACAAAGTAATATAAAAAAACATTTAAAAATATAAAAAATAGTAGCCCACTGGTATCGGGAACAGGGTCCGAAATACCGGTGGTCAGGGCTCTTGAGAGAGGAACCTCCTAACAATACGCGCCGTGTCCAGAAGTACTGCTTTCTGAATCAAGCCATTGATCCAGCTGCCAAGCGAGAGCCTCCTCAGATGTTTGTCGAGGCTATTGGCTATTAAGCCATTGGCCGACACGACTATCGGCACAATGACTGCTGTACTCACGTCCCACATGTCGACAACCTCGCGAGCCAGATCTAGATATTTGAATTGTTTATCTTTCTCTGCTTTCACGAGGTTCTCGTCATGCGGAACCGTTATATCAACAATCATTGCGCGACGCTCCAATCGATCTATCACCACAATGTCAGGTTTATTGGCAACAATAGTCCTGTCAGTGATGATAGATCGATCCCAATACAACGTGATATTACCATTATCGAGAACTGGGTCGGGCGCATACTTATAGTATGGTACTTCTGATTCCACAAGGTTGTACTTCAAAGCAAGTTGCTGGTGGATAATCCTGGCAACGAGGTTGTGTCTATGCAAGTACTCTCCGTTAGCCAGACGAGAACACCCAGAAATAATGTGTCGGATCGATTCTCCCGGACGGTGGCATGCCCGACATATGTCAACCGTGCCATCCTTCACAATGTATTTCCGGTAGTTATTCGTCATCATAACTTCGTCCATTATTGCACAGACAAAACCTTCGGTTTCGCCGAATAGGTCACCGAAACGCAGCCAAGATACGGACGCTAAGAAGTCTACATCGGGTCCATGTAGGGCCCGGTAAAAGCGTCCGTGAAGCTCCTTGCCCTGCCATACCTTAATCTGTGGCCCGAGTGTCAAATTGACAGCACGAATTTTTACGATACTGAATTTTAATTTAATGTTTTTATCGATTTAACCCATATTTAAACAATAATATATTAATTACATCAATAACAATGATAAAAAAAAAAAAACAGAAAACCTATTTTACAAAACCGGACCCTAAATTTTTGGAATATACTTTAAAATATACATGAATGCTGACAAGAAGCCGGGCAAAACATCAGGCACACCCACCATCTCCGGACTCGTCGCTCAGCTCCGCCTCGCAGCCGCCGGGACGCGCCTCAATCGTGAGTGCTGTGTCTCCGATCGCTGCAGTTGCGTCGATATATAGATATACAGTCTCATCACCGACGACCGCGGGTGATGCATTCGATTTGCGGTCAGCAGTGCGCGGACCCTCCTATCCAGGGCATCAAGTTCCGTCTGAGTCCATTTGAGTATGCCGAAAGAATACATCAAAACCGGCATGACCCAACCATTGAAGGCGCGCACCTTGTTTCCACCTGACAAAAGACTGCTTAGTACTTTATTCAGGCGGCCAAAGAAGCGGTCCCTCAATGATTGTTTCATGTCGGCAGTATTGATACCTAATGCTTCCGACATACCCAAATACTTGTAGGTTTCTGTTGAGGAGAGGGATCTAAGGTGTATGGAATCCGAGAGTTGAGTTCCCACGGATTCCATAATCTCCCCTCGCTTCACATGCATGACTGCACATTTGTCCACACCAAATTCCATCCTGATGGCGCTACTGAAAGTTTCCGTTACCTTCAGTAGCTTCATCAGTTGCAAGTTGTTGGGGGCAAAGAGTTTCAGATCATCCATGTAAAGAAGGTGAGATACGACCTGACCACCTCTCCTCAACCGATAGCCTAGACCTGAACCCTCCAACAGTGTGCTGAGAGGGTTCAAGGCTAAACAAAACCACAATGGACTCAGACTATCACCCTGGAATATACCGCGCTCAATCTTTATCGGTTCGCTGTTCCCCTGGATCTGTCGACATCCTGGATAGTGAAGGACCGTTCTCCAGTGTCCCATACATGACATCAGGAAGGTACGCAGAGTTGCATCAACTTTATACAACTCCAGCACCTTCATGAGCCATGTATGAGGCACAGAATCATAGGCCTTCTTGTAATCTATCCAACATGTAGACAGATCCCTTCGCGAACGGCGAACCTGTTGGCTAATGGCCATATCAATAAGGAGCAGCTCCTTAGTACCGCGGGACCCATTCCTACATCCATTCTGAGAGGCAGACATGATAGAATTACTATCAATATGATGATTGATTTTAGCTCTCAAAATGGATGTAAGAACTTTATAGACCGTTGGTAAACAAGTGATTGGTCTATAATTTTTGGGTTCCGCAGTACTACCTGATTTATGGAGCAGGTGGGTAATTCCTGTCGTCAAGAACTGGGGCAGCGACCCTGACTCTAAGGCTGACTGAAACTGGGATGCTAAGCGAACATGTGATCTCTGGAACCATTTAATCCAGAAGTTGTGCAGTCCATCCGGCCCTGGAGATTTCCAGTTAGGCAACGGACGGACTGCACGAGCTACATCTTGGGGGCTGATGATAATTGCCCCCATTTCAGGTATCGAATCACACGCTCGTTCAACCTCCCGGGTCCAATCACCCTCAGTGTGACTGACAGGCATCGACCAGATGTTGCGCCAGAACGAACACATGGCGTCATCATCTGGTAGACGCGTATCAGTCAAACCTTGGTCCGGTCGTTCCCAAGCCCTATATACCCACCTTTCATCACTTCGGAATGTGCGATTCTGAGTGTAACGCTCCACTCGCCGCTTGTACCGACGAATACGGTTTGCCCATGCACAGATCTTCTGCTTCAGGAAGTCGATACGCTCTGTGACGCGGGCTAAGTAGTCTCGAAAACTAACATCAGTTCCCGAAAACGCCCGCTTCACAAAGCGCATCACTCTAGGTCGAGTATTGCCCTCCCTGAAGCAGATTAACTTGCCGATGAGTGCTCTAGCCTCACCGATACGCCGCTCAATCCTGCATTGCCAAGCTGGAACAGCAAATTTTGGTCGTGTAGCTCTGTCGTTGTTGGGAAATTTGACGTGAGCTACACGACATGCCGCTACAGCTCCACAGTACAATATTGAGTGGGTATCGGTGAGGTCTTTGCTGCTGTCAAAGCAGTTTGACAGCTGCGAATCTAAAGCACACACCAGCGCCTTGTTTTTCTTGTGCATAGGTAAACGAGGTAGACGTGGCCTAAGTTCAGGCGGTGTGGATCGGTACTCCCGGAATGCACCCTCCAAAGCGCTCCTCAATTGTGCGTTGCATTGGGTACTCACGGATATAACTTCGTCATCATCTTCTTCACCATCGTGTTCGGATCGCGGTGGAGCACTGGATACATTTTGTAGCTGTACCGCAATCATTGGCGAAGCAGGTATAACTAGGTTACTCCGTGAATCGAAGCGTAGTCGCTCAAGTACGGTGTCATCCAACATGTGGTTACGCTGTATGACCCGCACTTGATCCGACAGCCGTTGCGCCGACACGCTGACACCTGGCTCAAGCACCTGAAACAGAGAGAGCATCCGACCACGGTACGCAGTCAAGTTGCTTCCCCCCTCAGTAGCCCCATAATATGCGCGCATGACGTTCTCATTAATGGACTGAGTCCATCGCATGCGCGACACATTTCCACCGGCAGCGAGGACCCTGTTCGGGGCCTGTTGGCCTCGAGGTCCCAAGCCCGCTGGTGGCCGTCCTCTTCCTCGTCGTCGTGGTGGTGATGGGGTCGACGGCGGGGAGAAAAACTCGTCACTCGAGCTCGACGCAACTGCAGCGATCGGAGACACAGCACTCACGATTGAGGCGCGTCCCGGCGGCTGCGAGGCGGAGCTGAGCGACGAGTCCGGAGATGGTGGGTGTGCCTGATGTTTTGCCCGGCTTCTTGTCAGCATTCATGTATATTTTAAAGTATATTCCAAAAATTTAGGGTCCGGTTTTGTAAAATAGGTTTTCTGTTTTTTTTTTTCTTATCATTGTTATTGATGTAATTAATATATTATTGTTTAAATATGGGTTAAATCGATAAAAACATTAAATTAAAATTCAGTATCGTAAAAATTCGTGCTGTCAATTTGACACTCGGGCCACAGATATTATTATTATTTCCTTTATTTATCTTTACACAAATCTTATACATTTTTAAATATTTCTTAAACTAAAAACAATATAAAAAACATTTAAAAATATAAAAAATTGTAGCCCACCGGTATCGGGAACAGGGTCCAAGCTACCGGCGGTCAGGGCTCCAGAGAGAGGAACCTCCTGACAATACGAGCCGTGTCCAGGAGTACCGCTTTCTGAATCAAACCCTTGATCCAGCTGCTTAACGAGAGCCTCCTCAGGTATTGGTCGAGGCTCTTGGCAATTAAGCCATGGGCTGATACAACTATCGGCACAATGATCGCTGAGTCCACATCCCACATGTCGACAACCTCGTGAGCCAAGTCAAGATACTTGATTTGCTTATCTTTCTCGGCTTTCACGAGGTTCTCATCATGCGGGACCGTTATGTCTACAATCATTGCGCGCCGCTCTGACCGATCCACCACCACTATATCAGGTTTATTGGCTACAATAGTCCTGTCAGTGATGATGGATCGATCCCAGTACAATGTGATACTGCCATTTTCGAGAACTGGGTCGGGCACATACTTATAGTACGGTACTTCCGATTCCACAAGGTTGTATTTTAGAGCAAGTTGCTGATGGATAATCCTGGCTACAAGGTTGTGTCTATGCAAGTACTCTCCGTTAGCCAGACGAGAACACCCGGAGATAATGTGACGGATTGATTCGCCTGGACGGTGGCATGCCCGACATATGTCAACCGTACCGTCCTTCACAATAAATCTCCGGTAGTTATTCGTCATCATAACTTCATCCATAATTGCACAGACAAAACCTTCGGTTTCTCCAAAGAGGTCCCCGGAACGTAGCCAGGCTACGGACGCTGGTAGGTCTACATCGGGCCCATGCAGGGCCCGGAAAAAGCGTCCGTGAAGCTCCTTACTCTGCCATACTTCCATGCGGTCGTTAGTGTCAAGCACTACAGGTTTGCGCCAGTTCTCTTTAGCCAAGGAGAGCGGGGTGAGCCCCTTGTCCACTGCGACCACATCTCGATGCATCCCCACGTCGGTTTCAAGGAAATATTCCCTGAGACTGCATATCTCGCGATTGTGAAGAGTCTTAGCGTTTAAAAAGCCTCGACCCCCACACCTCCGCGGGATATACAGTCTCATAACAGAAGAACGCGGGTGATGCATTCGATATGCCGTCAACAGTGTACGGACCCTCCTATCCAGGGTGTCTAGTTCTGTCTGAGTCCATTTGAGTATGCCGAAAGAGTACATCAGAACCGGCATGACCCAACCGTTGAAGGCACGCACCTTATTGCCGCCTGATAAAAGACTATTAAATACTTTTTTCAGACGGCCAAAGAAGCGCTCCTTCAACGATTGCTTCATGTCAGCAACATTGATGCCCAGCGCTTCCGACATACCCAAATACTTATAGGTTTCAGTTGCTGAGAGGGATCTAAGATTTATGGAATCCGAGAGCTGGGTTCCCACAGATTCCACAATCTCCCCTCGCTTTACATGCATGACCGCACATTTGTCCACACCAAATTCCATCCTGATGGCGCTACTGAAAGTTTCAGTTACTTTCAGTAGCTCCATCAGTTGGAAATCGTTGGGGGCAAAGAGTTTCAGGTCATCCATGTAAAGGAGGTGAGATATAACTTGACCACCTCTCCTCAACCGATAGCCTAGACCTGAATCCTCCAGCAGCGTGCTAAGAGGATTCAAGGCTAAGCAGAACCAAAGCGGACTCAAACTATCGCCCTGAAATATACCTCGCTCTATCCTTATCGGCTCGCTGTTCCTCTGGATTTGCCGACATCCCGGATAGCGAAGGACTGTCCTCCATTGCCCCATACATGACATCAGGAAGATGCGCAGAGTTGAATCAACTTTATACAACTCTAGCACCCTCATGAGCCATGTATGTGGCACCGAGTCATAGGCCTTCTTATAGTCTATCCAACATGTCGACATATCCCTTCGGGAACGGCGAACCTGTTGACTAATGGCCATATCAATGAGGAGTAGCTCCTTAGTACCGCGGGACCCGTTCCTACATCCATTTTGAGAAGCGGACATTACAGAATTGTCATCAATGTGTTTGTTAATTTTAGCTCTCAAAATGGATGTAAGAACTTTATAGACTGTCGGAAGACAGGTAATCGGTCTATAATTTTTGGGCTCCGCAGTACTACCCGATTTATGGAGCAGGTGGGTTATCCCTGTTGTCAGGAACTCTGGCAGCGACCCTGACTCTAAGGCTGACTGGAACAGGATCGCCAGGCGAGCGTGCGACCTTGTAAACCATTTAATCCAGAAGTTGTGCAGCCCATCCGGCCCTGGAGATTTCCAGTTAGGCAACGGACGGACTGCACGAACTACGTCTTGGGGGCTGATAGTGATTGCCCCCATTTCTGGTACTAGATCGCACGCTCGCTCGACCTCCCGAGTCCATTCACCCTCGGTATGGCTAACAGGCACCGACCAGATGCTGCGCCAGAATGAACACATGGCATCATCATCCGGCAGGCGCGTGTCAGCCACACCTTGGTCCGGTCGTTCCCAAGCCCTATAAACCCACCTTTCATCTCTTTGGAATGTGCGATTCTGAGTGTATCGGTCCACCCGCCGCTTATACCTACGAATACGGTTTGCCCAAGCATAAACTTTCTGCTTCAGGAAGTCGATGCGCTCTGTGACACGGGACATGTAGTCTCGAGCACTGATATCAGTCCCCGAGAACGCCCGCCTCACAAAACGCATCACTCTAGGGCGAGTATTGCCCTCCCTGAAGCAGATCAGTTTGCCGATGAGTGCTCTGGCCTCACCAATACGTCGTTCAATCCTGTACTGCCATGACGGTACGGCTGGTTTAGGTCGTGTAGCTCGGTTTAGGTCGTGTAGCTCGGTTTAGGTCGTGTAGCTCGGTTTAGGTCGTGTAGCTCGGTTTAGGTCGTGTAGCTCGGTTTAGGTCGTTTTATTATTATTTCCTTTATTTATCTTTACACAAATCTTATATATTTTTAAATATTTCTTAAACTAAAAACAATATAAAAAACATTTAAAAATATAAAAAATTGTAGCCCACCGGTATCGGGAACAGGGTCCAAGCTACCGGCGGTCAGGGCTCCAGAGAGAGGAACCTCCTGACAATACGAGCCGTGTCCAGGAGTACCGCTTTCTGAATCAAACCCTTGATCCAGCTGCCTAACGAGAGCCTCCTCAGGTATTGGTCGAGGCTCTTGGCAATTAAGCCATGGGCTGATACAACTATCGGCACAATGATCGCTGAGTCCACATCCCACATGTCGACAACCTCGTGAGCCAAGTCAAGATACTTGATTTGCTTATCTTTCTCGGCTTTCACGAGGTTCCCATCATGCGGGACCGTTATGTCAACAATCATTGCACGCCGCTCTGATCGATCCACCACCACTATATCAGGCTTATTGGCTACAATAGTCCTGTCAGTTACGATGGATCGATCCCAGTACAATGTGATATTGCCATTTTCGAGAACTGGGTCGGGCACATACTTATAGTACGGTACTTCCGATTCCACAAGGTTGTATTTTAGAGCAAGTTGCTGATGGATAATCCTGGCTACAAGGTTGTGTCTATGCAAGTACTCTCCGTTAGCCAGACGAGAACACCCGGAGATAATGTGACGGATTGATTCGCCTGGACGGTGGCATGCCCGACATATGTCAACCGTACCGTCCTTCACAATAAATCTCCGGTAGTTATTCGTCATCATAACTTCATCCATAATTGCACAGACAAAACCTTCGGTTTCTCCAAAGAGGTCCCCGGAACGTAGCCAGGCTACGGACGCTGGTAGGTCTACATCGGGCCCATGCAGGGCCCGGAAAAACCGTCCGTGAAGCTCCTTACTCTGCCATACTTCCATGCGGTCGTTAGTGTCAAGCACTACAGGTTTGCGCCAGTTCTCTTTAGCCAAGGAGAGCGGGGTGAGCCCCTTGTCCACTGCGACCACATCTCGATGCATCCCCACGTCGGTTTCAAGGAAATATTCCCTGAGACTGTATATCTCGCGATTGTGAAGAGTCTTAGCGTTTAAAAAGCCTCGACCCCCACACCTCCGCGGGATATACAGTCTCATAACAGAAGAACGCGGGTGATGCATTCGATATGCCGTCAACAATGTACGGACCCTCCTATCCAGGGCGTCTAGTTCTGTCTGAGTCCATTTGAGTATGCCGAAAGAGTACATCAGAACCGGCATGACCCAACCGTTGAAGGCACGCACCTTATTGCCGCCTGATAAAAGACTATTAAATACTTTTTTCAGACGGCCAAAGAAGCGCTCCCTCAACGATTGCTTCATGTCAGCAACATTGATGCCCAGCGCTTCCGACATACCCAAATACTTATAGGTTTCAGTTGCTGAGAGGGATCTAAGATTTATGGAATCCGAGAGCTGGGTTCCCACAGATTCCACAATCTCCCCTCGCTTTACATGCATGACCGCACATTTGTCCACACCAAATTCCATCCTGATGGCGCTACTGAAAGTTTCAGTTACTTTCAGTAGCTCCATCAGTTGCAAATCGTTGGGGGCAAAGAGTTTCAGGTCATCCATGTAAAGGAGGTGAGATATAACTTGACCACCTCTCCTCAACCGATAGCCTAGACCTGAATCCTCCAGCAGCGTGCTAAGAGGATTCAAGGCTAAGCAGAACCAAAGCGGACTCAAACTATCGCCCTGAAATATACCTCGCTCTATCCTTATCGGCTCGCTATTCCTCTGGATTTGCCGACATCCCGGATAGCGAAGGACTGTCCTCCATTGCCCCATACATGACATCAGGAAGATGCGCAGAGTTGAATCAACTTTATACAACTCTAGCACCCTCATGAGCCATGTATGTGGCACCGAGTCATAGGCCTTCTTATAGTCTATCCAACATGTCGACAGATCCCTTCGGGAACGGCGAACCTGTTGACTAATGGCCATATCAATGAGGAGTAGCTCCTTAGTACCGCGGGACCCGTTCCTACATCCATTTTGAGAAGCGGACATTACAGAATTGTCATCAATGTGTTTGTTAATTTTAGCTCTCAAAATGGATGTAAGAACTTTATAGACTGTCGGAAGACAGGCAATCGGTCTATAATTTTTGGGCTCCGCAGTACTACCCGATTTATGGAGCAGGTGGGTTATCCCTGTTGTCAGGAACTCTGGCAGCGACCCTGACTCTAAGGCTGACTGGAACAGGATCGCCAGGCGAGCGTGCGACCTTGTAAACCATTTAATCCAGAAGTTGTGCAGCCCATCCGGCCCTGGAGATTTCCAGTTAGGTAACGGACGGACTGCACGAACTACGTCTTGGGGGCTGATAGTGATTGCCCCCATTTCTGGTACTAGATCGCACGCTCGCTCGACCTCCCGAGTCCATTCACCCTCGGTATGGCTAACAGGCACCGACCAGATGCTGCGCCAGAATGAACACATGGCATCATCATCCGGCAGGTGCGTGTCAGCCACACCTTGGTCGGGTCGCTCCCAAGCCCTATAAACCCACCTTTCATCTCTTTGGAATGTGCGATTCTGAGTGTATCGGTCCACCCGCCGCTTATACCTACGAATACGGTTTGCCCATGCATAAACTTTCTGCTTCAGGAAGTCGATGCGCTCTGTGACACGGGACATGTAGTCTCGAGCACTGATATCAGTCCCCGAGAACGCCCGCCTCACAAAACGCATCACTCTAGGGCGAGTATTGCCCTCCCTGAAGCAGATCAGTTTGCCGATGAGTGCTCTGGCCTCACCAATACGTAGTTCAATCCTGTACTGCCATGACGGTACGGCTGGATTAGGTCGTGTAGCTCTGTCATCAGAAAATTTGACATGAGCTACACGACATGCCGCTACAGCCGCACAATACAGGACTGAGTGCGCATCGGTGAGGTTTTCGCAGTTATCAAAATAGTTTGACAACTGCGAATCCAGAACTGCCACCAGCACCTTATTTTTGTTATGCATGGGCAAACGAGGTACGCGTGGTCTAAGATCGGGTTGCATGAACCGATATTCCCGAATCGCACCCTCCAAAGCACACCTCATTTCCTCATTGCACTGGGTACTTACATTAGTAACCATGTCATTACTCACGTTGTTATCGTGAGTTGGTATTATGGTAGACTGTGGTGGAACCACAGTCTGCGGCGGCGTGGCAATGACATGGCTACTCTGCATTTCAGTCCGCAAGCGATCAAGTACGGTGTCATCCAACATACCATTACGCTGGATGACTCGCACCTGATCCGACAGTCGTTGTGCCGACACGTTGACAGCTGGCTCAAGCACCTGAAACAGAGAGAGCATCCGAACACGGTACGCGGTCAGGTTGTTACCCCCCTCTGTAGCCCCATAGTATGCGCGCATGACATTTGCATTAATGGATTGCGTCCATCGCATGCGCGGCACACTCCCGCCGGGAGCTGGGACCCTATCAGAGGCCGGTGGGCCTCGAGGTCCTAAACCGTCCGGCGGCCGGCGTCCTCCTCGTCGACGAACAGGTGGTGGCGTCGTCGGCGGAGAGAAATACTCGTCGCTCGAGCTCGACGCAACTGCCACGGCCGGTGTCACAGCACTCACGATTGGGCTGGATTCCGGCGGCGGCGAGGCGGAGCTGAGCGACGGGTCCGGAGGCGATAGGCGTGCGCGTCGTGTAGCTGATCTCGTCAACATAATATCATCGTCATATCTTCATTTCTTTTATATATTTCGGAAAATTTTTGACACACAATGACACGTGTCAAATCAACGGTGTGGTTTTCTTTATTGGTTTCAATTTATTTTCATTGTAATTTTAGTATTTTTTCATTGATATTATTAAATAAAATTGGTATTGTAAAAGGGTGGTATGATTCAAATCTTTCGGTATACTAAAACTATTTAAATTTAAGAAAATTTGGTAAATCCGATATGAAGACGTTTGCTTGACGTAAGTGTTGCCAGCTTATTATTATTATTATTATACACATACAAAATTACCAAGGCACATGTAGTGGAGTTTGAGTAACAAGTAGTATTTACTAAACAACCAATCAGAAATCAGTTACATTATCATACGATGTGCGGAGCGCGCTGCGCGCCCTCTTGCAACAGTCCAAGTAATCATTTTAGCGCTGAGGTTATATATATATGTGGCGGCGCGCCGCTCGATAGCTCAGTGTAGCAGTGGTATGCGCACGCGATGCATGCTGCTACAACCCCATTCACAGCCATAATATTCCATCAAGCCGTGTGACTGTTATTGCTCAGTCACGGACTCGAAACCGACCCTTGTCTACTGATAATTTTGTTTCCTGACATTTGGAAATGGACCTCGTTTTTGACACCTACACTCTCAATAGTTATATTACGACTGAGGTCTATAGGTACCAGTTATAGTCATTTAGAGGCACATTTTTTATGTGAAATCCTATCTTTCATGAGCTCAACCTTGATTCCTCTTGGCCAACATCTTGGTTATCTCCGACGTCAAAACCTAGAAATCTCCTGTTCTGCGAAGTAGTTTAAAAAAATATATCTTCTTTTTCCTAGGTGCGAACCACAGGCGCAGTGGACGCGTTAACCCGGCAGCCAGTGAAGGGTCGGCGGCGAGGTGGAGGTGTGAGGCTTGGAGAGATGGAGCGCGACGCTCTCGCCTCGCACGGCGCTGCCTTCCTGCTGCACGACCGCCTGTTCCACTGCTCGGATAAAACTGAGGTATGTTATAACTTCACGCCTGTACACCTCTGTCCTAACCTTTGGGGGTTAGGGCAGAGGTGTAACTAATACACAATTTGCCAGTTATGGTCAAGTGCCTTGTGCAACTTACAAGCCTATTGTCGTAAACCCCACACAAAGACTCCGTGGCTAAAAATCCAATAAGACTGTCCGAACTGGAAATCGAACCCAGAAGGCCAGGACCCCACATCTATCAGTCACGCTTGCCACGAGACCTACGGGGCAGTTGTGGTTTAATGTTTCGTATATAATCTATACAAACATATCATTTTTGTCTGTCTGTCTGTTCCGGCTAATCTCCTAAACGGCTGGGCTGATTTTGACGGGACTTTTACTGCCAGATAGCTGATGTTATAAGGAGTAGTCCTTTTTTTTACGGAAGGCTACTTTTATTTTATTTTAGAAAAAGAAAGTACCAAATATTTTTATAATAATTTCACGCGAACTAAGGTCGCGGGGTACAAGCTAGTGAAAACTAGTTTTAGTCTTGCCCAGCGACTAATACCCCTTTATTAGTTACTGGGTGAGGTCAGATAGGCAGTCGCTCCATGTATATATCTGTTCCAGGCAATCCTCTGTTCAAAATGCGGCACGCTCCTTGGCCCAATAATCGGTAAGAGCGAAACAAGCAAAGAAACTTGTCGCCTGTGTGGCGACGGCAGCCTGGTCTCCATCGCCATCCCGTACATCTTCAAGTTCTTCGTGACGCAGCTCGCGTGCGTCAACATCAACGTCCGGATCAACTGTAGCGAGCATCTCGCTATTACTGGATAGACGAGAATAGATAGAGTATAAGAGTACAGTGTTGCATGGATCTTTTGGCGCTTGAGTGACGTTTGGCGCTAGAAAAATTGTGCTGTAGGTTTAAGATAAAGAAATGTTGAATAAAGATTTGGTCATCGATTGTTTTTTTTTTGTATTATTTTGACTACGTATTGGAAAAAACGCGTGTCAACATCGCATTGTTTGGAATAGCTTCAATTCATTTGATAAGCTAACATGTGGTGATAATCTGCCACAAAACTTGGACAAGATTACTATTTAGGAATTGGTAAGTTTCTATAGTTGTGGAGGTCAGATAGACAGTCGCTCCATGTAAAATATTTAGTTGTATCCGGTTAGTCTGGAAGCCGACCCCAACATATTTCGGAAAAGGCTAGGATGATGATGATGACGGTAAGTTTCGATAGTGTTTGCATGAATGATGTAAAAGTAACATAACGATAAGTAACAAATAACACATTAAATCCTTAAAAATAATGTATTTACTGCAAAAGAGGTCACATCAATAGATTTATCTGAAAAATATGTAATCACTATGGCTTATATCTATAACAGAGCTGTCATTTTGACATTGGAAGATGAACTGTCACTTTGACAGCTAATCTTCATCCATAGCTACTTCCTCCTCCTCCTTCTTCTTCTTCTTCTTTTTTTTCTTCTTGGCGCTGGATTCGGCGTCAACAGTCTGTTGTAGTTCTTCCAAGGCTTCTTTCATGACTTCTATGTTTTTCTTGGGAATGTCACCGGTTTCGTAGAACTTCAAACGGTCTTCCACTTGCTGACGTAGCTTCGCGCCGAAGACTGATGATTGAATTTCTGTAAAGAGCAAATATGTTTGAGTTTTAAAGTTGATTCAGTATTTGAGTATACCAGTCATTGCAGTTTAGGCCTTATGTCATATGGTATAACGCGCGGCTATGATTGGCAGCGACGAAAAATTGCAAAATTCTTATATTTGCGGGAATAAAAGTAAGACATAATAGAGGATATAAAAGAAGACTATTATAGGAACCTCTGAAAATATTAGTTTATGCAGCAATTTTCTTTAATTTATGAAATTTGATTCAAATTCTTCTTTATTTTCAAGTATAAATAATAATGTAGCAATAAAATTAGTACATGACACGCATTTTAGCGTTCATGTGTGGATATAACTGCATTTACTGTAGCACTACTGTTATTACCACAAGTGCAGGGTACACTTGCAATAGATCAAAGAGTGCATATACATCATGCCCTTACTGAAGCACACTAAAATAAAAATAACACAATACTGAACTTTTCTCAGAGTTGTCTCGGCATGGGTCCAAAGATTCACAATAAACTACCAAAAACTTTAAAAAGCATGACCAACATAAACCGTTATAAATCGCAACTTAAGAAATTCTTGATTGAAAAGGCTTACTACTCTATCAATGAGTGTTTAGAAGACAGAAGCATAAAATAAAAAATGTCCGATCCACTTGTTATTCTATCTTGTTTACGACGTTACTTGTTTGAAACAGTTTTATTTAGTTTGTAGTTTTACGCCTAATTTGTACGCCTAGCAAGGTAAAACATAGTGACGCCACACACATTTTATACCATGTACCATATTACCTATGTTCAACAAATAAAATACTTTGACTTTGACTGTATCCCTATTTGTTTAGGGTCGGCGCAGCATGTCTTGTTCTTACATTCTTCTCCATAAGTAAAAAATTAAAATACTATGAGACATCTATAAAATATTTCAAGATAGACAGAATACTCTAACATATTTTGTAAAGCAACTAAAAGTAACATTGAACACATATCCAAATTGGTTTACATAATAATATTAGATAACTGTGATTGCGACAGAGCATGCTAAATATGACCGCGTCTGACAAAATAAAATTAACTAGTATTCTTACGACTAAGATGCTACCAAGATGACAACTAATAGAGAAGTAAGAATGAATTGGAGTAAGGGCAGCAAACTAATGTTCTTCACAGCATTTAAGCTACGCGAATTCTGTTCAGTGATGCAGTCATAAGGACAACTGCGTAGGTGTAAGGGTATGCGGTAGGAGACGGCACGTAGGCCATAGAATGATGATGATTCCTCACCAGAGAAGCAGTCGATCCTGGACGCTATGGAGCATTTGTTGGCGAGGTAGCGACTGATGCGACCCTTGTTCTTGACGCCGGCGCGCCCGATAAACGTGGAGTGGTATAGCAGTCCGTACTTGGGCGTGTTCGAGCGTGTCTTTAGGGCGCGGAAGAGCGCTTTCTCGGCACCTGAGTAAACAAAATGGGAGTTTTATTTCAAATAGGATTCATTTCAGGTAACTTTGAAAAAAAATTGGATATTTAAAAAAAAAAATGTATTTTTCCTAAATAGTGGCTGTTATTTTTGTCTCTGAATCAAAACTAAAGTGTTAATGACAAAAAACTTACAGAGAGCATTTATCTTTATTTAAAATAAGAGGTGAATTAATAAAAAATAATAAAGAACATTATCCTGTTAAATAAATAAAAATTATATGCTTTGTTTGCCATTATTTAGTCTCTTTGGGATCTTTAGATAAGGTATTGTTATTATAATTTAGATTATACAAGCTAGATCGTAGTACATACCCAAAATCTGCAGCGTAGAGGCAGGGTACTTAGCAAGGCTGGTCAGAGACCCGGCCTTGGATATGAGCCGCGCGCCGACCTGGTCACCAACCAATGTGGTCAGGTTGGGAGCCACTGACTCCATCTTTGAGTGCAGGTACTCGGCTATCTGTTTCCTGAAGGTTTAAAGTTTTCATTAGTAATTAAAATTATTAGGAAGAAGAAAAAAAAATCAAAAAAAGAATATCAAATAAAAAAAACATTTGGGTTATAACTCCTGACATTGACGTTTTAGTGCTATTTCTCCAATGTTGTGTTGTATGGCTGTTTATGTATGTGTTTTTAAATGTTCGTAAATGCACCCATAATACAGGAGAAATTCCTAGTATGGGGCAATGTATAGAACTATGTATAAATATGACTTGAATGTACCTCAAATATTGAAAAATTTAAATAATATATATATATTTTTTTAATATTTAGGAGAAATGTATATGTCAATGCCATTCAGGTGTATAACAAGTTGCCTAACTCATTTAAGAGACTTCCCATCCCCATATTCAAGAAAAAGCTGACAAGGAGAATATATGCTATATGGTAAAAATTCAAGAAGTTAATAATAAGTACTTAACTTTGACATTGATTTTAAAGAAAAAAAATTGTGAAGACAGGTGGATGTTAGGAGCTATTTAAGAGTGACACCTTTTCTACTGCTTACCTATAATTGGCGAGCGCAACAACCCTTCCGGCAAACATCTGTATATTAATCAAATCAACAGGCGAAATATCCATTCCCATAGACATCTTAGACGCATCTATAATAGCCTGGGCCTTCTCCGAGTCTCCGAGGATCTCTGTCAGAGGTTCCACGGACGCCTCGCTTAACGTCTTCCGGTCCTTGATGAACTCTGCACACTTGGTGTATAGCTGGTTCTCTGGTACGATGTTGACCAGCTCTGGGAAGTGGTAAGAGTACCATTCTCTGTAAAAAGAAGTTTTGGTTTAGTTTTCATAATTATTAATTATTAAAAGTCAAGCAGACATGATAAACCGTGTCGGGCCGCAATCATCGCAATTATAAGAATAAGAAAAATTTATTTAAAAAAAAAAGTATAAGTACAAAAAGTTTACATTTAGGCGCAGTAGTGTTTTTTTTTTCTCATACAAAGGTATAATTAATACTTATCAAGTAAACAATATATTAAACAGTTTCAAGAAATGATAGTTCAATTCAGATGTTTGGTTGCGACCTGCCCAATCTAGGTTTATTTAAACCTGTGTAATGTGTTAATACAGAGTAGTGTGGAGCGCCCGATGCACAAATCTAAGTCTGCCTTTGTGTGTTAGCAAGAGTACTGTGACTGGTGAAGAAAGTTTTTGAGTGTAACTATGAAAATTCTTTATGAATGCTCTGTACTGAAGTGAGTAAAACTTGATCCATGTTTGACTAACATAATTCTTTTTTTTAATTTAAGTAGCCCTATACTATCCCCAATGTCCTTCCAAGAACTGTTTTTCTGTTTTTAAACAAAAGTAGAACTTATTCCTATCCTTGAAAAGTGTTTTTACAATTGGCCTGTTGTAAGATTGCTACAAACACTATTATTATTATTATTATATTTAATTCAAGTAACAGGACTCACAAAGTTAGTAACAATATTTCCTTACAACTATGTTAGTAAACTTAACCTACACACTTAACCTAACACTGTCTCACATTATAGATTTATGCGAATCCCTGCTACAAGCTTAACACCGAAGTAGAAAGCTTGCAGCAACGATTCACACACAAACAGTCCAGTCTGCTCGCCACACACTGCAGTATAATGTTGGGGCTGGCCCGCACCCGGCGCACCAGGGAAGCGCATCTTATCTTACTATCTATAGACCAACCGCTTTAATAAGTCGTCCGCCTTGCCCTATCAAAGGCACATTATGCATCCACAAAGTCCTAACAATATCCCATAGGTTATTTGCTTTTAAATAACCATAATCCACATAGGTATTACGATACTAATTGAACTTAATATGTGATCAACCTTCAGAATATTACATTTAAATTGATACCTTCGTGAGGACTCATTAAAGCGGTCAGTCTATAGCCTATACAAATCGCATCTCCGGTGCTACACTGTCACTTATGCAAATAATGTAATTTTACATTTTTAAACTTTCAAATTTTTTAAATGGTAATAAGTGAGATGTTTTCTTTTACTTTAAAATATAGCTTAAAGATGTAGTTTAAATATTATCATTCTACTTCTTTAGTCAACAAGTTCTATATGCTGTAATAGGAAGTAGAAATTTCAAATGGTTCTCCTGTAAAATTACATTATTTGCATAAGTGACAGTGTAGCACCGGAGGTGCGATTAATGATGATTGCAGTTTTTACACAAATCATTTATCTGTGTTTAACAGAAGTTGTCGACATTTACCTTATCCGCATAGAAAACGTGTTAACATCCTTGTCTAACTGATCCAGCAGTGCGATAGACTGTATGATCATGTTGTCAACTCGGTGCACGTTGAACTTCACGCGGGCTCGGGAATACGAATGGCCCAGACCGAGCTGTGCCACGCTACAGGCCTTCAGGGTTAGACCTTTGATGAGAGAGTGGAAGTGGTGGCGGATACCTGAGGGAAAGAAAGGAGAGTTTTAAATATGTAGTAATTTTACAAAGGAGGAATGAAAGACATCTAAATATGATAGTAACAATCCAATTGTTACTATCACACTCTCCTAAAGTAGGGCTACATCAACTGTATGTACTATGTTGAAACCAATATTACCGTTACTTTAGCTAGACAATTATTCCTGCAAGCGGATTGTTATGTGGCTCAAGCGAAAAGTTTCTTTCATACAAATATGGAAGAAAATTTTGATATTTATTAAATTCATCACTCATAAATCTCATCAGTACAAAGTCAGGGCCGGTCGCTAGTTATTTAAGTATCTAAATATGTTACTTAAAGTTTGAGAATAAAAATAATAAAAACAGGAGAAATACCGTACCGTCGTAGAGGCAGTTAAAAGAAAAAGAAAAAGTTTTTTAAAAGAAAGAAAATTGTTTTCTAAAAGAAATGATTTAAAAACATGTAGCAGTAAATTTCATAAACAATACACTTATTATTTAGGTACATGTGTGGATATAACTGCATTTACTTTAGCACTACTGTTATTACCACAAGTGGAGTTAGTACACTTGCAATAGATCATAGTGTGCCAGTATTAAGGGACAATTGATACTTGTGTATAATAAAGCGTGTTCGGTAATTGTTTCACGGGATTGTACCACCGAGATAAAAAGTAGCCAGAATATAAGCTATTTTGATACCAAATTTCATCCTAATCCTTTAAGCCATTTGAGGGTGAAGGAGTAACATACATACACACATAGTAGTGTTAGTGTGATATGTATAGGTAACCACCCCCTTAACGGATTGCCGACATAATATGCATATAATGTGTATTTACAATGGGATTTGGAAGCCACTTTAGAGGAGGCCTGTGCCCCAGTTGCCCAACTTTGTAGAAGCCCCCATTTGGAAGATACAAACTACAAAAACAATGAATTAACAATTAAGAAATATACATTTTCAAGAATTGAATCGGTAAGTATTAATGTTTTTGTAAAGACAGGTGATGTAGTTGGTGTCTTCTGCGTCTTTTTATGATGATGATATTTTTTTGATCCATATTGAAACCAGTTTATGGCCAAGTTAATAGCAACACCAGTGGTCATTAGGTTCTCATGGGCAGTTGTGTGGTCATGTTTTGGGCAGCACTTGGACCTGCAGAAAAACATAATTAAGGAAATGAAAAAGGACTTACCTCTCAGAATTTCTGGAACAGCCCCAGTGTGTGAGCATGGAATCTCTAGTGCCTCGCTGATAGCTGCCCCCAACTTGGGGTCCAACACACCTAGGGTGCATTTGCTACGCTTCTTGCGCTTTGGAAGCGCCCCCTCAAGGAACAGGTTCAAGTCTTCTGGTAGAATACCTGTTTGACAATCAGGAATATATAAATACATAAACAAATAGTTGCGATATTGATGACCTTTGTCTATTTTTCGTATTATGTTCTTAGTAAAAGTAAAACAGTACAGATTTGTGATTGTTTGTAAATGAGAAACTGTTTGTTGCAATTAAATAAAAATTTCTTCATAAATAGATAATATACTAATATACTAGCACATAGAATAGCATCAAGAATGATAAGGTTAATCCTGAGAAAAAAAAAGAATTTACGGTATTTCTGAATATAGGACGACCATATCATAGAACGAACCATGTTTCCATCATAAATCGTTCCATTTATCAAACAAGCATGGTATATTAAGTCGGTATATTTAAAAACACGCGTGCACTAACCTTCGGACACCGCATTGATATTTTCCAAAGCAACCACCGCCGATTTGAATGGCTGGAACCCGCTAAGCGTTACAACGGAGTTGAATCGTTGTAAATCAGTCACAGATTCCTCAACTTGAGGCAAAAAGGCCGCAAGCTCTTCAAACTCGGTGACTTTAAACAGCGCGAAGCCTGCGCTGTGCTCGTACAAAACATACAACTTACTCTGAAATTACACAAAACTTATCACTAACGCCCATCACATATTTTTATTAGATTTTATAAGGATATTACGCACCATTTTTGCTTATTTTACTTCAATTTATTTTCATTTTTCGGGGAGAAACAAACACGTGAATTTTGTTTGCTCCCCCGCGAATGAAATGTTTTTGAGGTTAGAATGTTCCGTGTCACGTATGACAACAAATTAAAAAAAAAAAGGTAGTTTTAAATAAAATTGTAAAATTTAGCCAACGTGAATATTCAGCCAACGTGATTTTATGTGTGAGGTAATCTTGCATAAAAATATTTATTTCCAACAAGAAAGTAGTTGTGGTTTTGGATTTCCTATTGTATTATTTTCTGCGCTGTTACACTGCCAAACAAAGTGTAAAGGAACGTTAAATTCGATAATTCGTTCAGAATTAAAAGCATCAAAGCTGTGCAATGAGGTTAAAGAATTTTTTCTTTGTAATTCAAAGAAAAAATGCATTTCATTTCATTTCAAGCTAATTGCACTAAACGTTTTTGATTTGCTTAGGTATTTTAAGTATTTTTTTTGGAGAATTGATCGTAAATTGATAGTATATTTGAATATTTATGGTTTCTGAACGAAAGCAAATTTCAAGAGTTGGGCAACAATTAATAAATAGTTTATAATAATCTCGTTACTCGCCTAATGACGTGTATTTTAATTCAGTGAATAAAACTTCCTTTTGTTGTTTGTTGTTTGCTACTATGTGTTCAGTAGAGGAAACACCAACAGAAAACGTTCGCACGTTCAAAAATAAATATTTCATTTTTCCAATATTGTTATTTTGTACAAATACTATGTATACAATATTTGTACAGACGCCAGCACGTCAAGCTACTTCAATCTGTCAGGTTTTTAACTTTATCTTTAAAGTGTTAGGTTCAAGGTTGATTGGGCAAATTTGACAATTTCAGGTAGCAGGTGTTGGCGTCTGTACATACAAGGTACTTGGAAGACGTCCTCCCCCAAGCTTATACATTTTTCTTTTATTACTGGATATAATACATTATTTACGGACTTAAAATAATAAAAATGTTAATTTTACTATTGAACAATGTTCAATGCTTAAATAAACAATACTTTTGTCTTATAAAACCAAAAAGTCGATTTTTATTTTATGCACATTGGACAACACTAGGTGGCATCAACGGAAAAAATTGACATTTCAATTTGAATTCAACCCAGAAAATGCGTATGGGGTTTGTTGTTATTTCTAAATATTCTAAAAACTCTTAAAATATGGTTTGACACCTCATAGCAGTGCATAACGTTGTGTAAAATAAACGATTTCGTGTTCAAAAGTGCATCTATGTGAAAACAAAGTGCTAAAATGGCTACAATAGCGATGCAAAGAGACCTTGTTGTCTCATTCAAGAAGGAAACGATTTTGAACTTGGGAATACTGAGTAAGCTGCAGCAAATGCCTTCAGACCTTCGCAGGCAGATATTCAAGGAGAATTCATTAGAAAAACCTACTCAAAACTTTTTTAATCACTTATCTTACTATTTGGTGTCGATAATCGATACTCGGGCTTCCAGTTCATTGCCATGGCCACTATACGATACAAAAACTGAGAGAACCTACAGGAACGAGCTCTTTAACTTCATCAGCGACTACAGTAACAAGGGTCTGTTGGCACCAGTTATGTCTTCCTATCTGGTCAACCCAAGCTGCTACAAAGTCACCATGTTGATATTTCAAATGTCTCAACTCGCTGTCCAAAGTGTATTTATGTCCAAAAAGATCAAGGATTCTCAAAAGAAGCTGTATGAGAACATGACTGAGGATTACAAGATGAAAAAAGAAGGTTTCATTGACAACATTGAAAAAGAAACAGTGACAATATCCAGTAAATTTTCTAATTATTTGTGTAAAAGAGCAGCTATGGAGAAAATAGCAGAGTTGTTCCGTAAGAAAATAACTGAAATGGAGAATAAAATGACTGAATTAAATGCACAAGGATATTTAGAGGAAATCGTCGATGGCTTTTTGAAAACACACAAAGTAGATGAGACAACAAAAGCAGAAATACTAAAAATAAAAGATGTTAACAAAACATCCTCTTTTTTCGATGATTGGCTAACTGAAACCGACAACAAAATCAATCAGTTAGAAAATGAATGGGATGCTAAAATGAAACCATTCCTTCAAAGTTGTAAGGAGACTCGTGATTGCACAGAAATGCTGATAGCCAGACAAACAGGTGAAGCAGAAAAGAGTTTGTACACGTTAGAGTATAACCCAAAAACTGACGACATATGCACAAAAGAGTTACAAAACCAAGTCAACAGTGAACAGAAATATATCCTCAAAAATATTGTGAAAGACGATAAATTAAGTTTCCCGAACCTTATAAGAGCATTTCTTATATCAATATGTTTTGTTCTGAAAAATGCTGATATTGGTGATGAAATATACATGTTTAATGAGTATTTGGATGGTGGGAGACGGAACTTTACGGAGATTGTGTCTGCTATGAGGATACTTTTGGACCGAGTGATGAATGGAGAAGCTAAACTTCAGGTGAGTTTCTGTTATTGTTTGAAACTTTTATAGCTCCATTTTAATAAAGAAAGATTTATTTCTAAGAAGACACAATAATGAAGTTTCTTTCAAATAAAACATAGCTCAAGTGTAAATAAAAACCAACTGATTTAAGCTTAGCACTAATTTGAACAAAAGACTAAAATTTATCAGTTTAGGCACTTAGTAATATCTTTTTCAAAATTAATTTTAAATTTAGAAACAGTTTTTTCAAAATTTCAATATAAATTAAATTTCTGACTGTCTTGTTGATCTAGTAGTTGTAAGCTCTACTGCTGAGCATTAGGTCCTGGATTTGATTCCCAGGCTGTGTAAAGTGTCACTAGATTTTTTTTCATCAGGAATTTCCCAGTAGCACCCACATAGTTTGGATTTGTACCTGGTTAATGGCAATAGGCCCTCTATATTATTCTATAACAGGCGTGATGTTATGTAATATGTTTGAAAAATAAATTGAATAGCTTGTGAGGAGATATTCTTCTGAGTTAAATAATTTTTCCCGTGTTTTATTCTGACTATTAACTGTTATTTTTCAGCCAACACAAACATCCTACAACCAGTCGATGTCCATGAGGGAATTCTCTGAAAAAATGCCACCGTTACCTAACCTAGCAGACCTAAAGATGGGCAAAGACTTGCAGTCTCAAATTATATTTGACACATTCACACCACTCCACATATCCAAACATCAGTTCAACTTGTGCAAAAGAGCCAGCACTTTCACTAAACCACTATCACGGTCATTACGCATCACACCGTTCTATCAAGGACCAAGAGACGACTTCCTAAAGAGCCTCATATCCTGCCGCATCACTTCCTACGACTGTCCAAATGCAATCCAGAACTTTAACTTGTCAGTACTCTCTCAAACAAACTGTAGAAATAATGAGACTATAGCAGAATGTTCATCGGGCTTCACAAAACAACAAATAATGAGGTTGTTGTCAACTAAAAAGTCTAGTAGCTCCAAAAAGTTTAAATACAAGACTGGCAGACCTGATAATGTGAATGTGAAGAAAGGCGGACTGTTTAATGAATCAGTGGCTTCGACCGATAGCAATGGTTTGTTCAGAAGTCATTCATCACCAAATCTTTTTGAACACAGAGAGAAGAAAGCTAAATCTAAAATTCCGATTTCTAGAAAACTAGCTGTCATGCAAGAGGACTGTCCACTTTTGGAAGTTTCTGGCATCTCGACATTAGAAAATGATAATACCTATGGAACTCCTGAAAGCGTAATGCGACTTGAAAGTAACAGAAAAATATTTGATGCTACCAGCCTGCCTACGATATCCATTACTCCTGAACCAGATAAAGTTTTAACAAATATACCGGAAGACTCGAATAAAGCTCATTTCGCAGACCTAAATGTCCCGAAGCTACAAGAGGATATTCTAGAAAAAGAAGATATTAAGACTGAAACGCCCAAATATAATTCTCAATTGATAAAAAAAACAAGTTCATTAGAGAAAATCATCAATAGGTTTAAGAAAGTCAGAGCTAGCGTCTTGCCTTGCGACAAAAGCTGTGAAGAAGGCAATGAGTTTAAAACTATTCTAGAAGAAAAAGAAAACCTCAACACTGTTAACGTAGATGTGTTCACAGCAAATAGGGTCTTACTACCTGATCTCTTAAGTCCAAGTTGCAGTGTGATACCGAAGAAGTCTTCAGACTATTTGGATCCGATATGCTTTGACGACGAGCCTCCTTGCAGAAAACCGCGGGAAAGTCTAGGGACTGCATTAGGCGTAGACCACACGTTCCTAGACCAGTTTGATTTGATAGACTAATAAAAATTAAGTTTAAAATAAGGAGTATTAAATTAAATATTTAAAGTCCAGTATTTTTGATGTTGGGATAAAACAACGCTGTCTTTGTCTATTAGAACCTTCCATTGATGTAGTTTTTAAACTACTGTGCACAAGGAAATAGCACATATTTTAAGGTCTCTACAACAAATAGACCATATTTTCTAGATTTAGTGAAGTGAAGCGCAATGTTTTTATCGATCTTGTCTGCTCATCGATTTATCGATACGACACACGCAGCACAGGATTATAGTAGTAACTTCTATGAAAAAACCCAATTAAAGTTTCATATACGAGTGAGATGAATGGTAACGTGTTTATTTACCCCAATTGGGGTCTGGATGAATATATTTATTTTTATATTGTATAATAATCTGATGGCTAACACATTGACTTATGTAAGGCAAATTTTATCATCTTACTATTCAATATTCTGAATAACTTGTAATTTAAGAAAACAATAATAATCATACTGCCACGTTGGTCGAATAGTCGCAAGCGCGACTGCTGTGCATGAGGTCCTGCGTTTGGTTCCCAGATCGGGCACTGTAATTGGGTTTTTCCATCAGGTATTTCTCAGTAGCAGCCACGGAGTCTGGATTTGTGCCCGGTTGATGGCAATAGGTTCGCCCCTGTTGCATTGGACTTAAAACATAACTGGCGAAATGTGGATGTACTATTAGGTACACTTATGCCTAACCCTTCGGAAATTACAGGCGTGATGTTATGTTATGATGTAATTTTCGTCTAAACTAATTCAGCCATTGACATTTCATAAAATCGGCCATCATTCGCAACTGTGTCATAACCATAAGAGTAACTGAATGTGATTACTTTTAAAAGCTTTACAATCATAAAGTATGATATATTAGTTAATTTACTCCATTAGCTGTTAACTGTTATCCATTATGTAACTAAGTAGTTTTACTAATAAAATGAATATAAATCGACCTTGATGTTTTATTAAATGCTTTTTGGAACTTTCAAAAAGATCAACACACACGTTTAAAAAAAAACTTTAATTACTAGCAACTTACATTAGCATTTAAAATACATCGTTAGATAATTCTCTGCACTTTTTGTTATAAATACATTTTACTTAAAACAAACCAATTTAATTTTACATTATCTCGTAGAAAAAAATAAGAATTCGCAGCTAAACTAACAGAAAACGTGGTATACTGTGCAACATAACACATTTGTTTCTTCCTCAATAGCTTCTCGACGAAATCGTCATTTTGTACGCCTCAGTAATAAATACATCGTTTTTGCTTCTCTTAGGTACTTAAATCCTAGGGTCATCTTCACCCAACTTGACCATTTTCTCCGACACCTCCCAGACTTTCTTTGCCCTAGTCATATTACTGACAGAATTCGACACAGAACTTTCTCTGCAATCAGAAAAGTACTTCCCAGAAACGTTTTCCAGTTTCTCATCCACTGCCAACATGACTGTTGTCTGGCAACCTTGCTCTGGTTTCTTGAAGAAGCATTTGGCTATTGGGTACAGGAACCAATTCAGCGGAGGAGGGACAGAGCTCCAAATCCCGGTTTCAATCAAGCCGGGATGTAGACAGTTGACCGTCACTCCTGTACCTTCCAATCTTCGTGCAAGTTCTCTTGTGAAAAGTATGTTGGCTTCCTTTGAAGCGTAGTAAAGATATCCTGGCAGGGTATCAACTGGATTCGGGTTTTCTGTGTTAAAAGATGCAAGACGGTATAAAGAAGACGCAACAACCACGATTCTGGATGGGGCGCTTTTCTTCAGCAGATCTATCAAAAGATGTGTAAGCAAAAATGGTCCGTAATGGTTGGTCTCCATGGTCATCTCAATATCATCGACTGTCGTCCTCTTCTTGAAGGTGTCTGCATAACCAGCGTTGTGGACCAAAACGTCCAGTTTCGTCTCAGTTTTGTTGATGTCTTCGGCAAATTCTCTGATGGATGCGAAGGAACTGAGGTCCAGTTTCTTGACTAAGACTTTCGTGTTCTTTGTTGTGTCAATGATGTCGGCTGGAAATTTAAATTGATTACCTATGTTAATTCTATTATGTTTATTATTAATAATGCAGGGCTTTTAAATTCAAAATAACCATGAAAAATAATTAAGTTAGTAACCAAGTACGCCGAAAGCCGCCGAAAATGTCTTTTAGAGGCAACTACTGCATGTGATCTAATTCCTAATAACTCACTGATTTCGACGGAACATTATCTAATTTCTCCGGCTTTCCTAGTTTTACCTTAGGCCTACCCTCACCAATTCATCCTATACACAAATTAAATTAAACAATCACCTTTAACTTTCTCAGCAACCTCCAAATTCCTACAAGCCATGATGACTCTGGCTCCTCTCTTAGCCAGTTCCCTCGCAGTTTCCTTCCCAATGCCACCGGTACATCCAGTCACAATCACCGTCTTCCCATCCATTCTGGTTGGATTCCGGAACTGTCCACAAGTGTACTTGGCGAAGAGTCTGATGGCGAAAATGACTCCGAAAAGACCTAGGATCGCGAATACTGTTGCGATGATGAGTACCGGGAAGACCCAGTAGAGGTAGCTTGCTTTCCAGGCTTCGGCGACGATCATGTCTGGAAAGAGAAGGAGGGGTCGTCAGTAAAGTACCAGTTTTACAAATACTTAACCACATACACATATTTTAACTAAATAAATGAGTCTTGATACACAAACAGCCAGACCCGGAACAACTATCTGTAGGCCATACAAATATTTGTTGCGTGCGGGGATCGAAGGCGACACGCAACGCAGCAGTCAATCGCTCAGCCACTGCGCCAACCGTGTCGTCAAATTATTATTAGAGAGAAATTGTAAATGCATGGTAAGGAACCTAGAACATAGTAAGTATAGGTACATACGAGTGGAGCTATCCACTTGACAAAGCTTCCCAACTAGCAAAAAAGTTATATAATATTAGAACTATACAACTAACAGACATGTAAGGGCTTTATAACAATTTTGCAGCAACTAAACAGTTGTAAAGTAGTATTCAGTTCGACGCATTAGTTATAATAATTTAAGTCTTATTAATGTGTCCTGTAAACGTCATCTCAATAATTTATATGACGGTCATATAACGTTAAGTCGAGTAAACGTTTCAGTCAGAAAATAGTGATGAGTCGCCATGTTTTGTAAATTTAGAACCTTTTATTCAACACTTAAATAACAAACTGTTATTTAACGATTTTATAGTTAACTATTATAGAATCGTCATAATAGGTCGTATATACCACCTTTAAGTAACTTTTAGGTTGAAACTTTATTCTAATATAACTTAAGAACCCTAATTGCAACTGTCATGGTGGACGCCATAGATGATAAAAAAAACATGTATAAGACCAATAGTTATATAGATGTCTAAATGCAGTCGCCCAATGTCTATTGGCAATATGGCGGAAATTAGTGATGACAATTATGTATTTTATTTTTATAAATAATATTGAAACACCTATATTATGGAGGCCCATTAAAATATTAACGAAGATAATCATACATATCATCGAAAATTTTAAACTCCCAACTAAAAGGCACCGCTCGTCATCTTCCACCACAATAAGCTTTCTTTACATTAAATTAATAAATAATATTAAAACATTTGACTTATACTTTTTTTTAAGTTTTATAACAACACAATAGATTGTCACACAAATTGTCTAGCTTGTACCACAGACCGACCACCAGCATAAGAAAACGTCAATACGATGATATAGTTACTAGAAACTGTTATAAACCTTACTAGTTAAACTTACAATGTCTACGTGATTTTTACTCAACGTTATTGTTGCTGACGCGACTGCAAAACGACTCCTACACGATTAAAATGTTGTATAATCTGCGCCCAAACCCCCGTTATATTTACGTATAAAAAACTATTATAAAACCATTTTAATATGGCTGGAAGTTAAATAAAAAACGTTATTGTACCATTTATATGACATGATTTTGCTACTTGGGTTAAGACTACGCAGCCTTCCAACAGAGTATGCGTAGCGAGCGATGTGTGTGGAACTAACCAATCACATAGCTAGAATAGCTCAAGCTTTTTTTTACACACATCCCTGCTCATCTCTGGTGGAAACACAGCCTAATACTAGACATCTTTTCTCTTCTTGAGCCATGAACACTTCGGTGGACATGTGTCGGCCTAGATTAAGTCCTTTTTGTTCCCAAACTTTCCAATGAGTGTCCTAAAACAGTCTAACACCCCATTCAAGGCCTCTGGCCATACATGAGTGTCGTGCAACTTTGTTGTCTACGTGTGAGAACCATCGCTCCGCGAGTCGCGTTGCGGTGACTTATGCTTTCAACAACTTCTTTTATTTGTTTCCTACGCAGTCGATGTCGCAACTCGCAAGATGCGTACCTATAGCTAGGGGTCACATTTGTTTGCTTTCTCTACGACAATCAATCCTATAGTCGTCACGTCTGATTACCTAACTCTATCTGTGCCTATGACCCTCAGATCAACGCAAGCAATGTTACCTGCCGTGACTTCTAATTACCTAAAACATTGACCTTTGAGGTCTCTTCATTGTATTTACATCGAGCGAGTTTTTTACCTTGAGACACCAACAGCTGTGTCTCGACATTTGTAATGAAAATTGTGTTATTGGACTAAGTTAACTTATGGTAAAGTATTACCCCGTACCTAGGTTGTTAAGGGGGAAGCGCGAGGGTAGCCCGCGAAATTCAAATACGGATTTTGCAATTAGCAGGTCAGTGTCAGGTTTTATGTTGATATGATATGCGAATATGATTCGCGGCCGTAACAACATTTTTTGAACTTGAACTTAAAAGGGGTTGTATCATTGATGATTTTAATGGTTATAATTCTGTAAATATATGCGGATTACGGCCGCAAATCATATTTTGGTCAACATACAACCTGACACTTACCGCCAAATTGCAAAAAACGCAATAAAATTTTTAATTTCGCGGGCTATCCTGGCGCTTCCACCTTGAGGTCAGATATACAGTCGCTCCACGCGGAAGGTGTTGGTATTCAGCTACATCTGGTAAGATTGGAAGCCGATCCCAACATAGCTGGCAAAATGCTAGGCAGATGATGATGATGGACGAGTTTACTATACCCATGATGGGTATCGAAGCAAGAACCCCGCGCTGCAGTCGTGTTACTGACAAATAGAGCTAGGTGGTTGTCAAAGACAGAGTTGACCTTTTGAAAAATCCTTAGATTTTTTTTCGGCTAACTTTTTAAGGTTACCTTGCTTGGTCATGACCATCTGACCTATTTCGGCTAGTAATTAAGTTAAACTCAATCAAAACTCTAATTAATTCTTGTGACCTGAATTCAACAGGAACCTACGTGATCTGATGAGTAATTTAAATAATTTCGTAATGCCATTTAGTATTGTTCGAATCACTTGCGAAGGTCAGCAGTTTTATCATTTATTGTCTTGCAAAATACTTATGTTACTGTAATCAATCAGGTGAGTGCCTTGAACCATAGTCATGATCAGCATCCATTAAAATGTCCACCTTATTCTAGGGAGAATCACTATTAGGGATCGGCTCAAACAAGGTTCAAAAAGGAGCAAAAAATTAATGTCAGGGAACCATAAATAATAATATCACACCACTATGTTCTCGCCGAAGAAAAAGAGTTTAGACCTCTGAGCCTAGGGGTAGGCTAAACTCCTCGATCATGTACCTGAGGATCGCTACAGAGGTCCTTAAGTTCTGGAAAACCAATAAAGTTATCGAACAAATATACTCACAAAGCAAACACTATCTACTTCCTCGAACCACATTCAAACACATTAGTTGTGTAAACTAAAATCTATTCCGGTAAGTAAGTATTATATTTTTCAAGACCACTAGCAAGCAATTATAACAAAAATATAATCGTATGACGTTGTCTGCTTGCACTGATGTCTACCCATAGCACACTGGTATAGCACACTGATGAATCTTTAAGCTTAACATTAACTCATAAGATTTAAGTAGGTACAAAAATCATTAAGCCCTGTTCACATTGGTGTAATAACTAGTTACGTCAAAGACAATCAAGTAGCTATAGAGTAGAGGTTGCCCATCTGTGCTCTGCAGCATAGAGCACAGGTTGTCCATCTGTGCTCTGTGGCATAGAGTACAGGTTGCCCTTCTGTGCTCTGTTGCATAGAGTACAGGTTGCCCCTCTGTGCTCTGTTGCATAGATACAAGTGGGCTAACATGACCTCTTATAGCAGTATTATTGTTTTGTATAATCTTATTGCAGTCAGAGTGAGAAAGAGATGACGCTGGACGTCCTATATAGTTCCTTCTCTTTCCCACTCTGCTAGAAGGGGTGGTGGTACACACGCCGACACATAAAGCTATGCATTTCCAGCATAAAATGGCCTCGATTTGAATAGATTTCTCGTACGATGAGAGATCCGCTTATACTGGTTTTGTACCTTTGTTCCCGTTGAGTTACACCATTTTGTGTTATACTGTTACCCATAGGGAAAAAATTACCGATTAGTAACACTGTAACTCAAAGCCACATTTTTTTCTCTTTGAGTGACAATGTAATTCAACAGAACGCTGTGTTCCCGTTAAGTTATAGCTTGACTGGTCGTCGTGCATACGGGCTCAGGTAGGTAGAGGTACAGGCTTAAAGTCATTAACTCAGAGCTACTAGTAATTATGTGTTAATGTTACGTTTAAATCAAATATTGAACAGTGCGATTAAGCCGTACTATTGTTTATATCTAACCTAACAAGCAGACGTGTTGCTGGGGCATTCGTTCCACCACTTCTTCTTCCCAGCTCCAGTTAAAACACTAGGAGGTGGCGAAGGGCGGGAGTTTCGGGGGAATGTCTCTTGTAAACGTTGACGTTCAAAATGTGCTGATTATTAGCCTAATTTGAATAAATAACTCTTGATTTTGATATGGACATACTAGTTGATATGTCTCAGATCTGTCAGCTCGTGAAATCAGCTTGGAAATAAATTACTAAATAATTCACAAGGCACTCAGTCAGTCTGCCTAAATGCTGAGTTAGAATACCCAAAAGTGTGCCAATTATTGACTGGTCATGACATTTTAGTATGTAGATAGGTAAACGCCACCAATGTGAACTAGGCTTTGGACATATTCAAATAAAAAAAAAAAACAAACACGAAGTGAACTGAAGGTTCAAAGTTTAATCTCTGAGAGTAGGTATTTAATACAATGCAATATAACAATCTAAACAAAAATTCTATAAAACAATTAGTTCTCCACATAATGCGTCGTGTATACGTCAGTTTGCTAATTGCATAATCGCTATTGATTAATTTGAATACACGATAGTCTGGACATAACATAATTATTTTGGTTGATTGAAATACATATTATGTTGTGTTATGTCCGGTGTCTGTAAGTGTGGCTCAAACTCTAAAAACTCTCTTTCGGTTTAAAAAAAAACAGGTTTCTAATCAATAAGAAACGGTGTCTTATGGTTATCTGTGGAATACCAGTATTATTATCACTTCCAACGTATAATAATTTACTTTGTTATACTCTTGCAGCTTTTTGGATGCCTCTTGCTTACCCGATGAGTCATGATTTTTTGTTCGACCAAAAATCATAGTTTGGTTGTTTGTTATTGTTAGTTAGATGACTAGATAGACTTTTTATGCCGGTAGTAGGAACCCCTGCGAAAATTACCAAACAGAACGCGGGCGAAGCCGCGGGCATACGCTAGTTTAAAATATGCCCTAGATTTAGATCCTTAGCTTTCTATTCTGACATAAAAAGTAGGGGCCAAGTCATTGAAATGTACATAAATAAAATAAGCATTTTGGATTGAGTTACAAATTTAAGCCAGTCAAAAAAAACTTATGCAATGCCAGCCAATATCTAGTCGAACCTAGGAGATTTAAGATTACTCCATTAAGAATATAACATAACGCCTGTAATCCCCGAAGACAGATGTGTGGCAGAGATGTACTGCTGGTGTTGTGTGTGTGTGGTGAAGAACTTAAAACAGCACATACTAGCGGATTAATGGAATTATACAAGCGGTACTTCAAGAGCAGTTATTGAATTGAGGTGATCGAACCACCTGTACGCACGACGGCCAGTCATGCTATACAAAACCAGTTTATGCGGATCTTTCATTGTATAGGAAATCTATACAAAGCGAGGCCAAGTTATACTGGAAAGTACAGCTTCATGTGCCGCCGTGTGTACAAGGTCAAAGCCCATTGACTACAATTACACGGGTAGTTTATGGAGAAATGTCGCAATTTTGATACGTAGCATTCTAATGTATTGTTATTTTATTCCAGTCATGTAGGATAGTGGTAGCAAGCGCGACTGCTGAGCATGAGGTTCTTAGATCGATTCCCGGATCGGGCAAAGTGGTATTAAGTTTTTCCATCATTAATTTTTCAGTAGCAGCCACGGATATGTGTACGGTTTATGGCAATAGCCTCGCCGCTACTACATGGGACTTAAACATAACTGGTGAAATGTGGGTGTACTATTAGGTTAGGTACGCCTCTGCCTAAAGTTTTGGGGATTACGGCGTGATGTTATGTTTTACAAAGAAATGTCGCCATTTTGATATGTAGCATGTAAGTGTACAGTTATTTGATATTCAAGTCAGAAATGACGGACTGACCCAAGACAGTTTGCGAAGTCGCGCCTTTTTTTTGGTCTTCAATGTCTTCATTGTTACTAAATGATGGTCTTCATAAGCTATGCTCACTATCACATTTGTATACGTAGAATATTCCTTCGGACTCCTACTCTTAGTCAGAGGTGTTACATAAGGGGGAAGGCACACCGACGTTAAAACGGTTACCATGTATTCAGTACAATACTCTGAACAATTTACATCGGTAATTTAAATAAAAATCAGCTGTTCTCAGTGGCGGATTTACCAGCAGGCTGAGTAGGCCTAGGGCGGCAAATTTGGGGACCGATATTTTTTTTTGCTACCTCAGAAATCAAAAAGATTTTGGCATGACGGTTTTCTGATGTTTTACAGATAGAAGTCTGCAACAAATTTTGCCGATGACGTTACCCTCTCACTTGTCATTGCACATTCCGAGTAGCAATCTTCCATATTCTAGAGTAAAACAGCTAGTTCGCCGCCCCCCAACCAGTAATCGGTAATATACCCAAAAATTATTTTACGTGCAATTTCAACGAAATTGTTGAATTGTAAAAATAATGTAGGAAATGACAATTGTAGAGGCAAGGGCGGCAAAAACTGTACAGCCTATACCTTGAAAACTTGTAAATCCGCCACTGGCTGTTCTACACATTTTGACCGGTATTTGGGCACAGTCATTCCATCATGGACCTTGTTCATCGTTTTCCATCAGGCGAGATTCCTATCTGACCTCCATCTTCTGGGGATCTGGTTGGCAGACTTTCGGGTCACTGACTACCTGTAACGCCTGTCAAAGATCTACAAATTGCGACCGGGACTAACTATTCAAGGCACGGAGGAAACTCGGTATGTAATGGATGGTCAACTCATACGCAGACCAACCCGATCTCAGATTAAGAGTAGGCCATTAAACAAAAAATAAACGAACAATATCTCCAGGATTTAACCTGGAAGTTTATGTACACAAATAAATTAATGCTTAACCTGAATTTGGGAGTTTGGAAACTTGTTGTATCTGTTGATACTCCTTGTCTCTGTCAGTTTTGGATTATCTGTTTCTTGCGTAGCTCATACGAAACGTAGGCAAAATTGTTTCTTAGTTGACTTTCTCTTTAACTACAAATGTTGACACAAAACATTACCAACAACATGTTGTCGGATGTTGCTAAATGTTAAATAAAGAAGACGTTGACACTTCTCTATTGTTGCCACACAAATACGTCGGTATAGTAATACCTAGTACCTACCTACGATTTAATTAATAAATGGAGTAGTTTTTCGATGCCCTTTTAAAGTTTGATGTTAGTTCATTTAATAGTTTTTAATTAATCAGTCACTAGAACTACCGCATGATATTAATCTTTTACTAGGTACCTACAAAATAATGTTTTTATCCCATACAATTAAACATGGAGAAGTATACATATCTAACTAAACCTATAACCTATATCTCTATGCCAATTTCATCTAAATCTGATCAGCGTGATATGTAAACAGACACACAGAGCTACTTTTGGATTTATAAGTAGTTAATATTAGTCTACATAATATCTGTACCTCTACCTACCTCTATATACAGCATCCATTATTATACTTAAAAAGGTAGGTAACTGGGGTACTAAAATATTGGTTTCATTTGTATTTAGTATGTAGTAGGTACCTAGGTAATTTCATCATCGTACCCCTGCCGTATCCCAATTCATTTGTAGTCGGCGCAGCATGTCTTCTTCTTTCATACTTCTCTATTACTCGTCATCTCATCAGACAACAGCTCCTTTCTTAACATAATAGGTAGCTTGTGTATACAATTTTAATAAACTTGAACAACCATTACACAATTATCACTACCGTGTTAAAATAATAATTAATAGTAATTTAATTAATTACCAACATAACTACAAAAGAAAGCGCGATATTCTTCAAAATCAGTGGCGCATGCAACCTTTCACATTTTCGAGAAATTTTGCAAAAATAAGAAACAAAAAATGAAGAATAAAAAGATAAGATACTATAACTGGCCCTGCGGTTGAGGTTAATAAGCATAGGAGAAAAAATACCGCAAAAACCATAGACAAATTGCGAAAACGTGAATGTAAATTAAAAGTCATTCATTCAAATTAGGCCGGGAATCACCACTTATCGAACGTAAAAAATTAAAGATGATGAGGAGGTTTCTCCAATGAGTAAACTGCCCCAAATGTGTCGCTTGTGGAATTAAGTTTAGGGTATAATTTGTCATCATCAACTCATCATCTCTCGGCTCTTATCACAAATGTGATTTAAGCGCAGTCCACACCGCCAGTTAGCAAGCGAGCGAGCGAGCTGCCGGGCGAAGCGAGGCGAGGGAAACTATATAAACTAAGCGAAGCTTTGGCGAGCTAAACTATCTGGGTTCACACCGAAAACTACAGACGGACGGGAGAGCGAGGGTGCAGGCGAGCGCACCGGGCGAGGTGAACGAATAGCATCGCTGGCATCGTAGCTCGCTCTGTATTTCACGGTGTGAACGAAAGTATAAAAAGAGGAGAAACGATGCCCGCCCGGCTCGCTCGCTAGCTGGCGGTGTGGTTTGCGCTTTAGAGTCGGCCAAACACGTTTTCTTCTTCCGTCAATGGTCGCGCTCTAATTTATTTTTAACATTCCTAGCCATATCCATCCATTATCCATCTATGGCGATATGGTCATAGAGGCATGTGTACTTAAGGAGAATGCAACAAGCTAGCCCGCGACAGTCATATTTTTAAATGACTATTTCATGAAAGTCATTCAATGGGATTAAATGACCTTAGAAAGTTGTATTGTTGATTTAAACTTAGTAAAGCCGTATTTGTTATGGTTGCGAATCATATTTTAATCAACATACAGCCTGACACTGATCTGCAAATTACAAAATACGTAAGAAAATTTGAATATCGAGGGCTACCCTGCCGGTTCCACCTTAACTCTTTCCCTGTAGTGTAACACCGGATGTTCAGTTATGAATATAACGATCATTCCCGGTAAAACATTTAAAAAAATGCTATGTACGCCTCTGGTCCGCAAATTCCGGGTGCTAGTGATTTATGTCGACCGTCCAAGTTTGTAAAGAAGCATTCATTTTTAGCAATAATCAAATCACCTTTCGGTGTGGTAATTCGAAATACGAATTTCAAAATTGCAAATGATTATTCAATGCCATTGAAAAATTCAAAATCTACGGCAGTAATCTGAGTTTCAAAATTGGATCATTAATTAATTATGATCATTAATTATTACGATATGAAATAGCGAAGCAATTCTATATTATGAAATGACGGCGAACGAGGCAGACGGTCATCGTTGGTCTAGTGGTCGTAACCGCTACTGCTAAGTGTGAGGTCCTGGGGTCATGGGTTCGATTCATTTAATTTCATTCATTTCATAAACAATTCTTACACTGTATTGAAAATTCATTAAATTCATTAAAGTAATAGGCTTCGAGCCTATTGCCATCAACCGGACACAAATTCAGAATCTGTGGCTGCTACTGAGGAATTCCTGAGTAGCGTTTGCGACTACTAGACCAACAATAATAAATCGCGCAAACTCACCTTTTTCTTTGATTAATATTTCAGGTTCGTATTCCCGTAAGCACTGCACTTAGATACACACGTGTGAATCGGCCGGGTGTCGAGTTAGCACTGACAGGCTGCCTTTGGCTTTCGACTCTCGTTAGAGAACGAAAATTAAAGTGGAAGTCACATTACGAGCTATACGATGCGACTGCTATAGCGTGGGTCGAAGAATATCGATACTGAAGATATTAGTTAGGGCGAATTTAAGCTATATTATTAACAACCGATCTAGGTACATAATCTAGAGATTGCCACGATTACTGCAGTGATGGTTCAGTACTACTCAGTAGTAACGGTCCCGATTAGGAAGAATACACGGGTACGTATTAAAATCCCGAAATTTCATAATAACTATGACTGAAATACCGATGTCCAAAACAACGAAATTAGAATAGAATTAGGAATTAGGTTTATTTAAATCTGTGTTTCAGGCCATCACTTTACCTAACACAATTTAATAAGGACAATAAAATTATAAAATTAAATTAATCTATTAACTAAGCTTATTCAAAATACCGAAAGTTTTAAATGCCGATAGCCATTATATCGAAACATAAAATACCGATGTCCAAATGCCCGAATGGACGAAATCCCGAATGGATGAAATAACGATGGATGAAATCCCAAAGAGCGGCGACGTAGTTCCCGCGATTACTCATAGATGGCACTACAACACAGTTTCAGTTTACTCCGACCAAATAGGTTATGTTAGGTTAGAACTGTGACCAACTACGCTACGTCGAAATTGGGTATATTAAAAAAAAAGTGCATCATTTTTTCCTAATTATACGTATGATTATATATACATTTAAACTTTTGTTTAATTATATGTTATTGGTCTCATACATACCTAGTATGTTAAGCTCCTTTTTTGTTATTGTCTTAGAGATTTTAGGCTTTGGGATGTAATTTGAACTTCGGGATTTTAAGCTTTCGGGCAAATGAAATTTCGGGATTTAAAAAAAAAAAAAAAATACCGCCAAAGTCAGCCGTGTGGGCGATTTCGACCACATCGCAACCAGCAGCGACACCACACATTAGCGGCGGGCCATATCAAAAATAACACAACGTGGCGTCGACGTAACAGCCTGCGCCCTCCGATCTGTCTATCTACAAACCCTAGCCGCAACGTAACCACATCGCAACTAATAGCGACAACGCTACCAAATCGACATTTTAGAGTTACCACAACGCAACTGCAAGTAGCTGCAGCGTCACACGTAACCAGTGCTCGACAACTTTTTTGTCACTACGATGTGGTGTGGTTCATGTGGTTGTGGTACTTATGAATTCTCCCTTAGGCGATGTAATCGGAATTTTTGCAATTTATTTCATCATCAGTGCTCTCAAAACGGTGGGCCTGCCGTGGTGGATATCAGCCTACTCCTCCTCATAGAGAGGAGGCCTAGTGTCCCAGCACGTAGTTCTTTCTAATATCTCTGACGTTATTCTCTAAATAAACAACAATAGAGATGTGCAGGTGGCTACATACTGGGCTACATATTTTTTCAATAATTAAAGTAGAAGTTCGCTTACATAGATCGGCAGCGATAAAACGCTTTCAGTGTGTCTAATCTTTATAACTGTGAAGATAGAACTATTGGAAAACCAAAACGTGTGTGAATAATCTATAATCACGCTATTGGAAGTGGGGTCAGGCAGACATAAGCCCGATGGAGGTTATGGAACCTTTACTGAAATCAAAGGTGGACTATATTCTTAAATGTGACTAAGTATTCCAACTTTGATGATTATTGACAGAATAGATTAAACGCATGTTTATGTCTACCCAAAAAATCCAAGGTGAAAGGAAATTAGTCATAACATCACGCCTGTAATCCCCGAAGGGTTAGACAGAAGTGTAAGTACCTAATATACTCCAACATTTCACCAGATATGTTTTTTAAGTTCCATTTAAAGGGGCCTATTGCCATCCACCGGGCACAAATCCAGACACCGTGGCTGCTACTGAGAAATTTCTGTTGAAACATTTGCTCGACCCGGGAATCGAGCCCAGGACATCATGCTCAGCAGTCGCGCTTGCGACCACTAGAACTACGAGATAGTCAAAATAGAGTCAAAACCGAATATTACTCACACATGCATAGACTGCTATAAACATAACCTTTCCTTTGGCTTTACAAAATCTGTAATAAATAAGTTCTAAGAGAGGAGAATCATCTCAAGTTTTCTTAGAACATTGCTTTCCACATTACCCCTGAACAGGGTCGCCACCGAGAGCTTCTTGAAATGTCATTATTAAGTCGTTTACTGCTGTGACTGTGTGGCAGCCGGAATCATCAGGAATGCATGATACAATGATTGTTAAGTTATTCTTCTTTTCCATATTTTACGTACTGAACTGAAGCGCATTTTGGCATCTGTAGCGTATTTTAGAGGACCTAAAATACGGCAAAGACGCTACGATTAACGTGGCCACACTGGCCACGCACTGGGCCCAAGAAATTGAAACAAGTCGTATGTACCATCGACATGAAATAAGAAGAAAAACTGAAGCGCATTTTGGATAGAGATGTATGAAAGGACTTACAAAGGAAGGTAAATAAAAAACAAACAGCTGTTTCCTACAAAAGTACAATACCTACACGATCAAAATGTATAAATATCCAACGGCTGATTTTTTTTTTACGGATGAATAATTTTGAGAACTTTGAGACTTCATATCTAAGGGCTGACGTTGCAAATGGCTTCGGGTTCTGAAAGACGAACGAACGCGCTTTCTAATCGTAACGTAAATATTTCGATTTTAGAATCGAAAATACAATTATCCTACAGCATTTTAAATTGTTTGCAACAAGCACAATCAGTATCATTCATAGATATGAATAAATTCTTCAAATGAAGAAAATATTATGTTATTTTTAAATTACAAATTGAAGTATTTACTTTACTTTACGGCGCCTGTTCGTGCTAGAGCCTCGGGTGGGCTCTGGACTGGAACGGCTTGGCAAAGGCCGAAAAAGAATGGAACTATTAAGTACCTACTAAGTTTAGTAAGAAGGCTTATTTACTCTATTAGGTATGTTCAGACATCCTCGTAAATAATCTTAACAAAGGTAAGGCGATTTTAAAGAGTCAACAACGTCATGAAGGTTTGCAACTCGATGTCTAACTAAATATTAGTGCACTTTGTTGCACAAATTGTACAGCTAACAACGTTGAGTTAGCTTTAACACAACAACTTGTACAGTTATGAAAGAAAGACTGTTGTATTGAAGAAAAAGAATTCAAAGTATTGACAAATTGATTCGTTTTAGAGCATTTTTATTAAGCTATCTATGAAGTGAGTAACCGGCCCACGGCCACCTATATTATTTTTTTTTTTTTTAATTTATTTATAACCAACTTATACTTACAGTTTACACAAGTTATTGGTTGAACATAAAAATCAGAATAAAAAATAGTAATAAAATTATAAAGTAAACATTATGGTAGACGCGAAGAATAAACCAAACATTTTTAGTAGACAGAATAAACACAATAAAAATGAACAAAACTCGTGGGCAGTATAAAAATAATTATCCTCGTCTTCTTCTTGCTTGTCGATGGACTCAAATAATACCCGACCAGTGTAATAGCCACATGCACAGTTCATTCGTTGGCTTGGTGCAGGTGTCTGAGCAGGATGGGGAAGAAAGGATGTGGGGCATATCCTGCAGAGGGTCTCCACACTGGCATTGTATTTGGACGGGTCGATGATATTGACCAGATTATTTCTAGCGGCCAACCTGGGCCTGCAAACGTTTAAGAGATTTCTGGATTGCCCACTCCTGTTTAGGAGGAATGTTCTGCTGGATGGATGAAGTGAAGAGGGGTGGTATGTCTGTTCCTCCACAATTCACATCTTTTATCTGATGCACTGTCTTTTAAGGAAATCGTATGTCTCACGATGCATTTACAGCTTTTTAAGAGTGAAGCTGGTAGTTGATGCCCGTACAGAGGGTGGCGGTTATCGCGTTTCTGTTAAGGAGCCTCGCCGTGCAGGTTTAACAATATCGCACTGCGATTCCAAACGCCAGGCGCACCCTGGACAGCTAGCACTCGGTAACGCAGAGTCTAGCTGGCTAAACCTTTCACCACGGTGACTCACACTCATTACTCATTATTAAAATACAGGTGTTAGCAGATGTTAAAATTGGTGGGTTAGGCAAAACCATATTTTGCATTTGGGCATACAAATATAATTTTACATTATTATATAATGCGTATTTCAGTGAAACATAACAAGAATGAGGCCTCTTTACGAAGAAAATAAATAGAAATTGTATGAAATTCTCTTTCTTTCTTTGTCACAAATGCATTACCCTCTTAGTTGAAATGCCTTGCAGATCAAATTATAATGTTCTGTCCTGTAAGAGCAGAGCACAAAAATGCTGTTTGACGATAGACATAATCCATGCTGGTTGGTATCTACATAACCTAACCTTACTTACCCGCACGAATTCTTTACAACAAAAGAAATGCGTGAGGATAAAACAGTGTTGTGCTCGGTTGTACAAAAACGAAACTAGTCATCTCATCGCGCGTCGCTGGCGCATTGTGAAAACGCAAATAGTTGTAGAAAGTGACGTTTTGGATTCAAGATGGCTGCCATGGACTATGTGCAGGTATGAAGTATGTAGCATGTGTCTACTTTTTGATTTCTTCTGTTACTTCTTACTATAATAAATATGTAAGTTTGTGAGGATGGGTGGATTTTTATAACTCTTTCAAGCTTTTGTTTTTCGGTGCAGCAAGGTACTGCTAGGTACCTACTTCTTATTCTGACTTGGGTTCAATTCCCAGGACTCTTCTCAGTAACGGATTTGTGCTCGGTTGATTCCAATAGGATCGCCTAAGCTCCTATTACTTACATATTAAACATAACTGCTTAAGCTTGTACCTTTGTGCTCTTCTATCTTAATGTAATGTCTTGTTAAGTATTTTGTGTGTACATAAATAATTAGATAAATAATAACTTGTGAAATGTAGACCACATGCTCAGCACAACCCCAAACGAGCCAGTTTGCTAATGTTAAAATGTATGCCTTTTCTCTCCCCTGGCTGTTTACATCTCATACTCGCTTTCGCACATTCCAACATACATTCATACACTCCAACATACATTCGAACACGACATTCCACTTTCATATGAACCATTAGTTCTCCATTTCTATATTTTGCTTTTTTACTAATTGTTATTATTTTTTACTTGATTGTCTCTTTGTGATCTTTGAGGAGCTCGTGGCTAAATAATAACAGCCGCTCGGGTCGATCTTTAGGTTAAGCCGTGCTTGCCTAGGTTGGTCTGTGGATGGGTGACCGCCCATTACATACCGAGTTTCCTCCGTGCCTCGGAAAGCACGTTAAGCCGTTGGTCCCGGCTGTCATTTGTAGATCTTTGACAGTCGTTAGGCAGTCAGTGGCCCAAAAAGTCTGACAACCAGTCTTACCAAGGGGTATCGTATTACCCAGTACAGACTGGGTTGTGGAGGTCAGATAGGCAGTCGCTCCATGTAAAATACTGGTATTCAGCTGCATCCGGTTAGACTGGAAGCCGACCCCAATATAGTTGGGAAAAGGCTAGGCAGATGATGATGTCTCTTTGTGATCTTCGTGGTACTATGAATGATGTTCACACACAATAGTCTTTAAACATTTTGCTATATAGTTTTACTGTGGGGGGGGGGCCCGGTGGAATATAACATTAGACAAAACCATTGTTAACTTTTAATAAAACCAATATTTCGAAGAGAGATTAAAATAAGTTAATTAAATTGAATACCTTTACAAAAAAAATGAAGTCCGATATTTGCAGTGGCTAAACGAACTATTGCGAAGCCACTCCAAGGCCCAGGTTCGTTTCAAAGACACACAATATTTCTATGACCTTTCTTTGTTTGTTTATCAATAAGTTAGCCATGAATACTTAAGACAAACGGTACATATAGGTAGAAGTAACATATACTTCGTTCACAAACGATAGAAAGCTGGATTTCTATAGAAAATGCACAGTTACAACGCCAAGACCAGACTATATTGACACCTGTAACTGCATATTTCTTCACAAATCTTTCGTGGTGCTGAGAGGAGAGGGTTCGGGTTATAATGGTCATAGATAGTACATAATATAGTAAATGCGATGCACTTTATGTGATGGACGTGTATCGCAAAATGGTGCTTTCTAATGGAACCGGAGAAAATCTCAAATGATTGATTTAACGAAGTGCGGTAAGATAAGATGCTGTGTCTTAAGTGTTTGTGGGAGAATAATGTGTTCGTTTACAAATCTCTATTATTTGCTACCGAATGTTTTTTGTCTCATAGAGAACTTACCTAAGTTTGATTCCATTTTTTAGAGCAATGTGATTTTGGAAAGATAACGTTGATTAATTTTGGAGCAGCTCGTGGAAATAATAACAGCCGCTAGGGTCGGTCTTATTTTTTTTTAAGGTTAAGGCGTGCTTGCCTAGGTTGGTCTGTGGATGGGTGACCGCCCATTACATACCGAGTTTCCTCCGTGCCTCGAAAAAAAAAAGTTAAGCCGTTGGTCCCGGCTGGCATTTGTAGTTCTTTGACAGTCGTTAGGTAGTCAGTGGCCTAAAAAGTCTGACAACCAGTCTTATGAAGGCGTATCGTATTACCCAGAACTAACTGGGTTGTGGAGGTCAGATAGGCAGTCGCTCCGTGTAAAATACTGGTATTCAGCTGCATCCGTTTAGACTGGAAGCCGACCCCAATATAGTTGGGAAAAGGCTAGGCAGATGGACGTTGATTAATTTTAAGTAGCTCTAATTATTATCTGAACGTACGTTTTGGATGTGTAGGTATTACAAATACCATACTTAATCGCAAATATTGGACTGAGGTTGCTGGAAACTAAAATACTCTAACACTGTTTTAAGCTTTCACGGTTTACAACTAAACTTATAATAATATCGGGAGCTCAAAATAATGAACAATCACGGAAGATATCCCGTAAGTGACAGTATAAGTTTAAAATTCTCTACGCCGGGGGTCATTGAGAGGTTATGCATGGTGAGTTGATATTGTTAAGGTCTTCTACGAGGAGTAACCGTACCCTTCACGAAGCCGTCAACCAAGTATTCTGTACATCGAATTAAGTAACTCTACGCAAAATTAATGACATGAGTCAAATATTACGTTTTAAGGTAGGACTCAATGTAACGCAGTCAAAAATTGTGCTGATGGATGCATTGAATAGTACGGAGGTCAAGGAGGTACCTATTTAAAGTAAAGTTATAACATTAAAAAAATGTATTTAAAAAAATAACTTGAAACTTTGACCCCCAATATTTCCGGAACTAGAAGTTTCCCAGGTAAGTTCCAGAAAAAAAAAAATTGCAATGGCGGAGAGAACAAGTGCCTTTTGGCTTCAATGGTATTTTTTCACCCATTAGGTATATTTGGAATTATTGGAGACGTTTGATGTACACAAGATTGTGGCTTATGGATCGTTTATCAAACCATTTGAGAACTGCTATGAAATGTGATGATGACCAGGATATGTCCAAACTCTTTACTTTACAACAAAGAGATTCTACTTATAATAAAACCTCTTTTCTATTCCCTAAGAAAGACTGGCCCTAAAAGTCAGATAAAAAAACAACAACCTCAAAAACGTAGTCTGACAACCGTCACGATTTAACAAACACGAAATTTATCCTGTCAAACAATCAATACTAAATAATATAAAATTGAAAAATGATGGCCAATATAGATTCTCCAATACCACTATTGGAAGTCGAATCAGTGCTGGGATGGGTCGATTCTTTTAAACTATCAAGAGTCACGAAAAAAATTTATCGGGACTTTTCTGATGCTGGTAAGACATTATTTAGTCTTTGATTCTTTGTATTATTCGCTATTGTTTTCTGCCGGTATCCATATGGTATGCAAGCCCCCTACAGGGTAGCACTTACTCAGCGTGTAAAAACGGATGGTGTGGCCCACATATAGGTACTTCAAAAGTCAACTAATTATATATTTTTTTATATGTATATATTACAGACGCCAGCACATCAAGCTGAAACTGTCAAATTTTCCCAATCAACCTTGAAACTATTGCTTTAGTGATAAAGTTCAAAATCTAATAAAGAAATTTGACAGATCGTAGAAGCTTGATGTGCTGGCACGTTCGTACCAGGAGGTATATTTTGCCGGATCTTTCTAGAATTAATTGTTTCATTTATTATAGTCGTTTTTAACTGAGTGATGGTGTCCAAAAAATGTCAGCAGCTGAACAAAGGCTTCTAACCACCAAGCACAGACTTAAGATTCTCTGAATAGTATAGATAGTCTGGGAGGAATAAAATGAGCACCATACCCCCGCGTCACTTGTTTAGGGTCAGATATTACCCATTGTAATATAAAATCACGCCTGTAATCCCCGAAGGGTTAGGCAGAGTTGTACGTAATATACACCCATATTTCGCCAGTTAGGTATGTTTTTAAGTCCCATGTAATAGGGGGCAAGCCTATTGCCATCAATCGGGCACAAATTCAGACTCCGTGGCTGCTACTGCGAAATTCCTGATGGAAAAACCCAATAACACTTTGCGCGATCCGGGAATCGAACCTAGGCATAGCATAATCAGCCTATAATGTTCCCACTACTGGGACACAGGCCTCCTCTCTATGAGAGGGAATGGGCTATAATCCACCACGCGAGCCCGGTGCGGGGTGGTAGATGTCACATATCTTCGAATTTTGGCTCAAGGACGGTTTCGTCACGATGTTTTCCTTCACCGTTTTGAGAGTAGTGGTAATGAAATAAATTACACAAAGTAATGGGCCTGCCTGGGTTCGAACCCACGACTTACTATTCGTAAGTCGGTTCCGCCACCACTGGGCCACCGCTGCGCGAACCTAGGACCTCATCACAATTTCTTTTAAAACGGTGCGGGTACACATCTTGGGCAAACGGAATGTTATCGAACCAAAACTTCGACATCCACGCCCAGAGATTACACAGACAACTGGAGCGTCCCGTGTGTCAGCAGTTATAAAAGTTATAGGGTCGATATTGCTTTTTAATTAACTATTGTTTCCACCACCAGTCCTCCTAGCAGAAATCCTGTGCGTCCACTACCCGAAACTGGTGGAGATGCACAACTACCCTCCGCGGAACAGCCATTCGCTGAAGCTCAACAACTGGATGACCCTCAACCGGAAGGTGCTGAAGAAGATCAAGCTGAGTCTGTGCTGCAACACGATGGAACAGCTGGCGAACTCTACGCCGGGGGTCATTGAGAGGGTACTAGTTATGGGTGAGTTGAAATTGTTAAGGTACAAGGTGTAAACGTAGCCTTCACGAAGCCGCCAACCAAACATATTGTACATCACACTAAGACTTTTTTGGGGGGAAATTAATGATTTACATTTGCATTACATTGGGTCCTTTAGACTCAATGTAATTTAAAGCACTCAAAACATTGTGCTGATGGAAGCATTGAATAACACGAGGTTAATGGAGGTATTTAGTGTAAAGTTATAACATTAAAAAATAGTATTTAAATATAGAACTTGTGAAAAAGTTGGAACTTTGACTTCCAATATTTCCGTAACTAGAAGGTTCCCAGGTATGGTCCAGGATAAATAAAAAATTGCAATGATTAGGAGAACAAGTTCAGCTTCATTAAGGGTGTTATTACATCTGTTATATTAAAAATCGCTTTTCTGAACTTAAATGGATGTCAGTAGGACAACATGAAAGTGAGTGGTGACAGGTGCAGTAAAACTGTGACCGATTGGCGTCCAAGGAATGCAAAAAGAAGTGTTGGTCGTCAGGCAACGAGATATGCAGACGACATTGATGCCATCGTGCGTAAAACATAGATGAGACTGGCACAAACAGAGGCCTGTACCCAGCAGTAGGTAACGTTAGGCTGTGGATGATGACGATGATGGTGGTAGAATAAGAAGCTAACGCTAAGCTAACTAGCTATGGGCTGCGGGACTGTTCGAAAGAGATACCGTGGCCCTGGAACACAAAGGGCAAAGAAGGAACATGGATGGGTTTTAGTCAGTACAAGTCTGACACTCCCTTCCGCTCCGCCCAGAGTGGGGGGGTCATTTGATGACTTCCCATACGAAAAAAAAAAAAAGCTAACTAGCTATCTAAACCGGGTGGTAAAATTCAGATGGTAGACGCTTCATGTAAAATACTGGTATTGAGCTGCAGCAGCTGGTTTGACTGGAGGATAGTGATAAGGCGTTTACACCTTTACATCAGAAGCAAATGACAGAGGTCACGAATTTCTTTCCCATTTGTGTCTGTCTTAAAGAGAACTTTGTGCTTGTTTTCGTGGTGATTCATGTATTATCTATCTAATACATGCCATGATAGCCCAATTAAAGAAATGGATAAAAATGGCCTGAATGGTAACAATTTCTTTATTAAAGTTTAATTGATAGTGAAACCTAGATTTGGTTAGCGTGATGTAAGTTTTGGTTATACCAAGCATACTGTGGTGTCCTGTAATTGAAGGAGTGAACTACGCTAATACTTCAAAGATCTATATATTGTTACTTTTGTTTTTACACCTATTTTTGAAGGTATGTACTCCATAAACAAATGTGTCTATGCCTTATAGCCATGAAGGATAACGTTTGTTTCGTCATTCCAGTTCGAGACAAAATCCGTCGGGACGAGGCCATGAACAACTCCTTGAGGGATGCCGAACAGAACATGTCCAGCGGCGGTAGCTACTACGAATCTTGCGGTGATGATGGTAAGTATTGTTTTTATTCTATCTTGCTCATTTGTCACTATCAGCCTACTGAATTCCACTGCTGGACAGAGGCACCATTGCGCGCCATTCTTCTTGATTCTCAGCAACTTTTATCCAGCTACCACCTGCGTGTGGACGTCCTACCTTACGCTTGCCGTCTCCACCCAAGCAGACGTCTATCCCAACGGTCATCGTTCCTACGCCAAATATGGGCGGCCCATTGCCACTTCAGCTCGATAATTCTGTAAAGCTATATGGATGACTTTTGTTTTCTGCCGGATCACCTTCCGGATTCTATCTCTCACAGAGATTTCAAGAATAGCCCGTTCTATAGCTCGCTAAGCGACCGATGTTTCGTTTATTACAGATATTAAAACATATAGACTCGCAGACACAAAGGAGGGGTTTATCTTTAAACAGCAAAACTAAATTTCTTTTCACTTTGTTGTTTAATGGAAAAGTCCCCATATCTCAAAAACTATAGGTACACCAAATCTTATTCAAACCAATTTTTGTTGAAAGTTTTTTTTACGTTCTATAATCCTACATTTTTTCAGAATTTTCCTCCTCTTGCTTTAGAAATTAGAGGGGGGGGGGGGGGACACATTTTATCACTTTGGAAGTGTCTATTTTTCAAATACTTGCTTGGAGAAAAAATTGTTTTAGGAACCTCAATTTCATTTTTAAAGCCCCATCTTTAGACACCGCACCTATAGGTTGGATAATTTTTTTTTAAATTTCTGTTCCATGTATGGAACTGAAATTTCCTTTAATCTTTTTTTTTTTTTAATTTTTTTATAAAAATCGTAAAGCAGTTCACAGAATACATCTACGTTCTCTTCGCACGCTTTGTTAAGGACTTCATAAAGTCTTCCATCGGTGTGTGACGATGTAGGTAAGCAGGCTTGGACAATGGTTAAACTATGTTGATCTGTGATGCTAAGTTTGAGAACTGCAACCCACTCCGAGTATCCGAGAAACTCTATGATTTATTCTTCCACTTTTTAGCTACCAAAAAGTTAAAACCATAAAGGCCTCTAGTAGTGCCAAAGTGATAGAATATTGCGTTTTCCCGTTCCTCTGTAGCCTCACCCATTCATCTCACTTCAGATAACCCGATCACATCCCACCTTATTTCTTTCAAAGCATTTTCTATCTCAAGTAAGGGAACATCCTGAATTAGTGTGCGGACATTGTAGGTTAAAATATTTAGGCTAGTATCGGAGTCCATTTTTGTAGCTACTTGGTTTTGTTGACGGAGGATTGATCTCACCCGGGGATTCTTAGCACCCCGCGCTCTGGGAACCCGTTGACTACCGTCATTGTTACGAGGTTCTCCAGAGCTACCGGGTACTTGAGGCCTGAGGTTTTGTTGTTCTGTCATAGTTTGAAGTTTATAAAAGGGAGGTTTGGACGTCCACCACGCTAGTCCAATGCGGGTTGGTAAATGTTGCGCCAGAGCCTCGTTCATTGGACAGCAGGGTGCATCACGGGCAGGTGAGGCTGGCTTGGATCTTTTCAAGATGATAATGGGACCCCTTACAACCACCCACCCGTCCACAGTAATAAGAAATAAAATTCTGTTTTAACATGTGATCTCTCTCTCTCTCTCTCTCTCGTATTTTTCCTAAACTACAGATTTATATCAATAAAATCAAAATAATGTTCTAGATCAAGTACTGATGGTGCCAGTCAAAATGAGGGTCAACGGCGTGTTGGAGACAGTGCAGCAGAAGGTGATCAGTTACGAATCGTTCTGCACCCTCAAAGAAGAACTGAAAGACTTAAAAGACGCTGCGGATGTGCTCAAACAAAAAGTGAGTAGAAACGTTCATAACAAAGAATAATAGTTGGGGGTTTATAATAAACAGCATTTTATAACTTCGCTTAGAACGATAGAAAACTATGGCAACCAAAGGGGTTGGGAGATTTTTGTATGAAGGCTGGCCTGCTTAGTTACCGCCAGCTGGTATCATTACAAAAAGTTTTGTGTGAGACAAAATCGTCTGAAACGTCACGTTTCTGATGTACCGGGAGGAAGGGACACCGACGCGAAAACGTCTACCATGCATCCAGTACATCATTGTGAGGTATAGAAATTTTTCATCGGTTATTTATTGATGTATTGAATACGTGGTAACCGTTTTCGCGTCGGTGTCCCTTCCACCTGTAATATTATTAGTGGTTTTTATGCTGGCTGCTATTTAAAAAATAAAATTACGTGGCAGAAGTTAGGCAGGCCAAATAATTCAGACACCTTTTTATTCTTATATTTCTATCATACAGGTTGATCATCTAGATAGTCTATTGAAACTAAAAGAAGAAAGAATCGCTGAACTGCAAAAGCAGCTAGACAGAAAACAAATGTGGCGAAAGGAGGTGGAAGTCCTTACAAGCAACTTAACTATTAGTTCTGACAATCTCTCTTCAAACTTGGACGTGAAACATGAATGCGTTATAGTGCCTCTCAAATCTACTAACTCCCTTAAAATGATTAAGTCTAAGGTGGATGAAACGAAAATTCCTGTCGCCAAAAACTCGTTGAAAACTATCTCCATTCCTAGTCTAACTGATGTCATCGTCACAGAATTGAATGATAATGTGGACAGAATCAAATCCGATGTCTTCAAAGAAATAGAGATAGGCGGCGAGATAGAAGAGAAAATAGAATGTTACCAAGAAATTTTCGAAGATTTTAAAGACAGTGTTATGAGACAAGAAAATTTAACGACCATTCAAGAAACACTGCAGTCAAACATAAACGATATGCCTCTGAAGTCAATGAAATGTATCGATGACTTTACTAGTTAGTACTAAGTTCAAATTCATATGCTCCAACCGCTGGAAATGAACTTTTTCGTGCTGGCTGAGAAAAATATTAATAAAAGTTAATATAATGGCACTTAGAACAAGTGAAATCCACATAATAAGTGCATACTTGTTTGTAATTGTATGTAAAAACTTAAAATTTTTTGAATATTTTGTGATCGTGTTTGTCTTATTGAAATAAATGTTTTGAATGTTCTAAATTATGTTACGTTTTCATAAGAAGTGGATATAAAATACGTCTGCTATATTTCAATGTTTTATTAGGCTTTAGTTTGTTTGTTACTATTGATTTAGAAATAAAAAGTTTACACTAGAATTTTCTTCGTTACTTCGCATTGGCTTGGAATATGTCAAGGAGGCTGGGATGTTTGTTCAGTATTTCCGATATTTCTTGGTATCTGGTTTCCCTAAATTCTGTATCATTTTTCTTCTGCTCTTGCCTAAAAAAAAGTTCAAATTAATGTCGGTACGAATTGGTTGGTTCTGCTGGCTTGTGAAAGTATCTAATACAATATAAACAACCCATTCCTTTTTTTTGTCATAATATAATTCGAAAACTATCTGCTTTCCCTACATAGTGGCTCCTACTGATTTTCAACACATTGGGGCTTTGGGTGCAACGGCTTTCCGAATAGCAAATTTGAATAACACTTTACCCGACCCGGGAATTGGAGCCCCGCGCATTTTAGTAGTCGTACGACCATGAGACTAGTGGAGGAGTTTGGCAAATCCAAAATAAGCGTTGAACATAATAAAGATGACCATGTACAAGATTTTAAACTTTCATGGTCACTAAAATTATTATAACCAGAAGACGGGATATTTACCATGTTTAAGGTTTTCTTTGAGTTCCCGATATTTCAGCGCTGTAAACATGGTAAATATCCCGTCTTCTAGTTATAATAATATATATACATCTTTCGGGGCTCCCCTTAGGCGGTTGGATCAAGGGCCTGATTCAGAAGGTAGCACTTCTCAACACGGCTCGCATTGTGAGCAGGATCCTGTCTCTGGAGCCCTAACCACCCACCGGTAGCTTCGACCCTGCTCCCGACATCATCGGACCACAATTTTTTAATCTCTTTTGAACAGGTTTTTTTTAGGAAATATTTAAAAATGCATAAAGGAATGAGAATATTAACTCACTTTTGCTGCTCACAGTCCTCCCCGATTAGTTTGAACCTGTCGAACTCTATTTTGTCGCTGAAGAGGCATTCTCTGTAAATAGCGTCCATGGCCAGTTTCACGAGCTCCAGGTCTGCCACTGCACATGAAAAGGAAGGAGTTGCTCGTGGTAGGTACTATGAACCAGCGACAGCTAGTCCTACGATTGTAAAGATGTAAGCCTAGATTCTCCTGTCCCTTCCTTCCTTCTGCTGGGACACAGACCATCTCTTTGTTTGATTAATGGGACGTTATCCACCAAGCGGGCCTACTGAATGTTGGTGGATGTCACATGACACCATGGTTATCCTTATTCAAGAGAAACTGGATAGCAAATGATGTTAAGAGATCCGCTAACGTCGATGGACCAGCGGAATGGTCGATGGAACATTTTCACATTTTTCTTTCACTGCTGGGGTAGCCCAATAAATTTACGTAAGCGTGGTCAGCCCGGGAGTAACCGGTATTTAGGAGAACCGTGCTGGCAGCTGGTGGTCTTCCTAAAGCCTCCGTTTTGCAATAAACTCTACTTAGCTGTAAAAAACCCTTTGACGGTATCTCATCTCTTTATTATTATTAATTTATTTATTTCAGATCATTAAAATCCATTAAATACATTACATTAGCATCAATTCACTCATTCTTTATATCTGGGAGCCTCCCACTACTTCTTAAAGCAGTGTATAATTTAAATCTTACTTTATTTTGTGAAAGATTTGGAGCTATACGACTGCGTAGCTCCACCCTTTCCCACACTAAATTATACGGCCTTAAGAGCTGGTGGTAGACCTGCAATGTCTACTTACGATTAAACACACGTCCCCTGGGCTCAGGCGACTTCACGAGTTCGTCATGGCAGGAGCAGGGCGGCAGGACATTGACTTCTGACGTCTGGACTGCCACACCAGTGCTGAACCACTCCGACAGAGGACTCTCCATACCGCTTCCAGAATCTGGTTCCTCTTTAGACTCCTTGTTCTTCCTGTTTTCAATGCGTTGTTGCAGCATCTCCAGTTGCTCTGTTGGTTGAAGCGTTATTGTAGTTGAAGTGTCACATCTAAACTTATATCTTAAAATATAAAAATCTCGTTTGTGGTCGCACTCCTCCGCAACGGCTCGACCAATTTTGATGAAATTTTTTATTTAGTAGACGAAGGTCGCGGGACACAGCTAGTAATATTATAAAGGTGAAGAGTTTGTTTGGTTGAACGCGCTAATCTCAAGAACTACTGGTTCGTTTTGAAAAAATATTTTAGTGATGGATAGCCCATTTATCGAGGAAGGCTATATAACTATGCTGAGGCCGTATCTCTCAGGCATGCTAGTTTCCTCACGATGTTCCCCTTCACCAAAACAGGTGATAATTATACAATATGCACCTGAATCCGAAAAATCAGAGGTGCGTATCTTGGGTTCGAACTCGAGACCTATGACTTCGCAGTGCGACGGTCACACCACTAGGCTATTACTGCTTTAATAAAGGATGATGATAAGATGACTTATACCTGGTGTGCAAGTCTCGTACTCCTCGAAGGTCTGCTCGAAGTTCGTGAAAGGATTGGCTCTCATGTACGGTGGCAACGACCTCATGAAGGAGTCCACTTGCAGGCGTTGGCACTTCTCCATGGGACACACCTGGAGGATTGTTTTAGATGACTATAATGATGTAATACATTTTTATTTCTTTGTTCATATTTTTATCCAAGTTTTATAAGATTGGTGCCTTGTGTTCTGAGCTTTATTTACACTGACTGAAGTACTGGAAGATATTTAATTCAAAGGACGAACTGAGACGAGTAATGAGGAGCAGGAACCAAAAAGGTTATCTATACACTGTGACTTTTTAGTCGTCTTACAACGGCAGCCCACTTCATGTATCCAATGAATACAAAACATTTAAAAAAAAAATAAGTATTTATGAGATTTTAATAATTTAAAATAAAAATATTATTTAGTATTATGACGCATGACGTAGTTAAAACACCCTGTTGCGAGCGATGATCTACTGGACTCGAGTGCTGGGTAGGTATTGTTCTCCCCTTTGACACGTAAACATCATTAACAGGATGTTTCATAATTTTATTCAAAATTTATATTATTATTTTTCTTGTACCTATTATGGAAGATAAAAAAAATCGTGCCTATAGCTATTTTATTTCGGGTACATTGAGTGGACGACCTTTGTAAGACGACTAAAAAGTCACGGTGTATAAAGGGTGTAACAAGATCCTTAACGAAGCCCAAAATTACTTGTTCTCCCCATCATTGCCATATTTTTTTTTGTTCTAGACCATACCTGGGAACCTTCCAGTTACGGAGATATTAGGGTCAAAGTTTCAACTTTTCCACAAGTTTAAAAAAAAAACCTTTTTTTAATGTAAGATTTTTATTTTTAAACTTCACTCCACGACCCCCGTACTATTCAATCCATCCATCAGCACAATGTATAGAGTGCGTTACATTGAGTCCTACGGTAAAACGTGATTTTTCACCCCAAAACAAAAGTCGTTTCCCAGCAATAATTTTTGCGTAAAGTTACTTAGTTTGATGTACATAATGCTTGGTTGACAGCTTCGTGAAGGGTCCGTTAAACCCTGTAGAGGTGTTAATCGGGTAATTTTTAGGGTTAAGTGAAACTAGAGTAAAGGTTAAGCCATATAATAGGGCCAATCAGACTATAATAACCGGTTTACGTACAAAGTTCATATTAGTACATACAAATATGCAAGTGATGGAGTTAGCTCACGCTCGGTGCTTTGTTTCTTTCATTCTGGTTAATCAGCAATATTAATATGGTTAACCCATCCATTATAAGGGTTAATTTGTATAATGGTTAAACTTAACCCGATCTAACGGCCCTTGAGAAAGAATAAGGTGATATTTGTCGCGCCTGCAAAAAAAGTGACAGCAAATTGCCAGCGTGCTACAAATGTGTGGTTGACTGGTTATTCAGTATATTTTATTAGGCTCTGAAATCAATCAACAAACAAACTAATTAAATTCTCTAACTAAAACTCAGATTTTGAAAATTCTTAACTTATAAGTCGCGAGTAGTGCCTATGTTACTAGATGCAATATTAATATTATTTACGCTAACTTCCGGCTTCTGAATTGAGAAATAGTAAAAGTCAGTGAAACACTAGTATTAAAACTTTACTGTTACGAGATAATATAGACGCTGTTTAGGTGGAAGAGTCAGGTTAGCCCGCGAAATTAAAATTTTCTTGGGTTTTTTTGCAATTTGCAGGTCAGTGTCTGGTTGTATGTTGATGAAAAATGAGTGGCGCAATTAACACGTTTGTAATTACAGAATTATTTATTATTTTTAATGAAATGTTTATTGAATGGAGTTACATGAACTAAGAGGGTTGTATTAATGATTTTAATGATTACAATTCCGTAACTACATACGTGTTACTTGCGCGACTCATTTTACGACCATCATCAACATCATCAACATTAGACCTCACACTGACCTGGGGGGTTACTATGATGCCTTAAAGCAGGAGTGATTCCAGTGTGGGAAAGAGACAGAGCTATACACGTCGTCTAGCGCCATCTCTTTCCCACACTGGAATTACTCCTGCTGTAAGACGTCATGGTAGGCCACCAGCATGCACATTGCAAAAAACGTAAGAAAATTTTAAGTTCGCGGGCTACCCTGGCGTTTCCACCTTAGTTTTAAATTTGTGGCACATACGTCTGGTTAAATTAATAATACCTGCTTATTGCTAGCCCGCTACCGGTCGAAGACCTCATCTCTCAGAGAGAAGGCATCATCAATTGAGCACAGGAAAACCACCACTCTTTCGCGTTAGTATTGGGACATTGCTTTGGGAACTGACCCTATCAATATGTGTCCTTCAACACACAGTCCGCACCTTTGAAAACTTCATGAATATCAATTTTGAGTACGCAAAAAAATTATAAATAGTCACCAAGTTAAAAAAAATAGTCGCATCATGATTACGAAGTTATAGCTATATGTTGGTGAGGATTGTGGGGTGAACTTCTCTACGCAATCCTCACCTCAGTGCGAGCTAATGACTGGTATCGACTTGTTTTCAATTCCAAAAAATAGTCAAACATAGTCGTAAGGCTATGTCAAATCTGCCAGAGCTGCGGGACTTTTCGAAAGAGATACCGTGGCCCTGGAACACAAAGTGCAAAGAACGAACATGGATGGGTTTTAGTCAGTACAAGTCTGACATTCCCTTCCGCTCCGCGAAGGTGGGGCATCATTTGATGACTTCCCAACCGAAAAAAAGGCTATGTCAAATCCCAAAAGTAGTCATTAAAGGATTGGCAACTACACTCAGGGGCACATTTAACCGGCCACCTACATTTTGTCGATTATTTCAAAATTGTATCGGATTTTAACTCATTTTGTTATAAAATTACTTTGGGTGAATCTTTGAGAACACAAATAAAACATGTGTAAGTTGTGAAATGGTTTAATCAAGATAAACCTCCCCCACATAGATAATATAGTGAAGAAGTTTTCCAAAATGCTGGGTTTTGTTATCAGAAACATGAAACAATTTAAAAGCTGCAGAACAAAAATTAACCTTTATAATTGTTTGATTCGAAGCATATTAGAGTATTGTAGCGTAGTCTGGTGGCCGCATTATGCTACTCACTCATTGCGTCTTGAACGTGTACAAAAACGGTTTCTGGGACACCTGGCCTACGCTAGCGGCTTGTCCAAGAAAATACGTTCATATAGTGCTAGACTCAAGCATTTTAATATGGCTTCTCTAGACAAACGTCGCCGCCTGAATGACGCGATGTTTGTGTGCAAAGTTATGGCCCATAAAATCGACTGTCCACAAATATTAAATAATTTCAACTTCCGTGCCCCCTCTAGAATTCCTCGCAGTCCTATAACGCCACTCTACCCTCCGCAGAGAAGAACGGTGCTAGGTGCAAATTCTCCCTACGCTAGGTTTTCCAAGATTGTGAACGGGTGCAGTGATCAGATCGTGCTCCACTTTGACGGTTTAGGCAAATTGAAAGCCAGTTTTTATAAGCATCTCCCTGAACATTGAGTTTCTTAGGTCTCCGTTATCTCACTGGGTGGGTGAATTAAGGCTACATACGAGGGCGGGTCAATAAGTCCGTGACTTTTTGAATTTCTGACCTCTTTACTGAAACAGCAACACTGCTCCTGTCAACAGGCATCTGTCAGTTGACTCCTGTCAAAATTTAAACTTGCTGCGTCAGTTAGTTTGTGTTTGACAGCTATTTTTATCAGACTACTCACTAATTTGAGGAGAAAATGGAAAAAAGTGAATTTCGTGTGCTTATTAAGCATTATTTCTTGCGAAAAAAAACCATTACCGAGACCAAGGCTAAGCTTGATAAATACTATGGGGACTCTGCACCATCGATTTCAATGGTAAAAAAGTGGTTTACTGAATTTCGTTGTGGCCGTACAAGCACTGAAGATGCCGAACGTCCTGGACGCCCAGTTGAGGTCTCTACACCCGAAACAATCGAAAAAATTCACGATATGGTGTTGACCGACCGAAGATTGAAAGTGCGAGAGATTGTGGAAGCCGTAGGGATCTCGCATGGCTCAGTGGTTTCAATTTTGAATGATCACTTGGGCATGAGAAAGCTTTCCGCAAGATGGGTGCCGCGTTTGCTCACAGTCGACCACAAACGCAATCGTGTAACAACTTCACAGGAAGCTTTGGCGTTGTTTAATCGCAATATGGAGGAGTTTTTGCGCCGTTTTGTAACCGTGGACGAAACATGGATCCATCACAACACACCAGAAACCAAACAACAGTCAAAACAGTGGGTTTCTAAGGGTGAATCGGCGCCAAAGAAGGCCAAGGTGGGTTTGTCAGCCAATAAAGTTATGGCGACTGTTTTTTGGGATGCACGCGGGATAATCCACATTGACTACCTTCAAAAGGGAAGAACAATCAATGGGGAATATTATGCCAACTTATTGGACCGATTCAATGACGATTTGAAAAAAAACCGACCTCATTTGGCCAAGAAAAAAGTTCTTTTCCACCAAGACAATGCAAGGGTGCACACATGTGCAGTTGCCATGGCAAAAATCCATGAATTGGGCTATGAATTGCTCCCTCATCCGCCCTATTCTCCAGATTTGGCTCCGAGCGACTACTTCTTGTTCCCAAACCTGAAGAAATGGCTTGGTGGAAAAAGATTTGACTCCAATGATGAAGTCATCTCGCAAACAAAGGCCTATTTTGAGGACCTCGACAAATCATTTTTTTTGGAAGGGATAAAAAAATTGGAGAAGCGTTGGACAAAGTGTATAGAGCTCAAGGGAGACTACGTTGAAAAATAAAATTATTTTTTTATCAAAAAATCTGTGTTTTATTCCAAAAGTCACGGACTTATTGACCCGCCCTCGTAATATTACCCTTTTGTATTACCTAGTTTTATTTAGCTTAATTTGTTTTAATTTAGTTTAATTTGTTTTTATTTAGTTTAATTAATTAATTAAGTTTATTTCTATTTTTTTTTTTGTTTTCTATGTTACGACAACGTTTTGTGTGCATGCAGAGTTTACCTGTAAGTGATTGTTACACTCTATTCTGATTTGTTGCTACTGTTTCATTTGCTTATACCAGTGTAAACAACTGTTGGTGAACCAAATAAACAAATAAAAAATTTCAAAATGCGAATATGCAGTTTTCTGACCAAAAACGACATTTAGCTAAATTTTAATTAAAAAAAAAAGTATGCTCTAAATTATCGCACTAATAACGTGTATTTCCTCCTCTGGCCCTAATCACTTCTTGTAATCGATTTGTAAGCCCGTCCATTATGTCTTGGATGTCGCTTTGTGGAATGTTCCTCCACTCCTCAACAGCTGCAGTTTTCAGTTCACTGATGGTCGTAGGAGCTGGTGTTCGACTCCGATTTCGTCTTTTTAGGTTGTCCCATACATGCTCTATCGGGTTCATGTCAGGACTCCTAGCTGGCCATGGTAATCTCTGAATATTGATGGCGTCCAAGTACTCTGTGACAATTCTCGCGGTGTGTGCACGAGCGTTGTCGTGCATTAAAACAAAATTATCGCCAATGAATGGAGCAAATGGCATCACATGTGGTTCTAGGACTTCTGTCACGTACCTGTGAGCATTAACGCTGCCTCTATCGAAGACCACCAAATCTGTACGGGCCTCGTAACAAATGCCACCCCACACCATAATCGAGCCTCCCTCGTAGCCCACAACCACAGCACATTCAGCAAACCTTTCACCAAGGCGTCTATACACCCGCTGACGTCCATCAGGACCTCGTAAAGCGATTCTCGATTCATCAGAGAAGAGAACTGCTTTCCATTGCTCTGACGTCTAATTTAAATGTTCTCGAGCAAAAGCAAGTCTCACTCTTCTGTGTGTTGTCGTTAGCTGTGGTACACGAGCTGGTCGAAATGATCCCAGATCCCTCTCTGCTAACCTTCTTCTTATTGTTCTTAGGCTCACACTTACATTTCGTATCTCAAATAAGCGGTTACGAGCCTCAGAAGCCGTTGTGAACCGATTTCGAAGAACGTTTGAGACGATGTAACGGTCATCTCTCTCTGAGGTACACCGTCTACAACCTTGACCTGGTCTCCTTGTGTAGGAACCGGTCTCTCTGAAACGCCGGATAGCATCTTGGATAGTGCTTCGTGGATATCCAAGCATTCGTCCAATCCGACGCTGGCTGAACCCAGCGTCTGCAAGTGCCACAGCCCTAGCTACTTCAGCTGCGTCTAGTGGCATTTTTTTGGTGTAAATAAGGTCACAGCACTTCAATACCTCGGTTTTATTCGAAACAATGGTAAGACAACGTTGTAAAACAAATTTATCCTTCACACAAAACGAGGGGCGAGACTGTCAAATTTCTACTGAACTGGTTATTGTTGAATAAAAACCACAAAAATAAAAAAAAACCGCGGGTATATGTGTTTTCTTTATTTCAGACATACCCACTTATAAAGTTACGCCAAGTAGTCAAAGCGCAAGTTAACATAAACAAACGATATGGAATTTCGAATGAGTGGACGGTTAAATGTGCCCCTGAGTGTATTTATGACTATTTCTTGACTATTGTTTTGCGTACTCAACATTGATTTTCATGAAGTTTTCAAAGGTGAGGATTGTGTGGTGAAGGACACTTCAATATGGGAATGGTGGGCATCAACACGTTAGATATGAGACGTAAGTGTGCTGTTTGATTGAATTGGGCCTGTACTTCGCGAGGCCTGTTTGTGACTTCCTCTGTGCGTACCCAAACTGCTCGACATACGGCCCACAACCCAGGAGATCTACTTAATGGCCTGATTGCTCAGGAACCGGATCTTGATATGTTTACGAGTTACATTATTTAGTTAATGTTATACTGTTGTGGCTTGCTGCACGCTTTGGTGCAAACTGTAAGTACAGCAAAGTATCTGTTTAAATTAATAAATACAAAATTAAGAATCTTCGTACCCTCTCGTAGTTAATAATGTGATCTGGTTCAGGTCGACGACTATGAAGCATTTGTAGACTATCGGTGTGGACACTCCTGCGCATAAGAGGTGACAAGTTTTTTTTTAAATTTCTATAATTAATCAATACACACGCCTATGTTTCTCAAAGGGTTAGGTACAGGGTGTAAAAACGCCCTCAACGAAGCCTATAGAGGCACTTGTTCTTCCCGTTATTGCGATATTTTTTAGGATTCCGTACCTCAGTCGGCAAAAACACACAGATAGTTTAAAACCTGGATTTTTATCCCGGTGGTACAATGCCGTGGATCAATTACCGACATCCACGTGGGCGAAGCCGCAGGCAGAAACCAGTCTTATGTATATTTTTCCACTTGGTTGTCAAAGTCAAAGTCAAAACGTTAAATAGCGTACTGAAACTTGCCGAATCTGACCAACCCAACCATGTGTGCAGCTTGCCTAGCCTAATATTTGCATTCCACAGGGACTCGATTTTTTGTATGTAGCCTGGCCTGCCGAAATGGTGGAAGTTAGGCAGGCCAAATAATACATAACATCACGCCTGTAATCCCCGAAGGGTTAGGCAGAGGGTACCTAATAGTACACCCACATTTCGCCAGTTCTGTTTAAGTCCCATGTAATAGGGGGCAAGCCTATTGCCGTCAACCGGGCGTAATTCCAGATTCTGTGGCTGCTACTGAGAAATTCCTGACGGAAAAACCCAATATCACTTTGCCCGACTTGGGAATCGAACCCAGGGACCTCATTGCTTATCAGTCGCGCTCACGACCACTAAATCAACGAGGCAGCCCAAATAATACTCCCAAACCTCCCAGACCTCAAATGGACTTTATTACTACACAAAAAAGACAATAACATACCCAAGTACTGACAGCTCGTTAGTCATATCGTCATAATTTTCGTTGACCGCAGAATTCTTTGACCTTACTTTTGATTGACTGCAATGAGATATTTGTTACAAATCTATAAACACTTGAAGTACAAAAATGGCTCTTATTAAGGCGCTGCAAGAGTCAAGCTTTTAACGCTAACTCGATGGTGCACCCATTACTGCGTGTTATCCCACCTCGCGCACTACGCGGTCACAACCACGACTTGTCGCATGATCGGCCGAAGCTTCTGCGGCCAAAACTCGTGCCTTTGCTTCAAGTTCTTTTTTTTTTTTCAATCTTAGTCCCACACTAGGAATTTTCAACAACCCACACACATAACACAAACAACATGTACAACGTTCCCTAAAAGTCTTATTATTTTGTTTTGCAAGGATTTAAAAAATAAACCCCCATGAAGATGCACAAGCTCTTTTCATACTACCTACTTAGATTTCCGTATGAACTTGTCACAAGAAAACCTAACCGATTACAGGCGCAGTGCAAAACATTTGCTTGCTCTTTCTTGCATCATTTAAGGGCCCCATTATTCTTAAGTGCCCAGGGCCTCCACTTGGCCGGATAGTGCGCGAGGTGCCTAAGCTAGCCCAGGGAGCCGTGCGTAATTCTCTCAAGGTAAACGCAACGCACACGTGTAAGCTTTGACTGTAATTTGACTGTGATTTATTTTGTGAAGTAAAAATTTTATTATTTAATTTATTATTTGCATGAAATGAGTTTTGTTTTCGTATAAAACGACAGGCTTTACTCAGGAAAGTACAGTCAAAGTACGGCTTGCATAAATCGCACTCTGATTATTTAGAGGACAGGGTAGCGGAGCTACGCCCATACAAACGTATTCCTCTGTTTTGTCTCTGGAAAATAAAACTAGAGCCAATTTTTTTTAACATATATCTAAACTTAATGATATTATGAAGAGGTAAACTTTGTAAGTTTGTATCGGCTAGTATTTAACTGTAAATTAAAAAAATCTTCCTTTGTTACATAAAAATATAACAAATTCAAATCAAAAATACTGATTACACAGCAAAATATTATTATTTTAGCAACGATTTGAGTTCATGACGCATCGCTATTAATTGAAAAGCGGAGCTTTTTAATGAACGGATATCTAATATGAACTACGCACAATTTTGTTTGTTAAAACAAAGCTACTATTTTTTTTAACACATATGGCAATTTTTTTAAGTGAAACCGAGTCGACATAGCCCCGCTGCGCGGGGTTCCTATTTCTGTCAGCAGGTTTTAAAGTAACCTAACGAAGTGGATGACGGGGTCTTAGTTCGCTCACTTCGCTCGCTCACTAGACGCCGCCGCCATCCCCTTCGAACCTAAACTGTCCGAGTCGGGGTGCCACAAGTCCCGAGCTCGCTACACTCGGTCTTGCACCCTTTGTTGTCATTGCTTTTTTTACGATGAAAACATGTTGAAAAAATATTTTGTTAAATGTAGTACTGACAAGTATTACGTTTGTACGCTATGGTAAATTTGATGTGCAATCAGTATTTTTGATGTAAAAATATTTCATTGCATAATAACATAAGTTTTTTGGTGTGTATTTAAAAATAAGTCGTTTATATCTAGGGGTAATCTTCGGAACTACTAAAACGATTCCGAATTTTTTTCGGTAAGCTACCGTATCCCCGAGTGCCATAGGCTACATTTAAAACGTTCCCGTGGATTAATTTCCGTACATAGGGAGCGATGCCGCGAGCAAAAGCTAGTAATCTATAATATTATCCATGTCTTTTTGTTTCGATTTTTTCTATGAGTACTTATTTTTTTTCAATTTATGGAAAAGCTCTAGTTCTCCATCTAGTTGTATTTTCGAGGGAAATCCGTTTGTATGGCCCAAGCGCCGCTAGCCTTTCCTCTCAAGTGTACTACCACTTATGTACAGTTAACTTTGGAATAAATAGAATAATTACTGAAGCTCTACTGTTGATTCCTCTTTCTCTCCATTGTCAGTGAACACTGATGTCTGTTTGAAAAAAAGAAACATTAATACATAACACAACATCACGCCAGTAATCCCCGAAGGGTTAGGCAGAGGTGTACCCGATAGTACACCCACATTTCACCAGTTATGTCCAGCCGGGCACCAATCCAAGAAATTCCTGATGGAAAAACCCAATAACAAACTGAAAGGTTGGCTAACCGACCAGGCATTATATGACCTAAAAGAATGGTTTTAAGAAAATTTATGTGATTTGTATACTGTAAGGTTCTATTATTCTGTTTATTGTGTATTATTATTATTTTTTAAATTATGATAATTTGTGTTCAATGCTCTTTTTAATGTATAATGACTTGTTTTTTTTTTTTTAATGTATTATGATTTGTGTTTTTACTTTTTTCAAAATATGACCTGTAATTTTTGATAATTATTAATAAATAAACTAAACTAAACTAACACTTTGACTCATGCGCAGCAGTGGCGCTTGCGACCACTGGACCTACGAAGCAGTAAGACGTGTTTAACGTATTTAAATAAAAATCACTAAGTACAGATGTACCTAATGATTGTATATTTAAATATTGTTTACCCATATATAATTTGCAAATAATATAAACCTGTACAAATGCCCACAGATTGGCGCGGTCGTAACTCTATCATGTATGTGTCAAAAGCAATTTATTTTAATTAGGCTGAAAATCAATACTTTTTGAACGTCAATTACACAAGACAGACCCCTAAAATACCCTTTTCGCGTGATAAATTAGACTTACCAGTTAATTCAAAAATTTTGCAAAAATGTTGGCATAGGCTATATAAGGTCTATCTTTTCATACACGAAATATTTTAAGAGTAACTTCTATAAGTCATAAAGTCGACATAACAACGAAAAACTTTTTGCATAAAACCTGTACTCCCATATTCTAACAATGACAGTAGGTAAATACGACGTAGTAAACTACCGTAATGGATACTTAAAAATAAGGAGCCAGTATTTATTTTGTGGGTCAAGTAATTTTAAATTATTTATCTATACTAATATTACGAGTATAAAGAGGAAAGATTTTTTTGTTTGTTTGTTTGTTTGTACCGAATAGGCTCCGAAACTCCTGGACCGATTTGAACCATTTTTTCACCAATAGAAAGCTAAATTATCAGGAAATAAACTTGGCTATATTTCATTTAAAAAAAAAATTGAGATCCTTATGAAAATTGCAATAATGTAACCCAAAGTAGCAAAATTTTGCCTATAAAATTCATTATTTGGCGTGCGCTGAGAAAACTATTGATGATACTTAAAAATGAAGTACTGTATGATTAAAGTACTCATTATTACCTACAAAAAATTCCGCAAGAGCATATATCTAACTATCATAGTTAAGTCACAATAGCAGCTTTTGTGTTCTAAAATTTAATTAGATCGCCCCGGTAGAAACAAAAGTTGGTTACATTCGTATTAATTCTTATTCAAATAATTTTATTATCAAGGGTATTTATGTAGCAGTAATATAATGAGTGTTCAAGAAGAACTTATCATCAATATGTAAGATACACGGAGCGACATCTAATGAACCAATCATCTAAGAAACCATTCTACTAATGAATAAAAATGTGCTCACAAGATAACTTTAAAATTGACTGACCGGTTTTGTTAAAAAGTTATGATAGCGTACTTTAGATTAGTCTACATGACACTGCTTTGAAAATCTATATAGCCTACTATACCCTGTAGAGTGTGTGTTCGATCGCTTTTCATGCGCTTTGAATACGGAAGGCAGTTGCAAGAGGTCCGCAACAGTTTACAGCAGCTATATCGTGTTTGGGCTCATTTTATGCACCTTGATGAGAACATTAAACCTAACTAGAGTATGACTTTCATCGACGGTCTAACGATGGAGGCAGAAGGCAGTCGCAAGAGGTCCTCAACAGTTTACAGCGGCTCATTTCATGCTCCTTGATGAGAACTTTAGATCTAAATCTAAAATCTAGATCTAAATGAAGGCAGTTGCAAGAGCTCCACAACAGATTACACCTACAGATTAGCTATATTATTACTGGGCTCATTTCATGCACCTTGGTGAGAACTTTAAACCTGCCTGGAGTATGACTGTCATCGAAGGACTGACGATGGAGGCGGCAGGCAGTTGCAAGAGGTCCGCAACAGTTTACAGAAGCTTAATCGTGTCTCGGCTCATTTCATGCACCTTGATGAGAACTTTCAACCTAGCTGGAGTATGACTGTCATCGAGTGTCTAAGGATGAAGACTTAAGGCTGTCGAGGGAAGCCCTTATTTGAAAAAACATAGTAGAATATTTTAGCGATTAATGCAAATATTGAATCTTTACCAATATTGTAAAGATGAACAGTTTGTTTGTTTAATTGTTTAAACGAGCTAATTTCAGGAACTACTGGTTCGAATTTAAAAATTATTTTAGTGTTGGGTAGCCAATTTATCGAGGAAGGCTATAAGTTATATAATATTACGCTAAAACCAATAGGAGCGGAGCATCAATGAAAAATATTGTAAAAACAGGGAAAATGTATTCCTTTTGAGAGCTTCCGTTGCGTGCGCCGTGTAAACGGTCAAAGTTACGCAACAATCATGAGTCCGCGATAGCATATGTCTATCTTTTAAGGTTGACTCACACTCTCTCTCTAACCCTCTCTCTTATGTGACGCAGACGAAGTTGCGCGGGTCAGCTAGTTTTTATAAAAAAATATACTCAGATAAAAAAAAATCCCTTGAAATGGCTTTGTATCGTGTATGAATAGTTAGACCCTATATAGGGTTACTGGTAATTAGTGACCGATACTTAAACACGTGATTGTACTCATGATAACAAACAACGTTCCCAAAGAAACTTTATTTTTTGTATATTGAACGGCGTCACGTCGCTAACAGCTGATAGGTCACAGGGACGCGCATGCGCGAATTTCATACGGCTGTTATGTTATTGGGATAAAAGTGAACGAGTATAAAAAAAAGTTTCTTTGGGAAAGTTGTTTGTTATCATGAGTATAATCACGTGTTTAGGTATCGGTCATTAATTACCAGTCACCCTATAGATAGACAATATAGGTAAGATAGATAATAAATACCATTTTTTTAAGAGCAGTTGTGACTTTTGAGTACTGCTCCGAGCCACGACTAAGTTATTTATGTCGTGTGTACGAATCTAACCCAAGCAGGCGCTTTTTTTTTTGTGTCAATTACACCACTCACTCACCACTGTACACAAAACCGTGAAGGAAAACATCGTGAGGTAGCCGGTATATCAAGAACCAAAAATTCGAAGACATGTGACATCTACCCGCACTGGGCCCGCGTGGTGGATTACAGTCTACTCCCTCTCATAGAGAGACCTGTGTCCCAGCAGTGGGAACATTGTAGGCTGATTATATTTATGTTCCGATTTTTTAAAGTATTACATTGTGTGTGATTATATTTAAAGGAAACTTACTCGTCTTCGTCCGATGTTAAGGACCTCTTTTGCTTCATGGTACTGACGCTCTGGCATATCCGGTTTTATAGACATTCGCTGAAAATATTATGTAGGTATGCACAGTTAAAGGAGAAACGCCAGGCGCCAGGCGGGACCCATTCCATGTTTTAATAATTTTATATTTCAATGGGTCCTGCATGCTTTCTTTTTTTTTTCTTTTTTTTTCGGATGGGATATCATCAAATGACTCCCCCCACTCTGGGCGGAGCGGAAGGGAGTGTCAGACTTGTACTAATTAAAACCCATCCATGTTCCTTCTTTATCCTTTGTGTTCCAGGGCCACGGTATCTCTTTCGAACAGTCCCGCAGCCCTGGCAGGCATCGGCCCATGCGGACCCCTACTTATTTGCCGACATCTCTTTGAGGCGCACGTGGAACACAAACGCGCCGTCGACACGGCCCGTCGTCGTAAAACGGACGGCGAGCTAGCACATTACTCACCGTCCACAGGCCCGCGCCTACGGGATAATGGGCCTAATGCGCGTCGGGAGCCACCAAGTGGCCCCCGACGCCCATTTTGCAACAACTTGAATGTGATTTGTGTCACTGTCAAATTCGCAAGTTACCTTTACATAAATACATAAACTCACGCCTTTACCAATCGGGATATGCAGAAACCACTGAACGCCACCTGCTACGTTCCTTACATACTCCTTTTGCGTCGTCCACGTTCATACATCTAGCTTCTTTTTAGTTTTTAAAAATTGCTCATTTTTAAATCGTTATTCAATGTGTCGACCAACACCTATGTCTCACCACTTTGATCATGGATGCGATTTCTATGGAATCCCTGGCGCCAAGGAGTGCTGTCTTCGCCGGAACGGGCGCTGTAGTCGGCCCCGTGGCGCTGCAATCATATTATTGAGGTTTAAAGAACAAGGCGGAAAGATTCTCGTCGACCAATGAAAAGGGGTCTACTCTTTATAGCAGTTTTTTTTGTTATAATATTCCTATTGTGCATAATAGCGGCTATCCGCTGTTTAATAGACTAACCTAACCTGCCATGTTTTTATTTTCAACAAAATTTACATAAGTGGGTATTACACAAATGCCAAACTGCAGGATAGTTTATCGGCAGTGTTCTCGTGGATACAGCTCTAAGTTTACATATCATTATTACTTTACTAAGCCCACCAGACGTAACACCGTCGGAGGATCCTCCCTTGTCTAAGGGGGATAAAACCATTACACCCTGTTCTTCGTACCCTCAAACTGATGACCCCGACGTGATCCGTGCATATGGTGAAGTGTCTACCTTCATCATGTGCCCGGATTCGAAAAATAGTAATCAGCTGTTCCGTACCAAAACTTCAATACCTACTCGATCCAAATGTACGCTGATTTTTTTTTTCCTTGACGATGTTGATCCCATGGAGAAAGTTGTTTAGTTTGATGGTTTCTATCGCACCCCTAAATATGACCACGCCTGTCTGATAAACGCTGTATTAGACACCTAGACACTACGCAGAGTGCCTTGTTCCCGAAGGGAAGCCGGCAGGAAACGGCTTCTTAGGTGCCTTCGGGCCTGCTGTATAGCAGGATATCCCACACTGGGCCCGCGTGACAGAGAGGAGGCGTTTGTTTCAGCAGTGAGAATGTTATGGGCTAATTATGATGAAGAGCAGGATAAAAGAGGAAAGAGTAAGAAGGGACTCACATCATCTTGAGAATAGAGCCCATAGCCCCGCGTATATCTAAACTCGCTCCTCGATGGCTGAACGGGATTGACTGAAAACACAAAGCACATTTTTAGGCTTATTTCAGAGCGAACCCGGCGCTTCGCACCAGCCGCGTGCGCTGAAGATACTTTTACAGCGTTCAGGAGCTCTTGTTGTTTACAATCATGGAAATGAGGCGATTTACAATTGCTTAGCTTATCAATGACTGTTGCTAAGCGATATTCCTGTCACTGTCGCACAGCTGTCAAATTGCATGTTAAAGACAGAGAGAGGAACATGTCTAAGTCAAAGCGAGAGCAAGGGATGGTTAATATGTACAGAGATCTCAGCCGGAGTGTATGCGCGGCCGGCACACGTCTTGCTCTGAACGGTTGTCCATAGCTAGCGGGAAACACAGAATCTGTGTGAAAATGTAGTAAATGTACATTTGCCCTGCATGCCACAGAGATTGATGGACGCTAGTGAGTGATAGCGCCAAACGCGTAGGGTAGGGTAGTTAGGGTAGGTAGGTAGGTAGGTAGGTAGGGTAGGCAGGGTAGGTAGGTAGAGGTGCATTGCAACGCATGACCCGCACGGCACAGCTAGTTTTAATAAACTACTCTGTCAAGAAAGTACCGGGAAACGATTAATATACACAAAATGATTCATTCAAAGTAATTTTATCGCTTTCAAAGTATGCTCCTTCAGAAACGATACACTTACGCCAGCGAATAATCCAATCATCAAGACATTTTTAAACGTCTTTTTCGGAATTGAGTTCACTTCTCGCCGCGAATTCTCCTTTATGTCTTCTGCCGAATGAAAACGGGTACCACGAAGTCATAATTAGAGTTTAGGAAAAAGAAAAAAGTCGGCTGGAGAGAGATCTGGTGAATAAGGTGGTTGCTCGATGGTATTTGTTGAGTTTTTGGTAAAACATTCGTACTATGATGGCTTTGTGCGAAGGCGCATTATCGTGGTGAAAATCCAAGAATTTTCTTTCCACAAATGTTGCCTTTTTCGTCGGATTTGCTCTCTTCGACGCCGCATAACGCTCAAATAATATTCTTTATTTACTGCTTGATCTTCCGGCAAGAATTCCGAGTACACAACACCGCGATAGTCAAACAAAACGGCCAACTTGACTTTGACTTTGATCGATTTTGCCGAGGTTTTTTCGGTTTCGGTTCAGTTTGAAGGTGCTACTCTAAAGCTTGTTGATTAGTTTGTATGTCAAACTCGTAAATCCACGTCTCGTCACCAGTAACAATGCGTTTCATAAATGTTGGGTCGGAATTGACTCGTTCTAGCATGTCCTCAGCGAGTTTTATGTGATTGAGTTTTTGGAGAAAATTCAGGTCTTTTGGGACTAGCCGAGCGGCAACATGTTTCATACCCAAGAGATTATTTCAAATGGTACGGATCGACTCGTGAGACACAGAAAGTTCAGCGGCTATCTCTCTCAAACTTGAATGAGAATTTTCAGTCACTATTTCCCTCACTTTTGTGATGTTAACTTCAGTTGAAGATGTTGATGGCCTATCAGAGCGAGGCAAATTTTCCATCACATCTCGACCAATTTTGAACGTTTTGTACCATTCATAAGCACGTGTTTCTGATAAAGTCGATTCACCGTAAGCCTTCTGTAACATTTTCAGGGACTCCGAACACGAAATTCCATTGGCGATGCAAAATTTATGTCAAACTCTTTGTTCGATGTTTTTGTCCATTACGAAATTCGCAATACACACTAAATAAATAATATGATGTAACTAAAAACAGCACTGTATTAAATCTAAATAACAGAACAGATGCAACTCAAACTCCGCGCCAAAATGGAAAACATTTGTGCCAATCTAACAACAAAAAAAAAAAGAAAAATTGAATTTGGAACCATAAACAAATCATCCATTCCCGATACTTTTTTGACTGAATGTAAAGTTCTCCGCCTCTTAAAGAAAGCCTGTAATACATGGAATTAATAAACGTCTGTTCTATTTTATTATGAATCAGTCATACCATTTTAGAAGCGCCTCTCAAATCCCCATTCTCAGGTGAATGTAGGCATTCCCACTTTATCGGTACAGGTAGCTTATCTTGGTACAAACATTTTATTTTATCGAGATGGACACAGTTTGATTTCAAGAACATGTCCTTGAAGGCTGAAAAAGGAAGCATTCAGAGTTTAAAATTCACCCAACATATTAAGTGTTTGAGTAATTTATGATCAGCCTGTTAAATACACAGGATGGTAATTTGAGGCGTAGTAAGAGTGGCTAAGGTTCCCGTTTCTTGGACACTGGCCTTCCCTCTTTGAGAGACTGGGCTGAATATAATCCGACGCAGGCCTAGTGCACTTTAGTGGAAGTAACACTTTTCCGAACGTTTGGTAGGTACTAGGAAATGCCGGTATCTTTTCGCTGTTTTCCTTCACCGTTTTGAGAGCCGAGGTGATGAAATAAATTACTCAGACTAAAGTGCCTGACTGGGAATAAATAAATGAATTATTAAATATTTGTATGATCTACAGTTAGTTGTTCCGGGTCTGGCTGTTTGCGTACGTGAGTTTTAAATGTTTGTAAACGCACCCACGATACAGGAGGAATTCCTAGCGTGGAGCAAAGCGTTTAAAAAAAAAAAAAAAAAATGCGCGAGCCGTGGCCTTTACCACTTTGCCTCCGCTGCTTGGAAATTTACAGACTTTAAAACTGATTAGAACCATAACCAACATACATATTTCCTTCCACTCTTTGGGCGCAGTCTTCTGAGCTTTTATTTTCTTGGCCTTTAGACTTTTGAGAGTGTCTCGTTTCCGATTATTCGGAAAATCATCCATGTCACCAAACATAACGAATGGACTATGCTCTGCGTTCAAATCTTCCCACCATTCCTTGCGTTCAGTGCGTGCTGAAGTAAAGGAAAAAGAAGTTGGGTGGGTTATCATGGCATAATCAGCTTATAATACCCTAGCTTATAATGCTTCCAGCGCTGACTTACAAGCGAGTTTTCTGAGAAGGGACCACCACCTGGGACGAGATTAGTTCTGGGAAAAGGGGTCTCCGTGAGAGAGAATGGGCACGAATAAAATAATAATACTGCTGTTAGAGTTGCTGGTAGGACAAGCTGTCAAGATGGTCGCTGTGGCTTATTAGACAGAGAACAATAGAAAAAAATGGAAAACACCGTGTGTGATACCTAGATATACATGTTTTCCGCTTTTAGCACGGACCTAAAGTCGCACCCACGACCATCGTTCCCTTCCAATCCCTTAATTCAACCACAAGTTTACGAATCTAAAGTAAAATTGTGAATCATTCTGAGCGGGTAAATACTAATTTTTCATCGGTTATTTAAAAAAAAACAGCTGTTCCATACATTTTGACCGTGTAGATATTGCACTTTTGTAGGAAACAGCAGTTTTATTTTTTAATAACCGATAAATTAATTCTGTGTCTCAGAATGATGTACTGAATACGTGGTAACCGTTTTCGCAGCGGTGTCCTTCCACCCTGTGTGCGCTTGTGGTTGTGGAGGTCGCTCCATGTAAAATACTAGTATTCAGCTGCATCCGGTTAGACTGAAAGCCAACCTCAACAAAGTTGGGAAGAAGCAGGCAGATGATGACTGTGTGTACTTATGCTGTCCATTAAAATCTAAAGCAAGAAATAAGTTATGAGATTTTGGAAGAAGTTAGAAAATTTTGATATATTTTAAGGCTGTCTTAGCTACTAACACGCCATGAGGTTTGGCAGACACTAGGTTTAGCACGCCACCTGCTTTTAGAAGTATGGCAATGAAATTCGTGCCAATTTAAAATAAACACTACGGCTAAGGATGTAGTCCTGCGGAGTAATTGAGTAACACACACATATTGCCAATGACAATTCAACAATTTTTAGCATATTCTGCATATAATGGATTACGAATTTCATTCAAAATCTTTTGGATTATGATAGATAGATAGTGTTACATAATTGAGAAGCTAATTACAGTCTGTGGCCAACATTATCAGACCCTCTGGTATGGCTGATGATCGGATCATATTACAAGTCTTCATGGATTTAACTAAATCATTTTATTAAGCCATTTTCAGCTCGTGGCTAAATAATAACAGCCGCTCGGGTCGATCTTTAGGTTAAGCCGTGCTTGCCTATGTTGGTCTGTGGATGGGTGACCACCCATTACTTACCGAGTTTTCTCCGTGCCTCGGAAAGCACGTTAAGCTGTTGGTCCCGGGTGTCATTTGTAGATCTTTGACAGTCGTTAGGTAGTCAGTGGCCCGAAAAGTCTGACAACCAGTCTTTCCAAGGGGTATCGTATTACCTAGTATTAACTGGGTTGTGGAGGTCAGAAAGGCAGGCGTTCTATGTAAAATACTGGTATGCAGCTGCATCCGGTTAGACTGGAAGCCGACCTCGACATAGTTGTGAAAAGGCTAAGCAGATGATGATTTTATTAAGCCATTTTAACCGTTATCGTGTTGTCGTTAAGGTTGAAAGGCCTATTAACGAGTGTTATCATAAGTGAGACGGGTTCTACTTACTACCTAATCGTTAATTTCGCGTGTTCTCAGCTAGTCACTGTGGCTTCGCGGTTCGATGCTGGATTGGCGACAAACAACATGTGGGTTCGAGTACAAAATCCACCTAATTATGAATTTGTTTTCATTTATAATTTCTACAGTATTTCTTGCTTTGTTAAAGAACGGCCAGTATTATTGATTTTGACCTAACAACTTATCTTGTAAACCGGTGGGTAAATAAAAGATGTTTACCTCCACTAAATAATTATCAAGGGTCTGTAGATTACGAAGTAAAGTATATTTAATGATTAAACGAACTTACCCTACCCCTTAAACTTAAGGGGAAGATTTATAAAACAATGGTTAGACCTGCTGTCTTGTATGGATCAGAATGTTGGGCCACAAAAGGGATGAATGAATGGCATTTGCATGTGGCGGAGATGAGAATGCTAAGGGGGATGTGTGGTGTTACGCGAATGGATAAAATAAGAAATGAGTAAGATAAGATAAGATAAGATAAGATAAGATAAGATAAGATAATTTATTTCGCAAATATGGGTACAGTACATGGTGTAAAAAACAATTAGCAAAGTTCAGCCACATTTTACCATTAGGCATGCGAAAGGTACAAGACCATCAACAAAAATAATTATTACATAATAACAATTAACATTTAGTGGTAGCCGTGTTTAATAGTCAAAACAAATGCATTTTCTTTTTCTGCAAAAAACTCTGAAATATTGTAATAGGCTTTACCCACTAGAAAAGAGCGTAGCTTTTTTTTGAATGAAGGTAGATTTAATGCCTTCCAAGATTTAGGTACGAGCTTATTGCTCGTAGCTTATTGTAAATGAATGGAGCCATGCAGAAAACACTTTTGCGCATGAGTGCTGTATTTGCGGTTGGCATACATAATCTGCTATCATCGCGCCTATTTCGAGGAGCTATGTCTGCGAGACGTGTGAAACGATTTGGATTGGTTTTTACAAATACAGCTACTTCCATAATGTAAAGGCAAGGCAAGGTTAATATTTTATACTGTTTAAAATATGGCACACAACTGTCGGTAGACTTTAATTTAAACATTGACCGTAAGCATCTTTTTTGTGATTTAAATACTGTTTCTTTCTCAGTTGAATTGCCCCAAAATATTAAACCATATCGTAAATGGGATTCTGCAATACCATAATAGGCAGTGAGGAGTGCGTCTGTAGATATTATCGGTGATAGAGAGCTTAAAGCATACGCTGATTTATAAATTTTCTTATTTAAAATATCTATATGCGATTTCCAGTTTAACTTTTTGTCTATTTGGAGGCCTAAGAATTTAGTGTTTTCAACTTCTTGTATAATATTGTTATTATGTTGTATTTTAAATGGGCTTTTTAAGGGGTTTCGTTGATTAAAATAAATTACATTAGTTTTGTTTAAGTTAATATTTAAATTATTATCATCTAACCATTTTACGACTGAAGCTAAAGTTTTATTAATATCATTTTCATATGTTTCTAAGTTTTTACAGGGTATAGTCACGGTGCTATCATCAGCGAATAATGTTAGTGGATGTTGTATGTATTTAGGTAGGTCGTTTATATATAAAATAAATAGAAGAGGACCCAGTACGCTGCCCTGCGGTACACCAAAGGTGACTTCACGTTCTGATGATCGATAAATTTCTTCTCGTTTATTTGTCAAGTTAATTTTCCTAATTTCTGTTATCTGTTTTCTTTTAGTTAAATAAGAATGAATAAGTTTTAATATATTTCCTCTAATGCCGTATGCCTCGAGTTTGTTCAAGAGGGTAGGAAAATGTACATGATCGAAAGCCTGCGTCATATCGCAAAAAATGCCGCAGACAGGCGTCCGTTTATCTACGGTTTTAATAATATTGTATAAAAAATCGTATATAGCCATATTGATTGTTTTGTGTTGTCTAAAACCCTTCTGTTCTTCACTTAATATGTGATTTTTTTCAACATATGTATATATTTCCTGGTATATGTATTTTTCAAATATTTTTGAAATTATTGGAATTAATGCGATGGGACGATATGATTGCATCAGATCTCTATCGTCTTTCTTAAACAGTGGCTTTATAATAGATGTTTTTAGAGCATCTGGATAGATTCCCGCGCTGATACTAAGATTGATTAAGTGACTGAGGTGTCCGCAGATCTCCAATGATACGAGTTTTAGTATTTTTGTATTAATACCGTCGTTACCCACGCTATTTGTGTTTTTTAAAGAAAGTATATGTTTATGTATATCATGTGGAAGGCAAGGAGACATGAACATTGAGTTACTAACACAATTTGTCACGTAAGATTTAGATTTGGTATGAGCAAGAAGTTTAGTTTGAATTTTATCTATGAAGTAATTGTTGAAGGCTTCAGCAATTTTTTGAGGATTTGTTTCAATTTTATTGTCTACTTTAATTGTATTGATGCTATGTTTAGGTATGTTGTACTTTGTACGGTTTATGATCTGCCATGTAGTTTTGGATTTATTTTTTGATGCTTTAATGTTAAAATTATTTTGTGATCTTTGTGTCAAGTGAATAATTTTTTTATGTAACTTTGAATAGTTTGTGAAAATAGTTTTATTTGTTTTGTTTGGGTTTAATCTAAGCTGCCACAATAGTTTTCGTTTTTTTCGGTTGCATAATTTTAGACCTTTAGATAGCCACTTTATTTTTTTTGTAGTATTTATTTTAATTAATTTAGTAGGAAAACACAAATCGTATATTAATTTCAAATTTAAAATAAATTCATTGTATGCTAGATTAGGATCTTCTGTGTTATAGATATCTGAGAAAGAAAGTTCGTTCAGGTACTTCTTAAATTTTAGAATATTTTCCATATCGTAATCTCTGGTAACAGTAAACCAATGGCCAATATTACATACTTTCTTGACCGGACAGCGAATTAATTGCGCCGTGTGGTCAGACAATGCAAATTCTAGAACATCAGTCTTACAGGCTTTATTAAAATTATGCGCAAAATTATCTATGCCTGTTTGGCTGGCCATGCGAGTTGGTTCTTTTAAAGCTAGTTTTAGATTAAAGCTCAATAGAAGATATTTAAATGCATTTGTTTGGCTATTCTGCTTAAGCATATCTATATTAAAATCTCCAGCAATTACAATATTCTTACTTCTGGTATGTATCAATGTTTGCATGAGAGATTCGAGTTTGTCCAGGCAGTCATTGAAATTCTTTGCATTTGGTACCCTATAGATACATACAATAATTAGCTCATAGTAAGTCAGCTCTATAGCGCAACATTCAAAAACACCTGGTGTTGATAATTTCGCTATTCTAGTTAGTTCTTTCCATTGCAATTCTTTACGTACAAGTATACTCGTACATGCACCTCCCCTTTTTTTATCTTTTCGGCAATAATAAGCAGCTAAACAGTAATTTGGTATGTACAATTGACTTTGATATCCTTCCATAATGAAATGCTCTGTTATACACAAAATGTCTACATTAATTAATTTTTCCTTTAAATCATCTAAACAAATAATAAGGTCATTAGATTTATTTATTAAGCCTGCGATATTTTGATGTAACACATTAATATATTTATTTGAGAAAAAACTGTTTATTAGTGTTAGTTGTTGTGGGTTGTTGTGAAATGTAAGACGAATATAATACCTCGTCAGGGGACTCGTAAGTATATGGATACAAGAATTCATTGATCATTAGTTTAAGGTTAACAAATATGCTCGCAATGCCGCTATTATTAACTGTGCCACTTTTGTACCGAAACATTTTATAATCATATGACAGATAATAGTTAGAATCGAACAAATACGCGTAGTTATAAGTACATGCATCCAAATATAATAAGCTATTAAATGTTTCTATTCTTTTGTTGAAAACCATAGAGTAATTATCCATTCTAAATGTAGGGGCGCATAAAATAACATTTGTATGTTGTATTTTTAACAAAGTTTCACGTATATTTACAATCAGGTCGACGTAGTTATTTGTTCGTTTAAAATCTTCTTCGCCGATGAAAATTAGGCAGTGATCATCCATTGTGTAATGTTTTAATTTTGCTTCTATGTTGTTAATGAGATTAGATAAACCGCAATCAGGTGTTAAAAAGTGGCATATTTGAGAGTCGGTGAAAGTGTTCTTTGCTATCGCTAATATTTTGTTCTTTTTGTTGCTGCTAATAATACATATTTTATGTTCTTTTTCATCTTGAATATTCCGATGCTCCGCTTGTTGGATGTTAATATCATTTAGTTGAACATTTTGAAACTCCGTTTGTTGGTTCCTAATTTCATTTAGTTGTAAATGTTCTAGCTCCGTTTGTTGACTTCTAGTTTCGTTTAATTGACATGGGTGATCTCTATTTTGTTGAATATTTGGTGTATTGCTCGGTGTGCATTTTGTCACATTTTTTCTCGGTGTCATGGAACGCTCCTGAACAATATTCGTACTAGTAACCTTTTTGTACAGGCCAATGATCTTATCATATTCATGTATTTTATTTTTTAATGAACTATATATATATATTTAGGGAACTGATTCCTACTCTAGAACGATGCCTATAAAAGGCGGTGCGCGCTCAGAAAAAGGTCATTTGCTCCTGGGCTTCGGTACGGAGAGGTAGTTGTCGACGCGATTTGTGAGTAGTTACAATTGTATTTTAAGTTGTTAGAAGTCTTGTAAAACTCTGTAAGTACATAATGTTTTGCTTATATATGTGATTGGTGTTTTATTTTTGCGTTAAGATTATGTAAAAGTTCAATAAAGTGAGGTTATTCATTTGTATTTTTGTTTTGTTATTAAATGTTTTTCTACGTGTAAGATAATTGTTTTTTTTTAATGATTTCTGCTGCTGAATCCTAAATTCAGAAGTGGGATTCTTTCGTAAAAACACGCTCACGGTTTTATTTTCGTAGTACCCTCTCGATTTGTAAAAAGAAAACACCAATCAACCTTTTATTTCCTTGTATCTAATCGTTGGTTGTCTGTAATTATGGCTGATACACAGCATAATTCTCGCAACAAGTCGCGTCGACACGATAGGGATCGTAGTCATAGGCATAGATCTCGCTCTCGGAACAGAGCTCGCTCTAAGAGTCGAACTTATTCACCTCGCGGGTCGCGATCAAGAAGTAGAACGCGCTCACGGTCAAACCATTATCCTCGCGATCAAAACGGGGCTATGCAGCTAGCATTACAATCGATTCTGTCTCGTTTAAATACACTAGAGACGGAACGGTCTCCCTTATGTAACGCGACTAATAACCAGCTTGTTCAAAATAGTACGACCCTAAGATCATACACGCCCCCGCTAGGCCAGCCGCAGAATGATCAGGCCCCTCAGGCGCCGTTGTCTGAAACACCACTACCTAGTTCTATCACCGCGTTAAATATACCCGTGTCTGAGATTACGGCCCCCGAAGGATCGAGTGCTAATGCAAATGACCACGATGTACAAGTAGTATCGGAGTCGGCACGAATATTAGCTGAAGCAATTAGGTCCATAAACTCGGATAGAACTCAAAAGTATTTCGTATCTAACTTTGACCCAACTATTCATGATATAGACGTGTGGTGTGAGGAAGTCGAACGGGCTAGGTCTTCTAATAACTGGGGCGATTCAGAATGTCTATCACGCGTATCAATATGCCTCAAAGGAGACGCGCGTTCTTGGTTAAACGACTGGGTAACTAGTGACCGAACATGGAGCAATTTCATTAAGGAATTCAAACCTTTGTGTCCACGAAAGCTCGATTACGCGAATATCCTATATGATACGATGCACACTACCTCTGATAAATATAGCACGTACGCCGAATATGCGCGAAGGACATTATTGCGTCTTAAAATTGTCAAGGGATTAAGTGACGAACTGAGAACTCTGATAGTTATTCGTGGCATTACAGATCCTCAAGTTAGGGCGGCCGCCGCCAACGCTAACTTACAAATTTATGACTTGGTTTCATTTTTATCTATTTATGTGAAACCTACCCGCACTAAACTTGAGAATCGAAATTCTACGTCTAAACCGGTGCCTCCTAGTCGTTCGTTGCAACTGAGATGTTTTATCTGCCGACAACACGGGCATAAGGCTCACCATTGCCCCAAAAAGCCAAAAACCGATCAAACTTCTAAAGTTAATCCCACTATAACTAACGATGCCAATAAAGTAGTTTGCAATTTTTGTAAAAAACCGGGACATGGCGAAGACGTGTGTTTTGCTAAGGAAAGGTCAGGCTCCCGTAATAAGAAAAATATTAATTTATGTAGCAAGCACGTGGCTGGTTCCCCGCAAAATAATGACCTTAAAACTGCCATTATACAAGGCATCCCTGTGGATGTTCTAATTGACAGTGGCGCCTTAAACATCTCACTGGTTTCCTCTGAGGCATTGAAACATTTTACATGTGAACGAAAGCCCAAGCATTGTATTTTGAAGGGAATTAGCGACACTACTATACTTGCCGACTCTTTTGTCACGTTAACGATTGAGTTCGATAATATCTCTATTGAGGCCGATTTTGTAGTCGTACCGGGGTCTTGTATGACTACGCCCGTCATCATAGGAACTGATATTCTAAACCGGGATGGTATCACATACGTGCGGACTAAGGATAAACAGTATCTAACTCGAGCCGTCGGGCAGGACGTTCATGCAGCATCTGTTGATGAGATCTCGCAGATCAATACACCCCTTAAGGGTGCTCAACTTGAATGTCTAACAACATTAATAAAACAATTCTCTAGTTACTTCATTTCGGGTACTGCATCGACTACTGTTACCACCGGCAAGATGTCCATCAAAGTAACGGACAATACACCCGTCGCTTACCGACCTTACAAGCTGTCACACTCGGAAAAACTTAAAGTCCGAGAAATTGTGCGCGACCTAAAAGATAAAGGTATTATCCGCGAGTCTAGTTCCGAGTATGCAAGTCCCATAATACTGGTTAAGAAAAAGGACGGAAGTGATAGGATGTGCGTCGATTATAGAGCACTTAATCGGTTGACTGTTAGGGACCGGTATCCCCTGCCACTTATAGACGATCACATAGATAGGTTAGGCAACTATAAATACTTCACCAGCCTTGATATGGCCACAGGGTTCCACCAGATTGCCATTGAAGACAGTTCAATCCATAAAACGGCATTCGTCACACCGGAGGGACATTTTGAGTACCTTCGGATGCCCTATGGTTTAACGAACTCGCCCATAGTTTATCAGCGAATTATTAACGACACCCTTCGCAGTCACATTGAGGCTGGTAACGTCCTAGTTTACGTTGATGATGTCTTATGTATGAGTAACAGCGTAGACGAAGGTATTTGTTTGTTAAAAAGGGTGTTAAAAACATTAACTATTTCGGGTTTTTCGATAAATTTACGAAAATGCTCATTTCTATCAATTGAGGTCGAGTACTTGGGCCGCGTAGTTAGTCAGGGTCAGGTTAGACCGAGCCCACATAAAATTCAAGCCCTAGTTGATGCGCCGGTACCTCGTAATGTTAAACAAATACGACAATTTCTGGGTTTGGCGGGATATTTTAGGAGGTATATTCGAGACTATGCAACAAAGACCGCTTGCATAGCACGTTTGATGAAAAAGGACGTAAGTTTTTGTTGGGGTATGGAACAAGAGAAAGCTAGGCAAGAGATAATAAGTTGCCTAACTAGTTCACCTATATTGTCCATTTTCGACCAGTCCTTACCTGCAGAGGTACACACCGACGCTAGCAGCATTGGCTATGGTGCTGTACTGATGCAAAAGAAGGCTGATGGTACGAAGCACGTGGTTGCCTACTTTAGTAAAGCCACTCAGGGCGCTGAGAGTAGGTACCACTCTTATGAGTTGGAAACTTTGGCGGTTGTAAGGGCATTGCAAAATTTTCGTCACTATCTAGTAGGGAAAAATTTTAAAGTAGTCACCGATTGCAATGCTCTCAAGGCCACTGAAAAGAAGAAGGACCTGCTCCCACGCGTTGCCAGGTGGTGGATCTATTTACAAGACTTTAACTTCAGTATTGATTATAGAAAAGGCACCATGATGGCACATGCGGACTACCTAAGTCGAAACCCAGTCATTACCAAAGTACATCAGATATCTAGGCCACGCAATTGGGCTCAAATTGCTCAGTCGGCAGACGATGAGACCCAAGGCATTTTACAGAAATTACAGGACGGAGAATTAGATTCTAGTCGATATGTCCGTCAAAATGAGGTACTTTATTATCGGTATACACCAGTGGGTGAGGAGGTCAGGCTTCTTTGCTTTATACCCAAGGGACATCGGTTAAGTTTATTAAGAATCTTTCACGATGAACACGATCACATTTGTGCGGAGAAAACTGTAGACTTAATCCTCAAATATTTTTGGTTTCCCGGGCTTCGCCAATTCGTAGCAAAATATATAAAACACTGCCTCGTGTGTGTGTCCAATAAACGTGTACCTAGAGCCCCTCATCAACCGATCACATCTTGGGAAAAACCTAGTCTCCCTTTCCAGACATTGCATATAGATGCACTTGGTCCACTACCCGAATCTAACGGCTACAAATTTGTTTTGATAATAGTAGACGCGTTTACAAAGTTCTGTTTGCTATATCCAATTCGTAAGCAAGATGTAAGTGAGCTTAAACGCACGTTTACAAACGCTATCTCGCTCTTTGGCGTTCCTAAGCTTTTAGTAGCTGACCGCGGGCGAATGTTCGAATCCTCCGAGTTCTCTACTCTGTTAACTGAGTTCGGTTGTGATATTCATTTTATAACACCCGAAATGCACAATGCCAACGGACAAGTCGAAAGATATGTCAGAACCGTTCTGAATATGATCCGTATTGAAACAAATCATAAACATGCGGAATGGTCAGCAAAACTATGGAGACTTCAACTCATCCTTAACATTACTAAGCAGAAGACCACACAAGCCTCAGCGCTGAAGCTCCTAGTGGGCACTGACGCCACGATACCTATCGTTCGTACACTAATTCGTGACGTCGCCATCGAGATGTCCGACAACCACGAAGGTTGGCGAGAGCAGTGCAGAACAAGAGCTCATCAACTGCTGGCACAAAATCAAGCCAAACAAGATTTTCATGTCAATCGGCAGCGGCGAACACCACGCGCATATAACGTTAATGATCTAGTTTTCGTAATCAAATATTCCCAGTCTACAGGAAAATTAGACCCTGGCATGCGCGGACCGTATCGGGTGATTAAAGTGTTACCCAGTGGTCGCTACCAGCTGAAACTCATCAGTGGCTCATATGGTAAAACCACACAAGCAGCTGCCGAGTACATGGTACCCTGGAACGGAGAGTGGTGTCCAGATTCATGTGCGGCCCTTTTCGAGGGTGAGTAATGAATTAGTTTTATGCTGCGAATGGGCGTGTTGCTTTGCCATATACTTTCCACATGCACATTGTTTTTATTTTCTTCGTTGTTTTTCTTTTTTTTTTATTATTTAAAAACTGTTACATATAGACTTATTTCAAATTAACTTTCTTACGCATAACTTCTATTTAAATGAGTAAGTTGTGGCGGATCAGCTCGCTGATCGATAAGTGCATTTAACTAAATGAGGAACTTTTGTGTTGGATGTGCGATTCAGTGATGCCTCCATCCCCACAAACATGTTAGTGGGTACTAAATTAGCATCAAGGACGCGCGATTCAGAGATGCCTCCGTCCACGCTTATGAAACCATTTATGCACTAATAACTGATATGTGATTATTATTTTGTGGTTTTGCATAATGGACGCGCGATTCAGAGATGCCTCCGTCCAGATAGACTTACCTATAGTGAGAGGTAATGGTCTATGAACTGTAGCGTTGACGTGCGATTCAGAGATGCCTCCGTCAACCGCAGACAGAGGGGACGCCTTCTGTCTGATCTGTTCACAGGTGCAGCTTCGGATCGGTGAAAGCCCGCTGCGCATAGTTCTTCGAAGACAGGAACAATCATGAGAGCTCTCACGAAGATTAACGTTTGCTTATATTAAAATTGCATGTTGTGTGTGTGAGATAAACACTGTTGAAACTGTTATAGCAATTTCTAAGACGTGTTCATATTTCAGATGACGAAGTATGTGACCCCAGCACAGGGCCATCATCCAGACCCCTCGAACCCGGTACTGAGATGGCTGGGCCCAGTGGCGACTCTCCAGCTGTGGAGTTAGCTCCATCACCAGCCAAACACCATGAAGACCGCGTCGAGGACGACGCTTCGTCGGGATAGGCCGATTTAGGGAACTGATTCCTACTCTAGAACGATGCCTATAAAAGGCGGTGCGCGCTCAGAAAAAGGTCATTTGCTCCTGGGCTTCGGTACGGAGAGGTAGTTGTCGACGCGATTTGTGAGTAGTTACAATTGTATTTTAAGTTGTTAGAAGTCTTGTAAAACTCTGTAAGTACATAATGTTTTGCTTATATATGTGATTGGTGTTTTATTTTTGCGTTAAGATTATGTAAAAGTTCAATAAAGTGAGGTTATTCATTTGTATTTTTGTTTTGTTATTAAATGTTTTTCTACGTGTAAGATAATTGTTTTTTTTTAATGATTTCTGCTGCTGAATCCTAAATATATAGTATATAAGAGGAAGTTTGAAAGTGGCGCCGGCGACTGAAAAGTTGTGTGGTAATCGGTTGTCGTGGTATGGGCATGTGATGCGGAGGAATGAGGGAAATGTTGTGAGGAAAGTTTTGAGTATGAATATGAATGGGTATATGAGTAGAGGAAGACCAAAGAAACGATGGATGGACTGTGTAAAGAATGATATGGCAAGAAAGGAGGTGTCTGGCGAGATGACGAGTAATAGAGAAGTATGGAAGAAGCAGACATGCTGCGCCGACCCCAAATGAATTGGGATAAGGGCAAGAGAATGATGACCTTTAAGTGAAGTTCGATCATAATTATGTGAGGTGTATCGTTCTCGAGATTAGATATTACACTTGTAGTCACACATACAATGACGCCACTAATGCAGTTAGTTTAAAGACAAAAAAATAAAAATAAGATGTGGGTAGATTGACTCCATCCTATAGATTTATTGCGTTCAAGTCATCATTTAGTTCAGAGATAAGTAATACTAAAGGATGTAAATAGACACTTAACATAGCCGAAAGGCACTTGTTCTCCCCGTCTTTGCGATTATTTTTTTAGTTCTAGACCACCTGGGAACCTTTTAGTTACGGAGATATTGGGGGTCAAAGTTCCAACTTTTTCACAAGTTTTTTTTTAAATGCATGTTTTTAATGTTTTTTACTTTACACACCTCTACGACCCCCGTACTATGCAATCCATCCATCAGCACAATGCTTTGAGTGCTTTCGATCGAGTCCTGCCGTAAAACGTGATTTTACACCCCCAAAAAAAAAAGTCGAATCCCAGCAATAATTTTTGCGTAAAGTTACTTAGTTTGATGTACAGAATGCTTGGTTGACGGCTGTGTGATGTGAGGGCTGCGGGACTGTTCGAAAGAGATACCGTGGCCCTGGAACACAAAGGACAAAGATGGAACATGGATGGGTTTTAGTCAGTACAAGTCTGACACTCCCTTCCGCTCCGCCCAGAGGGGTCATTTGATGATTTCCAATCCGAAAAAAAAAAACAAAATACGGGTCTGTTTACACCTGTATACTCATTTCACAATTTTGGGTATTAAATTCGGGAGGGCGGGATGCTAATCTCTTCGGACGAAACACCTAATTATAACCGAACTTCACTTACAGGTAAGTTCGTTAAATCATTAATTATGCTTTTGTGTTTCGTTCTCGACATTAGATAACACTTGTAGATATTGAGAGTAATTTGTGAAATTATAGCATTTAGGTTATAGATAACTCATTAAAGCATTTAAAGAACAAAAGATTTAATCATAGGTAAACCACAAATGATTATGTAATTAGAAAGCCATTAGATGATATACCTACATATCACAATTTTTATAATTAAAAGCTAGACATAATCATGTAAGTGATTTATCAATTAGCATCTATTCAAAATCATAATCAAAATATTTTATTCCACATGGGCTTAATTGGGCTCTTATAAAACGTCGACAAAAAGGTGCACGGTTCGGGTTGGTCGTTTCTTATGGAGAAGAACCGGAACTACAAGGTTACTCTTTTCAAATCATTTACAATATTATCGTTGTTTACAGCATTTGTACTTAAGTATAGGGGAACAGTGTAGGCCCGACAATAAGTCGTTGCTTACTAAACAAAAGATGCAAAACAAAATAAAAAGTTAACAAGCAGCTGGGAATCTACAAAGCCTACAATGTTTACACATTCACAAACAATCGGTAAAAAAGAATCTATACAAACGTAAGAAAATATTGTAAAATACTAAACTAAACAAGTGACACAAACATTGTTATTAGTGCTGTAACTATTCTGAGCAAAAGATGTATTTAATAAATGATTTGAAAACTATTGTAAAAAATCTGATTCGAAAGAAGAGAAAAAATGAGATTGAGAATAGTTAGAGACATATTTGTGCCGTTTATGAGCTACCAGGGAAAATATTTAAATGCTTCTAACAAAATAGTTCTCTAGAATTAGTTGATATGGCCCTGTTATAAAACTTAGCAAAAGTCGTAGATGTGCCGGACCAGCCGGCAGTTTTTCAAATTAAATCTAAATTGACACCCATTTTATGAGCACGAGAAGTACTGGCATGTCTAGTACTGTGAGCAGAAAATTTGGTAACATCGATTCCACTGACCTGTAAGGTACTCTTTATCCACCTACTTAGTGTTTGAGCACAAACTTTATTATGTAACTTTTTGGTGATAATAAACAGAAAAGTGTGATTCTTACTAACGATTCGGTTACACGTACGTAAGTAATAGAGGGTGTAAACAGACTCTTCACGAAGCCGTCAAACAAGCATTCTGCACATCAAACTAAGTAACTAAATAAAGACATTTCTTTGTTCCTTGGGCTTCATTATAAGTGAAGCTAAAAGTTGTATGATTCCTAGTAATTCATGTATTTTTAGGATTTATCATTGATTCCAAAATAATGGAGATTAGCTTGTCTGTTGAAAAAGGTCTCAAAATTAAGAAGAATTTGTTAAAATTTAAAAAACTCAATAGTTCTATAATTAGGGATTTTACTCGCTTAGTAGGACTTTTCATTGTCTTTTCTGCGTGCCCTGCCATTGAATTTGTCTGGCTTTATATACTATAGAGTTTGAGCGATGTAAATTCTTAAGTAAAAAAGATATGAGAAGTTCATGACTACATCGTCGTTTTCGTCGGCGTCATCGTCATTCATAGTCGTTTAGATTCAGATTTTGATTGTTGGATAAATTCCATCGATAAATCTGTTTGCAAAATAAAATTTGATGAATACAATTTAGACATTCAGACTGACGGCTCAACTACGGGACGGGGTGTTGCTTCTGAGGGAAAAACAGCAAGTTGTACTTGGAGTTAGGAGGAAAGAAAACAGCATATTATTTATTTAGAATCGGCTGCGTTTATAGGTCTATAAATCTATTCTAAAAATTTCTTTGGTTGTCAAATTATTTTAAGAATAGACAATACCACTGCGATTTCTTATATAAATCGCTTGGGAGGTGTGCAGTTTCCCCATTTAACAAAACTTACTAAAAGTATATGGCAATGGTGAGAGGCTCGCAACATTTTCGTTTCTGCTCTGTACATCCCATCAATCGAGAACAGTATCGCCGGTGCTGAATCAAGACGAGTTCACCGCGACATTGACTAGGAATTATCAGATTTGCCTTTCAAGAATTAGTTAATTCGTTCGGCCAGCCTGATAGTGATATTTATTCGCTAGTCGTATAAATAAAAAAGGTGCTAGATACGTATCAAGGCACAAATACCCTGACGCATATAGTATATGTGGGCGCAAAACCATAATTTGATTGTAATTTCAAGTTATTTTATAATTTAAGAGTAGTTAAGTTTTTATGTAGACGTATGTTTGTTGAAATAATAGTTGTATTTTAGGGTAGTTAGTTTTGTATTTGACACGTGTTGATTTACTGAATTAAATTTGTATCTCCGTTTATTTAATTTAAAAGTAATTGTTATTTCCGTTTGTTTCATAATATTTGGATTTATGTGTGATTTATGTAAAATATGGTAACTTCCGTTTGCGTTATTAGTAGGAATTTATGGGCCATCTTCCATCTTGCGCAGCATGCCCCAACACTTGCAAACTTGACGATCTTATGACTGCATCAGCGAGCGGAATTTGCGTAGCTGAATTTTGGGCCAAACATATATAATAAAAATTTGCCATCGACACGCTAAGATGAAGTAGGAATTTATTGTGATATGTCATAGAACTATTTAAAAGTCTAGTCTAAAGTTGATGATTATTCAGTAAGTATTTTGATCTCTCCCGCCTTGCAAAATTATATATTGTTATTTTTAATCTAACTGTTACTACCAACCTCCGTATGAATTTCGGTGTATAAAATTTGTTGTACTGTGAAAGAAGAGAGATTCTTAGTTCGCTTATCATGGAATAAACACCTGAACTGGAATAAGGTATTTTCATTAAACTTGTGCTGATATTTCCTGCTGTTTCCTATTTGCTGAGTAATTGTGTAACTGTGTATATATACCCTATATATCACCCTAACCCTATATATCATCTAACTATTCATACACGAAATATTTTCAGGGAATCATCTAACGGCTATAACAAAGCCATTTCAAGCGATTTTTTTCTATCTGAGTATTTTTTTTTTATAAAAAATAAATAATTTAAAATTACTTGACCCACAAAATAAATACTGGCTCCTTATTTTTAAGCATCCATTACGCTGGTTTACTACATCGTGTTTACCTACTGTCATTGTTAGAATATGGAAGTAAAGGTTTTATGCAAAAAGTATCAAAAAATTTAAGAATTATAATAATTTTGTAAAAATAACACTCCGATAATTTTTTTTTTCGTTGCTATGGCGACTTTACGACTCATAGAAGTCGTAGTCTTAAAATATTTCGTGTATGAAAAGATAGACCTTATATATTGGTACAAACCAATATGTTGTGTGACTCTGACGACGACGGCCATGAGCCGCCGACATATACATAACTGTTATCAGACGGGCGGCCCGCGTGCCCCGGCTGTTTCACGTTGATGCATACCAACGCCGCCTTCGTCTACTTGTGGAAACCTTTAACACACACTTCATGGACATATATATCTTCTCTTTTTCTAGTAAAAAAATTTAAAACACTTGCTATAAACATTAATCTAAAACTTATTAATTAATTCAAACTTTAGACAAAATTATCATTCCGTTTTTTATTTGTTCATTTACTAACCCTGGTGTGGCTTATATGTTTACCTATTTATGTAACGACTCATAATTTTAAACTTTAACATTTAACTGTTTTTTTGTCCCTAATAAATAAAATATAAAGGGTGTAAATAGAACCTTAACATAGCCAAAAGGCACTTGTGCTCCCCGTCTTTCCGATCATTTTTTTGTTCTAGACCATACCTGGGAACCTTCTAGTTACGGAGATATTGGGGGTCAAAATTTCAACTTTTTCGCAAGTTTTTTTTAAATACATGTTTTTTATGTAAGATTTTTTACACACCTCCACGACCCCCGTATTATTCAATCCATCCATCAGCACAATGCTTTTAATGCTTTCCATCGAGTCCTACCGTAAAATGTGATTTTTCACACCAAAAAAAAAGTCGATTCCCAGCAATAATTTTTGCGTAAAGTTACTTAGTTTGATGTACAGAATGCTTGGTTGACGGCTATGTGCTGCCAGGGCTGCGGGACTGTTCGAAAGAGATACCGTGGCTCTGGAACACAAAGGGCAAAGAAGGAACTTGGATGGGTTTTAGTCAGTACAAGTCTGACACTCCCTTCCGCTCCGCCCAGAGTGGTCATTTGATGATTTACCATCCGAAAAAAAAGGGTCTGTTTACACCCTGTATAAACGTTTTTTCTATGGGTTTCCTCCATTCGCAATAATTCTCAAAACATTGAGAAAGATCATTAGGGACAAAGCTAAAGGAATACTTGTCGTCCCGTTGGCCGTCACAACAGTAGTGTATCCCTTGTATACCAAGCTCCTAGAAAGTAAACCACACACAAACATTTCATTCTTCTAAGGAATTAATAATCTCTCATTCCAGCAACCGTTAGATACATAAGCGGATTACCCTGGTTGCCGGAGTATTGTGCGGGAATCTCTTCTAAGTCTTCTAAGAAGCAGTATTCCTCTAGCATCGGTTCACATCATGTTGGCGTCCTTATCCGAAAATTCCATCAAACAATATGACAGTTATAAGATTTTAAACTACCATGGTCACTAACATTATGAATAACACTAGAAACGGGATAGTTACCATGTTTACTGATTTCTTTAAGTTCCCGTCAACACGACGTACTTGCAACAGCGCCGAAATATCGGGAATTCAAACGTGCCGGCCGCGACAGTGTGTGTCCTAGGACGTTTTGGATACATTCAGCCGATGTTGATCGTCCAGCACAAATTCCACAATTTATTGCGACTGTTATGGCACTATCGGCAAAGACGTAAACTCACACACGCACACAGAAACACTCACACACATACACACACACAAAACCACCATAACACACTACTATAGACACATGCATAAATAATTACACACTACCACAGAGCTGCTAATTACTTTCTTTTTCTCTTTATTCTTAAAAATGGTGTTCTTAAATTAAATTTTATAAAGTCTCAATATTGTCAACTATCAATTAAGGGAATGAACGAAACAACCCCAATACCAGTGGCGAAGGTTCCATACAACTCGATTCGTACCGGCTTCCCTTTGAAAACGGGCACAATCAGTATTCCATAGACAAATAATAAAATTACATTAAAGAAATGTACTCCCGCTTACCTCTTAAAAAAATTGACCATTCGCTACTGCCCAACACAAGTATTATTAATTACTTACCGGGGCTGTTTCATTCACAATTGTAAATGTAACCATTAGAGACACAATAAACATATTATTATTTTTTATTACTTTTCTTCAGTACTTCAAGGTGCATCTTTTCCAAAAATTCCGACAACGGCATAGGTTTCACTTCAAAGGGATTACGCCAAACGCCTTCACGAAATTGGACCCATTGTCTGTAACCTTTGCCATGATATTTTTATGGGTAATTTGCTAATTCTAACTATCTTTATTACTCCGTAGAACAATGTCTACCCGAATTCTTTTAAGCTGGCTCTGTAGCTAACAATGCTTTTTATCAATACAATAGACCCTTTCCAGGTAGAACAGACAGCAACAGAATTTGCTAATAAACAGAAAAGTACTGACTTGCTGATAAGACTTATTGTGAATTGAAAGAAAGGAATTTTAAATTTTTAAGTTGTAGTCATCAAATTTTATGAAATAAGAAAGAAAGACTGTTTTTTTTTCTTTTTCTTTAGGTAGGTGGGCCGTTTTTCAAGGAGAATCCGGTAGGAATCGAATTGTATGGAATCTTCATCACTGGTAGGTACCCACAGATAACAGCGGGTAAGATGAACTCAAGGCGTTACATCGTGAACCCGAGTTTGAATAAAGAATACGTTGCAAACCGTGCGTAGCATCGTTAATCCATTAATCACTAATAAAAAATAAAATAAAAATACCTTGAGGTGTTGACAACATTGGCTCAGAATCCGAGGATGATAAAGATCTACGGCGTCCTTTTAGCAATTTTCTTTCCAACTTCTTAAGTTTCTTTTTAATATAACTATAAAAATCCTTATCATCACGTTTCCTGTTCGGCATTTTGGTTTATGAGCACTCAAAACACTAAATTGCCGAAAAAACACTAGAACGTAAATTAGAAATACGAAGTGGAATGTGAATGATGAATTGAACGCAATAAATCTATAGGATGGGGTCAGTCTACCCAAATGTTAGTTTTATTTTTGTTTGTCTTTAAACTGAGTGCGTATGTGTGACTACAAGTGTAATACCTATCTAATCTCGAGAACGAAACACAGAAGCATAAGTACTTCGTGGGGTAGATGGATACTATTAAATTAAATTGATCTAAGTGACAAAAGGCAGTCTACGCCTAATAGCAGTGACTGCGCACAAATATTCTAAAACGTTTGACGTAAATCTGAAAAGTATTTAAGTAACATTTATTGAATTTGTTGTAATCAAAGCGCTCATGTCGCAACTGGAATAATCACTATTATTCCAAACATAAAATAGCAAACGTTTTCCCCCGAACGGATAAAAACGATATATTTCATGTTGCCTATGCTTGACCTATGAGATTACCTCTCTCGGTAAATCGAGAGAGGTAATCTCATAGGTCAAGCCGGCGGCACAGACAATGAATTAATATTTTTAAATGAGCAGAATGTTGGAATCAAAGAGATTGGTCGTAGACTTAATATAGAGGTAAGTGTTTTAATATTTTATTTTACTCTTTAAAATTGACTTGATTCAAACAGATTTTTTGTAGACGTGTGATAAGTATTTCTTACAAGCTAATGATCGAGTATTTGGCTATTTTCCCATTAAACCTCCTACAAGTTACCTACACGTTTCCAAAAATGTTCATAAGTTTTTTTTTTGTTTTAGAGAAATACGGTCAGGCTATGGCTAAGACGTTATGGAGACACTGGAAGTATTCAGCGAAAACCCATGATGTATACCTAGTACCGAATCCGAACGCCACCAAGCCATTGTTTGGAGCCGTGTTCAAATTCCATTTATGGCTACTGAATTAACTGTAATTAAACACAACATTTCTTCAATTTTTTTTTTTAATTATGGGAAAACATTTATATGCTGGTGCTGTTGCTTTTTTTAAATTGTCTAGAATAAGTGTCATTATTCTGCTTTATCCAATTTTTAAATTGATGTTATTCAAAAGCTCATTTTTTTATTAATGACATATTACTTCTGTTTCTTTCTTCTCGCCATTTCGAATTCATAACCTAAAATATCTTTTCTGTGAATGCCGAAGTGGAGAGCAGGAATAAAATTACTTTAAATAAAGGAGAATGGTCTTCGAAGTATGGGTATGTGCCCCAAGGTTCAATAGCCATATGATATACTTACATAATTGAAAAGTTTGCTACTAACAAGACTTCTGGCAATTCGCATTCCGTTCAGAGTTATTCAGCTAAACGGGTAACCAGTTGGACAGCGAAGTTAAGGTTTTAGGTTTAGATATACATCATTAGATAGAGATTTTAAGGAGAACCTTTGCCACATACACGACTTTCGCCAATTCGTATTCCATTCGGAGTTATTTTTCTAAATAGGTGACTATTTGAGCACCGAAGTCAAGATTTTCTGGGTAACCGATAGCAATGAGATTTACACTATTCGAAAGAGCTTTGAATGAGAACATTTGCTACTATACAATTTTTACTAATTCGTAGTCTCTTCGGTTTTATTGATCTAACTAGGTAGTTGATTGGGCACCGAACTGTAGCTCCTCTCTGACTCTGAATCGAGAAAAGTTGTCACACCAAGAAATATTCTTCTTGTTGAAATCAATCTATTAATACATATCTTAACGCTATTCGGCATTGGGCTAGTATTAATGATCTGTCCAAGATACTGTAACTGTAAGGATTTGCTCCTAAAATAGCATTTGTGATTGTCTGTCACGTACTCCTAATTATTAAGCAAATATCTTAGTCTTGATTGTTGTTTTAAAATCATCACACGATATCGGCCATTTACAAACACAGTAAAAACCTCTATTTTACCGCTTTACAGTCAGATAAGTTACCATAATTAATAAGAAAACGTCCTTTCTTGTTTTGAGTTGTAAAGCAATATTCGACACAATGAATTCGACAGGTAAAATGTTATATTTCAAAGTATTCATAAAACTTTAAAACATCCGATTTCTAAGCCTAACTAACAATAGCAGAGCAACATCTGGTTACAATATACCCCGGTCATAAGCACCCTAAACCTAAGCCTTAAAACAATTGAAACGTTTGAACAAAAAGACAATAAAACAGTTCTGTGAGAGTGGGGGCGAAGAGGCAAGCCGTTTTAAGAGATTCTGGAGATAGTGCAGGGCAGTATGTTCTACATCGCGGAAGGCTCCGGACGTTTAACGTACTTTATAAGTTACTATTTGTTGGTGTTTCTTAAGTTGGTGTTAATTAGTTTTTGTTAGTTAGAGTGAGTGTTGAGAAGTGGAAGAAGACGATCTGTGGCGGAGGCCAAACTGGCTGGTGTGCAGTACTCTGTTAATGAGTTGTAGACTAGAGAAGTCTACAACTCATTCTCAATAATGCGTGGTAAGTGTTAACTATAATTAACTCCTAGCTTAAGTAGCAGTTTGGCGGTAGCGCTGAGGAGCTGTTAATAATCATTTATTTCAGCATGACAGTTCTTATATCATCACAATGTATATTATTACCTCACGTGTTATGTGTCCAACTTCTAATCCGCACCTCGGCAAATATCTGTCATCTGCGTTTGGTTATAGGGAGGCGGGTAACGCCTTTCGCTATACTGTACACACATTTCATACATACGACATGTGCACTAATACACCCTACTATAGACGAATGTTAACTTATATTCTGACGCACCACAAATGGAAGGCAGAACCGTAATATTCGCAGTTCAATGAATACATGCTATAATGACGACTTTTAATACAAATCAACCAAACGTTGTTGATGAATATTGCTTTCTATAAAGGTCTAGCTCTGAAACATTGTTGGGGATTATTGGCGCGTATTTCGGGAGTGGTGTAGGCTTCACGAAATATCTGCGCCAGTGTAACATTGCCCTTACCAACCTTTTCATCACACATCATATCTTTGAGTTCTCTTGTCTTATTAGCTTCATACCATATTGTTGTTTTGTTTTAAGATTTGATATTATTCATGTCTTTATCCTAACCGTGAATTTACAATATTAACTTCACCTTGGATCCCCTCCCTGTCCCCTAGTTTTCAAAGTCGGGACAGGGCTGCCCTGAACTGGGAATTCAGTCCTCTTAGTCGTTGGGTAGTCGACCTTTCTAGGACGAACCTTACAGGTGCCTTGCGGTAATGGCGTGGCGCGGCCCTTTCCCCTTCGAGGAAAACCGACTTTAATATTAATATGATTTAGTAAAAATGAAAATTTTTAATTATCTGCCTAGGGTAATTTAGGAACAGTCACACATTTAAGGTGTCAATATTTTGAAAATGACGTTTATAGGCTTATAATATGATGTTTGAAACGACTGTAAATTTCAATCGATGAAAGTTAATAAATTGACGAAATAACAGTATTTAATTTAACTTAATTTCTCATATTTAGAGCTCTGTAGCTCCTCTCTGACTCTGAATCGAGGAAAATCGCTACAGTAAGAAATGTTCTTCTTAAAGAGATCTATCCATCGGTATATATCTTAACGCTATTGGACGCTACGGCAATTTTGCCCATTCTCCTTTGGTATTTTATTTAAGTATATGTTTTTAAATATGCTATGGCTTCAGTGAAAAGTTAATGTAAAGGCACGTTCATATTTTTTTAACATGGTGGATTGTTAGATTTCGGTGTTGAAAATATAGTATTTATGCGTACTATATATTTCTTCAACAGTATATAGTAAGCAGACCCGAAATATAGTACAATACGATATATTACGGTACGGTGTGCAACCCTAGACACCTCCGAAGTGCGAAATAAATACAATTTGGCTGAGATCGTGTCATCGACATGGGAGCTCATGAGAGGAAAAGATTGGTGTTGGAACATGGTGTGATGTATGCGGAGCCGCTTATAGCAAGTTATACAAGAAGACGGTGCGTCACTTCGCTACTAACTAATCTACTTATAAGTATTATTAAACACATTAAGTAACTATATGCTTAATTTAATGAATGAACCATTAAAATGCTGCAGATACTGTAGTCATCACCACAGTATCTCATATCTTTATTGTTAAATATGGAAATTATTTTTTCTATTTAAATAACATGTTGATTGACTACAAATAAAATTATATAAGCTCTATCTTTTCATACACGAAATATTTTAAGAGTAACTTTTATAAGTAGTAAAGTCGCCAGAGCAACGAAAAAAAAATATCTGAGTGTTATTTTTTTTACAAAATTATTATAAAGCTAAAATTTTTTGAGACTTTTTGCATAAAACCTTTACTCCCATATTCTAACAATGACAGTAGGTAAATACGACGTAGTAAACTGGCGTCCATTATGCTTAAAAATAAGGAGCCAGTATTTATTTTGTGGGTCAAGTAATTTTAAATTATTTATTTTTTATAACTAGAAGACGGGATATTTACCATGTTAGCATGGTAAATATCCCGTCTTCTATTTATAATAATTTTAGTGACCATGAAAGTTTAAAATCTTATATTATTTTTTTATAAAAAAAATATACTCAGATAAAAAAAAATCCTTGCAATGGCATAGTTATAGCCGTTAGATGATTCCCTGAAAATATTTCGTGTATGAATAGTTAGACCCTATATACTTAGGTATATAAATATGTAAAAAAAAAACAAATGTAATCCATTGCTTCCAATCATTAACATGCCTTTTTACAGTGTTTATTAAATGGTTAGGTTTGAAATTATTATGAAATGTATATTAATTTTGAACTATGAGCATTTACTTACTTTATGTACTTAAATATATGTTAATGAAATAAGTAATAAACATTTTCATTACTTGCAATGATGTTGTTTCATTCCTATACAAATTTCCTAGTTAAAAACTCATTTCCCGATTTCTTTCCTTAAAGAAAAGTTAAAAAAGATAATAATTAAAACCAAAACATTGTGAACAAAAAGAAACCTGGTTTCGAACCCAGTTAACGATGAATACCGATCTGCCATAGTGACCATAAGACCAATTCAACTCATAAAAGCATTTTGAAATTAAGTCTTCAGTTGTGATGCTAGACGCCATATTTTAAAGAATTTGAACCATGTCGTATAATCCATAAAGTTTATTATCGCACAAGCAACTGTTAAAATATATCACGGAATTAGCTGGTAACCACTTAGCCAGTGTTACAGATGCGCGATTTTTTTTTATTAATCTATTATCGCCTTGATTATTTTCTAGTCAAAAAACTTGTCTTATTTAGAGTTAGTAATTTCTTCATTCTGATCTGTTACTTCCGTATGTCATCTATACTAATACTATAGAGCTGAAGAGTTTTGTTTGGTTGAACACGCTAATCTCAGGAACTGTTGGTTCGAGTTGAAAAATTCTTTTAGTGTTGGATAGTCCATTTATCGAGGAAGGCTATAGGATATATAACATCACGCTATGACCAATAGGAGCCGAGCAAAAAAGTCAGAAGCGGCGGGTAAAACCGCACGGCACAGCTAGTGTAGTGTATTTTGGGAAACTTGCTGTAACTGTAATTCTAGCAGCCGAGTGCACTTTTTTTTTCATTGAGTTGGTTGAATTTTAGATTAGTCAAAGCTACAACTGCAGCTTTCTCTGCATTAGTGCTTGAAATATTGTAGAACTCTGACAATCGTTCATCAAGTGTTTCAGGTTGACAATAAGTCTGCAATATTTGAGCTCTTGTCGAAATAGTTGTGGTTTTTGTAACTTCTTTCGTAAATCTAATAGGCATGGTAATACAATGCTAAGAAAAGGATCATCACCCAATCATTAAAAAAAAAAAAAAAATCTCCTTGGAGAATATCTAGAGCATCGGCTGTAGGAGCTGCGCAGTGTAGCTATTCTTCGATATATTCAAACTCAATTGTCTTCATAGGACTTTTAATTTGCAGTTCTTGACTTAGTTGATTTGATTTGTTTCTTATACTCAGTATTTGCTTGAGGCTATCGTACACACTGTTCCATCTTGTTAGGTCTGGCCGCGTCAGTGTGTGTCCTAGGACGTTTTGGATACATAATTAATTGCGACTGTTATGGCAGTATCAGCAAAGACGTAAACACACACACGCGCACAGAAACACTCACACACACACACACAAACCCACCATCGCATATAAAGGGTGTAAATAGACCCTTATCATAACCGAAAGGCACGTGTTCTCCCCGTCTTTGAGATCGTCTTTTTGTTCTAGACCATACCATGAACCTTCTGGAGATATTGGACGTCAAAGTTCCAACTTTTTCACAAGATATATGTTTTTATGTAACATTTTTTCTTTACACACGTCCACGACCCCACTACTATTCAATCCATCCATCAGCACAATGCTTTGAGTGCTTTCCATCGAGTCCTACCGTAAAACGTGATTTACCACCCCAAAAAAAAGTCGATTCCCAGCAATAATTTTTGCATAAAGTTACTTAGTTTGATGTACAGCATGCTTGGTAGAAGGCTATGTGAAGGGTCTGTTTACACGCTGTATAGACACATGCATAAAAAATTACACACTTCACAGAGCTGCTAATTACTTTTTTGTTTCTCTTTATTCTTAAAAATGGTGTTCTTAAATTAAATTTTATAAGGCTCAATATTGTCAACTATCAATTAAGGGAATGAACGAAACAACCCCAACACAAGTATTATTAATTACTTACCGGGGCTGTTTCTTTCACAATTGTAAATGTAACCATTAGAGACACAATAAACATATTATTATTTTTTATTACTTTTCTTCATTACTTCAAGGTGCATCTTTTCCAAAAATTCCGACAACGGCATAGGTTTCACTTCAAAGGGATTACGCCAAACGCCTTCACGAAATTGGACCCATTGTCTGTAACCTTTGCCATGATATTTTTATGGATAATTTGCTAATTCTAACTATCTTTATTACTCTGTAGAACAATGTCTACCCGACTTCTTTTAAGCTGGCTCTGTAGCTAACAATGCTTTTTATCAATACAATAGACCCTTTCCAGGTAGAACACACAGCAACAGAATTTGCTAATAAACAGAAAAGTATTTAACTTCCTGATAAGACTTATTGTGAATTGAAAGAAAGGAATTTTGAAGAGCTTAAAATTTTATTGTTTTGTGTCAGTAGTTACTGGAAGGTACATACAAGGTCGGTCCATTGTCAGGATAATATTTTATTGCTTCGTTTTCAAATAAGAAAAATATCTTTTTAGTAAAAAAGTTAATCGGAACTAAACCTAATAACTAATTATTACTCGATTTTAGTAGTGCCTAAAACTAAATTAACTATCGTGACTGAAACTAGTCCTAACTAAAATAATCACTTACTTTTTAGTTTGATTCGTCTATCGATTGAAAATATTAATGAGTAAACCAAACTCTGCTAAATAGAGATGGTTCCGTATCATTTCTTATAGCAGCAATACTTAAATGTCACTTCAGTTCATTGTGGGAAACAGTGTGTTTGCCTCGCGTTTTAAGATACTTTAAGGGAATATTAAATACTCATATCTATCAACAAATACACGTTTATAAATATTCCTAACCCCACACCCCGCGAATGGCAGCCATCTTTGTTTTTTTTATCGCTTAATCTAGTAGGGTATGTTCAATGAAATACTAATATATTTGAATCTAAGAGACCTAGGAGACGTGTACATGATCTTATTGCAGAGGTAAACGCCAAGGCTATCAAATCATTAAATATTTTTTCCCGAAAAAGAAATTACGAAATTTTACATAATTTTTTTTTTTTTTTTTTCTATGCTAGTGCAAAATTAATTACTGAATGTTGCGTATGTTTTATTTAAGTTTAATTAGAAGTATTTGAGTCAACCTACAAAATGATATTATCAAATATTGACTAAGCACTAATTATTTTAAGAGTTAAACATTTGAACATAGCCCTGTCCCAGCGCATTGACTCTTACAATGTTGCAGGTACCCCATTCTTTGTTTTAGCAGGTAGATAAGGTACCAAAGTATAATGCAACTCTCCCATAGTAATCTGGCCTTAAAAAAACCTATGTTGTAGATAACAGTGACCGATATCAGTAAATAGATATTATTGTTACTAGTACCTTTTAATATGGTACAAATAAAATATCTCCTAGAGGTAATAAGATATAGTCAAAACGCAAAATATAAAAAAATATACAAATTTACTACACTACAAAAATATGTTTAAAAAAAAGAAAATCTCGCTATACCCGATCCATGCGACACATATCATCTCTAGCTTATTTTTTACTGACTCACCCATAAAAAGGTATCATCAGTCAAAAAAGTTAAAAATAGATATTTTTGATAGTGGTAGGTCTTAAAATTAAAAAAAAAAACAACAATATTTACGCATCTCTTTGGGAAGTTCATCCATGTCGTCGTCACAATCACAGGGCTCTTCGTTAGGGTCGATGTCTAACGGTGCCTCGGTCTTCAGCAACTTGGGCAGGTCTATGAGGAACTGGTTCGTATCAGGATCGCCACCAGCGAAGTGGTAGATGAAAGACAAGAACTGGGGGATGGAGGTTAAGTTACTTTACTGATTTTGAGGAAGGCAAGTCTCGCTTCAGTTGTTTTGATCTCTCTCCGGTCGTGTCGGATTGCCGTCCAATCGGACTTATGATAGTCCACCTGTATCTGTAATCTCCTGCACCGATGGCTGAGATTGACCGCTGTTACCTAAATGCGGACAGGAGGAGTATGTTGCAAGTTTAAGGTAGGATGGGCTTGTGTCTAAAACCTAACAGACGCACGGGTCGATCTTCAAAGTCAATAGATGTATGTTGAGGTAGATCCGTGGATAGGTGACCATCCATGCCGTATCCTCTATGTCTCGGAAACCAAGTTAAGCCAGCTAGTTGTCTTATGTAAATCTTTGACAGTCGTTACAGGTCAGAAGCCGAAAGATCTGACAATAAACGCTTACCAAGGGGTACTACCGTATTACCAGGTAACTGAGTTATGGAGGTCAGATAAGATCTAGAAACAGATGCGGTTAGACTGGAATCCGAAGCTAGTTTCTAGACAATGCTGTCCGATACGCATATTTCGCCAGTGATATGTTACAATAGTCACCATTATCTTATTTTCATCAACAGACAACCTGACATTGACCTGCAAATTGCCAAAAAAATAAGAAAATTTGAATTTCGGCTACCCTGGCACATCCACCTTAAGCCACGAGGTCCTCTTAAAGATACTTTAATCTAGGTGTCTCTTGATTGATCGACCTTGAATCGTCATGATAAGAGTTTTAGATAAGCTCATCTGCACCTACTTTAGGTACTTACCTATCTGGCATGCCTTATCTCGCAATCCAAGATTCTGCGTCCATTACTTAAAAAACAATAATACTTTCCTACCGTAAAAACAGAGATGACGGGTAATAGAGAATGTGTGAGTGTGGGGGTTCCGAAGGTTCTCCGACGGCCCCAAATATCTATAACTACATTGGGATAAGGACAAGAGAATGATGATGATGACTTTCCTACTAAAACTGTGTCGTACCACAATTTTAAATTACGAGGGCCACACTATTTATTTATAAAAAAAATACATGCAACAAAACCGATCCGGCAAACACAAAACGGTATCTGTCGTTGGTGAAACATGTTCGCTTCGGCTCTGCACAACTCAAACCAAGCCGAGCGGATTTTTACCGAATGTATGATTATCTAAACAGTATAACCAGAAGAACAGGAAAGCATGATTTTGGAGTTCCGATCTAGTTCACTTGGAATTTAGTACCTAGTCCTACCTAATTCAGTGTGCGTTACCCCAGCAAAATACTGTCGAAAATAGTCATTTAAATCATATAGATAATTAGTTGCCCAGCTTCTGTAATTGTTGCGCACATTTTAAAATTTGTTGCGCTTATTGTTTTTTAGTTATTTCACAAAAACATTTCCTGCTGAGGTAATGTTTATAAATAACGTTACCGCAGCCAGACATTTTTTTATTTAGTGGGGATATTGAAACAAATATTAGCTATATTTGTAAACGGTTTTGTGGGGCATACCCCACAAAACTGTTTTCACGGTTCGTCTGAGAAAACGGAACCAATAGTATAGAGAAATGTTTACAAGTGCGGACACTTAATTTTCACTTGTTTTATTTTTAACAAATGCTTATATACTAATGACTAATTTACTAATATTTACTAATTAATAATTTACTAATGTGCACAATTACACATCTTACCAAGAATCGACGATAACACGTCCAGGTGGGACGCGGAAGGGGTAAGGGCGAAGGGGTGGGGGCGAAGGGGTTCTTCATCGTTTGCATAGCGCACTAAACTTGACACTTAGTCGCATAATTCGTCTTGTAGAGTGCGTGTGCGCTTCCGCAGTTCCGCTTTTTTTTTCAAATATTTAACGAGTGCGTGAGATCAATAAGTGTAACTGCTTCTCTTGAGGACTATAATAATTGTGTGTGTGGCTTGATCACTTCAAGAACAAGGTAAGCTTGCATAATGTATCCACAAAAATAGTTGCCTTTTATTTATATTTTTACAAAACATTTACATTTTTAAATATTCCTTATCAATGTATGTAACATTGATTTATTAAAAAACTTACATAATTAAAATTTGATACTCGTTTTACAAAATGATCTGTGAAAAGAAAGAACAAATACAAAATAAGCATGCAACGTTTACGTCGTCTAGACAACTAATTGTATAGCTAATATTTGTTTCAATATTCCCATTTTTTTTTTAAAATGTCTGGCTGCGGTAACGTTATAAACGTTACCCCAGCAGGAAATGTTTTTGTGAAATAACTAAAAAACTAAAAACAACAATTACAGAAGCTGGGCAACTAATTATCTAAAGGGTGTAAATAGACACTTAACATAAACGAAAGGCATTTGTTCTCCCCGTCTTTGCGATCATTTTTTTGTTCTAGACCATACCTGGGAACCTTCTAGTTATGGGAGATATTGAGGGTCAAAGTTCCAACTTTTTTTAGAAGTTTTTTTTTTAAATACTTGTTTTTAATATAAGATTTTGTAGAATTGATTTTGATTATGATTTTGAAAACGTGATTTTTCACCCCAAAAAAAGTCGATTCCCAGCAATAATTATTGCGTAAAGTTTGATGTAGGTACAGAATGCTTGGTTGACGGCTATGTGAAAGGGTTGTTTACATCCTGTATATGATTTAAATGACAATTTTCGATTTTATTTTGCTGGGGTAACGCACACTCTAATTAAGCATCAACGAGCTAGTTGCCCAGTAAATAGAACACAATTGACTACCTGCACGCGTAGCATGATTACCGTAGAAACGTGTTTTGTCGAGTAGTACGGTGTAGATAAGAGTACTCGCAGGTACCTGCGGCTACAGTGCATACCTCGCCGACGACTTTTTTCATTTTTTCTCGCCATTCGTGATCAACCCTAGCCGCTGTCTTGTATCCTCTGGATAAGTGAAGAATCAGTTCCTGCCCTTTAGTCAGTATATCATGCAATACGTCGATATAATTCGTGTAATCTGTTGAAAAAAACCATTTTAAAGTTCCTTTTACCCGCATTTAGACGATCATTGCCCAGAGCCGGTACGTAGGCGTAGACTTTTTATTTATTCTAATTTATTCGGCCCTGTAATTTCGGAGTTAAGCGGGGGGAGGTGGGGGGCAATGGTAAAAAAAAACTTTTTTTTTTCATTTTCTAGTTTACCACCAAAAGTGGGCCCCAAGTTTAAAATTCATTAATTTACACGTCCGACTTTCATTATGTGTACCAAATTTCAACTCGGTCCAGTAGTTTCGGAGTAAATTGACAGACGGACAGACAGACACGCGAGTGATCCTATAAGGGTTCCGTTTTTTCCTCTTGAGGACGGAACCCTAAAAAGGGTTATGAATTTACATGCTATTATTATGGCGGAATGTGTCCTGCTCTTTAACATTTTTATAACATCCTGTATATAAGTACAAATAAATATACTTACTAAAGCCCAAACGTCAAAAATAATTCGCAGATGCCAATAGCCACGTGAACATTTTTCTATCTCGTTTTGTAATTATAACGATAAAGTAAAGATAAAGCAATAGAAATTGCCAAAGTTCCAGCGTGGTGAAAATAGTGCGCGAGATTTTGTTTCGTTTCACGCACAAAATGAACCTGCGTGGTACTGGTGATTGCGTTGCTCTCAGTGTTGCCAGATAAATATTTATCCCACGAGGCGTCGGTTAGTGATGTTCAGTTAAGTTACACGGATTAAATCGATTTTGGTATCGATTTTTTAGTTTCTATAAATATACCAAGACTCGACTCACTCGTTTATATAGCATTATATTTCTTAGGATTTTCAATTGGGTGTATTAAATTTTTATAATGATTTAAAAGGCGAGACGAATTAAAACTAAAATTAATTTAAAAATATACCTTCGACAATCTGTAGTTTTTCAAATCTACTTCTTTTTCTTTCTGTACACATGACATACATTAAAGCTGCTAAGTTTTTACATTGTAGTTGTGATTGTAACGCATGTATTTTTTCTTGCCTTTCCCTGTGTGCTTCTCGAAGCATGTAGGATGCGCGAGTTTGTTCATTTCTGTATGATGTAAAAAATAAAATATTAAACTCGAATCCCAATTTCAGAATCACCAAAATCAAGACTAGTCAAAATAATAAATATGTTTATGCTTACAATAAAATCAAGTTAAATCTTTCCTTAATTAGTTGCTTTTCTCTTTGTAAAATCCTGTCGTATTCTTCACGCAGTTCTATTTCCTTTTCCCTTAGAATCTCCTCAACGTGTGCAGGAGATATTTTCACATTTGAAGACTAGGCCAAATAAATAAAAATATTTTGGGGAATGTGTACGTCAATAGGTGGTCTAGCTTCAATGGTATTCTAAATTGAATTGGCCAGAATTTATTTACAAGTTTAGCGTTTTTAAGAGCGTTCATCAATAAGGATAGACGGGACTAATTCTTGTAATGTACAAACAACGGGACACGCAGGACACATTATTAGGTCTACCATTGTTCGTGATATTTACACTCCAGGCCAGTCATCTTTATAGGTCCTCCTGAGCTGGTTTTTTTTTGCTTCAGACAACCTAGGTCTGAAGACTTAAACATTACCCAAGGCAACCTAAACTAGGTCCAGGTAACAGATTTTCAGGACGCGAAATGAATGGGTTGGGTAGATTCACATACAATAATGATAAATAATCAACTATCTTCACAAATCCTGGAATCTAGTAAGGAATATTACTTGAAATGCAAATAGGTACTAAAGTTGGTAACAACTAATGTTTACCTCGTCGTGTGTTTTACAAATGCATTTCAGTAATTCAATTTGGGGATCTTTGGTTTGTTCTGGGACAACCAATTGAGTTGTGGACGCTGGAATGGAGTCTTCTGGTCTGATTATTTCCAAGGCTGACATCTTGGCGTCACTTGAAACATAGCTTTGAATGCTCTGAGACATCTGTAAAATATACATTAATCTATTGTAGGCAAAAAGTTTCGTTTTATGTATATTGTGACCGACCAGTACCCCAATTAATGCTTATTTCGTAAAATTGACTAATAAATATTAGTAGACACTAGTTCACGCTAGCGGTGATCGTATGTTTGTATACGTTGTTTGCTGTACTATGAAAGTCGAGGTTGTATAACTAACTACCCTACAAATACAATACTAATCTACAAATATACAATCAAATTTTTTGTTACGTTTGATTTCAATTCAAATTTATAAAAATATTTTGTTTGTTACTATGCATTCCGCAAAACGTTTCGAAGAAAACTAAAGCAAAAATTCTAATCGATTATAATTATTTTGCCAGTGTAATCAAACTTGTCTACTCAACCTCAGTAATGACAAGTAGTGAAAGAAATTATGGCAACACACAGTTCTGCTGTCGTGAAGTTCGTAACATGTGATGTTTCGTGAAAAGTGTTAATTTTTTTTACGAAAAACCTTTTTTAATTATCCGTAGTGCATCTTGAAAGTGTTAAAACATACGTTTGTGCTTTCCGTGCTGTGTATATTGTGTTAAAAGTGTTTGAATATCGCAACAAAAATTACATGGATAAAGCCGTCACCTGAGGTTGTAAAGGTTAGTGCTTTTTTCATCTGTTGTTTGTCTTAAAATAGATTTCTGTGCGGGTCGCAATGATATTTCAGTTTTGTTTGTGTAACGCCTTCATGTGACTTTTCAGTTCTTTCATAGGACCTTGAACTAGAAATCTATCAGTGCCGTGATCAAGGTTAGGTTCGCGCGGGCGATTCATCTCGCATAATCATTGTTTATTCCCCCAGTTTCGGTGATAAACTCGTAGTATTTGGTTAAAAAATCTATAAAAATGAATAATTATGGAGTGTTGTACGTTAAAATATGGTTACAAGTGCAAAAATCTGGTTCCGTGAACCTAACCTAAAAACGCGATTGTATTTAGTGCAGTTTTTTTTGCAAGTACAGCGATACGATGAATTAACCGTTATCTGGTCGGTGTGCGTGTTATTTATTGGAAGTGAGTGAAGCTGTTGATTACATTTAGAGCAGAAATTGATGCGGTCACGTGAAATTATTTCGGTTTCACACATGGCTTGACAGTTAGTCGAGATTATTTTGGTCCTTATCGGTGACGGCAGTCGGTATGGAGAGTTTTTGGCGACAGATTTAAGATAAATCTTACGAAACTGTATCTGCTAAGAGTTTCATTTCACTAATATGTGTGTTTAGAGATGTAAACATTTGTGTGATTGTGCAAGATCATGTTGTTATGTTTCTTCTGTGCCAGAGCGTTAAGGTAAATGATTTAGATTTAAAATAGATAACATTGAAATGCCATGTTGTTTAAAATAGTCACATTTGACCTTAGGGTCTGGCTATCTTGGAGTTTTCAATACATTTAATTATAAATTAGCTGTGTATGTAGTTGTAAATATTATAGTATAACCAGGTTATCTTATTTACATATATTCTATCCATGTCTACAGAAATCAGAAGTTTATGTATCATAATAAACACATAACCTAAAAAAAATAACTTACTACAAAACAGTCATTAAGCTTACACTTGAAGGAAAACTAATTTTTTCATAAGACAAGGAAGTAAACAGGCTATATTGACAACTCGCAGTTCAGGATAAAAATTTAAAAGGCAAGAATTTAAATTTAACTAATATATTTAAAAGATAATTTCTTCATCAAAAAAATTTCTTATCAAGTTTTAAAACTAATTTAATATTGGTTAGGTTAGGTAGCACATGTTAACTGAAAAATGTGCAAAATTTAGTTGAAAAGATAATGATTCACGTAATTAATGTTCACTTTTAGTCTGAATACAAAGTAAGTCAATGTGGCTTAAAACTCGGCAATCTTTAATTTGTTTATCTCTTTAGAATCAAATACCACTCACATTGAAAAATCTTTAAAACAATTCCTACCAAATAGAATCCACAAAAATCAAAAATTGAATCATTTGTCACTAATTTTCTTAACTTTATCAAAACTGTAATCCCCGAAAGAATATCAAATTACTTTGTAATTTGCTCTTGTTAATGTAATCTGTAAATAGCTGTATCAATATTTTACTAGCGTTATCATTATTTACCAGAGTAGAATTTTTATTAATACAATGATTTATTTGAATAATGATTTTCAGTCAAATTCTTTGGAATAATTCCATAATTTATTATTAATATTTGTTAGCTTGCGTCTTACCTGTTAAAACAAATGTGTGTGTTAAGGAATAATAAATAAATAAATAATGTCCAAGCAATTGAGTTTCTAATTTAGATCTACACTTTGGAATGGGCAACTACAGTACTTCCACAGTTATAATGCCTTGTGACTGATGCTTTGTACTGTAGCTTCATTTTATTGTTGTTTTTGATTTGATAATTCAAAAGCTTGTAATTGGCTTACTTGAAATAAATGCTTTGATTTTGAATTAAAATTATATCACAAAGACCTATATCTTTGGATGGGTCTTACATTTATGGCTCTTTTCACTAACAGAAGACCCTAAATAAATGCCTTGACAGAAGAGTGCTGTTGGATTTTTAACTGTCAGCACTAAGAAGTATTCTCCAACAGCATTTATAGACCAACTTTAATGAGTCCTCGCAAAGGTATCAATTTAAATGGAATATTCTGAAGGTTGATCACATATTGGTTCAATTAGTATTGTATTGTACTTGGATAATGGTTATTTTAAAGCAACCTGTGGGGTATTGTTAAGACTTTGTGGACTCTTAATGTGCCTTTGATGGGTCAAGGCGGAGGACTCATTAAAGCGGTTGGTCTATAGGCAATCATTTAGATTTTGTCATTCAATGCCAGTGAAAATGCCCATTAGTTTATAAAGAGTTCGTAACAACCACCAATTTGTTTTTATTGTTCTAAATCCAAATAAACAACAACTAATTCCTATGCCAACATTTAATTAATTTCATAAACAAACGGTTCATTGTTGACTTGCATAAGTTCATTCACCGTACCGCATGAGAAAAGTTTTTTTGAAACAAGTCTAGCAGTTTCCGATATCATCTAAAGTTTGCACAAAAACAAAGGAGCGTACAACGGTTAATTTATTCAAATGATTCATCAGAAGTATGGAGACTTGAAACATTTAAATGTGGAATGTAAATAAAGGTATATAATTTTACATATAATTAACATTTTCCTTCAGTTTCGCTTACCATAACACTTCTTAATAGCCTAATTGTTTTATATTATTGGTTGTTTATTGAAGTGTCTCAAATTACCTGTAGTGCCTTTTTTCTTGAATAAGCAAGAACAAATTGAATGCGTATATGTGTTTGGTTGAGCATTAAGAATCCAGTTGCAGATTTCTTTAAAAGTGGTTTCATATTAACAAAAACAGACATTAGTTGCTGGTATTGTCAGTGCAAACTATGTAATACTAACTGTTGCCCGCGACTACAAAGATTAATAATTAATTTTATCTCCTTGCCAAATTTCGATCTGATAACCCATTTAGCCCTGTCACTGTAAAATTGTAAATACCGTTAGATTATAATCTAAGCGAGATTGTAAACTGTCGAAAGAATGTGAGCCATAACATACTGCTTACAATTTAACGCATTATTTTTGGGTATATAATCTATCGAAGTGAAACCGGCAAATAGTGAAATGGCATGCGACAGAACGCACCACGTGCGCTGATTGGTTGAACATCATGTGCCCCGCGCCGCCATATTTGTTTGTTAGTTCGTTTGTTATCGAATGTAAACAAACAGTGTTTTGGTGATTGTAAATAGATTTCGTGTTGAACTCAAAGCTTTAGAATTAGTTATATGAAATTGTTGTGGAAGTAAAATGAATCTGTGATTAAACAATGAAGTGGAGTTTAAATGATAAATAAGTTTTAGTCACCGAACGTAGCCTATCAATGTAAGACCGACCAATCAGGGACAGCCTTCGAAGAGCTGACAATAGTGACAATTTAACGCTCGACGGATTGTGATTTATCAGTTTCACTTCGATAGATTATAATCTACCGAAAAATGATGTGTTAAATTGTAAGCAGTTTGTTACGATTCACTTTTGACAGTTTACAATCTCGCGAGATAGATTATAATCTAACGATATTTACAATTCTATGGTGACAGCCCTGAAAAAGTAACAATAAACAAACAGAGTTACTTTCGCATTTATAATATTAGTATGGATTTCTTGTACAGTATAAACGCATTATCTCTATGGCCTTTTTATGGCTATTATTGAGATTTGTTTTAAATTAAACTTGTTAATTTAATTTAAAATAAATAGCATTACTATTTAAAAAGTCCACATCTATTTCAGTTCTTCTTTTTTATTAAAACAAAAAAATACTAAAAAACGAAAACACATTGACAAGTTTGCAAAATAGACAAGCATGACAAAAAGTTGAAGGCTTACAACACAATAGATTCAACATTTGTTTGTTATTGATCTCAATTTGTTTTTATTGCTTGTTAAACAGTAATTAAGCAGTTTCTATTATAGTTAGCTTGTTTTAAGTTTTCTTAGATTTTGGAAACTGTACAGTTATCACGGTTAGTCAGAGACCAGAAAGTCTGTCAGACAGTCTTGCTAAGGGGTAGCATGTAACTGGGTTGGGTCAGATAGGCATTTTTTTTTCTTTATTTATTTGGAGGGGGTTTTAGTCTAGACAGATTATGCCAATTGTTATAAATCAACTATAATACTAAACAAAATTCAAAATCATCAAATCAAAGTTCCATGAATAATGCCACTAGTCTGTACAACATCCTGGCTGCTTCCGAAGCAGGGGCAGCCAGGACGCTGTTCAGATAGGCAGTTGCTCCATGTAAAATAGCGATGGTCAGCTACGGTTACACCGGAAGAATGGGTTGTTTTTATTTTATGATAAATTTTCCAAACACTGATAAAACTTATGATAAAGAGTTTCAATAGGTCACAGGTAGACTGTTGAATGCAATTGCTTTTTGTTATTATGCTGTTCCAAAAATAACAGCAGTTTTGAAATCTCTTGCTCATATTAATGATGTTTATTTAAGTAAGTGTTGATTAAACAATTTGATGGTAATAGGAGTATGTAACATTGTGTCCTATAATTTATTTATTTATTTTATCATTTATGGACACACAATATAGAACATAAGGAAACATCATAACTTAGAGTACAAATGCACAGCTTATTCCTGCTTGCTGTCTACCTCCAAGGAAAATGGGTGTTATTATGTATTAGTAAATGGAAGTTTAGATATGAGATACAGATTAAATCGGTTATTATTTATCATGTTACCTAGGTACCTAGTTTCAGTTGATAAGACAATGAAGGCTTTAAATCAAATTCATGGGAATGGCTTTTTATGGCTTTTCGTCTGGTGTACAGAATCGGAAGGTCGCAGGTTCAAACCCTGCTCGCACTCGAATTTTTCTTTCCATATCAAAGCTGATGGCTTTTAAGTTTTGCATACATTCATTTATGATTTAAACTGAAAACCATACCTCGTATTATATTTTCAGCATAATATCTTTAAGTAAAATAGTAGTTAAAATATACTTTACAGATATTTTTTCTATTTTTTTATGTGGTTGTTTGTCTATTTTGTTGATGTTTACTGACAGATTGAGTTTTTGACATTGGGTCAGCTGGGTTGTGTCAAACATCTTTTGTTTGTGGCCAGTTATTGCTTACCTATTTCAAAATCATAGAGTTCTATTGCACAACCTGGCCTAATATTTATGATTCATTTTGTTGTTGTATTTGAATGTTATAAAAAACGTCTTATCCTGTTATTTTAATTTGTTATGAATTATAATGGACAGCTTTGGACCAATAATATTCAGAATGCTTTAGTAGATAATAGGAACAGTGCATACTATCACCACAAGCACATGTAAATTTTAATCAAGATTTCGACATAACTTCTTTTAAATCTCAAGCCTTTCCTCATTCCTAGTTCATTGCAGATCTTAAATTTTGCTTTATTTATTATATTGATCAAGTGGCCATACTTTTTAAAATATTATAAAATATTTAAAAAATAGTTCCCTGCTGGTTTTGGGAACAGGGTCCAAGCTACGAGTTTCGGTTTATAATAATTAGGCCTATCTACCGACATTATGGCACTACTGAGGGATGACGACACAACATACTTAGGATGTGACCACACTTAAGGACGTGGAATAGGCTTTGGCTGGTGAGAAAAAGTCTTTATGTTTATTCAATAAAAGCGAAAAGACATCATTTTTTTTTCACCTTGTTTTCGTCCGGATGACGTTGACACCGCGTCGGACTATTTGCTTTTATTGTACGAATCCTAAAGATCTTTCTGACCTGCTCAAGCTTTCGGGTCAGTAAGTGTGGTCAATCCTTTAAGACTGCTGCGTTTAATGTCAAATTGTCCATTTCATGAGAGTTACAGAAAATACTTCCCTCCAAAACATTGGGAAGCGCGCATATTTGGTCATATTTTTTTTTAAATACTGTTTTGACATGCAACTAATGAATAGAACTCAAGTAACATCTGTATTTCACCCATTCAAAACCGGTCATGAAATTACTCAACACGTGTTTACGAGTCCTCTAAAAGGCAGGAATTTTATACAATGCAAACAAAAAACAAAGTGTCGCCTTCAATATCATTTGTATTGAATAAAACACTTGAATCAATAAAACTCTATGGTTGCTATGTTCTATGATCCAGTAAGAAGTGAAGACTTTTTTCATAATTAAACATTTCATTTATCAAAATCGGCTAAGAAGTTTAGGCGTTACGAGAAACATACATAATAACAAACAAACATACTACTGCTAAAACTCGAAACCTAAATTATTTCCACGTGTTTTTACCCGACTATGGCAAAGCCAAAAGAGAGCGTTTTGCCGTAGTCGGGTATAAAAACGTGGATGTAATTTAGTTACCAAAATGTAACACGAACACGTGGCTTGCTGCACTTATTTGAGAGAGCGGTGAAAGTAGTAGGTCGAAGATGCGTTCGCGGTTGCAAATTCTGTATAAACTGTAGCATATTTGCACCCAGACACTAAATCTCATGACTCTGCAACTGTATCACATAGGCTCGTCTACAAAAGAGGGTTTCTTGACTGCCGTGTGGTGAGAATGACTCGAAAGCGAGATGAGATGAGTCACGACCACTAACATGACACTTAGCGAAATTGAAAAGCGATTTGCTCGCGAATTAACGGTTTACACTTTAATATAAGACCTATTTCGTAATACGCGCCGCCTGCCTGTGCGTTGCCTGCAAAATCTCGTCATGTTCCTGGAGATTTCGCTAGCGTATTCTCGGGCATAACTACTCCCGGGAAGCCCGAGCCTGAAAAGGCACCGTTTCGGGCTGATGATGGTTTTGTGACCGTGTTGGGGAGGAAGCGCCGTCAACGTACCAATAAGAACCGCTGCGGTACGGCTGCATCGGAGCCCAACGTGCCTATTCGTGCCGCAAAGCTAAACACTCCGGTATACATCTCCCGCCTACACCACTACGGCGGAGGACATCGTGTAGTATGTGCGTCAGAAGATCAAGTACATGGCGTGCAGCTGCTTGAGTCGCGCCGTAACGTCAACTTTAAGGCGTTCGTGGTGCGTATACCAACGTGTTATCTGCACCTCGTCTTGAAGGAGGACTTTTGGCTGCAGGGAGTGGTGTTCCGTCGCTTCCACGGGCAACTGCCACATGAACGCACGGTGACATAGTGCACAAGTGAAGTGTTACTAACATAGTTTTAAGGTTCTGTTTACTAACACAATTTGTATTTCTTTATTAATGTATGTTAGTCTGTGAGCTATATTATCTATGGGCCAAAGTAGCCTGAAAATAAATGGATGTTGTTGTAATAGTATGGCTTTCAAAATACTTTTTAATCAATAAAGTGGGAGAAAATCACTTTTAAAAGTTGCTTCGTGTAAACATATTAGTGCTCTTGACTGTACACTCAGCTGTCTCAGCATGTAAACTAGCAGAGCGGGTAATTGCTAGGGTTTATAGTGCGAACTGTCCATATCCACTGAGAAATACGTAAATTAAGTTGAATTTTACCACTTAACGCCTCTGACATTGATCTTGAAAAGTTTATCAACCCGTGACAGGATACGTCGTATGTTTGCGTAAGAAACACGAAATATATTTGTTCAATACATTTTATATGGCTTGTAATTTATAAGGACATTGGTGTCGTCATGATAAATTGACTTGCGTCTTGAAAGTGATCCAAAACCCCCGTCTACAATCTCAAGCGATGCGAATTACGTCGTCAAGAGAGACGCGCCTGTGTCACTTGTTTCCTCCTTGTTAGTACCGTAGTGTCGCATTGCGGTGGCTTGTGACATGCTCTTAGTAACTTCAACACTGCTGCTTGTAAAACGCGTGTCGCTTGTAGATTGTAGCCAAGCGGTTACAGTACCCAGGCGTATGAGTTCCGGACTCTACAAAAGCGCAGATCGGAGCGAAGAGGAGATGTGTATTGTGTAACATTCGACCAATCACAGGAGAGACGAGAGATGCGATGTTGATTTCAACTAATGTGATTGGTCGGTTTTCGCATGTCCCTCCTGACATGACAAGCTAAAAAAAAAACTGTCGCACAGGAGTAGACAGAAACTAAAGAACGTTACCTGCTACGATTCTTATATCCTTTTTATGCTCCTTTTGCCTCGTCCACGTTCATGCACTGATCATACACGAACGCTGGTTACAAGTTCTACGCAACTGACCTTTCTGAAAAACATCACCAACTGGATCAAACTGTTCTAGATATGTGGTCTAATCTATATTTTCGTATTACTGACCGAGTAATTTTGACTCCAGATTATTTGCAGTATTATATTATCGTCATTCGAATGCTGCATACGTTTTCTTACGCAATTGTCACGCGCGCGGTACTCCTCCCTAGCTACCTATAAGTTGAGAGAAACTTTTTCCGTGCGTTTTTAGCCTCGTGATCTAAAGGTATTTTGCTTTTCTGAATGTCGTAATCTGAAACCATGGTGCAGAACTTTTGCATTTTGAAATGATAGTCCCGGGAAGCGCGAAAATGGGCAGTCACGCTTTAGTGATTTCTTAATTGTTGGGGGTATTTGATGTTTGTTTTTGGTAGTGCTTTATGTTCCATTAGGGTTGGACCTCGTCTAGCAAAATAGCGAGTAGCCGATCGCACAGATAATGCTGCCGCGTGAAATAGCGTACCTGCTCTGTTTCTCACTCTAGCGAATGACTGTTCTAAGCGACAGAAAGGGATAGGAAAAGTGCAATTCCGTGATGCCGCATGAGGTTCAACCCTTACTGGTTAATTTCCTCCGTCTATTTCTCTTACTACCCGCCGTCCTATTTTTTGTTTCTTCTTTAAAGAATCCATTCAATTCATTCCGTCGTACTCTGCCGCGACCCCACGATTGGGCACTAACTTATGTAATATTTGGGCTTACATTTTGATACACATTTGGCAGACATGTCCTGCCTAGAACCATTTAAGTAGGGCAGCCTTTAATAATGCCCTAAAGAATGGCGTCATCTGTATTCACTCGTATTTCGACAAAAACTTGTTAGGTAACATATTTTTTGACACCCATACAATAAACAAAGTGTTTTATGCTCGAAAATTACTTTGTCACGAAATGGCTGGCCAAAATGGCTTCTAGTAATTTATGACCTAAATTAGCACAATATTTTTATCGGACAACAGAATAAATTCTAGTATTTTGTTGATAAATAAATTATTATCACATATGGTTATCTTCAGGGAACAACAATGATTCAGATACCTACTTCCAACTTGTAATTAAGAGATTATATTTACCCAAACAAATATTACGGATGTTGCGTCATAAGTAGCTGGAATTTCGTCGAACTGGGACATGATTTACCTGAAATTCTTATCGCTAATCTGAGGACTTGTTTCGAAGTTTCTGAATAAGTTAGTGAATGCCTATAAAATCAAAAATGTAACTCAAGTCAATGTCCAAATGAGTTTCTTTTAAACAACTCATTATTTGCCTAGCCTTTGCCCAGCTTTGTTGGGGTCGGCTTTCAGTCTAACCGGATGCAGCTGAATACCGGTATTTTACATGGAGCGGCTGCCTGACCATTGAGAGATCATTGAATAGCCTTCAGTCGGTGATCGGTGTCTGATGACCTCAATTTCTGGTGGATCAATCTTTCAGTTAGCGTATTAGTAATCGTAGTTTTGATTGCAACCGTCTTTTATATTCTGCACGAAGTGAAGTGCCTTCTCATCTGGCATTGGTCCAGCGTAGGCCTGTCGAACGTATGACGTATGTACGCGGCGTAAAGCGCAGGCCACCCTGCCGGCCGGCCGGCGGGCGAGCGGGCGAACGACGCATCGTTTCAACTCTTTTTATACTTTGGTTCACACCGCGAACTACCGAGCTTAGCTACGTCAGCGATACAAAAGTATGAAAAGGGCGTCGTAGGGGTCGCTCGCCCGCCCGCCAGCTGCCGGTGTGGCCCACGCTTGACGTGACACTAACGCTGCACCTCTTGTCCCAACCAAATGCTGCGGAGAGTGTTCAGGTCCATGGCCCAGATATTTGCAATATGTATTAAGGGCTGTACCCTCCCTAAATAAATAAGATAAAAATATCACAGTATGTAGGGCGTCCTGGCAAAAATCTTTGATCTGTCAAGATTTTAAAAGGTTGTCCAATATTGTCCTTAATATTCTTCTAATTTACAAAGATAAATATATTGGGTTTACGCACATGGTTGATTCCAATGCGTCACTTATTTTAAACGGACGATGATAACGTTAAAAGCAGAATTTTAATGGTCGTAAAACGGAATTCATTCTTTCCGTTTTTTTCCCTAGCTTTAGGCAGGAAGTGGCCGGTAACTTGCCTTATCTATTTTATTTCTACGTTTGTGGTTTAGACAATAACCTCGGCCGTTGTCATTCTAGAATATCATGTTATAAAACGGTGTGTCTATTTAGCGCCCGTGCTAAGTGCAAGACGGACAATATGTATAAGTTTTAGGTATGGCGTACTAAAAATATTCGCTGATCCTTTACATTAATTGAGGCGAAATCACATCAAAGTCGACTGTAGCATACTTCCGTTAATAGGCAATAAATCCAGTGTGTTATTAGCTTACTGTAGGATATTCTGTTTAGTCTTCTTTATCGTGTGTTTAGTGCCTAACCTGGTATCAGAGTTTTTATGCCGCCCATGGGGCCTCTGACTTGGTTTTACATGCCGTCGAGAAATATATCGAACATATTTATTGTTTGGTAGTCTAAACAAAAACACATTCATGCACGTTTACTGCTGTAAAGGTAGCAAAATCCTACAAGAATAATAAACGTTATCTCTATCTTCCACAGACATGGAGTCGCACATTCTAAATACGTATCACCAGGCGCGTTTCCGTCCCATCGGCCACAAGATCCTCCGTATGAAGAGTGACTCCCTGTCTTCTGAAAGCAGCTGTAACCAGAACAGTCCCGAGTACCCTCAGATCAGCGTGCCCCAGCCGAGGCATTCCGTGGACAGCAGCAATGGCGATTGGTGCCAGAATCAAACTGTGAGTATACCTTTCTTTTCTGTATTTAACAGTTTATGCTTGCAGTGTTGTTAAAAGTTAGGATCAAACATAAACTTTGGTTCTTTTATTTTAGATAAATATAACACAATCAAGTCAAGACACTAGTTCGGACGACGAAAGCTCCGGTCTGGAAGAAAGTATGGAAGATAATGGAGTACAAGAAAATGCTGACGATAGCGGTGAGGAACTCGAAGAAGCTATATTAGTACACGAGGTCAACGTCGATGCTGACGATGAGGACGAGGAAACTATCGAAGTCGATGATGACAACGATGACTTCCATTCAAATTCACAATACAACATAGAAATGATCGGATCGAATAGTATAGAAGACACTTCCTTAATAGAAGGCCATGATTACGATGTCATTACTGTTTACACGGTCAACCCTGATTTAGACCTTATCGAAGCTTCTTCGGATGACGAAATAGACACAGTAGATTATGCAATCATTGAAAAAGAAGTGGAGGCAGGGTGCATAAACGGTGGCGATATTAGCTACAGAGAAGACAATTATCAAGAACGGAAAACATGTCAGGATGGTCTAGATATGAATTTAGACACTCCAGTAGTTTCAAATGTCGATGAATATTTTATTAGAAGTAATGGACCCGTTGTGAAAGACGTCGATGAATACTTCATCAAGGATAAAGGTAAAGAAACGATACCAGTGCCAAATATCGACGATTTTTTCATAAAACATAAATTACCTGAAGAAGAGAGCACGCAGTATCATATACCAGTTTCTATACCAAGTGTTGAAGAATTTCTTGTTACTGAAGTTAAAAAAGGTGTAGAAGAAAACACTCAAAATGAACCCGATAATGACCAGGAGAACGCAGAGAATGTCGCAGATGTGTCAATAAACGAGTCCGATTTAGAAGTTCTGCCCAACATCGAAGAAATAAAACGATATCTTTTAGAAGACATAACTTACCCCAAATTCCGGCACATACAAAAGTCGTGTTCGGTTCCACAGTCCCCCATGCAGAATATTTGCATGGACATTGACGACGTAAAAACTTGCATGACCTTTGAAGACTTAAACTTAGATCTGTCAGATCTTACTTTTGAAAACGACAAGGATAAGTCGGAGAATGCTAATAAAAGTTTTGACATGCCACGAACACTGACAGACGAAGACGTCAACAGCTTTCTAATAACCAGCAACAAATCAAAACCTAAGGCTGAACCCGATGAAGACGATTTGAGTCATCAAGACATGGAAATTGAAAGGCCGCTTGAAGCTACCATCGAAACTGCACCACCAATTGTAGATTTACCTCGATTAAAACGAACATCTACCCCAATACCAACTGTCTTAGATTTCTGCATAGAGAAAGCGACAATAAAAAAGGAAGTTGCAGCCGATTCAAAGGGCGAATTAGAAGACTTTGTGGACGTAGAGTCTTGCAACGATACCGTCATGCCGGTTCTCGAAGCGAATAACTTGAACTCTTTACTGGAACAGTTCGAAGCTACTGAAAAACTTAACACAAAGAAAAAGGTACCTGTAGTAAAAACTGAAGATCCAAAAATCAAAGGTTTTAATAAGAACGCTTTGACAAACGGTATGAGGCTTCAAGACGCGGGCGTGCAGCTAAACAAGAATAAAATGCGGCAAATACTGGTACGTATCTTAATGTCCTGTTTGCTTCTCAGTAGGGAATGCAAAATCGGCCTTAGTTAAAAAACGGTTTTTCTTTCGGGTTTTGTACAAACACCCCGGGGTTCGGTGAAACCGGTGTGATATAAGTTTTTTTTATTGTTTGTCCAAACGATATTTTTCTTTTTTTCGATTTATAAAAATGACGCTGTTTTTATCTTCAGTTTTGCTGATGTTTTCTACGAAGTCATCCATAGTAATCTGAAGCAAGAATAATAAGTTGACCTGTTTAATTATTAAATTAAAAATATTCGACAAACATGCTAACAAACAAACTTTCTATTTTTTTAAAACAATTAAAAGTTACCAAACACTACGCTAAAACAACACGTCTTTTCACTTACAACCTTTGGCATCGTTTGGCAAAACAAAATCGCTGACATCAAATGCATTGTTTTGACTGACAATTGGTGTAGTAATGTTGCCATTTGAAGTTAATAAAAAACTCGAAAAACCGGAATCACGAAAACAAAACCGAGTTACACTAAAAAATGCGCCCGAGTTTTAAAGTAATTACGAATATGCCGAAAAACCGGTTTTTTGTATTTCGGTGAAACCGGTTTGCATTCCCTACTTCTTAGGTCAGGTTAAATGACACTTTCAATAGAATACGTTATTGCAGATGCCGACGCCAATTAACACTACCGTCAGTCGGTCACAAAGTCCAGTTCACTCGGACCATGACTACTGTTCGTCAAAAAAGCGGCTCAGTCTGCCTAACCTCAAGGGCGGGCGGAGCCTTCTCAAACCGGAAGTGTTGTCAAGCAATAGCAGAATACTAAACTCAAGACATAGGTCGTGTAAAAGCAAAAAAGTTGTGTACCATCTCAGTAGTGACGAGGAGACTGAGAGTAAAGCGAAAAACAAAAAAGTGACAAAAATAGACGATATAGACGCTAAAAAGAAGACAAGTGTAAAGACGAGTGTAAAACCGCCAGTCCAGTCGAACTGTCGTAAAAAACTGTCCCCACCCCACAGTGCGCCCGATAGTTTTAAAGATAAATCTAACAGTTCTGTGATGATCAAAAGTGCTTCTAAAGCGAGTGATAATTGTAGTCAAAATTCTAATGGTAGCATTAAGTTAACTATAAAAAATAAATCTGAAGTTATACTAAACTGTGATCACATAGACTCTCAGAAGGATAAATATATAGACAAGTGTAAAAATAGTGTTAGTGATAAAACGAACAATGTCGAAAAACAGGAAAAACAAAATAAGGAATTAGATAGGAGCAAAGGTAAAGTTGTAAATAATGTAGAGACTGTTACTGTAAAGGAAGAACCCCGTCCGAAAAATGATAACTTTTATGCAGCATTGTTTAGTAATAAGCAAGATGTACAGATTCCTCAGGCTTTGCTACCCAAAACGGAGAAAAGGCCGTTTGACGATGAACTGAATAAGCTAAATATGCTTGAGGTTGCTATTAAAAAGGAGACTGAACAACCACTGAAGAAAAAGAAATTAAATCTACAAGAATATAAATTGAGAAGAGGCGTCTGTTCTAATAACAGCTCTGCGACCGTGAGTCCAGAGGCGATATTCCCAGACATGCCTAGTCCCTTACTAGACAAAGTGGTGAAATGTCAAATAACACAGACCCCTTCCAACGGCTTACTAAACACGACTGGCAAAGTGAACAACGAACAAACATTATTCGACCCAATCAAAGAGGCTTCTAGGAAAATACTGATGAACTCTAAGAAACAAAAGGCTGAGGCTATGAGGAAGAGGGATGAAGATATAGTCATGAGAAAGATACCTAAAGTAGAGAATTTGCAATTGCAACCATTGATTAGTGATGCCGAAATGATGAAAATTGTAGGAATGAGTCAACCGGAAATTTTGCCAGTACCTATGGAAAAGCCTCAATTATCAGCTGATTATGAAGAAATTATTCGCGTCAGTATAGGAACCAATACTGAAGAAAATATGTTCAGTTACGTCGAAGACCCTGTTGAGAAAGTAATAAAAGCTACATCTCCAACAACAATTGAATCAAAATCTATGATTAATTTCAAAATTAAAAAGTCTGATCATGTACTGAAACAAAACGTTTTTGAAAATGTCAGAAGAGACAAAAGAAGCCCATTTGACGAGAAAAAGCATTCAGACGTAAAAATTGATAAAGAACGATACAAAGATATAACAGCTACATTAAAAAGTGTTGGAAAGCAAGTGGAGACTAAAATATTGAGCAATTCTTTGTTCTCTAGTATCCAAGATGTAGTCATGAAGAAAGCGCCCGAAGAAGCTGAAAAATATGACGAAAGACACAAACCTAAATCGCCACGAGAGAAACGCGACTTTAGATTTGTAAAGACGATTATAGTAAGAGAATACGATCCTAAGGCTGTACATGGAGAAGACAAAGTTATCTTACATTTAGGAAAGCACAGAACTAAACCAGGATTCTCTAGCATGGCCGTACAAACCGACTCAGTGGCTGAATTCGCTGAACTGCCAGTCTTAGCCCCAATGCCGAAGGAGCGAGCCAGTCCAATGAGCAGAAAGCGAAACGACAGCGACATGTCGTTATCAAGCGATGAAAGCCCATCACGTAAAAGCGTCAACCGTCCAGTAAAACAGACGAAACCAGATGTTAGAGTATCTAAACCGAAAGAAGTAAGAACAGAACGGACAGAAACAAAAGAGAAAATGTCTAGATCGAAGGAGCTATACGATTCTAAGTACAGACGGCGATCGAGCTCGTTGTCGCGCGGTCGAAGAAGACGGTCGCGTAGTCGCAGTCGCAGCCGTAGTCGCTCAAGGTCCCGTGGACGCTACAGGAGGTACAGACGGTCTGACTCTCCTTACAAAAGGAAACGTCGGTCCCGATCCCCGTACCACAAAAGAAGATCACCCTCAGTTAGACGCGATCGTTTGATTCGGTCCAGATCTCGTTCCAGGCCGACAGAGACTCGTCCAAAGAGTCCTGTTGTTAGGAAAACGAAGCCAAGTCCTCATACGAACGGCAATGATAGGAAAATGGCGAAGTCAATGACCCCACCGTTGAGGAAACCCACGGTTTCTGAAAGTTCAGATTCGTCTTCTAGGTAAGCATTTTTTGGTTAAGCGATTTTTGTATGGGGATGGGTATTTTGGGATGGTTTAAAATATAATTGCGTCACCATACCTTTTTAGAAGCACGTATTTAACGTTATTACAATCTGCTTTTAGTCATTTGTCTCAAATTCCCTTATACTTGGTGTTTGTATTCTCCGTTTTATTGTGTTCTCAAGTGTTTAAATAAAAGACAGACATAATAGATTCAAGTATAAAAAGAAAATAAAACACGTGTTAACTAGTCCTAATTTCTGGAGCTCCTGGCGAGAGTTTGTAACCATTTTAATAAGTTATTATTAGAACCACATGTGGTAATCACTATCAGTAGTACGTTTTTTAATGGACATTGCGAATTTTTACTCGTTAGATATTTTTTGCAGGATTTTTCATGACCAAATAGCCATTGAACAATGCGTTTACTGATGTACTCATTGATCGCGTTCAGTTTCACTGGAGAAGTTCGCTCTGAGATGATGCCATGATGGAATGACAAAATGTCTTATTGGCCATGACTTATCTCTCGTATCAATCTCACGTCCCATAAAATATTGAAATTCTATTGTCTCAGAAAAACAGGACATACTAGGCAGATTTATTCAAATGTTTAGGTATAACAATACGTTTAGGTATTGTTATACCTTTACAAGTTACTGTTTTCCTTGTAATTGATTTGTAGGAAGCTAAATATAAATAGGAACGAGCTAATTCAGTTTCATGCATACGGGGTGGAAGGAAACATCGACGCACAAACGGTTACCGCGTGTTTAGCACGTCATTTTGAACCCCCACACAGAAATGTTTCGTCGGCAACAGTCTGTGGATGGGTGACCTCCCATTACATACCGAGCTTCCTCCGTGCCTCGGAAAGCACGTTAACCTGTTGGTCCTGGCTGCCAATTGTACATCATTGACAGTCGTTTAGACTGGTTGTCAGACTTGAGAGCCATTGTAATCAGTGACCCGAAAGTTAGACAACCAGTCTTACCAAGGAGTACCGTATTACTCAGTACTAACTGGGTTGTGGAGGTCAGATAGGCAGTCGCTCCACGATAAATACTGGAATTCAGCTGCATCCGCATTTCCCAACATAGTTGCGAAAAGGCTTGGCAGATAATGAAGTAAATCCTGAACAATAAAACCTTAAATAAAAAGCTAAAAGCTACGCCGAAGCTTAAAAAATACTTGTGAACTGTTTCCTCTTGCGACAGTGTTACGTAATAATGGTACCGTGCCGGTCGACTGGCGACCCGTGAACAAACACGTGCCCCGGTAGGGTAGAACAATTGTAGGTGGAAAGTTCGTATGATGGCGAAATGTAAATGATGAACTGTTTTAACGACCTCCTTCAAAGGAAAAAGATTTTTTTGATGAAAGACTTTCCTCACAACCGTCGATTAAGTTCTCTTTGGCGAAAATGAAAAAAAAAAAAAAAAAATGGGGGCTATCTTTGTGCTTCCCTCTTAATTAAATATTACTATTTAATTTAATAATTCTGTTCCCTTTTTTAATTTAACGAGTGAATAGTGGTTTTTTAATGAAATCATTAAGACGGTGGAAATTTCAAATGTAAGGGACATTTGAATCCAATGTCCTTAACGACTTGAAATTACTTCCATCAATGTGCATGTAGGTACGCACGGCGCCCAATCAAGCTGTACAAAACCAGTTTATGCGAATCTCTCATAGTATTAGAAATCTGTACAAAGCGAGGCCATGTTATACTGAAAATGTATAGCTTTATGTGCGCCTTGAGTACATTGTCTCATTCTCGGTAGAAGCCTTAACTAAAATTCTCCCATATCTAGCCTAAATCACTGATCACCATCTAACCACCACTTGACTATTCCAGCTCTTCATCATCTTCCTCCTCATCATCGTCGGGATCCAGTTCATCATCGAACAGCTCAAGAGAGGGGTCGAGAGGGTCCCGAGGGTCCGGTAGCTCTTATAAGCGAGATGAGCTGTACAACCAGAAGGGGTACAGGAGTTATAGCTCGGAAGATAGGTGAGTTCTTTGACTTATGTTTAACTTGCGATAAAAGTTAAAAGCGTTAACGTCTTACGGCATTTCATACAAACTTTGAAGTGATTTTTTTTCGAAATGACTGAACCGATTTTAATGAAACTTCGTACGCATAAGCAGGATACATAACTCTAAAAACTTGACAGAGAACTTTTCGGAATGTCTTTTAAAAAAAAGATAATAAGAAATTTCTGTTTCTATGGAAAATCGGTTTAATTTAGCTGTAACACTATTTTTCGAAAAGACTTATGTCTCCTGCTTATGCATACTAAGTTTCATTAAAATCGGTTCAGTCATTTCGAAATAAAATCACTTGAAGGTTTGTATGAAATGCCGTAAGACGTTAACGCTATGAGCACTGCGGGTGTAGTACAAATTTGGCTATGAATCTTTATGATTGTTGAAAAAATGCCTTCATAATTTTTTTTTTGTTTGACATCGGTTTTATTATTAAAATCTATCTTTATAATGGTTGCCAAAATACGAAGGCAAAATATCTATAACTGTTCGAGCGTCTGAACTGGGGGAACTTCTTTGTCACTCCTTCAACTCCAGTCAAAGGTTCTCTGAAGGTAGCCATAGACCGCAGCAACACTACTAGTCTTTATGTAATTATGTACAACGATGACGGGCGGTAGTGGCGCCATCTACGGGAGCAAAAAGAAGTAACGTTAATTAGAACCAGCATTAACCCTGAACCTCGTTACAGAGAAAGCAACACGCCAGTGGAAGAGCGTCGGATAGTGTTCGTGGGCCGCCTGGAGAAGGACGTCAACAAGCTCACGCTCCGGAACCAGTTCTCCAAGTTCGGGCATGTGGTCGAAGTGCGGCTTCATAGCAAGGAGGATGGGTAATTGAATTTCTTTAACATTGTTGTTCTGTTATCATCAGTGGGAGCATTATAAAGTTACGTACAATTAAACTAGAAAATGTATGCGCTTCGATTATCTTCGGGTTTCTGCACGAACAGAGATAAAGCTTGTAACTTTTGTTCTGCCGCGCTTTATAGGATTGCACCTATCGTTGCACGTTTGTATGAAGTTTTCTCTTTGTCAGGTGCCTACTGCATCATCAGGCCCCTTAAAAGTTTTTAGGAATTATAGATTCGTTAATGTATTACTTGAACTTAATCATATTATATGAAATAGACATGGACTTCACTTGTTATATCAGCTCTCTAGATTTTACTTTTTAGGAGATAGTGTGTTGTTTGTATCTTTTTGGTATTTCCGAAGAAAGACGATAAATCTCGAAGCGCATAGTTTTTTGGAGATTTTATGTTGTTTATTAACTTGAAATACTACATGAATTACGGCATCAGGCAAACTGGTGGTGTTGAAGTAGCCCCAGTGTACCTGTATAAATTTTTATTCATCAGTGTATACTAAAACAATCCCTCATATATCCTACAGTTCACGGTACGGCTTCGTGACGTACCAGCGCGCCCGCGACGCTTGGTCGGCCGTGGAAGCGTCGAGCACGTTCCCGCAGTACGACGTCGGGTTCGGAGGCAGGCGCGCCTTCTGCAGACAGAGTTACGCTGATCTTGGTAAGTTGATGATGCAACGAGGTACACGAGGTTTTTGGACCATTGGGGGCTCACCATGCGCTTCTATATCAAAAAGTGAAGTGTCAAGCGATACTACTGGGTTAGACTCCAGAGTCGAGCGAAGTGTTAATGGGTTGTTCCATCAGAAATTTCTTGCCTCCTATTACAAACGACTTACTCCTCTGGATTCCTTCCCAGGGGACACAGGTGTTCGTGATGTTCTTAGGGAACCACTCCTGGGTCACATTTGGTTCCGACAAGGTTGTCAGGAACATGTGACATTTTCTATACAATATTTACATTCAAACTAATCTTGATGTTTTTTGTTGCAGATGGTCTCGAAGCCAAATACACAGAAAGCGCCTTCCACGGCCAAGCAGCGCCTCCACCAATTAGAAGAGGCAATGACATGTCCTTCGAACAAATGCTTCTAGAAATGAAGAAGAAGCTCAGCCAACGCAAGAATGAGATGAAACGCCCTGACGATCCCAAGCCTTGACAGTTACTCACACTTGGCCGGGCAATCTTCATGGCACTGACATTCGCTGTCAAAGTGACAGTTGGCTTAATCTAGTGGCAAAGGCATGAATCAGACTAAGCCTCAGTGATTCAAGTGACAAGTGACAGTGCTTTAGTTCTATAAGACTGTGAAATTTTGTGTTATTTACTAGACGCTGGCTTCTAATTAAAAACGGTTTTTCGGTAAACATTATAATTTAGTATTCTACCACATATGTTGGTAGAACTTTCAGTCATAGTAGTTAAGTGATTTAGTATGACTAAAATGATTGAATAATGTGTACAAGATGATATTACGTACTGATTGACATTTATATTATCCTGGCTATGTATACCTTGTCGATTTATTTAAATTGTGTCAGGTCAATATATTATTATACAAAAGAGTGAGATTATATGAAATAGGATTTACAACCGAATTATTCATGAAATTCTTATAACACTTGGACCAATCATGTAAAAGGTTTTTCTGTTCCAACACCGTTTCTGCGGGTGTGTGCAATGACAGCGCCTGTCAAGGATGACAGCTGTCAAAGTGACAGTTACCTAGATGTGCAATCTAAAAGACAGTGTTGTGTTGCGAACAAAATTTGCTCATGAGTTGTGGCATTTAGTGGTGAACTGGTGATCCATCATTATGATTTTCATTTCATACACATGTTTTTTTTTACTGCATTCAGAAATACTCAATATTATAGTACTTTTGAAAACATTGTTACTGATTCCATAATTGTTAAAAACCACAAAATGTCACCAACTTCTTCATTATGTTTTGTTGTAGTTAATTAGTTTATAATTTAGTTGGATTACCTCATGGATGTAAATATTTTGTTTTTTTTTTGCTCTGTAAATAATATCTTAAGTTTTGGCGCTACCTCTTGGTTTAATTATTAGTGTCTGGTTTTCTGACAGTTAGGGTTTGACCATAGAGTAAAAGGCTGGAATAGACAAAGGCATACTTATTTCATACCATTCTCTCTCACCAATGCACAATGTAGAAGAGTATTTGGAAAAGATAATTCAGTTTGTTTACCAGTGGAAAAATCTTTTGTAATTGGATAGAAAGAAACTGAAATGGTATTTACCCAAGCTGCACATGCGTGTGTCTTATGTTGGTCAAGTAACTTATTCTGGAAATTGGTTATATTGTAACGAAAGATTTAAGTTTTTAGATTCATACTACCATGTCAAAAAAATATCATGTTTCTGTTTTTTCGTCAATGACATTTCAAAAATCTTTTTTGTTTGCCTTATAAATATAGTCCACAAGTTCATTATAATATTTTAATAGGTACAGTGTAACTAACTCAGAATTAATTCTGCCAAAAAAAGTAGATTTTTCCTAGTTTTCTGTAAGAAGTTAGAAAATTCGATGGACTGTGCCCACGAGAAAGGTAAATGCAGGGACCATTAGGAGAAATAATCTCTTGCCTATAATAATATAATTCACTTCAAATTACTTCCAACTTAATTCACTGTAATACACTAAAGTAGAAAATTATGTAATTTTTTTTGTCATTTTGTTTAATTATATTTTTTTTGATGTATGTATGAATTATTTAACTACTGTTACCAATACTTCACTATATCTTATGTATCACCATATTAATAGAGGTACACTAAAAATGAAATATTAAGTCAGCTAAAAAGACTAGGAATTGAAAATGGCACTGATGGACCTAAACTAATTGGCTATCTTTTACTGATAGACTCGTTAAGAAAGAGATGATTTATACAAATGTCAATTTAGGTTGCCAACATGCTTTAGCATGCTTTTAGGCGGCAATCTAATCTGACAGCTGCCATTTTTGACATCTCTTTCTAATTTTATCTGTAAGTAAGAGAGAGCAAGACCTAGTTAGGTCTGAATCGGGGCCATTGCTTTAGTTTACTTTAAAAGTAAAAATCTTGCACAATAATACTAATATAATGACCATTTATAAGTGCCAAAATTAGAAAAAAAAACACTGTTCCTATTATACACATATAAAATAATCGAATCACCGAATTGATTAACCAATAGTTATACATGAGCAATCGGCAAGAAAAATGTTTAAAATTTACACACTCCAGACTCCATTTGTAAGCCCATTCCTATAAAATTCGCGGTGACCAACCTGGGGAATGTAGATACCAAAAAATTGTTAAGCTATGTCAACAAACAGATTATCCTCTAAAAAACTTTAAAATTGAATAATTTAGGATGTCTTCGAGATGATTTCCACTTTGTTGACAATTAAAAAAAGAAGTTACGAATAAATAACAATCAAGGAAAATATACATTGGTCTAAATTGCAGGGTCCCTGTTCACCCGAATTTTGTAGGAAATTCTCTGTAACTCATAAGTATGTAATTGTACAGCTGATTTATAATAAAACCAATTTAATTTCTAACTATAGTCTCGTTTTGCGTATATTTTTCTAGACCAATTCTATTTTAATTTACAAAGTAACCAGTGAAGATGGCGCCACTGTAGGTTGTACTTTTAAGTCATGTTTAGTTCCAATTTCAAATAGAATAGTACTGAAACTCAACTTTAACATAGAAACTGCCAAAGGAATTGTTAATAAATACTTGACAAAACTTTTAATACATAGAGGTTTTTTTTAACTAAACACATACTTATCCTAGATTCAGTAACGGGCAACATTTCATATGCTTGCTTAGAGTTGCCAGTGGAAAAAACAGCAATTAGATTCATTTTCAAATCTAGTCAGTGTTACTAGATGATATTTTTTGTTTTATCTTTGTGGTGATAATTTATTTAAACGTAAAGTTAAGCGTATTTTAATGGTTTTAAGTTTAAAGATTTTATTGCATAGTTTCTATCGGCTAGCAAACTAAAGTTATGAAAAAGGCGACTAAAACTTAATAAAATATTGCGCTTTAATCAATTTTCTTGTTTGTTATAAAATTGGTCTTCAATTAATACAAAGTTTTGTTTTTTGTAACTAAATATGTTTTGAGTTCCGTTAGTATTGTAAATATCTCCGAATTTTGTTCCACCGACAATATAATTTCAACTCAATTGTTGTATGTCATAAGGTTAGCATTCTATCGCTTTGTGTATAAAGTTAACCATACACTAGGCAATTTATTTGCAGACACTTTTTCGATATTCAGTTATGTTCTCATCCTTGTCCATTAATATATTGTAAATATAGACATATTACGATAAACTGTGTAACAACTTGTATCACCTACCATTCGGTTTGCAACAACATCTGACTGTAAATTGTAAGTGTGTAATTGCAAGTGTATGGCCCACTCGACATAAGTCATTCCCGCCAAATTTTGACAGCTGTCATAACAGCCTGCACAGATAACAAATAATTTCTTCTTTTTTTAGGTCTAAGGAATGATAAGTAACGTGAATGAAATTGAAAAGACTATTTAGTACATAATTTTGTATGTATTTTTTAATTTAATCAGCTAAACGAGTCATTACGAACATAAAATCAATACTCTTTAAAACTAAGATCATGGCTTTGTAGCATTTAGGAATTGTTAAGATTACGATAATAGGAAATGTGAAATTTTTGTTTTATATTACATGATGGTGTAGTGTCCATATTGATTTTGTTTTGTGACTAATATTCAGATAATGAACACGCGTTTTGTATAAGAATTTTATACATTTCGGTTTTATTTTGTTAGCTATTAAGATTTAAAAGTATGTGAAAAATGATAAATTGACCTTTAAAACATTCTTAAACACTGTGGCGCTTTTTGTCAAAAAATAAATAAATTTTGAATGTTAAAGAATGAAATGAAAATGGAGAAAAAACGCACACTAGCGCCATAGGAAATCACGACGTGTTTTGGACCTAATCGTTCCTAATTTTCTTTAAAATGACTTGTTATCCAAATTATGGAAATTGAATAAATAGAATGAATTATACCCGTATTTGAAAATATTAAAAAGAAAAACCGTTATACAAGGTTCTTTATTCAAATTCGACGGTAGCTTGTTAAAAATATGTTTTTAAATGCGGGTATACATAATTTGCTTATCTTGAATCTTATGCGCTTGTGAATAGAGTCGAAATTCGTACAGATTCAAACACTAACGAGTTGTAGTACATATTGAAAGTCCAACGTAGCGTTGATAGTACATAGTGAGAATGTTTTATACATAAAGCTGTTAATAAATAAATAAAAGTATTTTGGACATAATTTAAGACTTTTTATTTATTGTTCCATCAATGTTCGTCATTTGCTAAAGCGAGAAACAGCGGGAATGCTATCGCACGCGACAGCATCGACGATGCGGTCGGTAGCGCTATTTCTCGCTTCTGCAAATGCTGGTTCTGAGCGACAGAAAAGGACAGAGGCATGGAAAAGTGCGATTCCCTGCTGCGAGATGAGGCTCAACCCTAAACCGATGATAACATTGACAGGTCTTAAATATGGGTTAGTTGTGTTTATCGCCATTAGTTTCATTGGTGATATTTACCCTAGAAATGCTATAATAGTCACTGCTTTTGCTAGGTTATTCATACGACAACGTTTTTTGTGTCCTCTGTCTAACAAATTTAATGAAAAACGATATAATAAAAAGCTAAAATAAAACACCTAAAAGCAAAATAAAATGTTTGTTTTATAATGTCAGTTTATTAAAAATATTATTTATCGTTACGACCACCCCGTAGACAGCGTTGGGTCAACATGATTTTATACATCATTAGTTTTAGTATATGTGAAACCTGAAACACGTGTCTAGTATTTTTATGTAAAGAATCTATGTACAAAATTTCAAAACTATCATGAAAAATCATTAAGTTATAAGTTTGTTCTGTTACCTGGTTGTCCGCATAAAAACGTGGTCACCACGCAGCGGGCCCGCGCGCGTGCCTCCAACGACGTCTTGAGCTCATTGATAATAATAATTTGGCAGTAGGTACCTAAATGATTGCGATAGGTACTTAGTGACGGTCGGTGTCCAACTTGTAACTTTTTTAAAATATTTTTGGGACAAAATACATGGTTTAAAAATTATTGGAATCGATTCAGTCACTTATTCTGAACAAACTATATTCAGGTTTCGCATGTACTAAAAATAATGTTGTATATGAAGTGTAAACTTAAGTATCAGGTTACTGCTACCACCCAATAGATGGCGTTATTCAAAGTTTATTGAACTTTTAGCTATCTTCCGATAGATGGCGCTGCTCTAAATTTCAATGAAGCTCACCTTACGAGGCTTACATAGATGTCTCTATACCAGAAGTGGCAACCAAAATAAAGGTGGCGCTAGTTGTGGTCAATACAAAAAGAAACTTATGAAGGTGCCCCCATCGTTCAATTTGCAGTCATAAAATTTACTTCTGATTTTTAGGACTCATTTCGAGAGTGACAATGCGGCTGCCTTAAAGCATTGACTAGTTTGATTACAGATCCTGGATAAGATTCATGGTCTTTACTTTCTTCATCAAAAGTTAAGACTTTCGTCACTCTTATACCTAGATTTGTTTATGACCTAGGTCATGATTTTTACCTAGTAAATAAGACCTACAATTAATACTCGACATTATCTCTTGATTCGTTCATAGGAAACAAATATTCGCCAATATTATATTCGCCATTATTATATTATATTATTTATTCGGCAATTATTCGCCACGTGGCTGAATAATATAACTAAATACTAAAAACAAAATAAGATATCTGTCAAAATCTGGGTTCACCTCTTCCTAAACCTTTACGAAAACATGCTGTTTTGTGTATTTATAACTATAGAAAAAACCCTTACGTCTCTACCTTAAAAAAAGTTAACACCCCTATTCAAATTTCCCCTTAAATCGCCATTTATTCTTAAACAAACTAACACCATTTCACCATACCTAGCTTGCGCCACCCCAAATGTACCTACAAGGGCAATTATAAGCGCAAATTAGTCATTAGGGCGACATCACACTGACGGGGACGCAACGGAAATGCTCGCGGGCACCACACTAATTTAGACAGTGTAGTCGTTGCCTTAAGGCCGGGGCTATTTAGGTATAAGGAAAAGTGAACTCCACTTTGGGTGAAGTAGGTATGTAAGAGTACTTGGGGCGGAATTGGCGGTGGAAAAAATACGGTTATGGATCGCTGTAGTGAGTTGATATGATACGAGTAGTTTGTTTTGCAGATGTTTATGTTTTTTGAGTTGTTAGGGTAGGTACCTCATTGTGAAGTTAAATGTATCATTAATGTTTTCTAAATGATTATTTTTAGTGTCATTTTGGAGTCGATATATTAAACGTAGTAACAAGGTGCTACTGCTCATTATATTTTTGTAACTCATTATAGAAACTGTTCGCCTAGGTGAATACTGAAATGACGGCGCCGAATATATACTGATAAATTGAAGAAGAAGACGACATGCTACGCCAACTACAAATAAATTGGCAGTCCCAGATAGGGCAGGACTGGAGGATGATGATCTACAACGGGGTCCTTTCTTTAGAAATTTGTTTTGCATCTGAGAAACAGAGTTTAAATATAAGTATTAGATATGCTTGCGGATGTTGCCTCACATCATCAGGACGCCTCTTTAGAGCAGGTTCGAACTACGGCTATCATTTAAAGACCAGAAATAAAGAGGGACATATTAAAAAAAGAAATTTATCTTTTAAAATTTTCTGTTAATTACAGTACCACCTACTTAATTTCATATCTTTATGGACCTTTTATTTTCTACAATAAATCTGTATAGACAAATGGCAAGGTTGGACATGTCCGGACACATGCAGACAGACGCAACTGTGCAACAATAAAGTGAAATAAAAAGATGAGGTGAACGGGCTCTTAGCAAGTTTACACCTTTTTATAGTGTTGTTCATGGAGTCATAGGAGAACTTGGCCCCTATATGTAAGTATGTCTATCATAATTAATTATTTACCCGTCGGCTTTTAGATTTAACTAGACATCGTGCTTGCATGCCTGCAAAAGAGTTGGTAAATTGAACCGAGGCATTATCATTCATGAAATATTGTTTTTAATAGTGATATCGTTTCAGTTTTGTTGTAAAAATAAAATAGGTACACCAAAGAACAAGGCATTGTTCTAAAGAATGACGTAAACGTATGATAGAATGGTATCGAGTAGTCTGTCAAAATCATCCACATTAAACATTTGTTTTTAATTAATTTATTTTTTTAAGTTCCATGAATAGGATGGGATTGGCATTGGTACAGTTACGAGCACCAATATTAAACACTTAACAACTTTTAAAAGTGATTTTCTCCTACTGTTCTGATTAAAATTGTAATGTTGTTACGAACATAGTATTTTGGAACTCATATTGTTATGAAAAAGATCATATCTTCAAGTTACAATCGTCATTACTCTCAAAAATTGCTTTTAAATTTAGGAAAGTGTATACATATTGGTGCTCGTGATTGTACATAATCTCAATACCATAATCTCAACTATTAAAAAATAATGGCAACAATCGGGAAAAAATTTAGACTTTGTAGCAGCTACTGGGATATTCTTGATGGAATTACCTAATTAGCCTGATGGAATTGAACCTTGTGAGTGGTCAGTCAAGAATTATTCCACCTTTTCGTCATCTAAAGATAATATATCACAAAAAATACATACATAATTACGAACAGATGACAGTAATAACAATGGGCAAACCGGTGAGGACAAATTGCAAACGGCTCACGGACACTGACACTGACCATAAAATATTAATGAATTACCAATCTGAAGGAGTCACTTTGAGTGATCTCTAGGAAGTACCTACCCAAAATATTTATAGATTTTTAATATTTTCTCGTACCAAGTACTAAAGACTGCAAAAAAAAAATGAGTGCTTAAGACTTCAGTAGAAGCATCTAAAGTTATCTCTCTTATTTTTGTCGTATATTTTCATATATTAGGACACCCTAGGGAAGCTTTATTCTAAGAGAAACCAAATTAATTTACAAAATATAGAAAAAGTTCATAGTCAACGCCCAAAATATGTTGCGATCAAAAAAAAAAGTAAAACATAAAACCATAACTGTCTCTTCAATACCTATAGCTTGCTCTATTTATTATTATTATAATAGATTTTTCTCCATTTAAATAACTGGCTGAATATAAAAAATATAATTATCCAGATCATATAAATCGCGGGATGCGAAATTACAACAACGAAACCACCAACGAATCACCGTTCCAAATTCAAACGACAATCACCTTTCCGCATCATAACCGAAACAAAATCTTGAACAACAAGACAATCCCATTCGCAATTTAAACTTAAATAGTTTTATCTAAATTACCGAAAACAGTCTGAAATAAGTAGCGTTCCACCGCATCTGCCATTATAAACCAGAGTCCACCAAATTTAACAAAAACACGGGAACCGTTTCAGCGATTTAAAAGCTAAGTGTGGCCCCTTAATTGTGTTAGAGTCGACTCAGTACGGCCACTTTAACGATCGATGATTGTACCTTAAATAAAACAAACTTATTACCCAGTCTACACCAACCCTAACAGTCCCACATAAGGTTGAATATTTAACAAATTGTGCAGCTATATATCTTGGTATTTTTGTAGGAAAAGGATGGGTATAAGGTACACGGTTGGTTGATATAAGGGGTGGTACTTGCAAAGAGTGACGCCCCAAAATCTAAGGGTAGTTTTGCCAGTAGCCGTGGCACAGTCACCCGCGGTGACGCGCGAGCTTGCTACCAAACGGACATGTTTTGCTAAAAACAATTTTGTTGACTCGATTTTTAAGAAGACAGTGTTTTAAAAGGACTTTACTGTGGTGTGTTTTTAAGATAATAGTTATGTTTTATAGAGTAGTGTGCTTGTGTTAGCAAAAGGAGGAAATTGCTGATTTTTTGACAGGTTAGAATTTTCGATAACATTTTGGTCTGATTAAAAGGCCTATTGCTGTTGGTTAATCTTAAGAACTTTACTGAAGACTGTCTGTTTGTATGTTCGGGTTAAGTTCAGAAACTATCCGGAGTATTTGGATAGGTTTTTGGCAACTATTTATTTTAGAGAAGGCTGTTTTAATTATGCGAGTAGTCGAAGATGGTTTTCTAAGAAAAATATTACGCGTTTAAATCTTTTGGGTGGGCACTTTGTTAGGTTTAAAATTCTTGATTACTCTTGATCGTATTTTTCTTGCTGTAGTTTTAAATCAAACATATTAATATAAGAAACGTAGGTAGATAATCTCACAATAATATACAACATAATTGTATTTTTCTTATTTAAACATGTTGAGATCTTTGAATAGGCGAACCGCTTTTTTTTTTTAATAAATATTTTTTATGTAAGGAACCTGAAATCTATGACACCGTTTTACCGTTTTTCTACTTATACACATCTATATTAGGTACCTACAAATACACAAAATAGAAGGGACACCGACGCGAAAACGGTTATCACGTACTCAGTACCTACATCATTCGGACCCCCCCCCCTCCACATAGAAATAGTTGAAAGTTTCTATCGGTAATTTAAAAAAAAAAACTGCTGGTTCCTAAATACCTACTCGGTCAAAATGTATAGAACAGCAGTTTTTTTTTTTAAATTACCGATGGAAAATTTCGATGTACTGGGGCTCAGAATGATGTACAGTACGTGGTAACCGTTTTCGCGTCGGTGTTCCTTCCACCCTGTATAGGAAGGTATTTAGTCTACCCGATGGCGACGGAACATATCTTTAGGAAAAATACTGATTTCTGATTTAAGACTATTAGTGGTCCGTAGCGCACTCGTAGCGCCCCGTAGCACTTTCGTAGCACTTAGCTTGCTTATCAGATGCTGTTATCAAGAGATCTTAATGATAGCTTCTTATTTCTTTGTATAGCTAGTTTGACTGAGTGATATATTAGTGATATATTTTGGGTAAATGTTTTATCAATTGAATAATGAAGACATTTTGGTAAAACGCTTTTTGTTGTGTTTATTTTTTGTTGGTATTGTAAATTAACTATAACGGTAGTATACGGTGGTGTACTTCAGATTTCTTTTGTTTTTGTCATGCATTCTATATTTTATCCTTTGTTATTAAATACGGGCGGGTATAAAAAATCCATTCGAGATAATATTTTATTTACCACTGTTTATAAATCTATACTAATATTATAAAGCTAAAGAGTTTTTTGTTTGGTTGAACGCGCTAATCTCAGGAACTACTTGTTCGATTAAAAAAAATATTTTAGTGTTGGATAGCCCATTTATCAAGGAAGGCTATAGGCTATAATGGTAACTTTCATGACGGAACGATATTACTGAAAAATAGCTAAATCAGTTTGAATATAGTTTGTATTTTTAACTAAAGAAAAGCTGTACGCATTTATTAATCTTTAATTTTCCATTAAAGATAAGTCTTTAATTTAAAAAATAGGGTCGATTGGTTATATATTTTAGCTATTCATGTAGGTAAGTACATACCCAAAAAAAAATTCAGGCAGTATCGCCTACTATCTAAAACAATTAGCTACACCCTAATTTTCGCCTTAAAAAAAGCCTAATTAAAAAACCGATTTGTCAGGCAATAAAAAAACGAAGTACATAAAATATTAATTAGAAAAAGTGTTAATTAGTAAGTGGTATATTAAACTACTGACAAGTGTCATGGCCGGTAGCAAATGACAGTAATATTATGTCCATAGAGACTTGCGTTTAGTTTCAAATAAATTATCTATGTGACTTCTACTTATTTATGGTTTTTTATTGTTTGGTAGCAAGGACGTGTCGTGTTTTATATGTTGTGGGTAAATAGGTAAATAACTTGAGTAATATTGTCGTTAATCTATGTTTAAAGTGGTACATAGGTAAGTTTTTTAAGCAAGGGTTTCTTTTCGCTGACCCGCATTTTTTTCCGCGCTCACACATATTTAGACATTAAAATGTCATCGGCGTCGGTACCAAAAAATAACTAAGTGTTAGAAAATGTCAATAGGATAATACCTATGCAATAACGATTAGGTAATGTCAGCCCATACCATAACATTGCCACCGCTGCACTGGCCGCGGGTAGTTGGGTGCCAATCTAATGTTTTAAAAGTTCACAACATGACATAGCATCACGCCTTGTAATCCCCGAAGGGTTAGACAGAGGTGTACCTAACAAGTACATCCACATTGCGCTAGTTATGTTTAAGTCCCATGTAATAGGGGGCGAGCCAACCGAACTCAGGACCCCACCAGCAGTCGCGCTTGCGACCGCTAGACCAAAGAGGCAGTCTAAGTTCACAACAGTCTTATCATTTGACAACACTGTCGTAGTTTAAAATCGATGTTGAACCGATTGATTAAGAAACGAGGCATACACTCGTGGAGCTCGTGATTAAATAATAACAGCCGCTCGGGTCGATCTGCACGGCTACCGCGCTTGCTAAGGTCGGTCTGTAGATAGGTGGCCATCATTACATACCGAGTTTCCTCCGTGCCTCGGAATGCACGTTAAGCCGTTGGTCCCGGCTGTCATTTGTAGATCTTGGTCAGTCGTTACAGGTAGTCAGTGGTCCGAAAGTTTAACAACTAGTCTTACCAAGAGGTACCGTAGTCCGTATTACCCAGTGCTAACTAGGTTGTGGAGGTCAGATAGGCAGTCGCTCCATGTAACAGTGGTATTCAGCTGCATGCAGTAAGACTGGCAGCCGACCCTAAAAAAATTGGTAAAAGGCTAGGTAGATGGGGCTGAAACTACAATCCGCCGCTGCTACGATACCGTTATATTCCTTTTGCGTCCTCCACTTTAATACAACCGGTCATAAACGCATTCCGGATATATTAATATTTACTATTTCGATTCCATTTCTTGATGGATGAAAACAAATTGTAGTTAATTAAGTCGTAACCATCCATAGCTAATTGAAAGTTTCACCTATAAAGGCTCGCTCAACTCGCACTGTATTTTTAATTTATAAATGAGTTTTTAACAGCCGACCGCTAAGCCATAAACTTACATTACAAAGTATAATTTTAATAACCCTTTAACTAAGATGCGCTGTGAACGTCACCGGGTGTCTATTACACCGTAGTGTAACGTGTTTTGTGTAACTGTTGAAGAATAATAAAATTTAGAAAAAACCAAAGGCTTGTGAACATCCGTCAACCAGAACTGGGCCTGCGTGGTTGCCGGCCCACTCTGTATCCCAGAACTGGGCCTGCGTGGTTGCCGGCCCACTCTGTATCTCAGAGAGGCAGCGTATGTCTCAGCAGTGGGAACATTATAGGCTAATTATGTTTATGCTGTGAAAGTATAGCATAATTTTATTGTTTTACGCTGATGACGCAAGTCGCTGTTGTCGCATCTCGTTAGTTGAACGGATGCATATTAAAATAATTTCTGTAGTTTTTGCATTTAAGTTCTCTTGGATTGTTACTTGAATACAGTTCAAATCGGACAGTGAATGACGAAGGCTTTTAAAGTTTTACTGTTTCTCTTATGTTAGCAAGTGGAAGAAAGCCTTTATTTAGGAGTCATTGTGGCTTTTACAGTGTAAAGTCTAGTTTGTTCCGAGAGCCATACACACATTATTTGCGCATTAATGGTTTAGTTAGGTTTTTAAACTTGACCTCGCCTTATCTATTAGTAGTAGATATTTTCAGAAACAAATAATTTTGTGAATGATGTGAGTAATGAACATGAAATATCCTGTAAAACTTCAAATGATTGATTGACAAACACACAAATACACTATTAGACAAATATTTGTATGGATTATACTACTACTTGGTACTTCTTCTACGTCTGGCCGTTTGTGTGTGTGAGTTTATATGTTTGTAAACGCACCCAAGAAACAGGATGAATTCCCAGTGTGGGGCAAGGTTTGTATTAAAATAAAAGAAAGAAGGAAAACAAACTACCCGTTAGAAACGGTTTGCAAAAAGGTGTCAACTGCAATAGCATCAATTTTATGCTAACCCGTCGCTTCATGACACTAAACATAAACCTTCCGATTTCAAAACGCCACAATGTCATTAGAAAATTAGAAAACAAAATCGTAATCTACACACCGTAGCGATCAGACATCGCTACGGTGTGTAAGCCGTCCGAATTAACACTGTCCCGCGATTAGCATGCAAAGGGTTAACTTTACTACACACTAAACTACACAAAGCGATGGTATCTTCAAATGAACATCTGCTTGCAATCTTGTTACCTAAGTTTTGGTAATATGTGTGTGTTGAAAATACGTTAAATGTTGCATGACAGTAGGTTTTATGGGGCAGGTGAGATATACATCTCAAAGTAGTAAATTGAGTGATCTGTAATAAAATTAGCAACTAACTTAAAACCCAGCACGATTTTTCACTAAAACTGATCAATATTAACCTTCAATTCGATTGAACACAACATAAGCACCATTGTCGGTATTTGTGTGAACTTACCGTTTACAGTGCACAGCATAATAATTTCTAGAGTAATTTAAAAGGTAATCCAATCCGATCTTCAAAATTGCGCATTTAAAACTTTATCGTAATTCTGCAGCTCTGTAAACAACTTTTAATATTTTACAAAAAATACACTACTTACTTAATTTTTACAAAAAAAAACTTATACACAAGCCACAATAACTATTATGACAACAAAATAAAAATGTTTTACGTAAACTTTTAATTAAAAACTTAAAAGGCAAAGGTATAGGCGTTGTAAAAAGGCTAATCGATAAAAAGTATCGTTTACACTTCGATTACGCGTCACTGAATCGAGAACACCCGGCGTTGTTTGTGATTTTATCTTTGGTATTTTGTTACTGGCAACACAATGTGGTTGATGGTTGTAAAACAATCGTTTAAGGGCAAAGATTCTTGCAAATAATACTATGTGTAACTTAATGATTTTGGAACTGGATAATACAGAAACATTACTTTATATTTTACTGGTATTCAGCTGCATCCGATTAGACTGGAAGCCGACGTCAACATATTTGGGTAAAGGCTAGGGAGATGATGATGATGATGATGATATAGATACATTACCACCCTTTTCCGCCACAGTTGGGTAACAATGCAATTGCAAATATTTACGATTTGATTAAACTACTCATGTAGTGTGAATTCCAACAGCGGTTCTACTTAGCTAAGTGCTTAAATGTAATGCCTAGTTAATGTCTCGTATTTAGGCATGAATGTTTTAATGAATAACAGTTATCAAGTTGGTAAATGCTTGAAGAGACTTTTTTTAGTCACTGTTCTATATCAATCCCAAAACTATACTGTACACCGCCGTTGATGTAAATATGCTACGGAGGGCATTTATTTTAAATGAATAAATACACGCATTTTTTTTAACGTTGCCCCACTCCAGGTTTGTCTCCTATATCTAGAGTACGTTAACAAGCATTTAATCTCACATACACAAACAACCAGACCCGGAACCACTACCTGTAGGCCATACAGATATTTGATCCGTGCGCGAATCGAATTCGCGACACGCAGCGCAGCGGCCAATCGCTCAGCTACTGCGCCCACCGTTTGATAAGTTTTAGTATTATATGAGGAGATCTAGGATAATAAGTTTATTTAAAAATGTATCTAAAATATAAACACTTCTGTTCATAAGGCAATTTCTTGAACCTCCCATCACAAATCAAAAAGGCCTGAATTGAAAGCCAAATGGAGAAAGACCAAAAAATTTTTTACCGCCAAACAAACTTTTAAACACACACACCTAAAATTTAATAACTTAAGTATCATTCCTGCAAAAAATGCCCCGAAAAAACCTTTAAACGTCACTTAACATAACATATTAGTTGAAAGCATGTGATCTGATTGATAGGCGCGCGGCATGCGTGTTGCCCGTTTAATTACCTAATTATATCGCCATCTTGTTTGTTTCGCGATTATAAAGTTACTAGTGGTAGACCATGGCTTGGTTTATTTAGGTAAATAATGACGGGCCACTGTTATTATGTATTTAGTGCATGAGGAGACAAGAGAGTAATTTAAAAAAAACAGGTCTTTTGTGTGGAAACATTTGCCTCCGGGGCATGATCTGCAGTGGCCTGTTTGGAAAGCAATTAACTGATTGGGCACCCAAGTATGCCGCTGTAAACACAAATGGGGAATTAAAGATCCTTCCCACACACAGTGTGAATGCGGTGCTCCTGATCAGACGATGTCCTACTTGCTGGAGAGCCCGAAGTTTTTTTTTTAAAAATGGGCCTGCTCTTGACCTCGATCAAGCCTGATGGACAGCGATAGATGAGGTCTATGATGGGATGAGCGTGCCCAGAAGATGCCTGTTTACTCTTGCTTTGAAGGTAGACGGGTTAAATGTGGGAGGGAACATAGATACCGGCAGAGAGTTCCACACTTTGGATGTGCGCGTTAAAAGTGTCCCAACATCTGCCCTTAGACCTAATAGACTCCACAGACGCCGCGATTAGCGTGGCCAGATACTGGGCCCAAGAAATGAAGAAGAAGAAAATGAAAAGAGTGGGAAGAGTGTACGTGTGTGTGTGTGTGTGTGTGTGCATGTATGTGAGAGTGTGTGTGAGTGTGTTTGTGAGTGTGAGTTTTTGATAAAGATGTGCGGGATTCGTTGTTGGTAACAGTTTGCTCGTCGATGTCATACTCTTTATTCAGGCCTGCTAACGTAATTAACAACAATGTTGTAATTCTCTAGGCAGTTTTTATGATTACTTAATTACAAAGGTGTTTACCCTGGTCTTGTATTTTTTTCTCGTGCAAATATAAACATAAATCATGGTGCTGTAAATAATATATGAGGTCCCATTAAAATAAATGGACAAACTTTTAGAAATCATTTAGACCACCAAAATAAAGACAATGGTATAATTTTTTTAAATAAAAACCGCATTAATAACTTCAAGAAAAAAATCAGCTTACGAAAATACACTAAAGATGTTGGTTACCCAATGATTTTAGGTCAAAATAAAATCACTTTAATCAGTGTTTTTTTGCTTAGATATCTTTGGTTAGACGTACTGAAGGCTGTGGTAAAATTTGTCCATCTATTTTAACGGGACTTTATACACCGTGACTCTTTAGTCGTCCCCGCCGGTCAAAAACGTGTTAGACTAAGAAAGTGTAAAGCTATAAAAACTAGTGAGCAGAATTTGACTGTTTCTTAACAAAAGAAAATACTTAAAATTAATGTGAAATCTTGAAAGGACGTGTAAGGTTTGCGTAGCTCGATTTAGGATAAATTACTCCATACATTCGCTTCAAACAAAACATTTTAAAACCACCACATTACGTATCTAATAACATTAAATACACATAAAAGCTACCTAATATGAATAAATAACCAATTCTTTGCTAATACTCGTCGGGTCAGTCGTAAAGAGGTATATTTATGACCGCAAGCCGTGACCTGATGCCGCGAACGTCTGAATATTACTTTTTTACACGATAACTAGGTAACTACTTATAATTGTGTTATCATGACTGGGTACTTATAATATTATATTTGTGCTATTACCTAGTATTTAGTAATGTACACTAGTGTATAAAGTGAGATTTTTTTCGTCTGTTTGTAGAGTTTAGAGCCTAAATTACGGAAACGATTTTGATGGTAAAATTACTTGATAAAAACTTGGTTCCAGAAGAATCTTTACTTGGATGCCTTAAAGCTTAGATTCTAAAAAATCTATTTCTTAGTTTAGTAATATGTGACGTAATTGTTATGAGGATAACAATTACGTCACATATCACTAAACTGAATTAACAACCTTCACCGTCTTCGCGATTATTCGCAAAAACAGTGCCTCGCTACTCAGGGGAGTAAGAAATAGTCGCAACAGCATCCTGACAACTGTAGCGGAAAGCTATTGCTCTCGAATTGTAGTTTTTCTGGTGCAGAGGCTAATTGGTACCAATACTAGATAATATGTTGTTTAATATTAGGTTACTAACACTCTATGGATCTTCTGTCATCAATAGGAGTGGGTACACCTCTGTTAAACCTTTCGGGGATTACAGGCGTGATGTTACGTATATTTTAGTTCAAAGCCAATGTATGGTCTCTGAATATCAGTATTTTTCCACTCCACAACTGTCATCTGACCTCCTTCCTCAAATAATGAGGGGCTACCACAAGCCACAAGCCACGAGCCCGATAGGCTTATCAGAGATCTTGGACGCGTGCCTCCAATTAAAACCCTCTGTACATATTTAATTAGTTGAAAAATGTCGGTACATTGTTTCAGTTGCACTTCGTTCATTTGTGCAGCCCTTGCTTACATTTTGTTTGTAAAATTACTAGACGATTTTCAACGAAAACTACAGTGGAAATTCTGGTTTAGCTGAACAAGATTTTACGAAGACAATGCTACAGATGTCTCCAGACGACGACGCAGATTGTATCTTAGTATAATTTTGAGCTACGGTCTGATAGAAACTATAAAGGAGCTCGTGGCTAAATAATAACAGCCGCTCGGATCGATCTTTAGGTTAAGCCGTGCTTGCCTAGGTTGGTCTGTGGATGGGTGACCACCTATTAAATACCGATTTTCCTCCTTGCCTCGTGGCTCCGTGTAAAATACGGGTATTCAGCTGCATCCGATTAGACTGGACGCCGACCCTAACATAGTTGGGAAAAGGCTAGGCAGATGATGGTCTGATACAAACTATAAAAACTATAAGACTCTAACGCTCGACGAATCGAAATTCCTTGTTGAGACAAACGAAACAATTGATCATATTTAAGATAAGTTGCCGCCAAGCCAATCAAACATCAAGTGGAAAACACGACACCAAACAAATATCCTATTTTTGTTATATCTAATTTATCTTAACCTATTCATACAATATTTCAACCTAACATCAATTTCAAAACCAACATTACAAAATCTAATACCGCATTCACATAAAATACAGAAAAACCCACTCAAATGCTCATTGCAGTTGAGTAAAAACTCAACGGTGAATACAGGAATGATTGCAACTGAAAACATGGCATTTCAGCGGTAGTTTCAGGGCATTTATCATTAAATTGCCGTATTGTGTACATGCGGCAAGCCTGTATCTGATACTGTCCTTTTAAATTTGATCTCATTTGATTTTTGGATGCCAAATCGTTTTTGCAACTGATTTATAAGGGTAATTGAAAATTGTGTTGAAATTTTGTGAATAAATCGGGCTGTAATTATCGTATTGTAGGGTTAATTATACTGTTTGCAAGGGATACCGACGCACAAACGCTTACCACGTATTCAATACATCATTCTGAACCTCATACAAATTATTCAAAAGTCAATTAAAAAAAAAAATTGCCATTCCATACATTTTGACCGTGTACGTTTTGGACTTTTGTATGAAACGACAGTTTTTTTATAAATTACCGATGAGAAATTTCTATTGAGGAGGGGGGGGGGGGGATGAAGAACGATGCACTGAATACGTGGTAAGCGTTTGTGCGTCGGTGTTCCTTCCACCCTGTATAGAGGTTTTGTGTACAAATATGGATGGCTGAAGTGTAGGGGAAGACCAAAGAACCGATGTAAGGACTTTGAGAAAGAAGAGTATGTAGAATCGGGTTTAATACTGAGACGACGATTTCTGGGGAAGTATGGGATGGTGCACTGACTACCAATGAATGAAAGGCAGGCGGACGATGACTGTGAAAGAGCATGGATGATTTTGTATGAAAGATGATATGGATGGAAAGGGAGGTGTGGGTGTGGATGAAGACATGCTTTGCAAAATAAATTAGAAAATACAACATATTATATAACTGTTATAAATGAAGAAAAAGTGTATGTGTCCAAACTTTCTTTCCGTTCAGATTTACATAAAGGGTGTAAATAGACCCTTAACATATTCGAAAGCCACTTGTTTCCCCCGTCTTTGCGATCATTTTTTTTGTTCTAGACCATACCTGGGAACCTTCTAGTTACGGAGATATTGGGGGGTCAAAGTTTCAACTTTTTCACAGGTTTTTTTTAAAAATATATATTTTTAATGTAATATTTTTACTTTACACACCGCCACGACCCCCGTACTATTCAATTCAAGTGCTTTCCATCGAGTCCTACCGTAAAACGTGATTTTTCACCCCAAAAAAAAAGTTGATTCCCAGCAATAATTTTTGCGTAAAGTTACTTAATTTGATGTACAGAATGCTTGGTTGACGGATATGGGAAGGGTCTGTTTACACCCTGTTTACTTAGACGCGATCAAGAAGGCTGGTAGCGGCAGCCTGTATCGAGCGGTTCACATTGCAGGAGACCGCATGGCTTGGGGACATGTCTCATGTGGTTGCAATCCTCAGCAGTGAGGGAACGCCAAATATTTTTGACATATTTTTAATTCGCAATCCGCTTCTGTACCTATTTCTCTCCAGAACCAAACTAAACTCCACTAAAACATAAACCAATGAAACTTCAGATCCTCCAAACTAAAACTTAGTCTCCTAAGACGTTTAACATGATCTATAATTCAAGACATTTAAGTGCGTTATTGTTCCAAGCTTTATTTACTCCCGTCCCGCGGGTACAGGCTAATATAACGAGGGTTTCACCCCCATTGTATGAATAATAAATGAATTATAAGGATTTTGGATGAAAAAGAATTTTGACGTAAGATAATCGTGTTATGGGATCAGGGTTTAAGACGTTTTTCGAGATGATATTACTTTTAATATATCCTTTTCAAAGACTTTCTGAATCTGTAAACAGTTGTTTCTTTGTTTGGTTTATCGTAGACAGATATTAGGGCTTAGACAAAGTGAAATTATATAAACAGCTTGATGTAACTTTTCCATCAACGTAAAAGTCAAATAGTACCTACATTTTGATACAAGTGGAGAAACTTTGCCATTACTGCTGAGGTGAAAATTACACCCGAGCAGTAGGTGACGGTGTTATGGAGCAAAGAACTACAGTAAATAATAAAGTTTATTTATGTTAAACTATCTATAAACACAATTTAAATATTCATAAAATATTTGGGCTTTAAAGGCATATATCTCTTTGCAGAGATTTAAAAAAAAACAGTGACCGCCGACTCTAGTAATTGAACCACCTTGGAGTTAGTTTATAACTTTCTGAAGATTAAAACACTAGTAGAAATAAATGCAAAAAAAAAACACACGAGTGTGAAATACATTGCATTTTGAACCTAATAATAGTGTGTTAAGACCCAGCTTTCGAGGAAGTGTATTGAATAATGTATTTCAGCTTAAGTCAATCGAAATACTGAGCGCTTTGCAAGCGAATGTCTCTTGTATAGTCCCTCAGGAGTTATTCTACGTTTCTCACAAGACTATCTAGCTGTAGAAACTGATGGAAGATTAAATTAAGAGAAAGATATTTGATTGCAAGTAGATACACTAGCAACGGCACGGTGCTTAGTAGTTTCGGAGATTAAACCGAGCATACAGACAGCATATTGGACTTAATCACAGAACATAATGAAAACTTTAATATAAAGAAAACATTATTTTTTTTCACTAATCAACAACTCTCATCTCACATCCCACCAGGTCACCATAAAATGAAGCAGTAACCACCAAAATGGACTCGCCCGTTTCCTCGCAAGACGACCGGGATATCGAAGTGAACGTAGTCTCCGGGGCGAGCAGCCCTGACATCACGTCTTCTCCTTCTAGAAAGGACCAGAAGAGTCCCTTCTATGAGTTGAAGAAGGACAAAGAAGAGAAGGCGACGGGCAGTGCGCCTTACACGAGTTTTTCTATCAGTTCGATTTTGAATCGTGCGGAGCCGAGAAGAGAGTCCAATGTTCTGGAGGCAGCGTTGGCTGCAAATCATTTTGGGAGCGCGAATGATGCTATGTTGTCCAGGTGAGTCTAATTTTGATTTTATTGTAAACGCGCTTTTAACGTGGAGTTGCAGACACCAGACCTCTATACAATACCAACATCTTTGGCGATTAGGTATGCCTAGTACTTATCTGTGTATCGTCGTCTTTAGTAGACTATCGTGTTTTTCGTAGAGTTAGACTTCAATCCAACATATTTTGAAGTATTAAATGGCTAACCAATCCTTACCCAAAGGGACCTTTATAATTAGTACTGATTATGACATTTAATGGGTAAGCCTAGCACACTTTAACCAAAAATAAATCTAAAGACAGAGCATAAATTCAGACTCTTTTCCTCTAGGGAAGTATAGCTTGAAACAATTGAACGCTTTGTGTTACGATTTTAACAAAATTTTGAAACTCCATTGACGGTCATACGTCATGAACTCACTAATACTTCTCCAGTAAAAAAGTATAAATTGCTGAAAGACCACAAAATTATTAATTTATATCAACAGATATTGAATAACCTCAACCAAGTCCTAAGCCTTACCACAGATGACTAAGACCACATCAGCATTCCCTCTCATCGACACAACACTACACTTCAGCCCCAACACAACCACTAACAATAGAGGAGTGTTTAAACTCGGTAATCTATTCAAGGCGAGTAACTGGCCACTTGTCTGACGGGTCTAATGCTGGGATCGATCGGCGGTCGACCGACGCGGTTGTGGCAGACTTAATCTCAGATAGAATGCGGGTTTCTATAGGAGAGTAACTTGACTGGAATGTCTGCTGGCTTGGGGAGTAGTGAGAAGAGTACGTAATGCGTAGAGTCAGTATTAATGGGAATGGTCTTATTTTTATAGGGTGTGATAGGAATTATATTTTGCTTGTAGAAAAATCGTATTAAGATCATCTAATTTATTTTTAGTTTTTAGTAGCCTGTACTGTCCCAGAGCTGGGCAAAGGCCTCCCCCAATTCCTTCCATGTGCCCTTTTCCTTTTTTATTTAATTGATGTATTAAATAATGATGAGTTAAATAAAAGCGTGGCGGATTATTCGTCTCGGAGAAAATTTAAACTTGAAACAAAATGCCTGTGACTTTATGTAAAATTTGAATATTTACGGAATTTAAAGCAACTGGTCGTTTAAAAAAATATTAAGCTGGTAGTCAAAGAAAAAGTCTACTTGACTTTGTGAAGTCATAATTTACAAAGTAAGCAATAAGCTCTTTAAAATTACATGAAGTAAGTAGTTAGTAATCAACAAACTAATTAATTAATTATTAGTTTGTAGCCTGTTTAGTTTATAAGTTATAACCTTTTTTTTTGCACAAGTTGCGTATTACCAAACTTACCGATGACCTGCTACAATGTTATATATTAAGCCTGGTCAGTTTTGTAGGCAATATTAGTTTATTATGATACGTTTTTCTAATTATGTTTACTTTATTGTGCCATAACCGGTATTTTTATTACCTAAGGCTGCGCACCGGCTATCATATAAGAGTGTAACTACTGACATAGTTCGTGTTATTAATATCATGATCTAACTAAAGTGCCAATTTTAACTGAAGACTGTATTTGTAAATATTTGCTGTAGGTAGATATCGCTACGATAATACGGCCCAACGAAGTTTCTTGAAGACAACTAGACTAAATACAACCAGAGGGCCAACAAGTGACAATCGCTGTCAAAGCGTTACCTATTACTACGAAGACTTTCAACAAAATTGACTTAAGCTTTTCGATATCTTATGTCAGTCCAATACATTTTATACTTTTCCATCGCAACAAGATCATGGGCCGATAAATTAGCTTTATATCAACCAAAACAATATCCAAAAACTGTTACACAACTTAGCATTTCCACTCTACTTGCCACAAACATACGCCAGTAACCTACCCGTCTAAACGCAGCTCAGTCCGCATAAGATCGGTTTAAACCTAGTTGGGATAAGTACGGCAAGTTTACCGTAATATCCTGGACTATTAGCTCTCGGGCAGGGCTAACGAGTTTCCAATCGCTTGTAAAGTTGAGCTGAACGTTTTTACAGAGAAATTTAAAATTAATGGAAGTATTTGTTTATTGGATGAATTTGGATGGAGTATTATCGGTGGATTATGATAGGACCTGAGATTATGATAAATGATGAAGGTTGATGACGTCTTACTAAGGGGTATCGTATTACCTAGTACTAACTGGGTTGTGGAGGTGAGATAGGCAGCCGCTCCATGTAAAATACTGATATTCAGCTGCATCCGGTTAGACTGGAAGCCGACCCTAACATAGTTGGGAAAAGGCTAGGCAGATGATGACGACGAAGGCTGATGATGACGTTAAAGATTATTTTCTTTTGATTGAGTTCATCATCATTTCCAAATTCCTTGCCTATTCTTCTCTATAGGCATACATATATGGTTTGGAATGGACAACTACAGTCGTTTCCTAATTAAAATGCCTGGATCTGCCTCTCTGGAGTATTGTGGTTCGACTGTAGTTTTTCTTCATGTTTTTGACTATTCAAGAGTGCCGGTAACTGGTCTCATCTTCCTGCACTTGCCCCATTCTGTTTGGTGTCAGCGCAATACGTTTCCTTCTTCAATTCTCCCCTGTCAGACGTCACGACATCATTTAGTCCTTTCTCTTTCTTAATATCATTCCTCACCAGTCCATCCATCTGTTCTTTAGCCTTCCTCTCCCTCTCCATACATCAGTATTCATATCCAATCTTTTTTGCCTGTTCTCTTTGATGCCTTGAGTTTGAGTTTTCAGCGTGGAACCACTCACTGCTAGGTGCGTCCCATTTCTTCTGCCATATTTCTCGGTTCAATGCGTCCCTCATCCAACTGTTTCCCAAGACTTTGACGGTATTGTCATCCCAACGCGCTTTTGGACGGATCAAGTTTTTTGATTGAATTGTAATGTGTTAAACTACAAACACATCATCAGCTTATAGCAGCTCACTGCTGGACAAACGCCTCTTAAAATAAATTTGAATTGCCGTCCTATCTCATTTTTATGCTACAACTAAGCAGTAGTTGCTGACGCATGGACATAGCAAAGAGAGGCCAGCAGTGGGTGAAGTCGGGCTGTGGATGATGCTGATGATGATGACGCATGCGAACGCGATTTTTTTCTACTGAGACATAGGCCGCCTTTCTAGGAGGCTGATTTGGGCCGATTCGCAATCATAGTCTGGCAAAATGAGTATTATTAGTTCCTCCATCACCGAGTGCGAGTGCGGCGTTCCGGATCGGACTATGTCCCACCTGCTAGAGTGTCCCAGGTGTCCGGTTACCTGCACTCTTGACGACCTGAATAACGCCTCTGCCGCTGCAATAAACGTGGTCACCTACTGCTCCAAACTGTGTAATATGGAAGTAATATCGATATATCAAGAACACGAAGGGCCGAAATTCATTACGCGGCCCCAGTATGAGTTGGTTGTTGTCAGATGTCTTACAAAAATAAAAACATGTAGAACAAATGACTGTTGTATACACAAAACACTAAGCCGTTCTAAACAGAGAGAATACATTAAAAATTACAAACAGTTCTCTGTTATAACTTTGCGAATCAAAACAAAAAGCTATCGCTCAATTTTTGATCGAACGGATCGGTAGCCATTTTAAAATTCGTTTTGTTAAAACTGAACAATAGTAAAACGTTATTTATTAAGTAATTGCAATTTGTATTTGAAATATTGATTGTAACTATTGGAAACCATAGAGTTGACATTTTTCTTTATTTATTTATGAGACTTTTACGCATAGCGTATGTCAGTCCCATCGTTGACTTGACATTTTGTAATAGAACATTTATTGCATTCTATGAAACGCGTCGTCACATGTCATGTCTGGGGCCTAAAATAGCAGAAGCATAAAAAGGATATCATTATCCACAGCCTGAATTCACTCACTGCTGGGTATAGGCCTTTCTTTTCTTGAGCCAATCTCCACGGTCCTGTGCCAGCGTCATCCAGGTTTTTCCCCCGATGGCACCTATGTAAAATGGTTACATACATAGTGACAATTCATAATATTAACTGCGTCTGTTAAGGCCCCCTGTTCTTTAGTTTGTGGACAGCTTGACCACAAGCTACGCGCTCAAGTGACGCGCGTATTATGACGGTGACTGCAGGGAAAACGAATAAAATAAATTGCTCAGAGCATGCTTAATAAAGCCCAAGAGTCACCGCGAAGTGACTTGCAACATGACCGTACCCACGTGAAGGAGATAAGTGACACACGCAAGACGCGCTTGTTTCTTGACACAAGTCGTATCTCCTGAGGCCCTAGCATGAGCGCGCGGTGTAAACGTAACGTAACATATGGCGATTTTAAAATTAAAAATATTCGTTTCACATATAATATTATCATAATTTTAAGACTTTATTCATATCTATGGATAATACTGGTTGTGCTTGTTGTAAACAATTTAACTAATGCTATAGGATAATTGTATTTTTGATTCCAAATTCGTCGTATTTATGTAACAGTTGGATTAGGGACGCGCACGCGCGCGTATTACATCGCGCGTCCTGACTTACTGTTTCGTCAACCCAACGCAGTTTTGGACGCATCTAGTTTTTAATTGATTTGTGTTAAACTACTTACAAATCATCAGCCTGTAGCAGTCCACTGCTGTCGTCGTCCTGCACCGCGCGCTCGTAATAGTGCTGAAAAGACTTATTCAGTGATTACTATTTACTTACTGAACTATTAGTCTTTGATCACAAACAAATCCTCACACAATTACAACTAACCACAAAAAAAAACACGATCCCAAAACTACATGAAAAACATTCCCTTTCTCACGCAAGTCATTACCAGGCTTCTAAACATCCAAACTGACGTAAAACTGAATCCTTACATCTACCGTAATACGGCCCGACATCCCCTTGTAATCAGCTGTCTTTAAGAACATCCCTACATCCCTTTTTATCTCCAACACCCCTTAAACCCTTCGAATAGGGGTAAGAATGTAAGAGAGTAACAAATTACGAATTGGATGGACTTTCACTGACAGAATTAACAAGATGGCGTCCAAGTTTTGGCGCGCTTTTTTGATGATTTGTTTTTAGGTTAATTAGTTTTTGGTTGGACTAATTCATTTTGTTGGTAAGTGGTGTTGCTGATTTCAGGTGGTTTGAGTCCTATTTAGTGTAGGTACTCCAGATAAGGGACAAAGATTTAGTAGAGCGATATTTTCTTTTGTTTCTTTGTTGTAATAGTATATTTTTGTTTACTTAGAAATCTGAATTGAAATTGATGATTTTTTCCTACAAGATGTTTAAGTTCTGTTACTGTTCTTTTACTATTTTGCTTAGACCACATTATTAGTAATAATAGGTACATTTGTCCAAGATTTCTGTTGATGCAGCAGAAAATGTGAACTAGCCTGTGAAAAACAAAAATAAATGCTAAGTGACGAAACAGGTTCGTATGCAAACTCATAAAATCCTCTCATAATACGCTCAGAATAAAAAGATTGATGACATAAACAAAGTATCACAAACAAAAGCGAAAATCTTCACGGTGTCTGCACCCCGAAATAAAAAAGTAATCTCGCCATTTACAAGGAAACACCATAAAAACCCAACATCTGTAAGACTAAACATTTATTCGCGCCTTTTCCTTTCCCCATCTTAATTTACAGTGGCGGGACATTTTGTATTTGTGTAAACGATCTGTCATTGTTGCCGCCATCTTGGAAAACTTTTTTTCATGCCTAATCTGTGTTCATCCTTGTTTTGACAGCCTACTAATTAAGTAAAAAATACGTTGTGAATTTATTTAGAGATTACGACGAATTAGGGTGAATAATTTTTGTTTTAAAAGCATTTTGTTGCTAATTAAGTAAATGGTTTTGATGTTAATTGGTGTTTTTAACGTGAAGGACGTTGTTGAATATTCATATGTCCCAGTTTTTTTATTAGGTGTTAGAGATTTTTCGAAGTTTTTTATTATTTTTATGTAAACTTTTTTATATTTGGAACACTAGAATAGTACCTATACGCATAGTTGTACTTTTTATGACATAATGTGTGAAATGAAAGATGTTGGCCATATCTATTTAGCAAGTCAAGCGAAATTGATTGTTTTTATTGTCATAAAGAATTTTGACAATCTATATATCAGTGATCTTACAGATTCGAGTAATTTTTGGTGGAACTGGCTTGATTAAGCCTTACGGCGTAGTTCATACAGTTACCTATAGTCTTGTATAAAACTTATCACATGTACTGAAGTCCCCTTCGTCACATGGGGGCAGAGATCGTCAAGTTTTCCGAAATCCGAACAAAATTCAGACTTTGGGACGAACTCGTCCCCTCGTAAACCGGGACGGCGTTGATCCCGTATTATGTGTCGTTGGAGTTATTTACGAGGTTCCCGAAATCCCGCGGGATAGCCAGGTTAAACCTATGTCTATTGATTTTATATTTATATTTACACTGTTAGTTCTGAGGTAAGAAAAAAGTGTTTTGGTAGATGAAATTTCGTGAATTTGAGCCATTTTGTATCTTGTACCTATGTGTATTTTGTGCGATTGTCACACGTTTAAGTAAACAAACGAATTTCGTAAAACTTCAAAAGGCAAGTCCATCCTACTTACTTTCTTGATACAAACGTGTTTTTGGTTGAAATATAGACCGACGAGTCGTATTTTCATCTTTCTGTTGTCGTCTTTTGCAAATCAGTTAAAAATATGAGCAAAGAAAACTCTGCAAACCTGTACTTATTCGCTTCGAAACTTACACGACATTATGACACTTTTCTACGTCCAAAACCCAACGAAACTTTTAAACCACACTCTGCACTCATTACATCTTTAGCTCCAAATCACACTCGAAAAATGATCCAATCTCCTCCTAAAGGACGGTAACTGCAGTACCCCTCTTACGGAGTTAATAGCTTAAAGAGCAGACATGTTGAGCGCGTCCCCGCGTCTATCCGGCCACTTCGACGGGAGCGTTAAATGTAAATAATTTACTGCGATGGCGTGTGGTGCAAGGAGTCAGTGGTAGCGGGAGAAATTTTCTCTCTGTAGGTGAAATTTAGAAGATACAACTTGGGTTATAATTCATAGTTTTTTATGAAAGGCGTCTTTTATTATATTTTTTTTGTGTTAAAATAATTCTGTCTAAGTAAAGGATCATACAATTCCCCACAGGGTGGCACAGTCGCTAACGCACAAAGCGCTTTAAAACAAGAAAGGGAAACACTTACTTGGGAAGTTCCGATACAGCATTTTTGGTGCAGTGATAGATTTTTTTTAAAACTATGTCTTTGCGCATAATGAAACTGAACCCAGTTCTAGAGTTGTCAATCGAAGTCTGAATTGTTGTAGAAAATTAACACTGACAATTCTTGGGCGCATGTAGTTTTATTGCTGAGGTTCGCCGTTAGACCAGCCCCCGTAGCATGACCACCTAGACAAGGATTTCTTTGACGGAAGAATCGACAAAATGACAGATAGTGCAAAGAAATCTGTCATTGTGTCGACACAATCTGTCATTTTCTCGATTCTTCAGTCAAACAAATCCTTGTCTACGGTGGTCATGCTACGGGGGCAGTAATGCGATTCATTTGATGTCAAAAACAAATGAATGCATGGGAGCAATTTTAAGTAAAGAAATTCTCACTGGCCATGCAATTAGCCTAAGAGACAACAATAATTTCCGTCTCATTCACCCTTAATTTAACCGTTTCATCTCTCTTCATCCCATAACTTACACCACACAATCTTCTCAGTCTATATACAATCTTAAGTTAAGGGGAGCCATGCTTACCTACTTATTGGTTTAGACGATTTCATATAAGGGGTGTTTTGATTTTTACAAAGGAATGCGGCTTATGTACAGGGGTGGAGAGAGCTCGGTTTTATACTTCAACGATTTTTTTTGGAATTATAAAGAGTTGAAATTCTTGTTTGATGTGATTTTTTTCTAAAGGAAGTATTTATGCGTAGTTTTGTTCTAATATTGAGAGTTCTAGTAGACTGTGATGATTGATTTTGCGTGAAAGAGTGGCGATGTTTATATTACCTAATTCTAGCTTATAAATATTGTTAAATTACGGTCAGTCAAGTGGCTTATGCGGTTCTGGACGGATAAAGACTTGAATTTGTATCTGCCTGTGATCGGTATTCACAGATGATACACAATCTGTTCGTACCAAGTTGTTCGAACTTAACGCCCTGCATCCGATTGCCGACTAGCTCTCTCATAGATGTGTGGACCATACCATAAACTTGAGGTCTCTTTTCCATAGATTAATTTTTAACTAGATTTTGCCCGCTGCTTTGCTCTATTTAATTTAGAATATGACAATCAATTCAAGTTGTTCTCTGCTTGTAATAATATATTATTACAAGCATTCAATCATGATTCGAAAGACAGGTGGCGCCATCTATTATCATAAGAATCATCATTGCTTTTTTTCCTCAGAAACAGTACTTTTTTTCAATATGAAAGGTATCTTATGTCCGTTTCTGTACACCTGACAACGCATATGCAAAATTTCAGGATGATCGGTTCAGTAGTTTAGGCGTGAAAAGGTAACAAACAAAGAAACAAACTTACTTTCGCATTTATAATATTAGTTAGGATTAGAATCATATTAGTTAGGATTAGGAAGTTAGGGTTACAACACACTGCGTTACCGAATCATTTCCCAAAGCAATTATTCTCCCGACTACGTATTTATTATATCGAACCATTTAAATAACCATGAATAAGTTAATGATACTATTTAATTGCAGCAATAATTAGTTCACGAAAACTCACATTACATTACTTTAATTTAAATGTTTTGACTTCGGTCAATTTTACATGAAATAAATTGTACCGGGCCGGTATTGGTATTTCATTATTAAAATGATTTCACTTTTATCTTGACTCATCATCATCATTTCAATCAAAAGACGTCCACTGCTGGACATAGGCCTCACCTAAGTGTCGCCACATTGACCGGTCCCGTGGGACTCGCATCCAGCGGATCCCTGCAACCTTCACCAAGTCATCGGTCCACCTAGTGGGAGGCCTTCCAACGCAACGTCTTCCAGTTCGCGGTCGCCACTCCAGAACTTTTCGGGCCAATCGGCCATCCGTTCTGCGAGTAATGTCACTGTCCTGCCCACTGCCACTTAAGTTTGGCTATCCTTCGGGCTACGTCGGTAACCTTGGTTCTCTTGCGGATGTCCTCATTTCTGATTTATCTTGGCTATTCAATATTTATTTAATCATTTATGGTAGGATAACTTTGTTACTGGCAGTTGAATCCTGTAACTGGATTGGAAGGCGACCCCAACATAATTGGGAAAAGGCTAGGCAGATGATGATGAGACTAATTACAGGCCCTTTTGAATGATCAAAAACAAAAAGGTGAAGCTACAATCCTAGTCACAAGGTATAATAACTGTAAAGGACTGTAGTTACCCATTCCAAATCGTAGAACTCTGTCTTTGGAGAAGAATTGTTTATTCCATCAATTATACTGTTACTGGTAGTTTACAGGAATTTCTCAGTAGGAGCCACGGAGTCTGGATTTGTGCTCGGTTGATGGCAATAGGCTCGCCCCGTATTAACTATTGACTTAAACGTAACTGGCGGAGTGTGGGTGTACTACTAGGTGCACCTCCACCATCAAAGTTAACAGGCGTGATGTTATGTTATGTTGTGAATGATGTGCGGGCTTTTTCCTTTCATCAATAAGCACACATCTAAAGATATTCTTCTGTTCATTTTTACACAAAAAAAAACTCGTTGTTGCGTGTGTATTTTCATAACAGTGAAATTCGCAGTGTCCAGTGATGGACGAACCTCAATTACATCATTGTTGCCCAGAATCCCAGAACAAGATTTAATTGAAAATTGATGTTCTAATGTGCACCTCATAACATAATTATTCACTTAAGCATGATTTAAGCTCTGTTGGTACAATTACTGTAAACAATAATATTTATGCAGTGCTAGTTAATGAGTAACTAGAATATCGAATACATACATTAGGTAATGTTCGTAATTAGGTATTCAGTACTAATTAATGCTTGGTATTGTAGGGTAAAGCCTATTCTTATATAGAGAAGTAATTGATGATTGGGCGCCGTATAGATATAACTTCTTTCTTCTTTATCGTGCCTAACCTGGTGTCAGAGTTTTATGCCGCCCATGGGCCTCTGACTTGGCTTTACATGTCGTCGAGAAATATCTCTCAGGCATGTTGGTTTACTAAACTGAAAGGTTGACTAACCGACCAGGCATTATATGACCTAAAAGAATGGTTTTAAGAAAATTTATGTGATTAGTATACTGTAAGGTTCTATTATTCTGTTTATTGTGTATTATTTTTTTTTTTTTTAATGTATGATAATTTGTGTTAAATGCTCTTTTTAATGTATAATGACTTGTTTTTTTTTTTAATGTATTATGATTTGTGTTTTACTTTTTTCAAAATATGACCTGTAATTTTTGATAATTATTAATAAGTAAACTAAACTAAACTCCTTCATCAAACCATTGACGAAGGAAATACGCACATGAATCCGAAAAATTATAACTGCGTGTCTTGTGTTCGAACTTGAGACCTCTGTCTTGGCAGTCCGTGGGTCGCACCACTAGGTTATCACTGCTTAGATATAACTGATCGCTGTCTATTGGCGAAATCCGCCCTAAAAGAGGCAGTGATGAGCCTAGGTTTTCTTTATTGAAAATTGGATTTCTATTGTGCCTTGACTTGACTTGATTACTAGATTGAGGTCAAGAGTAGTAGGCCCATTTCACATAAAAAAAAAGTTCCTGGATGATAATTTTGTGGAGCATTTTTCAGATAATTAGCTTTCGCAAACGTGCTAGTAAAGTCACTAGACCAAATTTAACAGTACAAATAGTTGTTTGTTTCCTACAGCAGTAGTGTCTTTTATCGATACGTAGTCTCCTAGAGTAGTACCAAATCATATTGAAACAATTTCCCTCCCTGATGTATGTTCCAACCTACTTACAAGACCCATCTGCGTCCACAACATTACTCGTAGAACACAAAGCCTTATTGTCCCGGCCAGCGCCCGAGTGGCCTCGCTTACACCGAACACTATCATCTTCAACCTGAAATTGAAAAGAACACAATGCTTTTAAAAGCATACCCCACCAACAAAGGAAGGCAGGGTGCCTCCTGAACGGACAAGATACAACTAAACACTTTAAACCTATAAAAAGATAGCACAAACGCTATTATTAGTAACAAGTGAAAAGTGTCGGTGGACGTGCGACACCAAAAAGAATAACGTGTTCGTCGAGCATCGATTTTTATACCCCCAGCGGGAGGCGGGGTTAGTGAGTGGGCCAATCACGGCGCGGTGTGCCGACCAATCAGACGGCGGCGTAGTGCTCCGTTTCAGCGCGTCGTTTTATCGTGTAATGGAATTTGCTCGGAGTACGCCGCCTGGATTACTGTGGAGCCGAATTGGTAATGCCGCGCGACGGGATTTTTTTTTAGATTTTCTTCTCTGTTATGTATGCTTTTTCTTCTTCTTATTGATTTTTGTTGGTTTATTTTGAGGTTATTGGTTTTGTTAGTTGGGATTGAGTTTGGGTTTACTTTGTTTTGGGATTAGTGGACTTTTATCACGTTTTGGTAAAATTTGCTGGGAGCTTCACTTTGGCCTTGGTAAATACTTAATGGCGGTTCACAGTGTTCCATTCGAGCTTTTTTTGTACTACTTTGTAAACCATTTATTAAATCATTTATAATATAAAAATAGATTAAATTTGACCTAAAAAGAAATCCATTCCGCTATTAGATCTCGTTGTCCCGTAAAAAAAACTAGGTGCGACGTCCAAGTGCGTCCATTATGTCCCATTGTGTACACCCATTAGTCCAGGCTCCACCATTCAAGCCTTAAGTGACAACACTGAAATCTTCCAACAAAGAGCACTTTTAAAATAAGCGCTGTACGGGGAAACGAGCATTTTTTTCATTTCCCCATTATACTACACTCGGCGCTTTCCAACAATAAAATATAGTCGATAAAAGACTCGCAATCGTTATTGTTATTTGGAATATCGATAAAAAATAAACTTGCAGGGAAATGGGAAAATATGGGATCGATTTTTATAGTGTTGGGAAATTGGAATTGAAAAAAGTCGATTTATTGAAAAACTAGCACCCTGCCCGCGACTTAGCCCGCAAAAATTGTGATAGCTCGGCTAATATGAAAGATATAAATAAAAGTTATAGCCTTTAGCACTTACGAATAATGTAGTTTTCTGACAGCTAAATAATTTTTAGAATTGGATCATTAGTTCCGGAGATTACCTCCTCCAAATTTACAAACTAATTTTACCTCTTAATATTATAAGCAATTGGTATCAATAAAAAATCCTTGAAACTAGGGAATCAATAAAAAAATTGAATAAAAACATTTTTTTCTTCGTAAAACTTATGCCAATTCGTAGCCGACTCATTAATCGTAGAATTCGTAGGTGTTTGCTACGAGCTACATACGCCTACGCCGTAGCATGTAGCGTATTCCGTAGAAGCGTAGCACTTGATTGAGTTTTACTGATTTGCTACATTCATTAGTGGAATAGTGACGCGTGTTCGTGTTGAATAGTTTATTTGTGAATTAAATTAATATGAATTGTAATAATAAGTACTTATAGATTTATATAATGATTTCAACGATGATAGTGTGTTCTATAGTAGAAATATCTTTTTTATGGAATTGACTTTTAATGTACAGCTGAAGTGAACTTTACTCATAGGTGAGGTTTATTCAAGTTTTTTCTCCCCCCTTTTGTTGTATGGCTGCTAGTAGCATGGTAGAGGTAGAGATAACTTGGCGATATATTTTTACGTTTCCCAAAGATTTTTTTCAATTCACTGCCAATTTCACTGAGTTAGAAACTTCTCAGTATCAGAACTAACCTTCTATTAAAACAACTGTCATGTCTATTAGCTTTGTTTTCTTTCAAACGATTTATCCAAAAATCTATCGACACTCCGCCCTCACTAGACAACTATCACGTCCCCAGAGCGTAGTGCTGCAATCCTCTTTGGCAACAATCGATATTTATACGCGCCTCCAATCGGTCGGTAAGCGAGAAAGCTTGTTCTTAACAATAAGGAGTACCCAGTACTCTAAAATCTAACGTTTTGCCGCCGATCTCGCTCTGCTACTGATTTATGGTGCCTCTTACTTTATATTGGTTAGGTTTTTCTTTAGTTTGTTTTGTGGGTAGTGTGGTTTTTATTTTAACTTATTTCGTCGCTTGTGTTGGTGTGAATTGTATGAGAGTACCTCGTGCAGCGTTTAATTCTTTCTTTAGTTTAAATAATAAATAAATACGGATCCTTCACGAGGCCTGCAACCAAGCATTCTGTACATCAAACTAAGTAACTCTACGCAAAAATCATTGCTGGGAAACGATTTTTTTTTTTCATTTATGGTGCAAATTCATGTTTTACGGTAGAACTCAATGTAACGCACCCAAAAGTTTGTGCTGATGGATGCATTGAATAGTTTAGGGGTTATGGAGGTATTTAAAGTGAAGTTATAAGAAAAAACTTTTATTGTAGCTTGTGAAAAAGTTGAAACTTTGACCTTCAATATCTCCGTAACTAGAAAAACGTAACTAGAAGGATCTCCTCCATAACTAGAAGGTGCCCTAGGTATGGTCTAAAACTCTAGAACAAAAAAATGATCACAATGACGGCGAGAACGAGTGCTTTTCGGCTTTGCTTTGTTATGGGTACTTTTACACTTGTATATAGGACAAAATGAAATGAAGACAAGGCTAAAACTAGTTATTCCTCTAAACTGATTAACTACGGGTCATTGCGTACCTACATAAATAAAATACATGACCAAGACATTTTTAAGGCGTTTTTAGTAAAGCTTATGACAGTTTAATGGGATTTTAACAGCCGCGGTGCGACAAGATTATGTCGTGGGTATCAGGTTACCCTAAACAAAATATGGACAAACTGTACTCAGTCATATACACTAATATGGTTTTAGGCGATTAAGAGAAATAAGTAGACCTATTTGAAGATTTTTTTTTGTGTGACAGATGTGACAACCAGTCTTATCGTATTACCTAGTACTAACTGGGTTGTGGAGATCAGATATTTAGTCGCTTCATGTAAGATACAGCTATAGTATTCAGCTGAATCTGGTAGGCATCTGTCTAGTCTTTTTCTGGCTAGTCTTTTGATGACAATTTATCAAAAGACTAGCCAGAAAAAGGCTAGTTATAGGCCCTTTTGAATCATCAAAAACAAAAAGGTGAAGCTACAGTCCCAGTCACAAGGTATAATAACTGTGTACGGACTGTAGTTACCCATTCCAAATCCATCTCGATTGAGAAGAATTGTTTACTCCGTCAATTACACTGTTTCTGTTAGTCTGCATCATACCAGTGTTGGGTAAAAGCCACTCACCATGATTTCAAGTTCTTTTCATTCACGTTGATCATGCTCAGTAATTTACGTAGAAGATATTTCGGAGCAATTCATGGAAAATATGCGGAAAAATATAGGATAAATCTTTGCCAAGCATTGAATTGCTAAGCGACATTGCTTTTACTTTGTCCTTGATTATGTTTTTGTCCATCATAATGGAGACTTATACAGACACAACCAAATGCACAATCATCCTCACACAGGCACAAATAAGACACTGTATAACTACTATAATCCTATGCTATACTATTAAATGCACAATATTTGTTTGTGTAAACATTTGTTTGTAATCACGTTCTCGAAAACGACTGTCTCATATCTGGGAAAACTCGTTTTCTCTATTTTCGCCCCAGCCTCGAATTAGGTCACCCAGATACTAATTAAAATTAAATTAAATTAAAATTCATGTATTTCAGGTTCATAACCCATATTGAAAACATCTTACATTATACACACAAATATATATACAATAGCACACAAAAATAATTTAGACAAATTAGTTAGTTAAGTTTGAATATTTAAAAATGTCATTAATTTGTATATAAATAAATAAAGAAAATATATATATAATAATGAAACGGTTTCATTTGCATGAAATACGGTATAGTTAGGTGTTAATGAGATGACTTTTATTTCATCCATCCGTGTCAAACCGAACGCCACGATCCCAGCAGCCAATCATTCAGCCACCGCGCCATCAATCTCTTTATCTTATTGTATTCTAATTGTTACAGATTGGGTCTGATATCTCAGTGGAGCGCCCTCGCAGGGAGGTACGGCGGTTTGGTGCCCGCGCCCTGGTACTGGCAACGACCGCAAGATAGGACCACACCGCCCAGAGGTTGGTATATGATTGATGGTTTTTCTATTGGGACAAACAGGGTGCACTAGATTACTCATATAATACAACATTAGTTTAAGTATTACATACGAAACCTGAAACACGTGTCTAGTATTTTTATGTAAAGAATCTATGTACAAAATTTCAAAACTGTATCATGAAAAATCACAAAGTTATAAGCTTGTTCTGTTATCTACTTGTCCGCACAAAAACGTGGTCTCCACGCGGCGCGCCCGCGCACGCGCTTTCAGTGTCATCTTGAGCTCATTGATAATAATAATTTGGCAGTAGGTACCTAAATGATTGCGATAGGTACTTAGTATCGCTCGGTGTCCAACTTGTAGCCTTTTTTAAATATTTTTGGGACAAAATATAACATGGTATAAAAATTATTGGAATCGATTCAGTTACTTATTCTGAACAAACTATATTAAGGTTTCGCTTATACTAAAAATAATGTTGTATAGCTAGTAGATAATCATTAAAAATACACAGCCTAAATCGCTAAAAATGTAATCAGGTCTAAACTTTTGTAAACTCCAAGAGATCTTCTTCTTTCTTGTTTCTTGCCCGTTCTTCTCCAGTTATTGTGCCTTCTGACTGGGACTGTAGCTTCATTTCAATTTTATCTTTTTTTCGACTATTCAAAAGTGCCTGTAACTGGCCTTCTCTTCTCTTGAGGTCAATTCGGCCATTCTTGTTTAGGATGATGTTTTATATTTATATGTGAACCCTAAAATAGATGTGCATTCTATAAGTTTAGTAGGCAACCAACTTGGGTAGGTACAATATCCTTAGCAAAGTAGCCGGCAACCTTCTCATCATACATACAAACACAAAATACCCTTGCAAACTTATTAAAGTTTTTAAACTAACCCGTTACTAGGGACTGGACTATTTGCAATTCATGACTACTTTTGTTAGCTTGGGTCTTACCTGTTAAAACAAATGTATATGTGTTAATAAGTAAAATAAATAAATCATGCTGAGAATTGTCCATACACAGGCCAAAATCAGAATTGCCTTTGCGACAATTCAACCATTACGGCCTTTCAAGACCAAGGGAAGGATGGGAAAGAGATATAGCTATACAGAACGTCTAGCGCAATCTCTTTCCAACACTGAAATTACTCCTGAGTTACGACGTCATAGTAGGCCTCCAGTTAACTAAATCGTTCGGTTAGAAACCTGAATATTCAGTCCAGTTATCCCCCACTTAGTAAGCAAGTTACTTTGATGACCATTAAATGTATTCCGTACCTCTCAAAGGCAATAATGGCAAAATGATGGTAGAATAGATGTCTTGGGAAACTGCCATCAAAGCAGACGGATCTTTGTCAATCTAGACTGTCTATGGTCAAATACTCGGGTATTTGTGACAATCAGACCATTTGTAGGCACTAGTTTAGATTAGGCATTGCGTTTTCTAATATGTACCTAAATGGGTAAATTCTGATAGAATAAGAGAGTGATAGATATGGTTTTGGCATTTTGTTAATTAATAGGCCTAATGATTCCGATAAATAAAACGTGGATGACTATTGTTCATTCTAATTGTAAAAAAATATAAGTCCATAACACAGTCGTGTGTGAATCGTAATTACATTACGTTTCTATACGTATCTTTCGCAAATCTAATAGCTAATCGTCACAATTTACTTTTAACATACAAGAGAACCCTCCTAAAATAACTAGACAAAACACAACAATATAAACTGAAACCCAACCCCAGAAAATCCATTCCCATTTTCCCGCGTAATTTCTAAACAACACAGCCATTACTGTCTATTAGTCGGCCACAGATAATAAATGATGTCAGCAAGCTACCGGCAGAGATTAGCGCACTAGTGGGGCGTCCGGACCTAATCGATTCTATGCGATGTATCGAGACTATCGAGTTACCGACGTGATTTCGGTGTCAGGTTGAAGTTGTGATGCCGGATGCGTTTTGACAAACTGTTGTCGGGTCGAGTAGTGGTTTTCGATTATTTGAAAATTGTGTCGAATGTTGAGTTCGAATTTGGAATGGTGTGAGGCGTTGGATTGGAAAACGGAAATTCGGCTGTTAGAAATGTTAAGAGTGTCGAATTATTGAGCGAATTATTAGTGACTGTGAGCACAGACGCCTCTTGTTAGAAAACTATCTATATATAACTAATACCTATGTATATGGACATCACACTAACGGTATTTAAAGAATAAAGATGTAGTGGCTAAGAAATAAGTTTCTGCGCTTCGGGTGATAGGTTCAAATTCAGTTAGTAACAAAAAAAAAGGCCTACAGGAAATCTCGAGTCTGAATCGTTAATGCATGCGATATTTCGCGTTCATGATAGCCAAATTCTCTGCTAAAATAAATAAGAAAAATTCAACCTCGTATCTTTTGCATACCAGAAGTTGCAGTCGCCGGACTGCGAATTGGCTGCAGAAAACAGATGTACACACGGCGGCACATCAAGCTGTACATTTCCAGTTTAACATGGCCTCGCTTTGTATAATTTTTTCTAACAACGAGAGATCCGTATAAACTGTTTTTGTATAGCGTGATTGGCCGTCGTGCGTATATTATTTGTCAAAGTCCGCAGTCCTGTCCGGAATTCAGTCCGCGTGGTTGGACCATACTATCTTTCCGAAGTTGCGGCCGTGTAGTGCGCGAGGTCCCTTATCAGTTTAACTACACTATATTTCTTGGTAAGACTCTTTGTCACATTTTTGAGCGTTTGGCTACCCGTAATGACTTTCAAACATATCTATTCAATTTATATTTAAAGAACTGAATATATTTATTTTAAAGATTATAGACTGTTCCAAAAGACTTACAATAATGCCTTGTCCCTAAATCGCTCGCAAATGGATCTGTCCAACCAGTCAGGTCAAATTTCGAACATGACCTAGACTGACATATTTGTTACTAACAGATTCTGTCAGTATTCCTAGCCGGTCCGCAATTAAACCGAACCTAAAACAGGTAAGCCCAATTTTTACACCCCGTACACCCAAACTAACCTATTATCCTACCGCAACAACAGCTGTCAACACAACTGACATCAAAAACTAACATAAACACACTAGGCACACGTTACCTCTAAACAAGCAATCACCGTAACATGCTCTGCCCCCGACGCAGCTTTAATTTTCCCAAACCCATCTCACTGACGAAACAAAAGCTTCGCCATTTCACGCGGTCCAAACCGACCGAACAATGCTTTTCTGCCACGGTGTTGTTAGGTTGGGGACTTCTTTCCCTGTTTCGGGGAAAAAATCTTTCTCGGGGAAATGAAATCTTTGGGGAAACTACGCGGACCGATCAGATAGAACAACATTAAAAAATAATGTCGAATTTAGGAAATCATAAGTAATAGTACTGTAATAGTAGTCATTATTTGTAATGATTGATTTTGATTTTAACTTACGTGTAGATACTAAGAATGCCGATTGCGTTTTGTAGCACGTAAAATACATACACAGGCACAAAATTCTATAGTAAGAGGTACCTTTTGTGAATGAACACACTTTTATATCTCTCCGTTTGTTTCAATTCCTGTTTAAAAAAAAATATGGGGACAAAGTTGCAAAATGTATCGTTTTTGGAAAAAAAAATGGGGAAAATTCAGAAACTCGATCTAGCATCCCTGTTCTGCCATCACAGCGCAATTACTGACGAAACAACAAATGTAAATCCATCTCTTTCGCACCCACGACATTCCGTATACGAATCAGTTCGCGCCAAATGCGGTGTCGTCGCTATGTTAGAGTGACGTCGCGCGCGCTCGTTTTAATTTTCGAATGCGGTTTATACGGAACGCTGTTTTGTTTGATTGCTCGGTTTTTGAGGAGTGTTTTTTTTTAAATTTTTGTGATTATTGACGAGGGCACAGGTGTGGGGTGCCAAACTTCAAAAGATGTTTGTTAAATGAACATCGTAGGGAAAGCTGCAAGGATATGAATGTTTAATTTGAATGGCAATGTTCTTTTACATCTTCATTATTAAAACTGACAAAGTATTTGGTCGCCTTAATTAAGACACGTCAAGTTTTTATCAAAAATACCCCCGATTATTTTCGAAAACCCTGTAGGTACATAGTTTGATATCCTGCTTTTTCGTGTTTATCACACCTTAAGAACTAACTAGCGAGTGTAGCAACCTGCCCCGGCATCGCAGAGATGCATTTTACTAATGAAGAAAATGAGAGGAGTACACAGAAAAAACAAATCTTTTGATACCTTGTCCTGACACTTATCTATAGATCACAAAAAAATAGCAAAGTCGGTCGAGCAGTTCTCAATTGATGGTCCTTCATATATGGGGCAATAATTGGCGTGTTTCCATGCAAATACCTCGACTTCGCCGTTACAATTCCGTAGCTAAGTATTGAATAATATCTTGCGCTGCAAACACGTAAACTGCTTAACTCGTAAGCGGTTGTGTAAACAGCAAGCGGGCACTAACACAGGATTACTCGCATGGCTTCTAAAATCAATGCAAATCACACATCACTAACAACCAGTGAGAAAAACCTCTTTGTTCTAAACCAAACTGTGAAATAACAGCTCAACTTACACGGGTCGGGTATTGTTGTGCGACCAGTAAACAAGAGCTTTCATATCTAGGCTCGTGTATACAGGCTAGAGAACTTCATTAAATTGGTTTTATCATTGTTAAAACTTAGAAAGTCCACTAGAATTTTAAAATTAAACTCTATTTCTAGTGTTTTAGGGTAGAAACTGCAATGAAAGTATTTCTAATTCGTATGAAGTGATTCATACAAGTGTAGATGACAATAATAGATGTCTCTATTGCCATTCCATTTTCGAAATTTGAATTACTTTTTTAATTGTGTGGTTGAAACTGCGATTTCTCGCGGTTTTCGGAATGTTGTGTTTTCGTCTAATGAATAGCCTAAAGTAATGGTCCATTTAAGCCAATTAGCCCGTTGCCTAGTGTTCCACCTACTAAGTACGAACTAGTTAACTAGTACAAACCGTTTATAACGTATTTAGTAGCCGCTTCATTAGTCTGGTCGTGTTATGAACTAGTTTTTATGTAGTCATAGTCTCTGATTCTGGTTTGAGGAGCTCGTGGCTAAATAATAACCGCCGCTCTGGTTGATTTTTAGGTTAAGCCACGCTTGCCTGTTGATCCACCCATTACATACCGAGTTTCCTCCGTGCCTCAGACAGCACGTTAAGCTGTTGGTCCCGGCTGTCAATTGTAGATCTTAGACAGCCATTACAGGTAGTCAGTAGCCTGAAAGCCTTACAATCAGAGTGTTACCAAGGGGTCCCCTGTTTGCACTAAAACTTGTATAGTAAAACATTGGTTCTTTTGGAACGCGGCCAGGCCATGGTCGGAACGAACACCGCCATTTTTTTTTTCAATACAATTTTCACAGATTTTTTTTAATGTTTTTCAAACGCCTATCTGTCAATATCTTTAATGTGTCAAAAGATCTCTGTAGCACTTTGCCCATCATTTGGCAATCAGGGGTAAAAATCTCTCTCTCTCAATCTCAGCGCACGTTTTCATCATATAAGAATAATCTTTACCTAATATTAAAAATACGAAAGTTTGGATGAATGGATGGATGTTTGTTACTCAATCACGCCAGAACGGCTGAACGGATCTGAATGAAATTTGGCACAGACATAGATTCTGAAAGATGTCTGGAATATCACATAGGATTTGACTTTATTTTTCTTACACATACACACCAAAATTTCCACGCAAACGAAGTCGCGGGCAACAGCTAGTAGTATCATACGTACGTACGCCTCTCTTTCTCCTTTTAACCTAATTAAATAAAACAACTCCTAACACAAACGAATACATTTATTGCTTAGACATCACCCTGTTAAGTCAATAGAGCTTAAAACAAATCAGTGCGTATTAACAAGTAAGGATTCTTTGTGGTTAGAATACTCGGTTATTTTCCAACAATCGAACATCAACCTTATTTAACACAACTATAAAGCTCATTGCGATCTTGACAGATTTGTCAGTGGTAGCCAACCCAACTGCAACCTTATTGCAATAAAAGTAAGGATCACATTGACGTAAGATCAGAGGTAATATAAATATGAAAGGACTTCAGCGACATATCCAATTACTGTTAGTCGATTTAAGCTTAATACAAATCGAACAACGCCTTTGATTGGGCAATTTGACGGGTTTGGTTGGAATACGAACGCGTTTTATAGTTTTAAATAAAGAAGCTGTTCTTTTTGTTTTTTGAATAAAAAAAGGTCGTCTAATTTATCATGATAGGTTTAGTACCCGTTTAGCGAACTTCGGAAAAGGACATTCTATCAGCAGTAACAATAATGGAAACGTCAAAAATATATTGGTTTTACATAGGCTACCGAAAACCTGTCAAACCAGTTGAAATTCGTTCTAGACCCTCTGCTTAATTTGGTTGTAAGACTATCCATTTAGAAGACCGTGCTCGTTTTTATCCATTAGGCTTACGTTACCTGAATACTTCTTTATTCTTACTAACAGCCACACCCTTGTTACAGAAGACTCAACCACCAACGAAGAAGGCTCAGCCGGCGGTTCCCCTCGTATCCGGAGCCCAACACGAGCCCCCACCCCTCCTTCCCCCTCCCGTTCCTCGCCCCGCTCCCCTCGCCTTCATCCAGCGCTCTACCCTCAACAACCAGACGTCCAGGACTCAGACCCTGACGTCGACGAAAGTGACGATTTTGATAAGGATGAAAAACGGGACCCCAACGCTAATTTGGGCAAAAGAAAGAAGAAAACCCGAACAGTCTTCTCCAGGTCCCAGGTCTTTCAACTAGAACAGACCTTTGACATGAAACGGTACCTTAGCAGCTCGGAACGGGCTGGTTTAGCTGCGTCCTTACACCTAACAGAGACTCAGGTGAAGATCTGGTTCCAGAATAGAAGGAACAAGTGGAAGAGGCAGTTAGCTGCGGAATTAGAAGCTGCTAACATGGCGCACGCTGCCCAGAGACTGGTCCGCGTACCGATATTGTATCATGAATCACGGCCGACCTCGATGCCTCATACCCCAATGCCGCTGCACCCTCAATTCAACGATGGAGTTGGGGGGGTGTACTTCCCTACTCAAGCTCCTCAACAGTTGCAGCAGCTGCCAGGGTCCCCTGTGACGTCCAGGGCTCCGCTGTCCAGCCTCGTGTAGTGTTCGCTCGAGCCCGCACGCTCGGAGGACGGACATTTTTGAACATGGCCAAGATGGACGTGTCTGAATGAAGTCAGTGCGGGGACTAGTCATTGTCGGGAGTGTAATTGCCAAATCGTTCAAATGTAACTTATTGTATAGGTTGGTTGGTGGTGGGACGTGTTTGGACAGGTCTCGGAATTGTGATGTGGACGTTAATTCTTTACAAGCGATCGCTTTGCTACCGCCTCGTAAGACGCAGCTTATGGACATGTAAGAACCAATTGTAATTGAAAAAGGAACGTAGTATATTTGACAGCTTTCTGACTTTATAAGTTTAATGGGGAAGGCCTGTCAAAGCTTGTTGTAAATGGCGTGGTTATAGCTCAGTCCCATCTGACCAATGAGGTCAAGCTATTTTAAAATATAAAAAGACTTTGACTGATTATGAACCAATGACGATGCTTGGGACTAACTATGCTAGCGCCATTATTTTTGAAGTTCCCTGAACAGGCACTGGCATGGAATTCTTAAGTACTATTAAGTTCCTTGGTCACAACTTACAAGAACAAACTATTATACGTTTTGTGTATGGACATCGATATTCGATTTAAAGTCGAGGCAAGTAGTCAGGTAACTTGTTGAATTAAAGCTAGTGACCACGCTAAAAGGTTTTATGACCAGTCCGCCATTGCCATGGGTTCTAATCTTATCCGAACACGCCCCGACCATTTTATTTACGCGCTAGATAAATTGCAACGGCGGCGGCGTAGTACTACGTTCTATACGCTTTATGGACTAAAGAGGTTTTACAAACTTGTTAGGTGGATTTTTTTGTTATCTATGATCGGTTTTGTCGATGGCTTGGTTGCTTGGATGAATAAATTGTATGTGTAGTAGGTAGTACTAAAGGTTGTTCCATAAACTTTAAAAACGATCTAGTTTTCGCGCTTTTTCTGAATTTACAAGTGCGAGCAGAATGGTTGCGAACGTAAAAGTTGCGTTGAAAAAGTAAAGGATCTAACAAACTGGGACGGACAGATTTGACACTTTAGTTATGTACAGACGCCAGTACATCAAGTTACCACGAACTCAAATATCTCCAAATGATTTTAAACCATAAAATGCTGACGGTTACGTTCAAAATCGAATGAGAAAATTTGAGAGTTTGTGGTAACTTGATGCGCTGTCGACTGTACAAGAGTATCTGTCTAAGTGCCAGTCCGTGCAACTGGCGAAGTGAAAAAGTTTGTGGTACGCCTACGTCGTTGATAAAAAATATAAATAGTAAAATGATTCGACTAAATGTTACGTACAAAGATCAATGTAATTCCGTGTTGTATATTGATGTAAATAAGAATGTTTTAAATCCTCCATTTATTGTAATTATTTATTTATTTGCGGATAAGTTTTGTAAATAATAGCTATTGAAAGAACTGAGTATTCGTTTTTTAAATATAAGCTTTCGATTTGTACTGTCTTTTCACTGTTTATTTTATCGCTAGCTATCGAGTTGTCGGACGTGAGGTTTGTGTTAAAAAAATAATGGGTGTTTAAATAAACTTAACGAAGCTGAAAGGCACTTGTTCACATTGTCATTGCGATCATTTTGTTGTTCTGGACCATACCTGGGAACCTTTTAGTTACGGAGATATTGGGGGTCAAAGTTTCAACTTTTTTTTTTAAAATAATTTTACAACTTTACTTTAAATACCCCCACGACCCCCGTACTATTCAATGCATCTATCAGCACAATGTTTTGAACGTTACGTTGGGTCCTAGAATAAAACGTGATTTTTCACCCCACAAAAAAAGTCGTTTCGTAGCAATGATTTTTACGTAGGGTTACTTAGTTTTTGATGTACAGAATGCTCTGTTGACGGCTTTGTGAAGGGTCCGTTGACACCGTGTATGTTCTAGAGGTGAATCATTCGAAGCTCAGGTTAGCCAACTTTAAAGCTAGAAGTAAAATAACTGTGAAGGGACTGTAGTTCTTTTTTTTAAATTAATTTCTGTAATTTTATAGTCTTTGTCTAGTCGCCGTGTAATAATAAAATTTTGTTTTAATTTGTAAATGGCAGTTTATGCTTTTTTTTTCTCGATTTTTTTCTGAAATGCTTTGGAAATTTGTACTTAACTAAACTTAGTTTTTTTAAACTAACATTGTTTGAACTACTACTTTTCATTAAAGCTGTAACTTTATATAGTGCTTCAACTTCGCTAGCTAATTCTTTGACGTTAATTACTCTTCTTGTAAATTGGCATATCAAAAACGAACGCAAAATTATTGCGACCTTTGACATTGTCGAAAAAAAAAACAAAATTAAAAAGTAAACGAACAAAATGCTCAGAATATTGTAAATATTTTTAAGAAAAACTTACACTGTGTTACTGTTTTTAAGTATTTTTAAACCTCAGTATTTTTAAATATTTATCCAGAGAGAAATCGATTGATTTCTAATCGAATATTATGTTTTATAAGTATAACCTGTGTTGCCATGTTGCTTCAATGTAATTCTGTAATATTGCTAGCCTAAATAAAAAACTAATTAAAACAATGCTTAATTCTAAAATATTAATGTTATTTACTGATAGTAGTTGAATGATCTTCGTAATTGTAATATTATGCTGAGGTAAGGCGAGAAAATAAAACGAGTATGCAATATCTGTGTCGTTTATTTTTCCAACTATTTATGTTAGAAGAAATACCCGAGATGTATAAATATAAAAAAGTGTTGAATATTTAGAATCTCTTTAGTCACCATCCATAGTTTGGTTAAGATAATCGAATGAATGAAAGACCACATAAAGAATAACTAGACTTTATTCTTTCCAAAGCTTCCTGTAAACAAAACAGAAGAGCACTGAAACCTATCAATTGGTACAAGCACATCAAGCTACTACAATCTGTCAAATTTATTTAATAGAATTTTAACTTTATCGCTGATGCGTTAGGTTCAAAGTTGATTGCAAAAATTTGACAGTTTCGGGTAGATTGATGTGCTGGCGTATGTACTACCCATACTAGCAGGATTCCTTTAAATAAAGTTCCTTAAACAGGACAACCGATGAAACAACCCCCTAATTCCACAAAACAGCAAAAATAATTAAATTACACTCAGGATCTTCGCGCGTGCCATGTTATCTGGCCATCAGATTGCCAGAAAGTAAAGTAGGGTAGTTAAACGCTGGCACGCGGCGCCGCCACTAACACGTCAGCTCCGTATCCGGTCGGCGTGGGAGGCACGCTTCCGGTCCGGATGTGAAGCCTGGTTTACAAGGCTAATATTATTTTTAACGCTGGCAACATCCGGAAGGGAAAGTGTGAAGGATGGTATTTTTTGTGGTGTTGCAATTATGTTGTTGAAGCTAAGGCCTTTCGTAAGTATCGTCAAGAATTGACAAAAAAATATTTTCAAGTATCTTCCTCTTGTTGGAAACTTGTGGTTCTTACCAAGGAATAGGTAAACTTCATTGATAGCCTAGTGGTGTGACCGTCGGACTGTCAAGTCATAGGTCTCGAGTTCGAACCCAAGACACGCACTTCTGATTTTTCGGATTCATGTGCGTATTTGAATAATTATTGCTTGCTTTGGTAATGGAAAACATCGTGAGGAAACCAGCATGGATGAGAGATATTTTTCGACGGCTTGTAAAGTCAGAGGTCTATGAACGGCATAAAAACTCTGACACCAGGTTAACTGTTAAAAGGCAACCTGATTTCTTAAAGCATCAGTAAAAGGACTTCAGCGAGTAGGCTGGCCCCGTGGGCTGATGGAGCACACAAGTCCTGAAGCGGGTACAGTATATCGGCAAGCGCAACGTTAAACGTCCCCAGCTAAATGAACTGACGATATTTTAAAGGTGACTGGGTCAGACTGAATACGGAAAGCGTAGACCAGAATGTTGTGGTGCAGCTTGGGAGAGGTCTATGTCCAGCACTGAACTGGCTCAAAAACGCCTGTTCCTCTAACAGCACTGTAATGGTTCCTTGATTCCCGTGACGAACATATTTGCAAGTTTTAATTCAGAGATGGTAATGTCTGAAGGCAAGTAAGAGCAGTCACAGCTAGACTTGACACGCAGTATCCAGATCAATAGGTTTTATGAAAAATACTAGTATTCAGCAGCATCCGCTGAGATTGGAAGCCCAATTATGAAAAGCCTGATGGTGATGATTATGTTGGGAATGAAATAGGTAAAGTTTGCTCTGATTCTGATAGCACTTGTACGTTATTAAATGCTCTGGGTTCGATTACCAGGCAAAGCCAAAATAATGTCAGTAAACTGAATAAATACACATACAGTTATTATATTATCAGATTGCGTTAAACATTTAATTAGCCACTTGTCTCATTAATTACAAAATAAACTTATCTACTCATTCACGAACGAATTAATAAAACAAATACAAATTGAGGTAATTTCCGCTTCCGATAATTTCCACATCAATAATGTCGTTACATTGAATCAATCATCGAATTTTAATTAATATCCGTTATCGCCATTAACTGACCATTCACAAATATATCAATTTAATTAAGCGATTCGCGATATTAATTCGATTATTACCCGTCGTAAAAATGTTACAAAACAGTCTGTTTTACCGCGTAAACGACGCCATGTCACGAACGCCCCGCCATTATCATAAAGCAATTTGGATTTTATCGTTAAGTAATAGAGATTACATTGGTTTATCACGACAATCCTCTAATTACCGTTATGCATCGCCGGAAACGTCACGCCATACTGTAATTTTGTGTTAAAATGGACCTTATAATTGTTGCACTATGATATCATTTCCAAAAGTTGGCGGTGAAATTTTGACAGTGTCATATGTGTTTTTGGGGCGAAGGAAAGTAGACTCTGCTGGGATGATTTCATAGATTCTTTTAGTTTTTTTGCGGTTACTTCTGCGCCATCTATGGCTTTATTAGATCAAGTTAGTGCGCCGAGGAATCTCAATTTAATTAAAAATGGTGGATTTTATCGGTAAATCGCGCATGCTTGCAAGTGTTGGCACGCTCCGATTGTCGTTCGGCGCGCGTCGGGGATACTCCATGTTGTTTTTATCAACTGTCACTTAATTATCGAAATTGAATTTGGAACGTGCGCCCACCATGTTTGAGTTTTTATTAAGTGCAGCTGTTTCTTTGATTTTCATTTGCTAATGAGAATTCTTTTGATGAGATATGGATGTTAAATTAATTGATCATATTTTTTATTTGACTTTTGAATTTTATTATCCTGAAATGCCTGAGCACTCTGTTAAATTATTGTTTTAGTTGAAAATAGTCTGGGAATTATTGTGCACGGTGCAAAAACTATTTTTTTCCTCGAGTTAATAGTTCATCATAGATAGGATAGCCAAAGAATATTGGATACGTTCAAAAATAACCTTTATTACCCCCCAGAGTATCATATTGTTTACTTTAAACTTTTAATTGCTTAAAAGCGTCCAAAAAACTCCACAGTATCAATTAATAACATGTTAAGAGGTAATTTAGGTGAACTGTCAGTTATTGTAACAGATAACACGACACGAAGACCTTAATGGCGGACTCGATGTCACACCGCCCATGTTTTAATGATGACGGAAAAATACGGAACTAAAAATAATGTACGAAACTTTTTACCTTAATTGACATTTGACGAAGACACTAGCGCCATTGATAATCGCAATGTAACTTGGTCGAGTTATACGTGTTTGTATTTAAAACTTGTAATTATTCAAATTTGGAACGGCAGATGCGTTTGAAAACGATAATCGATTTTGTATACGCAGCTTAGTTGATTAAGCATTATAGAAATCATCTTCAAAGGACTTTGGACCTAATATTTCAGGAAATAAAGATTTTTTTTTGATTTAGATGTACTTATTCTGAGTTGTCAAAAAGTCTTCTTTGAAAACTTTTTCATTTTTAAAACAAATGTAATTGTGTTTTGATAATGTTTTCGGATACACTTCCGAGGGTTACATTTGAACCGCAACTGAGCAGTTAATGGTGTGTTTAGTTAAAAAAACAATGTATCTAACAATTATTCGAGTTAATGACGCGTGTAAAACAACGATACTTTAAACAAATTAATGAAAAAGTTGATAGCACGTTAATATTTGAGGTGTGTCGGATGTATTATATTTTACTGTTTGTAAGTATTTTATTTAAAAGTTTACTGAATGAACATCATCACACGTGGGCTAAGGGCATGTTTTATAAATAAAACTATATTTAAAAAATAAGCTGAATATAATTTTAACAATTAATACTCGAAACCGCCGATTAAACACGCAATGAATACTTTATGACTAGATTTTTAAAAACGATCTGTAAAAAAAATAAAGGGGTTTGAAGAATTTCTTAAAAGTTGTACTTAGCTTAATTTTTGAACTAAAACAAATACAAAAACAAAACAACAAAGGCTAAAACTTGATAACGTAGGTCTAAAACTAAAACTAAAAAGTCTCAACTCTACTACTACAACTACTACTACTTACTTAGTTAGCTCTAGTTTTCTAGTTTATTATGGTTAACAGATAAAAAAAGCACATCATCATCCATAGCTCGACTTCACCCACTGCTTTGTATAGACCTCTTTTTGATTGTGCTAAGCTCCACGTTCTTGTGCCCGCCCCATCCAGAATATTCCCGCGATGGCAACAACGTCACCTGCACATCTCGCCGCCGGACGACCAACACTTCTTATCAATCCTTGGACGGCACTGTGTCACAGCTTTACTCCATAATAGGCATATAACAACATAATTAAAAGGTAAACAAGACCTATCTCCAGTGTAACTCAATGGAGTCTGCCCTTTAAACCGTACCATACGATGACCGTGCCATGAACATATCAGGCACGGAAATAAATATGACATGGTGTACCATGCCCACTAGAACGTATCAACAGCGTATCATAACCGTTTATAACGGGCTTAGAACGGTCATCTTACGCGTTTAAACCTTACATTTTTTGTATTGAAAATTATAAGACTATGCCCCTAGACAGTTCCGTCACCGTCGAGTGCCATGCACGGAGCGTAAACAGTTGTCGGCGAAAATATTGTGCCGGTGACTTCATCAACACCATAGAGCATAGTCTCATACATTTCAATAATTACAATTTTTTTTTTTCGGTCATGGAATGGTACGGTGTAGTGGACAGAATCCTTAATCCATTTGTAATCGCTGGGCGTTCTTTACCAACAATTTATACATAATAATATTTAGTATATAACGTTATTATATAGTAAATAGGCGCTCGTCTGTGTAACGAGCGGATGTCGTGCAACCACTGTGTTTACAATCGCTACACTTTTCGCCATCGTTAAGGGATAGACGGTTTTAATGAGTTCAAAGTAATAACTCCAAAGACAGGTAAGCAGGCGCTTTATGTAAAATACTGTTATTCAGCCGCATCCAGTTAGACTGGAAGCTGGCACTAACATAGTTGGGAAAAGGCTAGATATTTTAATGAAGAAATAATCATTCCATAAGCATCCTGTGTTTTTTCCAGAGCAGAGCTCGATCGCCCAGGTATACTATGTATAATCTCTAAAGAAAAACAAAAGTTCAATTATAACAGAGTAACAGCGATGTCTTATTGAATCCATCTGCTAACCTATAACCTAAGCAGGTACCAGTGGCGAAGGTTCCATACAACTCGATACCTACCGGCTTCCCTTTGAAAAATGGCACAGTCAGTATTCTGTAGACAAATAATATACTCACATTGAATATATTTACTCCGGCTTACCTCTTACAAAAATTGACCCTTCGCTACTGGTAGGTACAGACGCCAGCACGTCAAGCTACTACAATCTATAAAATGTATTTAATAGATTTTCAACTTTATCGCTAAAGCATTAGGTTCAAGGTTGATTGTGAAAATTTTACAGTTTCGGTTAGCTTGATGTGCGGCCGTCTATACTCTAAAACGAGGAGGTTTTCTCAGATAATCTCGCAACGGCTGCATGTAAAGAACTGTTGGCCTTAGATATCTGAAGGAAGGCATCAATAAAAAGGAAAAATAAGAATATATATTTTTTTTTTTTAAATATTAAGAGGTTCGGTTTCCCCTTAAGGTGTGCGCAGTAATTTTCACCCGCTTCTAATAACACAGAGTGGTTCCACGCGGCTCTCCGACGATCGCGCCATTACAGGCTATTTAGTGCGACTGCACACGAGCAACTAAGACAAGATTTCGCAAGACTTGATGAGTACGGAGTTGTTGTGGGAGAATATCTCAGTAACAGCCATGGAGTCTGGATTTCCAGTTAGTTCTTGGTAATACGATACCCCTTGGTAAGACTGGTTGTCAGACTTTTACGCTACTGACCTGTAATTACTGTCAAAGATCTATAAATGACAGCAGGGACCAACAGCTTAACGTGCTTTCCGATGTACGGAGAAAACTCGGTATGTTATGGGTGATCACCCATCTACGGACCAAGATAGGCAAGTGCGACTGAACCTGAAGACCTGAAGATCGATACGAGCGAGCTCCTCATTATTATTATTACAAGACAAGTTGTCGAGTAAAAAACAATGAATTTCTTGTCTTGCATCGGGCAAGTGTGTGGGGACACTAACGCGCATCTAATAGCGGTCGACATAACAATTGTTTATTGACTCTATCGAGTTTTACGCGCCCTTCTGATCCATGCCCGTACCTTATTGGTTGCTAAATACTTTAGCTTTCGGGCATGTGTTGATGGTTTCATATCACTTTTGTTAATTTATTTATTTAGAAGTTATTGCGTTAGAAACTGTACTTTACCGATCCATCAGAAAACCTTCCACCTAGGCATGCGTTGCCGTGGCCGACATTGAAATCTCTAAAAGACTGAATCTAACGGCCGGAGTAAAGATAATCTTCATGGACGGCTCAGATCTCAAGTGCGTATGCGGCGTCTCCTCACAGACAATGGCCCACCTTCCATCTTGCACCGCATGCCCTGTCACTTGCGTACTTGATGATTTATAATTATTTACTGGGCGGGCATCGCGTGGTTCAGTGACGGTCTAAACACATTTGAACTTTTTGCCTTCGATACGCAAAGAAGAAGAAGAAAGTGTACAGCAGCGGTTGCTTGCAATGGACGATACTGTGATGGATGAACAATACGTTATGGAAGTTAAATGATTACGTCGTAGTGAAGATAGCATATTTGATGTTACTCAAAATACTACATCGCGCAAGCAGAGTTATCCGCAAGATTAAGATTTACAATACTAAAGTCCGTCAACATCTGATGAAGCCTTACCTACTTTTCTATGGAGGATGAGGCACTTTTAGACCTGTTCCTCATACCTCTAAAATAAAATAAATATCTACCAACAATCGTTTCGTGTAAATTACTTATATTCAACCGCGTTTCGTTAGACTAAATCGAAAATCCAGAAGCAGATTCCTTATGTCCTTAGAGGTCTGGTCTGTGTTCTATTATAGTCAGTACTGCAGGAATCTGGAAAATTACACCTTCATGAGGAATAAATTATCTAAGATATTTTAGAAGTACAGTTTGTGTTAGTTTTCCGCGGTCCTTTATTTCTTTAGAAAGTACAAAACTTACTCCAAAAAAGAGGTCAGGGAAAATAATGAAAATTAAAAACCTTATTTATATGGGCATAGTTTTAATCATCAACCTAGTGAAAATAATTGTCTATTGACTTAACCAACCCATAAACCAGCTGTACCTACCCACCTAAAAACCAACTATATCCTTACCGCCACTTATCACAAATTATCAACTCCTGCGCAATTAACCCGCTGCCTGCAAACAAACACACAGAATACCGTTATTACGTCACTATCTCGTGGTTAGATCTAATTCAACGATGCGCGATAATGAATTTTTGGGGGCGAAGCGTGCGCAGGCGCAGGGCAGCGTTTTAGGGTCGACAAGCTTAGAACAACGATGTTGGGGTTATTATTTCGGGTAGTTAAGTTTTAATTAATCGGGAGCCTTGGTCGAATGCAAAGACATTTAAATAATACTTTCGTTGAATAAAATAAAGCACCTTCTTATAACTCTTCCTGTGATAGTTTAAATAAATTCTCAGTTTCTATTCTTCTGTATGCCGCGGCTTGTTCTTAGTCAACTATTAGGAAGAAATAAGCCTGCAACACCCTGTCCATCGTCTTCCCGATCAAGTACAGTAGCTGTTAATCTATTAGGTTAGTACTTATAATGTTATAAAATATCATACAACTCGAGTTCTATGATGTTTTTTTTGCATAAATACCGATTAAGCTAAGATTCAAACAGCTAGACGGGTTTGCGGCAGACTGAGGAGAAGATGGCAGAACGCCTTGGATTGCTTCCTCGCGAATTGGCGAGAACAAGCACACCATCAAGAGAAGTGGAAGGAATGGGGACGGCCTTTGCCCAGGAGTGGGGCTAATTAAACAACAAAAACCTTTTGACCGTCGGAGCCACATATACGTGACAAGCAAGCCCGTACCCTATACGCCAAACGACACAAATATGTGACAAAATGGTAGGTGAAATTGTCCCCTCCACGCCAGGAGGGGACGCGCGTGTGTTTATGCTCTGGCGGTCCAAATTTTAAGTTTGTATTAATTTTCGTATTGGAAGAAGTCTAAACCAAAGCATTCACATATTTAAATAAAACCACTTATACCTACATGCTTTTAAACCGTCTCGAGTTTTAATTACGTAACGGTAAAATACTGTCATAACCATTGCAAATCATTAGTACCTACACCACAATTTTATAACTTTCCAACTGCATAATTACACCGTAACAAAATCAAGAAATGACAAAAAATAATACATCATTTCGCGATTTTAATCGTCAGTACGGCAAACCCATCGTATTTGCCCCAAGGGTAAATTCTTACGCATTCAAAATCTAGATGGATTCCCCGAAGAACATATGGTAAGTAACCCTATTCAACGATATTTTGGACGAATTTAATTAAGCATCCCGATAAAAAGCACAAACTTAAATTAAAAACATAATTTTAAATAATTTATGGCGGATCATCACGGCATGTTTCCCAAAATTTTTATTATTTTTGTTTATAATTTATAATTAATTAAAGTTTGCATTTTAAGTGAATGTTTATACTTTATACCGATATTCAGTTTAACATGTTAGCTACTGACGTTAATTCGATGCAATAAAATAATTAATTAATGAGTTACTGAGTTTTGTAACTGATGCCGACCGTGTGTGCTAATTACTATATTCCTTTTTACGCATTACCGGGAATATGTCGAGGTAAATTTCGCACACTTATTGTTTTCCGGAGTCGTGAAAATATTGTTACTATGCCGTTAATCCGCATACCATAAATAATAATATTTTGAAAAGGACTTTAACAAGGTGATTACAGGAATAAATAAGTGACTGCCAAACTTATTCCTTGTTATGACATTTGACATCTGATTTAATTAAATTGTGCGAGTCTGTTCGGGAAGGTGTTTAAATAGATTACTTTTACAATGGCCTAATTTCATGGCATGGGATTTCTCGAGAAAGTTTCACAATTCCGTGTCTACTTTTATGTAAAGGGTGTAAGAGGACCTTTAACGAAGCCGAAAGACACTTGTTCTCCCCGTCATTGCGATATTTTTTTCTAGACCATACTTGGTGACTAATGGTGTAAATGGCGAAAATGGTTTGAGTCGAGCTACACGATCACTGACAAATGCTTGCACTGTCTGGACAGGTCCACTCAAATCTGTGTGGTTATTTCTTCAAAAGACCATCTCAGACATTAATCTACATGGTCCTTATATGACTTGAGCAATGTCTGGACTTTAAAAGAGACGGTAACCTCTGAGTTTGTTTCGGATGTTTCTTCTCAGAGTAGTCGGGTACGAAACACAGGCCCCATCTAGTTTTAGAACATAACATGTTGACATGTAAAAGAGTTGTAAACCAATTTACAGAAATAAATATGATTTATGATGATTTATGACCTTCTAGTTCCGGAGATTTTGGTGATCAAAGTTCCATTTTACACAAGTTTTTTTTAAATACCTTTTTTGATGTTATAACTTTACTTTAAAAACCTCCCCCGTACTATTCAATGGCAACAATGCTTTGAGTGACTTAATTGAGTTCTACCATAAAAATAGATTTTTCACCACAAAAAAAAAAGTTGTGTCAAACGTTTGGTTGTCGGCTTCGTGATGGAACCGAAGCCTAGATGAGTCACTACTTAAGAGATTTTGCTGACATAATCGAAGTAAATTGCTATTTATTCGATTTTGTCAGTAAATACGCTCATACGCCTCTAAAAATGTTACCACTGTTATGACACACTTTGCACCACAAATCACTAAATGCTAAACTTATCTTAAACGGCCTCCTGTCTGTCAATCGTTTGAAGATGATTTATATTGATAACTCCTTTCGTAAAAGAGCGGTGTGACGCGCTTAAACTCATGTCATTTTAATTCCAAACCAAAATATCTTCCCCTCCAACTAATCAAACTTATCTTCCATCAAAAGAGTCACCTACCGTTTTACTTAATAAAACAATTAATATTCGTTACACGATGTTTCCCGATGTTACTCGATGTTTTGGCTGCGTCGCATGTCGTTATGTTTCAGACAGACGGACGAACAGATATATTAAGTGTAATTAGACTATAAGGGAGGACACACAAACGATTACCATCGACGCACAAACCACAAAACTCGACACACCTTGACACACAAACGATTACCATGTATTCAGTACATCATTCTGAAGACATCAAAATTTTCATCGGTAATTTAAAAAAAAAATCATGTGTTTCGTAAAAAATTGCAAACCCTACGCGGTCAATTTGTATAGAAAAGCCGATTTAAAAAAAAATAGCATTAGAGGACTTACTCGAACAATCACGAAAAAAGGGCAGTGCCGTCGGAGAGGAAAACTAAGTCAATGAGAGTTCTCTCTCTCCGAGTATTTACTCCGACGGGTATTTAACCTTTAATTTTTATCCACGTGTGACCGTGATTGCGACTTCAGTCATCACTTCATAAGGTTTTTCTCAAACCTATAGATTACAGCTTAACGGTAAACACACAGCTTCGTGTCAATTCGAGCCATTCGGGATTTTTTCAATGATATGGTTCTGTTCAAACGTTATGACGGCTCGGAAGTTAGCTGCGAGTGACGGTCTGCGCATTATACAGTCAAGACGATGCATTTTCTGCGCCCTGTAGGTACCTAAAAATGTTCTGCGCAGTTTTACGTTAGATGTTCAGAGCCGCCATAAAGTTTGAACAGAACTATACTCCATACTGTAACGGACACGTATAAGCATAGTAACAGCATCTGAAACTGACTGCTGGTGGCCTACCATGACGTCTTAATGCAGGAATAATTCCAGTGTGGGAAAGAGATGGCGCTAGACGACCTGTATATCCATATCTCTTTCCCACACTGAAATTACTCCTGCTGTAAGCGTCATAGTAACCCCCCTGATCTGGTGCAATGTTTACGTGTGGTAACAGCAGCGGGGTGTGGTTTAGCCCAAAAACATGCAGCCGAAGTAACCTTTGTCGCTGCCACTGATGACGCGGTGGAATTGGCGAAGTTCTGAGCTAACAAAATATATAAAATTGTCGTGCCAGCGACACGAAGAAGAAGACTGATATGAGCTTTTACTATTACATACCATGCCCACGTAATCTATTTCACTCATAAATTAAAACTAAACCACATAAAAGAATTACGGAAATACGGAAACAAAATAACAAAACAATTAAGGGTGCGTTTCGACTAACGCGTAATTTATGTAAAAACGCGGCGCGGCACAAATCCAATTACGCACTCGACGCGATGGCTGATAAGCACAGTATGCTGTTCATCCACGCTGGTTAGCAACCAGCTTACATTTGGATGAGTAATTGGGTGGTCAGCATTTGCAGGAGTAGGTTTATGCATTTTTGACAGTCGCATCGTTTTTGTATGTTGATGTAGAAATGACATCATTTCTCTGCGACGTTTTACAAACACTAAACGAAATACTGACAATAATATTATATTATTACTAGAATAATAATATTCGTTGGTCTAGTGGTCGCAAGCGCGATTGCTGAGGAAGAGGTCCTGGGTTCGATTACCAGGTCTGGCAGTGTTATTGGGTTTTTCCATGAGGAATTTATCAGTACCAGCCACGGAATCTGGATTTGTGCCCGATTAATGGCAATAGGTTCGCCCCATATTACATGAGACTTGAACATAACTGGCGAAATGTGGGTGTACTATTAGGTACATCTCTGCCTAACCCTTCAGGGATAACAGGCGTAATGTTATGTATGTTCTGTACCTAAACGAAATACTATGTGTATCACTGTTGGAATTTTATGTTTCGGTGCTAGTCAGAAAAGCCACCGGTTTCGGTTTGTTTGCGATGCCACAGCATCAAAACCATAATCACCTAAACTCAAAAATCCTTTTGATCAATGTTCTTGGGGTCATTTTTCGTCAGCTTTGACGATATCGGCAGAATAAAATGACTGTCTTTTCACTAATCATAATGATTGTCTTTATAACATCTTATAAGCTAACACGCAAATACATTATCATAAATAAAACTCACACACATTTGAATAATGTTTGAATGGGTCATCCATAAAGCTGGTTCCTTATCTCAAAGTTTCTGAAGCTTGCTAATACGGAAGCATAAAAACTTATCGCACACAAATCGATGTATTTCAAACATTAAACTCAACGGTGTCAAACTGGTGACAATAAGCGGCCATCTTAAAAACATACGATTCCAATTTCAAATGCAGCGTGCGAGGTACGGCTAGGAGAAAGTACTGATGCGTCCTTTATTTAAAAAGATAGTGGAAGAGGTTCTCTGGAAGTGTCCTTACCTATTTTTCTCCCGTTTTTTGAGTTTAAATGTTTGTTTTGTATTCGGATTGATAGGTTCATTAGACTGGTGGATTTAGGTTTACATAGAATAAAAGCTTTTCAGATTTTATTTTATTTAAGATTTTCATTTTCCTAATTTATAAAATGCAAGTTAAAGATGTCTTAATTGAAACAAGTTGAAAAGCACAAATCAACCACTCACCAACCGAAACCAAATAACATCAACGAGAACAAAATCTAAACAATTAAAATCCACTAATTAGCTCAATCAAAAACAAATTGATGTCTCACCAAACATTGAAACACACGAAATTCAACATCAACCATAACAAATTAAATATTGCCACAACAATAAATTAATGATAAACTACGGAAAAGCTTTTGTAACCGAAGTACTGTTTATTGTGTAGCGAACCGTAATTGGCACTTAAATTGATTTAAAATTTCATCATTTTCATTTAATTATTCGTGTGTTAGACAGATACTTGATTGATTGCTTAATTCCAGTAATACGATTATTTGCACCATTTATTGCGAACCATTTTAATTTACTGTCTGTTACAGGTGATCGTTTAAAAATTAATTGGGAAATGGAGTATTCAATTGTTATTAAGCTTAAATAAATTATCATTAATGTAGCTTTAATGTGCGCGGCTTTAAATGCTGATATTTGTACATTTATTTACTTGCCGTAGCTCAAATGTTGGATGTATAATGAGTATTAAGAAAATTAAAATAAAATGAAATCCTCTACAATTTCTAAGTGAAACAAATACGATCAGTAATTTCTTAGTGCCATACCCAAGAGGGAGTGTCCAATGACACCTCGCTGTTTTGAAATAAGAATGCCGCGTTCGCAATTTGAAACTACGAATTACATGTTTAAAAAACGTAGGGAGCCGTATTTTTCTTTTTTGCTTATATTGAATGCTGCAATATTCATGCATTTGTATACAAACATTGTATTCGAAAATAGTCTTTAATGACTTCTAAATAAAGTGTCACTTTTTTCAGAAGGCAGTAAAACTAAGTTAGTCGAATTACACAAAGCCGTTTATTTTTCCTTTTGTTGAGTATTAACGCGTCGATTTGGGCGTTAAGTTCCTTTTTTGAAAAATGAATAGGTAAATAGTGTTGGGTCGTATTACAAAGCTTCTAAATCATGGATATTTAGTCGATTATAGACTTAGTAATACCATTCTAATGGCTTTAACAATAAGGTTTATTTTGGAGGTCAATTTTGATATTGAAAAAAAAATAAACTGTAACTCAAAAGCTCTTTTATCGAGTCGTTGATTGAAATTAGAAACGAATCACTTTATATTTTAAAACGTATTAAAGTTTGTTTTTTTGTTCGACGTTTTATATTTTTTGCAGATCATGAGAAGAATTGTGTGACAATTTCTTGATTTCAAATCAGATTCAATTGGCCAATCAAGCTTTATAAAGTAAACCGGATTTATATTGAAGTTTTAGCGTTATGTTCTTCTGTTTAAGCTATGTATTTCTGATAGAGGATGTAGTCTTTAGTTTAGTGCATTTTGTACTAACTCTAGATATCTGACTATAATGGTCAACGGTTTCATTAAAACAATCGCAAGGCGCTTTGGAAGAATTTATAATCATTGCAACAAACCATCAAAATATCAAAAAAGACACACACAATACAAATGATTTCTTCATCTTCAGACTAGCGTTTGTACGCGACAACGTTCGTGTCAAGTTTCTTTTCGTCCTTTGAAAGTCGAAATAGCTCCAGAATCACACCCAGATTTAGGTACAAACTTGACCTCATTATAACATTTATCTAACGAACACGGAAAAGAAAATACTTTATTCAAATAACGGTTGATAAAGAAATAGTGATGAAACTTATTACTATAACTTACCATTACAATAGTGATGTTCAGTATATCCGTTACGGCCGATAGTCGATTAATAGACACGTATAATTAGTTGCCTAGCATTAGGGACATTAGAAGTGACATGTCAATGTCAGGGGTGAGAATGTCACCTTTAGTTTGTTATGTCAGTGACATCTGCTGGGTTTTTATTTATTTTTAAAGTGGTAGATAGGAATAACTTTTAATGTTTTAGTTGCTTTAACATTAATTTTGTTTGTTTTTAGAAATGTAAATGTAATAAAATAAAATGTTAGGCCTAAGTCAAAGACGTTTAATATACTTACTTACTTACGATAGACAGGAAAACGCCCTAAGGACTTTTATAGTGTAAATACTTAAATATAGGTCAGTGTGGCCTCATAACAAATTGGTACCATCAGGTTACAAGACTTAACAAAACCGTAAGACATGATAGAAAAACGGGATATTTACGATGTTTACTGTTTTTTTCGAGTTGCCGATATTCCGGCGCTGTTGCAAGCACCATGATCACGGATAAACTGAACTTATTGAGGTGACCATGTTAGTTTAAAAACTAATATGATAGAAAAAGTTCAACAAACCAACTTCGAATGCCATTTCACTTTACGTCAAATATTTTTCTGCTTCTAAAATTATCTCTTGAAATTAGCCTGGATACATCTACTAATCAATGCACAGGTAACAAACTAAAGGGTAGAAGAATGCGTCGGGGGTCACGTGGTGGCTCCCGGCCACCGTAGGCGCGGGCCTGTGGACGGCGAGTTATGGGCTAGCTCGCCGTCCGGCCGTCTTATGACGACAGGCCGTGTCTACGGCGCGTTCATGTCCCACGTGCGCCTCAAAGAGATGTCAGCAAATAAGTAGGGGTCCGCATGGGCCGATGCCTGCCAGGGCTGCGGGACTGTTCGAAAGAGATACCGTGGCCCTGGAACACAAAGGGCAAAGAAGGAACATGGATGGGTTTTAGTCAGTACAAGTCTGACACTCCCTTCCGCTCCGCCCAGAGTGGGAGGTGTCATTTGATGATTTCCCATCCGAAAAAAAAAAAAACAAAAAGGGTAAAAGAATGAATTACTTTCCAAGCAAGCATGCATGATGATGAATGCTTGCATAGAACGTTACATGTTCAGTTCCAGCTGTCGATGGTCAAAAGCTGCCAGCACAATTCACTGCAGTCTCTGTTTCCCGATATTTATAAACTGGATCTCTTCTAAGTTCGAGTGAATCGGTTTCTTCTAGGCAAGCGTGCTCCACCCTAGGCCGCGTCATTTCTTCACATCAGGCAAGTTGCGGCCAAACGAAAGCTTATTTAATATTAAAAATAAAACGCGTCCTCCCTTAGCACTAGAAGAAAATGTTACCAAACACTATAAGTTTGGCAATGGCAGAAAAATGTTAATTTGCTTCACACTCTACTAAAATTAATACACATTTTATCTTCAAGTAAATGGATGGTCGATTTTTAACAATTAATGCTCAAGGGCCGTGGACATCGGACATTAATTGTGTCGCCCCTCTTAGTGCTACGGCTTGGTATGTGAGGTGTGTGTTGGGTAGTAGGGACTTGGGGCAAAAATATAGTGTTGTTCATGACAAAATAGACATTTTCTTTAGTAATATTTATTTTTTTGTAGGTGAGTAAGATTTTGAAGTGATACAAAATTAAAATATCAACATCTCTCCAACATACTGATGCTTCCTATGGTGTACAATTATCTCATTATTACTTTAATTTTAATAATGGATAAAAAATCTTAATTAATTCCAGGATTAATAGCATAACGTAGCACAAGAGCTAAGACCGTTTTCAAAAGATTCTAAATGACATTGAGTTATATTTACATTTTTATAAAATTCTAGATGTACCCAAACGAAGGGGTTTGTCAAAAAGACATTCTATTTATAATAACAACGACAGAAAAGTCAAAAATATATTTTCAATACGCTTCCTCGAAAACTGGCTCTTATCGCACTACGATTAGGTTCAACATGCAGTGTTTTCACATTCGTCGGTTCTGTTGTCATCGAAAAGTTAAATTTCAATCAACCTGGCGAAAGTCATTGTAGAAAAGCCAAACGGCTTGAAAGCGATTGTGTTTGTCTTTCTACCATCTAAGCACGGTCATTGGTTCTCCTACAAGCACCTGAGGACATCCAAAAAAGTTTTCGCCAAGTTCACACTCTTCGGAGCAGCATGATATAATTTATCAGTTAAAACTAAATGAATAAAGCAGTTGCCAGTGGTCAAAACACTCCGTATCTAATTGTAATTTTATTTAAATGGCAACTCCGGCGGGGGCGCGTGGCCCACATTAGGGGATGATATTTCAAACGGTGGAGATACGCATCTTTGCTTGCCCCTCGATGTGTGCGCGTGATGATATTTTAATATTAGTTAGTTTTTGGTAAGCCGTTTTTTTAGCTGTGGTTCTTAATGTTCAACTGAGTAATGGGATGAGATGAGATTAATAGATTGTGGAATCGACTAAAATTGTAATGAATTTTGCTTGGGTAGACGCATTACCAACATGCTGACTGTGGATATGGAGGGAGGTGAAAATTATGTTTTTCCTACTCCTCCGCTATTCTTTTCTAATTAATTTTATTGCGGGATCCAAGACAGTTAAATTGTTTCTCTAGGAGTTCGTCGAGCTTCATTGTCTCGGAGCTTTGCTGGTGGTCGCCACTGTTGATTCTGGCATTCAGGAGTTGCAATGGTTTGGTAATAAAGATGCGGGAATGTCGAAAAAAAAGAACTTTAACCACGGCTTGAGTAGCTTGTTTATTGTATTGATATATATAGCTTGAGTATTGAGTAGCTTGTTTATTGTATTGATATAGCTCGTACCAAAATGCTCCCAATGCTGCTTCTAGGTCAAGCCGGATTCCTTACAATGTTTTCTTTCACTGAGTGCCTTGGAAACTTCGATCTAGTAACCTACGACATAGAGCTCGATACATAAGTCGAGACCGTTTTTACTACTGCTGTATAGTAGGTATAGCTAAGAAAACAAAAGCAGAAGAGCGTAGCAAAGTCACTAACAGACAAAACGCCTGCGCAAACGAGGTACAATTCGTCCACGAACAATTTGCAACAAACAACAATGGACGTCAATCAATAGATGAAAAAAACACAACAACTAATGAACAGGAACGGTCATTTCTATCCGGCGGACAAAAGTCTTTCGTCTGCGCAGGCCCTTAGCATTCTTAAAAATATGCCGAAAATAATACCATCTACGAAAAATATCTGAACATAATATACCTTCCAGCTGATATACCTTCTAGCTGATCGGACGAAGCCCCAATTCGGAGGTAGCTACGAACATTAATCTTTGCTCAAAGCCAACGTTAATAACGTTACTTTGACTGCGCTATACTCGCGTTTTTTGTTACCGTTCGCTGCGGAGTACTGGGGCACTTTTTAATTCTTTTGACGCTCGTTCGGGAGGCGTGTGTGTTGAGAGGGCTTTACACTGGATTGGGAGAGGAGGTTCAAGCTCATCATCGTCTTCCTGTCCTTGGCCAATGTTACTTGGGGTCGGACACGTGTTTTTCTTCCATTCTCCTCTGTCTACAGTCACGCTTTGATTTACTCCTTTTTTTTCATGTCATTCCTCACACAATCCTTCCATCGTTCCCTTGGTCTTCCTCTCCCTCTTCATCCATCAACATTTTCATCGCTCTTTTAGTCACATGCGATTCGTGCCTCCTCATCACAAATGTCCATACCAAAACAGTCGATTCCATTTCATCTTTCTGTAACTGGCGCCACTTTCAAACTTCCTCTAATATACTCATTCCTTACTTTATCCATTCTTGTCACACCACACATCCACCTCAACATTCTTATATCCACTACATGCAAACTGTTTTCAACCATCTTCGTCGTGTTCAAGCTTATGGTATTGGAAATTCGGGGATGATTTGATCAGCCCTTATAGTCTTATTCGAGTCAGATGCTGCTCATTATCAAAATTTTACGAAGAACGTCATTCTGTGAAACGTTTTTAAAAACTACCTCATTGGTCGAGTAGTGAATATGAGGTTCTGGGTTTGATTCCCGGATCGGGCAAAGTGTTTATGAGGATTTTCCATCAGGAACTTCTTAGTAGCAGCCACGGAGTCTAGATTTGTACCCGATTGATGGCAGTAGGCTCACCCCTTATTACACGGGACTTAAACATAACTGGTGATAAGGGTGTACTATTAGGTACACCTCTGCCTGACCCTTCGGGGATTATAGGCGTGTTGTTACGTTATGTGTTTTTCTAATCTATTGGATCAAAATCACAACTCTTTTAAATACTTCTGACCTTACAGCAGTTATCTTGCAAGCCAATGCTAGTTGGGTTGTAAACTAGGTTGTGAAAGACAGACAGGCAGTCACTCCATGTAAAATAATGGTATTCAGCTGCATCAGATTGGATTGGAAGTCTAACACAGTTATGAAACAGACTAGGTAGATGATTGAGATATTTAGGAGTTAAACCCAATGTTTTAACAATTTAACTTATTCCACTAATCTGTTTGACATTCAAAATATTCATAAATATATAAATATACATAAATATTCATAAACTATAGTATAGGTGGTATAGGCAACTAAAATTCAAGCCGGACTAGTGAGAAAGCATCTTCATTTACTAAATATGAACCAGTGATGTGAAAAAGGTATCGATAAAATGAACAATCTTATTCCGTGACCTTCTAAAAGTTGTTCTTTATTTTCTTTTGAAAATACGAGTAGTTATAGTATTTTAGATACATACAAATAGGTCCAGTTAAAATGTACCTACCAATATTTTAAGTAAATTCTCTAATTTATGATATTGAATCAAACCTTAGTTAATTAAAAACTCTCTTCCATAGTAATAAAAGCTTTAAGCTATTTCCTTTTTTTCTTTTATTCCAAGGTACTTAGCTACTTGTACATAATATTAATAGTTATTTAAATACATAAATAGTATTCCTGTTAAATATAAACTTCAATTACAAAAAGCTATAATATAATATATATAATAAATCCAATCTAATTTCAAAATGTAAAAATAAACTATCGACATACACCGCCACGTCCCACCCCTATAAGCCGAGGTATTTTCGCATCAAGCCAGCACGAGCCATCGTATATCATTTTTATCATTTTTATTCAATCCTTTGCCGAAACCGTACTTTTAGGCGAACTCTTTTAATTCATTTTACAATGATAACTGCGGGCTGGCTGCTTTTTTTTTTGTTCAACATATATTACTTTGGACCGAGTCTATGGCTTCGGTGTGGGGTTACTCTCGTTGCGGATGGAGTATTTGGTATTGACATATAAAGTGCAGAACTGTTATTTTGGCGCTTCAATGAAATTATTTCCACATTTTAGATGGTGGTGATCTAAAAGAACCAGTATGGGTTCTGACGTTAAGGCAGACTGCTTCGTTGGTCTAGTGGTAGCAAGGCAGTCTTGCTCGAGCATGAGGTCCTGGGTTCGATTCCCAGGCCGTCAAAAGTGTTATTGGGTTTTTCAATCAGGGTTTTTTTTCAGTAGCACTCTCACAGTCTGGACTTGTACCCGGTTGATGGCAAAAGGCGCCCCTTTAAATTAACTGATCACAAATTACTTTTAATTTTGAGTACCTAACGCGCCAACCGCAACAGTATCACCTATTCGACGTAAATATCAGTTATGCAGTCATTAGCCGTACTCCTGTATTTATGGCCCGCGCTGACGCCTATACCCGCTCGACGGCCATACACGTCGACTGTACCCCACACGTCGGCTATACACGTCGACATCCATACACGTTAGGTTTTAGCGAGAGAAATGTTTTTTGATTAGTCGATTTTCTGCCGTGTCGTCGAGTTCATAAAGATGTGGTTTGTGTTTGTGTGATTGTGATTTATTGAGTATATTATGAGTTTATTTTAGATAACAAGGCTTTTACTTTGCTCAAAGAACAGCGCAAACATAGCTGGTCTTTCACCGACGTTGCTTTCCATTAAATGTAGGAGCTCGTAGCTAAATAATAACAGTCGCTCGGGACGATCTTTAGGTTAAGCCGCGCACGCCTAAGTTGGTCCGTGGATGAACATCTGTCAAAAATCTACAAATGACAGCCGGAACCAACGGCTCAACGTGCTTTCCGAGGCAGGGAGGAAACTCGGTACGTAATGGGTTTTCACCCATCTATGCAGCAACCTAGGCAAGCGCAGCTTAACCTGAAGATCGACTTGAACGGCTGTTATTATTTAGCACGATTTCTTTTTTAAAGTTTTGAGTCTATAAATCCAATATTTAAGCAAATGCCACCATGTTAAGATAAATCTTAACAAAAACAACCATCATCTTTAATACTGCCCTAAGTACAAATCTTCTTTATCCTAATACAAAAAAAAACAGTCCCGACCCCTCATAATCGACTGCAGACAAACACAAATAATACTAATACTTCTAGAAAACAATGGCACCCATCATAGTAGCGACTACAGACGCCATGTAAAAAAATCGTCTGTATACTACAATAGCTCCCGACTTCGCCCGACAAAGGATCCGATCAGAATAAAGATAACATCATATTTTTCGTGCTGGCAACGTTTTGGGTGGGTTAGGTTAGGAGAGGTCGCGATTTTCGTGCTATTTCAACAATAAGCTACATATTGGCGACTTTAATAACATGTAATGTTCAAGATATGATGTGCAAAAGTGATTCCGATATCGATTTGGAGTTGTTATAATTAATAGTTTGATAAACGTTAATTTTATATTACTGATGAATATTTACTAGGTAGATACGATTCCGTTTTATTATTAGCATAAGCGCTCGAAGATTGAGGGAAATTGATTTATTATTTATTTTTTTAGACGTGTAAAAAGTGTTTGCAAAAACTAATGTTTAGAACAAAACAAAAGGCAATGTTTGATGAAATATTTAAAAAATTAATTATAGATTTATAATAAAATAACAGTTTACCTTGTCGCTTCCCGCTCCGCTCGCCGCCACCGCTCATCCCTTCCACCACAAACCGAGGGAGCGTTAAGGGTGCTTCACACGAGTTATTAGCCCTTTTGTGGAGTGCTCTTATATTTCACGCACCGCTGCCGGCAGTCCGTGTGGCGAGGCTTTGTGTTGTATGTCCAGCGGATAAATGAACGGTATTGATGGCTAATGAGAGCAGATTCGAGTACCCACTGTTGATTTTTGGTAGAAATGTTTTTTACTTATTTTTTCCTGTTTGATGATTTGGGAATTATTGTGACGTTAAAATTAATTGGTATTCAGCTGCATCCAGTTTGATTGGTTTGTTCTAACTATTCCTATTGTTCTGCTAAAACTTTCGTCGAACTGCCTTGACTGAGCTACCAAAATAGGATGTTGTACGGAAATTAAAGTAACTACATATACAAATGGCTTTAAAACCATAGCTTCAAAAAAACAGACCTCACTCCATAGATAAAAAATTAGCTACCTAAATATGTATCTATCAGCAATCTAATTGCATAAACCAGAACCGTCTGGCATATTAACTTAAACGATTTAAAAATCAACTTTTCCACATGACCACTCAAAAAGCACCGAAAACGAAACACAAAGGCTTCAAAATAAAACAACCGTATCATATTTTAAAATAAAGAAAACAGTTATTGAGGTCCAGGTCCATTGTAAACTAAAAACGGATTAAATCCGGCTAATTTAACAAAACTGGAATCAATGGCGCATAAAATTGCAAATGTTTGTCTATGTCCGCAAGATGGCCGCTTGACAGTTGGTAGGAGCGCGCCAAAACCCTTTGGAATCTGTCAAAGTAAAGCAGATGGTGGTAATTTGCAATAATAACGATTGGTTGACGATTTCATTGTTATTTATTGTAGTGTGATAATTGTTTGGACAAGATAACTGTATGTGGATGACAATTATTAGATTTACAATACCTTGCTGTGTGTTTAGTAGTCTCGTTTGCTCCCGAGAGCAGTTTATAAGGCTGTTGGTGACAGATGTCTGGCATAGTTATGGAGTCATTAATAGACCTTATTGAAAGATGGGACGGTCTACCGTACCTTTTATTTCTATTATCATAGCCTAACCTTGGAAAAATAAGCTATCTATTTCTTTATTTCCATAAAACATATTTTAGAAACATCATTTTTTATAGACCTCAGGCTCATAGGTTGAAGCATACTTTATGGATGATCTCTTTGCTTCTTTTTTAGAAATAGAAGGTGAGTCTGACAGCGTCAGTTTTCCCTTTCACCTCATCCATCGCTTTCTAGCTGGTGAGGTCGGAGTCAAAACCAGGCCCATTAGGTAATAAAAAAGGCACTCATAATTATTATAAGCATACCATTCGTATAAACAACCAATCTGTTTAACCATTTCAAAGTTCATTTAAATTCTCAAAAACAAAATCACATCACCATCCACAAATCACAATAAAACAACTGTCCCATTTTAAAACAAAATAAATTATAAATAAAGCATTCACAATTTTTGCTCATACGAGAAAAAACCCAAATTAATTTATAAAAACTCAGCTATCAATTACATTGTTAAAAACCATACGCGTGCACACAACCTAGTTATAAATAACGTTACCTACAAATAACGTAACGATAACGATGTAGTCCGCTTTGAAGTCGTTAATTATGGCTGCCTAAGGCTCCAGTTACGTATTACGCTTGATTTTCAAACTATGTAGGTGGGTTAAGGTGATTTTACACTGTGTGTGTGCCTCGGGTTGTTATTTATTTGTAAAAGGCAAAAAGAAAATGTAAAATTTCGCAGAAGTGTACAATACATTCAAAAAAGTCTATAAGTTATACCAAAGTCATCGTGTTTTGTTCTGATTTTTAATAGAGTATACAATGATTATGCAGTTTAGATGACATATGTCAAGTATATCGAAATAAAACAGGCTTATAACACCGTCACGTGAGTCTACTTAGTCACACGTCTCGTGAGCCTTGCTCTGGCTAAGACAAAGAGATATTTACAAATTAACTAATCTCATCTACAACCTTAGTTTTAGTATATGCGAAACCTGAAACACGTGTCTAGTATTTTTATGTAAAGAATCTATGTACAAAATTTCAAAACGGTATCATGTAAAATCACAAACTTATAAGCTTGTTCTGTTACCTGGTTGTCCGCCCAAAAACGTGGTTACCACGCAGCCAGCTCGCGCGCGCGCCTCCAGGCGCGGAACGGCTTGACCAATTTTGGCGAGACCTATACGGGCAGATAGCGAATAAATAATAATAAGTTTTTATTTATTTTCTCTCACTTTTGAAAACAGTTTTGAACTATATTAATTCACATAACTGATGTTATAAGGCGTTACGTTTATTTTAGAAAAAGGATAAGGGTTCCGTGAAAAAAAGTTAAAACCCAAGAAATTGTAAACAAAATCCGATTCAAGGGAAGTAATATTTTCATAATAATTTTACGCGGACTCAGGTCGCGGGCAACAGCTAGTTTTACTTATAATGAAATTCTCTCTCTGAAACTCATGTGTAAACGAACCTTTAAATTCTTCAAACATTACAATTTATTATGTTATAATATGTGCTTTAAATTATATGGATCGTTAATTAGTTAATAAACACTTGATCCTCTTGTCTTGGAGTATTACAAGCGTTTGTATCTCAAATATTTACCTACCTATGGATCATCTCTTTAAGTTGAATCTTAGTTTAATATGTATTATAAAAACATAGAATTTTGATTTGATCAAACGTGTAGTCGCACCTAGCGACTGACCGTTGACAGAAGAGAGAGCGAGTTGCCAGTTACTAAAAGTAAATGTTACTATGCTACCAATTATAATTATGTTGCCATTACAATATCTTATTTTTATACTTAATTACTAAGAAAAAAATTCAATGTTCAATAATAAATTGAACATAATATAATCAATAAAATATCTTATTGTTGCTATAGGTTGGTTGTGTTAGTGCGCAATACATGCCAATTATGCATTTTTTTTACACTAACCTTCATCGGTTCCCATCTCGATTTTTATACATAGTAATAAAAATCCTGCCTCGTTGGTCTAGTGGTCGTCAATTGTAAAAAATATTTCAATGGCAGAAAGTTTTTCATTTATATCATGCATCCCGAGCAATCACAATTTTTGCGAACAAAGTCGCGGGCGTAGTGCTAGTATGTAATAAAATTCAGTTTTATAAGATTTTAAACTACCGTGGTCACTAACATTATTATAACTAGACCCACCCGCAATAACTTCAGTTTATCCGTGAGCAAGGTGCTTGCAACAGCGCCGAAATATCGGGATCTCAAAGAAAACAGTAAACATGGTAAATATCCCGTTTTCTAGTTATAATAAATCCAGTTTTTATTGGAACAATTCAGTCTGTAGCAGACCTTTTTGCAGAGCTCATAATCACATGTGCCCATTAACGAAAAATTAAAAACCGCCACCGGTACGGGGGAGTAATAGCTAAATCATGTAACTTTACCCCATGCCCCTGCTGTACTCCGGCCTGCTTCACCCCTATTACCCCATTTAGGGGTGTTATGGTAATATCATATTGTGGGGTAGCAATTTGTTTGTTGGTTTATTAGTGATCATTTTTTTTTTTTTTTTTTTTTTTTTTTTTTCCGGATGGGAAATCATCAAATGACCCCCCCCACTCTGGGCGGAGCGGAGGGGAGTGTCAGACTTTTACTGACTAAAACCCATCCATGTTCCTTCTCTGCCCTTTGTGTTCCAGGGCCACGGTATCTCTTTCGAACAGTCCCGCAGCCCTGGCAGGCGTCGGCCCATGCGGACCCCTACTTGATTGCTGACATCTCTTTGAGGCGCGCGTGGAACACGAACGCGCCGTCGACACAGCCTGTCGTCATAAGACGGCCGGACGGCGAGCTAGCCCATAACTCGCCGTCCACAGGCCAGCGCCTACGGTGGTCGGAAGCCACCACGTGACCCCCGACGCCCAGGGCGTCTCCCGCGGCGGCTGGGACGTGAGGTTCTTTCCCTCTCACGTCCTGCCACCTCCTTCACTAGCATGACTGCTTCGCAGAAGGAGGTGACGGCTTCCCATTCTCTCTCGCTCCGGACCATGGCTTGAACCAAGGCCGGACGCGAGAGATTGCCGCCGCCAATCGCCGCTATGAGGACACGGCGGTGCTCCGCCCAAGCGGGGCAGACCTCCACGGTGTGTTCCACCGTGTCCTCCGGACGATCCTCGCAGTGGAAACACCCGGGCGTTTCCTCCCGCCCGATTCGGTGCAGGAACCTCCCGAAACATTATTAGTGATCATTGAGTTATCTTAATGTTTGATTTAAATCTGTGATTTTGTTGGTTGGTTTAGCGAATTAGATACGAATTGATAGTGTCAATTGAGTGCCTCATTGGTGTAGTGACGGCACGGTTGGTGCAGTGGCTGAGTGATTGACTGCTGCGCTGCGTGTCGCGGGTTCGATTCCCGCACGGAACAAATATTTGTATGGCCTACAGGTAGTTGTTCCGGGTCTGGCTGTTTGTGTATGTGAGTTTAAATGTTTGTAAACGCATTCACGATACAGGAGAAATTCCTAGTGCGGGGCAAAGTTTAAAAAAAAAAATGTGGTCCTGGGTTCGATTCCCAGGTCGGGCATAGTATTGTGGGATTTTTCCATCAGGTATTTCTCAGTAGCAGTCATGGAGTTTGGATTCGTGTCCGGTTGATGGAAATAGACTCGATTCGAAAAGATTCTTGAACAGTAATTAATACCTTCAAAGGTTGACAATGCTATCCATTTTGTCTTTACGAGGGTAAACACAAAATGGAGGTAGATGGTATGGTGGATGGTATGTTCTCCCATCTCACGTTAAGGCAATGCTTGTACAGTCCCTAATCTTCCCCATAATCGACTATAGTGATGTGTGCTACTACGACCTGAATGCAGATCTGCTCAACAAACTTGACCGACTTCTTAATAACTGCATTCGATTCGTGTTCAATCTCCGCAAGTATGATCATATATCTACTCAATATTTATGCTCTGCGCACAGCAAGAATCTTCGTTCCGCTAATAATTGTCCCTTACGATGTCCTTCTCACCGCTCTGGTTTTATAAAATCTTCTTTCTTTGTCCAGGCGGTTTTCCTCTGGAATGCGCTCCCTCAGAGTATCAGGATGGCGACCAGTCAGTTCACTTTCAAAGTGAAAGCTCGGGATCACATTCACAAGAAGTTGGCAGATTCGTCTCAGAACTAAGTTGTTGTAGTTTTTTTTTTTTGTTTATCTCTCTTAACTTTATAAAGTTTAATATATGTATGTATATAAGTATTTATTCTTATATGTTTTAGTTATAAATATTTTCTAGTCTTTTTTTTTCTGTTATTGCACCTACTGTATATTATTGTCTCTGCATCACCCTAAGGTAGACTGGTAGAAAATGCCTATGGCATTAAGTCTGCCTTTGTACAGTTTTTACTTGTGCATAAAGCTTTAATAAATAAATAAATAAAGACAAAATAGATAGCATATAGAGTTAGAGATAGCAACCAATATCAACCAGGCCTAACTTTTACCTGAAACATATAAAACTATATTTATCGTGTGGTTAGTGCGTAACCTGGTGTCAAAGTTTTCATGCCGCCCATGGGCCTCTGTCTTGGCTTTACATGCCATCGAGAAATATCTCTCAGGCAAGCTGCTTTCCTCACGACATTTTTCATCACCGAAAACAACTGATAATTGTACAATACGCACATGAATCCGAAGAATCAGAGGTCTTGGGTTCGAACTTGAGACCTATGACTTGGCAGTACGACTGTCACACCACTAGGCTATCACTTCTTTAAGACTGAATGGGTGTAATGGGTTTGTCTTAGACCATACCTGGGAACCTTCTAATTACGGAGATATCGGAGATACGGGGTCACAGTTCCAACTCTTTGACAAGTTTTTTTTTAATAATATACAAGTTTTTATTGTTGGAACCTATAACTTTACTTAAAATATCTACATAACCCTTGTACTATTCAATGCATTCATCAGCACAATGGTTTGAGTGCGTTCCACTGAGCTCCACCGCAAACCGTGAATTTTCACTCCAAAAAAAAAGTTGTTTCCCAGCAATATTTTTTGCGTAGAGTAACTTAATTTGATGTACATCAAATTAAGTCACTCTCCTCAAAAATTATTAGTCTTATACAATGTCTTATACCAAGCATTCTGTACAGAATGCACACCTTGTATAAGACTTTTTATTCATTACAAGGTAGGTAACATCTTAAAACAACCAGTCTTACCAAGGGGTATCGTATTACCCAGTACTAACTGAGTTGTGGAGGTCAGATAGGCAGTCGCTCCATGTAAAATACTGGTATTCAGCTGCATCCGGTTAGACTGGAAGCCGACCCCAATATAGTTGGGAAAAGGCTAGGCAGATGATGTAGGTAATCAGAATCACATCTTAAAAACACCCTGGTCTTCCCAACCACATGCAATTATCGCTTACACCCAAAATCACGAAAAATAACATCCCCTAAAAATGGACAACAACTAAGTTTAAATAAAACCACGAAAAACACTTTGATCTATTTACACCATAAAAACATTGAAAACCACATGAGACCAGACAGCATTAATAAAAAAATTGTCTAAACAACTGTTAGAGAAACATGACCAATTTTACGGAAGAACCGTCTTCTGCTACATTTGGTCCCCCAATGAGCGTAGTCGCAGGGGAATAGGGGTATTCCCATAGGTGGTGGGGGTATTTGGGGTAGTTTAATGATCATAAACAGTAGCTAAATGATCGAATGGCTGAGCCTTTTGTAGTTGAGTGCGCTGTGATGCGCCTTGTGTGTTTATTTTGAAGTACTTTCGTGTTTGTAAAGTAAAGTAAAGTAAAGTAAAGTAAAATTTATTTGCTTAGATTGCAGGTACATAAGATAGGATGTAACAAAAAAATGGGTGAGCCTTGTACAATCTACCATAAATTAGGCATGCAAACATTGAAATTGTTAACTAAATGGAAAATAAGATTAAATAATGCTTTACAGTTAAAAATAATAGTCAGTAAAGTACATTCAAGATATAAAAAATAAAAAAAATAAAACTACTTAATACAATTGGAATAAAAAATCGGCTAGCTTGAGACAATGTCAAATTAAATTATGTATGCCAATATTAAATTACAATAAACTATTTAATACATTAAGTTATTTAATACATTAGATTATTTAATACATAAGTCAGTGTCATTTAGATAGTCATTTACTGAATAATAACATTTTGCAACCAAAAGTGATGTCAATCTCTTTTTAAAATTTTGAATCGTGTCATTTTTAATGACATTGGGTACTTTATTAAAAATTATTGGGCCCATACTAATAACACTTTTTTTGAGCAAAGCAGTATTACATCTCTCAACATAGATTAGGTGTTTATACTGACTTCTTATAGGTCTGTTCCTAGTTTCTGACACTGAAGTGAACAGGTTCATGTTACATTTAACAAAGAGTGCTATTTCTAAAATATACATCCCCGGGAAAGTTAAAAGTTTTAGGGACTTAAACACAGGAGCGCAGCTATCTGTCACTTTCAGGTTAAGTATTGCCCTTATGCAACGTTTCTGGGCTTTGAACACCTGTTCTCGTAGAGTACAGTTTCCCCAAAATATGATTCCATATCTTAAAATGGACGCGACTAAACCATGGTATGCAACTACTGTTGTGGTGAAGTTGACCCTTTTCGCTAGATTATGTAGGACATACGCGGACACGCTCAGTTTTTTACAGACTTCTTCTGCTTGAGGTTTCCAAGTCAACTGGCTATCTATCAGTATACCTAGAAATTTCGCAACTTTTACTTGGTCTATACTACAGTTATTATATTCTATCACTATATTCGGTATTGGTGTGCGTTGATAAAAGTGCATTACGTTCGTTTTTTGCAAGTTAATTACTAAATTATTTTCGTCAAGCCAATTCACAATGTCCTTAAGTGTATTATTTATGTCCTGTTCGTATTTATTTATATCTGTACATTTAATTAGTGCGGTACTGTCGTCAGCAAATAAGACCATAGGGTGTTTAATGTGCTGAGGTAGGTCATTTATGTATAGCAAGAATAAGAGTGAGCTAAGAACTCCACCCTGAGGAACGCCATGTCTTATAACTCTTGCTTCGGATTTATATTTCTTCTCACGCCTAGTGTTAGTGCAAATTTTAGATATTTCCGTGTATTGTTTACGTTCACTTAGATATGACTTAATAAGATCAAGTACGTTTCCTCGTATTCCGTACATGTTAAGCTTATTAAGCAGGGTTTCATGATGGACACAATCGAAAGCTTTGGTCATATCTGTAAGGATTGCGCAGATTGGTAGTTTTTTATCAACATTCCCCATTATAACACTTAGCAAATCGTAAATAGCAATATTTATACCTTTGTTTTTCCTGAACCCTTTTTGTTCATCACACAGAATATTATATTTACATAAAAACTTATTGATTGCCTCATACATTATCTTTTCGATGACTTTTGAAAATATGGGAATTAGGGCAATGGGTCTATAATTAACTAAACTCTCTTTATCGTTTTTTTTGAAAAGTGGTTTTACAATAACGGTTTTAAGACCGTTCGGGAATGTTCCAGAGCTAATACATAAATTTATAATATGGCATAAATGTAAGGCAATATTGTTCGACACGAATTTTATGACTTGTGTATCTACACCATCGTACCCAACGCTATTTGTATTTTTTAGTGCTTGTATTACTCTTATTACGTCTTGAGGTAGCACTGGAGACATAAACATTGAATACGTGTTGCTAATTAAACCAGTAGGTGCACGTGTTGGTGGAGTATTAGATAGTATTTGATCAATGAAGAAATTGTTAAATGCGTTTGCAATTTGTGATGGGTTACTAATGACGGTGTCTTGAATTTTGATTTTAGATATTGGCTCGACGTTGCGTGACTTGTTATTTATAATACGCCAAGACGCTTTTGATTTGTTACTGGAAGTGTTTATAAAGTAATTGTTTTGTGCTCTTTGGGTTAATTTAATTATTTTTCTGAATTTTAAGGAGTAGTTTTTGAATGTGTTTTTGTTTTCGACTGAAGACTCATGCCTGTATTTCCATAATAACTGTCTCTGTTTTTTACTGCATACTCGTATACCACGTGATACCCATTTAATAGTTGGATTTGATTTGATGGTCACCAACTTGTATGGAAAACAAAGATCATACAGCATTCGAAAGTGTCCCATAAAACAATCATATGCTTCGTTTGCGTTCTGAGTTAGATAAATATCCGAGAAAGAAAAATATTGGAGATAATTTTTGAACCTAACTAAATTTTCGGTAGAGAGATCACGTTTCCTAATGCGCCAGGAGCTAATTCTACAGGTTCTATTTACTTTTACTTCCAGTATCTGTGCAGTGTGATCGGACAGAGCTAAGTCAATTATTTCACACTTACATTTAAGTTGAGAACTACAAGCAAAATTATCAAGGCAACTGTTACTGGATAATCTAGTCGGTTGTCGTAGTTCCAAATTAAGATTGTACCCTAATAGAAAGTATTCAAAGTCCCTGGTAACATTGTTTCTTTTTAAGATATCTATGTTGAAGTCCCCACAAACAACAATTTTTTTATTTGGTTTTGTACATATCGTTTTCAAGACCATGTCCAAGTTTTCATAAAATACAGTTAGATTATTTAGTTTTGGTGGTCTATAAATACAAATAATAATTAATCTTTGTTTAACTAGTTCTATTCCGCAACATTCGAATGCGTTTGTTCTGGATTGTCGGGATATGTCCTTTAATTCTTTATATTCTACATTTCCTTTGATTAGAATACAAGCTCCTCCACGCTTTTTTGATCGTCTTGCATAACATGTAGCTAGTTTATAATTCGGGAGGTTTAATAATTTTTCCTGACCAAGCATAATGAAGTGTTCGGTAATACAAATAACATCTATGTCTTTTTGTTTCCTGGTCATTTCTTGAAGGTGGACAGTAAGTATATCAGCCTTATTTAATAGGCCAGCGATATTTTGATGCAGGATATTTATGTTGTTAGAGACGAAAAAACTCAGAGTTGCTTGCCGTTATATTTGCTCCATCAATATTTTTAGACGGTGTCTTCGAACATACAACATTTGAATCGGTCCATTCATAGGAAACTTCATTCAATAATGTTTTCAAGTTTTGGAAGATATTCTGCATTCCTTTGTTATTAATATGGCCAGTATACCAGGAGAACATGTCATATGATAACTTTAGATTGGAGTCGAACAGCCAAGCATAGTTATGGCTTTGATTATCCATGTATAACAAATTGTTGAAAGTTTCGATTCTCCAATTGTACATAGTGGAGTAGTCGTTGCATCTATATGTGGGTAGGCATAAGACAACATTCGTGTTATTTATTTTTGTCAATACCTCCCTTATATGAACGACCAAATTACAGTAATTGCTTGTTTTACGAAAATCTTCCTCTCCTATAAATATAATACAGCAGTCTTTTTGGGTGTAATTTGACAGTTTGGAATGCAGATTCTCAATAAGTTTCTCGATGCCGCAATTAGGTGTCAGGTAGTGGCATAATTGATTGTTATCGAATGTATCTTCTGCTGTTGGTAATAATTCCTTAGTTTTGTTGCTGCTTATGATACATAGTTTGTTCTTTTCGGGGATAGATATATAGGTTGGTTCTCTGTTGGTTACATCATTATTCTGCGTTCTCGGAGAAGAACAAGAATCATGCCATGGTTTTTGACTCATATGCTGAATGCTAGTTTTGCGTGGTGTTTTATTTTTGTTTTTCCAATGTTTTTTGTTGGGGGTCTCACTCGTTACTATTTGTTGTTTTTTGGTTAAGTTCATTTACTTTAGTACTTTGTTGGTGCGAAATGTGGCTTTATGTTATGATGATAAATTATGTTTATTTGCCAATTAAGATATGACAAATGTATTTTTTTTTTTTAATTAGGTCTGGACGGTGCTTCGTACCTGACTACTCTGAGAAGAAACAGCCGAAAAAAAACTCAGACACTATATAATCTCTTTTAAGGTCCAGACATAATTTTGGTTAAGTTACATGAGGACTATGCAGATAAGTGTCCGAGATGGTTTTCGAAGAAGAAACTACACAGATTGAGTGGACCAGTCCAGTCTGTGATGATTTTGGGTTTCTTTAAATTCACCCCTCATGCTACCATTGTCTTTATTATAGTAGTAATTATTATGGAGATAGAAAGATGGTTCTGTAGAAGGCCTAGAGCCTCGCCAGTGTGAAGTGTCATTCTATCAGTGATAGAGAATGTAAAAGATACATAAGTCGGAAATATGATGGATTGACATCACGCTCATTCATTTGCAGAGCTGTTTGTGTAATTTTAAGTTACCCTTTTATTTTTAGACTTGCATGTTTACATTGTCTAGATTTCTATTGCATAAATATTGATAATTGGAAGTGACGAAGAAGTGAAGTGAAGTTAAAAGGTGACCTTCAATGATATGTATCGAAATGCTCATTGTAATTGAAATAAGCATTTTTTTTTGACATAAGGTACCGAAAATCGTATGCCATTGTAAAACGGAATGCTATAAAATCCTCTTCATCTGTCTAGGCCCTCGTCTGTTCGAAGGAAAACAAATAAAAACTTGCGTTGCTTGTAGTTTGAACTTACAAGCAGAAAAACATCATCATCGTCGTCGATGGCTGGTCATAGGTGTCAATCGCACACAGTTCAACTCGATGTCCAGAACATCTCATCTAATTGCTACCAGCCATTATACAAATATTGACGTTCCACCTAGCTTGAGGGCCTTTCGTTTTCCGATTCACTTTCTCTAAAAAAAAAGTCAAGCTGAAAGAAAACAAAACACGTAAGCATAATAACTCATATGTGTATTTTACACACACACATTTACACCCCCACAACACACTTACACCCCACAGATAATTGTCCATAGCTTTTAGCCAACACAATGTATTTAATAATCCCCACAAGGGTAATTACGTTTCATATAAACGATGACCACTTTACCTTGAACCCTGCCCACTCACTTACACCAAGCTTTTAACTGTGGTATCACAACACCAAGTTTCGAAGACCTCAATTTTTCAACTTATTGAAGGGCAGTGCAGGTCAACTGTAACTGGTTTTGCTTAGTATCCAGTATCCGGTTTAAGAAGACCTCTATTTTCCAATTAAATGTACTAAAACACAGGTTAACTCTTATTGGTTATATGTTCAATGTCCAGTGTAATCAGGGATCTGTTTCTGAAGGAATTGTTTTATTAGAAAGGTCAACTTAAAACAGACTTCATTTGTGGAATAGTTCCAGCAGTGGATGTCTTTCGGCTGAAATGATGATGATGATGTATGTTAGTCTGTAAGGTAGGTATATAGGTATATAAGTTTCCTGAAAAAAAAAATGGATGTTACGTTATGTTATTGGAATATCCAGGATAGCCTAGTCACTTTGCCAATCAGAATCTTGAGTATCTAGTTGACTGGCTAATATTCTTACCATAGTAAAAGTTTTTTTCTTATGATTTTTTTCGATATGAAATAAAATGTAGGAGATACTATACCGGAGTCTGGATTCGCACCCGGTTCTTGATAATAGGGTCGCCCCCTTATTACATGGGACTTAACCCTAACTGGAGATAGTCAGTTCACTAAATACACCACTGATTAAGCTTCTAGGTTAACAGGCGTAATGGTATGGGACTAAACTTGATTTGATACATAAGTCTAAGTCTAAAGATGTGAATAATACAAATTATTTAAAAAAAAAACTTTCGTTATTTTTTTCCACCATACCTCCAGAACCTGACCAGCCCCCTTAGACCTCTGAAACAGTACTTTATGATACCAAATAGAGGTCAATTAAATCTGGGCAGTAACGAGGCAGGGCAGACCAAGTGAACCTGGCCATCATTACTAAAAGTGCGTTCAGACTCAAAGTAAGTGGAAAAGTAAACCGTTTGGTTGCCGCCGGCGAGAATTTATGACAGGGGTTGGCGGGTTGCTGGCGAACATCGACAGAAGCGAAACTGATGTTGGAGGAGTATTTTTTTATTGCATTGTACTGAAAATAAAAGTTAATACAATTGCTAGCTAAAATTGACAGAGGCGAATGGATGATTGTGGACCATTTTTTGTTTTTTTTCGTGTTGTTCTAAAAATAAGAGAATTTTATTAATAATTTTCGTTTTCTTATATATTTCTAATTTAATGTTAGCCAGAAATATTAAATTAGGAATTTTCCTAAGTTATTAGAGACGTTTGTTTTCGTAACCGGCATCTAAAAATAATAAGTAATAAATTATAAGTACCTGTGTTAAGCCGAGTTATGCGGTTGTTTGGTTTTGATTCACACTGACCTCTATACTAGTGAAAATGTATAAAGGTCAGTCTTCATGTTTATAGACTAAGGTTTTAAAGCTTGTATTCAACTAATTTTCATACTAATTTTCATAAAATTAGCATGTCAGACTATACAAAGGCAAACTTAATAAAATTACTATAAATAAGGTAAACATTTCATAATTATTTCATTCGATTCGTGCTAAGACTACACGTCTGTGTGGTTCTCAGAGTTTCTCCGATCCATTTTGGAAATGCTAGGTCACATGAAAGAGCAGGAAATCTAAGCCATCAACCACCTTGAAACGTCTTCTTCTTCTTTATCGTGTGGTTAGTGCCTAACCTGGTGTCAGAGTTTTTTTTTTATTCCGCTCACAGAAACGTCTTTAAACGCAGTCGCCGATTTTTTTTTTTTTTTTTAAACTTTGCCCCACTCTAGGAATTTCTCCTGTATCGTGGGTGCGTTTACAAACATTTAAACTCGCATACACAAACAGCCAGACCCGGAACAACTACCTGTAGGCCATACAAATATTTGTTCCGTGCGGGAATCGAACCCGTGACACGAAGCGCAGCAGTCAATCGCTCAACCACTGCGCCAACCGTGCCGTCGACTGACAAGGCATCATCATTATTTTAATCTGTCAATTAATCGAAAAATATATTCGTCGCCAAAATAACAACTATTTTCGCTAAGCCAACCTCTTTTCGCTAACTGTACAGAACCCGTTAACCCCAATGTCCGGGGGCAGCACTACCGTACAATTACGTCTTGCTGTGGCTAATAGGAACCTTCTTCTGTTGTCTATGGACTGATAATGGCTACTCCTAAGCACTTAATAAGATATACGGGATACTAAACTGGGGGATACTAACCCCTCGCTCTGTATTGGTGCCCAAGATACAGGCTTTGCCTATAGTTTGGGGTCAATGTAAAACCTTTTTCTATTATTTTTAGGCAATAATGCATAAAGTTTGAGGTATTAAAAGTTTGAATGCGAAGCAATTGAGGTTGGAAAGGATGATAACTAAAATAATCACGACGAGTTTCGAAACGTTCGTACACTTAGGACACTCTGAGCAGTCCTGCTACACAAACTGCCTTATATCATACATCATCATCATTCTCTTGCCCTTATCCCAATTTATTTGGGGTCGGCGCAGCATGTCTTCTTCTTCCATACTTCTCTATTACTCGTCATCTCATCAGACACCTCCTTTCGTGCCATATCATTCTTCACACAGTCCATCCATCGTTTCTTTGGTCTTCCTCTACTCTTATACCCATCTACATCATACATTCTTAGATAATTGTGTCGGCTAGCAACTGTTAATATATAAAAGCTCTCATCTGCAATCCATCATCAGTATTCCCCTTTAAACTACTCTCGTCCGAGTTAATGTTTTGATGTCTAAATAAGAAGATATCACCAATAACAGCAGGGGTGGCGATACAACACGCCAAATTGCGGGAATGCGCGGCGGCCATTAGGGCACATTACTCGAACCACTGCTTCAGCCGAGTGGGGGAGGACATTCAATTATTTTAGTGATGTTCCTCTTTTTGTGTATAGATTAAAAGCATTTTGTATAAAGATTACTTTTTGGTGAAGTTGAATGTGTCTCCGAAATTGGGTTCTTCCAATCCTTGTGAAGTCAGCTCTGCATTACTAAACTCGTCGTGTCTTTTAAAGAAGAATTGGAAGAGAGGAGTCAGGCATTGCGAGCCACTGACTGCACTAATGGTTTTTAATTTAATTAATTAACTAATTGTATTTATTTATCTAGTGTAGTACGAGCTACTAACGAGTTTCTATGCTGTACCTGACCATAATGTTTTCTTCAGTAAGTCTATTAGAATAACCAATTAACACTGCGTTGTCTTAATTTCATCTAAATATCAGCATTACTTTATTTCTTTCATAAAAAAGCGAGCATAGACAACACACCTCATTATTTTCGGCCTCATTACAGAACAGACCACAGATTATTATTGTTTTGTCTATGGAGGGGTCGGGTTTCGCGCCATTTGGCCAACCGGTCGTGTAATAGCTCCGGGAGGAATCGCGCACAGTGGTCGATTGCTGTTAAGTGTAGTTTTTGTTTTGATTTGTAAAATGTGATGTGAAAGGGGGTAGGAATTATTGAGGATGATTGATTAAGTCTATTTTAAAAAATAATGACTGCTGCAAAGTACCACTTTAAAAGTAATTCATTATTGTTTTCGAAAAGTCCTAAGTCTACTTGACATACTGGGTTTTATTGAAATGATCAAAGGCCCTAGCACGTGCGCGCGGTGTAAACGTAACGTAAATACGTCGATTACGTTACACCGCGCGCTCGTCTCAGGCCCTAGATTTAATGCTCTTGGAGAATGTCTTTTCTTTCAGTAGTTATACTTATTATTGTTCTCTATCATATACCATACTTCGATTATTTGGAATAAAACAAAGGACTTATTTTGACGTGATACTGGACTCTGACCGATAATGTATGTGTGTACTATATTACGTACATTGTACAGACGCTAGACGCAAGCACATCAAGCTACTACAATCTGTCATTTTCAACTTTATCGTTGAAGCATTAGCTTCAAGGTTGATTGGGAAAATTTGACAGTTTCGGGTGCTTGATGTGCTGGCGTCTGTACGTACGTACTGTAGTACACATGGCGACATATCAAGTTATACATTTCTAGTACAACATGGCCTCGCTTTGTATAGATTTCCAATACAATAGAGAGATCCGCATAAACTAGTTTTGTATAGGTTGATTGGTCGCCGTGCGTACGTGTCTGCCGGTCTGATCGAACCTTTACGAATGAACAATGTTTTTTTTATGAACAGCTTTTACCTAATAGTAATAAACCACGACCCGGTGTGCGCCGCTCCCACTCAATTCCCTTTAGTCGGTATTGTCTATTTGAATTTAGAATAAGCCCGTTCGAAATTCGAATTGAGATGTTTGTTTATGAATCAATGGTTAGACTCGATTTGAAGTGGAGTGGGGTGACCCATTCAGTTCATGGATGAGACAAATTATCTAAGTGGCCTGTTGTTATATTAAACTACCGTTCTATTAAGACTTTAATGTTTTAAACGAATGTTGTTATAAATGATAAATTAATACATTTATGCTAAATCAAATGCTCAATCATTTTAACACCAACAGAATCTTACACGATCAACAGTATGGTTTCACCAAGGGACGTTGTACAACTGACGCCGGTGTAACGTTATTAAAGCACATATTTACTGCGTGGGAAGAGTCCCAAGACGCCATTGGAATATTTTGTGACCTCTCCAAAGCATTTGATTGCGTAAATCACGACACATTACTTTTGAAACTTGAGCATTACGGACTAGGGAAACTTGCGCTTAGTTTGGTAAAATCTTATTTGAGTGATAGACTACAACATGTGCAAATAAATGGTGTTAATTCAGAGGGTTTAAAAATAAAAATGGGGGTACCGCAAGGCTCAATATTGGGTCCTTTCCTCTTTCTAGTATATATAAATGATCTCCCCTATTTATTGAAAAACCAATCTCAAAATATAGTGTTATTTGCTGATGACACTTCCCTAATTTTTAAGATAAATAGACGGGCCCAAAATCTAGATGACGTGAATAATGCCCTACTTTTTTTTTTTTTTTTTTTTTTTCGGATGGGAAATCATCAAATGACCCCCCCCCACTCTGGGCGGAGCGGAGGGGAGTGTCAGACTTGTACTGACTAAAACCCATCCATGTTCCTTCTTTGCCCTTTGTGTTCCAGGGCCACGGTATCTCTTTCGAACAGTCCCGCAGCCCTGGCAGGCATCGGCCCATGCGGACCCCTACTTGATTGCTGACATCTCTTTGAGGCGCGCGTGGAACACGAACGCGCCGTCGACACAGCCTGTCGTCATAAGACGGCCGGACGGTGAGCTAGCCCATAACTCGCCGTCCACAGGCCAGCGCCTACGGTGGTCGGAAGCCACCACGTGACCCCCGACGCCCAGGGCGTCTCCCGCGGCGGCTGGGACGTGAGGTTCTTTCCCTCTCACGTCCTGCCACCTCCTTCACTAGCATGACTGCTTCGCAGAAGGAGGTGACGGCTTCCCATTCCCTCTCGCTCCGGACCATGGCTTGAACCAAGGCCGGACGCGAGAGATCGCCGCCGCCAATCGCCGCTACGAGGACACGGCGGTGCTCCGCCCAAGCGGGGCAGACCTCCACGGTGTGTTCCACCGTGTCCTCCGGACGATCCTCGCAGTGGAAACACCCGGGCGTTTCCTCCCGCCCGATTCGGTGCAGGAACCTCCCGAAACAACCGTGTCCGGTGAGGACCTGCGTCAGACGGTAGGTGAGGGCGCCGTGGCGCCTCTCTAGCCACTCCTCAAAGAGGGGACTTATTGCCACTATGGTGGCGTGAATAATGCCCTACTTCAGGTCCATAATTGGTTCACAGCAAACAATTTAGTGTTAAATGAAAAAAAAACGAAATGCGTAAGATTTGCTTTACCGAATGTTAAAAGTAGCGATTGTGATATAGTATTGAATAAAGAGAAACTTGAATTTGTAGATAAAACGGTTTTCCTGGGGATTACGCTTGATTCAAGGCTACAATGGGGTTCTCATTTAACATCTCTTGCGGGGCGGCTAAGTTCAGCAGCGTATGCTATAAGAAAAATCCGTCAATATACTGATGTAGATACCGCTAGACTGGTCTATTTTAGTTACTTTCATAGTATTATGTCTTATGGCATTTTAATATGGGGACGGGCTGCAGACATTGAGTCTGTAGCTGCAATACATGAAAACACACATCCGATCGCGGTCACAGTAACATTTTAGTATGTAGGGTACATCGACAATATTGTGCCCGAACTAAGTTTCTAAATGTACCCACTATGCATTGATTGTAGTGTAGCAAACTTTGTATAAAAGGGACCGCCTTTTTCTAAATACATTCATTCCACATTCCAATAAGCTTCAGCACTTGCAAACCTAAATATACTACGTCGTCATCATCTGGAGTATTATTCCACACCACCTAAGCGCTACATTGGTGACCCCGACGTGATTATTAAGAAGATACCTCCAGATCAAGATCTCGACGAAATCTCCGACATAATTCTCCGTCCACCTGAGAAAAACCGATACGAAGCATTGAAGAGTCGGTTGTTCCAAGTTTACGAAGAATCCGAGCAACTGCTATCTGAAATGGAACTCGGCGACATGAAGCCTTCACAGCTACTACGCCGCATGAAAAACCTCGCCGCCGACAATATCTCTGACTCAGCACTGCGGATTATGTGGACCAACCATCTACCACAATCTGTTCGAGCAGTCCTCGCCGTCAGTGAAAACATCGCGAAACACTCCGATATCCACGAGCTGGCAACAATGGCAGATAAAATCCTCGAGCAGACACAACCACTCGGCGCAGTCGCTGCAGTTTCCTCCGTTCCCACTACCCCACGTGCATCTACGTCAATTGAAGAGGAAATTGACGCGCTCACCAAAGAAATCGCAGAGCTGAAAGCAAACCGATCGCATCAAAATCGACGTAGATCGTTCGACAGACGACGCTCAAGATCGCGTTCATCGAGCAGAGCCAATCACAATCGCGCCCGAAACGACCAATCAGCGACCTGCTTTTATCATCGCAAGTTCGGCAAAGAGGCGCGAAAGTGTACGCGTCCGTGTAACTACGAAGACAGCAGCGCCCCCTCGGGAAACTAACGCCTGCGTTGGCTGAGGCGGGAACCAGTCACCTACTCCGCTGAGCCTACCGTAAGAAGTATCGACGTTGATCAACCATATCACCAGCTACTCAGCAAGTTTCCTGACATCCTACGACCATCATGCATGAAGGATGCTCCCAAACACCGTGTAGAACATCACATTGAAACTACCGGTCCACCAGTACACAGCAAGAGCAGACCACTACCACCACATCGGTACATGTCCGTGAAGAAGGAATTCGAGTTGATGATGCAGCAAGGAATCTGCCGTCCAAGCAAAAGTCCTTGGTCCAGCCCGCTACACGTCGTACCAAAGAAAAACGGCGACCTTCGTGTTTGTGGCGACTACCGCAGACTCAATGACGTCACGAAACCAGACCGCTATCCAGTGCCACGTCTCAAAGATTTCACCTACCTACTTCACGGCAAGAAGATTTTCACAACACTCGACCTAAATCGTGCTTACCAACAACTGCCTGTATACGAACCGGACATCGAGAAGACAGCCATCACAACACCCTTCGGCTTGTTCGAATTTCCTCGAATGTGTCCTGGTCTCAAAAATGCTGGACAGACATTCCAACGATTCATTCATCAAGTACTCATCGGGTTAGACTACGCATTTCCATTCATTGATGACGTCATCGTCGCATCAGATAATGAAACCAGTCACTTAGAAGATCTACAGGAGGTGTTACGCAGATTAGACGAGTATGGCATCACTGTAAATCCATCAAAATGCGTCTTCGGTAAAGAAAATGTCAAGTTCCTGGGTTATCAAGTGTCGAGCAACGGACTCAAGCCACCACAAGATAAAGTCACTGCTATCACTGCTTACCCCAAACCCGAGACAATTGAAGACTTACGTCGATTTATTGGCATGGTAAACTTCTATCGTGACAGCATACCGAACGCAGCCCACATACAAGCACCTCTCAACGCGTTCCTGCACAATTCGAAGAAACGCGACAAGACAAAAATCGACTGGAACACAGAAGCGTCACAAGCATTCGAGTTGTGTAAAGTTAGCATCCAAAACGCAGCTTTACTCGCTCATCCATCTCCATCACCAACCGACGCCATCTCCCTTATGTGCGACGCATCAAATACCTGCGCAGGAGCTGTACTTCAACAACTTGTAAACAAGAAATGGATACCGCTTGGATACTTCTCAAAGAAATTCTCCGAAACACAACAGCGATATAGTACATTCGACAGAGAATTATTATCAATCTACATGGCAATCAAACACTTCAGAAAAATGTTCGAAGGAAGAGAACTTATTGTTTACACCGACCACAAACCGCTGACTTACGCTATACGCAAGCCTCCGTCCGATAACGATACGCAACGGCGCACGCGTCAGCTGTTATTTATCAGCGAGTTCACGACGGACATTCGACACGTCAGCGGAGTAAACAACGTTGTCGCCGACGCACTCTCTCGTATCGAAACCATCGAATTACCATCACCAATCAACTACGAAGAACTATCACAAGAGCAAGAAAAAGACAGGAATATACCAATCTTATCACAACAAACAAATATTCAACTCAAGAAAATCGTCATACCCGGCACTAACAAGCCAATATTCTGCGAAACGTCTACGTCACACATTCGTCCATACCTACCAGCTGACTTTCGCCGCATCGCATTCAACGCCGTGCACAATGTAAGTCACCCTGGAATACGAACTACGCGCAAACTTATGCAAGATCGTTACTTTTGGCCAGCAATGAATACAGACATTGGCGAGTGGACGAAAGCATGCACTTCGTGTCAGCAGTCCAAAGTTCAACGACACAACAACAGTGACGTCACAGCATTCCCACCGAGCGAACGATTTCAACACATCCACGTTGATATTGTTGGACCACTACCTACATCTTCGTGTGGACATCGATACCTACTCACGATGATCGACCGCTGTACACGTTGGCCCGAAGCAGTACCTCTTCATGAGATAACCGCCGAAATCGTCGCAAGAAAGCTGTACGAAACATGGATATCTCGTTTCGGTTGTCCTACAAAAATAACGACTGATCAAGGACGACAGTTTGAAAGTCGACTATTTCAAGACCTCGCACAACTACTTGGAGTAGAAAGAACCCGTACTACTGCCTACCACCCGCAGAGTAACGGCATCGTCGAACGCTGGCACCGAACACTGAAGGCCGCACTCATGACACGACTATCAAACAGCAACAAATGGATCAACGAGTTACCTACTGTTTTGATGGGGCTACGAGCCGCCACGCGCACCGATACTAACACAAGTGCCGCGCAGCTCACCTACGGCCAAGCAATACGGCTACCCGGCGATTTTATATCACCATCACCAGCCGCAACGAAGATTGACCACACCTACGTCGATCAGTTACACGACGTGATTACGAAGCTGACACCTACATACAAGCCGCATTCAAACAAGCGATGTATGTTCGTGCACAACGACCTACCAACATGCAGCCACGTGTTTGTACGCGATGACACCGTCCGAAAACCACTGCAGCATCCATACAAAGGTCCATACAAGGTCATCGAACGCAACGAGAAGTATTTCACGATACAGCTACCAGGCAGATCGAGCAACATATCGATCGACCGTCTCAAGCCGGCATACACTATCAACAGCGAAGATAACCACGAATACACGAGTACTGAGACACGCCAACCAGCTACAGCTACCACTGAAGATCACTCCAGCCTGCTTCCAGCCTCGAACACCAGCGACCAACGTACAAGATCAGGCAGGATCGTCAAGATGCCCGTACGCTTCGCTAAGGGGGGAGTACTGTAGCTGCAATACATGAAAACACACATCCGATCGCGGTCACAGTAACATTTTAGTATGTAGGGTACATCGACAATATTGTGCCCGAACTAAGTTTCTAAATGTACCCACTATGCATTGATTGTAGTGTAGCAAACTTTGTATAAAAGGGACCGCCTTTTTCTAAATACATTCATTCCACATTCCAATAAGCTTCAGCACTTGCAAACCTAAATATACTACGTCGTCATCATCTGGAGTATTATTCCACACCACCTAAGCGCTACAAGTCTATATTTATTCTGCAAAAAAGAGCCATCAGAGCCATATATAATCTTCGTAGGCGCGATTCTCTAAGGGAACTGTTTAAGGAAATTAACATCATGACGGTACATTGTCAATACATCTACGAAAACATAATGTATGTAAGAAAAAATCTACATCTTTTTAATAAAAGAGGTGACAGACACAATTACAGTACTAGAAATAGAGACCAATTAGTTCAGCCAGGCTTCAGACTCGCTAAAGTAGACTCATCTTTTATGGGGTACTGTTTGAGATGCTATAATAAAATTCCACAAAGTATTCTTGAACTGAATGAAACGAAATTTAAAATATGCATTAAACGCACACTATGTAAGAAAGCATATTACAAGTTGGACGATTATATCACTGATAAAAATGCTTGGCTCAATGCCGCCGGTCCTGCTCCACAAGAACAGGGGCGCCTAAATTGATAGCATTAAATAGTATTGTCGGAGCTGCTGAAGATTGTATAACTATCTTTGCATTGTATAGATTCAATCTCTTTTGTATTATATAGCCGCCTAGCCCATATTGTGTGAGTACTATGTACTAGAAAGCTGTCATTCGCTGGAAACCTGCGTCTTTTCTTGACTTGAATGTGCCCTGGCGGTTAGGAGTATGTCATGCTCACTCAAATGTCTCGCTGATGGTGGCACGTGTGTCGGATCATTTAGTTCCCTTCAAAATGGTTGAGTTGAATGGTGCTGATACATGCGTCATGTTCGTGAACGGGCGCTGTCAGTTCTGACTGGTCATCTCTTATTTGCCACGGCTTCTTTGAATTAATTATTTTATTATTGAATTATTTTTACTATGGACACTTTTAACGTACACATCTTGCTGCATCGTTCTCACATAATATACCATTTCAAAATGAATGATGTAACCAAGGTTTTGTTAAAGTATTCTGATTTAAAAGAGTGTCCATGGAGTTTCTTGCCCGTTCTTCTCCATAGAGATCTACGTTAGGGAATGGGCATCTACAGTACTTTCACAGTTTTTGTGCCTTGTGACTGGGACTGTAGCTATTTTTTACTGTTGTTATTGTTTCGACAATTCAAAAGTGCCTGTAACTGGCCTACTTGAAATAAATGCTTTGATTTTGATTTTTTGATTTTGAATGTTTGAAACAAAAAAGAAAAATAAGGCGTGACGGCGGACCAGTGGCGTGCCTAAGGCCAACATACGGCAGGTCCATAACACAAGCAGACTGTTAAGAAACCCTGACATGATAAAGAGTAGTAGGTTATGAGGACAAGCCAAGCTTCTAGTCTTGTATGAAAGTGCCGCCACTACGGCTGATGGGATAATGGAAAACGAAAACTGATGAACAAGACAAGAAAATGATGATTACGTCTTATTAAGACTTTGGTGTGTACCCACTTACTTAATACTGAACTGCATAGATTTTAATATTGCTTTCTTGGCCATAGATTAAAACCTCAAAATTTCTTTTAAAAAAAACTCGCAGATTGTCTTCACAAAAATTGATTCAGGGACATTCGACGTGTCGTTCTATTAGTCTTAAAAAGCATCGTGGCCAAACTAAAAACTGTATAAAAATTAAAAGCGAGTCAGTTTCTAAATAATCTTATTACTTTAAACTTCTATTAACTTATTAAAATAACCATTAACTAACCCACCAAAACAAATAAATAAAATCACCGACTTAATAGCTGGCAACACCGAATCACCGTTTAATTAGTGTTGCCACCCTCTCAGTTATATTACTTTGTGATGTAGTGATGTGCTCTGATGTATGTTAGGGGTGCAGGGATGAGGGTTCCGTTTGGTATATGTTTGGTGTACATTTGATTACTTTATTTAAGTAGTATCTGTTGCCCGCGACTTTCATCCTCGTGAAATTATTATAAAAATACAAATTTCCCCGTTTTGCAACAAATTTCATTGATGCTCTTCTCCTATAGGTCGTAGTGTGATGTTGGAATATCCTATAGCCTTCCTCGATAAATGGGCTATCCAACGCTAAAATATTTTTTCAATTCGTGCCAGTAGTTTCTGAGATTAGTGCGTTCAACCAAAGAAACGCTTCAGCTTTATAACTCGTATAGATAATTATTGTGAAGATGTCGTAGGTAAAAAAAACTACAGTGATGCAATGTGTGTTTGTGTTGATCTTTTGGTACACAAGAGAGGTGCTGTTAGTGAAATTTTCTGTATTCTTTTTTAAATAAAATGGCGTCTTTAGTTCCGATTTTGGACACACGCCTCGTCGGTCTAGTGGTCGCAAGCGCGACTGCTGAGCAAGAGGTCCTGGGTGATTCCCGGGTCGGGCAAAGTGTTATTGAATTTTTCCACAGGAATTTCTCAGAGCATCGAGCCTGAATTTATGCCCGATTGATGGCAATATTCACCATCATGGTTCCCCAAGTGCGGTGATTATAGCTCTATTCCCTGGTTAAAGAAAAGCTTTGCCATTTGTGTACGTAACCCTAAATTGGGTCCATTAAAGAGATATCCCAATTCCCAGTTGTGAATGACAAAACATCATAAAATTGTTCCATGGATGGCTTTTGGCTCGAGTTACCCTTAAGAATGATTAGTTTTATGGGTTGATCCTGTTTCGGGCATTTTTCGTTGACGATAGGTTTAGTGTCAACGAAAACTGCTTTTCCCAGATTACACCCGTACTCTGGATTAATTGAAGTTATAAAATCAAAGTACTAGTTTTATATTTAGTGAAAATCACTTATATTAAATACGGATTTGGTAAAATCAAGCAATTGCAGATTGACACAAATGTGAAAAATAGAACAACAAAATGGTGTAAATTCTAGAAGTCTCAAATTTTAATATGCACTTAATAATTATGCAGTTAAAATCAATACATACGTAGGTTCAAGACGGGTATTTATGCTGTTCTGGTCATGATTTTCTTATTTAAAGAATGTTAATTTAGTTCCCTAAACAGGATCTTGAAACCCTAATTAATATAACCTTTCGCAATTCAAGATACAAGAACTCGAATCACCATATACCATTGTATTTTTTAGACAACATCACCTACGCTGAATAATAACGTTACATTCAACTAAGTTTTTTACTGTACCAAACAAAATTGTCCCGAACCAGACACAAACCCCAGGCCTCTTCCCTCACGAACCATCTGTCGCCACAATGGGCACTTACAAAACGCATTCACTATTTTATCAAATCTATCACAAACACACACCACACCAGAAACAACCCTATCTCAACCACATAGATTTTATTATCGAGTGGTGTTTCATTTTTAGGGTCCCCCATTCCATATGGATTAACTAGAATGAATCGTAAATTCGATCTTTGACACCTTTTTCATTTTGGTTTCAAATGATTTTTTTGGAACCCCTCTTTTTATTTAGGAGTCGGTAAATAGACATGCCTTCTGTAACATGCGATTTCATTATGAGTAGATTATTGAGTATTTAGTTAAAGATTAGTAATTTTATGGGGTGTGATATTTGGTATGCTTTTTTAAATAGATAGTGTCGGAATACTCCACTACCATTAGTTTTCTTAAACATTATGTCTTCTGATTGTAAATTATTTGCTGTCTGTAGGATTATTTTGAAATATGAAAAGACCTGAAAAAAGCCGGAATAAGTTAAAATAGTATACCTACTAATGTAATCTATAATTTTTATATTTTCTTAAAAAAAAACCTTTACTCTTAATGGCTAGGAAGGACATGGCCCGAACGGCAGAAGATACACATATCCGGACAAATCAGTACGGATGGCAATACCTAGCTCTCTGGCAAAATAAACGTTTGAATGCCTTCGTTAGTTATACTTAAGATTTGTTTTGCATGTGTTAAAAGTGGCCTACCGGAGACCTGTGAGTCCTGTGACAAGACATCTTCATCTTTACCACATCTTGTGGGCTGGACAAAAGATTATGCACAAATAATCCATCTAGAAATCAATTCATCAAATGGCATAATACACTACCAGCTTTTCGTGAGTCAAGAGGATTATCAAAATACTATTGTGCAATTTAAGCTGTGCAATATAAGGTTGAAAATCCTTTGTAGAAAGTGTATGTGTAAATTAAAACGTTATTCAATGGCTTTTTTGGGGGAAGCTAAAGTAATGATTTTTAGGGTTCCGCTTATAGGGCTGAACCATAACAGACAAATTCCCTTTCATTGGTTATTTGGATATTATTATGAGGCTGACTAACATAACTACTAAGTTTCGTAATCACTTGATATGTTTAAAGAGGGCCAGCTATAGATCGACCGCTTTAACGAGTCCTCGCGAAGCTATCGATTTAAATGGAATATTCTGAAAGTTGATCACGTATTGGTTAAATTAGTGTTGTAATACTTACGTGGATTCTGGTTATTTTATAACCTGTGGGATATTGTTAGGACTTTGTGGATGCTTAATGTGCCTTTGATGGGGCAAGGCGGAGAACTCATTACCAGATTTCATACGTTGCATAATTTTAACACTTTCTTAAAAATATCTTTGGCACACAGTATCTACAAACAACCTATTCATGTAATGCCGACATAAAAAGTAAAAAACCAGTGTCTAAGTCATCTACGTTCTGCTAAAAAAAAATTAAAATCATCAACAGAACCCATTCATTTTCTGTCACTACACACCTACCTAACCCTACCACCGCCATTGTTGTGATAGTTCGCTAACACATCATAATCCATTGCCAACAGAGGGTTACGTGATGTAGTGTCAAATCGGAACACAATTACGTCACCAATCTGTTTTTATGGTTATTTGGGCTATGATATTTGTTGGTTCTGATATTTGGTAGCATTTGAAGGGTTGAGGTTGTTTAAGTTGACGAAATAAGTGTTCTTAACTTTGTGTTTTTTTTTAATACTTTTTGGTAATAAGAAGAACTTTTTCTCGTTTGAGGGGATTTTTGGAAAGTACTTCAGCAATACAATTTAGGAGGTAGGTTACAAGGACAACATGATCATTGTGGAATGTGGACCCTGACCTTCTTGGCATGTCTTCTATTAAGGTGGAAGCACCAGAGTATCCCGCGAAATCAAAATTTTCTTACCTTTTTTTTTTTTTTTTTTTTTTTTTTGTAATTTGATGGTCAGTGTCAAATCATTCATATTCTCCAAAGATCCGAACTTAAAGGGTCGGTTGTATTCCAGAGCTGCGGGACTGTTCGAAAGAGATACCGTGGCCCTGGAACACAAAGGGCAAAGAAGGAACATGGATGGGTTTTAGTCAGTACAAGTCTGACACTCCCTTCCGCTCCGCCCAGAGTGGGGGGGGTCATTTGATGATTTCCCATCCAAAAAAAAAAAAAAAAAAAAAAGGGTCGGTTGTATTAATGATATTAATGATCATAACTCTATAAAGCCATATTTGTTACGGTCGCAAATCGTATTTTAATCCACATACGACCTGACACTGACCTGCAAATTGCAAAACACGTGGAAAAATTTGAATTTCGCGGGCAAAACGGATAAGCAAACTCAGCTTTGGAAGGCAATTATTAATAAGACAGATAAAGCCGAGTAACACCTTGTTCGTTGATAAATCAGTTTTATTAACTAAAGATCTTTTCTTCTTTAGAATGTTTCATAATCATTATCATTAGACATAGGCCTCCCCCAAGTGTCGCCACATTGACCGGTCCCGTGTGACTCGCATTCAGCGGATCCCCGCAACCTTCACCAGGTCATCGGTCCACCTAGTGGGATGCCTTCCAACGCAACGTCTTCCGGGTCTCGGTCGCCACTCCAGAACTTTTCGAACTTTTCTGCAGAATGTTTAATTTGTTTTTAAATTAATATTAAAAGAAAAGTGAATATTCGCGTGATGACTGTGTTCGCGTGGAATTGAACACGAAATTAAGCGATGTCATATCGCGCTGGACTGCCCCGCGGGGACACAGCTAGCGTGGTGAGTGTGGTGATGTCGAAGCTCTAATTTATTTACGTTTTATTCTAACGGTAGTGTATTAATTGAGTACAAGTGTACAGACGCCAGCACATCAAGCTATTACAATCTGTCAAATTTCTTTAATAGATTTCCAACTTTATCGCTTAAGCATTAGGTTCAAGGTTGATTGGGAAAGTTTGACAGTTTCGGGAAGCTTGATGTGCTGACGTCTGTGCATAAAAAAGGTATTTTCTTTTTGTATTTTTTGGTATTTTTTTTTAAGGTATTTCTGGAAAACAGAACACATGTCAGATGATCATCCAATCTTATCACATAATTTAGTAGTAATACCTGCTACCGGGAGCCAAGTCCAACCATTTTCATGTACCAAGAGTAAACTAAATAACTCTACACCAATTACAAAGTGAATCCAATGGAATCGCCTTGCATTTCGTGTGACTCCGGCTATAAGTATATCATAACCTAGGCAGGTAATGAAAATGCCGATCACAGCATAGTTGGGAAAAGGTAGGCGCCTTTTCCAGGCGTACACACAGCCAAAATACATCGTTATAATAAAACTAGTTTACGACGCCGATTCAAAGCTGCGCTTAACTTTTGTACGTTCACATTTGGTTACCTTTAAAAGGGGAAATTATAAAACAGTCGAATCTTGCTGAAAAAATTTAAAAATAATATAAATCTATCATTTAGCAAAATTAAACAACAAACTATTAGACTACGAATGTTATAATCTAGATCTGAAAAAATAAAACATTTAGTAGCTAAAATAAACTCCTCATCTGCCTCTGGGGTCGGCTTTCAGTCTAACCAGATGCAGCTGAATACCAGTTTTTCAAATACAGTGACTGCCTGTCTGACCTCCACAACCCAGTTAGTACTGGGTCATACGATACCCCTTGGTAAGACTGGTTGTCGGACTTTCGGGCTACTGACTACCTGTAACGAATGTCAAAGATCTACAAATGACAGCCGGAACCAATGGCTTAACCTGCTTTCCGAGGCACGGAGAAAACTCGGTATGTAATGAGTGGCCACCGATCCACGGATTAACCTAGGCAAGCACGGCTTTACCTGAAGATCGACCTGAGCAACTGTTATTATTTAACCATGAGCTCCTCCCGACTCCTGTTATACATATACCAAAAAAAATCGGCATTAACATCATTATAAGTTTTTTATCGTAGCTGGGTTTTAGTTTTTAACTTTATTTTAATGCAGCAGTAAACAGCAAATAAACGCGTAAGTAAGGTGACAAAATCGGTTCAGGAGCTATGATGCCCACAGATAGACACATAGATACACACTTCAAACTTATAACACCCTTCTTTTTTGGTTGGGGGCTAAAAATGTTTGAAACACAAAAATACAAAACAATAACCACACAAAACTAAAAACCATAGTACACCGTATCTGTCACAGTTTTGTTGACAGCCGACGACTGTAGATGACCTGGCACTGCAGCGTCTAATGTATGGACAGTCGAGCCTGTTATATAATCATCTGCCTAGCCTTTTCCCAACTATGTTGGGGTCGGCTTCCAGTCTAACCGGATGCAGCTGAATACCAGTATTTTACATGGAGCGACTGCCTATCTGACCTCCACAACCCAGTTAGTACTGGGTAATACGATACCCCTTGGTAAGACTGGTTGTCAGACTTTTTGGGCCACTGACTACCTAACGACTGTCAAAGATCTACAAATGACACCCGGGACCAACGGCTTAACGTGCTTTCCGAGGCACGGAGGAAACTCGGTATGTAATGGGTGGTCACCCATCCACAGACCAACCTAGGCAAGCACGGCTTAACCTAAAGATCGATCCGAGCGGCTGTTATTATTTAGCCACGAGCTCCTCGAGCCTGTTATATAATAAATAATTTAAAAAGCTGAACGTTATAATTTAGTGGCGAATACCGCCGTAGGACAATTTGTCACAGAGTAGCAGGATTCGGCGCGACATGACGCGATGTCGCGATGTTGCTCGCGCCGGACTAGCCCGCGGCGACACGGTCTTGTGACAGCAAACAACGTGGTTTTATAGCGAATCAAAAACTTTATACAAATTAAATTAATTTTGTATTTTAATGGCTACACGAGAATTTCCTCAAGGGTGAATATTGCACACATTCTAAGATGAAACAGGTTTTCATCATGTGTATAACCTTTTCCCAACTATGTTGGGTCCAGTATGGATGCCGCTGATACTTCCTATCTGACCTCCACAACCCAGTTGCTACATGAATACGATGCCCTTTGGTAAGACTCATTGTCAGACATTCAGGCCATTGACTACCTGTAACGACTGTCAAAGATCTACAACTGACAGCCGGGAAGAACGGCATAATGTGCTTTCCAAGGTACGGACGAAACTCTTTTTGTTATGGTCACCCATCTATGGACCAACCTTGGCAAGCGCAGCTTAACCTCGAAGATCGACCCGTGCGGCTGTTATTATTTATCCACGAGATTGTGAAGTGAAGAATGGTGAACCATTCTTAGAGTCGAAGCCTTTGGTAGACGTCTAGTCAAGCCTGTGCGGCTAGGGACAGCGGACACCGGTCTCGGACACATTTCAGTACATTATCTATCCGAGTCTGCACTTGGAGTCTTGTCCGCAACTTGTCCGTACAGGTTTGACTACGTCCTAAAACAGGTTTGAAATTCTTTTAAACAAAGATGTGTGGACTTTTCGTAGTCATCGTCTACGACCGTAGCACGTCGCTACGCCAGTGCTACGGAGGGTCTACGGCGTAGATGAACTTTCAAAAAATTTGATGTAGCGCGTTTTGTATGGTAATGTAGAACAGCGTAAAGTGAAGGACAGACGCTCTCACACCAAACCTCTCTGTCTGGCCATGTTCGCACTGCAAACAAGATCAAATCAGATGATTTTATTATCATTATAAAAAGGTTGTTTTTTAAAGTAACATAACATCGCGCCTGTAATCCCCACAGCGTTAGGCAGAGATGTACCTAATAGTACACCATGTAATAAGGGACGAGCCTATCGCCATCAACCAATCCCTAATGATAAATTCCTGATAGAAAAACCCAATAACACTTTGCCCGACCTGGGAATCCAACCCAAAACCTCATGCTTAGCAGTGGCGCTTTTTCGAGGTTTTTTTTTAACCGGTGGTATTTTCGAGCATTTGAAATTAGTGACACTACTTTAAATTAAAAATAAACACACAATAACATGCTTACTCTGTGGCAGGACTTTCAAGCGTCGAATAAACTCCGTGTGGCGGCGGCCGCTGATTTCCCAGCGGTTCGCGACGCCTGCTCCAATCACGGCGCTGTGCGAGACACGCAAGGTTGACAGGACGAGGTTTAGAAGAGACGAAAAGTGATAAAAATATTATATAGCACATAGGTTTAGTCCTAGTATGCGAAAATATTAAGATTTTCATCAGCAATTTGCACTATTTCTTTTTCTTTTTTTTGCATTTTTTTTTGCTTGCTGAGATAGGGACCTTTTGGCCTCGTACAGGACCATTTTAAATTGTTTTATCTTTTCTTATGTTTACTTTTTTATATTATTGTAATCTTTTCCATTTTTTTTTGTTTTGTCCTGTGTGAGTCTAATAAATACTTTATTTCTTTTCTTTCTTTCAATTTGACAATATAGGTATAATAGCCAGACTCATCCGACAACTATTGCAGGTATTTTGTTTCAGTCCAAAAGGGCACTTGGGACTCTCTCATGTAAGATATGGATCTTACATGAGAGAGTCCCAAGTGCCTAAGTACCTTGTGGCAACATGCTTTTTAGGCTGCAGCAATGGGGAAATTAGTACAAATTAATTGAAACAAGATCGCATTTGCAACACATTTATTTAGAGAGCACTGACCACATAATCTTAAGGGGTAGGTTCTAGAGTCTTAGATCTTTCACTGGTCTTTGTTTAGGGAAATAGGTACTGCCCTGGCTAAGCGTCCTGTAGTGGACCGTAGATGTCGCTCGAAGACTGGGGCGCAAGGTGGTGGTGCGAGCAATGGTCGGTTGTGGCCACGTGCCCCAGGGCTGCAGGTTGGATTGATTTAGAGATAGATTGGCGTTAGAGCGTGTAGTTCGTGGCCAGGACTATGTAGCTATGTACAGATCGACCGCTTTAATGAGTCCTCCGAAGGTATCAATTTAAATGTAATAATCTGAAGGTTGATCAGGTATTGGTCCAGTTAGTATCGTAATACCTACGTGGATTATGGTTATTTTAATGCAAATAACCTGTAGGATATTGATAGGACTTTGTGGACGCTTAATGTCCCTTTGATGGGGCAAGGCGCAGGACTTAGTAAAGCGGTCGGTCTATAGTCACGAACGTAAGCAGCTATATGCCTAAAAAATAATTATTTAAAAGAGGTATGTTGCAATTTACTTGTCCAATAAAGTATATTTGTACTATGGAATAGAACCCGCTTCTCCAAAACATTATAAAATGTAAAATTTGTACAAATTTTCTTCATACAATTCTTTTTCCGTGCCAGCCCTAACACCACCTAATGCTCTCCGCGTCCTAATCAGCGCAGCGCACCTCAAACGCGCGTCTTTCAACGGTCGCGTGTTCCAATCTCGAATATTTAAACTTCACTCTAACGTTCGTGTTCCTATATTGAATTTTGAAATGCACTTGTTCCAAATAAGTTTATTTTTTTGACGTGAGTTTTCAGCGTTTGTCAATACTTTTTTACAAATGCTCTCTTTGGTGTTCTGAAGAGCAAAAAAAAATTAGTCAAGCACAGTTTTTTTGCGTGGTGATGTTGTAAATTGAGAAAAAATACACTTTTATTCTTTTAATTTTATCATTCATACTGAAAACGGGATATTTACCATGTTAACTATTTGTTTTGAGTTTCCGATATTTCTGCGTTGTTGCAAGAACCATGATCACGGATAAACTGAATTTATTGCGGGTGATCTTTCTTGTTCATTTTTGCGCTCCACACAAAACTCACTGTGTCTGCTAATTTTAATACTGACCGTAAAGAAAATTCTTCTATTTTAAAAAGTATTACCCTAGGTTATTTTCCCAAGTTAGGTTATGAGGTCCATTGCCATTGACTGGGCACAAATTCTACTTCCAGACTGCTAATCAACATTTCCTAATGGCTTTCCATTCAGAAACCCAAAATCAGCAGTACTTAGCCTTTGTGACCCCAACAGTTATTATTATACTTATCATACCCCCGTAATCCCCGACGGGATTATTTTTAGACAGAGGTGTACAAAATAGTACACTCACATTTCACCAGTTATGTTTAAGTCCCAAGTAAATAGCGGGAGAGCCTATTGCCCTCAACCGAACAGACTCTGTGGCTGCTACTGAGAAATTCCTGATGGAAAAATCCGATAGCACTTTGCCCGACCCGGGAATCGGCCTCATGCTTAGCAGTCGCGGTTGCAACCAATCAACCGACGAGGCAGTCCAGTCAGTTATTATTATTATTTATAAAAATGATATTATTTAGTGTCAGAGTGTATTAAAACCACGCGATATTGTTCGTGGAGTGTCGTTGTTTCGCATTTCACGCCATTTTGTGAACGCTCAGTACTCTGTTGATTACTTGTACACTCTGTAAGAACGCGGTAAGTGACAATGAGAAAATATTTATGAAAAATACAACTTTAGGTTTGGTCTTCATCAAATGAGCAAAACGCGTATCAATTATAGATATTGAATGTGTCAAAAAATTATCAAAAATTTTGAGATTTTTTTTTAAATCTCGTTGGCCACAAATATGACTTGTCCTGAGTCAGATGGCCGTAATTCAGGCAATAGAATTTTGAGAAGTGGTCCAGCGTCTGGATTTTGTGCCCAGTTAATAAATAGTATCTTACATGTTGACAATTCGGTCGATTTCACGAGTCCATTTCAATGAACATTTCCATGAAATAATGTTCATACATACATAAACTCACGCTTTATTCTCGTTCTTCTTCTTCTTTATCGTGTGGTTAGTGCCTAACCTGGTGTCAGGGTTTTTATGCCGTCCATGGGCCTCTGACCTGGCTTTACATGCCGTCGAGTAATATTTCTCAGGCATGCTGGTTTCCTCACAATATTTTTCTTTCACCGGAGCAAGTGATAATTATACAATACGCACATGAATCCGAAAAAACAGGCGTGCTTGTCTTGGGTTCGACCTCGAGATCTATGATTTGGCAGTCAGATGGTCACACCACTTGGCTATCACTGCTATACCCATTAGCATTAACAGTATAGAAGGTCACCAGTTACAATCCTTACTCATTTTGCTTCGTCCACGTCCATACATCTGATCACAAACGTGCGCCGGTTGCAAGTATTGTGTGCTATGTCCTTTCTGAAGAACATCACATATTAGGTAAAAATACAAAACGTAAGAATGATTTATAAATATATTAATTCACGATACCCAGTGCTCCGGTACACAGTCGTACTATTTTACGGGGCGAACCGATGACATTTTCGCTCGATGATTTTTCCGTTCCACCACATTCGCGAATGACTGCCTTCTCATTTAAGCAATGGCATTTGACGGGTGTGCCTTTGTCAATGGCCGTTGAAATAAAAAAAAACGTATAGACGTTCCATTTTAGATTGGAGTTAGCGCGTTTCTGTTTATATTTTTTAATAAAATATTATTCTTTTTTTAAATGTTGCTTGCGTGCGCTTTTTGTGTTTGGAACTATGTTGTGTTAGTTTGTTTTTTTTTTTTTGGTCATAATTACATGTATTCTGCTGAAATAAATCTATATGATTAGTGGTATAGCTGTAAAACGATCGTTTGACGCGAGGCAAAACATGAAACTAATGGCGCCATCTTGTTTTCAGAACAGTTTCATAAAATATTTATCAACAATGCCTGTCGATGTCAATAAAGCGTCAAAATATCCTGATAACATTGCAGTAACGAAGTAAGTACTTATAATATTGTTATCATACGACGTTTCTTTTCTGAAAAACATTAGGCAAGTATGTTTTTAGAGAAGTCATAACTGTTACCGAGTCTTACTAAGTTCTCACTATCTGCTAGGCTTTTAAATCATTATCAATCAATCAATCAATAGTCTTTACTAGTAAACAGTGTGCAAGATGTTTCTTTTTCTTTTAATCTGCCTAGCCTTTTCACAACTATGTTGGGGTCGGCTTCCAGTCTAACCGAATGCAGCTGAATACCAGTATTTTACATGGAGCGACTAGCGACGCCTATCTGACCTCCACAACCCAGTTTTAGTGTCAAACTTCTAAATAAATGTTATAAAACTTTATTTCACAAAATCGTCTTACTGAAGTCAATCAACGGGACATACAAAAAGAATTGAAATATGCACAATCTTTGGCTTAAAACTTTCCACTATTTTTAATTTTTAAGGCAATCCTCTAAAATCCTCTGTAAAATCCGTGATCATGTCACTATTAACGTTAATAACACACCCTGACATTGTTATAACAACAAAACTTTGTTAATCTAAATAAATAACACAAAAAATATCAAATAACATTACAACTTCATTCATATTTATTGAAATAAACCACTCGCAGAATGTTAACAATTTTTCGCGAGGTGTCAACTTGGCTGAAAGATGCGGACCTGGACAAACTAAGGTATTCCTTCAAAAACTGTTGTTACAGACTTTTACGTACTTAAAATAAGGTTGATTTTCGTTTGTGTTTCGTTTTTGAACCGGCAAGCAAGATTTGCGTAAGCATTCTTATATCAAAATTCTATTTGCTGTCAATTTACACACTGAAATTGAATTTTCAACTTTGTACGGTTGCTTGTAAGGTTAATTTTGAGTTGTGTTGCGTTTATGAATAGCAAAAAGGTACTGGTTTCATATGATAATCCCATTTTTCATATTAAAAGTTATTTCTTTTACAATATACTCTCTGGAGTATCGGTATTGGAGATTATTCACCGACATAATAAAGGGGAGTGTTGTGTTTAACGGTGTTTTAAAAATTGTTTAGACTGCAGGTGTATTTGTGTGAAGGTTGGAATTTTTTATGATATTGGTGTCTTTGAAAATTATTTTTAATAAAATAAAATCATAACCTTTGGATCTTGTAATAGAGAGATAGATTACACACCAATTAGCAAAACTTTTTCAGTATTAATTCATTTATTTTAGAAATCAGATCCTAGTGTGAATTGACTGCAGTTCTTTAAACATTTAACTAGGCGATACCTAATTATAAACGCGTTGTAGAATTTCCAATTTTTTAAGCATTCATAAGAGGCATCTAGTGTTAGTAAAATGGGGCACAATTTTAGTATAGCTGTTACTTGAAACGAATGCCATCTCAATCTCTGCAACTTAATTACTGAAAAAATGATTTATCCAAGAAACTCTACTAAGTAAGAATACGCTAAGCTGATGTCCAAGTATAGTGAAAAACAAGACAATGAAATGGTCCAGAAGAATACTTGACAAAAAAACTTAATCAAAAAAATAAACCTATATCCCTGTCATTGACCAAATAAATCAAAGTTCAGATTAAACCTTACATCATACGATCGCCATCCAAAGCGAAACGATAACAAAATTAATCATCACACACAAAATCGCCCGAATCAAGAAACCATTAAATAACCAATCCGCATTTTACTCAGAAACCATCGACAATTTACTGACGCCAAAATCCTCTTTCAACCTTAACTCCCGCCAAAAAGGTCGCAAATTCCTTTTTTAATCTGGCAATACCGCCGTGTACAGTATTTAATCATCTACAAAGAACGTATTCGTACATGCGAGCCGTATTCAAAACTGACAAAAGAAAAAAAGCAATCTGCCAAGATTGGCAGGCGGGGGGCACACAAAAAGGGGATCTTTTGGGCTATATTGTTAGTGCAGATTGAAAAGCGTTTTGTCGTCAACATGTTATTCGGTAATTTAGTGTTGCCCGATTGAAATAACGAGGGGTGTAATTGGAAAGGAGGTTTTAAGGCGCATATGTGGGTGATTGATTGCTTTTAGCTGCCGGTACGATTAGAGTTAGTTTAGCTGTTTGATGTTAGTGTTGATGATTTGTGGATGAGATGTCGCTTTGTTGATGGCTAAGTGATTCGACGTTTATTGCATTAGGTGTTATATGAATTGGTGTGAGTGTGGCAGGATACGTTTTAAAATGTTCTGGGTCATAGTTTTCAAAGTAAAGTACTAACACAGTACAGTGCAGTAACACTTAGTTTGCGATCCTCATCATGTTGTAAAAGTACGAGGGATTTAATCATTTTAACAATATTTTGACAATCACTCATAAACGAAAAATGATCGCACAAGAGTAGATCAGTACTAAATAACAATTAAAAGTGAATTATTCATCACAAAATGTGCCTTGAAAGTTTGAAAGCTATCGGAGTAATTCACACTCGTGTAAATTGAAAATAGAAGCACCTAACGATATCGCGAATGTGATGCTCCGAAAAAGCAAACCTTGTTTCATTGAAATGTTCGATTTCAAAAGCTAAAAATTACAAGCCGAAAAGAAGAAAAAAAATAAAAATTCAAAATTCATAAAATCGAACGTGAAAATGAAGTATCGGCCCAAACGAGGCTGGTCCACCGTCGGACACACTAACGTAAGGGCCATGAAACGGACGACGCATATAGCGTTTTCACTCTGCACTTCAAAAGTCACCTTAAAGAGGTGAAAACAAATTGAACCTAATTTACACAATTTGTTAGGTTGATATTTTGTTTGAATGTAAATTACTGTTTTAGACGCCTGTAGCGTACAACGTCTAAGCGATATTTTCGTGGCCCAGGCATAACGCAACGTTCTTTGGGCGTCCAATTTGTCTGATTGACGTCCGAGGTCCGTTTACAAAGGCTCAAAGACTGCAACGAGGCCATTGCTTCAAATGGAGCGTGAAAATTCAAATTGTACCTGTTTCTGTGACTGTTGAGGAGGTTTTACATTACGTGTGGTGATTTGTCTCGAAAAACCTGTTTTCGGGGATGGGATGTAGGAAGCAGTTGCAATAACCTTATTTGAAACCTGCTCCGTTGATCCCATTTACAAAACCTGTAAAAAGTTTATTAACTGTTTGTCAGTGTCATTATAACCTTTGTCTAACAAAGTGACATTCTAGCACCCTTAACGATGATAGAAAAGTCAAATATTTGTCAGATTGACATTAGCTACCGAAAATCCAATCTGAAACTTGTCGAAAGTCGTTCTAGAAATATAATACGCGTTGAACGCGACTGCCTAGGCCCACTTCTTGTCTATTTTTTGATCATAAAATTGCTTTTCGAACATGTTAAAACTTAAATAGAGTCCTTCAGCCCTGAGAAAAACAGGCAATAGGCAAGTGCGTAGACGTTGCGTTGTCACCATGAATCAAGCTTAAAACGAAAAGATACACACACATTGCTTATAAAATTAATGAGTGGGTACTACTTACAATGAAAGTAATAATGCTTTCTCAAAATCTTTTAAACTAAAAGCCATTTTCGCTCAATATTCTTATAGAGACCATCGTTCTATCACTTTCATTTTTAATATTTAATCCATTACGTGAAAACTTCATTTTCATAACCAATACGTGAGAGATTTTCGCAGAAAACGTGAAGAGGGCGAGTAAAGATTGTACAGCACTGTAAGCGACATAAAACTAACCCCTTAGCCACGAGCTGCGCGCTCAAGCGCCACGCGTGTTGCGACAGCAGCTGCAGGAAAAACAAATGAAAGAAGTTTTTCAGCGTACAGCGTGAAACAGAAAGTGTGGTCATATCACAGAGTGTGATTCAGGTCATCAAAATGAACAACTTATTCCATGGAACCACCATTGAAATCGCAAAAAAAAAAAAAAAGTTTCATTTGGGTTGAGTAGGTAAAATCGCTCAGGCAGGCAGGTTTGAGTTCCTCACGATGTTTTCCTTCTCCGAAAATATCTTATCGGAATCACAACCTAAAATATGACCGCCAAAATAACCATTCAGCACTATATCTTTTAACGTATAGTGTGCACGTCACCTAATGTAACCACGGAAATGATGACATCCCTATGTGTCTTTGTGCTGTTTCGTATCTATTGAATGTAGTACTGCATGCACCATACACTGTTCAAGGAATATCTCACCACTTGAAAATGTGGCTAAGCTAGTATTAAAAAATTAAACAGTTATGATTTTCTTTTCTACCTATACTTAAGATTAAACCAGTCGTACCAAAGGGTACCGTATTACCCAGTAACAACTGGGTTGTGGTGGTTAGATAGGCAGTCGCTCTATGTAAAATACTGGTATTCAGCTGCGGCTGCTAAGTCGTAAGTAACATTAACATTGTAAACTTAGTTCGTAATTTTGACTTTGACCACGACTACAAATAATATGCGACAAGGACAAAAAGATGATGACTTGCAACTTTTCCGTTTATTGCTTCTTCATCGCCTAGCATGCAGTGTGAAGATAACTTAAAACCTTCATTCTTCATACACAGTGTGTGCCTCACCTAACGTTGCCTCGTAACTGATGGCATTCCCATGTATCTCTTTGTGCTACCATTCGCCGATCCATCTAAGTCGGCGACAGTTAAGTAATATATCTATCTGCTCGCATTGATCCGGGTTTCGTGTGGAATCTACGAAATACTGCAAATAACTGATGTTTTGGTACCTACGTCGCGTCGTACGTGTGTTGGCGTTGCTGTGACGTGGCTGTGTTATTGAGTTTTCGGTTTGAATTTATGTTGTATTTGTAAACTGGATAAAGCTAAAGATTGTACTTGGATGTATGTATCTATTCTATGTCGAATGCATGGATATATAACAGTGCCTACCTAGTAAAAGTTTCATCGCAATTATCTTTTTTTTTCATGTTTCAATTTGTTTATTTATTTATTTATTTATTTAACACTTCAAGCACAGAAGTACAGAGGCGGACTTAATGCCATAGGCATTTTCTACCAGTCAACCTTTGGGTGATGAAGAGACAAGCAGTGGTAGGTGTATATCTGAAAATAATAATAAGATTAACTACAAGGATATATAAAATACTATAAATATATATCAAAATTTAAATTAATGTAAATAAACATGTGTAACATGTTATTCGTTTTATTCTGACCATATCACTTTGGGCCCTTTCAAAATACCAGCGCTGTGACTTTTTTTAAATGTTATGCTGAGTTAGGAGCTTTTTGGCCTCGAATAGGACTAATTTCGTTGGTCTTTTTTTCTTAAGTTTGCTTTTTTATATAAGTTTGTTTTACTGTTAACTTAATCTTTTTTTTTTGTGTTCGCCTGTGTGGACTAATAAATACTTTTTCTTTCTTTAATTCTTTCTTTTTGTAACAAGAATGAATAAGATGTTAAAACTACCTGTTTAAATATTTCAAAATGAATGCTTATTACAAATATTTTAAAGTTTTCAAACGCGATTCCTGCTTAACTAGCGTTTAAATTTTAAACAAGATCTAGAACCAAATCATTGCATAATTATACCTATTTGCAAAAGGTGTCTATCTTTTGAACAACATCTAAGACTACCTTCAATAACATTTTAAATTATAATTATCTAAAAACATTAATTACTCAATCATAACTCCAACCCCACGAAAATCTCGCCCCTTAATTAAGTAAAACCAAATAAAATGACAGAATACATGACCTCTCTCTTCAAAAAGCAAGTAGACACTCAGCTTATCCCGCTCAAATCCTTTGATTACACCTAAACAAGAGAACACCAATCCAATTTCTTAATTCAAATTTACGAATGATTCTATCGAGGGGACGAAATTTAAACTTGGAATCAGTGAAGTTGAAATAGATTAGTTTATAGCGCAGATTGGGCATTATTTTTGAGCAGTTTTCAGGAAAAATGGACATAGATAAAACCTGAAACTACCCTTTTTTTGTTTAAATACTGCAGTACTAAAATAAAAATAAAACAGACTTTTCTAGAATCTTATTTTTGTGCCTTCATCAACCATTCAAAAACAAGATAACACCAGTACAACAATAACAGTTACTGTTAGTGTTGTATAGCAACAATAACAACGATAACAACAAAATCAACAATAACAACAAACTTTGTATTTTAACAACAATTTGTCAAGATGTTTTATTTGTGTTATTAATCTCATTACAGCTTTTCCAATATTAATTACGCTTTGATTATATAGAAAATGCCAACAGAAACCTAACAAAAGTCGAAACAACCCATCTCGAAATTTTCCAAATCTATTCTTCCAATTTTCCATTCAAAGTAGGCATTATAACCTAACCTATCCAGTCTGCGCAATTTAAAATTCAAATTCAAAATTCTTCAGAACACCAATACAACACGAACGATATTCATCTCGTGGGGATCCTCGGGTGTTTCCGTGAGCGTTTGGCTGTTTCCGCCAGCACTCGGACATTGGGGGCGTATTAATCGTAATTAACCAACTCTGCCTGATTAGCGGGGTTCCTTATTACTTAAAATTTACTTGAGTTTACTTTCTTGCGACGCTCTTAGCTGGGATAGGGATGCGGTAAGATTATCGTGGATAAGATTTTGGGATTATTTGTGTTTATAATGTAGCTTGCTTTTGATACTGAGTGAAGAGCTCGTTGGCTAGATAATGACAGCCGCTCGGGTCGATGTTCAGGTTAACCCGCCCTAGCCTAGGTTGGTCCGTGGATGGGTGACCACCCATTACTTACCGAGTGCCTCGGAAAGCACGTTAAGCCGTTGGTCCCGGCTGTTAATTATTATACCTGTTAATAAAGATGTTCATAAAGTTTGTATTAATAATTATTAATCCTACAGATTATTCAAAAATAATATGAAAAATGAAATTGATCTTGGACAGCCGTTACAGGTAGTCAGTGACCCGAAAGTCTGACAACCAGCCTTACCTAAGGGTACCGTATTACCCAGTACTAACTGGGTTGTGGAGGGCAGATAGGCAGTCGCTGCTTGTAAAATACTGGTATTCAGCTGCATCCGGTAATACTGGAAGCCGACTACTACATAATTGGAGAAAGGCTACGCAGATGATGAATGTACTCTAAAAGAGACCAGCGCGTTCCCCAACAAACTAACACTCGTCAGCGATGTAGCTCCCTGTACGGTCTGTTTAGCTGTACTGTTAGGGTAATTTTCTTCTTCTGGTGCCTCTCGAATTACTGAAGGTTGGCCATAAATGCTGAATATTCCTTCTTGTACTTTTGCAAGATGGAACAGCTTAGCAGCACTCGTGATTCGGTTCCATTCGCGAATTATGATGTTTGTAAGAAAATAGATTTTGTTTTTTGTTTCCTTAAGAATTTCATTTATTACAAAGTGATTTTCCTCGACTGGCGAGTTGAATTTTATTAATTTTCCTATTATTAATTACCTATTTTGTTCGACTATTTCCATTTACTTACTTAGAAAGTCATTATCAAAACAACTTCAATAATTATTTCAGTAATTGGTACCTACCTCATTAATTTTACGCAACACAACATAATTTAACCCCACCTAAAACGAACTAATCCCAAAAAAGTACAATCACGCACAAAACCCAACCAGCATTATAATAATAATCCGGGCGTTATCCACCTTATCCCCGTCGCGGTGGGGTGGTGGGGGGCGAGGAGAGAGGGGATGATACCAAGTATGATTCAACATTTAAATGTTAAACAGCGCCCGAATTTGCTGCGGTGCGGCGACGTCTTATAAGGAGTATATAGGAGTACAGAAATGGTGATGGCTCGGAGAAAATTATATTTTATATTAAGATTTTGTGTGAGTGCTGAGTGGTTTAGTGTTTCAGGTGTTAATTTTGCGTAATGGAAAGCTATTTGGTTTGCTGGATGTTTGTAGAAATGTAAACTATAGAATTTTATTATTCATTGGTATTAGAGATTTACGAATTTGTGGGAAATCTTAGCTAAGACTTATTTAGAACTTTGGTGTAATTGTAACTGGCGGGCGAACTAGATTTAAGAGCAAGGACGGCGCAAAAGGAATTAATGATCGTAGTAGGTGACGTTTTGTAGTTTCTGCTCACTCATAATATGGTGAGACTTTTGGTACTTATGTAGGTACGTGTTTCTTTATAGGTATTGTGGTTTGACATTTCTATCTGCCCAGGCCAGCAAGCCTGCTGCCACCCTGGCAATAAATAAGAAATCATCATCATCCACACATCCACAGCCTATTTGGTATAGGTCTCTCTTTTATTGTGCTAATCTAAACGTTCCTGTGCCAACCTCATCCAGAATTTTCCACCGATGGCAACAATGTCGCCGGCCCATCTTGCCGCCGGATAAATAAAAAAGTACCTACTAGTAATTAAATGTTAATTTTTCATTTACAATTCTGTACTCGACTGTACCGCATATTGTAAGTTAGCTACACCTTTGAGATATTCTTCTAAAGAGCATGAATAAACTCTTATAGTCGCACTAACACTAGTTGATACTTGTGAATTAATTGATATGTATGATAATTACCATGAAAGTCATATTTTGAAAGACCTGCGTAGATTTTGAGGTCGTGTAGCTGGCAGTAACAACATTTTGAGGGAAAGCTGGTCTTTCTAGAACTTTTAAGTAGAAGCAAGTAATTAAACAAAAATAAAATACAACAACGCTAGAACAAGAAAATGATAGTAGCCTGTTATGAGATTGAAATACCCATTAGCAATTCTAATGGTTATTTCAATCTTCAAAGCATGCCTTGGAGGCCCATGGGTGGCATAAAAACTCTGACACACCGTTAGGCACTGACCACACAATAAAGAAGAATGTTCAAAGAACCAAAATGTCAAGTACGTTCTAGGTGTGTCATCAAATTGATAGTTTCATTCGCTACGGGCGGCGTCGCCATATACCGAAGCGTTTTCATAGATTAAGACATAGACACCATAGTGTAGTAGCTGCGGTCAGTAATTTCGATTGGCAGCTATGGCACTGCTGTTTGCGGTTGTAGTAACCTTCAGAATTTTACCTAATTTCTTCATTGAAATATGATTACCTGAGGCCACTTTGTCTTTGAACACCTTTAAAAAGCCTCATAGTTATTATACTTTTGGGTTAAAGATCATAATTATGTTCAAGTATCAAAACCACTCCCACCACTAACTCCTCGTATCTCAGACGAAGGCGACCCGCCGAAATAAATAAAGTTGCACAGAGACTCAGTAATTACTTACACGCAACTTACTTATACACTTGTGTGCGTCATTATACCCGTCCGTTTGCGACGTATCATTCATTATGGACGTGACTGTACTTAGGGAGATATTAAATGGATTTTGATTGAGGTAACTTTATGTAGTAAAGAGATGAAATTTCTGGAATAATTATATTAAATTTACTAGTTTTGCGACATCTTTTTTATTAAGTGGATTATATCTATACCTATTGTAGAAAACGGTTAGTAGAAGATATATTTCAGTATATAAAGAATAATATTATAATATATATAATATTAATTTATTTTATTTTTTTTATTTTTTATTGGGCCACAATTTTTTATATTTTTAAATGTTTTTTATATGATTTGTGTAAAAATAAATAAAGGAAATATTATAATAATATTATTATATATAATATCACATCATGCCTGTAATTCCCAGTGTTCCTAATAGTACCCCCACATTTCGCCAGTTACGTATAAGTCCCATGTAATAGGGAGCGAGCCTATGGCCATCAACCGGGTACAAATCCAGACTTTGTGGCTGCTACTGAGAAATTTCAGATGGAAAGACCCAATAACACTTAGCTCGACCTGGTAATCGAACCCAGGTCCTCATGCATGCTCAGCAGTCACACTAGCGACCAGTAAACCAACGAGGCAGTTAAATTATGAAGATGAAGACCTACATAAATATAAACAATGCCGTTGTGTAAACAAAACGCCACATGCATCTTGCATAGATTCTCGTTTCAGTTCGTAATGGCATCCAAACTAAAAAGTTTATATGTATTACGACAATGAATTATTATGATAAATATTGTAAGCCTACATTGTCCCACTGCAGGGCAAAGGCCTCCATTCCCTGCTTCCAATTTTCGCGATCTAGTGCAATTGTAGGCCAATCCTTTGAGAAAGAGTCCAGCTCATCCGGCCATCCTTCTGGGTCTGCGGCAATGAATGATGTATGGAAAATTCATAAAGCAGATCACCCAATGCGTGAAACAAGCTGTTACATTTACCAAAGAAAAAGGCTGCGCTAATTCATACGGATTAGTTGATATAAATTTCATTGGATTAGATTATTATCTTCGTATTGGTTCGTTTGCGATTCCTATCCCCATCCTGCTCCCGCAGATGCCCAAAGCATTCGTACGAGCGAGAGGGAATGAGCGTCGCCAGCGCGTCTTGCCGCGCAGCTAGCGAACAAAACTTCAATGGCTAACTGTCAAGTGCGAACTGGTGGCCTACCATGACGTCTTACAGCAGGAGTAATTCCAGTGTGGGAAAGAGATGGCGCTAGACGACCTGTATAGCTCTGTCTCTTTCCCACACTGGAGTTACTCCTGCATTAAGACGTCATAGTAATCCCTCAGAAAATGTAATTGGAAAGGCTTTCATAAACACGTGACAGCTGATAAAGATATTATGAAAATCAGGGGAAAGCCGCAATTTTGATTTACTTCTCCAAATATTCTCAATACCCCACAGACAATAAGTACAATCCCAATACAAAACTTCATCCAGCAGCCTGACATATGAGAACGAAGCAGTTCTCTCTGAAACTTTAAAACAAAGCGACATAATGAAGCCTCGTGTCTTGAGATGAAGCGCTGATCACGAAGCAATCGGGACGCTGCTTAAGACTGTGTATTGTGGCCTGGTTTCAAGTAATCCCTTCTTTACTTTTTAGTGTAGAGGAATATCATCTATAACTAGCTTCTGTACGCGGCTTCACTCGCGTTATGGCCGGAAATTATATGTTTACTGACACTCGGATGAAAAGAGATTGCATGTAGCGGAGATGAGAATGTTGAGTTGGATGTGTGGTGTAACAAGAATGGATAAGGTAAGGAATGATTATATTAGAGGAAGTTTGAAAGTTGCGCCAGTTACAGAAAAGTTAAAGGGGATTGGCTGTTTTGGTGCATGTGATGAGGAGGGACGAATCTCACGTGACTGATGAACGTAAATGTTTAAATTTCGAAGTTTTATTAAAAACCTGAGATAAAATATATCCACATTTAACAATATCGCTCCCATACCAAAATGTTATAAGTATCGTTAAAAACTCCCACGTTCCACATTCAAAAATTTTCAAATTCGAATTCGGAGTTCATCCGAGAACGGAGTTTGAAACCGTTGATCGGGCAGGAAACGGAAAGGGCGGGAAATAATTAGCCGTCGCCGGCGCTCGCCGCGGGCGAAGGAAACGCTCCATACAGCCTGCCTGTAACTCCACGAACGAACGAGTTGTGAATTTTTGGATTCACACTTTTTTTCCTTTGCGTTTTTTATTTTTTTTCCTACGTAAAAATTTTAACGAGACCTATTTGGTGAAGTTGCCAGTTTCAATTTGCGAGGAAAATTCTTTATAAAACTTTTATTGATGGCAATATCAATAGTGTTCTTATTTAGGCTTGTATTCGAATTTAGAACAACGTTATTTCATCAGTTGATTTTCTGTCAGATTATCAGTGGTCTTATAGCGACACCTACACTTTTAATGGAGGTCATGAAAAGGTAATAATTGATTTTAAAATAGTAAATTTTGAGATAAGTGGGAAAACTTTGTTATGTTATTGCATTCGATGTGGAATACACACCCGAGCCGCCACCCGAGGTAGTTATACAGCCGAGAACTGCAGTAACAAATGATCACGTATATATCAAACGACGTTTTTCAATAAACTTTAAAGGAAACGAAATAATAATAAATATTATTCACGAATTTGAGACTACCATACAGAGTAACTTAATAATAAACATAAAATGGACAGATCGTTGAATGTGAAATGGTACAATATAAAGATGGCTTGACTGTCTTCAGACTGTACCACGAGCGGATAGTCTTCCTCAACCTTAGAAAAACAGATTCCCACAAGGTTCCAGTTACCAGTCACATAGCAGCAGATTGTTTACATACTGTATACGTAATAAGTCATAGTACAGATAATTATATTAATTAAGTTACAAATTATTGGAATTGTCTGTGTTTGGGTTATATGTTTTATGTATGTTTTTGATATGGAAAGAAAAATTCGAGTGCGAGCAGGGTTTGAACCTGCGACCTTCCGATTCAGTACACCGGACGTCTTAACCAATTAGACCATCGCACCCTGCTCACAGTTCTCGAAATCTTCGTTCCATTAATAACGTCTTACGGTGCTCGCACTCGAATTTTTCTTTCCATATCAAAAACAGCTGTAGTTCCCTGCGCAGGGTTTGCGCATAAAAATATTAAAAATTATGTTTTATGTATGTTTCTGTATGTGTGCAGTTAGGTGTGCTATATTGTTAATTTATTTATGTGCCTTGTTTATAACATCAGTTTTATAGTAGATTTTCATTGCTGTTGTAGTCTAGTGCTTTCAGATATTTTTCAACAGCTTTTTTGCGTGTTTGGCTATCTCTTGATAGTAGCTCGTTTGCTTTTGAAATTTGATGATCAGTCATGTATTTTACATAATTATCATTAAAACCATCAATACAACCTTCTAAGTTCATTTAATCCTATTGAATGACAATTTGACTGCCACGGTAGTCTAGTGGTCGCAAGCGCGACCGCTGACCATGAGGTCCTGGATACGGTTCCCAGCTCGGCTAAAGTGTTGTTTAAGTGGGTTTTTCCATCTGGAATTTCCCAGTTGCGGCCACGGAGGGTGGATTTGTGCCCGATTGATGGCAGTAGGCTCACCCTCTGTTACATAGGACCTTAATATAACTGGCGAAATCTGGGTGTAGGTACTATTGTGTACACCTCTGCCTAACTCTTCGGGGATTGCAGGCGTGACGTTATGTTATGTCTATTATTAAAATTTACCACAAAAAGAACAACTCAATAACAAATCCAACACAATCCATAGATAGCTACTTGAAGTAAAAACCAATTAGCCAAAATTAACTTAAGGAAGAGCGATTTTAAACAAAACAATTATTATTTATTAAATACAAAATAAAGGTCTACCAATAAACTCCATTATTTCTCACGAAACAAAAGCAAAAATAATAATTTTAAAAGCTTTAAAACAATTGTGGGCAACAATTACCCTTCGGTCCAGGGTACTTCCATCCCCTTTGTTTCACCCCCTATTGAACGAACGGGGGCGGAAAATAGCCGGATAGAAACTTCGCTATCAACTCAGAAACATTTTATAAGTTAACAACCCCCGCGAAATTGTATTATGTAAGTTTGAAAGTAGCCATCTTGGATTTTCTTCTTTTTTTTTGTTATAAATAGGAACTCGTTCATTGAGTATTGTTGTGGACCTTGCGGTTGTTTTGAATTTGGAACGGTCTGAGGTTGTTTTTGAATGGGATTTGGAATGATTGTCTAATTGGAATGAATGCTCTTCAAAGTTCGAATGAATCGGTTTTTTATAGGCAAGCATGCTCCATCCTAGGACGCGTCATCGCTTCACATTAGGCGTATGTTATTATCTAAGTGCCTACTATGAATTTCAATGACTCGTAAATTTATAATAGGCAATTTATAGTAGGTACGGGACGTACAAGCGTACTAAAAGTAACTTCCTATGACGAATCCATATCACTAGTTCACAACCTTCCCCATAGTACCTAAATTACATTAGAAAAACCTGAAAAAAAAACAATCTTACTTTTATATAATAATACCTATACAAAACGCCCCTCCCCTTAATTATAACCGCTGTGTTACAAACATAGAAAATCGAATAGAATCCAGTAATCGACGTCGTGTCACCGCGCGCACATTCACGTCACTTCCTATTTCGCGAGTGGCAACATTGAGATATAGCGCGGTTAGCGGCAAGTCGCGTCAGAGATGATAGAAGGTTCTGCAGATATATTAGTGGGAAAATAAATGACGACGGCCTTCTTAAAATCCAATGTAAAGAAATCATAAGGCTGGGTCACTGCAACCTGTTATGCTTTATAATCTCGGTCTTCAGTCACATTGAAAGTAATATTTTAATTTAGAAGGGGGCAAGAAGAACTCTTAACATTAACACCAGAGGAAAATATTACTGTTACTGATATATACTCTATTTTATTTATTTAGAATACACAACATGGACGCACAGGTACAAAAGAAATTATAATTATACAAAAGGTTCTATTACGTGTGATTATAGAGACCTCAGCATGCACATACAATTATCATTTAACATTCGGAATAAAACAAAGATTCTAACACCACCTTTTAGCTAAAATAGTAAGTACTGTTGTGGTAAAATCATGCATAAGTTATTTCACCAAAAAACGAAATACTTATTTGAATATCGTTTCACATCTACGCTTACTGAATCCTAAACGAAAAAGGGGACCTGTCGGAAAATGGCGCGTTATTATCTCAGCTAATAAAAATTCAGCGCGCGAAAATCCCAGCGTCGCGATTGGTCGACCGTCCCTCGGGCACCCCCGCCATTGGTCGGCTATGCTGATTCCATTTTCAAATTAACTTTCTCTGCCACCGTCGTTTTCCAGTTAGGTGTGAATTTATTTATTTCATTTCGTTTTTATTATGTGTTGTTTTTGTGGAGATGTGACTTGGTTTTTTTTTTAAATTAGGAATAGGGAGTGGTGTTTTTTTTGATGGTTGAAAACGAAACACATTAATTTTGTAGTGATTTTCACTTTGTTTCGTCAATTTGCAGATATATTTAAAAAAAAAAAGTACATTATAAATTGTCATTATTGTACCGAATTATTTAGGTACTTAGTACAGTTTTTTAGTAAGCTTTTGAATGTGAAGAGTTTTACGTAGTAGTCACATAGTAATAATAATTAAAGAATCTAAAAAAATCTTCATCAAAAATTACAACTACTTATTTTCCGCCCTTTTATTTATAGTACAGTCAGCTCCACATTACGCATTACCCCAGTGACAAATCCAGGCGTACACTCAGCCAAAATACATCGTTATAATAAAACTAGTTTACGACGCCGATTCAAAGCTGCGCTTAACTTTTGTACGTTCACATTTGGTTACCTTTAAAAAGGGATATTATAAAACAGTCATACTGAAAATTTTTAAAAATAATATAAATCTATCATTTACCTAAATTAAACAACAAACTATTAGGCTACGAATGTTATAATCTAAATCTGAAAAAATTAAATCATCTAATAGCTGAAATAAACTCATCATCTGCCTAACCTTTTCCCAACTATGTTGGGGTCGGCGTCCAGTATAACCAGATGCAGCTGAATACCAGTATTTTACATTGAGCGACAGCCTATCTGACCTACACAACCCAGTTACTGGGTACTACGGTACCCCTTGGTAAGACTAGTTGTCAGACTTTCAGGCCACTGACTGTCGGTAACGACTGTCTCATCTACAAATGACAGCCGGGACCAACGGCTTAACTTGCTTTCCGTGGCACGGACGAAACACAGTATGTAATGGGTGGCCACCCATACATGGATCAACCAAACAAACCAAACCAAACTTCTTGGCAGAAGTAACATTATTTTTTTTGTAATTGGAGTTTACCACGAATAAACGCTTTTCATTTTTTTTTTCATTTTTTTTTTTTACCTAGCCAAGCGCGGCTTAACCTATCGATCGATCCGAGCGGCTGTTATTATGTAGCTACTGCACCACCATTGGTTCTTCAAGATGGAAGCATCAGGGTAGCCCGCGAAATTAAAATTTTCTTACGTTTTTTGCAATTTGCAGATCAGTGTCAGGTTGTATGTTAATGAAAATATGATTCGCGCAAGTAACACGTATGTAGTTACAGAATTATAATTATTAAAACCATCAATACAGCCCCATTCATTCCCCCATTCAATAACTATTTCATGAAAAAGTCATTCAATGGGGTTGGATAAACTTTGAGGGAAAATTACCTAAACAAAATGAGTCGTCCAAAACTGTACACACACTGGCACAAAATAACACAGTGTTACTTGAAAGCCGTCCACATTACCGACTAAATTGGAATGCCACGTAATACAAGCCCTATTGGAAGTGTTACCATGATGTGGACTGTTTTGCAGGACCGGGCCCGGTATTACTTTATTAGTATGAATGGGAATTTGTCGGTTTTAGGTAGTTAGGCAGGAAAGGTTGAGGGTTATAATTATGGGCAACGATAATATGTATCAATGAGAAATCTCTACTAAAAATTTTCCATTTATACTAATTTGAATGTAAATTGGTGTTTAGTTTCTAAACTATCAATCTCACAGTGTAACTGCAAAGATACCATCATACCCATGCCTTGCTTTGCTAAACCTGGAAGTTTTATAGACCCCGGACCCAAGTTGGCCGAAGCAACGAAAACCCAGCTCAGATGGGAATTTATAGATGAATCCAGTTTGAAGAATAAATGTGGGGCTGTTCCAAAAACAATGGTGGCACTTAATATCATTTTTGTGTGTCTTGTGATTTGCTCGTTATAGGAACTGATAACCGTACTAAAGCGGCAAACTCCTAGTCAAATTCTGGCCCGATTCAGTACAGCCATAGCCATCTACCCGATAAGAAGGAAAATCCCCACATCTCTCAAATGATGTCCTCCCTATTAACAAGGGCCTGGTAAGACAGCGGCGGTGGGGGGTAATTCACAGCTGTAGGGGTAGAGGGGGGGAGGACCAAGTTAAACCTCTTTACTGCTCACAGAATTGAGTCGCTGATGACTATTTATTGATATTGGCTCCAGAAGTGATACTTGAGAGGTTTTACTTCAATTTCAAGATTCTGCGGTTATGGAAGTTGTGTTTACGAATAATGGGGTACTTCTGAAGATGATGGTACTAATTTTTAAAGGTTATTTGGTTTACTATACCAGTCTACCAGTCAACCAGTCTTACCAAGGGGTATCGTATTACCTAGTACTAACTGGGTTGTGGAGGTCAGATAGGCAGTCGCTCCATATAAAATACGGGTATTCAGCTGCATTTGGTTAGACTGGAAGCCGACCCCAACATAGTTGGGAAAAGGCTAGGCAGATGATGATTTGATTTACTATACTTTATTCTTATCACTTCATTCTAGACTCTAGCAACAATAACAACCTAGTAGCAATAAGGTCGCTCCCTGTTACATAAGAGTTTAATATTAATGGTCAGAGTACCTAATCGAAGACTCGACCAAAGGCTTGGCGATGTCCCGAAATACTACCGGTCAAATTCAACCTATGCTTTATTTTAAGAAAAAACACTCAGTTTAATAAATTCGACGGCCTTTTATTCGTGCGTTTTTTTGAAACACTGAAGTAGGCTTTATTTACGGTCGTATCATATCATAGAATATCTAATAATGCTTGGATAAAAAAAACTCTATTTGTTGTTTTTTCTAAAAAAAAATCGCATAAACCTTTACAAAATTACCGACGTGTACGATAATGCGACGGCTCTCGAGTCTGAGAGTGAATGGGGCGCTTTATTGTCGAGTGGTGCATGGGACGCCACGCGGCACACTTACAAGTATTGAAAGTGTATGGGATCGATGAAAAAAAAGGAAACTTTCACTGGGAATTGAATAAAATTGCACAAATTATTAAGTGGGGTTTAAAAATCATAAATTCATTGTTATTGTATTTTTATATTCCATTAGAAGATGTACCCCATATGGTTAACGTAGTTCTCATCAACGTCATCTCTTGAAATGATATTCGATAGTTTTACGTTATTAATGGGTGTAAAAAACTTTCAACCAAGCCGATAGGCACTTGTCTCCCGCCATTGTAATTTTTTGTATTTTTTTTTTGTTCTGGACCATACCAGGGAACCTAGTAGTTACGGAGATATTGGAGGTCAAAATTCCAACTTTTTCACAAGTTTTTATTTAAATGCTTAATACTTTTGATATGAAACATCTATAGCCGCACGTAAAACCGATTTCTGGCGTGGCGACGCATGCCGTGGCGACGCGTCGCCACGCTATATTATGGTATATATATACAGTCTATATGCAGTAGTGTGTACGGTGCGTCACCTGCTGGATGTATCTAGAGGCATTACAGTATACAGTGTTGTTTTTTTTTTTCTGTTGTGTAATCAGTGGTGTTTCTTGATGATGATGATGAGAGTTACTTAGTTTGATGTACAGAGTGAAGGGTCCGTTTACACTTTGTATCGTAAACTGTACTTGTCAATGTCTTTTTAACCGACTTCTAATACCTATATAATATAACTATGACAATACATTAATGTCGTAGGAGTAAGATGTGTGTTTTCACAGAGTAATTGATACCACTGTTTTGTGATTGACTAAATAGACGTAAATAAATAAACAGCCTACTCACATACAATTGTGATGTGCAGTAAACACTTTATTTAGGACCTAAAATTAGTTAGCACTATAGCATTTCTCCGCTCCAACACAACAGTTTTGCAACTGACTTTACAAGTAAGTAGTTCTAGGACCTATAAAAAAAACAAGATCCATTAACGTAACTTCACGCTTGTAATACCCGAAGGGTTAGGCAGAGGTGTACCTAATAGTACACACACATTTTATTAAGCATTATAGCATAGCATAATCAGCCTATTAATGTTCCCATCCATGTTCCATCTGCTGGGACACAGGCCTCCTCTCCATGAGAGGGAATGGGCTATAATCCACCACGCGGGCCCAGTGCGGGTTGGTAGATGTCACATGTCTTCGAATTTTTGGTTCTAGGACATGCCGGTTTCCTCACGATGTTTTCCTTCACCGTTTTGAGAGCAGTGGTGATAAAATAACTTATTTAAAGCAATACGCCTGGCTGGCTTCGAACCCATGACTTACTGCTCGTAAGTCGGGACCGCCACCACTAGGCCACCGCTGCTCATTTTGTTAAAGTCTCATGTATTAGGGAGCGAGCCTATTGCCATTAACCGTTCACAAATACTCCGTGGTGCTACTGAGTGATTCCTGATGGAAAAACCCAATAACAATTTTCCCGACCCGGGAATCGAACCAAGTAACTCATGCTCAGCAGTCGCGATTGCGACCACTAAACCAACAGGCAGTCACACAATCAATTATTCCCAAAAAAAATTAATGTTAAAATAACCAAAATCACCTACAATCCTTTTCAAGCTCCACCCACTAAAGCCGTTTCACACGGCACGCAGCATATTCGTGCGTTTTATTTAATTAAACGGAATTACTCCCGTAATGGGCGGCGCGTGGCTGCCCTTAGGTTGGAGTACGTACTACAGACTGCATAGGGCCGGTAACAATGTTTTTTTTTGTATTCTAATAGTGATAGTAATTGTGATACCCTTGTTAAGAGGGGTTTTTTGTAATTGTTGTAAAGGGGTATTGATTACGTAGGTGGGGGATAATAGGTTAGTTTTCTCATACTTAATGATGCTTTTTGCTGCGAGTTGATGTGTATAGACCGACCGCTTTAATGAATCCTCGCGAAGGTATCAATTTAAATGGAAATTTAAATATTAATAAAAAAATAAAAAATATATAAATATTTAAATATTAATTATTTTGTATTATTTTTTTTATTTTTTTAATATTCTGAAGGTTGATCACGTATTGGTTCAATAGGTATCGTAATACCTGCATCGATTATGGTTAATTAAAGCAAATAACCTGTGAGATATTGTTAGGACATTGTGGACGCTTAATGTGCCTTTGATGGGGCAAGGCGGAGGACTCATTAAAGCGGTCGGTCTATGGTTCCCAGCGAGTTTTCATTACTTTAGTTCATTATTTACATTTAATTATTTACTAAAACTTATGCACAAGTAAAAACTGCTTTAGTACGTACAAAATAAAAAAACAATGATTACAATATTTTTGTCGATTTTTTAAAACTATTTTATACTGATGTGAAACGTCACGCAGAAAAAAAACATATGCATTTGTTTGTTGCCTCTTTTTTTTTGACAGAATGGCTCAACTTCGTTAAAGTAATTGCATGAATTAATAAAATAATACTTTTAATACAACAAGAAGTCAGTTTATAATAACTTATAAAACGTAGACATATTTAAAAGTAAACTCTGCCCGAAAGGCACTCACAGACTCTTTTATAATTATTTTTTACAACAAAAAAACTGACCAACTTTTTTATTCCTTTTTTTAATTCCTCTCCTTCATAGTCCACGAAACACGACGGCCATACGCAATGCATCTTACTTATCAATAATCTAACTTAACAGAACTTAATCCTACTGTAACGCTTGCTAATCTGTTAAGTATCTTCACTTAGCGGAATCTTGTGACAAACATGGTGTTACGTTACAAAATACGCTTTGGACGAGGAATTACGGACACCCGGACACCAGCCCGATATACAATACAATAAGTTACAAAATAATGGCGGAACATGATTGTAGTGAGATTAGTGTGTAAAGAGATGAAGTGAGGTGGGGTGAGCGATTGTCGTCCAAGGAATTTTGGGCGTGAAATAATTAACACAATATTGATGAAATCATTATTGTTTCCTCCGTGCCTCGGAAAGCACGTTAAGCCGTTGGTCCCGGGTGTCATTTGTGAATCTTTGACAGTCGTTAGGTAGTCAGTGGCCCAAAAAGTCTGACAACCAGTCTTACCAAGGGGTATCGTATTACCCAGTACTAACTGGTTTGTGGAGGTCAGATAAGCAGTCGCTCCATGTAAAATACTGGTATTCAGCTGCATCCAGTTAGACTGGAAGCCGACCCCAACATAGTTGGGAAAAGGCTAGGCAGATGATGATGATTGATGAACTCATAACGCATTCATTGCATCAAAATTATTTGGTAAAGTAATGAATTATATTGCTGTCGAGGGCAAAAGACCTGGAAGAAGGATTCCTATATTTCCGCTGATCACACCAAACCAGCACCTCGTCAAACATGGAAGCTTCGGAAGCCGTGCATGTCGCTGATCATAGGAGTAAGTGGAAGAACATCATCAAAGGGTAGTTCGTAAATCCATGGCGTGGTCATGACCCCCGATATTAGCAAAACAAGGCAAGGAGGTTTCGTTTTATGTTTAATTGTTTATGGAATATACAAGGTGTAATTTAATAAATGCAAGATCTCTCGTGTGGAGTTTCAGACCATGAAACTGACCAACTGTTGTTCTACGAATTCTTCAAATTCAAAAAAATAATTGGACTTTGTATAGGAATTGACGCGATCACCTGATCAACATTTATGGTGAAACTAAAAAGAAAGTTACGAATTCCCAAAAGTCACACACCCTGTAGTCTCACTTCCTAGAAATCTGAATTCTTAAAGATTTTAGTACTACTTTTAATCTTTACTTCAAACTGGTAACCAGAATAAAATCACCTGAATATGACGACAACTGTCACTGCTACCCTACTCACGCCCGAACAGTTTGTCATCGAACCAGGGGCCAGTAAGTAACAACACTAACAACACTCTGTGCTCAATGCACCGTACGCAATGTTTACGAAGATTAGCTGACAGCGCCAAATAGCTGTTAGCGCAAATTAGATGGTTGGGACATCGCCACTGTGTTGAATCGTGTCATTGTGATGTGTGACGTGGGGTCTAGGCAGTATGGTCACTATTTTAGGAGCTTGTGAAGTTCTGGGTTCGATTCCTAGGTCGGGAAAAGTGTTATTAAGTTTTTTCGTCAGGAATTTCTCAGTACCAGCCACGGAGTCTGGATTTGGGCCCGTTGAATGGCAATAGGCTCGCCCCCTCTTACATGGGACTTAAACATAACTGGCGAAATGTGCGTATACTATTAGGTGCCTAACCCTTCGAAGATTACAGGCGTGATGTTTATAATTAGCTTATTTGATTTTCTGAGCAATGCTATGAAAGAAAAAAATGGGACTAAATGATATCGTGGCGGCTGACAAGGAAACACAAACGTGTTTCGCGAAACATGTTTGCAAGCAAAGACATTCAAATATTATTTACGAGCGATAGACGGGACAAGATGAAGAAAATAATAATCCAATACTTGTTACTATTTGTAACAAGTCGGTCTGTCTAGCTAGAATCATACTCCCGCTTGTCAGGTAGCATTCGTGTGTCAAAATCGAAAACGTTCGGGATCAAAATTTTTCTATGAAAATATTCAGTTTCCCGATGTCCCGGTTTCTTTTTTCGGATATGCAATTATCAAATGACCCCCCCCCCCCCCACTCGGGGCGGAGCGGAAGGGAGTGTCAGACTTGTACTGACTAAAACCCATCCATGTTCCTTATTTGCCCTTTATATTCCAGGGCCGCGGTATCTCTTTCGAACAGTCCCGCAGCCCTGGCAGGTGTCGGCCCATGCGGACCCCTACTTATTTGCTGACATCTCTTTGAGGCGCACGTGGAACACGAACGCGCCGTCGACACGGCCTGTCGTCATAAGACGGCCGGATGGCGAGCTAGCCCATAACTCGCCGTCCACAGGCCCGCGCCTCCCCAATGTCCGCTCAATAAGACTTTTAAATCTCTTTGGATGCAAGTAACATGTTACAAAGGTAGAAAGGTGATGAAACTTTCTTATACATGATATCTGGTCCACTAACCTCTATCCATCTCAACATCGGTAGTCAAGCACCACTCACCATTCTCAGATAACACAATACTCGTTTTTTTCTCGCTAAGTCGGCGACAATCCATGGAGTTTAACAGATTAGTGCTCGGCTTTCTATGGAGAGATACTCGCAGGGATTAGCGGAATTGCGTCAGAGGGTTGTATGGGAATGTCTTGTATGGAATTTTAAGTGGGTGAGTAAGTTATTTGGATGTTAAGTTCTTTAAATTTGTGTTATGTAGACATACTTACTAGAAACATAACAGAAAGCCTGTATCCCCGAAGTTTTAGGCAGAGGTGTATCTAATAGTACAGTAAGTCTCATGTAATATGGGGCGAGCCTATTGCCATCAACCGGGCACAAATGTAGGCTCCGTGGGTGCTACTGAGAAATTCTTGGAAAAACCCAATAGCACTTTGCCCGACCCGGGTATCAAACCCAGAACCTCAAACGCTCCTAAATAGTGACCATACTGCCTAAATCCCACGTCACACATTACAATGACACGACTCAACACAGTGGCGATGTCCCAACTGTAAATTGACTGTATTATATGGCCACGAGCCTGACATTCGGTACTTTAGCGAAAATTTCGTCAATTTTATTGTCTGAAATAGACTGGTATTAGGCTACTTACATCTTTTTTCCAATTTTCTCGACGTACAATAATATCACACCTGTAATCCCCGTAGGGTTAGGCAGAGGTGTACCCAATAGTACACCCACGTCACCGACGATTAATGTGAAACCGTGATGAAAGAACTGTGTTATTGATCTAAAAACTTAATTACTGTCCCACTCCTGGGAAAATCGAACTTCTCAGTGAGAATTTTAAGTTCTCATAGCACCAACTTATCACTATTGCAACCACTGAATGACTGAACTTGAAAATATTCAAAAAAAAAAAATCTTTGCAAGCTTCCTTTTTAAACCTGTGAACACATACGCAACTTGCGCCACTCTCCAACTATCTCTCTTTAGAAATCTTAAAAACACTTTTACTTTCAAAGTAAAGTAAAGTAATCCTGCTTATCTTTCGTACGATCTGTGACGATTGTCACCGACTTAACACCGACGGAGTAAACATTAGTATCGAGTTACACAAATAAATAACAATGGTGGTGTCTTCTTTACTTTTTGGGGTGGTGTGTTGGCGACCTATCAGGGAATATGTTCAGGTAGAAGGTGGATTTTGAATTGTAGATATTGTTTTCTCAATGATACCTCATCATCTGCCGAGCCTTTACCCAACTATGTTGGGGTCTGCTTCCAGTCTAAGCTGATGCAGCTGAATACCTGAATTATTTTACATGGAGCGAATACACTCATCTATGAATAAGACGGTTCCCGTCATCAAGACTTCTAGTCTGTGTATACGCTTGCTTCCAAACTACTTCAAGATGGAAAATTCGATGGAAAGGACAGATATTATATGAATAAATATTTAGATTTCACTTTTATTAGAGTGCCTATCTATTAGTGGTAACAGGAAGAGCTTTCTTTTAAAGACCACATATACAGGTTTTTCTATAGGATTGCAGAGCAATGCTGCTGAGAATTCTCTGTATTGCTGTTATCCCGTGGGTAACCACTATCCATCACTATTCACATTAAATAAAACAGATACAACAATACTACTCAATCTGCTAGTGACATAATATTAGGTCTATAAGTATTCACCGAGAGAGGCCCTTATTACCACAACATAAGGTCTACCTTTTCATACACGAAATATTTTAAGAGTAACTTCTATAAGTCGTAAAGTCGCCGTAGCAACGGAAAAAAATATATATCTGAGTGTGTTTTTACAAAATTATTATAATTCTAAAATTTCTTGAGACTTTTTTCATAAAACCGTTACTTCCTATTCTAACAATGACAGTATATAAATACGACGTAGTAAACTAGCGTAATGAATTTTGAAAAATAAGGAGCCAGTTTTTATTTTGCGGGTCAAGTAATTTTAAATTATTTGTTTTTTTATAAAAATATACTTAGAAAAAGAAATCCCTTGAAATGGCTTCGTTATAGCCGTTAGATGATTCTCTGAAAATATTTATGTATGAATTGTTAGACCTTATATACTTTAATATGCACACATATCTACACTGTCAGTATTTTTAGAAAAAAAAACCATTCGGTCCAGTAAATCATTTTATAAACGCTTTTATAATAAATCCTTAAGATCACGTCGGTAACTTAAAAGCTAATCCGAAGCACTCGACACAATGCTAAGTAGCATATCGCATTAAGTTCACACTTGACCGGGTATTAACGTAAATAACCAACAATGGCCAACGTGCACAATGGCTCAGTTGTAGTTCGGCGAAATATTTGTGTTGAGGCGTTTCAGACGAATACGAAAGTCGGGCGGTTTAAATAATCTTTGTGGGTGATTTAATTTTGATATTTTAAAGTTGGAAAAGGGCTAGGTAGATGATGGCTTTAAGATTTAGATTCGCATTTACCACCAAAGGCTAATTGCGCTAAACGTATTAATTGCTGTCTCTGCCACCTTAAAACGATAGACAGAAATAGATAGATGTTTTGAAGTCGTTCTGCACTAAATGCATTAATTTAATGATTTAGAATAGAATAGAATAGAATAATATTTATTAATAAAAATAATAAAAAAATAAAAAAATATATAATATTATAATATAATATTTTTTTTATTTATTTTTTTAATTTTTTTTTATTTGTGCGATTGTGGAACAGGGGACTAGTGAGCCTAAGATTAAGATAAATATTGAGTTTCTTCTTCAGTTAATGTGTTGTCGTTGCAATCTTTTCTTTAAAACAAATACGATTTAATAAAAACACAATGGTTCTAACATTTCCATGATGGTGTTCCTTTACAGCGATGGCAATTGCAAAGTCATTTCATACAGGTTACATGATTTTGCTATGTAACCAGTTGGTATGTACGAAGGAATTTTGGAAAAAGAATATTTTTGTCAAAGTTCAAGTTTAGTTATCATTAAAAAAAAAGCGGGACTACTGCAGTTCCACAATTTTGAATAATGATTAAAAAAAATAACGCATCGAAGGCGGAGTTGCGATTCGCAGAACTCGTGAGTAAGGGCTTTACCAAAAAAATAAATCACTAAGATGATCTTCCTCTTAGTATAATCTGAACAGACGGACATCATGCAATGCAATATAATATCTATTGTGTATCATTACGACCGATCACAATGAAGGTGACCACAGTTGAAAAGAATTAGTGTCTTTTGTTATGTACTTGTGAATTTATTGAGATATCTATAGCTGCTTGTGAGGCTTTGAGTAGACCGACGGTGTAAAGACTTTTTGTAATGTTACGTCACGCCTGTACTCGCCGACGGGCTAGGCAGCGCTGTGCAGACAATCGTAAACCTATGGTTCGCTGTTTATGTTGTAAATAAATCATATAATCTGGAGTCCACGTGTCACTGGTCAGTTGCCTTCACTTGACAGTTTATTTAATTCACCAGTTTCGTTGATCAGTCATTTTCTCTGATTGGACAGTTTCCAATGTTTAGCAGTTTCTTCAACATTCATACGACTTTCCGACTTGAAATTGAAGCGTTCGTGAATAAGGGGGCAAAATATAATTTTAAGTACAGGCCAAACAATGGCATTAGGGCCCAAATACAGATTTCAGTGAGCCACCGTCTTAGAGCCACATAGCTCCTCTTGAGACGACTGGAGGAACTTTTGGACGAGAAAACTACACTTGATCCCCGACTTTCTAGAACAATAACTCTTAAGGGGTTAAAGTTCTTTTAGGAGATCTGCATTCACTGCTCATATGATAATCATCATCATCAATCAGCTCGGAATCACCCACTGTTGGGTATAGGCTTTCCCTTTCTTCTGCTATTCTTCTCTGTTCGCGCATCCATGTTTGCCGCGATTTTGACGGCCCTGGTTTCTTAGGTCTATCCTTGGCCACCGTTCGGTCAAAACCTTACTCCATCGGCCATCTTTACGTCTAGCCAGATGTCCTGCCTAACTACACTTAAGGCATATCGCCCTGTCCCTTTTGTATGGAGTACTTTAGCATTATTCCTTATGTTGAAAATTGAAAAACTGGTTATCGTCATCAGCCAAGCCTGTTCAGGACTTAGTCGGGTTGTACTCTAACCTCAGACCAAACAAAAAAAAAAAGACGGCGCGCCACGAACATCAAAAGTGAACACACAAAAACCGTGCTCCTGAAAGTAACTATACACGCTCACGCACACACCTACACTAAAACCATGCTCAGCACTACGTAGGTAGTGATTCTAACCTAATACAGATGTTTTTTTTTAGGTACTTCATGTCTGACCTCCACAGATTAGTTTTCCCTTGATGCGACATTTTTGTCCCGTATAGATTGAAAAAAAGAAATTGGATATTTTAAAACAAATTCCAAGCAGAAAAATCTACGGGAAAACCTAATTATTTATAGACAACTTAACTTTGAAGCTATTCAATAAGTTACACACCTACTGCAGTCTACATTCCACCCTCGAATCAATTACCTGTAAAAGCTAAGGAAATAATATAATTTAAAAAATAAAGGAATATGATCAAAGCGCGCATTTTCATACGGTAGGTAGTATCGGAGTGTAATGTGTTATTACAAAATTGGATTTGTCTGTTATGTTGAGACTAGTGCTAGCTCCTGGATTTGAGTGTGATTAGAATTATATTAATGATGGTGGTCGAAATAATAGAAACGTGTTTGAAAACTTAGTTTTTAAGATAAGTTTTACATAGGTCTGGTTTTATTTGGTAGTATAATTCAACCTTTTAGTTGCCCGCGAAATTAGAAAATAAATCAGATATTAGAAAAAAACGTAAGAAAATTTTAATTTCGCGTGTGATAACATAGCACTTAAGTTTTTATTCATCAAATATGCCTTATTATTATTACTATCTATGGCTATTTACTTTAGTAGGCAGGCACGTTATATTTGATATTTAGTTTTAAACAAACGTGAGATAGCTGTTGTTATAAGGAGTAACTTTGGCTACTTTTATTTTAGAAAAAGAATTAAAAAAAAAACCGTTGAAATTGTTAACAAAATCGATACAAATAGGGAAGTAATATTTTTATTATACACTATCACTTCGCCTGCGACATCGTCCGCAAAATTGTGATAGCTCTGCTAATTTGCATGATATAAATATAATTTATAGCCTGTTTCTTCCTGCTTTCTATTGGTGAAAAAATGGATAAAATCGGTCGAGTAGTTTCGGAGCATCTTCGGTAAAACAAACAAAAAAATCTTTCATCTTTGTAATATTATATAAAATATATAGAATAGAAGTATATTAATTTCACGCGGGTTAAGGTCGGGGGCAACAACTAGTAATATATAAGACAAACCGCTTAATGGTCTTCAATTATTTATTATTTGTTAATTACTATTTTAATTTTCCCAATTTTATTACCAAATATGTTTTGATATCTTTTGATTTTTTTTTTAATTGCTACTGACAATTTGGCAGTGCCCAGCCAATCAGCACACAGCAATGTAACGCAAGTAACTAATGACATTATCTTGGCACCAACAGAGCTCATTATTGACAAGCGTAAATGATATATTGCATGTTTATTTTTTTTCTGTTGCTGCCCAGTTCGATTCAGTATGTACGAAAGTACGCACGGCGGTGAATCCAGCTATTGATTTCCAGAATATGCTGGTCTCTGTGTGCGGAAAGCCTCTACAGTGTGAAGACCGCTTGAACAATGAAACAAAACATCATCATCTGCCTAGCCTTTTCCCAACTGTGTTGGGGTCGGCTTCCTGCAGCTTAAACCAATATTTTGCTTGGAGCGACTGCCTATCTGATCTCCACAACCCAGTAATACGATACGCCTTGGTAAGACTGGTTGTCAGACTTTCGGGCCACTGACTACAGCGGATAAACGCCAAGACCTTATTTGTTAATTACTATTTTAATTACAATTTTATTACTAAATATGTTTTAATTTTTTTTTGTTTTTAATTGCTACTATGACTTTATTAATTTATTTTTAAATTATATTTTTCCATCACTATTTCCAAATGTGTTTCGATTTTTTAATTACTATTATGACTTTGTTAATTATTTTATTTTTCTAATTTAATTTTAGTACTAAATAATGTGTTTTGAATGTTTAAATGCTACCATAACTTTGTTAGCTTAGTTACACATCTTATTAAGCATGCTGTGGTCTCCTGTAACTGAAGAAGTACACCTACGTGATACTTTTGTTGTCGATTATTTATTTCGTGTGTTTGTGTATATACTTTGTTGGAGATCCTAAATAAATAAATAAATAAACGAACACCATAGCCACCATAGCATAATCCGCGAACTCCACCCTCCCCTAAACGGCTAATTCCGTCAAAAATATCAGCACAAACAAAAAGACGGTGATATAATACTGTAATGTAATAAGGAGAGCTACTCACCGGATTTCTTATGGTTGAAGTTTAGAGAGATTGAGGGCGCGGCGGAGTAGGTATATCATTGTATCTGGCGCGATGGATGGACGCTGTGATGGTGTGGAGACGGCTTTTTCTATGATTTTTGGTGGTAAGGTCAGGTGTGTTGCAGTAGCGATGGGTCAATTTTTGTAAGAGGTAAGCCGGAGTACATATCTTTAATGTGATTATATTATTTGTCTATAGAATACTGATTGCGCCATTTTTCAATGGGAAGCCGGTAGGAATCGAGTTCTATGGAACCTTCGCCACTGGTGTGTTGTATCACCGAAGGGTTAGGCAAAGATGTACCTAATAGTACACCCACACTTCGCCAGTTATATTTATTTAAGTTCCATGTAATAGGGGGCGAACCTGTTGCCATCAACCGGGCATAAATCCAGATTCTGTGGCTGTTACTGAGAAATTCCTGATGGAAAAACCAAATAACACTGCCCGACCCGGGAATCGAAACCAGGACTTCATACTCAGCAGGCGCGCTTGCAACCATTATACCAACGAGGCGGTCTCCCTTCAAACAATGACACAGCAACTTTACTTGAACCAGGCCAAGTGGTAAGCATGATCAAGTTACAGTCACAAAATTGTAAGATGACAGACGTTGGATTATTCACTTTGAAAAAAAGTCGTATGGCACCATACTGTTCCAGTTTTTAAGCCATATCGTCGCCTCAACGCCTTTTAATTTTGTTTCAGACCACTGCCGCCCAGAATTACAGCGCCCAAAAAGACACCTTTTGTAGTCATCACCCACATTATCACATTTTGATCAGGCCTTCAGTTCTCACACATAACATCCCACCTGTAATCCCCGAAGGGTTAGGCACAGGTGTGTACCTATGTTGAAGTCCCATGTAATAGGGGACGAGCCTATTGCCATCTATCAGGCACAAAAGATTCCGTAGCTGCTACTGAGAAATTCCTGATAGAATAACCAAATAACACTTTACCCAACCCGGGAATCGAACACGCATACACATCAAAATTTCCACGCGAACGAAGTCGCGGGCAACAGCTAGTCATAAATAAGTAGAAGTAAAGAAGCTTGTCTCTATCGATATAATTAATCGAATCAGACTTTGACTGTATTTGTATTGGAACTATATTTGTCGTTTTAAAGTTCAGTCGACGCCTCTTTTGACTTCTAGAGCCTAAATAAAGGCAAGTTTTGTTACTTTTATGTCATACTAGCTTTTGCCCGCGGCTACGCCTGCGTGGATGTCGAAAAATATCCGATTACTTACCTTCATACCCTTTTTAACCCTTCGGGGGTAGAATTATCAAAAACGCTGTAACACGTATAAATTAATTTTCAATCGTCAGCCTAAACACAAAATTTGAAGATCCTAACTTCAAAGCTGACGGACTTTCATATAAACTTCCATCCCCTATTTTACCCCTTTAGGGGTGGAATTCCCAAAAATCCTTTCTTAGTGGATACTTACTCTTCACAAAGAACACACCCTCCAAGTTTCATGTCTCTAGGACCAGCGGTTTGGGCTGTGTGTTGATATATCACCCAGTCAATCAGTCAGTTTACAGTAATAATTATCACTTGCTTCGGTGACGGAAAACATCGTGAGGATCCAACATGCCTCAGAGATATTTCTCGACGAAATGTAAAGTCAAGTCAGAGGCCCATGGGCGGCATAAAACGCTGACACTAGGTTAGGTACTAAAGACACAATAAAGAAGAAAAAAATAAATGAGCACAGGTAATCTTTTTACTATCAGAATCCCTCTCCACCCTTATCTCTCTCCATTATCATATAAATATGTATATTACGCACGCGTCGCATCCCATACATTTTTGACGCAATCCTACAAATATAATAAAAGGTTCCCTCTGTATGATATGTGCGTATAACTGTGTATGTATGTATGTGTGTGTGTAGATAGATACCTTTTATTCATGAGGTGTGGCAGAAGTGTGATGAAGATGCGAAGACTTGGTAAGAAAATAATCTACACTCGATATTTTGACCTAAACCTTTCCAGTAGGAAATATTATAAATTTACTATGATACATTTTTCTGTTACGAAAAAACCACATGTTTGTTTAGTTGGGTGTAATATCAATGAAAAAAAAAAGCATTTCTTAGTCGCTAACTGAAGTCTGAATTTTGTCTGGTTGACTGCGGCTCGCCTCCTGTTACATATTGTTGATGTTAAACATAACTGGCGAAATGTAGCCATACTATCGGATCGGGACACCTCTTCCTATTACTCCGGGGATTACAGGCGCGATGTTGTGAAGAAAATCAAACTTACAATGAATACCCATGAAGACACGGCAATGAATATCTCGAAAAAGTCTTAAAGTAAATGTAATTTCATGAGGAAATCATTTCAATCTAGGTCGTAGCGTGGCCAGTGCTAAGAGCGCAGGCCTACGCGGCTACAAAATTGATCGTATTGTTTTCTTTGCGACGATTTCTTCAATTTTAACCGCGAAATTCACTGCAATTATAGAATGATAATGATTATTTAAATTATCATTAAATTTCAACTGACGTACTGTCACGAAATACCTAGGTTTTATTTCGACTTCTGCGTGAGTACTAAGGTCACGGTACTTAAATGTTATAAATAGGTACGGGAAATCAGCTCCGTATCATTTACCAACTACAATTTTATTGTAGAGGATAAAAAACTATAAAAATGGAATCGCCATTACTTTCATTTTCCTCTATCTTTCAACAGACTAATCGTATTTTATTTATAAAGAATAAATACTATAACAACAAAAAATAAAACTAAATATTTGAACAAAGCACACAAAAGATTATACAAGACAGGCCCTCGATCCAATTTGAACACATATTACATACGGTATTTAGTTTACTTACAATAAAAAAAAAAAAATCGCAACAATAGGGTTAAAAAAACTATTCCCAAACATTCTCTGCGGGTGGCAAATATTATATTCGGTGACAGAGACAAAGCAAAACCAACTTTATCTACAACAGTTTAGGTCGAAAATAAGTTGTGTTTGACATAGCTAACCCCTAAATGCTTGCTGATTCGTGGTGGCTACCTATTTATTCGGTACGTACAGTACTGTATTGTACTTGAGTGTTTTAAAATATGGTCGTTTTGATTTGTTATGGTATGTAAGAGGCTCGTTTTCGGTTTGTAAGATTAAAAGTTGATAGTAAGTCGTTAAGGAAGAAGCGCTAGGATAGCCCGCGAAATTCAAATTTTCTTACGTTTTATGCAATTTGCATGCCCGTGTCAGTCTGTATGTTGAACAAAATATGTTTCGTGTAATAAATATGGAGTTTCAGAGTAACAATAAATACAACCCTCTAAATTCAATTATACCTTTGAATGACTATTTCATAGAAAAGTCATTGTCCCAGTGCGGAAGCGCCTTCAGACTTCATTATGCACATTCGCTAACAATATTTGCGTGCCTATTTGTTGTAATATCTAATTTTTAAGTAAGTACCTACAATATAATTGTGCAAATAAATACTTTACTTTTCCTACTAGAAGAAGGTATCCTATCAACAAGGAACAGGTATTCTTTGCTAGAGTACTAGAAAACATGAAATAAAAAAAATTACATTAAAAAGTTTTAACATCCAATTTGACAACTTATTGGTGAAACGAGTAACGCCATCTGCTATCAATATTCTCTAACATAAAATAAGTAGAGCCATCTGTTGGATTCAGTAAATACTATTCACCCCATTGAAGATGTACAAAACTGTTGTCAAGTAGTTCCTATACTTTCCGTTAGATGTCGTGGAATTAAAAACAATTTTCACAACTGCAACAGAATGAATTCATTTATTTTTAATCAACTTATAACAAAGAAGGATGTATGTTCGGCCAGCATCTTCTTTTTAGTATTTTCCGCGCGGTGGCCCCATATTTTATTAACTTTACTTAGCTGCTTTGAGTTATAACGCTATAATATGCATTTTTGTCTTCTTCGTCTATGTGGGTGATGTGCTAATAACTTCTAGTTTCAATGTAAAACTGATACTTGACAAGGATTTGTGTGAGATACCACAACTAAAAAGGGTAAAGTTAAAACTTTTTGATCCAGAAACTCAATGAAACAAACAAAAGTCACTTCCGACAGTAAAGTTATTTTCCACATTTTAGTGTTTTTTTTGGAAGTCGGTTATTGGTTGAGACTTTGAGAGATAATAAAATGTTTAAAGTTAATTGATTAAGTATTTATTTAAGTAAATTTTATAAAACTACAAATACACAATTATAATACATTCTTGCCTATTGTGGAACAACCAAACAAGGATAACATTGCATTGTCCACTTGCACCAAAAATCACTATAGTATGACCACTTTAAGTGTGCAGTTCAGGGTGGCGTTGCTTGTCAAGACAATTTGCATCGATATGTCAAACTAAACTTGGTACATTTATTTTAGTTCTGTATTTTCCCGCCTGCACAGATAAGTTCGTTGTAATTAAAAACATCGTTGTTTCTGATAATCGTTTAAAAATGACTGGGACGGAGTGATATTTTGAATACATCTAGGGTCAGTTCTGACAGAATGGAAAAATCCTCGCGAACTCTAGAGCTTTTCTGGTTACTACTCACACCAAGGGCAAGAGCAGAAACAAGCTTTGAGATGGTGCTACATTGAGTTAGACTCGAGACCGACCGACTTAAACGAAACACTGGGATTTAGTAGTATAAGGACGTCAGAACTTGCTCGTGAGGTCTTAGTTACGAACACGCGCAAGGCGACGCATGATGTCCGCGTCGATATTCATACAATTTTCTACTTTAAACAATGGTAATACGGTCCTTTTTTCAATGTAGCCAGTAAATTGCGCGAGGATTTGCGTCCTGTCTGAATTGACCCATGATTTTATGCTTGACCATCCGTTCTCGATTCTTCAATGCTAGGTTCACAACTCAGCCTTATAATTATTCTTCTTCTCGTTCTTTGTGATCTCTATCCTCAAGTTTTCGGGGCTCCAGTTGTCTTCCACCACCCTGCTCTGGATGATGTGCTTGTAGACGAGCGCGGAGAGACGGGCTGTTCTCTTCTTTGATTCTGACTCGAAATCTACTTCGTACATGCCAAAACGTTCGCTGGAAAGAAAGATAGATGATTAATTGGAGAACGGTTCATCACCGTCATCATATCAGCCCGGAATCACCCACTGCTGGGAACAGGTCCCCGGTTCACAATAAGTGTCTATTGAACCGAATCGGCGATGGAAATTTTAAATTCTGTAAGAGACATTGCACTCGCTATTGGTTTGGTAACGTTCGGTTCAGAGTTGTTCAATGGAAATCCACCAGCATGCCTTTCAAACTCACCATCACGCCAGTAATCCCCGAAGGGTTAGGCAGAGGTAATAATAGTACACTCAGATTTCGCCAGTTATGTTAGTAAGTCCCATGTAATTGGGGGCGAGCCTATTGCCATTAAACGGGCACCAATCCAGACTGTGTGGCTACTACTAAGAAATACCTGACTGAAAATCTCAATAACACTTTGCCCGACCCGGGAATCGAAACATCCTCATGCCCAGCAGTCGCGATTGCGACCGCTAGACCAACGTACCTTCAAATTTCCACTTTTGCAATGACATAGCTTAAATAAAACGTCTTCAACCATCTACAAACCTGGTCCCAGCCGCCCACTCCACATTATCCATGAGACTCCACGCAGTATACCCCTTGAGTTCCGTCCCGTCTTCCATGGCCAGCAGCAGAGCCCCGAGGTAAGCCCTCATGCTATCCACCCTCATCTGGTCCCGCAGCCCAGGGTCGGATGACCAGCCGTTCTCCGTGATGATGATGGGGAGGTAGTTGTAGTTCAGGTTCAAGTAAATACAGGCTTTGTAGATGCCATAGGGGGCGCTCTGGAAAAGATAACAGGAACGGTCAGGTTTTGGTTTGGTCACAGTCAGAGCAAGGCGGATATTGGTTAGTTATACAGAAGGTAGTAGAAATAAGCCTTGCTAGCTTATGCCCGCGACTTCACCGGCTTGGAGTTCCCTGATTGTCCCAAGGGATCGTACTACCGGGATAAAAAGTATCCTATGTGTTAATCCAGGTTATAAACTATCTGTGTGCCAAATTTCTTCCAAATCCATTCAGTCGTGTTTGCGTGAAAGAGTAACAAAACGATGCGGGGATCGAACCCAGAACCTCATGCTCAGCAGTCGTGCTTGAGACCACTAGACCAGCGAGGCAGGTAAGTACCATGGCATTAAATTAGGAAGTTCTTATATCTTCTACAATATAAAAATGAATCGCTGAATTTGTTGCTAAGCGCAAATCTCGAGAGCAGCTGAACCTATTTCGCTAATTCTTTTTTGTTCTGTTTTTTACTGTCAGGAGAAGGTTCTTAGGTAGGTAGTGGGTAGGTAGTGGGCAGGTAGTGGGCAGGTAGTGGGTAGGTAGTGGGTAGGTAGTGGGTAGGTAGTGGGTAGGTAGTGGGTAGGTAGTTGGTAGGTAGTTGGTAGGTAGTGGGTCGGTTGTGGGTAGGTAGTGGGTAGGTAGTAGGTAGGTAGTGGGTAGGTAGTGGGCAGGTAGTGGGCAGGTAGTGGGCAGGTAGTGGGTAGGTAGTAGGAAAAGGTGCATTGCAACGCATGCCGGGAACAGCTAGTATTATTATAAATTAGTAGTATAATATCGGCTTGCTTTCTGCACAATTGCTACTACACCTGGTAAAATGTAGATGATTTATACAACCCCTTTGGGGACTGCAGTTGTATTTAGGAAGTATGGATACCTTCAACCACGGAGACTTGGCCGGCTTCCACTCAGGACCCTGCGTGTACTCCGTGTCGCGATCATCTTCGAACGAGGGAGAATCGTACTTCGTCTTACTGGGCTGCACCAAGAATGTGGTGTAGTGGTTCATTCCTAGGAAATCTGCAGATCCTGTAAAATGAAGACAGCTTGGTTGGTAACAGTTTTGCTCGGGTACAATAAAAGAAAAAAAGAGGGTTGATTCAGAAGACAGTACGAGCCCTGACCGGTAGCTTGGACCCTGTTCCCGATACCGGTGGCCTACTATTTTTATATTTTTAAATGATTTTTAAATTGTTTTTTTTTTCAGTAATATTGGAAACGACGATTCTGTGAATGATTAAATTCAGAAAATGGTGAGAGTAATTTTTGTTACCTCGTGTAGAAATAAATAAAGGAAATAATAAAGAAGCAGTGGCCCGCGAAATTCAAATTTTCTTAAGTTTTCTGCAATTTGCAGGTCAGTGTCAGGCTGTAAGTTGATGAAAATATAATTCGCGGCCGTAACACGTATGTTTTAACAGAATTATAATCAATAAAATCATGAATACAACCTTTTTGAGTTAATTTAATGTAAAAGTTTAAAAAGGAGCTAACTCATTAACAAAGAGAAATGAAAAAAATAGATCACCATGCATTCCTGTACCTAATAAAAAAGAATCACGTAAATCGGCCCAGTAATCTCGGAGAAATCGGTCTAAACAAATATATACATGACCTCCTCCTTTTTAGAAGTCGGTTAAAAACTTTATCAAGTCAAACATACCTTTAAGAAGTTTAATTTCAGCAGCTGACAGTTTGGGTAGCCTGGAAGTCTTGAATCCTTGCTCCTTACTCTTCTTGTCCACTATACTCTTGATGAGGGGTGGGAAGTCTCCATCTTTACCCCATATGGGGTCCAAGTAGATGCCGAACTGGAACAGACATGAGTTTTGATATTATTTTACTGATAGACTGTATGGATGCTGATTCCAAGTCTTCAGAAATACTCAGTATTGATATAGAGGACTTTGGAGTTGAGCTTGTGTGTGGGACTAGGACGTGAGCGGAGTCATTGTTTAGCAGCGGCGAAGGTTCATTGGAACTCGATTCCTACCAGCTTCCCTTTGAAAAATGGCCCAGTCAGTATTTTATAGCCACATAATATAATCACATTAAAGATATGTACTCCAGCTTACCTTTTAAAAAAATTGACTCTTCGCTACTGTTGTTTAGGAGTATTTTTGGCTTTATTGGCGTATATGATGTAATCTATGTTGTTTGCCTACTTACTCCATAAGCAATTATCTCTTCTTATTAAAATGCCACAACCGTGTCTAAGATGACGTACTAAGAAGTACCCTTATTAGTATTAGAATTCAGTTATCGAGTTCCTACATTCTATAAGTGTTACTAACAAAATAGGGCAAGAATGCGCCCGCCGCCCGCACCTCACTGGGTCCCCTTTGTCATCATACCTCCGTGTCCCTGTACCCCGCGGGCAAGGACTCATTAAAGCGGTCGGTCTATACTAGAAAGGTCTTTTGGAAAAAATGTCAAGGCAGTTCTTAATCTTTCGCCACTCGAATTGCTTTGCAATGGGATTCTTAATTGTTTATTGTTTTAACATTGCTAGCTTCCGCTCGGATGACTGAAAACGGTGACGTGTACTATTATTGTTTGTGTTGACTCACCTCAAACGCCCTAGCCCTCTCAGTAGCCTCTACATTCTCCGTACTGTTGCTGAGTGGGTCGAGCCAGTTCACTGATACTCCTATACCGACGTTGCCTGAAACGTAATGCGTGAGCAGCTGATATAATTGTTGCAATATTTAATATGCTTAGGCAACTCCTCCGCTATTCTTCATCAAGATCCAGGGCAGTTAAATTGTTTCTCTGAGGCTTCGTCGAGCTTCATTGTCTCGGCGCTTTTCTGGTGGTCGCCACTGTTGATTCTGGCGCACAGGAGTTGCAGTGGGCAGGGAATATTATGGCGGGATTGTCCCATATATTGTTTTTTAAATGCTTAGGTGCTTATTTATTTTGTTTGACCCAACTAACTTTATTACCTTACGGCATTTCATACAACCTTTCAAGTCCTTTTTTTCGAAAGGGTAGCAATAAAACGAGTGACTGTAAATTACAATTTTAAGTGTCAAAATTAATTAATTTGTATTTTTTATATAATTACTAAGTGAGCGACTGACTGTAAGTGACGAAAAATCAACAGAATAGTATCTTACAAACATTAATTTGAGTTACTTAAAATACAAAATGAGCAGTTTCATAATATTTGAGCGACTTATTATTTGTTTGAGTGTCAACGTTACGTCCTGCATTTTTTTCAATATTTGGCAAATGTATTTTTTATACTGAGCACGGCATTTTATCTTAAATGAAGTGTTTCGAATACAAAAACCACTTTGAAAAATACACTAATGAGCAGAGTATAAGGAGCTCACATTAAAAAAAAAAAAAAAATATGAACCTAACCTAACCTAACCTCACTTAGAAAAATCGATTCTATCTTAATATTGAAGTTGCCCTCTCTGTATTTCCAGTCGCTCACTTAGTAATGTAGTCGCTCGGATAAAATTTTAATATATGAAATGGATTTATCACAATCCACTTTTTGTAAGCTTGTTCTGGTTTTTATTATTAATCAATATTCGTCGTTAGTTTAGTTAATTTTTCGCTTACTCAAATTCATACCGCTCAAGTTATTAATACAGTATGTCATCATCAGTCGCAAAGCTTTTTTTTAATCGCTCGTTTTATAATTCCCCTTTTCGAAATAACAACCGATTTTATGAAACTTCATACGCATAAGTAGAATATATAAGTCTAAAAAGTTAACAGAGAACTTTTCGAAATGTCTTTTTTTAAAAAAAGATAATTGGAAATTTCTGTTTCTATGGAAAATCTAATTTAATCAATCTAATTTAGCTGTAACACTATTTTTCGAAAATGTTCTCCGTCAAATTTTTATACTTGTGTATCCTGCTTATACGTACGAAGTCTCATTAAAATCGGTTCAGTCATTTCGAAAAAAAGGACTTGAAAGGTTGTATGAAATGCCGTAAGCCGTTTACGCTCTTAATTATTTACCCTTATAGATCATAGGTTTTATTGGCTCTTTATTGCTCACCGCACATAATTTTGCATAAAAAGAGATCAGTGTTCCATGTTCCTGTTCACACGATCTTGTTTACAGAAGAAATTTATACATGAAAATAAGTACCTCCTGTCAAAATGGGGTATTTACCATGTTTACTATTTCTATCACGGATAAACCGACACGGGTCACGGGTTTATCCGTGATCATGGTGCTTGCAACAGCGCCGAAATATCGGGAACTCAGAACAAATAGTAAAATGGTAAATATAAATACTGGTATTCAGCTGCATCCGGTGTCAGTTTAAAAACCTATAAGCACCTCCTGGTATGCACTAATCTTGGAGTTTCAAAGGTGCATTCTACACCGAAGTAACCTTTGTGGAGCAACGTCTGAGATGTGAGTGGGCAACAAGTGGCGACAACAGATAATAAAAAGTTAATGCGGTGTGGATACTTGAGGCAGAATATTAAAGTGCTCAAAAACCCATTCGGTCTGTAATAAAAAAATAAAATAAAAACTGTCTAACAATGTGCGTTAGTATTTACAACAAGATACCAAGGCAATACAAAATATTCAATTCAAGAAAAGAAAAAAAAAAAAATTAAAGATTAAGATTTTTTGTTTTTTTTTTTGTAATATTGTTTTTTTTATTGAGATTTTTTATTATTTTATTAAAGATTAAATTGCACAAGTGGATAAATGAATGTAATTTCTATAGTCTAAAAGAATTTATGGATAAAAATTTTTGATGGCTTGTAACGTTTTACATAACCCTAAAATTTTGCATGCTATAGTTCTATCTTAGCTAAAAATGTTTAAACTATTTTAATTTTTTATTTAACACCATTATATACCATGTTTTTTTTTTTGCAAATAAATTATTTATGATTTATGTATGTGGGTTGTCGCAACTGCTCACAAGCCTAAATAAACCTAGAATTAATAAATACCCTTTCACCAACGTCCTTACCTTGATGCTCCTTCTCAAACTCCTTCTCATACACCCGGTAAGCCTTCGCATGAGCTAGCAAGACATTCTTCACACACTCATAAGCTCCTCCATCCTTAAGATTAAGACCAGGAGCCATGCCTTCGCTGGCATAACCATCGATACAAATAGTATTCGGCTGGTTCATGGTAATCCAGAACTTGACTTTCTCTGCATATCTTTCGAAGACCAGTCTAGCGTAGTCTTCGAACCAGGTTACAGAGAGGGAGTTCGTCCATCCTCCCAGGTCTTGCAACTCCTGGGGCAAGTCGAAGTGGTAGAGGGTTACCATTGGCTGAATGTCGTATTTGAGGAGTTCGTCTATTAGGGCGTCGTAGTACTTGAAGCCAGCTTCGTTGACTTCGTTTACGAAACCTGTGATTGGGGGGAAATGTGTGTCATTATTTTTTAATGAAATGAGATCATTTATTCTGTATATTTTATAAAGTGAAAGTCGAAGAAATTCTCAAAGTGATATCTTATTCAATATGATGTCGGGATCACTTTTACACGAACTCGTCATTTTCATTTACATTGTAACTAGAAGTTATTATGAAACCATCATGTCGTTAACATAGGCCAAGAAGAAGAAACCAAACTACTGAACCGGTTTTGATGAAATTTTTATGGGATCAATCGGAAAGTATAAAATGACGTAGCTATGAGGTAACAAACATAAAACAATACAACCGAATTCAGGACCACCTTTTTTTGAAGTCGGTTGAAAAATAAGCTAGGTGAAGTCAACATTTCCTATCTTACTACCCTGCGAAGAAATGGCGAAACAAACCCAGACGTCAGACTGGCTTTTTGAAGAATGTAGGACAAACCTCGGCAAGTGTTGCTGAACAAATATGATTATTTCATTACCTGTAGGCAATACCCTGCTCCAGGATATAGAGAACCTATAGAAGTCGACGCCCAGCTCCCGTAACATCTGCACGTCCCTCTGCCAGAGGTGGTAGGAGTCACTAGCAACGTCGCCGTTCCTGCCGTCCGCTACCACCTCCGGCTTCTCGTGGACGAATCTGTCCCAAATGCTCTCGCCTTTGCCTGGAAAAATAATAATGGAATAGTCTAGTATAAAAAAAACATCCTCGCTTTAAATGTCAAAAGGATTTTTTTCAAGATTTTATATAAGATCCCATTAAAAAAGATGGACAAACTTTTAGAAATCATTCAGACCACCAAATTAAGGACAATGGTAAAATAAAAATAAGAAAAACGCATTAGAATCTAATGCGTTTTTCTTATTTTTATTCAACTTTTTAAAAGAATTCGAAGATCTCAATCGCTTTTAGTTTTTTTTTTTTTATGGCAATTTAAAGTTGAGTACTAAGTTTATTTAAAAAAAAAAATAGATGTTATTAGCGAGTAGTTTTGAATTTGATAGAACCATACAACAGTACATATAAAAACTAAAGTGTAATTTAAAGATTATACTTATAACTTCAAAAAAAATTTAAGCTTTAAAGTTGAGTTTGGGAATTTTTCATAATAAAAATTAGAAAGTTGTAATAAAAAAACCGGTGTGGCCAAGAGTGAGTTCTTGGGCCTGAAGAGGTAGCAAATGACCTCTCCATTCGGCCAATTCAATTTGGCAAACGATGCACCATACACCCTGTATATTCTCTTCTATGCCGGAGTGAGAGGTGAAACTATATGACTTTTTGTTTTATTACGGTTTCTTGATATGATTGTTCGGTGATTTCTTATTGTTAAAACGTCCCGATTTACTATAAATATAGCTTTGTATGTTACAGAGAATCACTACCTAGTTTAGGAGTCAGTGTATCTAAATTTTTGTGATGTAGTAATAAGCCTATTAGTTATATGGATATTGTAACGTGTTAAAGTTTGGTGAAATTAAAGAATTAATTGGAATTCTATAAAAATAATTAAAAAATCATCCTGTCAATTCATCGTCATCTTTAGTATTAATTAAAATAAGACTTATTTTTTATTTATTGCTATTCGAGATGTTAAAGCATAATCAGCCCATAATGTATCTGTCACCGTAAAATCGTAAATACCGTTAGATTATAATCTATATAGCGAGATTGTAAACTGTCGAAAAATTGTGAACCTTTACAATTTAAAGCATTAAAAAAAAATACGCTCTTTGGACGTGGAGTTGCGGACACCAGCCCGTTATACAATACAATACAATTTAACGCATTATTTTTCGGTAGATTATAATCTATCGAAGTGAAAGCGTCAAATTCTGAAATGGCATGCGACGGAACGCACCTCGCGCGCTGATTGGTTGAACGCGCACGCCACCATACATGGAGCGACTATCTATCTGACCTGCACAACCTTACTGGGTAATACGATACCCCTTGTTAAGACTGGTTGTCAGACTTCCGGGCCAATGACCACCTGTAACGTCTGAAAGACTGCCATAGGGCCACTTAATAGAAAGAGCTGGTGGGTAGATACACATACACGTATTTCTCCAAAGATAAGACATAGTATTATCATTGTAATATCAAGAGATTAACAAATTGACTTATTATGTTTATTTATTTACAGATTAATTAAATCTAAGAAGTTATCTTGTAGCATGTAAGAGTGAGGCGTTCCGTGTTCCTATCTATTTTGTAAGAGTTTATCGTAACAAATTGATAAGATGCGTTCAAGAAATTACTTTACATTTAGGTACCTTTTTTTTTTTTTTTTTTTTTTTTTCCGGATGGGAAATCATCAAATGACCCCCCCCACTCTGGGCGGAGCGGAAGGGAGTGTCAGACTTGTACTGACTAAAACCCATCCATGTTCCTTCTTTGCCCTTTGTGTTCCAGGGCCACGGTATCTCTTTCGAACAGTCCCGCAGCCCTGGCAGGCATCGGCCCTTGCGGGCCCCTACTTATTTGCTGACATCTCTTTGAGGCGCGCGTGGAACACGAACGCGCCGTCGACACGGCCTGTCGTCATAAGACGGCCGGACGGCGAGCTGGCCCATAACTCGCCGTCCACAGGCCCGCGCCTACGGTGGCCGGGAGCCACCACGTGACCCCCAACGCCCAGGGCGTCTCCCGCGGCGACTGGGACGTGAGGTTCTTTCTCTCTCACGTCCCGCCACCTCCTTCACTAGCATGACTGCTTCGCAGAAGGAGGTGACGGCTTCCCATTCCCTCTCGCTCCGGACCATGGCTTGAACCAAGGACATTTAGGTACCTTTACTTTAACCATAAAGTTTTTTTAGTTTGTCTTTCAAATGCAAATTTATTAAAAAAAGAATTGGGCAAAGCCCATATTCCTCTTTGAACTATCGTTCGCCATATTATAGACCGACCGCTTTAAGGAGTCATAAGCCTTGCCCCATCAAAGGCGCATTAAGCGTCCACAAAGTCCTAACAATATCCCACAGGTCATTTGCTTTAAAATAACCATAATCCCCGCAGGTATTACGATACTAATTGAACCAATACGTGAATATTCCATTTTAATTGATACCTTCGCGAGGACTCATTAAAGCGGTCGGTCTATAGAATAGTACCTATCTGCTGTTGAGTCTATACGCGCAGTCGTTGCCTAATACCCAGGATATTTTACAATAATATTTTGTATAAATCGTAAATACATACACCTCAGCTTGAATATTTAATAGAACTATCTTCTCTTTCTCGAACTACTATCATCGAAAGTTTGTGAGGAACGACTTATACGTATGTTTGTTATTCTTTCACGCAAAAACTACAGGACGGATTTGGATGAAATTCGGAACACAGATAGTTTATGACTTGAATTAACTCATAGGATTCTTTTGAATCCCGGTAGTAGATCCCGTGGGGCAATTACCGATCTCCACGCGGGTGAAGCCGCGGGCATAAGCTAGTTAGGTCATCTTGTAGACAGAAAGGTGCTACTAAATATTTGAAGTTAATATTTTTAATTGCAGACACGTTTTCTTCACAAAAAAAAGCATAAGCATAATCAGCCTATTAATGTTCCCACTGCTGGGACGCAGGCCTCTTCTCTATGAGAGGGAATGGGCTATAATCCACCACGCGGGCCCAGTGCGGGTAGGTAGATGTCACATGTCTTCGAATTTTTGGTTCTAGGACATGCCGGTTTCCTCACGATGTTTTCCTTTACCGTTTTGAGAGCAGTGGTGATGAAATAACTTACACAAAGTAATGCACCTGGCTGGGTTCGAACCCACGACTTACTGCTCGTAAGTCGGGGTCTCCACAACAGGGCCACCGCTGCTCTCACAAAAACAAAAACAAGTTCTAATTACTTCAGTCTGGAAACGATAAAACTGCTTATTCAGTGGTAGTAACGTTAAAAATAAACAACATTTTAGTGTGTGAACATCTGATTACAATGTTATTACATGTAGGTTATTATAACGTTTAATCACGTCTTATTGACATTACGTCAACCATGATCTTGCAGACATTTCACGCTTTTGTTTAATGATGCAGCAGAACACGGCTACGCTATCGTAACAGACAGAACAAACTAAATAACTGTACTAAAATATTATGTTTAAAAAAATCCTAACAAGTCTCGAAGTCTCGACCACTGGCGTACTGTGCCACTCATCCGAACACAGAAACGCTTATTCTCGTACTTAAAATCATTAAAATTTTAGTCGCAATCTCATCTCATCATCGGACGAGCAGAGATACGGCGAAGCGTCACCGTTATATGGTTGAAGTTCTACAGACCCGAACAAAGCGCTATGCTTCCACATTTATAGTGCAAACCGCCAGTTTCTGGAATTCACTGACGGCTTGTCTGTTCCCTGATCATTATAATTTGAATCTATTCAAAGTTCGAGTGAATCGGTTTCTTCTAGGCAAGCGTGCTCCACCCTAGGCCACATCATCGCTTCACATCATGCGAGTTGCAGCCAAACGCACGCCTATTTAAGTCATCATCATCCACAGCCCGAAGTCACCTACTGCTGGGTACAGGCCTCGCTTTTCTTGTGCCAATCTCCACGGTCCTGTGCCAGCCTCATCCAGGTTTTTCCCCCGATGGCATCTATTTCGTCGCCTATTTAAGTAGTACATATAAAAAAACTCAACGACAAAAGATGTCAAAAATCGTCAGAAATGTAAAAAGAAGTGTTTTAAAATCGATTAATACCCTACTTGGGTACCTATATACCCACAAATATATACGGGAACTGCGTCCCAGTTCAAAACAAAATTGGAAGACTCCAAGAGGTCCTTCAACATCACCCGTTTTTCCTCAAAACTTTCTACTTCCTTTCCTTAGACTACAAAAGAGAAACTTGTCCTTACCATCAGCATCCCAGCCTCCTTCCACCTGGTATGCAGACGTGGCGGCACCAAACAGGAAGTTGGGTGGAAACTTCCGTACCCTATTGTCCGTCCAGCCATCAGAACCGATGACTATGAGGAGACTGAAAGATAGGCCGGTTTTATCAAAGAATGCTACCTGTCAGATCTTGGCGAATATTGGTCTTATATCATTAATACAAAGTGAACTTTCTCGCAATAGGCATTAAGAACATTTTGTTTTGATCGAATAACCGAAAAAAAAATTTGCAAATATACCATTAAGTACCTACCAACATATCACTACCACAATTTTATAGGTAGAAGTATTACTTCAATGTTACTTTATGGTGGGAAAGAAATGGAGGTATACCTACAGGACTGGACATCTCTTGTCCACATCGAGGTAAGATGAACATATTACTGCTATAAGAGGTATAGCAGTATTATTAATATGTGATGGTAGGCCCCTAGGAATCCCCTCTGAATCTACTAGGCAACCTCGTTTTAATCTTTAAGTAACTCAATCACGGTAATGGAAACAATCATTTCTCATGGCGTCCATCCGATCTCACACCATTTCATCTTTCGGTCGCGTCATTCCATTATATCATCTGCCTAGCCTTTTCCCAAATATGTTAGGGTCTAACTGGATGCAGCTGAATACCAGTATTTTACATGGAACGACTGCCTATTTGATCTCTACAAACCAGTTATGTACTGGGTAATACGATACTCCTTGGTAAGGCATTAAGGCTGATTGAAAAACTATTTGTAGCGACTGTCAAACATCTACAAATGTCAGCCGGGAGCAATGTCTTACGTGCTTTCCGAGGCACGGAGTAGTCTCAATATGTACTAATTGGTCACCCATCTACGGTCCAACCTCGGCAAACGTAGCTTACCTAACCTTCTATCGAACCATGCAGCTGTTATTATTTAAATCTACACTAATTTAATGGAATAACACGCACGTTAAGCCGTTGGTACCGGCTGTCATTTGTAGATCTTTGACAGTCGTTAGGCAGTCAGTGGCCCAAAAAATCTGACAACCAGTCTTACCAAGGGGTATCGTATTACCCAGTACTGACTGGGTTGTGGAGGTCAGATAGGCAGTCGCTCCATGTAAAATACTGGTATTCAGCTGCATCCGGTTAGACTGGAAGTCGACCCCAATATAGTTGGGAAAAGGCTAGGCAGATGATGATGACTAATTTAATGGAATGATGATGTTAATTTTTGTCCGGACTTTATTTCAACCGATCGTTGCAAACGACCTTGACTGTTACTTTATTTAAATCAATAGATGCGGCCTCTAGCAACAGGAATATCATTGCCAAGGTCAACATCACTATTTAGTTAGTTACATATTTCCATGACAATAAATTCAATACAGTAGGTTAACAGACTAGAAAATTCAAATATTTTTAAATTTAGAACACGTATAAATGTTAATTTGTTCATAATAGTAAATATTTGTTTTAAATAATCATGTTTATCGATGATAATATCCTATTTATAAACACAATTTAAATATTCAGAAAATATTTACGCCGTAAAGACTCATATATCTCCGAGATTAAAAAAAAACAATCACCGCCGACCGGCATTGAACTAATTTGATCTTAGTAGGTATAAGTAGTTATCTGTGGAAATTTTTATTTCCGCACACGTTGTGATAAATGAAAAAAATCCACCCGTGTGAAATACATTGGATGTTGAACCTAATTGTAGTGCGATAAGAACCAGTTTTCGAGAAAGTGTAATGAAAAATATTTTATTTACTTTGCGAATCGTATAATATCATACTTCGAGGCCGTTTTTTGTCAACTTATTTTAGAATCTAGCTTTTGTCCACTACAATATCAATTAAAATTCACAAAGGAGTTCTCCAAACTCTATGGAATACACTGGTGCAATGCGGCTTAAGTATCTAACACTGGTGGAATACACCGGTGTAGTTAGTTAATTTGCTACACTAAAAAGAAGAAAGGGGCCGTGTTTTCTCGTGATAGAAAACCAATAATTTTCACACACATCACAAAATAGTAGAAACATTATAATTCAAGCAGGTATATAAAATTCTTACTTCAACAAACACAGTACCACGACGCGCATTGTGTAAATTAAGACTGAACCGTTTTACATAAGTGTACGATATTATCTTGGGATAACATATCAGTACCTAAGTGGTTATCAAATTTGTTCGTTACTTACGTTTTCTTTTAATCACTTGCTGGATTTTGATGTCAAGGACTTCAAATTTTTGCTTTGTAATTGTCGCGTTCAAAATATTATATCGATGACTAGGTTTTGCCCGTGAATTCGCCCCCTTTCTGGTCGAAAATTATCGTAAGGGAACGTTTTAAATATAGTCTATGACACTGGGATAAAGAGGAGCTCGTGGCAAACTATTAATAGCCGCTTGGGTCGATTTTTAGGTTAAGCCGTGCTTGCCTAGGTTGGTCTGTGGATGGGTGACCGCCCATTACATACCGAGTTTCCTCCGTGCCTCGGAAAGCACGTTAAGCCGTTGGTCCCGGCTGTCAATTGTAGATCTTTGACAGTCGTTACAGGTAGTCAGTGCCCCGAAAGTCTGAAAATCAGTCTTACCATTGGATATCTTATTACCCAGTACTAACTGGGTTGTGGAGGTCAGATAGGCAGTCGCTTCATATAAAATACTAGTTTCAGCTGCATCCGGTTAGACTGGAAGCCGACCCCAACATAGTTGGGAAAAGGCTAGGCAGATGATGTCACTGGGATAATGTAGTTTCCCATTTGTGAAAGAATTTTCGCAATTGAATCAGTAATCCCAAAGAATACCCCTACATCGAAAATTAAAAACTTTACCTGTTTATAATATTAGTAGGTATGTTATGTACTTAGAATATGTTTTCTCCTATTGATGAACAGTATAAAATGATTATTTAGTGAGAAGTGCAAAAGTCTTTACCCGGGAAAAGATAATCTTTTCCCGCCTCTGAGCGCCATCTATACCTAAAGTCGTGCTAAAACTTCAAAACCAAGCGCCATCTATGTACATTTTCAGAAGAATACGGCCAAAGAGGAAAATAGTGCCGTTGCACCTGTATGGTTCTTTTGGCGCCAACGCCGCCATCTTTTTTTTTCAGCACAATTTACGAACACCAAAAACCCGTAAATTAGCTTAAATATGGAATTAAAATAAAGACAAGAAAAAGGAAATAAAATAAAACAAGTATAAATAAATACATTATGTTGTGGGTTGTCAGATTGTGTTTGTTTATTATTAAACACTATTAATAAATCTTATACAACATTATTTTTAGTACATGCGAAACCTTAGAAAAATACATAGTTTGTTCAGAATAAGTAACTGATAATAATTATAATTTTTATACCACGTTATATTTTAAACTTTCATGGTCACTAAAATTATTATAACTAGAAGACGGGATATTTACCATGTTTATTGTTTATCCGTGATCATGGTGCTTGCAACAGCGCCGAAATATCGGGAACTCAAAGAAAACAATAAACATGGTAAATATCCCGTCTTCTAGTTATAATAATGTTATATTTTGTCTCAAAAATATTTAAAAAAAGTTACAAGTTGGACACCGAGCGACATTAAGTACCTATCGCAATAATTTAGGTACCTACTGCCAAATTATTATTATCAACGAGATCAAGACGACGCGGTAGGCGCGCGCGCGGATGCGCTGCGTGGTGACCACATTTTTGTGCGGACAACCACGTAACAGGACAAGCTTATAACATTGTGATTTTTCATGTTTCAGTTTTGAAATTTTGTACATAGATTCTTTACATAATAATACTAGACACGTGTTTCAGGTTTCGCATATACTAAAACTAATGTTGTAGAACAAAAACGAGTTTGATATTTAGAACTAGTAGGTATTGTGCGTATTTTGTTTAAGTAATGTCCGAGTTGAAGTATTATTTACCTTAGCTATACCTTTATTACTCCAATCAACAGGGTACAGAGCAATAATCATCAATGTCCTTCATCGATGGTCATGGTCAGAAACTCAGGTTCATATTCGTAGTCAACATAGCGGTTCTTGATGATGTGCTTGTACACAAACGCGGACTTTCTAGGAGTACGCGTTCGCGAGGGGTCTTCGAAGTCCACTTGGTACAGGCCATAACGTGTTCTGCGAAGAAACCATTAACATAAAATATGAGAATCACACTAAGTCATCGTATCAAACCACAACATAATATCCCGCCTGTAATCCCCAAAGGATTAGGCAGAGGTTTACCCATTAGTACACGCACATTTCACCAGTTATAAGTACCATGTAATAGGGGGCGAGTCTGTTGCCATCAACCAGGCACAAATCCAGACCCCATGACCTGGTCCCTCCACTCCGTATGGTCAGTATGTCTTTCCACTTTAGCCGTTTTTTGTAGCTTCGAGTTGTTAGCTTAGCAGTCAATTAAGAGATAGAGCAGAACAATAACATGTGTACATTTAGTAAAATAGTTACTTTGGAGGCATGAACAAACACCTTCTAAGTACAAATAGAATATAATAAAAATAAGCAACCATATTTACAGATAACCATTCAGCCACTCGAAGTTATCCATCAGACTCCACGCCATGTAACCCTTAAGATTCACTCCAGCTTCCAAGGCGTTCAGCATGCTCTCCATCGAAGCTCTGTAGTAAGTGATCCTGTCATTATCTATCAGTCCACTCTCAGGTAATGTCGGCCATCCATTCTCAGTGATGTAAACGACAGGATTGTTGTACTTGGCCTTCAGATGAGTTAAGGCATTGTAGATGCTGTTTGGAGCTAACTGAAAAAGTAGATATTACCAGATACGTATTACAAATGCGACAACTTTGCCTTTTTACGCCGAAGAGACAATTTTAAAAGAGACTATTTTTACAGTAAGACTACCTCTTATAAACTGCGCATTGTGACTTGGGGCTGTGGTTTTCTATTGTGTGTGTGTGTGGTTGTGTGTGTTTGTGTGGTTATGTGTGTGTGTGTGTGTGTGGTTATATGTGTGTGTGTGTGGTTGTGTGTGTGTGTGTGTGTATTCGATAGAATATTATTATTTTCTTATTTCACAAGCCATACCATACAATTAAAATAATAATTATACTAAGACAGCAAAAGTATATTATAGTATATTAGCTGATCATAAGGAAAAGGCATAAAATGTTGTAAAGCACAGGACCCAAAAAAAAACTTTTAAATTACCACAATCCATTGAGAAATCGATTTAGGCCAGCCGTCAGGAGCATAAATACCAACATCTATATCATTCCAAAGAGAAGGCACTTGATACACATCTTTATGCACTGTCGCTGACACTAACCATCCTGTGTAATGGTTCACACCCAAGAAATCAGAGGCTCCTCTGACTAAAGCCTTCTCTTCTTCAGAAAATGGAGGCAGGCGAGAGTGGGGATACCCTTGCTGAGCGCTCTTTTCAGCCACTCTGTCAGAAAACTCCTTTGGGAAACCTCCTTCAGTCGAGAAGATGGGATGCACATAGATGCCCCACTGGAAACATGGAAAATCAAGTTTTGAGGTATTGAATGAAGCAGACTATAACATGAAAAAGTTACTAGTACTACATACCACTCCTTGCCTCCTCAGTTCAGCAGCTAGTTCATCCTCAACAGAGTCAGTGGCTGCACCAAACCAGTTCACACTAATTGTGATACCGCACTGCCCCTTCTGCATTGGTCGGAACTCTTTGTCATACAAGTGGTAGGCCTTAGCGTGGGCAACCAAGAAGTTCTTGGCACACTGATAAGTTGCCATAGCAGTGGCGTTTTGGTCCGGAAAAAGAGCTCTAATTTCATCTTGGGTACAGAATCCTTTAGGCTCATTGAAAGTGATGAACAACTTGACCCTGTCTCCAAAATTTTCGAACACAACCCTCGCGTAGTCCTCAAACCATCCCGTAAATAGGCGGTTAGCAGTTCCTCCTTGCTTGTACAGATTTTTGGGCAGATCCCAATGGTATAGAGTTACCAATGGAGTGATGTTGTATTTCAACATTTCGTTAATGTAGTTATTGTAGAATTCGATGCCAGCTGGGTTGATCTCATTGGCCATGCCTGTAGGCAGGATCCGAGACCAGGAAAGAGAGAACCGGTAAGCGTCGAGGCCTAACTCCCTCATCATCTCGACATCACGCTTGTAGTTATGATAGGAGTCGGCAGCAATGTCACCATTCTTCCCGTCTCTGGTTGTGCACAGACCACAAGACCTACACAAACAAAAATTTGTGTGGATCTTGTAGTCCCATACATTTTCTCCCTTGCCTGAAAAAATAACAGGATGCAGTTTTTTTTTAAAATAGTCTGTTGTAATTGATTGTAGGTCCTTAAGGTGTAATTTTTGGGTAAACATAGCCCATAGCACAATTTAATGGATTCACCTTCTTCATTCCATGCACCTTCGATCTGGTAAGCAGATGTGGCCGTCCCAAAGAGGAAGTCATTGGGAAATTTTTGCTGGTGCCTCATAGAGGAGCCATGACAGGCTGTCACCATCAAACTGCAATTGACAAAAACATATTTGCAGTCCCAAATTTTTTTTAAACTTTATTTTGCTACAATTTACATGGAAGTGTTAAACACGAACAGTTAAAGCTTCTAGAATATATTCTCCGAATGATGGTGGAAATCGTATTAAAAACCAATGTGTGGTTTTGAAGTAGAATTATGAGGTCACTCACTGAAGGAAAATAGGTGCTTTTATATTTTTATGTCTCAAAAATAGATTATTACATAAATGGTTCTTGTAGCGTCGACTCCAAGGTAAAGCATGGATAATGATGATCATCATCATTCCCCTGCCTTTATCCCAATTTATTTGGGGTTTGTGCAGCATGTCTTCTTCCATACTTCTCTATTCCCAGTCATCTCAGCAGTCACAGTTACCTCCTTTCTGGCCGCTATGGCTCATCCTTCACACAGTCATGTTAATAATATCTACTGTGACACAGTCTATCCATCATTCCTTTGGTCAAGAAAATAATGATGAAGGCTTATTATTAAAATAAAATAAAAATAGAATTCATTTAATTCATTAATTTAGTCATTGACCCATATTAGATAAAAAACAAACACTTTTAACAATTTATAGGCAGGCATAAACATGTAAGAAATAAACAAATGTCAGATCCAATCAATTAATGTCAAAGATAAAATTAAATTAAATTAAAATAAATCAAAATTAAAAATGACAATGAATTAATAATTAATAATTTGTCATTCCTAAAATTATTTAAGGAATGACAAAATTATGGTATTGAAGTTTCTTACCTTATAACCACCAGCAGCTTCATATCAGCACTTCGAACCGCTTAGCTGATAATTAGTAGTTTACAAATTATACATAATATACTCATTTATCTGTAGTTGTCTTGTTGCTTCTACATTTTTGTCTACTAAGAGAAGCTTGTTACCACCGCTCAATCTTTGAATTTAATTGGTTTAGTTAGTATCTACTCTAGTAATGAGCAATTATATGATATTTTTCCTGTTATGTAATGTTTGTACATCTCTTATCAAAATACTGGGGGCCCAGTAGATAGGCACAGTCATGTTCTAAATAAAATATCAATGTTGTGACACCTATACCTACACGATAGTTAAAATTTCCTTCTTCTTGACAAGCAAACATTTTACGGATCATAATCATGGTACATAAAAGAAAAATATAGATAACTAGACCTGCTAGAAGGTCGTAAGAACCAAGACAGCGAGCGTAGAAAATTAAAGAAAACAAAGTTTTCACCTTTGATTAAGGTTATGTTTACGTTTTTAAAAGTGCATGTAGACCTTGTAGTCTTGTTAAAAAATCTTTAAACCTGTAACAAGTGGGGTAGCTATAGAAAACGTTTAAAATTAAAGCAAACAGTTGAAATGGCTTTATACCATTTTGTATCTGTATACGACGTGACAGACAGCAGACAATGCCGGTAGCCGTCACTGAAACATTAATTTAATTACACTTGAAAACCACCCAAAATATTGTTTTTAAAAGCAAATACATGTCACTCTTTCCATTTAGTGATTGGATTAAGGGCTTCAAATTGTTCAAATAAACAAATAATCTTTCAAATTAAATTGGCGGGACCAATGTGGGAACTAGATTTTAACCAAAATCTGTCTGCTGTTAGTGTTAGTGTTGCCACTTATCAGTTAAAGTTTTGCAAAGTAGTACTTTTACGGTATTTGATGTTGTTGCGTTGAAATTTTGTCGTGCTTAAGTGGTAGCACCAGGGTAGAAATTAAAAAAAAAAAATGCGTTTTTTGCAATTTGCAGTTTGTGAAAAATGAGTCGCGCAAGAACACTTTTGTAGTTACTGAACTATAATCATTAAAATCATAAATACAACCCTCTTAGTAAATTTAACTCCATTGAATGACTTTTTCATGACATAGTTACCGAATGGAGTTAATTGAACTTAGAGAGTTGCATTAATGATTTTAATGATTAATGTACGACAAGATACTTCGAAAAAATACTTCGCTTTGAGTTTCGTGCGTGTGGTACCATCTAGGCTATTTTTGAAGCCGTTGAAGAAATATATTCTGACGAGTGCCTTATCATAGGGTAATAAAACAACCAACGCCAAGTATGTCATTATAAATAATAATTATCAGAGCCATGGTAAAATATTCAGTATTCTTCATCGATGGTCATGGTCATAGATTCAGGTTCATATCCGTAGTCAACGTAGCGGTTCTTGATGATGTGTTTGTACACAAACGCGGACTTTCTAGGAGTGCGCGTGCGTGCGGCGTCTTTGAAGTCCACTTTGTACAGGCCGAAACGCTCTCTACGGAAAAATGGTATAATTTTTAAAGAAAGTTTAAGTGAAAATAATTTATACAAAAACCATACTTACCGATAACCATTCGTCCACTCAAAGTTATCCATCAGACTCCACGCCATGTAACCCTTAAGATTTACTCCGGCTTCCAGGGCATTCAGAATGCTCTCCATCGAAGCTCTGTAATACGTGATCCTGTCATCATCTATCAGTCCACTGTCAGGTTTTGTGGGCCAGCCGTTCTCAGTAATGTACATCACTGGGTTGTTGTATTTTGCCTTTAGATGGGTTAAAGCGTTGTAGATACTGTTTGGTGCTAACTGAAAAAGTAGATATTACCAGATACGTATTACAAAAGCGACAACTTTGCCTTTTTACGCCGCCTTAGTGCCTATTAAGGCCTCGTGCTGTGTTTTCCTTTCGAAGAATAATTCAGAGTGTGGTCAAACCCACCCTAGTTACTTTGAGGTAAAATATAATAAAACATTTAAATTACCACAAACCATGAGGAAATCGATTTAGGCCAGTCCTCAGGCACATAAGTACCAACATCTATATCATCCAACAAAGAAGGTACGTGAAATACATCTTTATATTCCGTCGCTGACACCAATCGTGCTGTGTAATGGTTCAAGCCCAAGAAATCAGAAGCTCCTCTGACTAAGGCCTTCTCTTCTTCAGTAAATGGAGGCAGGCGAGAGTGGGGATACCCTTGCTGAGCGCTCTTTTCAGCCACTCTGTCAGAAAACTCCTTTGGGAAACCTCCTTCAGTCGAGAAGATGGGATGCACATAGATGCCCCACTGGAAAGACAAAGTCAGTGGTTGTTGATTAGGTCTTCAAGACGAATAAGTTAAACAAGTACCTGGTAATACATACTTCTCCTTGCCTCTTCAGTTCAGCAGCTAGATGATCCTCAACAGAGTCTGTAGCTGCACCAAACCAGTTCACACCAAACGTGATACCACACTGCCCCTTCTGCGTCGGCTTAAACTCTTTGTCATACAAGTGGTAGGCCTTAGCGTGGGCAACCAAGAAGTTCTTGGCACAATGATAAGTTGCTAAAGCTGTAGCGTTTTGGCCCGGAAAAAGAGCTCTAATTTCATCTGGGTAACAGAATCCTTTCGGCTCGTTAAAAGTGATGAACTTTTTGACCCTGTCTCCAAAATTCTCAAACACAACCCTCGCGTAGTCCTCAAACCATCCGGTAAATAGGGGGTTAGCAGTTCCTCCTAGCTTGTTTAAATTTTTGGGCAGATCCCAGTGGAATAGAGTTACCAATGGAGTGATCTTGTATTTCAACATTTCGTTGATTAAGTTGTTATAATATGCGATGCCAGCTGGGTTGACCTCATTGGCCATGCCTGTAGGCAGGATCCGAGACCAGGAGAGAGAGAACCGGTAAGCGTCCAGGCTTAACTCCCTCATCATCTCGACATCACGCTTGTAGTTGTGGTAAGAGTCGGCAGCGACGTCACCGCTGGTCCCGTCTTTGGCGGCATATGTGTTTGTGTGGCTCCTGTAGTCCCATACACTTTCTCCCTTGCCTGAAAAATTTACAAAATGCAGAGGTTTAAAATTGACTGATATCATGCTATGCAATTGTTTGCAGATATGGGTACTTATGATGTAATTTTTTAATTAACTTAATCCATAGAACTAATTATTTGACTCACCATCTTCATTGCACGCTCCCTCGATCTGGTACGCAGCAGTGGCTGTCCCGAAAAGGAAGTCATTCGGGAACTTGCGTTGTTGCCTAACAGTCAAACCATGATTGGCTGTCACCACCAAACTGCGTCAGCAAAAAACACCATTTTTTTTATCCGTCAACTGCTTTAATTTACTCAGATGAAAGTGTTAGGCTACGTTTCCACCAGAGATGTGCGAGGATGTATTTGTTAAGACCCAATAGAATCACTTCATTTACCTCTTACGTTTTTTTTAATGATAGCAATTTTAGTTCGTTTGTTGTCAAATCTTGCAAATGAGTTATCCCGAACCGATTGAGTTGAAATTTTGCCTACAATGAGATGCAATGCATGGTTAGCTAAATAACGTTATTCTAAATCCAATATGGTGGAATCCGAAAGATGGCGGACTAGTTAATTTTTATACACCCCCATGATATGGGTATCAATTAAAAGTGTTTGCAGAGACACGATAAAAAATACTATATTTATTTTAAAAGCTTCTTTAAAAAAATGTTTTTTACTATAAGCTTGATCAGTTTTTTTTTGTGACAGTGAAGAATGAAAGAAAAAAACCATAACTAGTAGCGTAAACCATAACTAATATGAGACAAGGGCAAGATGATAATGATAAAATACTACTTTTATTGAAGTTTCATACCTTAGAACCACAAGCAGCTTCATGTCAGCACTTTGAAACACTCAGCAGATATAAAACAAATTAATTATTAATAAAAACTCATTTATCCGTCGTTTTTGTTACTTTTATCTTAATGTTGCTGTTCCTGATAAGAATTGTTGAAATAATGTTTACTTCTGTAAGTAAATCTCCATCTTGTTTAAACCAGTAACCAAGCTAGATAATTGTAACAGTACGTTCATATTTAAAAAAACTTATCATACAAATATCAATGTGGAACAATAAACGTTTTCCTTTTAAGCGTATTAGCGCCATTCGTGTAACTAATCGAAAAACTTCGTTATTTATTTCGTGACTTTCGTCTGTAGGTACTATTTTAGCGGACATTGAGAAAATCATGTTCAAATGAATACGAATAATATCCTTGGGGAATAAAACATGCTGAAACATTTAATTAATGCCTTTAATTTAAAAATAAATAATATCGGGCCCATTGTAAAGTCTTCAATGTCCTTCATCGATGGTCATGGTCATAAATTCAGGTTCATTATATTCGTAGTCAACGTAGCGGTTCTTGACGATGTGTTTGTACACAAACGCAGATTTTCTAGGAGTGCGCGTGCGCGCGGGGTCTTCGAAGTCCACGTGGTACAGACCAAAATGCTCTCTACGAAAAAAATGGTATAAATATGAATATTATAATGGGCATTGACGTTAAAATACTGGTTCAGCAACCAAACTTACTGGTAACCCTGTGTCCACTCGAAGTTATCCATCAGACTCCAAGCCATGTAACCCTTGAGGTTCACTCCAGCATCCAAGCAGTTAAGGAGACTCTCCATCGAAGCTCTGTAGTACGTGATCCTGTCATCATCTATTAGGTCACCTTCACGATTTGAGGACCAGCCGTTCTCAGTGATGTAGAATACAGGATTGTTGTACTTTTCCTTGAGATGAGTTAAGGAGTTGTAGATGCTGTTTGGAGCTAACTGGTAAAAGAGACAGAATTTGGATTTAAAAACTTAATGTGTGTCTATGTGTATGTCTAATAAAGTAAAACTTATGATTAAGTTGTAAAATTATGGAAAATAGGTCCATTGACACAAAAACCTTTGGATACAATACCATTACATTCCACATAGGTACATTGAATTTTAGTAGAAGGCTGTACAAATAGCTAAAAACCCTGCCTCCTAAACTAGGGGGACCCTGTGTGTGTGTGATTGTTCATAATGTTGCTTAAATGTTATCAATATTGTACAGTTTAAGAAATAAAAAGTCAAAAAGAGAAACTGGGACCGAATTGTATAAATGATATCATAGTACCAGTCATACCACGAGCCAAGACGAAGAAGCTGCAGGCCAGTCATCAGGAACATAAGTATAAAAATCTATATCATCCATTATAGAAGGTACATAAACTTCTTCTTTATGCTCCGTCGCTGACACCAATCGTGCTGTGTAATGGTTCACGCCGAAGAAATCAGAGGTTCCTCTGACTACGGCCTTCTCTTCATCAGTGAACGCAGGCAAGCGTGAGCGGGGGTAACCTTGCTGAGCGCTCTTTTCAGCCAGTCTCTCAGAAAACTCTTTTGGGTAACCTCCTTCAGACGAGAAGATGGGATGCGCGTAGATGCCCCACTGAAAAAAGGGTTATATTAGGTCTCGAATTTAAACTAATATTGAATAAGCATTGTTCTTGTTTTACCTCGCCTTGCCTCATCAGCTCAGCAGCGTGTTGATCCTCAACAGAGTCAGTGGCTGCACCAAACCAGGGCACACTAATCGTGATACCGCACTGCCCCTTCTGGGTCGGTCAGAACTCTTTGTCATACAAGTGGTAAGCCTTAGCGTGGGCCATCACCAGGTTCTTACCACATAAATAAGGTCCCACAGCTCCTCCGTAGCTCTGGTAACAGATTTCTCTAGGCTCGTTAAAAGTTATGAACATTTTGACTCTGTCCCCGAAGTTCTCGAACACAACCCTCGCGTAGTCTTCAAACCAGTCGCTGAACAGAGGGTTCGCAAATCCACCTAGCTCCTGCAGTTTTTGGGGCAGATCCCAATGGTATAGAGTTGCCAATGGAGTGATGTTATACTTTAGCATTTCATTGATGTAGTTATTGTAGGATTCGATGCCAGCTGGGTTGACCTCATTCGCCATGCCTGTAGGCAGGATCCGAGGCCAGGAAAGAGAGAACCGGTAAGCGTCCAGGCCTAGCTCCCTAATCATCTCGACATCACGCTTATAGTTGTGATAGGAGTCTGCAGCGATGTCGCCGTTGGTCCCATCTATGATTACGGTCGGGTTGGTGTGGGTCAGGTAGTCCCATATGCTTTCTCCCTTGCCTGAAAAATTTACAATAATTATACATAGCAATACAATAATACAAAGTAATAATAAAAATTGGTGGCTTTCTTACTTTTACGCTTTGTCGCCTTTCACACATCTCAAATCGTGGTCACAACATGACCAAACTATCTGACCATACTCTTTTATTTTTTGTCACCGGAATTTTTAGTCATTCGCAACATCATCCCCAGCTTAATAGTGACGATACAATTGACTTACCATGTTCATTCCACGCTCCCTCTATTTGGTAGGCAGCGGTGGATGTCCCGAAGAGGAATTCATCCGGAAATCTTCGCTGCTGGCTCATGGTGGAGCCATGACAAGCTGCCACCCCAAACTGCATCAAAATATATTACATACTATACTACAACCATTTGCAAAGAATGTGATGAAAAAATGGTTATTTTATTCGCTCTCACATTGTTTGCGTACGGTTCGGTTAAAATCATCCGGAAATTTAACTGGCAACATTGGATATAGAAACCGATACTGTTTTTGTGAAGACTCTTCACTATTTTTATCTATGGTTCTGATTCTGGTTCGGGGTAAATAAAAATAAAACTAATCGTTTGTTTTTACATGTTGTCAAAAATTTTGGCGGGATTCTTCATACTTTTGATATATTGTACAGGATTAGTTACAGTAGGTATCAGGAATAATTCCTTGATTATTTCATACGTGTCTTCGTTATTCATATAATCAGATTACTTCCGACTGAGGGCAAAAAGTTAGACGACGCATTATTGTGCAACTAGTGACCCGCCCATGCTTCTAACGGGTGCAGTCTGCTGCTGTGATGGCTTGTGAAAACATCAAGGTCTGTACAACAGTATGTACCTACTTTCAATTTGTTTTTTTTTCCGCAATCGTCGCAACACGCGTGTAACCAAACGGTGAGTTTTAGGAAAAGAACTTAGCGGTCGCACAAACAGACATAAAAAGCGATTTAATTATACTAGATGAAGTAGGCAGGTACCTGTAACGTCTTGTTTCAATATCTAGGTATTATTTTATTGATTTTCGTACCTTAAGACCACATACAGCTTCATGTCGGCAATATGAAGCACTAAGCAGAATATTATGATGGAAGTATTTACAACAGACACATTTATCTCAAACTGTCTACATACCTCTACCATGAGTTTACGCAGCCAAAACTCGCTAGCGTCTCCGTAAATTATTTGTATGAAATATTGTATAGCGCCCCTAGCGGTCACAGAATGAATTTAAATACGTACCATGAGCACTATAGATTTCGATAGGTTAAAAACCTAACGTAATCTATTCGATAGCTACTAACGTTTTTCAGCTGTCACCATACAAAACGGTACCATGACTCACTAATTCTACAGCAGTACCTCTACCATGAGATGTCATCGAAAAAACACGCGCTAGCGTTGAACTCGCTAGCGTGCTAACTTGGATCAAATAGATTTCGATAATGCTTGCACCATGAGATTTACGGAATCTTACGCAGGCGCTAAGGTAAGCTCGATAGATCGTGTCCTCTAACTAACTTCACTCTACTCCTTAGAATACTTTCGTCTATGCTTCACTATTTATGTTTTGTTTCTTTCTTTCTCACTAATAAGAAGAGAGAACGGCTCGTAAGCTCAAAATGTAGTGTTATCGCTATGCTAAAAATGTTAAGACAGTCAATATCACAAAATAAACCGACAAAATAGAAAAGTTGACGGTTAGTGTACTACTTATGGTATTTAGTGGTTTTTGAATTTTTATTCCTAATAATATGTTACTGTCGCCTTTCAATTCAATTTGTTATGATTTGTTATTTTGTTTGTAAGTTTACGTTGTGTCACAGAGTGCGTTGTTTTGGATTGCGTGTGCATTTGGATTATATTTTAATACAATGAGGACCAGTGTCACAGTTTCAATTGTTGGTGGAGTTCATGGAAAGGTATGTTTCTACTTTCTATTAAATTAATAACTAATAAGTTACAGAATTCCCAAATAGTTGCCCCTCAAGCAGGTAGATATGCCAAGCCACTTGAAAATTTGAAAGTGTAATAATTTAGGCAAGTTCAAGTGTCTAAAAATACTAAAGACGTGAGGAATGCGACAAATAAACAAAAAAATGGTTATGAATATGATTTGACTAAATTTAATTTAAAGGCACAGCTTGCTAGTACGTAAAATATAAATAATATAGTCTAGATAAAAACATGTATGTTTAAAACATATCATATTGAAGGTAACAAAATGTCTTCAAATTGCTAAATAAGCTCTTGCAGACATTATTTTCCCTTTATTACACTAACAAACGTATATAATTTTAATGTAAACATATGTTTCACACGTCAAAATGCTAGTGAGCTACGTTACTACTATCGCAAGCGTATTATTCGATAGCTGCTGTAGAATTAGTGAGTCATGGTACCGTTTTGTATGGTGACAGCTGAAAAACGTTAGTAGCTATCGAATAGATTACGTTAGGTTTTTAACCTATCGAAATCTATAGTGCTCATGGTACGTATTTTAATTCATTCTGTGACCGCTAGGGGCGCTATACAATATTTCATACAAATAATTTACGGAGACGCTAGCGAGTTTTGGCATCGTAAACTCATGGTAGAGGTACAGCTATCGAATAATACGCTTGCGATAGTAGTAACGTAGCTCACTAGCATTTTGACGTGTGAAACATATGTTTACATTAAAATTATATTCGTTTTTGAGTGTAATAAAGGGAAAATAATGTCTGCAAGAGCTTATTTAGCAATTTGAAGACATTTTGTTACCTTCAATATGATATGTTTTAAACATACATGTTTTTATCTAGACTATATTATTTATATTTTACGTACTAGCAAGCTGTGCCTTTAAATTAAATTTAGTGAAATCAAATTCATAACCATTTTTTTGTTTATTTGTTGCATTCCTCACGTCTTTAGTATTTTTAGACACTTGAACTTACCTAACTTATTACACTTTCAAATTTTCAAGTGGCTTGGCATATCTACCTGCTTGAGGGGCAACTATTTGGGAATTCTGTAACTAATACGTTTTAAAATAATTTAACAGAAAGTAGAAACATATCTTTCCATGAACTCCACCAACAATTGAAACTGTGACACTGGTCCTCATTGTATTAAAATATAATCCAAATGCACACTCAATCCAAAACAACGCACTCTGTGACACAACGTAAATAAACAAAATAACAAATCATAATAAATTGAATTGAAAGGCGACAGTAACATATTATTAGGAATAAAAATTCAAAAACCACTAAATACCATAAGTAGTACACTAACCGTCAACTTTTCTATTTTGTCGGTTTATTTTGTGATATTGACTGTCTTAACATTTATAGCATAGCGATAACACTACATTTTGAGCTTACGAGCCGTTCTCTCTTCTTATTAGTGAGAAAGAAAGAAACAAAACATAAGTAGTGAAGCATAGACGAAAGTATTCTAAGGAGTAGAGTGAAGTTAGTTAGAGGACACGATCTATCGAGCTTACCTTAGCGCCTGCGTAAGATTCCGTAAATCTCATGGTGCAAGCATTATCGAAATCTATTTGATCCACGTTAGCACGCTAGCGAGTTCAACGCTAGCGCGTGTTTTTTCGATGACATCTCATGGTAGAGGTATGATGATGACTTACTGAATAATTACGTAGTAACCGTTTTCGCGTCAGTGTCCCTTCCACCCCGTATATGTTTAAGGAACTTTTTCGAAACTTTCAATTCGTGATTTACCTACTCTTTGATGCCTCTTACAAGGATTAAAAAAAAAAATGGAAATTATCCGTCGATCCATCTTTATTTATTTATTTATTTAACTATTTATACACACACAAAAGACAACACAGGAAAATAACATTATAATATATGAGTACAAAGGTACTGCTTATCAAAGACGTTCTTTGATAAAGATGGATCGACGGATATTTTTGACATGTTGATGCTAGACAGTGAGATTTTATCTAAAGTACAGTCACCATCATATTTTTCGGTGTGGATAACGTGTCTCACGGCACGTTAGTTAGACTTGAATTTATTCAAACGTGTGAACCAGTAACAAGCAAAACAATTGTAGAAAAAGTAAAAAATAATGCAATAGTTATTTACCATGTTCTTGTTTTACGACATGAGAATTGAGAATGTCGGTAGCTGTCACAACCATTTAGTTAATTATAAAATAAGATACACTCTGATAGAACACAAAACGTTTTCTAAAAAAGTCACTTTTGTCACTCGTTGCATTGAGTGTTTAATTGGAATCGGAATTATTTTAAAAGTTACAGGACAACCGAGGAAATTCGGAACGAAATAAAAATCAGCTGTTAAGGTGGAAGCGCCAGGGTAGCCCGCAATCGTCAGTGTCAGGTTGGTTGATTAAAAATAATATAATGATTCGCGGTCGCAGTCGTTCCCAGTCGCCACTCGACCAACGAGGCCAGTAAAAGGCATGAAATAGTACTTTTTTTTTTCTATGAACAGAAAAAAACTGAATGTCATGACTGTTATGTGAGAAATACAATTTATAGATGTTTGTAAAACAAGCGCAGATAACTACTTCCTTTTATCGTCTTAGCGCCATTTGTGTATCTAATCGAAATACTTCGTTGTTTATTTTATAACTTAGTACTATTTTTGCGGACATTGAGTAGACTGTGTTCAGATGAATACGTTATCCTTGGGGAATAAAACATACTCACAACATAAAACACAAACATTTATTTAATGCCTTTAATTTAATAATAAATAATAACAGGACCATTGTAAAATTTTTCAGTGTCCTTCATCGATAGTCATGGTCATGGACTCAGGTTCATATCCGTAGTCAACGTAGCGGTTCTTGATGATGTGCTTGTACACAAACGCGGACTTTCTTGGAGTGCGGGTGCGCGCGGGGTCTTCGAAGTCCACCTGATACAGACCGAATCGCTCTCTGTGAAAAAAAATGGTATAAAATATGAATATCATAACGAATGCTAACGTTAAAATAAAATTGAAAAACCCTACTTACTGATAACCCTGCATCCACTCGAAGTTATCCATTAGACTCCAAGCCATGTAACCCTTTAGATTCACTCCATCCTCCAAGCAGTTGAGAAGACTCTCCATCGAAGCTCTGTAGTACGAGATCCTTTTATCATCTATCAGGCCACTGTCAGGATCTGAGGACCAGCCGTTCTCAGTGATGTAGAAGATGGGATTATTGTATTTTTCCTTCAGATGGGTTAAGGAATTATAGATGCTGTTTGGAGCCAACTGTAAACAAGAATTTGTGGGGTATACTGCAACTAAAAAACCTGACTACTGAAAAATCACGCTTTAGTTAAATCCGCGGTTTACAAGGTAAAATCGACTCCTCCTATTGTTGAAGTCGGTTAAAATGTAGCCTATGTTACCCGCGCCATAAAAACGAATCGATTGACACCTTATTTATCAAAATCTGATGAAAAGTTTAGGCGCTACGGAGGAACATACGTAAATACAAACATACATAATGTACATGGACTGCTAAAATCATAACCCTTTCTTTTGGCTTCACCGTAGTCGGGTAAAAAGAGAAAGAATTTTGAAGGAGGTGGGAAATGTGTATAGATGCACACTAAGGGATTAGTTGAGAACTTATGGAAACAAGCTAGACTTTTCACCGTTTTGCTGATTATGTCAGCGAAGACCAAAAAGAACTAAAAGTTAAGCCGAATTGTTTACAATATGATAGTGATCATCCTTACCACGAGCCATGACGAAGAGGATGTAATCCAGTCATCAGGCACATAGTGTCCAACATCCATATCATCTAACAGAGAAGGCACAGGAAACACATCTTTATGCTCTGTCGCGGACACCAATCGTGCTGTGTAATGGTTCACGCCGAAGAAATCAGAGGCTCCTCTGACTAAGGCCTTCTCTACATCAGTGTACGCAGGCAAACGTGAGCGGGGGTAACCTTGCTGAGCGCTCTTTTCAGCCAGTCTTTCAGAAAACTCTTTTGGGTAACCTCCTTCAGACGAGAAGATGGGATGCGCGTAGATGCCCCACTGAAAAAATTCGGCTTATATTAGGTCTCGAATTTAAACTAATATTGAATAAGCATTGTTCTTGTTTTACCTCGCCTTGTCTTTTCAGCTCAGCAGCTAGCTGATCCTCAGCAGAGTCAGTAGCCGCACCAAACCAGTTCACGCTAATCGTAATACCACACTGCCCGTTCTGCGTCGGCCTGAACTCTTTGTCATACAAGTGGTAGGCCTTAGCGTGGGCCACGACCAGGTTCTTACCACATAAATAAGTTCCCAAAGCAGTGGAATTGAGTATAGGAGCTTTTAAATCACCTCCGTAGCCTTGATAACAGATTTCTCTAGGCTCGTTGAAAGTGATGAACATCTTGACCCTGTCTCCGAAATTCTCGAACACAACCCTCGCGTAGTCCTCAAACCAGTCGCTGAACAGAGGGTTCGCAAATCCACCTAGCTCCTGCAGTTTTTGGGGCAGATCCCAATGGTATAGAGTTGCCAATGGGGTGATGTTATACTTTAGCATTTCATTGATGTAGTTATTGTAGAATTCAATGCCAGCTGGGTTGACCTCATTGGCCATGCCTGTAGGCAGGATCCGAGGCCAGGAAAGAGAGAACCGATAAGCGTCCAGGCCTAACTCCCTCATCATCTCGACATCACGCTTGTAGTTACGATAGGAGTCGGCAGCGATGTCGCCGTTGGTCTCGTCTCTGATTGCGGTTGGGTTGGTGTGGGTCATGTAGTCCCAAATATTTTCTCCTTTGCCTGAAAAAAGTACAATATTTATACATTAGATAGCAATAATAGAGTTGGTGGCAGGATCAGATTGTTCTGCAACGTAATGCAAATAGTTTTTGCATTAGGTATTTAGTGAAAACAAATAAACAAAACAACAATAAACAACTCTAGTGCAGATTAGTTGCAAACACGGTTAAGAGTGTCACTGGAGAGCCCAAAACCTTACGCCCATTTAAAGGGTGTAGATAGCCCCTTAAAATAACCGAAACGCACTTGTTTTCCCCGTCTTTGCGATCATTTTTTTCTTCTAGACCATACCTGGCAACCCTCTAGTTACGGAGACATTGGGGGTCAAAGTTCCAACTTTGTCACAACTTTTTTGAAATACATGTTTTTAATGTAAGATTTTTACTTTACACACTTCCACGACCCCAGTACTATTCAATCCATCCATCAGCACAACGCTTTGAGGACTTTCCATCGAGTCCTACCGTAAAACGTGATTTTTCACGCCAAAAAAAAGTCGGTTCCTAGCAATATTTTTTGCGTAAAGTTACTTAGTTTGATGTACAGAATGCTTGGTTGACGGCTATGTGAAGGGTCTGTTTACACCCTGTATAAACTCATGGGAGTAGGCAGTAACAGTTACTACAAAATTCCACCTGCTAGGATCCTTCACCTTGTCCAGTTAATACATGTGGCAGTACACACACGCTGGTTGCGAATACTATAGGTATTCAATTAAGCTAATTAGTGACGACACAATTGACTCACCATCTTCATTCCATGCTCCCTCTATCTGATAGGATGCGGTGGCTGTTCCGAAGAGGAAGTCATCAGGAAACCTTCGCTGCTGCCTCACGGTGGAGCCGTGGCAGGCTGCCACCATCAAACTGGGTCAGACAAAACAATATTAAATTGGTGTCCGAAAATGTTTTTGACACCTTTGTCAACTGCTATTATTTATTCAAATGGAAGGACCATTCACAAAGATTGGGATGGAAAAATAAGTTATTTTATAAATTCGTTCACAATTTGTTTGGGGACGGTTCGCGTATAAAAATCCGGACATTTAGCTGGCAACACTGGATATTAAAACCTCAGACATATATTAGACCTCGATACCCATTAATAAGACGGGTGGGCCATTGACCTACCAGTAAACTACTGAAATATATACGAATGACAGCCGGTACCAACGGCTTAACGTGCGCGTTTCCAGAGCGCGGATGAAACTCGCTATGTAACGAATGATCACCCATCCACGGACCGACCTCGACAAGCGCTGCTTAACCTTGAAGATCGACCCGTGTTGTTATTATTTAGGTGTTATTACTTATTATGTAGGTATTTCCTTTATTTATTTTTATACAAATCTTCTACATTTTTTAATATTTCATAAACTAAAAACAATATAAAAAACATTTAAAAATATAAAAAATTGTAGCCCACCGGTATCGGGAACAGGGTCCAAGCTACCGGCGGTCAGGGCTCCAGAGAGAGGAACCTCCTAACAATACGAGCCGTGTCCAGGAGCACCGCTTTCTGAATCAAACCCTTGATCCAGCTGCCTAACGAGAGCCTCCTCAGGTATTGGTCGAGGCTCTTGGCAATTAAGCCATGGGCTGATACAACTATCGGCACAATGATCGCTGAGTCCACATCCCACATGTCGACAACCTCGCGAGCCAAGTCAAGATACTTGATTTGCTTATCTTTCTCGGCTTTCACGAAGTTCTCATCATGCGGGACCGTTATGTATTACGTTTTATTGGGGGCTACTGAAGTTATGAGGTGACGACTGATGAAGAAGTATGAAAGAAGACGAGGTACAAAAATTTATATTATTTTTATCGATTTCCTTACCTTAACACCACAAGCAGCTTCATGTCGGTACTTTGAAGCACTAAGCAGATTATTATTATGTGTTTACAATTTTATATAAACGGACATATTTATCTGAAGGGATAGCTTAAACTGTCTACTATCTATGTTTTCGTGTTGCTTTATCTCAATTTTGTAAGTTCAATGTACATACAATTGGAATATTGTCTATTTCCGATAGACGATCTTGTGATGATCATTCCGTGAGTGAATATGGAGATAATGTTAAATAGGTAATAAACAAATATAATGTTTTATCCCTCATAACTCAAACTCAAAGCATTTATTTGAATTGGGCCATAACAGGCACTTTTGAATGTCAGAAAAACAAAGAAGGCGAAGTTACAGTCCCAGACACAAGGCATAAAAACTTGTGAAAGTGCTGTGGTTGCCCATTCCAAAGCGAAAAATGTTGTTCTGGGGAGAAGAATGGGCAAGAAACCATGGACACTCTTTTCAATCAAAATATTTTTACAAGATCTTGGTAACATCATTTATGTTGAGATAATACATATTATGTGAGAACGATGTATAAAATATGTAACAACATAGATGTTTATGTTCACGTAGCTACTTGTCGGTTATCAAGAGTCAAGTGGCCACACCACATTATGTAACATGCTGCTTTAGGGTTCAGTAGGAAACTATTTCATTGGATCACTAATCGATTGCTCGCCCCATTTAAAACACAAGGAGGTAACGAAGTTCAGGCGAATATATTTATTTTTTTTTGGTAATTTTTTTAACAAATTTTTGATTTAATAAATGATTTGAATTCCAGCCTAATTCGAATTAAAAAAGTAATTATAAAAACTAAAAAACCGACTGAAAAGCAAAAAAAAACAAGCGTATTTGGGGGCCCATCTATACTAATATTATAAAGCTGAAAGTTTGTTTATTTAGTTGAACGCGCTAATCTCAGTCAAAGTCAAAATTATTTATTTGCTGTAAATGTGGTACAAAAGATGGTAAAAATGACATGAAGTGCAATGACACATTTCGCCATAAAATAGCATGCAAATATTATTAAACACAAACATTAATTTAGGTAGCTAACTAAATACAGTATTTATTTATAACAGCTTAGTTAGACTCTTACTAAGTTTAATTAACTAACATAATACAAAATTTTGATATTAAATACTAAAAACGAATAATGTTTACAAATCAAAGTATTTTAACATACAACAAATTCTTAGCCTAATATAATTGTTTAAGTAAACACACACAACATCATATAATGTAGGTAATTCTTTACAATGCAATTCGGTAGTGATATGAGTGACAATTAGATTTTTTGAGAAATTCCGCTACGGAATAAAAGCTATGTGAAATAAGCCATTTTTTCAGGACTTTGCAGAATTTTATGTAAGGAAGGTCAGTGATAAAGTTTGGTAGAGAGTTAAAGATAAGTGGAGCCATATATACACAATTACGTCTGAATAATTCAATTCTAGGTACAGGCATTGTTAATAGACACTGTGTAACTGTACGTTTATTAAGATTGTTTTTAAGTTCAAAAAGTGAAGAGTTAGTTTTGAACTAGTCTCAGGAACTACTGGTTCGATTTGAAATATTCTTTTAGTGTTGGATAGCCCATTTATAAGAAGGTTACAGGCTATAAAATTTCACGCGGACGAAGGTCGCGGGCAACACCTAGTTGAAATATAAGATTCTTAAAACTAGGAACCCTCACTGCGACACTCACATTTCACTTTATGAAGTAAGAATAAAGGAGAATGGGCGTTAAAGTAGGTAAGATTTTCCCCACTAGAGAAAACACAATCCATTCATAATAATAAAATTCCACGTCCACGTGTGAGGAATCACACGGATAGGCTGATAAGGTGTCTAGTACACGATGGTACACCATATTAATTTCTTATTCAACTCAATTCCAGGTCGTTTACAGTAATTTATTTATTTGTTTATTTATTTATTTAAATGCCTTAAACTATCATTACAGGTCTATAACCTAATACAATAGTCAAGTCACACAGACAATATTAAAATTAAAGCACAACACATCTCAAGATCATTGTTTGTAACACACTGTAAACAAAAGTACTTATGCGAATATGCTTTTTTATGTAATAGCGCTATAAACGTAATTCCAGGGATGGGAGGGCAAAGAAAAAAAAACAAACTTCTCTGCTTTATTAGTTAGTAATAATTATAATATCATGTCATTCGGAACCCCTACCAAACTTTAATTTCGTGATTAACGCCTTCATGCCTCGCGGGGAGGATAACATATTTGATAAAGATGGATCGACGGATAATATTGATGCTAAAAAGAGATTTTATCTAAAGTGGAGTCACCGCGACATTTTCTAGTCCCTACTTGGAAAAGTAAAAGACGAAGTCTGTTTGCCCTCATTGCATTTCTACGAGATTCATTACCTATTTAATTAGTATTAAGGCGTCTGCCAAAGTGTGGTACCTACTGTAGAGATGTAAACCTCTATGTCGTGCCGTGCCGTCTATGTTATTTATAATTGACTGGAAAGAAAATAAAGCACTAACTTTGTAATTAGAACAGAAAAAGTGGGAGATAGAGCCTAGATGTTCGTCAAAATAGGACAGGTAAAAAATATTATTTATAACCAATAATAATCTCAAATAATTCTAATAACCTTTTATTTGATCTTTGATTTATATCTAAGCCCACACACACATGACCTGGGTACCACAGTAGGTACATCCTGCTTTCCAGCACCCTTTTTTTTTTTTTTTTTTTCCGGATGGAAAATCATCAAATGACCCCCCCCACTCTGGGCGGAGCGGAGGGGAGTGTCAGACTTGTACTGACTAAAACCCATCCATGTTCCTTCTTTGCCCTTTATGTTCCAGGGCCACGGTATCTCTTTCGAACAGTCCCGCAGCCCTGGCAGGCATCGGTCCATGCGGACCCCTACTTGATTGCTGACATCTCTTTGAGGCGTGCGTGGAACACGAACGCGCCGTCGACACGGCCTGTAGTCATAAGACGGCCGGATGGCGAGCTAGCCCATAACTCGCCGTCCACAGGCCAGCGCCTACGGTGGTCGGAAGCCACCACGTGACCCCCGACGCCCAGGGCGTCTCCCGCGGCGGCTGGGACGTGAGCGTACCAGCGTGTCGTCAGCGTAGCAAACTACACTGACGCCGGTAGGCAGGTCGGCGCGCAGCACCCAGTCGTAACCGATGTTCCACAAGGCCGGCCCCAGAACCGAACCCTGTGGAACACCGCACGACATCTCTCGCCGGTTCCATTCTCCGCTCCGACTGGGGTAGATGACGGCCCTGTCCGTCAGGTAGTCCCCGACCACACGACGAAGGTAGGTCGGCACCCCGTGATACCGGAGTGCCTCCGCAATGCAGCTCCAGGGCATGGAGTTGAAGGCGTTGGCGATGTCAAGAGACACCGCCAAGACAACCCCGCCCCGGGACACCGCGTCCCCCGTCGTGAGGGCTCTCACGCGCATGATGGCGTCCACCGTCGAGTGCCCCTTGCGGAAACCAAACTGGTGTTCCGCAAGATCCGGCCCCATCCCTGCGAGGTGCCCGGCGAGGCGGTTGGCAATGACTCTTTCGAAAAAGAGCTTGCCCACCTCGTCGAGCAACACAATGGGCCGGTATGCGGACGGAGAGTCCGCAGGGCGCCCTGGCTTCCGGATGAGGACCAGCTTCCCCGTCTTCCAACGAAGCGGGAACTGGCCTCTCTCCAAGCATGCGCTTAGGAGCCCTTCCAGTCGGGGCCCGAGAGCCTCAGAGGCCAGGACCCAGGCTTTGCCAGGCAAGCCATCGGGTCCCGGGGCGGTATTTCTGGCTTTCAGCCTGCGTACCGCCACTCTCAGGTCTACCCCAGTCACCTCCGGAATTCCAGCACCCTTTATGATGCGACTTGCGTAACACAGGTGTGTGGCACTTGCTTTCTTCGCATGAGTATCATCACGTCTCAAGTCGCATCGCGGTGACTTGTCTCATGCTCCAAGCACTAACCAATTCCTTTGATTTGTTATCTCTGCAGGTAATGTTGCAACACACGTGTAGGTCGTAAATGCGAAAAATGTATCAGCTGTCCCATACATTTGGGTCGAGTAGGTATTGAAATTTAGTATGGGACAACTGATATTTTTTTCGCATTTACGATATTGGACCCATGGAGGAAGTTGTTCAGTTTGATGGCCTGCAGCATATCCTTTCATATCACTACACCCTTTCTGTTACACCCTGTATATTATGAGGATTAGCCCCTAAAATGGTTAATCAAACACAATTATGGATATCACCGCTTAACTTTTAATCTGATACTTAATGGTCTATTCACAAAGGCGGACCTAATGCTAAGACCGAAACCAATCCTAAACATATTTGTTTCATCTGACTGCCACCCAGACAGTTGCTATGTTACATTACTAAACAACTATTTTTTGGCAGCTCTAGAATAAGGTCATACAAAAATACTTTTAATTAAACGTCACAACACAGTAATACATCAGATAACGATAAGACTTCAGTGTCCTTCATCGATGGTCATGATCATAGATTCAGGTTCATATCCGTAGTCAACGTAGCGGTTCTTGATGATGTGTTTGTACACAAACGCGGACTTTCTAGGAGTGCGCTTGCGAGCGGGGTCCTCGAAGTCAACTTCGTATAGGCCGAAACGTTCACTGTGAAAAGAAAGAAAAATAACATGCTGTGTACCAAATCACTGTTCATGTCATGGAACCACTTCAAAAACATTATTTAGCCGAAAATGTCATCTGACAACTTATTGTTGGACATTGATTTCCCCAAAGCAAATGATAAGTAATTTATATTTGCAGTCAACTGTTAAATTATTATCAACCTGCTGCATATAATGCTGCCCTAACAGGGTCATGTACTCATTAGTTTAAGCTTAGCGTGTAAAATTGGTTAAGTAAATGCTGCCCTAACAGGGTCATGTACTCATTAGTTTAAGCTTAGCGTGTAAAATTGGTTGAGTACATTGTGCATTAAAATAAATAAATAAAAACAATGGCCTAAGCAAATGTTCTCGTAGGTATAACTCGTCCTGTCCTGGCCAAAAAAATTTGGTGTAAAAGTTGCGTGTGAGGACAAAAACTCCAAAGCCTTACTTGAATCCCTCCCCCCATTCGAAGTTATCCATCAGGCTCCACGCCATGTATCCCTTGAGCTTGATGCCATCATCTAAGCAGTTCAGGAGACTCTCCATCGAAGCCCTGTAGTACTGGATCCTGTCATCATCGATCAGGGCTTTGGCCTCCGAAGTAGACCAGCCGTTCTCAGTGATGTAGAAGATTGGCTCGTTGTATTTTTCCCTTAAGTGGCTAAATACTTTGTAGATGCTGTTTGGCGCCAACTAGGAAAAAAATTAAGAACTACGTTTACTTCACATCAGACGAAATCAAAAATCGGGAACTTCTTGGTAATCAGCAAATATCTGTCCAAAGTAACGGAGTGAACATTATTAAATTGAACTAAAATGTTACAACAGTCCTTTCAAGTTCCACAGATTTTTTTATAAAAGAACACTTACCGTCAGCCAAACGGACGCAGACTTAGGCTATTCATCATCAAAAAAGGACGCATTATCCATATCATCCTCCAAAGACGGCACTGGGACCACAGATTTGTGCTCAGTAGCCGATACCAGGTGCGCCGTATAATGGTTCACGCCGAAGAAATCTGCAGAGCCTCTAACGAAAGCCTTCTCTTCTTCAGTATACTCTGGCAGACGAGAGCGGGCGTAGCCCTGCTTGGCGCTGTTCTCTGCAATTTTCTGTGCTAACTCCTGCGGGAAACCTCCTTCGGCGGAGAAGATGGGATGGGCATAGATTCCCCACTGTAATTAGAAAACATGATTAGGTGCTTGAAAAATACAAAATCAAGACCGACCCAGGTTCCTGATTTTGTATTTTTGGCCGTAAGCAAATCAACTGGAAGACGTGTACCAAAGCGGTTTACAGAATACACCTAGTTACCAAGTTTCAACTGTGTAGCTCTAATAGTTTCGGAATAAAGTGGCTGTGACAAATGGACAGAGGACAGACATGACGAATCTATAAGGGTTCCGTTTTTTGACATACGGCTACGGAGCCCTAGAAATGACAATCATACCTCGCCTTGTCTCCTAAGTTCAGCAGCAACTTCGTCCTCAGGAGTATCAGTGGCTGGACCAAACCAGTTCACACTGATGGTGATACCACACTGTCCTCTCTGCACTGCCCTGAATTCGTTGTCGTATACTTTGTAGGCCTTAGCATGAGCAATGGCCAAGTGTTTGGCACACAGATAAGTTCCAATAGCTGTGGAGTTTACGTTAAGAGCCTTGGTATTGGCTCCATAGCCTTCAAAGCAGATTTCTCTTGGCTCGTTGAAAGTGATGAACTTCTTAACCCTGTCTCCAAAATTCTCGAAGACAACCCTCGCGTAGTCCTCAAACCAATCGCTGATCAAAGGGTTCGCGAATCCTCCTAATTCTTGGAGTTTTTGAGGAAGATCCCAATGGTATAGAGTTATCATAGGTTGGATGTTGTATTTCACCATCTCATTGATGTAGTTGTTGTAGAACTCGATGCCAGCTGGGTTGACGTCATTGGCCATGCCTGTAGGGAGGATCCGCGACCAGGAGACAGAGAATCGGTAAGCATCCAGGCCTAACTCTCTCATCATCTCAACATCACGTTTGTACTTGTGATAGGTGTCGGCAGCAACGTCGCCGTTGGTGTGGTCTCTGATGACGTCGGGGTTGTTGTGGACCAAGTAGTCCCAGATATTTTCCCCCTTGCCTAGAGAACACATTAGAATGTCGAGATTAACCTGTTATAATAGCATTATCTTTTCCGATTGACACCGTACTATAAGTTCTAGGTCACGCGCTGATGATAACGCCACGCAGAGATAAAGTTCAGAAGTTTTTTTATGTCTTATGGCCGTCAAAGTTCAAACCAGAGTTGATCTGAATTCCATAAATTAATCGAAGATTATCATTCTTAAAGCAGCTCTTCTGCTTCCTTAATTAGCTATGATGTTTTGTCTTTCAGAAGTGTTTATCAATAAATGAAGGTAGATATAGTATGCTTACCATCTTCATTCCACGCTCCCTCGATCTGGTACGCAGCAGTAGCTGTCCCGAAGAGGAAGTCATCCGGGAATCTTCGCTGCTGCCTCACGATCGAGCCTTAGCAGGCGGCTACCACCAAACTGCGTCAAAAAGGACAACGATGAGATCCCCGAAAAAGAGAATGACTTAGATTAGGATTAAATTTACATAGGAATTGCTACCACGGATTTTATATTGGAAAAAAAAAATCAGTTCTTACTGTGGTTAGAGGAATGAGTTAAAAGTACTTGGTAGTAATTTTTAGTAAAAAATATTAACAGTTACGGAAAATCCGTACCTTAGGACCACTAGTAGCTTCATATCAGCGATATTATTGAAGCAATAAGCGGCTGACACAATCTAGTTACTTTTATATACCGTGCGGATCTTCGTGACACATTTTATCTTAAATCTTTGGAAAAGGACCAGTTCAAGTGTTATTATCAGCTGATTTTAGTCTTGTTGCACTCTGCAAGCTCAGGGTTTTTTTTCTAATAAAACTAGTTATCCCTGCTGGCTGCGCTACTGTTGAATTAAGTAGGTATATAATAAGACGAAAAACATTATGGAATCAAAGGTCGAATCGCAATGAATATTAGAAAAACGTTCAGCGCGCTCGATAGATGGCGATAGATGGCGTCTAGTTAGATCATACTATGGGTTCGTTACCGGAGTTTGTTTCGTTTTTGTTTTCACTATTCCCGCCAAAATTTAAATTTATGTTTACCTATAAAAAGGCAAATAAAAAAAAGCTTGCCTGCATACGCTAGTTTACTACGTCGTATTTATCTACTGTCATTGTTTGAATATGGGAGTAAAGGTTTTAAGCAAAAAGTCTCAAAAATTTTTAGAATTATAATAATTAAAAAAAAAAACTCTTTTTTTCGTTGCTATGGCGACTTCACGACTTATAACCAAAATACTCTTAAAATATTTCGTGTATGAAAAGATAGACCTCATATAAAAAACCTTATTAAATTAAAACTAGACACGAATCGTTGACGGCGTCGTGTTTTGCTTCATGGTGTCGCGTAACCGACAACCGTACAGCCGAGAACCGTTTTTATAATACTACCTACCTTCTTTACCAAGCTCAGCATTTATTTGCCACATTTAAATAAAATATCCGATAGTTAATGGTCTATTCGCAAAAATATTACAAAGGCGGACCTAATGCTAAGGCCGAAACCAAACCTAATCTAATTTGTTTCATCTGACTTGCCACCCAGACAGTTGCTATGTTACATTATTAAACAAAGTTTTTTTTAATCGCAGCAACAGAATAAGGTTAAATAAAAATCTTTAAACTATACACCAAAATACTTTTAATTAAACGTCACAACACAGTAATACATCAGATAACGATAAGACTTCAGTGTCCTTCATCGATGGTCATGATCATAGATTCAGGTTCATATTCGTAGTCAACGTAGCGGTTCTTGATGATGTTCTTGTACACAAACGCGGACTTTCTAGGAGTGCGATTGGCGGGGTTCTCGAAGTCAACTTCGTATAAGCCAAAACGCTCACTGTGAAAAAAGAAAAAAAAAACATGTTGTTTACCAAAACCCTGTTTACGCCATGCACCTACTTCAAAAACATTATTTAGTCGAAGATGGCCTCTGACAACATTATTGTTGGACTTTGGCTTCCCCAAAGCAAAGGATAAGTAATTTATCTTTCCAGTTATCATTATCATCTGCCTAGCCTTTTCCCAACTATGTTGGGGTCGGCTTCCAGTCTAACCGGATACAGCTGAATACCAGTATTTTACATTGAGCGACTGCCTATCTGACCTCCACAACCCAGTTAGTACTGGGTAATACGATACCCCTTAGTAATACTGGTAGTCAGACTTTTTGGGCCACTGACTACCTGTAACGACTGTCAAAGATCTACAGACGACAGCCAGGACCAACGGCTTAACGTGCTTTCCGAGGCACAGAGGAAAAACGGTATGTAATGGGCGGTCACCCATCCACAGATCAACCTAGGTAAGCACGACTTAACCTAAAGATCGACCCGAGCGGCTGTTATTATTTAGCTACGAGCTCCTTTAATAATAATAATAATTTATCTTTCCAGTTAACTGTTCAATAATTATCAACCTGCTACATATAATTTACAACGGCATAAGCAAATGTTCTCGTAGGTAAAACCCGTACAACTCGCCCTGTCCACGCAAAATAAAGTTTGTGTAAAATTTGCTTGTGACGAAAAAAAAATCCAAACTCTTACATGTATCCCTCCATCCATTCGAAGTTATCCATCAAGCTCCACGCCATGTATCCCTTCAGCTTGATGCCATCATCCAAGCAGTTCAGGAGGCTTTCCATCGAAGCCCTATAGTACTGGATCCTGTCATCATCGATCAGGTCTTGACCTTCCCATGTAGACCAGCCGTTCTCAGTAAGATAGAAGATTGGGTCGTTGTATTTTTCCCTCAAGTGGCTAAAGGCTTTGTAGATGCTGTTTGGCGCGAGCTAGGAAAAAAACAAGAATTACGTTTACTTTAGATATATAAAACAAAATCAAAAATCTAGAACCTCTCTGGTAACCGGCAATGATCTATTTCAATTGAACTTCGAAAATAAAAATATGTTACGATTGACCTTTCAAACAAAAAAAAACAAAAATAACACTTACGGTCAGCCAAGCGGACGCAGATTTAAGCCATTCATCATCAGAAAAGGAGGCATTATCCATATCATCCTGCAGAGATGGCACTGGGACCGCAGATTTGCGCTCAGTAGCCGATACCAAGTACGCCGTATAATGGTTCACGCCGAAGAAATCTGAAGTGCCTCTGACGAAAGCCTTCTCTTCTTCAGTGTATTCTGGCAGACGGGAGCGGGCGTAGCCTTGCTTGGCGCTATTCTCTGCGATTTTCTGTGCTAACTCCTGCGGGAAACCTCCTTCGGCGGAGAAAATGGGATGGGCGTAGATTCCCCACTGTAATTAGAAAACATAATTAGGGTCTTGAAAATAAAAAATCAAGAACGACCCAAGTTCCTGACTTTCTATTTTTGGCCTGAGGCGAGTCAATTGGAAGATTTGCAAAGACAAAGACTAAATACAAAGACACAGTACAGTTAAAAACATGTTAAGAAATGACAATCATACCTCGCCTTGTCTCCTAAGTTCAGCAGCAACTTCGTCCTCAGGAGTATCAGTGGCTGGACCAAACCAGTTCACACTGATGGTGATACCGCACTGTCCTCCTTGCGTCGCCCTGAATTCGTTGTCGTATACTTTGTAGGCCTTAGCATGAGCAATTACCAAGTGCTTGGCACACAGATAAGTTCCAATAGCTGTGGAGTTTAGGATAGGAGCCTTGGTACTGGCTCCATAGCCTTCAAAGCAGATTTCTCTAGGCTCGTTGAAGGTGATGAACAACTTGACCCTGTCTCCGAAATTCTCGAACACAACTCTCGCGTAGTCCTCAAACCAATCGCTGATCAAAGGGTTTGCGAATCCTCCTAACTCTTGGAGTTTTTGGGGGAGATCCCAATGGTATAGAGTTATCAAAGGTTGGATGTTGTATTTCAGCATTTCATTGATGTAGTTATTGTAGAATTCGATGCCAGCTGGGTTGACCTCATTAGCCATGCCTGTAGGTAGTATCCGCGACCAGGAGAGAGAGAACCGGTAAGCATCCAGACCTAACTCCCTCATCATCTCGACATCACGTTTGTAGTTGTGATAGGAGTCGGCAGCGACGTCGCCGTTGGTGTGACCTCTGATGACGGTAGGGTTGTTGTGGACCATGTAGTCCCAGATATTTTCTCCCTTGCCTAAAAAACAAATTAGAGTGAATCGAGACTAACCTGTTATAAAAGCATTATCTTTTCCAATTGACACCGTATTAAGTTCGAGGTCACGCGCTGATGATAACGTCACGCAGAGATAAAGTTCAGAAGTTTTATTTATGTCTTATGACCTTCAAAGTTCAAACCAGAGTCTTAAAGCAGCTTTTCAGCTTCCCTAATTAGCCATGATTATTTGTCGTTAAGTAGTGTTTATCAGTAAATGAAGATAGACATAGTAAGCTCACCATCTTCATTCCACGCTCCCTCGATCTGGTACGCAGCAGTAGCTGTCCCGAAGAGGAAGTCATCCGGGAATCTTCGCTGCTGCCTCACGGTGGAGCCATAGCAGGCTGCTACCACCAAACTGCGTCACAAAGGATAACGATGAGATCCCCCGAAAAAGAGAATCACTTAGATTCAGATTGAATTTACATAGCTATGGCCAGTAGGGCCACCACGGACTTATTTCGGCTAAAATGTATATAAAAAAACAAATTCAGATCTCAAAAAGTACTTGGTAGCTTTTTTAAAAAAAATATTAACAGTTACGAAAAATCAGTACCTTAGGACCACTAGTAGCTTCATATCAGCGATATTATTGAAGCACTAAGCGGCTGACGAAATCTAGTTACATTTATATACCGTGCTGATCTTCGTGACAAATTTTATCTTAAATCTTTGGAATAGGACCAGTTCAAGTGTTTATTATCAGCTGATTTTTATCTTGTTTCACTATGCAACTTCAGGGTTTTTTTTTCGAATAAAACTAGTTATCCCTGCTGGTTGCGCTTCTGCGGCATTGAGTATCTAATAAGATGAAAATATTATGAAATCAAAGGTCGAATCGCAATGAATATTAGGTAAATGTTCAGAGTTATCACAGTACTCGGTAGATGGCGTTAGCATCGAGTTAGATCGCACTATGGTTGCGTTACCGGAGTTTGTTTTGTTTTTGTTTTCACTATTCCCGCCAAGATTTACTTTATGATTACAAACTAAAGAGACAATAAAAGACAAATGATTTTGTTTTGTTTCAATCTTTTTAGTTCACTTTTTATGCAGTTAGGTTTAAAAAATATATATATTTTCAAAAAAGAACAAGTAGATAATGCAGAATACCCACCATCTTGATTTATGTAGGTACGTATTTGTTTACTAAAAAAAAAAAAAACATTATCTTATCACACAAATTCGGATGGAATTACATAAGAAGTAACTCTATCCTTAGGGTTCCGTTACAGACTCGGTTAACAATATGACATACAAATATTAAGACCAAAGAAGCAATGGACGGACTGTGTGAAGAATGATATGGCTAGAAAGGAGGTGACTGCTGAGATAATGAGTAATAGAGAAGTATGGAAGAAGAAGACATGCTGCGCCGATCCCAAAATAAATTCGTATAAGCGCAGGGGGATGATGATGATGGTGATCAAGATTTGGAAGGTAATGTAAGTGTAATACATGTAAGAAAGAAAATGAAATAGAAAGAAAGAAAGAAAACATATTTATTTGACGCGACGAAAGGTCATGTCTACGTTTAAAAGGCATACTAAGGTGGAATTTATTTTGGCTGAAATGATGATGATGAAGCTGGAATTTAGATTTTCCCAGAGGAATTGAGGGTTTTTATTTTAATTTTAATTAATGTTTTTTTTTAAAATACGCAGTCTTTTCATTACACAGGGAACTAATCACTAAGTGCTAATCTTTACTCGGCAGTCGTTTCGCAAAATCATTATTATAATCAGTGCACATTCAAATGTAATTTGATATAGGTAGTATCAGTGTAAGTCGAATTGTAAATAAGTACTTAGATGGTGTATAATATAAAATTAAACAGAGGTTTTAAATAAAATATGGTATGTAAATATATAATATAAATTTTCATTACATTTAGTTTTCACAGGTGCGCCGTGAGACACACCAATACAATAGCATAAAGTAGAAATAGAATAGAAACACTTTAATATTATTGCTATTGAGGTACTGTCAGTTCTTGTTACTAATAACTTACTTTTAAAATCCGCGTGAATGTATGTATAGAAAAAAGTATGACCGTATCTAGACAAATGATAACAGAAACAAAAACAAACAAGAAAGTAACGCTACAGTGCGTTAAGAACGCCGTTACCAGGTCCGAAAGAGCGAAGTATGTCTGCCTCACAGCGGATGTCAACAACTCTCGGTTCACCTTCGTAAGGCGCTCGTTGACGTAGAAGCACATCGCAGGGCCCGGCAGAACGTGATGTGGTGAGTGCACGATGCACTCGTGCACTCTCCAGCAACTGGTCATGAAGATCACGGCGCGCGAGGAAGCGGGAGCGAGTCTCCACAAGCGCCGTCGCCTGCGTATCGTTGATGCGCCCGCCTCTGACACACTCGGCGCTCACAATATCGCGCGCTTTGATTTTGATGCCAATTTTAGACACCACCAACATGGCAGTGTGGGTAGAGTTTTCAACACTGATCTCTAGTAAGTTTGAGATCTGGAGATCATTGGCAAGTAACTCCTGAGCACGGTCATTTATGTCGCTCCTCAACTGACTTATTACCTCGTCCACATCCAACGATCGTGATACTTGTGGCTGAGCCAGTTTGGTCTCCATTACCGCTACTCTTTCCTCCAAGTTACTGATCCTGTCATTAGTTCAATTTAGAATGGACCTTAGCTTCGACAGATCATCACGCAGCATCTGGAACTCGTTTCGCACGATATTCAAAAATTCTTCCTTAAAATTCCTAAGTTCTGCCCTGAGAATGTCTAGATCAAGATCTTGTGTGGCATCTAGGCTGTGCTATTATTTATGGAGCTGGTGTCCGTCAGGTTAACGAGGCTTTCCTCGTGTGGAGCTGGCGCTGGTGCCCGCGCCCTAACCGGTGTAAATACATTTACTTAGCACAGACTTAAACACAGCACATTCCGCAAGATAAACACAAGAAGTGACAAATAAAAAAGAAATAATGTGCCTCATGGCTGTGCCAAATAGGCCATGCACATGTGATATTTCTATTGTTTTGGTTTTCTGGTTTGCAGACTTTTCTCAAGGACTCATAATGATGATCATTGAGCCTTCGACAAACATGGCCCGTCCACCGCGACTTCAGGAAAATAAAATAAGGTACCTACGGAACTCTAACAAAATTTTAAGGTTCTGCCTGACCGTGGACCACACCTAGAATTTAGAGAAAAAGTTTTAAGATAAGAGGTCCACTTGAATATGTTTGTATGAAAACAGAGAGATTTATCAGAAGCGAGTTATTTTATCTTAAATCGATATGTCAGTCGAATCTTAGTCAGGCACGTATAGTGCAGTCTGATTCTTTTTGTTCTTCAATGATATTATCAGCTGAGCGCTGTTGGTAAACATTTTCGAAATTAACATAACACATAACATCACGCTTGTAAATTCAAAAAGGGGTAGGCAGAGGTGTACCTAAATATTCCGACAGTTGTTTTTAAGTCCCATGTAATAGGGGGGAGCCTATTGCAAACAAACGGGCACAAATCCAGCTCCGTAGCTGCTACTGAGAAATGCCCGACTCGGGAATCGAACCCAGGACCTCATCCTCAGCAGTCGTGCTTGCGACCACTCGACCAACGAGGCAGCCATCTTTGAAATTGTCTGTGGTTATTGTATTGAAAAAGCAAGATGGCAGCTTTAGATAAGAATGATTTCCACTAAACGGCTCGCGTCGCATTGGATGTGGACGGATTTTACAATCTTTAAACGGTATTATATCATGTACACAGAATTTAAAGTCTATATTAGTACCAAGCCGCGCAGAGCAGCTTAAAGCGCGATCGGTTCCGTTCGCCTGTCATCGTATCTAATCGGATCCTTTCGGCAGTCGTCGCGTGCGCCAAAGCCCTGACCGGGCGGCACCACTCATTCTCGAAAGCGCACGCAATGCAGACGTCACTCAATAATGGATTTAGAAACAAAAAAACGATTTGTTTGGTGCAAAAGCATACATAGTACGTGTCTTAATGACATAAATTTAAAAAGAAACTATTTGACTAGGCTCAGAAACGTATACGTTCGCAAGCGACGGTACGGAGCCGATCGTATGCATCGACATTCTGCTGGACGCTATCGGCAGTCGCTGCCTCCGTTCTGTGCTCCGTTCGTATCCTTTTCGATCCGAGGCGATACGAGACGTTTGGTGGAAATCATCCTTATGGCCACACGCCACACGATAGATCGAAAGATATTGCGCGCGGGTTAATAAATAAATAAAGACAGATTTGTATCATCTTTTAGTATAGCTTTCGTTATGTTTATATATTTAACAACAAAAATGTCATAAACAAAAGTATCTTCAATGTCCTTCATCGATGGTCATGGTCACAAACTCAGGTTCATATTCATAGTCAACGAAGCGGTTCTTGATGATGTGCTTGTACACAAACGCGGACTTTCTAGGAGTGCGCGTGCGCGCGGGGTCTTCGTAATTCACGTGATACAGGCCAAAACAAGCTCTGTGAAAAGCAGAAAAAACAGATAGTAGTCGGTACCTGAGGGGTTACTAGTAATTCCAGTGTGGGAAAGCAGACGATAGACGACCTGTATAGCTCTATTTTATCCCGTCCTTTCCCATTATTAGTCTCTTTCCCACACTGGAATTATCATGGTCGGCATCGGCATCGTCATGGTAGGGCTGTTTGTTCACCTTACCATTCTGACAAACAGATACCATTTAGAACGACTTGGTATAGTATTTTATTCTTTGAGTACGACTACGGAGTAATTTGTAACGTGATTTTTTTCTAAAAAAGTTATTAAACTGAATAATATAGGTACCCAACTAGCAAAAAAGTTATATAATATTAGAACTATACAACTAACAGACATGTAAGGGCTTTATAACAATTTTGCAGCAACTAAACAGTTGTAAAGTAGTATTCAGTTCGACGCATTAGTTATAATAATTTAAGTCATACAGTCATAATATAGTCTGGTAAACGTCATCTCAATAATTTATACGACGGTCATATAACGTTAAGTCGAGTAAAAGTTTCAGTCAGGAAATAGTGATGAGTCGCCATGTTTTGTAAATTTAGAACCTTTTATTCAACACTTAAATAACAAACTGTTATAAAATGATTTTATAGTTAACTATTATAGAATCGTCATAATAGGTCGTATATACCACCTTTAAGTAACTTTTAGGTTGAAACGTTATTCTAATATAACTTAAGAACCCTAATTGCAACCGTCATGGTGGACGCCATAGATGATAAACTAAACTAGTTAAACTTACAATGTCTACGTGATTTTTACACAACTTTATTGTCGCTGACGCGACTGCAAAACGACCCCTACACGATTAAAATGTTGTATAATCTGCGCCCAAACCCCCGTTATATTTACGTATAAAAAACTATTATAAAACCATTTTAATATGGCTGAAAGTTAAATAAAAAACGTTATTGTACCATTTATATGACATGATTTTGCTACTTGGGTAGGTACGCTCATAGAAAAAAAAAACTGAACAAGCTTGCGTAAGCTAAGTTATAGTTTTACTGGTCTTCGCATGTAAGCAAAAGTTGGACATTTGACAGACCTAAGCAGATTATTATTAGCCATTTGTGTCCCACTCCTGGGCAAAGGAAAGAGACTCCAGGTAGAAAGAGGAAAGCGAGGCCTCCCTTTCCTCTTTCTACATATACCTATAGCATAACATAGCATAATCAGCCTATAATGTTCCCACTGTTGGGACACAGGCCTCCTCTCTGTGAGAAGGAACGGGCTATAATCCACCACGCGGGCCCAGTGCGGGTTGATAGATGTCACATGTCTTCGAATTTTTGGTTCTAGGACATGCCTGTTTCCTCATGATGTTTTCTTTCACCTTTTTGAGAGCATTGGTGATGAAATAAATTACACAAAGTAATGCGCCTGGCTGGGTTCGAACCCACGACTTACTGCTCGTAAGTCGGGGCCGCCACCACTGGGCCACCGCTGCTCTACATATCCCTATATAGTTCTTTTATTCGCCAATCCGTGATGTTATATTATATTTAACCAAAGTCAAACCTACATGTAGCCTTCTAACCACTCCATGTTATCCATTAGACTCCACGCCATATACCCCTTCAGGTTCACTCCAGCATCAAGCACATCCAACATGCTCTCCATCGAAGCTCTGTAGTACGTGATCCTGTCATCATCTATCAGCCCACTGTCAGGTAACGTGGCCCAGCCGTTCTCTGTGATGTAGATCACTGGGTTGTTGTATTTTTCCTTCAGGTGAAATAAAGCATGGTACAGACTGTTTGGAGCCATCTGGGAAAGATAAGGAAAATGAGAATGTGAAGAGAAGAGAAGTATTAGTAGTAGTATGTTTATTATGTCATGTGGCAGCAATCATGTACAAATATTTCACTTTCATCAGTAACCCCCAGACTCTTGGCATTGAAGTCCTTTGTTTTAGTCAGAAAAGGCGCACAATAAAAGGTAGAGAGCATGAAATGTTCTGGATGAATACGTTAGAATGATGTTAATTTCCAAGGTACTAAACTATGCTTCTCAGATCTAGAATTCAGTGGCGCCATCTGTTGACAATTATTCCTGCGGTATTGAGTTGAGTGGTATGATACCATAGATGTCGCTACAATAAACAAAGCTCTTTCTAATGATGAATTGGTTTTTGGGGTCGCTGATAACGAAATTGAGGTCATAATGAAAACAGAAAATAGCAGTGACGAAAAAAAATTGAAATTCTCATTTTTTTTTCGACTGCCCCTTACACAAATTTGACGCTTCGCCACAGTGATGGAGTATTGAAGACCACTTACTGCAAGCCAAGGAGACGCAGATTTAGGCCAGTCATCATGCCAATAATACCCAACATCCGTATCATCAAGCAAAGAGGGCACAGCATAGACTTCTTTATGCTCAGTCGCTGATATCAAGACAGTTGTATAGTGGTTCACGCCGAGGAAATCATAGGATCCTCTGACGAAAGCCTTCTCTTCTTCAGTGAACTCAGGCAGGCGGGTGCGAGAGAACCCTTGCTCGGCGCTCTTCGCGGCGATTCTCTCTGACAGCTCCTTAGGCCAACCTCCTTCGGCTGAGAAGATGGGTTCGGCGTATAAACCCCACTGGATAAAAAAAAGTTATCCAGTTAGCGTTGATCGAATTAACATACTTATATATGTTATCACTATTTAACTTGTATTTTGGTGCAATACCTGAATATGAACCGAACCATTCTCGATTTTAGTTGACAATAATGTGACAGTCTAGTCTATGACAACAATGGCGTAGTGCCATTTAATTAACACCCAACACCAATTTGTAGCCAGCGTAGAGTATGATTAGACGTAACAGCTAGATGTAATATACTTTCTAATAAAGGCCCAAGAGTACGAAGTAAAAAGAACATAAACTATTTCTCACTTGTGATTGCCGCATGAGTTCAGCTGCTAGCTCATCTTCAGGAGTATCAGTATCTGGGGCCCACCAGTTAACATTAATCGTGATACCACACTGCCCCTTCTGCATCGGCCGGAACTCTTTATCATACAAGTGGTAGGCCTTAGCGTGAGCCACGGCCAGGTTCTTAGCACACAAGTAAACACCCACACCCGAGGTATTCAAGAGAGGAGCTTTGTTCATGTATTCAAGACCTTCGAAGCAGATTTCTCTAGGCTCGTTGAAAGTGATGAACATCTTGACCCTGTCTCCGAAGTTCTCGAACACAACCCTCGCGTAGTCCTCAAACCATTCGCTGAACAGAGGGTTCATAAGACCTCCTAGTTCCTGCAATTTTTGAGGTAGATCCCAGTGGTACAGAGTAGCCATTGGAGTGATGTTGTATTTCAACATTTCGTCGATTAAGTTGTTGTAGTACGCGATGCCAGCTAGGTTAACGTCGTTTGTCATGCCTGTAGGCAGGATCCGAGTCCATGCGATGGAGAACCGGTAAGCGTCCAGACCTAATTCTCTCATCATCTCGACATCACGCTTGTAGTTGTGAAAGGAGTCGGCAGCGACGTCGCCGTTACTCAGGTCTTGCACGGCGGTCGGGTTGGTGTGGACTAGGTGGTCCCAAATACTTTCGCCTTTGCCTGAAAAATTGGTTACATGGATTTGTAATTTGTGCATCATCATCTGCCTAGCCTTTTCCCATCTATGTTGGGGTCGGCTTACAGTCTAACCGGATGCAGCTGAATACCAGTATTTTACATGGTGCGACTGTCTATCTGACCTCCACAACCCAGTTAGTACTGGGTAATACGATACCCCTTGGTAAGACTGGTTGTCAGACTTTTTGGGCCACTGACTACCTAACGACTGTCAAAGATCTACAAATGACACCCGGGACCAACGGCTTAACGTGCTTTCCGAGGCACGGAGGAAACTCGGTATGTAATGGGTGGTCACCCATCCACAGACCAACCTAGGCAAGCACGGCTTAACCTAAAGATCGATCCGAGCGGCTGTTATTATTTAGCCACGAGCTCCTCGTAATTGGTGTCCTTGTAATTTGTGCATTGTCTACTTAATTCATTGCATCGAAAATAGGTCAGAACGAGAAGCTCGATAAAACGAGTTATTTCGTTATTCACGCTTGGTTTGATAATGCTTGCCCTTTGCGTCTTAACAACAGTCGGATGGTAGACTTTACCATCTTCATTCCAGCCCCCCTCGATCTGGTACGCAGCTGTGGCTGCTCCGAAGAGGAAGTCATCCGGAAACTTTCGTTGCTGCCTCACGGTCGAGCCGTGGCAGACTACCACCAACAAACTGGAAAAAAGGAATAAACAAATGAAGAAAGAAAACAGCTTACGTACCTACCCCGGAAATTCGATTTTTCTTACGTTTTTTGCAATTAACAAGTCAGTGTCAGTGACTATTTCATGATAAAGTTATTAAATGGTATTAAATGAACTTAGGGGGTTGTATTGATGATTTTAATGATTATACCTCTGTAAGGCTGCCTGTCCATTGAAGCGGAGCGTGGCTGTGGAGCGGAGATACTCAGAAATATTAACCAATAGGATTGCAAACTGGAGTGGAGCGGAGATTTTATGCAATCCTATTGGTTAATTTTTCTCCGTTTCTCCGCTTCCCAGCCTCGTTCCGCTTCAATGGTCAGGCAGCCTAAAGCCATATTTTTTAAGGTCGCGAATCATATTTTTATCATCATACAACCTGACACTGACCTACAAATTGCAAAAACGCCAGAAAATCACTTTGGTTTCAAGTTCAGTTCCACGATAGTCATTTTTCACACAAAAAAATAAATAAAAAACATTATCAAAAACTAAAACCAACGGCTTCACGTACCTTAACACCAGTGACTTCATACCGATGACACTGTTCAATCAGTCGGTTGTTAATGCACCGCATCATCGCGAACAGTGTTACATATTCCTTTTATCTCACAGGTGGACCACTTCACCTATCTAAGATCTGTTGCATACTAGGCTGCTGTGAAGATAAAAATGTTATGTAAGTTGTAGTAAAGGAGCATTTCTCTAACACAACATAACATCACACCTGTAATTACCCACATTTCGCCAGTACACACAACTTTTCAATCACCGGCGCCACTTTCAGACTCTTATGTACTCATTTCTTATTTTATCCATTCGCGTAACACCACACACCGCCACATGCAAATGCCTTTCATTCATACCTTTTGTAGCATGACTGAAAGTCTGATCCATACAAGACAGCAAGACAGCAAGTCTAAACATCGATTTATAAATCTTCCCCATAAGTTCAAGGGGAATGCGGGAGTCGCAGATTGTTCCCGTGACCTGCCGCCATTTCATCCATCCCGTGTTAATTCTATACTGTGCTGTGTTCAGTTTAAAATTAAAAAAATAAATTAAAAAAACCTTTGGAACACAAAACAAATAGTTGGAACTTTGACCCAATATCTCCGTATCAAGAAGGTTCCCTTTTCAAGGTCCAGCGTGACTTCATCATAACAAATGATTATGATGACGTTGCGTTCATAGATTACTGAGGTACATACAGGTCATAAGAGCGCGGGCTTTTATCTTTGGGTAAGTAATAGTTTTTATTAATAATTTTATGCTTAACTCATAAGTTTATTGTCCTTTACTCATTAACACGCACAAAAATGGTAATTATTCAATATTAAAAATAATGTAAACACTAGCATTAGCAATAATAATAACACTTTATTAAAAAAAAAAACGATAATTATTTGTGTAGGTACAACGGCGTCTGCTGAAGTGCTGACGGTACAAGGCCGTCCCCTACCGGGGCCAACTATAGCTAAGAATGATCCCTAGTAGGTACCTAATCTAGAGGGTGTAAGGGACACCGTTCCACAAACTGACAGGGTGCATTCAGCTCCTAATTTTGAATCATATTCGCCGGAATATATCTACGGACTTTTTTTCTTTTTTTTTAGTTTCTTTTCCTTTATTTCAACGTAAAATTACATTCCCTGTACGCAGCACTCCATTTATATAAATAATACGACTAAAATCAAAAATTCAACAATGGATGTTGAAACAATCTAACGAACGACGCGTGAAATCAGCTGGTCACTTCCTGCCTAGCTACAGAGTTCATCAAACTCGTCATCGCGCTTGCCGTTCGCTACGTGCATTTTGCCACGGTAACGACACATTGCTTTTTTTTGTTTTTTTTTTTTACCGGATGGGAAATCAACAAATGATCCCCCCCACTCTGGGCGGAGCGGAAGGGAGTGTTTGACTTGTACTGACTAAAACCCATCCATGTTCCTTCTTTGCCCTTTGTGTTCCAGGGCTACGGTATCTCTTTCGAACAGTCCCGCAGCCCTGGCAGGCATCGGCCCTTGCGGACCCCTACTTATTTGCTGACATCTCTTTGAGGCGCACGTGGAACACCAACGCGCCGTCGACACGGCCTGTCGTCATAAGACGGCCGGACGGCGAGCTGGCCCATAACTCGCCGTCCACAGGCCCGCGCCTACGGTGGCCGGAAGCCACCACGTGACCCCCAACGCCCAGGGCGTCTCCCGCGGCGACTGGGACGTGAGGTTCTTTCCCTCTCACGTCCCGCCACCTCCTTCACTAGCTAGACTGCTTCGCAGAAGGAGGTGACGGCTTCCCATTCCCTCTCGCTCCGGACCATGGCTTGAACCAAGGCCGGACGCGAGAGATCGCCGCCGCCAATCGCCGCTACGAGGACACGGCGGTGCTCCGCCCAAGCGGGGCAGACCTCCATGGTGTGTTCCACCGTGTCCTCCGGACGATCCTCGCAGTGGAAACACCTGGGCGTTTCCTCCCGCCCGATTCGGTGCAGGAACCTCCCGAAACAACCGTGTCCGGTGAGGACCTGCGTCAGGCGGTAGGTGAGGGCGCCGTGGCGCCTCTCTAGCCACTCAAAGAGGGGACTTATCGCCACTATGGTGGCGTGCCCTGCACGGGGTTGCGACAGTCGCTCTCTCCATGTCGCCATGAGATCACGCCAGAGGTCTGTCCGCTGAGCGGCAATTTGCCGCGGCAGCGGAGTTTCCTCCCGACGTAGTGCCTCCGCGCGCCATTCGTGCAGGCGTGCGAGGACTATCGCCTTCAGATCCCATGGCGGCAATCCGGCAAGGAGGCTAGCCGCTTCGCCGGAGATCGTGCGGTACCCCCGGATTAGCCTTATGGCTATTACCTTTTGGGGCGCGTTCAGGTAGTGGGCGGCTTGCCGCCTCAAAGAACGCGCCCACACCGGGGCCCCGTAAAGGGCCATGGACCGCACGACCCCCGCGTATAGCCTCCGGCAGGAGGCGTTTGGACCCCTCAGGTTGGGCAAGAGCCGCTTGAAGGCAGCCCCTGTCCGTTCCAGTTTGGGAGCCAAACATCGGAAGTGCTCCACGAAGTTCCACCGGCTGTCGAGGACGAGTCCTAGGTACTTCAACGTCGACCCGACGCCGATGGAAACCCCTCCTGCCGTCAGTAGGGATCCCGACGGTGGCGCATTCCGAGGCCCATGAAAACACATGGCCTCGGACTTGTGCAGTGCCACCTCGAGACCCAATTGCCGGATCTTCTCCACGACTATCGCAACTCCGCGTGTCATGTTTTCGGCCGCCGCCTCGTGCGACCTCCCTTGTGCCAGTACCAGCGTGTCGTCAGCGTAGCAAACTACGCTGACGCCGGTAGGGAGGTCGGCGCGCAGCACCCAGTCGTAACCGATGTTCCACAAGGCCGGCCCCAGAACCGATCCCTGTGGAACACCGCACGACATCTCTCGCCGGTTCCATTCTCCGCTTCGACCAGGGTAGATGACGGCTCTATCCGTCAGGTAGTCCCCGACCACACATGACACATTGCTTATGAGGAAATAAAACAAATCAAATTTATTGGGTTCTCATAACATTCCTGAAATAAATTTTTGTACCGGTGATCTTAGTATGATATACTGAATTCACCCCATCAGTTTGTGGAGGGCTGTCCCTTACACCCTGTATACCTAGACCTACCTGCTCTCAAACTTTCAATATGCACTTTGCTTATCGTCAATACACAACAAAAATACAGATATGTAAAGAGTGTAAATAGACCCTTAACATAAACGAAAGGCACTTGCTCTCCCCGTCACTGCGATCATTTTTTTGTTCTAGACCATACCTGGGAACCTTCTAGTTACGAAAATATTGGGGAAAGTTCCAACTTCTTCACAATTTTTTTTTTAAATACTTATTTTTAATGTAAGATTTTTACTTTACACACCTCCACGACCCTCGTACTATTCAATCCATTTATCAGCACAATGATATGAGTGCTTTCCATCGAATCCTACCGTAAAACGTGATTTTTCAGCCAAAAAAAAGGCGATTCCCTGCAATAATTTTTGCGTAAAGTTACTTAGTTTGATGTACAGAATGCTTGGTTGACGGATATGTGAAGGGTCTGTTTACACCCGGTATTATTCAAGAGTAAACGTAGATAAATAACATCTTAATACTTATCGCATTTGTCGTGGAACTGGATATGATTACGATTACATAACACGCGTCATCGTCTTCCTGTCCTTATCGCAATTTATTCAGGGTCAACGTAACATGTCTTTCTCTTCTATTTTCCATGAGGAATTACTCAGCAGCCCAGGAGGCTGGATCTGTTCCCGGATGTTGGCTACAGGCTCGCCAGCTATTACAAGGGACTTAAACATAACTGGCGAAATGTGCATATATATATGTGGATGCACGTTGGGCACACCTCTACCTAAATCTCTTGTTCGGAGATTACAAGCGTGACGATATGTTTTTATGATCTCTCTCTCTCTCTCTCTGCCGTAATCTTAGTATTCATCCCCTTTTAACATCATCATCAGCCTAGCTTTTTCCCAATTACGTTTAGGTCCGCTTTCAGTCCAATCGGATGCAGATAAATACCAGTATTATGCATGGAGCGACTGCCTATCTGATCTCCACAACCCAGTTAGTACTGGGCAACACGATATTCCTTGGTAAGACTGATTGTCAGCCTTTCGGGCCCTGGACTATTACCTGTAACGACTGTCAAAGATCTACAAATGACAGCCGGAACCAACAGCTTAACGTGCTTTCCGAGGCAAGGAGGAAACTCGGTATGTAACGGGTAATCACCCATCTACAGACCAACCTAGGCAAGCGCGGCTTAACCTAAAGATCGAACTGAGCGGCTGTTATTATTTAGCCACGACCTCCATTTATCCCCTTTCATCCTAAGCAATAATTTGTAATCATCCATAATATAAAAAAAATACATAAATCATTAATTCCCCGAATTATTACGCAGAAGTGCACCTGTGTACTTAAATTAAATTTGACCTAGTATAATATGTACCTGGCCTATTCTCCTAACCCACTGCCTAGTTGCAAATAATAATATTGAATGATAAGGTCATACATTACAAGTAGTTAACAGCCTAGTTGTACGCACATAAGTTATATAATTGTATAATGATCATATTTTATGAAACGTGGGATATTCTGAATGATATCACGCAAATGTGAGGATCTCTTATTTAAATAATACACGCCGAACAGGTCGATCTTCAAGGTTTTTACTATGGATGGGTGACCGATACCGAGTTTCCTTCATGCCTCAGAAAGCAAATTCCGTTGGTCCCGGCTGTCATTTGTAGATTTTGACAGTCGTTACAAGTAGTCAGTGGCCTGAAAGTTTGACAACCAATCTTACCAAGGAGTATGTAACCTACTGCCCAGAGTAGCGGACAGAACAAAACGTACTATAGCAACATAATACAAAAAATACTACAGACCCTTCACGAAACCGACAACCAAGCATTCTGTACATCAAACTAAGTAACTTTACGCAAAAATTATTGCTGAGAAACGACTTTTTTGTTTGACGTGAAAAATCACGTTTTACGGTAGGACTCGATGGAACGCACTTAAAGCATTGTGCTGATGGATGGATTGAATAGTACGGGGATCGTGAAGGTGTTTAAAGTAAAAATCTTACATTAAAAACATGAACCTATTTAAAAAAAAAAAACTTATGAAAATGTTGGAACTTTGACCCCCAATATCTAAAATATTAATATTTTTATGATCCAACAGAATTTTTTTCACAACAAAAAAAATATTACTTATGTGAAAAATAACGCTACAATTTTCGCAGAATATACCATTATATTCGATAACTAATAGAATAGATTTTCTTCGTGCATGATTTCCCGCTGGCCCATTACTCCAGAGGTGACTATGATAAGAGCATCAGTGTTGTATGCAGTGCCTGTAGTGCATCCTACGCGAGTTGTTTGTTGCTAACTCAACCTTCAACCTCTCGAAATGAAATCGGTCGTAGTTGTTGTGTATGTATTTACTTATTTATTTGTTGTACATTAATGATTTACTCTATGGAAGGTGTAATTCTAATTTTAAATCCTCATACTAATTGCGTCAGGCAATGCGATATTTTGGGAAGTTCAATTTTTTTTTTCGACCCTTGGTACTAAAGCGATAGTTGTCCAGTTCGACGGTCTGTGTCGTCACCTCGGGGTTTTGCGCTTTTAGAGTTACACCCTTTAAGTGTATATGCATCATTTGCCTAGTAGTTTTTTTTTTTTTAATTTAATGGTCGTGTTGAAAAAGCCTACTAGACAAAAGTTGCCTCTGTTCTGTTTCTCGCTACTGTCAACCCTGCAAAGATTGTCGTTTAACTTTGAATTATGGCGAGGAGCCACTGGCACTCGAAAAAATTCAAATTTTTACGTTTTTTGCAATTTGCTGCCTCCACCTTAAGCTTGTATTAGGCTTTTGCACCTTCCCGTTGCCCCCCGACGCAAGTGTGCGAGGGAACACCGGTGTGGTTTTAGTCAGTACGAGTCTGACAGACCCCTCCGCTCTCCCCAGGGCGAAGGACATCCATTGAGGATTTCCACATCGAGAAAAAAAAAAAAAAAAAAAAAAAGGCTTTTGCACCTTGGTACACTCACACTTGGTACACACTCACTTCATTATTGTATACCTTTACTGCAGTATAAATTGTATTACCACATAGGAAAACTAAGATAGTTTAAGATTCGTAGTGATTGAAAAATGTGGTGGGTACCTATCATCAATGAAAATGGATTAGATCTATGATCTACGTGCTGAGGATAAAAGTTTATCTGCAATTAAAAAATCAGCATTATCTCGTTAAGAATGACTAAGAATAAAAGTAACTTTCTTAATCATACGTAACGTATTGACGGTACGGTTGGTGCAGTTGCTGAGCGGTTGGCTGCTGCGCTGCGTGTCGCGGGTTGCGATCCCCGCACGGAACAAATATTTATATGGTCTACAGGTAGTTGTTCCGGGTCTGGCTGTTTGTGCATGTGAGTTTTTAATGTTTGCAAACGCACCCACGATACAGGAGAAATTCCTAGTGTGGGGCAAAGTTTAAAAAAAAAATCATACGTAACGCCATCATTAAACCTTCACTTAAATCTTATCTTTCATCATCATAATAAAAGTAAAAGACATTTATACAAATAAATAAATGTGTTTTTTTTTCGATTGATTTAGTTTGGTGGCGGTATCCTGCCATGGCTCGACCGTGCAGCAACAGCGACGGTTCCCGGATGACTTCCTCTTCGGGACCGCTACTGCTTCCTACCAGGTCGAGGGAGCGTGGAATGAGGATGGTGAGTTATGACAATAGGGTAGCAGTTTTTGACATGGAAAGAAAAATTCCAGTGCGAGCAGGGTTTGAACCTGCGACCTTCCGATTCAGTACACCGGATGTCTTTAACCAACTAGACCATCGCACCCTGCTCACAGATCTCGAAATTTTCGTTCCATTAATAACGTCTTACGGTGACGTTAGCGCCATCTATTTAAGAAAGTATCGAACTAACTTAAACCAACACGTTGACATTGCAGCCAAATCAATGTTGTATAGAAGTCGCCATACCAAACTAATTTCAAACGAATTTTTCTTTCCCTGTCAAAAACAGCTATGTTCCCTACGCAGGGTTTGCGTATAAAATATTAAAAATAGGGTAGCAGTCTTGACTAGGATCAATCCTTCGGGTCGTTTGCATTGTATCATACTATACTAGCATCCACCTGCGGCTTCGGCCGCGTAAGTAATTTTTTTACATAATATCCTAATATATTATTACCTATATGGGCGAAGACGGTCACACAGTGGGTGCCTGAAGGATGCGACGGTCGCCTTCAGGGGGGGTCCCCTGACGGCGGCCGTCGCAGCCTAAGCAGGCCCAAGAAACGCTGGTGTGACGATCTGGACTCATTCTTAAGGGATTGGTTGGAGAGGGCAACTGTTAAAGAAAATTGGAAAGCTATGGGGGTAGCCTTTGCCCAGCAGAGAGACAAAATAGGCTAACATATATAAAAGTAAATGTAAACTTGTAGTAAGATTTTGTTAGCCCAAAACTTCGCCACTCCAATGGCGTCGTCGGTGGCCGCGCTATGGCCTCTTTGGCTGCATGTCAGCAGTTAGAATAGGAGGTAGAGTATAGTTTGCAACACAGCTCCACATCCACACTTTGCTGCTGTTCCGTTGAGGTAGCACTATTCGGTTTTCTTGTTCTATATTCATACAGAATGTCATGATTTCATACGAACTAAACTAACCAAAGAGTAAAGACGCCGTTCAATAGCGGATCACGGGTAAGCTAAGTACAAGTATAAGTACTTAGCTTCGCTTTGTACGTAAGCGGTATCCTCTGCTGCGTCTCACGGCCACGCAACGCACGAATTCGTGGCTGGCAAACATCAATCTGGATGAGGCTGGCACAAGAACGTAGGGATTGTTACAAGAAAAGCGAGGCTTATACCCATTATACCCAGCAGTGGGTGAATTAAGGCTGTGGATGATGATGATGATAATAATGAAACATCAACGCTAAGCTAACGTGGCAACCCTCTTCGAGTATATCCAACGTAGAAGTGAAATGTAAATTACGCTTAATTTTGCACTTTACAGGTAAGGGTGAAAACATCTGGGACCACATGACCCACACCAATCCGAGCGTCATAAAAGACAAGAGCAACGGCGACATCGCTGCTGACACCTATCACAATTACAAGCGAGATGTTCAGATGCTGAGGGAACTAGGCTTAGATGTCTACCGGTTCTCTCTCTCCTGGTCTCGGATCCTTCCTACAGGCATGTCTAATAATGTCAACCCAGCTGGCATCAAATTCTATAATAACTACATTAACGAAATGTTGAAATACAACATCACTCCAATGGCTACTATATTCCACTGGGATCTGCCTCAAAAACTGCAAGAACTAGGAGGTTTTGCGAACCCTCTGATCAGCGATTGGTTTGAGGACTACGCGAGGGTTGTGTTCGAGAACTTCGGAGACAAGGTCAAGATGTTCATCACTTTCAACGAGCCTAGAGAAATCTGCTTTGAAGGCTATGGAGCCAGTACCAAGGCTCCTATCCTAAACTCCACAGCTATGGGAACGTATCTTTGTGCAAAGCATTTAGTGATGGCCCATGCAGGGGCCTACCACTTGTATGACCAAGAGTTTAGGCCGACACAGAAGGGACAGTGTGGTATCACAATCAGCGTAAACTGGATTCGTCCAGCCACTGATTCCGCTGAGGATGAGTCCACTGCTGAAATCGCAAGGCAAGTCGAGGTAAGAAAGTTATAGGTATTGTTAATATCAGCACCTGTCTGCCTTGCATTTTCTCAATTATTGTGAGACCAGTGGTTTAAACTTTTTTTTTTTTTTTTTTGGATGGGAAATCATCAAATGACCCCCCCCCCCCACTCTGAGCGGAGCGGAAGGGAGTGTCAGACTTGTACTGACTAAAATCCATCCATGTTCCTTCTTTGCCCTTTGTGTTCCAGTGCCACGGTGTCTCTTTCGAACAGTCCCGCAGCTCAGGCAGGCATCGGCCCATGCGAACCCCTACTCGGTTGCTGACATCTCTTTGAGGCGAGCGTGGAACACGAACGCGCCGTCGACACGGCCTGTCGTCATAAGACGGCCGGACGGCGAGCTAGCCCATAACTCGCCGTCCACAGGCCCGCGCCTACGGTGGCCGGGAGTGGTTTATACTGGCTTCCAGCCTAACTTGTCTTTCGACTGCCTATCTCTACCACCTAGTTACTGTTTAATACCATACCCTTTGGTAAGATTCTGGTTGTTTAACTTCTGGGCTTCAATACGCCCGAAACAAGGATCTACAGATAGCCACGGCTGAGCAAACGGCTCGGTTATAGTGATTGGTTAAATTAGAAGTTGATTCGAAACACTTAACATCACGCTTGTAATCCCCAAAGGGTTACGCAGAGGTGTACCTAATGGTACACCCACATTTCGCGAAAATAGTCAAGAAAAGGCGGATGATGCCCTAGTTAAAATGTGATTGCATTGATTTGGCGTTGCTATCGGACTTCTTCTTTCTAAACTGGATAAAATGCAGCAGTCAAATATTTGCAACTATGTTTTGATATAACTTCTACCAAAAGAAAATACACACTAATGGTCTACATTTCTAGTGGGGTCTCTACGCTCATCCCATCTTCTCATCCGAAGGAGGCTTTCCCAAGGAGCTGGCACAAAGGATAGCAGAGAAAAGTGCCCAGCAAGGCTACCGCCGCTCCCGCTTGCCAAAGTTCACAGAAGAGGAGAAGGCTTTCGTCAGGGGATCCTCAGATTTCTTTGGCGTGAACCAGTACACGACATTGCTTGTATCAGCTACAGAACACAAACGGGTTACCCCCGTGCCTTCTATGTATAATGATATGGATGCTGGCCTTTATTTGCATGATGATTGGCCCAAATCTGCTTCGTCTTGGCTCAGGGTAAGGGATCTTTGGCTATTAAAATTTTAGTTTATAGTCATTAATCAAAAGAATTTCTCAGTAGCAGCCTCGAGTCTCTGCCCCAGGAGATTTTGTCCCCCGTTCATGGCAATAGGGTCACCCCCTATTACGTGGGTCTGAAATGTGGGTGTTCTGTAAGTAACATCTTTGCATTACCCTTTTGGGAATTCAGGCGTAATGTTTTGTTATTAATTCAGAGAGTATTTTCTATTTTCTCTTTGAATTTATTCGTGTTTTCCATTACAGCTGGCTCCAAATAGTATATATAACTAGAGCTGCAGCCTTCAGTACCTTTACTGATTCCCTCTAGAAGTCTAGCCAGATGAATCCAAAAGTATCATAATACCAACCTCTTCCAATATTGAATACTTTCTTATTTCTCTTTCAGTTGGCTCCAAACAGCATCTACCACGCTCTAACCCACCTGAAGGCAAAATACAACAACCCTGTCTTCTACATCACTGAAAACGGCTGGTCCACAAAACGTGAGAGAGGCCTGAAAGATGACGATAGGATCACCTACCACAGAGCTTCGATCGAGAGCATGCTGAACGCCTTGTATTCTGGAGTGAATATCAAGGGGTATATGGCGTGGAGTCTGATGGATAACTTTGAGTGGATGGAGGGTTATACGTAAGTTTTGTTCTGATAATGAATTAAATTCGATTAAAGAGTTTGCCTCGTTGGTCGTGGTTTACCGTCATTGATTGCGTCAGGCGAGGTAGTGATCAAACGAAAGCGTATCAAATACGTGCTTGACCTGCTGTCTTTGATTTATTTTGAGAGTCACGAGAAGTGTTGACTACCACTGTGTTATTATATTTTTTAATGCATTTTATATTTTACTTATTGTTGGATTTATGAAGCCTGATTACAGACTCTGCAACAATATTTTGATTTAAGAAAGTGTTAATAGAATTTCTTGCTCGTTCTTCACCGTTGAAATTACGACTCACTGAGTTTGCGAAACGCGCGACAACGCAACAAAAAGCGAAAGCGACCCCTTATCTGTAGGCTTCTTTGGAGCGGCGTATGTCCGGCTATAGGCTCATAATGGTAATGCGATCGCTAGATCATCGAGGCCGTCTAATATCCTTACATAATAATTGTTTCTTTTCCACAGAGAGCCTTTCGGCCTATACGAAGTTGACTTCGAAGACCCGCACGCACGCGCACTCCTAGAAAGTCCGCGTTTGTGTACAAGCACATCATCAAGAACCGCTTCGTTGACTACGAATATGAACCTGAGTCCATGACCATGACTATCGATGTAGGGCACTGATTAGGATAAAGGATTAGTGTTAGATTTGTAGAATGTAATATAATTAGTATTTTAAAATGTTTTTCATCAATTATTTTCCAGTCTGTTACATATTAGCTATACATATACCTACCTACTTCGCATCTAAACACTTATAAACAGTGTTTTAAGTTTTCACGGTATAAAACGACATAAAAATCTTTATTTTTGGTAAAATTTGTACAGTAAATCTCCTTAAATACTAATGTCGTCGAATATAATGTGCACTTAAGGGGAACCGATCACTTTTCCGAAAATTTTATGTTCGAATTTAATTTTACCGAAAACTATTGACCGACCTCTTTTTTGCTTTATGCATTATTTGATATATTTTTAGATCATCGAAGTATCATGTGATACCGGTAGGCTACAATTTTTTATATTTTAAATGTTTTTTATATTGTTTTAATTTAAGGAATATTTAAAAACGTATTAGTTGTGTATAGAAATAAATAAAGGGAATTATAATACGAAATAAAAATACGAATTTTGAATGTAATTAGTCATTGTTTTGATTTGGGCTTAAGCTCACCTTGTCTCTTGTGCAAGTAAATTCGACCTCGAGATGTCCAACAGAAGTTATAATTGTCTAAAAATCTCAGCAGCGAAATCTCGGAGCATGTAGAATACTCGTAGTTCCCTTGCCTTGAATGTGAGATTTTCTAAAACTTATATAAGATTTGGTGGTTTATCCAGTTTTAGATGCTGGGTATTGAGTTTATTGCTTCTGTTTTGGTCATTGAATTTTTTTAGTAACAATAGAAAGTTTTATTTCGCTAGCAGAGGTAAAATCAACGATTATTTATTTGTTTAAACTTCATGTCAATAGTGTATTCAATACTAATAATAATAATATTCTGACTACCAGTCAGCCTTTGGGTTAAATAAGAAAACATTGTGATAGGGTACAAAATGAATATCTAAAAGAAGGTAACTTCTTGCTTTCGAAAATTTATATACTTATATTAATACTAATACACATGACATATACAAATAAAACAAATTAATAAATAATTTAAATAATACCAAAATAAAAAACGAGAACCCCGTTCCCGATACCGGTGGGCTACTATTTTTTTATATTTTTAAATGTTTTTTATCCTACCTCCACCGCGTTGTCGGTGGCAGCGCAAAGGTCACTTCGGCTGCATGTTTTTGGGCTAAGAGGGCAGGATAGGAGGTGGAGCATAGTTTGCGATACAGTTCCACAACCACACACCGCTGCTGTTTCATTGGTAGCCCCACTTAGCGAGGTTGGAGATATATCTTCCTATTTGAGTCCAAAGACGGTTCAAGAACTTCCAGGTGGACCACGGAAGGTTAGACTCTGCAGGAAGATGCTCACTTGGTGGTATGTAGTGAATGGGAGGGGGACAGCTATTTTCCCACAGCTTACATCGGGCGTCAGCCGGGTTTCCTGATGAGGACGCTATGGTTTTAAAAAAACTGGGCCTGCTTTTGAGCCTTTGCTTTGGCTTTACCTGGCAGTGTATAACCGGTGACCATGATGTAAGTGTCAATTTATTTCATACTAGCTGTTGCCCACGACCTTCGTCTGCGTGAAATTTCATAGCCTTCCTCGATAAATGGGCTATCCAACACTAAAAGAATTTTACAAATCGAACCAGAAGTTCCTGAGATTAGCGCGTTCAAAAAAACAAACAAACTCTTCAGCTTTATAATATTATAGTATAGATACAGGGTGTAAACAGACCCTTCACGAAGCCGTCAACCAGGCATTCTGTACATCAAACTAAGTAACTTTACGCAAAAATTATTGCTGGGAAACGACTTTTTTTTGAGGTGAAAAATCACGTCTTACGGTAGGACTCTACGGATGAACGCACTCAAAGCATTGTGCTGATGGATGGATTGAATAGCACGGGGGTCGTGGAGGTGTTTAAAGTAAAATCATGTATTTTAAAAAAAAACTTGTGATAAAGTTGCAACTTTGACCCCCAATATCTCCGTAACTAGAAGGTTCCAAGGTATGGTCTAGAACAAAAAAATTATCGCAGGTTCGGGGAGAACAAGTGCCTTCCGGCTTCGTTAAGGGTCTATTTACACCTTTTATAGGTATGCGCAATTATTGGTCTTAGTAATTTAATTTAGCACCAATTGTAAATAGTTACTTCCATTAGGTATATTGTGTACCTACTTTTAAGAAGCACATAACTATAGATACCGATAACACACACACAGAATCCAGCACATCTTAAATATTTGAAGTGGTTCAATTTTGAGATAAAAATAAGATGTAACAATGTTCGTGACGACCCGGTGCATTGCCAACTGAGTGGTCGAACGGTATCGTCGAGATGAAGTTGCTGGTGTTAAGGTACGCCGATATCTTGTTTCTGACCAACAAAATATCTTTACATTGCCCTTTTACATTTTCTTTTTGTAATATTAAAAAAAAAAATTGGAGACTTTTTTTTTTTTTCGGATCGGAAATCATCAAATGACCCCCCCACTCTGGGCGGAGCGGAAGGGAGTGTCAGACTTGTACTAACTAAAACCCATCCATGTTCCTTCTTTGCCCTTTGTGTTCCAGGGCCACGGTATCTCTTTCGAACAGTCCCGCTACTAACACTTTGTTGGTCCCTGAAAATCCTCATTTTATTTGACTAACGCATGCAGTGGAAAAAATATTCTTGAAGTTAGCATCGTATTCCGTGATTGCAGTTTGTTGTTGGCAGCTTGTCACAGCTCTACCGTGAGGCAGCAGCGAAGCTTCCCGGATGACTTCCTCTTCGGAGCAGCCACTGCTGCGTACCAGATCGAGGGGGGGTGGAATGAAGACGGTACGATTATTTTGTGTAGTATTAAAACTCGGGTATAAAGAGTAGAATATAATTGCGCTAAGACTTGACTAACCATCTAAAATCACAATAAAATTCTTCATCTTTTCAGGCAAAGGCGAAAGCATCTGGGACCACCTAGTCCACACCAACCCCACCATCATTCAAGACTTGAGTACTGGCGACGTCGCTGCCGACTCCTATCACAATTACAAGCGTGATGTCGAGATGATGAGGGAGTTAGGCCTGGACGCTTACCGGTTCTCTTTCGCATGGACTCGAATCCTACCTACAGGCATGGCTAACGAGATCAACCCAGCTGGCATTGCCTATTACAACAACTTAATCGACGAAATGTTGAAATACAACATCACTCCATTGGCTACTCTATACCACTGGGATCTCCCCCAAAAACTACAAGAACTAGGAGGTCTCATGAACCCCTTATTCAGCGATTGGTTTCAGGACTACGCGAGGGTTGTATTCGAGAATTTCGGAGATAGGGTCAAGATGTTCATCACTTTCAATGAGCCCAGAGAAATCTGCTTCGAAGGTCTTGAAGACTTGAACAAAGCCCCTTACTTGAATACGTCTGGTGTGGGTGTTTACTTGTGTGCCAAGAACCTGGTGGTGGCCCACGCTAAGGCCTACCACTTGTACGACAAAGAGTTCAGGCCGACGCAGAAGGGGCAGTGTGGTATCACGATCAGTGTGAACTGGTTTGGACCCAGTACTGATTCTGATGAGGATCAAATTGCTGCTGAAGTTATGCGCCAAACCCAGGTAAGAAAATTGCTTATGACTTTGTAGGAGATATAGTAGTTTAATACACAAAACTTGAATTATTATCTTCGATCATGCCCTGCCTAAAAATTGCCTTTAATTTCATTAAAATGTCCATATTAGACTAAATGAAAGCTGATTTTGTTCTCTTTCCAGTGGGGCATATACGCCGAACCCATTTTCTCATCCGAAGGAGGTTGGCCAAAGGAGCTGTCAGAGAGAATCGCTGCGAAGAGCGCTGCACAAGGGTTCTCTCGCTCCCGCCTGCCTGAGTTCACTGAAGAAGAAAAGGCTTTCGTTAAAGGATCCTCTGATTTCTTCGGCGTGAACCACTACACGACTGTCCTAGTATCAGCGACTGAGCACAAACAAGTTAATTATCCTCCCTCCATGATGGATGATGCAGATGTTGGCCACTATTATCATGAAGACTGGCCAAAGTCTGCGTCACCTTGGCTTGTTGTAAGTGAATTTTGATAATCCATCATTAGAAATTGAATAACTGCACAACAAATGTGGGTATTTTGGACGGGACAGTAAGGGCAGGTACCTTTACCGTTGTCAGAGAAAAACGGCCTTTGGAGACTTTTAAGAAATTTTGATCTACGTTCACAGATTTTTGAAAAATGAACAATCAGCAAGAAAATTGCCAGTTTACGCAAAAACTTTCTTTATACCAATCGGCCCTGTTGCTTCTATGGATCAAAATCTTTTAAAGTTTAAATGAGGGATAGAAAGGGAGTAACCACCATGTAGGTACTCAAGAACGCTTGCTGTATTCTGGTTACAGGGAAATGGATATGGGTGAGATACCGACACAATGAGACATTACAGCATTAATTTGCCTGCAAAAAAAAAGAAGTTTGTTTTTCACTTCATTTACTGTACTTTAGTATTTCGGATTCAGTTGCTTCATATAAAATACTGGTATTCAGCTGCATCTGGTTAGACTGGAAGCCGACTCCAACATAGTTGAGAAAAGGCTAGGCAGATGAGTATTTTGGACCAAGAAGGTTTTTAATTTTGTATCTGTTATCTTATATTAAACAATCCAAATAGTAAAGACACTTATCTTCCGCGAGTTCGCTTCTTACTCGACTTATTGACAAACTGATGCCGATGAGATAATGGGAAGTATCCTTGATCTTGATCGGACATGTGTTATCAAGACTGGAGATAACTCGAGCCGTGTGATGCTGATACAAGCTCAAATAAAATACAATATTATATTTACTAAATTCAGTGAACTAACTAAACTGGGGGAATTTTTCAACCTCACCTGGAGGAAAGTACTCTCAATACTGGAGATAGCAAATTTTACTCAAAAGAAACAATCCTTTATTTTAATTATTTAAAAAAAGAAACAAATCTGCATTCAATGATTTTCGAAAATTCGCTTGCCACACTCGAGAATCGAACCGATTAAAATTATAAATAATAACATCCACGGGAAGCGTCAACTAGGCGTTTCCTTGAATTCAATTTTCATTTTTTCCTTGAAAAGGCTGTGAAAACTCGGACCCCATCGCCCCAAAGTTTCAACCCCAAACCGCTCGATCGATATAAACACGATTAAATAACGAAAATATTGGTGCTTATTTTGGGGGTCTACAACAGCAGTTTGCAGTTAAATGCATGAGATTAGAAAATCAGTTTTTTTGTGTTCACATATTTTGCTATCGCGTCTGTAGTTTCCTCAGGTTATTTAAGTTGGGATTAAACATAGACCAATTATGATTAATATTAGGTACTGAAACTACGATCAGTGGCCCAGATTAGCCTCTGATCGAAAGAATTGGATGTCATTGGCAGAGACCTTTTTTTTTCTTTATGTTTTCGGGAGCAAACCTTCAAAAGGCGACCGGTCTTTGGGGATAAGACCGGTGAGTGTGGGGTTGTTACCGCACTAAAACCACCTTGGTGGTCTCAATCCGCACATAAGAGGAGCCAGAGGAGGCACCGATTCCTCTTAAAAGATCTGTGCGGAGCCCCTCTGTGCAACGCCTGTTAAGGCACATCTCTGGGGATAGGGAGAGGTCTGTGATAGCAGTGGAATGACAGGGTAACAGTAACAGGAACTTTAGTTGTAGTAACTAAAGTGAAAGGGTGTAAAAGTAAAGTTATACCGTATAACTTTACTTTAAATCCTCCAGGACCCCAACACTATTCAATGCATCCATCAGCATAATGTTTTGAGTACGTAACATTGATTTTTACCGTAAAACGTGACTTTACACCCAAAAAAAAAAGTCATTTCTCAATAATAATTATTTTGCGTACTTACTAGTTCGATTCATAGAACGCTTGGTTGACGGCTTCGTAAAGGGTTAGTTTACACCTTGTATAGAGCTGCAGCATTCAGTACCTTTACTGATTCCCTCTAGAAGTTTAGCCAGATGAATCCAAAACTATCATAATACCAACCTCTTCCAATATTGAATACTTTCTTATTTCTCTTTCAGTTGGCTCCAAACAGCATCTACCACGCTCTAACCCACCTGAAGGAAAAATACAACAACCCAGTGATCTACATCACGGAGAACGGCTGGGCCACGTTACCTGACAGTGGGCTGATAGATGATGATAGGATCACGTACTACAGAGCATCGATGGAGAGCATGTTGGATGTTCTTGATGCTGGAGTGAACCTGAAGGGGTATATGGCGTGGAGTCTGTTGGATAACATGGAGTGGTTGGAGGGGTACATGTAAGTATAGCTTTTATATTTTATTAGGCTACTTACAGCAACTAATAAAATCAAAATCAGGCACAAAATCAGCCGGAATGGAGACGACATGTGCATCGGCAGGTCAGCGTCTTTGAAGACAGAAGAAGGTCGCAGTTGGATTTAAAACGTAAACGTGAAAGCTAGACCACCTACAGCTATACCCTACAATGTCGTCAATGGTGTTCTGACATGCCCACTTTGTGCTCGGAGTTTTGTCGATCTAAGTACGCTGAGGCCACATCTATGATAAAAAGTACTTGAGTATTAAGTCCTTGCTCTAAAGAGCTGATGAGCTCTCATCATAGAGCATGATGTGTCATAGCTACAAAATACCAGGGTGCCCAATGATGTAATAAATAAAAAGAGGTAGATATCGTACTAGCGCGCGCAAATTGTTGCAGACAAATTGTCGTAATTTAAGTTCGTCAAGCGCAATAGCTTTCTCTTTCTGTATCATACGTTTCGTATTATCTATCGAAGTCGTAACAACGCAACGATATTTGAACACCACTCAGTTTAAACGTAGCGTATCTTTCGTAGGTCCTGTGCCCCTTTCCACCGGGAACAAAGAAAAACAGCTAGGGCACATTTTTACTGTTTTCTTTATTCGCAGAGCCTGTTTCGGTTTGTACCGCGTGGATTACGAAGACCCCGCGCGCACCCGCACTCCTAGAAAGTCCGCGTTTGTGTACAAGCACATCATCAAGAACCGCTACGTTGACTACGAATACGAACCTGAGTCCATGACCATGACTATCGATGTAGGGCACTGATTATGTCAGTGTTTATTTTGCGTTTTATGTACCTACTTATTGTAAAATTATTAAAAAGAGTTTTATCAGCTTGCAATTGTTTGTTTTATTATTAGCTGGGCCGTCAAACGTATTTTTTACAATAAAATAATAATTATTGTAATAATACTTCCGGTGGGCAATAGGAGTGTTAGCCACTCGGCTTGCCAGTTTCAATAGATAGTGGGGCTTCTACTTATCTAGTATGATACCACCTAGCCTCATTACAACACTAAGTAGGTATACTTGCGCAAATCATATTTTCATCAACATACCATGATACTGACCTGCCAGTTACAAAAACGTAAGAAATTTGAATTTCGGGGGCTTTCACCTTAACCTATAGACCGCCATTGTCACATATACGTGACAAGCGATCGCGTACCCTGTATGCCAAATGCCACAAATATGTGACAAAAGACTAGGTGAAAATGTGGCTTGGTGGATGGCTGGCGTTCAAAAGCGCATAAAAGGTTAAGTATGTAAAGCCGTAAAGAAATTAAAAAAAAAATTATTGTCTCTGTATAATGTCAATGTCCGACCGATGTTCCTTCACTTCCTTCCTTCTCTATGGTCAGAAGTGACAGTAGAACAATCGGAGGTGGACGTTGATTACTCATTCGCCAATAATGTGGAGTTTTTTATTTAAAAGTTAATTAATATTAACAACAAAAATAAACAGTGGCTTGTGTATTGTTTTGAATTGTGATTGTTTTATGGAAAATTAAATCAAAATGCATCGTCGCCGAGGACCGAACTTCACATATGTGAGCGGATGTGTGAAATACATGATTTTTGTATTGAATTTTATATTTTGGGTGAGTTATTTCTTGTTTCTAATTTGATTATTTTAAAGTATGATATTTTAGGTAGATATTTTCAGTGAAATTCGGCTTATTTTCAATGTTAGAGAGTAAAATATTGCGAGATTTCATTCATGATTGTTTGTGTGTGAATCATTGTTTTCGGTGATACATGTAGCCATGGGAAATCTGCCATACAGAGTCGATTACTTCTCGACCGCATCCGTCCTCTTTTGTTTAGGCCTTTGTGGCGATAATGTGATAAAATCGTTTGAAAAGCTGGCTATTGTTCGATGTTTGAAAAACTAAATAACAATATTTTTAACACTCTGATGTCCATCTGTTGCGGACAAAAGACTGTCATAAACAATTAGAGAGTATCATAATAATCGAGAAATCAATCAAAACATGTATGAAAACAGGAAGGCAAAGCAATATTAAACTCTCTTGTTATTCAAGATAACCATGAACAATGAAAAGTATCTTCAGTGTGTATCACTGGTGAAATCTCAGAAGAGATGTCATCCGTGATGTCATAGTTTATTTCTGACAAATTTCAATGTTTTTTTTTTCTTGTTGTTTTCTTACGGGTGCTCTGTGGCCACATAGAATGGACAGTTGAAATGGACTCCTACTGGTAATTAGTCCAAGATTTATCTTCTGCTATCAAAAGTTAGAGAGCAGGATTTATATGGACACAAACTATACCTCAATACTTGCAAACTTATAAGCACAGGTTTGCCATGTAGAATATTAACATAAATTATTTGCCTGTTACACCTAAAGGGTGAGGCAGAAGTGTACCATATAATAGTATACTCATATTTCCCCACTACATTATAATTAGTGGTGATACTTTCATATGCCTCCAAGCTTGGCTTGTCCTTATAACCCACTACTCTTCATGATGTCAGGGTTTCTGAACAGTCTGCTGACCTTATGAGCTTGCCGTATTGTTCGCCCCTAGGCAGGCCAGTGCCTAGAATATTCTGATTAAAGATCTCAAGTCACTGTGCTGAGTTATACAGGTTTATATCTCATAACGTACATTGACATCTAACATCCCTGAAAGGTTAGGGTCCACTGTACTTAATAGCACACCCATATATCCTGATGAATGATCACTATGTCTCGCTTTAGACATACTTATTTGTTATTTAGTAACCTGTGATTACATCGCATTCCTTTACCTTTTCAACGTTACAGGTAAAACAAGAAAATTTCACATTTAATTTATTTGAAGCTTAATTTTTCCTCATAATTTTCATTAATTGCGCCTTCAATTTACCTGGTTCATAAAATTTATTAATATTTAATATGTTGCCCTGAAATCCTCAAATATCAGTCTTCCTTGTGCAAAACTTAACTTGCCTGGGGTTTTACTCAGATTTGGGGAGAAATACTTTATGCCTCAATAAAAGATTATTCTTATATGGTAGTCTTAAGTCGTTCAAAATTAATGGCATACTATTTATTTCCTTTAGGCCATTCAAAGGCACTTTAAATGTAAAACTTTGCATAGAAATATTATTTCTAGTTTTATCTCTGTTGTTGTTGTTCTGTTGAATTTCTTCTAACAATTATTATTTTCTAAACTTAAAATTATTAGTATTTTTCTCCTTCAGTCACTGTCTGCCTGAATCTAAATTTATTGCAGAATTACTTAAACATGTAACCTTACTGTCTGCCTGTTTTCATGCCGATGTAACGGCTGAACAGATTTAATTTAATTTTGCCGCTCAGGTAGACCGTGACCTTAGTTAGGAAATAATTTGCTTCTCATCGTGGTAGTATAATCCCACAGGATAATTTCTAACCTGTAATAAGTCTGTTCAGCCAATATCAGGAAACCATGGAGCTACAAATCGTAAATGGTCTCTTTTTTTATATTAGAAGGAAAAATTAAGGAATAATATTTAAATCATTTTTTTTTCTTCATGTAATGAATGGGATTTGAGTTCGGTATTTGATTATTATTTATTTCCTACAAACATGCATCATTAAAGGTATTTTTTGAGATAAAAAATGTATGTTTGTGCCTCCTTGTTTCCTTTTCCTGTCAATTAGATAGATTAACTGTAAAAAGCTACTAATTATAATCCATTCATAAACTCACATTGTTGTCCTAGTACAATAGGCGGAATCTACAGAATGCCACCTGCTACATTCCTTGCTTACAGTTATTTATGTAATCTAAATTATACTCTTCTTCTTTGTGTCTCCCGTACTTAAGACTTATTCTGTAACAGAATACATAATATTGTGAAACCAAGTTATTTTAAAAGAGTAACCAAGGAGTTTCTTGGCGGTTCTTCTCCATTATATAAGACCAACCCGAACTAGGCACTTTTTCTCGACGTTTTATAAGTGCCCATGTATGCATATGTGAAATATTTTGGAGTCGCTGGTACGACATTATCCTCATTGGCTCAAAATTTCGCCACTTCCATGGCGTCGTCTGTGCAGGGCAGGGCAGAGGTCCCTTTGGCTGCTGTTTCTGTCAAAGGGGTTGGAATTACTTGGCCTGCCTTACTTCCTCCATTTTATTTTGATATTTAAAATAGCAACTACACATAAAACCTGTGTTAATAATAGCTGGCATCAATACAAACCAATATTGTATGAGACAAAGTTTTAGGAGTCACATTTCCGAAATAAGAGCTATCAAAGTTAGAATCAACTTTGATTTTTATTAGCAACACATAAAACCTGTATTCATCAATAGCTGCACGCATAGCACGACCACCGCAGAAACGGGTTTTGTCGACGGAAGAATCGACAAAATGTCAGATCAAAAATGAAATCTGTCATTTTGTCAATTCTTCTGTCGACAAAACCCGTTTCAACGGAGGTCATTCTACGCATGCTGGTATCAATAATTTATTCTACCTATTTTTTGACATACAAACAATAACATAACAATATATATAACAAAACATTCTGATGAATTGAGAACCTCAACTGCTTTGAAAATGTCACTTAAAGAAACACATATGTATTCAATAACACTTATGTAACATCATGGCTGTTTCTCAGAAGGGGTAAGTAGAATTGTACCTAAAATGAATATATTTTATTTTCAGTTATTTGGAGGTCTGCTCATCGCAGTAGGCCTTTATGCATTCATAGACAAATGGCAAGCCACAGGACTAATAAAAGTAAGTTTATTTATTACATTTACCGAGTGGTTCACAGACACACTGCAGAAGACTGCGTTACTTGGAGATGCGTCGCGTATGTGGTTGTGATCCTCAGCATTGAGGATTATAACAAAGAATTTATCTGTATCAAGAATAGATCTATCATATGTGGGCTGTAGTCTACACTAGGCTTTATTTTCAATAGCCAATAGCTGCCTAGATTATTGAGACACCCTGTATACATAATATCATTCTTGACAGCTATGTAGTAAATGACAGCATAGCTTACTTATGTCTTTTTCACTAAGAAAAGTGTTACCTAAACAATTGAGCCTAGCATTGAAAATCTTCAACATGTGATTTAGATATTCATTAAAAGTGTTCGTCAAAACGAGCAGCACGCGTAGCATGACCACCGTAGAAACGGGTTTTCTCGACGGAAGAATCGACAAAATGACAGATCAACGAAAGAAATCTGTCAGTTTGTCGATTCTTCCGTCGACAATACCCGTTTCTACGGTGGTTATGCTACGCGTGCTGAAGTAAAACTAAGCACCTTTTGTAGTACCTTATTTCTCCACATAATGTCAAAATAAACTGGCCACTCAATTGATAGTCTTGATTAAAAAAGCCAACCGTAAAACGGACGTGGGTTCAGATTTCTCATATCACCGAGATAGACTCAAACAAAGGTCCAATTATAATTTGATTATTTTGTGGTTTTTTGGAGAACAAGGAAAATGTTATCTAACTCAGTTGTTTATGCAGACTCTGCTTTAATAGTATTGTTATTGATATAAAAAATACTATAAATAATAACAGCCGCATGGGTAGATCTTCAAGGTTAAGCAGCCCTTGCCAAGGTTGGTCCGTGGATGGGTGACCATCCATTATATATGTATCCGTTTCTTCCATGCCTCGGAAAGCAGTCGGATAGGCAGTCGCTCCATGTAAAATACTGGTTTTCAGTGCATCCGGTCAGGTTAGACTGGAAGCCGACTCAAACAAACATAGTTGAGAAACAGGCAGATGATGATAGGAATTGTTAACTTCTCGCTTTTTGTTACGACCCACTGCCACTCTGTCTGTTTAGCCCCCCGGCGACAATTCTGTCAGACCACTCGGTTTTTGGTTTCCAATTCCTACTCGCATCTCGCCAAACGCTGGCGGTGGAACATGCGTATGCAGTACATTTTTTTTTATTGATAACGCGTATGTCATTCGTATTTCGAAATCAAAAGTAATTTATTCAAATTAGGCTGTGGGAATCAACACTTTTTGAACGTCGAACTTCGCTTCAACCAACTTATCTGTGCAGGCGGGAAAACACAGACCTATAATAAATGTACCAAGTTTGACATATCGATGCATTTTTTCTTGACAAGTAGCGCCACCTTGAATTGCACACATAAAATGGTCATTCATACCTGTACGTAGGCGTAGGCCCGCACATTTGTCAGCCACTTTTACCACTGCGTAGTGTTGTACTGTTCTTTCACAATTAGGTTATTCTGATTGGATGTCGCTGTCAAAATGACAGTGATCTTTATTTTCAGTACGTTAAGGTTGTTTTTTGGTTGCTGCCACTGACAAGTCTGTCAAATAACAGTGATCTTTATTCTCATACTCATATGGCTGTTGTACTTCTGTCAGACGCAAACTCACCAGTTCACAACAGATAGATGTGTAAATGTAATGGTGCGAGTCCAACAAAACTGTGCGCGAACTTCTGTGCAGGCGTTCTAAAATGGCTGCTTTAGCCGAATCATAATACGATAATAATATGAATGACGTTACAATTCGTAAAATGGCACGTTTCGTAATGACTTTAGTCAGAAAGTGACAATTCATAATATTAACTGCGTCTGTGACCATTTTAAGAATTTAACGTGATCCATATTATTATTATCCTATTATGATTTTGCTAAAGCAGCCATCTTAGGCCACCCAGCACATTATTCGCGAAAATTTTGAACAGCACAAAATGTTCGCGTACTGAGCGTGCAGATCAGTTTCCACATGCAAAGTTGTGTGTAACATTTGCTCGCCCACAGAGCAGCACATCTGTTTCGAACATGTCAGTTCGAGAGCCTATAACCAAAATGTTTGCCACATCTATTTACTACCAAAACAATTTAAAATCTGTAGATTTGGTTATTCTGATTCCAAAAATACTAATTTTTAGAAATATTAAACAACACGCAATAAGTTTGCTAAAAATATTTTTTATTCGGTAAAGAGATGAGTGAAGGTCGGTCTCCTAAGCTACTAAACTGAGTGCGTTAACAGCGAGTGCATGTTCGCTGACGCAACTCCATCGACGAACGTTTGCGCGCACACAAGTTCGCAGTTGTGCGCGAACATTGCGGTGAACACGCGCACATTTTGTTCATATTTACTTGAACGAGTTGACCGGAAGAAAGATTTGAAATCGCGCACCATTGGAATCACGCCTGCTCGTTTCTTAAAATGTTGCGACAGTGAATAGGGTATGCCGACAAAATACAAAGATGACTCCTTGTCTTATATAATATCTTGTCGTTAAACATTGTTAAATAAACAGCGACACGTTTATTACATAACATCCTTTTAAGGCAGATGCAACTGGCCCTAATTTGCACATTGTCCTGTCGACGCTCGCTTCTTTGATCGCGATATAGTTAAAAACTACTTTAAACCCTCACACGCAAAGTTCAGTTTGCTCGACAACATCAAACATTTTTATGACTTTTTCAATAGTGAAAGTCATTCTGAAATTAACTTCATTTGAATTAGTACAAAGTTGGTATTTTATACAGACTTTTTGTTTAAACTTTGAACTAACAATGTGGAATATCAAGAATCCACGCGCCAGGGACCTATTTGAATTAATTAGCAAATTTCTGAGGCCATTTTTTTTGGTATTATACTTGGCGTACACTACGCGACACTCTATGTATGCGTATGTACCGTGTTTTACAGTTTTACCGTTTGAACTAGTAATTTGCTACTTATACAATTATTATCCTCGTGTTGTTGTAGATCTTGGTTCTCATACTTAAATAAGGCTATGTTGGATTTTGAACGCTTGGCAACGCGCCGAGATTAAAAATTTCAACCTTGCAATAATGGCTTTAGATGTTGATACCAATTTATATTCTGTCTGATGCCTTTCCCAAATATGCATACACTATTCTTCTTCATCTTAGCGTCTCGATGGCAATCTCAATTGTGTCGGCCGGCCCAGAACTGAGCTACTAGTTTAGCGTCCATCAGTTCCTGTAATGTACAAACAACAGGACACGCAGGACACAATGCATACGCCATTTTAACCTGCAGACAATACAACATTTTCTATTTATTTTCAGCTGGACACCGTCTACGATGTAATGCTGAACATAAGTCTCCTGATCGCTCTACTCGGTGCCGTAGTCTTCGTAGTCAGCTTCGCGGGCTGCGTCGGTGCTCTCAGAGAAAACACGTGTTTGCTCAAGTTTGTAAGTAACAAACAAATTCATTTATTTACCTTATACATCGTGCTTAAACATACAAATTTGATGTTAAATTAGAGCCAACAGAAAACTGACAGGTTTTACATGGGGTCAAGCAAGTTTGTGAGTAACACTATATCATGTTGATCAGTCTTCTGATCGTTTTGCCAAGTCACAGGCCCATGATCGGCATAAAAACTCTGACACCTAGTTAGGCACTAACCACACGATAAAGAAGAACGTTTTGCGCGGTGGCGTGTTAGTAGTCAGGTTCGTTATTAGTATTTTGTTCATCAGAATTCTGATCCTACTGCGCGCCAGCGAAGTTTTCGAACTGCGTCGGCGCTCTCGGAAAGAATACGAGCACGGCATCGCTGCAGCATGTGACCACTGGGTTGCCGTCTTCCGTGGGGTCACTGCGTGCGTGGGCAGTCCCCATTTAGAGAGCGCCCGTGACTCCAAAATGTTCTTTAACTGATGGTGGCGGTTTCGGTGTGAGCCTCCCCGACGACTTCTCTAAGAGATTCAGGCCCTTAGAGACTTCAGAATGCTTTAATTTTTTTGTTGTTTTCCACGCCAACAAAATCAAAATCAAAGTATTTATTTCAAGTAGGCCAGTTACAGGCACTTTTGAACTTTCGAAACAAAGACAATAATGAAATGTAGCTACAGTCCCAGTCACAAGGCATAAAACTGTGAAAGTACTGTGGTTGCCCATTCTCTAGCATAGATCTCTATGGAGAAGAACGGGCAAGAAACTCCATGGTCACTCTTTTAAATCATAATATTGTTACAAAACCTTGGTTACATCATTCATGTTGAGATGGTGCATTATGTGAGAACGATGCAGCAAGATGTGTACGTTAAAAGTGTCCATAGTAACAACAAAAAGACTATTCAAAAATAAAATAAATTATTAAAACAGCCAGTGGCAGCTAAGACAACAATTAAAAGCACACCTATTACTTGGGTACTTACCAATCAAAAAGACTGTGAAAGATAATTTATGGAATCAGGCGTTATTTTGTGGAAATCCATGACATTTAAATGTTATGCAAAATATTTAGTTTTAATTCCGTTTAAACTAGGGTAAAGAGAGTGACTCATGAGATGACGAGTAATGTAGAAGTATGAAGGAAGAAGACATGCTACGCTGACCCAAAATAAATTGGGACAAGGCCAGGCGGATTATGAATACCTCTTAAACTAGATCATTAATTTATATAGATTATTGCACAACATTCAACAAATTGTTTTTGCAAAAAACCCTTAATGTCATCCGTTTTATCTATTAGCATGACAATAGTGTGGTGTTATCTCTCTCTTATCAGTGCAGTAGCAGCTTGTGTTGTTATCGGCACGCGTCTACATAATGCAAATTTACGCTGTTGTTAACGAACATATTATGTGGGTGCCTTTTTACAGTTGTATGAGTTTTCCCTCTATATTTAACTAGCTTTTGCCGGCGGCTTTGCTCGCGTTAATTTAGAATTTGACAATCAATTCGGGTTGTACTCTGCTTGTAATACATAATTCAATCATGATTCGAAAGACACGTGGCGCCATCTATTACTATAAGAACATTATTGTTGTTTTCCTCAGAATTAGTGCTTTTTTTCGGGATGAAAGGTACCGTGTGTCCGTTTCGGTACACCTGACAACGTATATGCAAAATTTCAGGATGATCGGTTCAGTGGTTTAGGCGTGAAAAGGTAACAAACAAACAAACTTACTTTCGCATTTATAATATTAGTTAGGATAGGATAGAGGTACTCTTCTCCGACGGCCTCGTATGTCTATTGGTCGCAAGCATTCCTGCTGAGCGGGGTTTCGATTCCCATTTCGGGTAAACTGTTACTGGGTTGTAGGTACTATAAAGCCATCTGCCTAACCTTTCTGGAAAATACGTGCGTGATGTTATGAGTTATTTATTTTATCATTTAAGTATCTACACATATAAGGAAACATCATAACATAACTTAGCTTATCTCAAAAGAAACATCATTTTTAGAAATTAAATTTGATTTAGAAAGAAAGAAAGAAAAAATATTTATTAGACTCACACAGGACAAAACACAAAAAAAAATGGATGAGATTACACAAAACACACACCACAACATTACACACACACACACACAACCACACACAAATTGCATTATTTTTTATTTTTTGCATTTATAACCACATTTCAAACCTTTTCCTCCTGTCTGATCAAATTGATTTATAGTGTAGTTCATTAATGCCTGTTATATAGTGAATCATCGTAATTGTTGGAATTTAATTTAATTTGCGGTTGTATTTCCTGTTAAATTTGAAGTTATTTAGTCTGAGGAAAACATAACATCACGCCTGTATTCCCCGAAAGTTTAGGCAGAGGTAATAAGGTCCCATAAAAATAGATGGATAAATTTTATCACAGCGTTCAGTACGTCTAACCAAAGATATCCAAGCAATGAAAAAACATTTAATAAAGTGATTTTATTTTGACCTAAAATCATTGGATAATCAACAATTATAGTGTATTTTCGTTAGCAGATTTTTTTTCTTGTAAGTATCTAATGCGTTTTTTTTTATTATTTTTTTACCATTGTCCTTATTTTGGTGACTGGCTGAATGATTTCTAAAAGTTTGTCCATCTATCTTAATGGGACCTTGTCCTTGAGCATAAGCATAATCAGCCTATAATGTTCCCACTGCTGGGACACAGGCCTCCTCTCTGTGAGAAGGAATGGGCTATAATCCACCACGCGGGCCCAGTGCGGGTTGGTAGATGTCACATGTCTTCGAATTTTTGGTTCTAGGATGTTTTCCTTCACCGTTTTTGAGAGCATTTGCCTTGTAATTGGCAAAATATGGCTGTTTCTGTATTTAAATTATGTAACACCTTGACTTGTACCCGTATTTGCAAAATAAAATATCTTTATCTTTAGCATGGCCCGCCTGGCTGGGTTCGAACCCACAACTTACTGCACGAAAGTCGGAGCCGCCACCACTGGGCCACCGCTGCTCTCAGTCTCTTGACCTTGTCCTTATATACATATAATAGTACACCTAAATTTTGCCAGTTATAAATCCTAAGTATTGGGCGAGACTATTGTCATATCAAAATCAAAAGTCATTTATTCAAATTAGGCTGATCATCAGCATTTTTTGACAAGAGACAGTCCCCCAAAACGCCCTCTTCGACACTTCCTAGTGTTTTAGCTGAGACGAAGAAGTGGCGGAACAAACTCTCCAGCAACACATCTGGCTGCTAGGTTAGAAGAAACAGATTTCATCCATCCCACGCTAAGCTGTCCGGTTAGCTTAGCGTGGGTAAGGCCCCCGACAAGGTAAACCGATGACTGGTGAAGACCGCTGGATGTGAGATGCACAGAACTGGTCAATGTGGTGACACTTGAGGGGCAGGGGCTAGGTTCGGTGATGGACGTCTTTGGGTGAGATAAGATTGATGTAGCCCAAAAAGATTTTAGAAAGAGAGACTACCGTGAATAGAAAGACAGTGGTGAATCGAGACAAAACTTTGAAAAAGGATATTAACGCTGAATTAATATAGTATGATGGAATAAATAAATAAATAAATGAATGGATAAAATAAGGAATGAGCACATAAGAGGAAGTCTGAAAGGGGCGCCGGTGAATGAAAAGTTGTGTGGTAATCGATTATCGTGGTATTGCGAGTAGGTAACTACTTTGTTCGCGTTGTCTGTACCGTCTTTGTAAGTATATTTAAGTGTCCTTGATCTAGCCTATCCTAGAAGCCACAAAGTCAAAATTTGGTTTAGCCTATTATAATCATTTTCCTCCACAGTACTCCCTATGCCTGCTCATCCTATTCCTGGTTGAAATGGGGGGCGCCGTCTGCGGGTTCGTGTTCCCTCGCTCCCTCCATGGACTGCTGGAGCTGAGCTTCACTGAACGAGTGGTCCACGCGTATAGAGATGACCCTGATCTCCAGAACTTCATCGATTTCGCTCAGAGTGATGTGAGTATTTTGAATCGTTTGTGAGTAATTTATGTTTGGCTGTTCTTTCGTTTCCACTAAATTTTTTCCTGTTTATAGTTTTTTAATGAATACCTTTTATAGTTAGTTAGACGTGTTTGGTTTGTTGTAAAACGTGTTAAAAATGCCGAAATCAGGAAAATTTGAATGTATAGTAATCGTGATATGCTGTGGGCCCGCATATAACAAAACTGGAGCCCTGAGACAGTTATACAGGGTCGCGGCAGACCGAGGAGAAGATGGCGGGAGGCCTTGGATGGCTTTTTCGTCAATTGGCGAGAAGAGGCGCAACATCGAGAAAAGTGGGAGGATAGGGGGATGCCTTTGCCCAGGAGTGGGACAATTCAGGCAAACAAAAAAAAAAAAAAATCTTATTTGGTTTTGGTTGGCTGACTGTGGTCACTGACTGATCTTTAATTGCTAGTGTGACTGATCCTATAAGCAGACGCCATGACTTCAGTTGTTAGACCCTGGGTATTTCTGAAACACCAGAGATGCCGATGACGGATGGTCCGTTACGGACGCCTTTCTATAAACCTATGCAATTTTTCTCCATCTTCCAGTTCCACTGCTGCGGCCTAACCTCAGACGGCTACATGGACTGGTCGAAGAACGAGTACTTCAACTGCTCCTCTCCGTCAGTGGAGCGCTGTGGCGTGCCTTTCTCGTGCTGCATCAACGCGACCGACATATCCTCGGGGCTTGTCAATATCATGTGCGGGTATGGCGTGCAGAACTATCCGGTGAGTAATGCCAAGTCTACGATGGAAAGACCGAGGTACCAAGTGTCTTTTAATATGTCCTCGCAGTAGTTTTGAAAAGTAGAGTATGCTTCTTGGGGATAAAGGTGTCTTTGCCTTGGGCGAGCTTAAGGATCTCAGGATTCTCTCTTAACTCCTTCGCTTCGCCCAGCCTTCACCCAGTACAGCTTTTGTAAGCTGTTACCGAGTTCGGTTTGGTAGGAAAATAGCTCTTTTAGGCGGTTCCTGAGTGTCTTAAAAGCGAGTCTTGTGACTACTGTCGAAACCAGAACCTATTAAGAAGAGTGAAGTACGTATCCTCAGGTTTTCAGACATTTTCAGTCACCAATCCAAGTTTTGACCTTGGATAGTGTTGCTGAACCTGTTTAAAACTACTCGTCAACATCATGTGCAGGTATAGTGTGCAGAACTATCTGGTGAGTCTTCCGAAATCTAAGATAAGCATTCTAGGATGTAAAGCAATGTACAGTGGTTCCGTGCTGCAGGGAACGGGTGCCCAGGTGCAACTAAAAATAAATATGTGAAATCATATGCGCTAGAAAGTGCAGATTGTCCACTTGTCAAAGTCATCTGGTCTTCTTCTTGGTCGCCTCGGCTGCTAGTTTTGAGGCTCAGCGGGCAGGATAGGAGGTGGAGCATAGTTAGCGACACAGCTCCGTACCCACAGCCCACCGATGATCGTCGAGGTAGCCCCCGAGTTGTAGTTAAATCTAGACTGAAAAGCGACCAGGCAAAACACTAAGCGCCATCTCTCGTCAAAGGAAGGAACTTAGCGGATAGCTGTAATGTAACAATTACAACAATAACAGCGCCATCTATGGGGAAATACACAAAGCGTTTTCAATCAAGTAAGACTTCAATAAAACATCTTAATAAGATGTTAATAATTATTATCTTACTCTAACACCAGGTTAGGCACTAACTACACGATAAAGAAGAAAAATTATTGTCATCAAATAATATATGGTCTGAAAAATATTGACAATTATTTCTTTGTGAAACATAACAAGGGCAGAGATGTATTTGTCTGTTTTTTTTTATACAGACCTAACACCAAAGTAATCGTTATGTGGTGCTGTGGTGGTGCATACGTTGTGTCGTGATAACATTATTGTAAGGCGGTATTGGGGCTCATTGCCTATTTACCACTACGCTATAAAGGGTGTAAAAGTACCCTCAACGAAGCCGAAAGGCACTTGTTCTCACCGTCATTGCGATATTTTTTTTGTTTTAACCATACCTGGGAACCTTCTAGTTACGGAGATATTGGGGGTCAAAGTTCCAACTTTTTCACAAGTTTTTTTTTAAATACAAGTTTTTATGTTATAAATTTACTTTTTACAACCCCCGTACTATTAAAAAACAACAACTACTTTGGCCCTTACAGACTAACATACATATGATAAAATACAAATTGTGTTAGTAAATAGAACCTCTATTAGATATCAAATGATTTTGATGTTGTTTTGTTATTAAATTGAATGCACAATGTTTTAAGTGCGTCACTTTGAGTCCTACCGTAAATCGTGATTTTTTAACCCAAATAAAAAAGTCGTTTCTCAGCAATAATTTTTGCGTAGAGTTACTTAGTTCGATGTACTGAACGCTTGGTTGGTCGGCTTCGTGAAGGGTTTTTTTCACCCTGTATAAAAAACGCCACTCTTCCTCTCTGCTTTCTTCCAACTAACAACTAGTCTCTCATCTCCCTTTTTCAAATTCCAGGTGGCCGAAGCAAGCAAACGCGTCTGGACGAGCGGCTGCATCGAAATCGTCCGCTCCTGGGCCGAGCGCAACCTCTACACCATCGCGTCCGTAGCATTAGGGGTGGCCCTATCCCAACTGTTCGTGATCTACCTCGCAAAGACCCTGGAGGGGCAGATTGAGTTGCAGAAAGCCAGGTAGGAGTCACATTGCCGGCTGCGGCCCACTGCCGGACTTAGGATTGTTTTAAGGATGAGGTAATGTGGATACGTTTAAGTGGATCTAAATGTAAGAATCTACAGGTATAGTATTGTCAGTGGAGTAACATAATAAGAATTTATACCACTGCTGAAGCTCAAGCCAACTAAAAAGTCCTGTCGATCCTGGCTGTCATTCGTAGTTTCTTTGGCAGTCATTACGAGTGGGTCAGAAATTGGAAAGTTGGGTAACTGGGTTGTGGAGGCAGTCGCTCCATGCAATGTACTGGTATTCAGCTACTTACAGTTACACTGGAAACCTATAACAAAGTTGAGAATATGATGGAATGATGGTTACATTGCCACTAGCATACATCGTCTGTAAATCATTTCGATATTTTTTGTCTGGAATATAATTGTATCTTTTATCTTTTGGCTTAGCGTTGCCATACAACGTGGCAACGCCGCCAGTCTCTTGGGTACATTACCAATTGACAGCGTTGAGGAATTTTTTGACGACATTTTTTAAGTTTATTGTTAAGTTAGTTACTTTAGGTTATTTTAATTTGTCTGGAATAAACACAAAAGTCTTTGGTTTATTTCTTTAAAAAAATGGTCTTGACTCGGAAAATCTGATTGGCTAAACGGTTTGTTGACAAAAAGTCGGACTCACAAAATTTCTGATTCGTAGAAATGCTTCCTTCGACTTTTAAGAAAATATACATTTTTATCCTACTCTCAAACTAATAAATTTTAATCTTATTTCAGATGGCAAACCTGAAACAGGGGCACATTGGGCGCATACCGCGACGAGTGTCGACGAGCGCTCCTGTAGCACTCAGAGCCTCGCACGGGACTCGAACCCGCGCCCCCCGCACTCCACATGTGATTCCACCACCACTGGGACTAACCACGGTAACATGTGAAGTGTGACTTGACTATAAAGAACTGGAATCGTTCGCGTCTAATGTGCCATCGACTTTAAAAGATTCCGTAGTGATTTTCTGACACATTTAATGTGCCATTTTGTGGATTTTCAACCCTAATTCGTGATGAATAGGGTAAAAAATTGTGTGCAACTAAAAATTTGCGATTTTGCTATGTGCCATCTAAGTAGCGAACAAACAAATATGTAGATGTGCCATCGACTTTTTATATATCCATGGTGAATTGATTTCGCTTTGTTGGGAATTTTACTTATTTTTTTTAAAGGTAGGAGCTAATTACATGCCATGTAAAAGTTTAATACTATCTTCAAGAAGATTCCATATATTTTCTTAATACCAATTTTGTTGAAATTGGTGTAGAAAATAAAAAAGTTAGTTAGTTTTCTTCATCCTTCCTTTGTCAATGATAAAAATGTATTTTAACAGAATAAGAAACAACGAAACGACATCATCATTTCAGCCGAAATACGTCCACTGCTGGACATAGGCCTCCCCTAAGTGTCGCCACATTGATCGGTCCCGTGCGTCTCGCATCCAGCGAAACGAAACGACATATTTAACATAATTTGTATTGCCAGTTAAAAAAAAATAGCAATTTATTTCACTTAGTATTGCCATGCCTAAAAAATAAATAAAATTCTCCAACAAAAAAAAAAACAGCATTTACGAGAAGAATCTCAGGACAGTTCGGAATTGTATTTCGTATCATCACGCCGGCCCCAAAGGGAGTTGGCAGATCTCTGCGAGCTTTCTTATTTAAGCGGCATTATTGTGCATATTACTATAATAGGTGTAATTTAAATGTATGTTTGCCAATTAATGGTGTTAATATCTGTAGCTTTTAAAATGTATCTTTATGTGTATTGATGGTATTTTTTCGTTTTGGGGTAAGTAGAACTTGGGCGAGAAAAATTGTGGACGGATTTTTTTGATTTTTGTCGCTCAATCGTCAGTATTATCCCAAAAAAACCTTTAATATGAAATTTTAAGCTTTGCCAAAAATGTTCCGCCATAAATCAAATCCACATTTCAAGCAACTAACAACTGTTATCATTAACACTAGAAACGGGATATTACCATGTTAACTATTTGCTTTGAGTTCCCGATATTTCGGCGCTGTTGCAAGCACCATGATCACGGATAAACAGAAGTTACCAACAGTAAACATGGTAAATATCCCATTTCTAGTGTTAATGGTAATGTTAGTGACCATGACAGTTTAAACACTTATAACAACTGTTATTTAGTGATAAACTATAAATAGTTGTTATCGTTGCTATTTAGAAGACCCGAAGACCACCGCTACGACACATCGCAGCGGCAAACTCGCCAGACCGCAGTTTTATTCTTAGCGTGTTGATGGCAATCTAAATTGTGTCAGCCCAGAACTGAGCCCCTAGTCTGGCATAAATTGCTAAAAAAACATCACGTGATTGATGGACCACCCCCTTGCTGCTAAGGCTAGGTTTTTGTTCATTGCAAAATTACATAATTGATTCTTTTTCTCAAGTCACAATATTTTAAAATATCCATCCACATGTCAAAAGTTCAACTTACCCTATAAAACCAGTATAAGACCATGTATTACATAATATGTTAGTTAATCTTGCATTTATAACGGACTGTATATACGGCGTCTATATTATAATCATAGGGTATAATATCCTGTGAATATTATGAATTTAATTCTCAATAATCTTTTAATGTAAGTATCTTTTTGGTACCGATACCGATTACTTTTTGCAAATTAAGGTGGAAACATCAGGGTAGCCCGCTCCTTACGTTTTTAGCAATTTACAGGTCAGTGTCAGGTTGAATGTTGATTAAGATATGATTCGCGACCGTAACAAATATGGCTTAACAGAGTTATAGTCATTAAACTCATCAATACAACCCTCTAAGTTCATATAATTCCATTGAATGTCTTTTTCAAGAAATTGTCATTAAATGGGATTAAATGAACTTAAGAGGTTGTCATCATCATTATCATCTGCCTAGCCTTTTCCCAACTATGTTGGGGTCGGCTTCCAGTCTAACCGGATGCAGCTGAATACCAGTATTTTACATGGAGCGACTGCCTATCTGGCCTCCACAACCCAGTTAGTACTGGGTAATACGATATCCCTTGGTAAGACTGGTTGTCAGAATTTTTGGGCCACTGACTACCTGTAACGACTTTAAGGGGTTGTATTGATGATTTTACTGATTAAATCCTGCAACTACATACTTGTCACGGTCGCTAATAATATTTTGTTTTACATATAGCCTGAAACTGACCTGAATTTCGCGGGCTACCCTGGTGTTTCCACCTTAAGGTATTAGGCCCATTTCAGACCACATTTTATTTTTATTTTTTTTCAATAATCGGATATGAGTTACTTTGGGAAAGTTATTTAACCCTTTATAAGGCAAAGGGAATATTTTTCAGCTCATTAATTAAATAATGAGTTCCTGGTAGGTATTCCATTGTTATACAAAGGTTATTTAAAGACATCAATCACTCATTAAATATTCAAAAAACATATTTTTTGTTTAAAAAAGTGAAATTAATTTTCTACCAATAATACCTATGCCTATTTGGCATTATTTTCCGACTCCCAGATCGTTATGCCTGTTAAAGGGTTAATATAACGGGTAGGGTCACCTCCTTGAAGGATACAGGAAACAAAATGGCCACCGCGTTTAGTTAACAGAGTCAGAACATAATATACCGCATGTGAAAAAAAAAATTGTATTATAAGCACAAATATTATACACTTGCAACTTTGAAATTAGACCCATTTAATAACAGTAAAGATTATTTAAAACCATGTTTTTAACGAAAATTACAATCAATACAGTAGATGAAAGTATGAAAGTTGTGAAGTGTATACATGTTAGTGCTCGTTACTGTACACATTAATATAATTCTATTTCTAAAATCATGTAGCTCCATTAATTTGTATCGGTATTGGTGCAGTTATGAATGTTACGTTTAAATACTAATTAATGAACAAATAGTGTAATAATTTTAATAATTATCATATTATTGTCTCACGAACAAAAAATCTTCCTTTATTAATGTTTAAGTAGGAAAAATATCTGAATTGTGATACGTTTTTATTCCACTTTTCTTCAATGAGATGTTGCCTAGAAATGGGACATATTTATGCTCAATTTTTCCCAAAATTAAAATTCCACAAGACTAAAAGGTGTTGTTTTTTCCACTTTATGTAGTAGACTGATTTAATTTATATTAAAAAAAAAAACAACAACATGTATGCATGAGCTGTTTCCGACAGATTTGATTTCGGTCTAAAAATATTGTTACTAAATTAAAATTGTCGAAATTATGTAAATACAACATTAGAAAATTGTTGATTTTCATATCATTGGAAAAAAGTTAATTATTAATATAAAAATTCTATTTAAATCGTCCCATTGCACGCGAGTGCTCATAATTTTGTTGATCGCTCAATTTTGTCGTAGTTAAAAGTTGTTCATTTGACTGTTATTATAAAAATTCTATTGTGTCAAACTTACTTTCATCACCAACCAACAATATAAGCTTTTCGTCACTTTCAAAAACAAGCATTATCATTACAAATATTAATTTTAATTCTAGTTTATAAATAAGCAATATTATAGAAACTTTTAAACTTATAACGGTTGATTAGTAAACTCGAATCAAAGTCACTGGTCGATCAATAGTTACTATGTAATATTACTAATTCCGCATTTATACATAATTAATCTACGTAATACATTGTCACTGCAATACCCCATAATAATAGTACAGGGACTTCGACGCACAAACGATTACCACGTATTCAGGACATCATTCAGAACGCCCACATAGAATTTTTTCATAGGTTATTTTAAAAAAAGCTGTTCCATACATGTCAGTGTGATTAATATAATATTAATAAGGTTGCTTGTTGTTCCATTGCTCGCGAGGTTGTCGACATGTGGGACGTGAATACAGCAGTCATTGTGCCGATAGTCGTGTCGGCCAATGGCTTAATAGCCAATAGCCTCGACCAACATCTGAGGAGGCTCTCGCGTGGCAGCTGGATCAAGGCTAGGCTTGATTCAGAAAGCAGTACTTCTGGACACGGCGCGTATCGTTAGGAGGTTCCTCTCTAAAGAGCCCTGACCACCGGTATCTCAGACCCTGTTCCCGATACCGGTGGGTTACTATTTTTTTACATTTTTAAATGTTTTTTTTATATTGCTTTGTATAGAAATATTTAAAAATGTAAATTATATGTATAAAAATAAATAAAGAAAATAATAAATTTATTTCTCAAAAAACTTAGTAATATTTTACAGAAAAATAGTTTGGCAGTATTCATTTCTAATAAGTGGATGTAGCCACTGCAACCGAACTAGGCAATGCCTGTATTTCGGTTTTCAGTGCCTTTTCCCTGGACATTTTAGCAATAAAATTCCAACAAAGGAAATATGGTTGGTTGTACTACTAATTAAATTTAAATTTTGCATGACTTATAACTTAAATGCTACATTGTTTAAAGTTAAATAGGATCTATACGTGAGTGAGAAGTGTTTATGAGTGCGTGTGAACTAGTAGGTGACTTATGTGGAGTTTGAGTGATGTGGGTGCATGTGTGTGTTGGTGTATGTGGATATGTAAAGGTGAGTGTGTGTAAAAAAAACAGCTGTTCCATACATTTTGACCGTGTAAATCTCAAAATCGAAGCATTTATTTCAATTAGACCAGGCACTTTTGAACGTCAAAAAAAAAAGCGAAGCTACAGTCACCAGGTATAATAACTTGTGAAAGTACTGTAGTTGCCCTTTCCAAAGCGTAGATCTCTATGGAGAAGAATGGTCAAGAAACTCTATGGATACTCTTTTAGATCAAAATCTTGGTTACATCACTCATGTTGAGATTATACTTTTAGCAAACAGAAGCGAAGATGTTTAAAAAAAATAAACGAGGTTCACAAAATAATGAATACAACCGTTTATTCTAACTTGGAACAGAATATCAATCAACACGAATTCAATTAACACGTAATTGTTTACAAAAATAGTGATTAAGTTCACAAAATAGGAAAATATAAATCTTACAGCCCTTTGAGCGATATTCCCAACAAGCGTCTCTCGCGACCAGAGACAATTTTTAAGTTGTCACTCCTTGCCATAGAACTAACAACATCTGCTACGTAAAACCTCATTTCTTCCTAAAAATACATATAAGGTCTATCTTTTCATACACGAAATATTTTAAGAGTAACTTCTAAAAGTCGTAAATTCGCCATATCAACGAAAAAAAATTTTTTTTTTTTTTTTGCAAAATTATTATAATTTCGAATTTTTTTGAGACTTTTTGCATAAAACCTTTATTCCCATATTCTAACAATGACAGTACGTAAATACGACGTAGTAAACTACCGTAATGGATGCTTAAAAATAAGGAGCCAGTATTTATGTTGTGGGTCAAGTAATTTTAAATTATTTATTTTTATAAAAAAATATACTCTGATAAAAAAAAAATCCCTTGAAATGGCTTTGTTATAGCCGTTAGATGATTCCCTGAAAATATTTCGTGTATGAATATTTAGACCCTATATATTATTATGTAGTAACTTACCAAGGGGTATCGTATTACCCAGTATAGACTGGGTTGTGGAGGTCAGATAGGCAGTCGCTCCATGTAAAATACTGGTATTCAGCTGCATCCGGTTAGACTGGAAGCCGACCCCAATATAGTTGGGAAAAGGCTAGGCAGATGATGATGATATTATTATGTAGTAAATGTACTTTTGTAGGAAACAGGAGAATTTTTTATTATACCTTTGGCCACATTTCTATGGGTGGGGTTCGAAATGATGTACTGGGGGCTTACTATAACGTCTTAAAGCAGGAGTAATTCCAGTGTGGGAAAGAGATAGAGCTAAAAAGGTCGCCTAGCACCATCTCTTTCCCACACTGGAATTACTCATGCTTTAACAATGACGTCACATTGTAGGTCACCTGAACACGTGGGAACCGTTTGCGCGTCGATGTCCCTTCCATATCGACAATAGTTAAATTTCCACATAATAGTTAGGTGCAATACTTTATAATAAATACATATATATTAGGTGCCAGTTCAGTGAACATTCCAGGCGTTTCCATTAAAGCTGTACCTCTGTAAAGTGACACGAGGTATTTAGAAAAATTAAATCCATTTAAAGACAAGAAAGTGTTGGTACAGACGCCAGCATATCAAGCTACTAAAATATGTCAAATTTCTTTAATAGATTTTCAACTTTATCGTTAAAGCATTAGGTTCAAGGTTGATTGGGAAAATTAGCATATCAAGCTACTAAAATATGTCAAATTTCTTTAATAGATTTTCAACTTTATCGTTAAAGCATTAGGTTCAAGGTTGATTGGGAAAATTTGAAGGTTTCCCAATCAACCTTGTAGCTTCATGTGCTAGCGTCTGTACAACTCAACCTTTAGGTTGGCAACACTGGTTGCTGTGTCTTTATTCTCTATTCTGTGTATTGCTACGTCATTATTTCAGTTGTGATACGTCCACCACTGGACTATCAGAATACAAACATTAAATTAGCTAGCGGGACTCCACAGGAGTGTTTTCTAAACACCGGTCGGGCAAGGTGTTATTAGATTTTTCCATCAGCAATTTCTCGATAGCAGCCACGGAGTCTGGATTTGTGCCCGGTTGATGGCAATAGGCTCCCCCCTCATTACATGGGACTCAAACATAACTGGTGAAATGCGGGTGTACTGTTAGGTACACCTCTGCCTAAGCCTTCAGGGATTACAAGGCGGTGTAATGTTTTTCGAGGTCAACAAGGACTTCAGCATTTTTTTTTTTTTAATGCGATAATCAATATCTAAACGTTTTGCCTATAATGTCTGTGGGGTATCGCTAGCTAATTTGATTTAACCCTCTTTAAACAATGATTTTTTATGATTAGGAAAAGTGCTCATTTCTTATACCATAGAGTTCATTATCGAATATTATTTTATTGTAACAAGTGTAACGCATTGAGTCGTTAGTTATACTTATTTAATTGTACTCATGTAGACTAAAGGTTAATCAATAATTCCATGAAAATGTGATTATTTGTGTTAATTTAATTATTAAGTAGTAATTTTCTAAATGTTTTTCAAAGTGATTTAGGGTGTCTACACACATTTTCGGGTCCGCCGACGCGATGGAGAAGGCTGGTCAAAGCTGATTGTAGATGGTGTGTCGACCAGCTTAGTCCCAATCTGACCAATGACGTCAAGCTATTTTGAAATATAAAATGACATTGATAGATGTTCAACCAATAACGATGCTTGGTAAAAGCTATGCTAGTGCCATTACATTAGAGTTGCTTTCCCCATTACTACTCAAATTCAGCTTTCATTCGGGTCCTGATCGGCAAACTTCGTGTTCGGGATACTTTGAGCCAATCAGAGCGGCTTATTCCCGAATAAATCGATCAAAATAATTTATTCGACTCGAACATGTGGGTAGCATCGCTTACGATCACATTACCACGTTGAATTTTGAGTGCTATGGGTAAATATTGTTCTAATTGCCAATGTGGAAGGCCGTTAAAAGCTAATTGTAGATGGCGCGACCATAGCTAGGTCCCAATCTGATATTACCAGATTTTCAACGAATACCGATGCTTGAAACCAGTCATGCTAGCGCCATTAGTTTCACAGTTGCCTTCCCCATTAGACCTTAACCGACTTCAAAACTAAGGAGGTTATTAAAATCTTGTCTTGTTATCGACTGCAGTATAAATATATCATAAAATAGTTAAACAAGTTAAATATTATTGTTTTCTCAGTTATTTTATCTCTGACAATATGCAAAAACAACCTTATAGTAACGGGCATAAGGATCATTGCGATTATGACAGCCTTGTCAGTGGTAGCGACTTAATATCAACTTTATTGGAATATGTATAAAGATCAAAATCAAAGGTAAAATAATTGAGAGGACAAAACTCGATTTTAACCAAATATAATCTACATGTCGTATCTTAGTGAATAAGTTTATATACTTATCGATGTACATATGTATTAGGAAATCTAGTGTATGTATTAAAGCCATTTTTATTCAATTTATGCTGAACGAAATGCTTGAGATTTTTAGCAGTTTACATGTTTCATTAACCTCTTGAACGATATTGTCACTTATGTGTATATACGTGACAAGCAAGCGCGTGCACTGTAAGTCAAACGACACAAATATGTGACAAAATGGTAGATGAAATTGTGGTATGGCGTGGAGGGCACGCGCGTGCGTTTATCCTCTGGTGGTCATAAGATTAACAAATGAAAACAATAAAATTTTGGTTTTCTAGTCCCAAGTTCAGATTTTACAGTATTATAATTTGCATTTACTTATTCCTGTATGTCAACACCACTGATTTTAGAAGCTAGTTTTTTTTAAATTTTTAAATGACTTTTTTTAGATAATTTGTTTAAGTTACTACTTCATTTACCACAAATAAATTAACGAACTGTAAAAAATGAACCTACCTAAGATTTTATTGTATTCGACGTTGCATTTTCTCTTACAAAAGACATCAGTGGAAGAAAAAAATCGTGTTGCGTCGATCCTAAGTAACATGGGACAAGAGCGATGGCAAAACTTGATTTTTGTACGCTAAAAGTCAAAGTAACAACAGCTGAAAATCTCAAGCATGTCGCTAGCCAATATCAGTTAGTATAAAGCACAATTCATATAAAAATGAAGATATTTTGCGTAAACAGTGGGAACTGATAAAAAAATACATTATTCTTGTACATTGAATACCAGTTGTCAGTGATGTAAAATATAGGAAATTAAATGAACTGTAACCTGTATTAGTTTTGTTCTTTTTATTTATTAATAACCGCATGGGTTGGTCTCCAAGGTTAAGCTGTGCTTACCTAGGTCGGCCCGTGGATGGGTGACCATCATTGCATACCGAGCTTTTGTCTCGGAAAGCACGTCAAGCCATTGGTCTCGGCTGTAGATCTTTGACAGTCGTAACTTATTGTCAGAAGTTCAAAAATCTGACAAACAGTCGTACCAAAGAGTATCGTATTACCTCAGTACTAACTGGGTTGTGGAGGTCAGATAGGCAGTCGCTCTATGTAAAATACTGGTAGTCAGCTGCATCCGGTTAGACTGGAAGCTGACCCCAACATAGATGGAAAGGACTAGGCTGATGATGAACAGGAATCATTCTAGCTATACCCCTCGCGGGTCAATGCGTAACAATGGAGGTCCAGCTGCGGTTCTGTAATTGTTCGTACCCGTTTCAGTGATCCTTAACTGAGTTATAGTTATTAATAAAACTCCATAAAATATATTGTTTATTTCTAAATTAACAATACAGATACATATTTCTTCATTTTCTCTACTATCCTAGCGTTTCTGCCAGTCTCCTTTAGGACCTATATTCCCTATACTATAAAATAAATAGGTGCAGACCTCCGACTCCATACAAGGATTCTTGTTTAGCTATATGTGTAGAATCACGAGCAATGAAATGATTTATTATTTTGTTTATTTATTCTAATGCAATGGCGAGGTCGACCGCAGCGAAGGTGGTGTGACGATCTGATCATGTTCGCGCGGCAAATGTGGCCAGAAATTGCACAGAACAGAGAGGTTTGGAGGGAAAAAGAGGCCTTTGCCCAGCTGTCAAAAAATACAATTTTGAATATTCCTATATAAATACTATATAAGGTCTACCTTTTCAAACACGAAATATTTTAAGAGTATCTTCTATAAGTCGTAAAGTCGCCATAGCAACGAAAAAAAAAATTATCGAGTTTTTTTTTTACGAAATTATTATAATTCTAAAATTTTTCGAGACTTTTTGCATAAAACCTTTACCCGGGAGAGGGCTGAAATGGAGTGCCAGTAACGGCCCCATTACGCCTTCTCCAGACGAACATCAACCACTGCGCCTGCGCTCAGGATCTGTTGCTCCAGAGCATGGCGCAGTGGTCGATTAACATCGCCGTGGTCGCTGAGCCGTACTTTGTCCCGCCCAGGGACGACTGGGTGGAGGACCTTAGCGGCTCAGTGACCATAATTGCGTCGGTCGCCGCCGGTACCCCGACCCTTGAGAGTGTCAGGAAGGGTCAGGGGTGCGTGGCAGCACGGTTCGGGGAGATCGTTGTGGTGGGAGTCTACTTCTCCCCGAGCCGAACTCTCGCCGAGTTCCACAACTCCCTCACGGAGTTGAGTGTCGTCATCGGAAGCCATTCCCTCCCCGTACTTGTTCTCGGGAACTTCAATGCCAAGAACTTGGCTTGGGGTTCTCGTTACACGGACGTGCGGGGTAGAATGGTGGAGGACTGGGCTCTGGAGACAGGCCTGGTCGTCCTAAATCGGGGTTCTGTCCCCACGTGCGTGCGGATGCGGGGCGACTCGGTGGTGGACATCTCGTTCGCCAGTCCCCCTCTGTCGCCGCGTGTCGTTGACTGGCGTGTCATGGAGGGGGTGGAGACCTATTCCGACCACCGGTACATCCGGTTCGACGTCTCCACCCAGCCCTCAAGCGCGCCGGTCCTACAGGCCCCGAGTGGTCCGCGATGGGCGCTGAAGCAGCTGGACCGGGAGCTCCTCCTGGAAGCCTCAATCGTGCAGGCCTGGGTGTCATCACCGGTCAGGCCTGCCGACATCAACAACGAGGCGGGTTGGTTCCAGGAGGCCATGTCCGAGATTTGCGACGTGGCAATGCCCCGAGTTCGGCCAGGAAGAGCCCGGCGTCAGGTGTAGTGGTGGTCGCGTGAGCTGACGTCTCTGCGCGAGGCGTGCGTTGCCGCGCGGCGCCTGTACGCCAGGCATCGCAGGCTCCGCATCCGCCCTCCGGATGCGGCAGCCATTGAGGCGGAGCTGTACGAGGGATACAGAGCGGCAAAGACCGCCCTCCAAGAGGCTGTCCGGGCCTAGAACCTAGCCCGCGAGGAGATGCTGAAGTCTCTGAACGGAGATCCGTGGGGGCGCCCTGACAACCCGGGCCCCCCCGCTGACGCAGAGTCTCCGGCCTGAGCTCGTGGAGGACTTGGTGAGCGCTCTGTTCCCTTCGCGAGGGGAGCATCCTCCCCCGCCTATGGCTCCGCCGCCGCGTGCGGTGCCGGAAGCGGACCACACCGATGACGACGTTCCGGAGGTGACTGGGGTAGACCTGAGAGTGGCGGTACGCAGGCTGAAAGCCAGAAATACCGCCCCGGGACCCGATGGCTTGCCTGGCAAAGCCTGGGTCCTGGCCTCTGAGGCTCTCGGGCCCCGACTGGAAGGGCTCCTAAGCGCATGCTTGGAGAGAGGCCAGTTTCCGCTTCGTTGGAAGACGGGGAAGCTGGTCCTCATCCGGAAGCCAGGGCGCCCTGCGGACTCTCCGTCCGCATACCGGCCCATCGTGTTGCTCGACGAGGTGGGCAAGCTCTTTGAAAGAGTCATTGCCAACCGCCTCGCCGGGCACCTTGCGGGGATGGGGCCGGATCTTGCGGAACACCAGTTTGGTTTCCGCAAGGGGCGCTCGACGGTGGACGCCATCATGCGCGCGAGAGCCCTCACGACGGGGGACGCGGTGTCCCGCGGCGGGGTCGTCTTGGCGGTGTCTCTTGACATCGCCAACGCCTTCAACTCCATGCCCTGGAGCTGCATTGGGGAGGCACTCCGGTATCACCGGGTGCCGACCTACCTTCGTCGTGTGGTCGGGGACTACCTGACGGATAGAGCCGTCGTCTACCCTGGTCAAAGCGGAGAATGGAACCGGCGAGAGATGTCGTGCGGTGTCCCACAGGGATCGGTTCTGGGGCCGGCCTTGTGGAACATCGGTTACGACTGGGTGCTGCGCGCCGACCTCCCTACCGGCGTCAGCGTAGTTTGCTACGCTGACGACACGCTGGTACTGGCACAAGGGAGGTCGCACGAGGCGGCGGCCGAAAACATGACACGCGGGGTTGCGATAGTCGTGGAGAGGATCCGGCAACTCAGTCTCGAGGTGGCACTGCACAAGTCCGAGGCCATTTGTTTTCATGGGCCTCGGAATGCGCCACCGTCGGGATCCCTACTGACGGCAGGAGGGGTTTCCATCGGCGTCGGGTCGACGTTGAAGTACCTAGGACTCGTCCTCGACAGCCGGTGGAACTTCGTGGAGCACTTCCGACGTTTGGCTCCCAAACTGGAACGGACAGGGGCTGCCTTCAAGCGGCTCTTGCCCAACCTGAGGGGTCCAAACGCCTCCTGCCGGAGGCTCTACGCAGGGGTCGTGCGGTCCATGGCCCTTTACGGGGCCCCGGTGTGGGCGCGTTCCTTGAGGCGGCAAGCCGCCCACTACCTGAACGCGCCCCAAAAGGTAATAGCCATAAGGCTAATCCGGGGGTACCGCACGATCTCCGGCGAAGCGGCTAGCCTCCTTGCCGGATTGCCGCCATGGGATCTGGAGGCGATAGTCCTCGCATGCCTGCACGAATGGCGTCCGGAGGCACTACGTCGGGGGGAAACTCCGTTGCCGCGGCAAATTGCCGCTCAGCGGACAGACCTCCGGCGTGATCTCATGGCGACATGGAGAGAGCGACTGTCGCAACCCCGAGCAGGGCACGCCACCATAGTGGCGATAAGTCCTCTCTTTGAGGAGTGGCTACAGAGGCGCCACGGCGCCCTCACCTACCGCCTGACGCAGGTCCTCACCGGACACGGTTGTTTCGGGAGGTTCCTGCACCGAATCGGGCGGGAGGAAACGCCTGCGTGTTTCCACTGCGAGGATCGTCCGGAGGACACGGTGGAGCACACCGTGGAGTTCTGCCCCGCTTGGGCGGAGCACCGCCGTGTCCTCGTAGCGGCGATTGGCGGCGGCGATCTCTCGCGTCCGGCCCTGGTTCAAGCCATGGTCCGGAGCGAGAGGGAATGGGAAGCCGTCACCTCCTTCTGCGAAGCAGCCATGCTAGTGAAGGAGGTGGCAGGACGTGAGAGGGAAAGAACCTCACGTCCCAGTCGCCGCGGGAGACGCCCTGGGCGTCGGGGGTCACGTGGTGGCTCCCGGCCACCGTAGGCGCGGGCCTGTGGACGGCGAGTTATGGGCCAGCTCGCCGTCCGGCCGTCTTATGACGACAGGCCGTGTCGACGGCGCGTTCGTGTTCCACGTGCGCCTCAAAGAGATGTCAGCAAATAAGTAGGGGTCCGCAAGGGCCGATGCCTGCCAGGGCTGCGGGACTGTTCGAAAGAGATACCGTGGCCCTGGAACACAAAGGGTAAAGAAGGAACATGGATGGCTTTTAGTCAGTACAAGTCTGACACTCCCTTCCGCTCCGCCCAGAGTGGGGGGGTCATTTGATGATTTCCCATCCGAAAAAAAAAAAAAAAAAGACCTAACAGTTTATTATTTGGAAGAACAGATTATTTTTGGTAGACTTGTAATTTGAATAAGCTCATGTTTGTTTGTTAAATACAACAATTTTGTCGGTTAATTTTGTATTAATTTTTCGGTAATTTATTTTAACACAGCTTAGTTAGTATTACAGATCTTTGGAAGTTAATTTGTTTTTTTCAAGCTTTATTATTTCTCTTTTTATATACTTCTCGTATGGAGGAAGAAGGCATGCTGCGCCGACCACAAATAGATCGATATATAAGAGCTGGAGAATGATGGTGACTCCTCTTACTTCTTCCATTTTTACCATTCTCCTGTCACTTCTTACCTTTCCCCTTCACCTTCTTTGAAGATTGAGGAGAGGGTTCAGCGACGGGCGACGGTGGAGTAGGGGGTGGCCAGTACTTATCGAAGATATCCTCAGTGGCAGCAAACCCTAGCGGCAGAATGTGACTCTTGCAGTTCCATCGCTCATTCTCCAGTTGCTCCTCTTCTTCTTGTCTTCGGTCTGCTTCGGCTTTTTTCTGTGGGATATCATAAAATATCAACACGCCTGTAATCTCCAAAGGTTTAGGCAGAGGTGTATAAAACGTGCACATTGGGATAAGGGTGAGCATATTGCTATCATAGAATAGAATAAACAGTCTATAATATTCCCACTGCTGGGACACAGACCTCCTCTCTATGAGTGGGAGTGGAATTCACCAGTGTAATCCACCACGCGGGCCCAGTGCGGGTTGGTAGATATCACATATATCTTCGAATTTTTGGTTCTAGGATATGCCGGTTTCCTAACGATGTTTTCCTTCACCGTTTTGAGATTTCTATCAACCGTGCACGAATCTAGGCTACTAATTCCTGATGGAAAAACCCAATAACATTTAGACCGATGCTCACTCAGCGCTTGCGACTATTAGGCCAATGAGGCAGTCGAATGCCTTAAGCCACCAAGAAGGCTGTTGAAAGTCATTGCAGAAATGCAGAACCCTTTGATACCCTTTTATTCGAGACCCTTTTATTACTTGTCTCACGAACGAAGGCAAATGCTAAAGGTGGAAACGCCAGGGCAGCCCGCGAAATTCAAATTTTCTTATTTTTTTTTTTGCAATTTGCCGGCCAGTGTTAGACTGTATGTTGAACAAAATATGATTCGCGTAACACGTATTTATTTACAGAATAGCAATTATTAAAACAGCAATACAAACCTCTAAGTTAATTTAATCCCACTAAATGGCTTTTAAATGAAATATCATTATCATTCATCATCATCTACCGAGCCTTTCTCAACTATATTGGGGTCGGCTTCCAGTCTAACCGGATGCAGCTGAATACCAGTATTTTACATGGAGCGACTGCCTATCTGACCTCCACAACCCAGTTAGTACTGGGTAATACGATACCTCTTGGTAAGACTGGTTGTCAGACTTTTTGGGCCACTCACTACCTAACGACTGTCAAAGATCTACAAATGACACCCGGGACCAACGGCTTAACGTGCTTTCCGAGGCACGGAGGAAACTCGGTATGTAATGGGTGGTCACCCCTCCACGGACCAACCTAGGCAAGCACGGCTTAACCTAATGATCGACCCGAGCGGCTGTTATTATTTAGCCACAAGCTCCTCATCATTTATCATTCAATGGGATTAAAATGAACTTAACAAAACACGTAAGTAAATTTTAATTTCGCGAGCTACACTGACGCTTCCACTTCAAAGCCTAGAACCCTGACCTCGAGAAACATCAAATAGGCAGGATTAGGTGGCTCATCCTTCTTCTTTTTCGTCTTAGAACCCGTTTTGTCTTTGTCTTTATATTTTGGACTCTTTGGAGGCTTCTCAGGTTTCTTGGGTTTGATAGCGGAATAGCCTTTCTTCGGGTTCTGTATCTGGTTGGGTGCCTCTATCAGCGAGTATTCGGGAGTGAATGTGAACACTGAACGAACGAGGTTGTACTGGTAGTCTGTGCTGAAACTGAGGATGAAATGGGATTTAAAACGTCCCAACTGCTTGGACACAAACCTGCCTGTAAGAAGAATTGGGTCGTACTCCACCACGCAAGCCCTGTGCGGGCCGGTGGATCCCACATGTTTTCGTTTTTTTTTTGTCATGAAATTTTGCCTTAAACACATAATCCCTAGTCTTTTGATTCACCCATTCAAACGTGTGAATACGCACACGTACGTAGGTAGGTATGTATACGTACGATTCTTGTGATAACGTGTAATGAAAGACTTATGGATTCTTACAGGGACGACACACGAGTTCACTTTTGTCCATGTCTCAGTGTTTTATCAATTTGCGTACAATTATTTGATAATTAGCTATTACCAGAAGAAAATCATAAACAGACTAACAGATCAAAAATATAGTGAATTATCTTCGCAAGATCTCGAATACAGCATTCATAGCGTGGTCCGATACTACCAAAGTGTACTTTCGTTTTAGAGTCTGTAGACTGTGTTCGAGTGGTTGAGAGATCCTCGTGTTTCGGAGTTTCTTGTGTCTTGTAGTACACCCCGGCCTGCGCGGGGGTGGGCAGCTGATCCTTCTCGACTATGTACTTTGAAGCTGCTAGCATGTTGTCCTGTGACCATTGGGGAATTGATAAGAAGCCATGATAAGCATATAGGTACATATTTTCTAGAATATGTGCTACATACTACATACTTGTTGTTCGGGTCGGCTCATCTGATTTGGCAGTGTTTGTAGAACAACAAAGCACCCAGCCCGTGCCGATCGGCAAATTCCTGTTCATCAGCCATCGCTGAATCGTGTTCAGGTTGACTCGGTACCTACAATTCGAGCTAAGGTAGGCTTTTTCCCGAACTTCGATATAGTTCAATATTTGACTTTCCCGGCTGAGCTGGAGCATGTTGACCCGAACATAGCACTAACATGGAACACAGAGTGCACACCATATGACTGATTACTGTGTGTCCATGAATTTCTGGAACCAGGCTTAAATATGTGCTGTTGAAAATAATAAAATATGACAAAATGAAAGATCTAGAGAGAGGTTAGACCCCCAGAATGATATTACATTAATACCTGGAACCTCCTCATCATACGGTTCCTGTCTGCAGAATCGAAGAGTTGCATCTCTTTCATCCACTCGCAGAACCATAGGATTAGAATTGCTTGTGTAGCTGTAATGAAGTTATGTCAGTTGTAAGTTAAGGCCAGAACACAGGCGTCCAGGGGTCTGTAGGCGTCCAGGGGTGGTCGTTCGGGCCCTGCCGCGCCCTATCATTTGTGAAAACTATTAGTACCTACTCTGTCTACATCTATTAGCTCGGCACTTCCAATTCAATTGTCTCCAAATAAACGGTAGTTATAGGTACTAACGTATTGTTTTTGATGGTGGATAGGTGAATTGAGGATCGCAGTTTGATGTAAAAAGACACTAGAGCTGCCAGCAAATGACTTATACTTGCGTGAAAAACAATAGCGGTGTCATTTCAAAAATGCAAGGGTTTAGTTGTACGTCAGGAGACTGCGCAATCGACACCGTAATTTTCCAAGATGTTTGCCGGCTGTTGTACCAAGGGGTAGCGTGTTACTTAGTACCTGAGTTGTGGAGTTCAGATGGGTATATCCCTCCATATAAAATAGTGGTTTCCACTATTACCTATTATTATAGGAAAACATGAGGTATTCTGATGATGTGCTGATTGATTGATTCCTTAAAAACTTACGTCTATCTAGTCCGTCCTCCTGGCCCCTCCTCAGAAGATTGGCTAGAGTATCCAGAAACCAGAACTCGGCCCTACTGCTCTTATATCTGGTGCATCCCGTCAGTTCTGCCAGAATATCTATGTACCTCTGCTGGGGCGTGGTCAGGATCTTCGGGATGAGGTCAGGGTTGATATCGGTCTTAAATTCTTCTGGCAGGACGTGAATCCTGTAAATTATAATATAACATAAGTGGGTCTTGGATCCCGCAACGAAATTAATCAGTAATAATTTCCTCAGTTACAGTGACAGTTTTCTCTGGGACTTCGTCGAGCTTTATTGTCTCGGCGCTTTTCTGGTGGTCGTCACTGTTGATTCTGGGTTTCAGGAGGGAGTAGTGTGGCAGACTTGTCCCAAAAAAATATCTAAGTGGGTATGTAAACACGTCTGTGTAAGACTTGGGTCATTGCCCTCACTTCGGTTCAGGCGACGCGGCTCGACACCGCGACAAAATGTGTGGCGATACGTGATCGGTTCAAGCTGATCCGCGACGTTAAGTTTGGTCAAACCATAACGAATCAGTCACAGTATTTATTTACCTGTTCTGTTTTTCAATGACCCTAATATGATCAGGTAGGACGAGCCGCAGGGAAGGTGTGGGGAATATCTCTGGCAAAAACTCGGGCTCCAATTTTTCGATGACTTCTTTCGTTTCCTCTTCCACAACCACCTCTGGTGCATGTTCTTCTTCTACCTCTTTTGGACCTGGTTTAGGATATTTTTCTTAGGTGGCAGTAAAAGAAGTGACTGAAAAGTTGTGTGGTGGTCGGTTGACATGCTATGGACATGTGATGCGGAGGAATAAGGAAAATGTCGTGAGGAAAGTTTTGAGTATGAGTGTGGATGGCTATAAGAGTAGAGAAAGATCAAAGAAACGATGGATGAACTGTGCGAAGGATGGTATGGCTTGAAAGCGAGTGATTCATGAGATGACGACAAATAGAGAAGCATGGAAGAGAAGACGAACTTGGCAACCGCTAAAGGATATACAGGATGTTACAAGACCCTTAACGAAGCCGTCAACCAAGCATCAACCAAGCATCATACATCAAACTTAGTAACTTTACGCAAAAAATATTTCTGGTACCAGTTATGATAATAAATAAATTTTATTTATTTAACAATTTATGTACACACTAAATACAGGAAAGAAGAAAGGAACAGAAAATAGTACAATGGTGATGCTTATTTCTAAAGAAATCTCTTCCAGCATACCTGCGAAAGGAGAACTGTGTTTGTTTGTGATTGTGTTTCTGTGTTAACTTTTTTTTCGGGTAAAAAATCACGTTTTAGGGTAGGACTCAATGTAACGAACTCAAAACATTTTGCTGATGGATGGGTTGAATAATAGTACGGGGTCATGGAGGCGTTTTTAAGTAAAAATCTTAAAATAAAAACAAGTATTTAAAAAAAAAATTATGAAAAAGTTGGAACTTTGACCCCAATATCTCCGTAACTAGAAGGTTCCCAGATATGGACTAGAACAAAAAAATGATCTCAATGACGGGGAGAACAAATGCCTTTTGGCTTTAAGGGTATTGTTACACCCTTTATTTATTAAAGATACCTGTTACTATTTCCGCACTAGCTTGATGGTCTACCTACCCTGTTCCTCACTGGCTCTGGAACTGACCGAGGACTCGGAAGAGACTACTGGCGTCCGAAAGCACTCCAACACCGAATCTGACAGGAGTTTGTTCAACAACTCCAAATGAACATTCTCTGTGAAGGCAGAAGACATTTTGATTTTCAATATCTTTATCAAAGAATTCTTTTACCGAAAGGAAATTTCTCTTTATCCTAGTATTTTTTTTTATTTTTACAGCAAGGAGTACAATACTTATATATAGGCACAGAATATCATTTTATAGGTTCACAGCAGTTCACAGAAACGTCAATTTGATTTGACATAACTTATTTAAAAAATTACAAAAAGGTGCGAAATTGACCAAAACCTATATGGTACTGAATAAACAACGAAAAGCGGTTTTCATACCTTCCTATTCGTTGTAGATAGATACTACTGTGTAGGTACAATAGTACCGTAGTAGAGATAAAGTAGGTAAGCAGTATAAGTAGATTGTAGATTCCACGTGGAAAGTTTTGCAATTTCAGGAACGTTTTGTCCCTGTGGATATAATTCTAGATCGGAATCTGTTATAAAGACCTTTATTCCACAACCAGCCGTACACCCAGGTACATTTTTATTAAGGATCATGAAAAAAACCTATATCATATATCTTGTTGGGAAATCTTGCCTGACCTCATTTTTCTAATCCAACGCCCTTCTAATCTAGGTTTTCGTTCCAATTCCTTTTTTTCGCCAAACGCTCCAACGCCTCGAGTTAATGAATTCGTGGATTTTAACGGACTCGTGAAATCAGTACATCACTACATAGTATAAAACAAAGTCGCTTCTCGCTGTCTGTCCATATTTATGCTTAGATCTCTAAAACTACGCAACGGATTTTGATGCGGTTTTTTTTAATAGATAGAGTGATTCAAGAGGAAAGTTTATATGTATATATTGTACCCGTACTAAGCCGAGGCAGGTCGCTAGTAATGTAATATAGCGTACCTTGCACACCAAGAAATAATGAAATGAAAAAGCGTTTATTCGTGGTGATATCCGAAGTATTACAAAAAATGTTACTTCTGCCAAACTGTAATGCAGTTTGTTGTCCGATTCATCATCATCATCGTCGTTTCAGCCGAAAGACGTCCACTGCTGGACATAGGGGGGTCCCCCAAAGGGGGGTTTTGCCATAATCGCCACGCTTGGCAGGCGGGTTGGCGATCGCAGCACAGTTGTTAAAAAAAAGCACAGAGAATGCTGCTGCCCATTCTCTGGTACCCACGGGAAGATATAGGATGGTGCTATTCTTTACGTCCGGCACCATACGGTCGGTCGGTGGTCCGATTACCTATATTTTATACCTTTTTGTTTCTTAGCCTATAGACTGTCCCACTGCTGGGCAAAGGCCTCCCTCATAGCCTCCCATTATTCTCTCTGTGCGGGTTTCTCCGGCCAATCTGTCACGAACGCTTTTTAAGTCGTGCCAGATTGGTCGTTACACGTACCACAATAAATTAATTAAATAAGATAATAGTCCTTCAAACTGAATTTCGGCTATGGCAGCCACAATCTCAGGCGAACACAAACACACAAACACACAAACACAGACGCACCCTCGTTTCCCTCATATACGATGATACGACCAAAATAGGAGCTATGTAGGTAGGTTAAAATGTATGAATACTTTCCGTATTCATACATTTTAAGAAAGTTCCGTTCCGATCACGAAACCGCTCGCTTTTGTTGTAGACGTGAATCCACAAAACTTCTACCACATTTTCATCTTTACGTAAAACCTAGCAACCTACATATAGGTACCAGTAGCGAAGGGTCAATTTTTGTAAGAGGTAAGCCGGAGTACATATCTTTAATGTGATTACCAATTTGTACACTTAGTTTTCCGGTAGGAATCGAGTTGTATGGCACCTTCGCCACTGCATATCTTCCTTTTAATTCCTAAGGGTGACAATCAGCACAATTACTTCACAAAGCATGTCCCTGCGCCTTTGTTTGAACCCTTCTGCATAATTTAGTTTTAAAAGTGGGAAACTATTCTAAAAACTACATAACTAGATCAAAAGAAGTACTGAATTCATTAAAATTACTCACACGTGAACGGACCCCGGGATAATTGGAGGAACTACCGAAATAATGGGCACAGCCGAATATCAGTTGCAAGTTACAGGCGGCAGCGATTTCAGCATGTTTGTCATTTTTAATTCGAATAATCTGTCTTTGTGAAATTAAACGACATCAGAGTACTTAGTCTGATGTGTTATTGAATGCCGTCATTGTATAAATGAGAGATAATATGATAAATTCTGTCCATTTTCAATGACAAGTTTAAAGTTTGACGTCGGTTCCAGGTTTAGAAGTTTAGTTTTTTTTTTTTTGGGTTTTAGTCAGTACAATTCTGACACTCCCTTCCGCTCCGCCCAGAGCGGGAGGGCGTCATTTGATGATTTCCCGTCAAAAAAAAAGAAGATTCTATATCTTGTCCTCTAACTTGAGATATGGACTAATTTTTTGGGGAAATTCATCAAATAAAGATATGATATTTAAAACACAGAAGAGGTGCCTGAGGGCTATGTCTGGTCTCCATGTTACAGAGAGTTGCAAGCCGTTATTTAAAACATATAAAATATTAACCCTTCCATCAATGTACATTTTAGAGATCATCATGTTTGTGAAATCGAATCCACACCTATTCCCCTTAGAGTCAGATAAAGTAGTTAGAAATAGACGCGACAATAGTAAGTTATGTATTCCGAGATCCAGAAAAGCTCTAATGCGTAAAAGTGTATTCTGTATGGCGCCAATTCTCTATAATAAGTTGCCAAAACATTGGAGGGAATTACCTATTGAACAATTAAGAAATAGATTAAAAAACCTTTTCTTAGAGAAAATCTATTACAGCACTGACGAATTCTTAACCGACAAATTAATTTGACTTGCATTTTGACATTCATTTTATTAACAGTTGCTTTGACATGTGTATGTATTCCTTTAGATGTATTTGTATATTGACATGATTGTATAATTATTATTTTTTATTTTTTGAAATGAGTATTATTTATGATTGTATTTTATTCTACCATTTAGCTTTTAGTATGCTCTAAATTGGATTGTTTCATTGCTATATCTGCAATTTAATTAACGATTATAAAAATAATTGAGGCTGTGTAACTTCGACATCTCATATTTGTACGCCGTTCAGGCAAAACATGACGGAAATCATAATTGGATTTAACATCTTGCATGCTATGTGTGTATACTCATGTTTTGAACAAATAAAAAATTATCTTATCTTATCTTATCTTATCTTATCTTATCTAATTATATTCCTACCTATCTATTTATATAATCCTTTGGGAATAACAAGTGTGAGATTGTGCATAAGTAACTTTTACCTTATTGAACTCCACCGCTCATTGCCTTTACCTTGTCCCATCGCCAACAAGAGTCGTAAGGCACAGGGCTCGACTCAACAACTTCTAATTACGGAGAACAGCGACATTCATACCACTATTTATATTTTGATTCAGACGCTGAGCTGGCAATTAAATTAATGTACCTACTATAGTTTGTGTGTAGTAGGTAGTTCAGTTGCTAACAATTTATGATAAATGAATAATTTGTGCCGCGCTTGCCTCGGTTGATCCGTGGATGGGTGACCATCCATTACATATCGAGTGTGCTCCTTGGATCGGAAAGCACGTTAAGTGTTGGTCCCTGCTGTTAATTGTAGACCTTTGACAGTCGTTAGGTATACCGGGTGTAAACAGACCCTTCACATATCCGTCAACCAAGCATTCTGTACATCAAACTAAGTAACTTTACGTAAAAATTATTGCTGGGAAACGACTTTTTTTTTGGGGTGAAAAATCACGTTTTACGGTAGGACTCGATGGAAAGCACTCATAGCATTGTGATGATGAATGGATTGAATAATACGAGGGTCGTGGAGGTGTGTAAAGTAAAAATCTTAAATTAAAAACATGTATTTAAAAAAAAACTTGTGAAAAAGTTGGAACTTTGACCCCTAATATCTCCGTAAATAGAAGGTTCCCAGGTATGGTCTAGAACAAAAAAAATGATCGCAGTGACGGGGAGAACAAGTGCTTTTCGTTTATGTTAAGGGTCTATTTACACCCTTTATAGTCAGTGGCCCGAAATTTAACAACTAGTGTTACCAAGGAGTATCGTATGACCCAGTACTAACTGGGTTGTCAAGGTCAGATAGACAGTCGCTCCATATAAAATACTGATAACCCGCTGAATTCGGTTAGACTGGAAGTGGAAGCCAACGTAGTTGAGAAAAGGCCAGGTAGATGATGAGACAATGATGAAGAAGTGTAGAAATAAATAAGTCCCCGTCGTAGGGGTCTACATTGGTTCCTCAAGAATCTAGTTCTTATAACTTACTAGACCGATGTGTTTCTGAGAAGTTTGTTTTTTGCGGTGGGTGGTAAGTGGCGGGGTGGAGGGGTGGCGGTGGTGTTATTTGGCTTTTCCTTCAGGAATTTCTCAGTCGCAGCCTGGAGTCTGGATTTGCACTCGGTTGATGGCAACAGGCTCGCTCCCTATTACATGAGAATTATAGCCAACTGGAGAAATGTGCCCTTCTGCCTAGCTCTACAGGGAATAAAGGAGTGATGTTATGTATGTAGCAGTGGCGAAGGTTCCATACAACTCGATTCCTACCGGCTTCCCTTTGAAAAATGGCACAGTCAGTTTTCTATAGACAAATAATATAATCACATTAAAGATATGTACTCCGGCTTACCTCTTACAAAATTTGACCCTTCGCTACTGGTATGTAAGTATGTTAGGTTTTTCCAAGCGTCACCATAGAGTCGTTAAGTATCGCAAGAATTAACTTTAAACTTAATTTTGAAGTGAAACGGCGAGATGAGAGAAATGCCATAAAATTAGAATGTTAAAACAATACGATGACGGAAGCGCCACCGGACGGCACCGGACGATACCGCACGGACGGACACCGGACATCACGCGTAAACTGATACGCGTTAGGTGTGGTGCTCATTGTGTTAGCCGACTGCTGTAGAGAAGTGTTGTGTGTTTTACGCAAATAGATTTAGGGTAGGCACTTGCCAGAGGTGTCTGATGAGATGACGAGTAATAGAGAAGTGTGGAAGAAGAAGACATGCTGCGCCGACCCCAAATGAATTGGGATAAAGGTAAGAGAATGATGATGACTTGCCATAGAGATAGAAGCAAAGTCATAGAAAAACTGTGATACCATAACTCATTGATAACATAACATCATGCCCATAATCCCCGAAGGGTTAGGCAGAGGTGTATGTAACAGTACATTTCGCCAGTAACGTTTAAGTCCCATGTAATAGTTACTGTTATTTTAGTTTACATCTTATACATATGTCTCTCTACTTACTTAGTATTTAAAGTAATCTGTTGAAAACGTAGTTGGTAGCATATATATCATAGTTTAGTATGTGAGCCTTATTACAAACCTGTAATATGTTACTGTTTGTTTTTCCTAAATACATAAATAAATATGAGCGAGCCTATTGCAATCAACGGGGCTCCAGAATCCGTGACTGCTACTGAGTAATTCATGATGGAAAAACCCAATAACACTTTGTCCGACCCGGGAATCTAACCCAGGACCTCATGCTCAGCGGTCGTGCTGGCGACCACTTGAACAACGAGGCATTGATGCTATTTATTATTGTAAGTAAGTAATTTTGTAAGTATGCAGTCTGATGACGAAGTCAACATCAGCATGGCATAATTGGTGTCAACTTTCAAATGCCCCTCTTTGGTGTTACAGATGAGGTCACGGGTTCGATTCTTGCGTCATTTACGAGTAGGTATATGGCAAACAAAAAGTCCCGTTACCGATGTGTTGTATGACGATGTAATTCCAAGCGCGAAACGTGACATTAAAACCTAATTTTCTTAATAATTCCCAATGACGAACCTGTAGCACACTTCGCACAGCTTGTTGCAGGTTTAGTTTGGCTGCCGAGTGTAAAGGCTTGGGTTTGAACACTTGATCTTGCAAAATGTTATAGGTGGGTACTTAAAACCTTTCTGTTAGTAACACGTGTGCAGCCGTTCATTGGCAGAGATGAAATTGTGATCCAGAGTTCGATTTGCAGTTGATTTCAACTGTTTACAAATTTCTCTTAGCACACCGTTATTTTTAATTGAACCTGACCACCTGCAGCCTCTTAACCATTCCAAATTTAATTAAGTAGCTTATAATCCTAACTACCCTATTAAGAAATACTCGCGTGATACCATTTTACTAAACCAAACAAAAAAGATCACAAACAAAGTCTCACAAAGAGTTCGCAACAAAAATAATTCTCCGATCATTTAAAATTTAAATATAATCTTAAAAAGTTCCTTCGGCCAGTGTGTACTGAGTGTAAGAAAAAAAAAAAATAAAGCGTCCATCATACGCACGGAGTGTGCGTAGCGTGTGTATGTGCATAGTGCATGCGCCACGCACACGCGTGCGTTTAGTGCGTGTATGGCAAAAATGCAACTCCGCGACTTGGTTAAATATCGGACGGACAGAGGGTCAGTGGAGATGTGTTAACGCTTTTTATTGATTTAATCAATTCATTTTTTTTTTTGTTTATGCGACAGTTACACCTACTTAATTGTCTACATTTCTAACTCACTAATGTCATCCTTTTCAACCGTGACAAATTCAATGAAATAAAAAATACTGCAAATGCAACACATTTATTTTGTGCTGTTTTTTCCTTGTTAGTTGTAGAGGCTATTTTTGTTAATATTATCACTAAAAAATGGAAGCAGCAGAAGCTGCTGGCTGCTGTCACTGAACTCAGTTAGTATATTTTTTTAATAAAAAATCTAGTACCAAACAGCTACTCCATCCGTTACCCTACTCCCAACTTCCCCAACTGGCAAGGTGAATGAACTCACGAAATGAACGCACTCACACACACACACACACAACACAGGACACGTTGCCGTAGGTTAGTTATGTTATGCCAAGTTCATTGAACGATTTTTAATTACACCAATCACTTATGAGTAAAGTTTAAGGTTGGTAGCGGATTTTTTTTTCCGAATTTTATCATTTTCGAAGCTTTTATTTTTGGAGGTGAATATTTTATTAGTTATGTCTCGAATGAGGATTTAATCGAGATTCTTTTTTCGAAAATTTGCGAATGGTGTCTACGAAGGTTCCCCAAATAATTTTTGGTGCTTTTAAAAAGTTATCATGCACCCTCTCGCGTTAAGTCTCAAGACATTTTCGTGCTAGCTAAAGAGAAAGAGAAAGAGAAGAACCTTATGTTAAGAGTGAACCTTAAATTTAAAGGTCATGTTAAAGACATTTTTATAAACAGATCATTCGTTAAATTGCCTTTTGGTTATACATATTTATAACAAATGTCGATATTTTGAGATAATAAGTACCCAAAATCTACTAATCGATTAGGTAAGCAGTACGAAACTGATGAATTTGGGGTAATTTTCTAAGTATTCATAATTTCATATTATTGTTTCAATGGAGAAGGCTCTATCTGTTTCTCTTGGGTTCGGATTTCCGAAAACTTCTTTGATGCAAATGCTTCAATAATGTAAATTTGTATGTAACCTCATTAATTTCCCGATTTTTGGGTGGATTGCACCGCTCTGGGGATGTGCGATGCTAGTTCATGCCAATTACTTATTTTGACGTAGTTTTTTCAATACGAATTAGAAAAAGTCTGATCTGTGCTAGTTTTGTATTATGCCTTGGTCAAGACGATAGGTGGCGCTAGGTAGCTGCAGATCGTTATACTTACAAAATCTTATAACTTGCAAAATTTTGGAGACTAAACCGAGATTTTTCAAATGGGATCTTAATAATCTCAAGGATTATTCTGGAGACTTGGTATCCCAGATTCACAATATTTAAAAAATACGTTTTTTTCTCTCCTTTTCCAAGCAAAATCAAGCTTGATTGATAATCTTTATTTTGGGCGTTACTAGGCTAACTAAGCATAAAAACTATATACAAACTGTTTTGGCAAAGTGTCATAAGTTTTTTTAAATATTTTTTTCATATTCTGAAATATTTCAAACTATTTTTACAGCTTGATAGTATCGTAAGTCTTTCCGACGGCTCATCGAAAAAACAATTGAAGGTTCAATACCCAGCTGTCAATCAACTTCTTTTGTCCGAACATAGATTATTTCTACGTTTTTTTTTTAATTTCTCCAGTCCGGCTCACCGAGGGATATCCTGAGCGATACGTTTCATAAGTTGAATGACCGTTAGTGACGGCGTGCGGCGCAATTCATCAAACTGCAATAATGTGTGTAAACGCCCGGGATGGGACCTAGATGCAAGCTAGGGGCAGTTCGCACCCTTGCAGCGTAAAGCGCTTTATAGACCATACTGTGTGTTAAAGGCTATTTTTAGATTAGCGTTATTGGTTTCGGAATCTATTTCATGCGGTTTTTCTTCTTTGGTGTGTTGAGTGAGTGAGTGTGCAAGAAAATTAGTTTGTGTAGTTGAAGCGAAAAGCGCTGTAACAGTTTGTCTATGAAGCGCTTTTAGCTTTTTTTATAAAATTCAGCCCCTATCTATCGCTGACAGGGGCGCCGGCTATTGGTGGAGACCTAACGTCGGTTTTCTAACTAAAATCATGAAAATACCACCCTTTATGCCAACACTGGTTTTAAACAAAACAATGCGCCATTTTAGTTTTTTTCCCGCTAATCTACGAGGGTCCTAGTTTCAAGGGGTAATGACCGAGAAGTTGAATAGCTATTTTTGCAATTTACGCTCAGCTTCGTTTGAGCATAAATTTATATAGCTTGGTTGGTTTGCATAAAATTAATTAACCATTTAAATTAATTATTGAAATAGGTGACGGGTGAAGGCGTTTTTTTTCCTAAATATGGATGTGTGTACGTTTTTATGTTAATTTTAAGATATTTTATGTAGCAAAAAATGCAGTTTTCTAAGTGAATAATGGTTTAATGAAAAGGGGGTGCAAAATTGTCGTGAAGCTAAAATGAGAGCGATAATCGATCCACTTAGGATATGCATGGCAATGTGATGGGCATTTAACGAAGTGCGTGCTGTAGGACGTAACATTTAATGTTTATTAATGACATTAAGGCAAATTGGATTTTGAAAGTTTAATTATTAGGTTCCTACTTACTTTTAAAAATTAAAATGAAAAAACAGACTTACATTTATTTTTCTTCAGGTCTTGCTTGTATGCGGACCTTTTTCCCAGGCCAAAAATAGTTTTTTTTCCAAAAAAATCTTAAAAACCTCTCATAAATCAAGCAGCATAATCTAAAAATCGTGCGACCATACCTAAAAACCGTGTTTCTATCATTAAATCACTCTGGCCGGTCCGAAGCGGACTAGACCGAACCGGTTCGGGTCGGTTTGTGTTTTTGTTGCGGCAGGTGACGGGATACCGACTCCTCTTATTGTGGTGTCGGTCAAGAACCTTGTGTGAACAAGTTGCGTTATACATTGAGATTTTATGGCGAACCGATCGGCCGTAACTGAACTGTGTTTTTTTTTCGTTTTTTTTTAATTAGACCTCTTGTTGCTGTTTGAATTTAATTAGAAACGCTGTAGGGTTGATTTGTGCTTCTCTACTTGGCAGCAATAAAAAAAAAATGTTAATTAAGTTTTTTGTAAAAATAATATTTTTGAGTTACGCCCTTTTGCTTGAAGGTTTTCTAAAAAAAAAAAATATGAGTTTCAAACATTTTTTTTATGATTGATAAGTAAATTGATGAAAAGTTATAAAAATGTTTTTCTGCATGTATTTATGTATATTGCTTCATTACACAGAACTTTAGATACTTACATACGTAAATATAAGTCATGTTTAATTCCATCCTTTCATATCAGCCATTTTATAAGTACGTAGGAAATAAAAAAGAATTAGAACCTCATTCAAAAACGATAAGGCGGGAAGGTGCTGCCGTATTAAAAAAAGTCTAACCAATGAGAAACAAGAATGGCGCGTTCAAACACTAAATCCGGTTCGATATTAGAATGCCGAAATTCGAATCACGCGCCGACGCACACACGGGCAACATCCGTGACCTACCACAACGTTATCGAAAAATACATTAAAAACACAAACTTATATGACATCGTATGCATCCACACGCCTGTTGAATACAAAATATCATAAAAATTCATAATAAAAAGATATTTTTGGCGCGAACCGCCATTCGAATGCATCGCAGAGCGCGGGACAGATAATTTTTGTGACGCACACATGTAAACGTAAAAACGCACATCGACGCAAAATTTCAAAAAGCGAACGCCGTGAATGAGATAATCGGTATTCATTGTGCACACGAAAATGTGTATGTTTCATAATGGGTGTGAGCAGGACAGGTATATTTCCGTTGTTTCGTCCGGCCGAAAAGCGGCCAATATAAGAATGACGCGTCTAAGGCCATTGACCCTGGTAGAGTCAGTTTGGTTAACTTGAACTTTTTTGTAACTATTTTTATTTATTTAAAGAATATACGGACTTGTTAAGCAGTCTATATAAACTTGACAGTTATGTATGAAAATTACCAGAGTTGAATAATTTATTTACGTACTTAATAAAACTATACAATTTGATGTCATAATTGCGTAAAAATATATAAATATGCTGCCAGTTGTAAATCTTTGTAAATTATGTCTTAGGTTATATTCGTATGTTTTAAGCTATAACATTATTAAAATTAATGAATAAAAAATGTCAAATAAAAGCTTAGAGCTTGCAGGTGCGTTTTTATAAGCATGATGTTAAAGTGTCCAGTTGTTTCGTAGAATAGTACCAGACCAAACAGACATACATTACATATTTTTACTTTTATTAGCTATTGTATTTGAATTTGTTATAGCTAATTCTGCTAAGGGATTTTAATTTAAAACATAAAAAGTGTATTTATTAGAAATTAAAAATGTTAAATATTTTGAGTTTCTTGAGAGGTAATGTCATTTGTTTTACATGAATGAAATTATATTTATTGTAACTAAAACAACGCACTGCTTTTATATCATTATGTTTGTCTATGATTACAAAATGACATCTGGAACCGTTTAAGAGTAGTCAAAGGTCATGCAGAGAGAGACGAATTCAAAGAAATTTTAAAAACTTCTTTCTTATAAAGGGTGTAAATAGACCCTTAACAGATCCGAAAGGCACTTGTTCTCCCCGTCTTTGCGATCATTTTTTTGTTCTAGACCATACCTGGGAACCTTCTAGTTACGGAGATATTGGGGGTCAAAGTTCCAACTTTTTCACAAGTGTTTTTTTTTAATACATGTTTTTAATGTAAGATTTTTACTTTACACACCTCCACGACCCCCGTACTATCAATCCATCCATCAGCACAATGCTTTGAGTGCTTTCCATCGAGTCCTACCGTAAAACGTGATTTTTCACCCCAAAAAAGAAAGTCGATTACCAGCAATAATTTTTGCGTAAAGTTACTTAGTTTGATGTACAGAATGCTTGGTTGACGGCTCCGTGAAGGGTCTGTTTACACCCTGTATATCTAAGGACGATTCTGACTGGACTAAACGTTTTATCATTGGATGGAACAAAATTAGCTTGCCAGATTTCATCTTAACAATTATCAACAAGTGAAGACCAAAAAATCTCTACCTAAATTCCCCTCATTTCCCTGCAGAATTATCTGAACTAAAAGAAAACGTATACTGCCACTTACGGGATATCTTCCGTGATTGTTCATTATTTTGAGCTCCCGATCACGGAAGATATCCCGTAAGTGACAGTATAAGTTTAGTTGTAAACCCTGAAAGCTTAAAACAGTGTTTAAAAGAAAACGGTTTTTTTTCAAGATTGTTCCAACTTAATACGTATGGTGACGTTATTTTTGTCTGTGGATTGACTCACTGCTGGACGAAGGTCTCCAGAATTTCAGCATTAATTTAGCTATCATCTGCACTCTCTGCAGCTAATGGAGCACAATCCTTGATATTACTTAACTTCTCTTAAACTATTCGCTCCATAGACAACCGTAAAATCAACTGCTCGTCCATGGCAATTTGACTTTGACAGCATCGTAGCAATAAGGTCCATTATCGTGGCTAACATATTCACTGACGTAGGGTTGACCGTCCAAGCAACACTACAAAAGTCGTCATTTAATCGCTGGTCTTATTTTCGCGGTTGCGGCGAGTCGCCGACCGGTATCAAGGCCGCGTCGAATTCGCGGCGCAAGCGCAGCGCGGTCGTAGCCATGATAGGGGTAAGTGAGGAATTTTAAAAAGCTGTTTTTTTATTTATGTTGCACTCTAGTGACAATTACTTCCAAAGGGTGTTTGCACAACTTTGCCAAAGCAAATCGGAGCCCGGTTGGCTGGTAGCAACTGGATGAGAGTTGCTAAGAATCGAGTTGAGTAGCTTGCGATTGAGGAGGTTTATGTCCAGCAGTGGACTGCTGCAGGTCTTATGATCATGATGATGAAATCGGAGACTTACAAATTACATTATATTCCTTCAATACATAGCTCTGATGTTTCAAACTGAAAGGTACTTCTCTCGTATCGGCGCGAATGTAACGATAGTAGTTCATGCCGTTATTAAAAGTCTTACTAAGCTGGGTATAATATTACTCAGTACTAACTGGGTTGTGGAGGTCAGATAGGCAGTCGTTCCATGTAAAATACAGCTGCATTCGGTTAGACTGGAAGCCACCCCCAACATAGTTGAGGAAAGGTTAGACAAATGATGATATTAAAATGTTATCTACTTAGTCAGCTAAGTGGTAGTTGGGCTACTGTCCAGGTTGTGTTGTGATCTTTCAGAAGTAGCAGAAAACATAGACGAAATCGTACTACCACTGCTTGTCTCTGCATCACCCAAAGGTTGACTGGTAGAAAATACCTATGGCATTAAGTCCGCCTCTGTACTTTTGTGCTTGAAGTGTTAAATCGTGTTATTTCATCTTTTACCGAAACAAGAACCTTATGTCTCACAGATAATAAATTACTATTATAAGAAAAATTACCAAATCATTCTCTAGCTATAGACAAGGAAGTTTATTGTCTCTGTGATCTTCTAATCACCCTCACCTCTAGACTCTGGTTTACAATTGCAGTTACTGCAAAAAGGAGTAGCAAGCTAGCGCCAAGAAAATACCAACTATCTTTCTCTGCAATGCACACAGCAAAAAACTAAAAACCAGAGTTACACCACAAAACACACACACAGACGCAAAAAGATAAAAATCTCAAAATCTGAGATATGTCAGTTGTGCGTCGCAAGCGCAGTTCTCGAAACGTTGACTCCATGAGCTTTAGCAATATCTTGACATTTAGGAGCGAAGCCTTCGTTTGAGAAAATTTTAAACAATCGCTAGCCTTGATCCTGTATGTAAAGTGGACCTCCATGTTGCATTTAAAACCTTTTAAATTATATTGTTGAGCTTGTTTTTCTTGAGGGGTTTGGCAGAGGTAGGCTACTCGTGTAAGACTATATTATATCAAGGTGTAGACGACTTGGACTCCATCATCTGCCTAGCCTTTTCCCAACTATGTCAGGGTTGGCTTTCAGTCTTACCTGATGCAGCCGGTTTGACTGGAAGCCGGCCTTCACGCCTGTAATCCACGGAGTGTTAGTCAGAGGTGTACCTAATAGTACCACATTTCACCAGTTATGTTTAAGTACCATGTAATAGGGGGCGAGCCTATTGCCATAAACCGGCCCCAAATTCAGACTCCGTGGCTGCTACTGAGAAATTCCTGACAGAAAAACCCAATAACAATTTCCCCGACCCGGGAATCGAACCTAGCCCAACGTGGCAGTATTTTCTAATTATTATGCAGCTGTCAAAATTAATACTTTACAAACAAACATAACAGCAAAATTACCTATTTAGAAGTATTAGCAAAAGGTACATCTACATTAATAAAACCTAAATTACTGAGCAGAACTCCATATATTTGATGTGAAACATCTATAAGCGTGCCTAGGCAGTAAAACCGACTCGTATGCCGTGATGGTGCTGTCATGGCGTAATGCCTTCTCTATGCCACGTAAAATCAACCTTTTCCCATTAGAATAAAGTTGGTTTTGAAACGATTGTTGTGAGTAAAATAATAAGAAAAAAATAAATTGATTTTATTAACATAACAATTTTTTATTTTTTTTTATTTTACGCCATATTTCGTTAAAGGTTTTTTTTTTATTAATTATAAATTCTAATATTAAGAGCATTCATCCAAAAATTTGGCGTAAACGTCGCAAATATCTGTCAAATATTTGGCTGTTTTAATTAATTTGGCAATATTACTGTATGGAAATAAGAAACAGCTAACTAGTGTTTTTTTTTACATTTTTTCTCCAACACCATTTTAAAACATCCACAATAATTCCTATCCAGAAACGCAAACACTAGTTCTAATGCCTACGACCTAGGTTAGGCAGCTAGGCATCTAGATGTACTAGCTATAAAGTAAGCACCTGTCCCCCAGTCCGACTGGCAGATGTGTTTAAAACTAAACTGGTTCAGACCTATTATGGGCGTTAGAGGGCGTTTGATAGCGCTCTTTCATTATTATTAGGAGATTAAATTGGAAATATTGTTTTTGGTCCGTTATTTGAAATGCGGTGTGTGTTTTAAATTAAAATATTAAAGAGTTTTATATTGGTCTATTTCAGTAGGTGAATAAGTCTCGATTCTCGATATTGAATAATGAATGGAAGTGATTTTTGATGGGAAATTCAACAAAAAACTCAAGTCACATTTTTGAAATTCCGTTAAAGGCAGTTTCGATCATTAGTAGTTATGATTTTAGTTTTTTACTTTAAACAAGAATTTTTGGCTCGCCTATTTTTGCTCTGTAATTCTTTCATCCAAGAATTACAGAGCAAAAAGAGGCGAGCCAAAAATTCCCAAAAAGCCAAAAGCATAATGTTTCGTAGCCAAAGATATTAAAATAAAAACACTTTAACATTCTATTTCATCATTATCAACCCACACATTCCTGAACTCCAAACAAAAACACATAACACCTTTTTTCCCACTCGCTCGCTCAAAAGCCCACAAAAGGTCGTTGATCTCAATAAAACAGAGATGATCAACATAGGGCCGGGATATTTTTTCCGCGGACATTCACCCATAGCTCTGCTGGTCACCGTGTGTCGCGGCGTGAAGGCTCACGCTTACGTGAGTTTAGGATGGGTAGCGTCAGCAGAAATGTGCGAATTGTGGGGGAGGCTATTTTTAGTACAAATGTTTGAGAATAGTTTAAATAGTATTTTAGAATTACTGTGAAGATAGTCTTCAAATAAAGGTACTGCAAGCACTTAAAATAACTTAATGGAACCAAAAAGACATTAATTACAAGGAATCAAAAAAGGATCTTAAAAATCTGTCAATTGATGAATTAATAACAAGTGTTCCCTAACGTTAACCTAATTAAAATGAACTAAAGAAAATATGTTTTTATTAATGTAACAAAACACTAAAACTCGAAAACCAATTTTTGTTCAAATTCCATCAAAAAAATCCGCACACACACGTTTTCAACTCCTGAAACAAAATGTACGTACAGACTTAAAATCCAGAGATCGCCAACCTAAATTCGAAATTATAATAAAACAATCATAATATACAGATTATGCAGACGGTATTAGTGGTCACTCCGCACCGCTCGAAGCGTGCGATTGGGCAATATCTGCCGGGCAATGATCACAGCGGGCGCCATAGCCCAGTGGATTACTGGCCAAACTGACCGAGCGGGCATTAATTGTGTACCTTATCATTTTTGTGGCTCACTACACATTGCTCAAAGTTTCATGTTTCCGGGGGAATGATGTGAGAAATGGAATTTAGATGGTTGTACCTTGTAACTCGTTGTTGGTAGTAGTTTCATGTTTTTAAGGGTGTAACGCCAGGGTAGCCCGTGGCTTAATAATAAACAGCCGCTCGGATCAAACTTTAGGTTAAGCCGTGCCTGCCTAGGTTTGTCTGTGGATGGGTGACCAGCCATTACATACCGAGTTTCCTCCGTGCCTTGGAAAACACGTTAAGCCATTGGTCCCCGGTGTCAATTGTAGATTTTTGACAGTCGTTAGGTAGTCAGTGGCCCAAAAAGTCTGACAACCAGTCTTACCAAGGGGTATCGTATTACCCAGTACTAACTGGGTTGTGGAGGTCAGATAGGTAGTCGCTCCATGTAAAATACTGGTATTCAGCTGCATCCGGATAGACTGGAAGCCGACCCCAACATAGTTGGGATAAGGCTAGGCAGATGATGAACGCCAGGGTAGCCCGCGAAATTCATTATATTTCAATCAACATACCACCTGACACTGATCTGAAAATTAAAAAAAAAACGTAAGAAAGTTTGAATTTTTCGGGTCACCCGCGCTTACACCTTTAAGTGATTAGAATTATGTTCTGCTTGGATCCTTTTTATCTGACTACGGCATGTTTTTTTTTTGTTTTTGATAGTGCATCCACAGTTATGTTTAAGTCCCATGTAATAGGGCGCGAGCCTATTGCCATCAACCGCACATTTCCAGACTCCGTAGCTGCTACTGAGAATTTTTTAATGGAAATCTTAACACTTTTGTCCGACCTGAGAATAGAACGCGGGACCTCATGCTCCGCAGTCGTGCTTACGGTCACTAGAGCAACGAGGCATTGCACCAGGTATTCAACTTTTGTAGGAAACATCTGTTTTCCATCCTGTATTGATTCACTTGAAACTCTTCAGACAAATCTGACAAGCATATACACAAATTAATGTCACAGCAATTATCTTTGTAATCGTTCAAATTGAAAGCTTCACTCGTACAACGACACAATAAAAGTTTAACTAGACGAGACATTTCACGACAATCAGACAGTTTTTAGTACTTGTCTAGATTAGCCTTTACGCTAATCCTCTTAAATGGCGGACACTTTCAAAGTAATTAACTGAACTACGATTTATTTTAATCTGGGATCAGTTTTATTGTACCGAATTGTTCACTCTTCTTTAATTAGTGTAGATAGGGGAAGACCAAAAGACGAATGGATTAAGAGTGAATTTTACAAATTAAACGTGAAGGTAGTATATAAGGTCAATCTTTTCATACATGAAATATTTTAAGAGTAACTTCTATAAGTCGTATAGTTTCAATAGCATCAAATTCTAAAATTTTTGGAGACTTTTTGCATAAAAGCTTTACTCCCGTATTCTAACAATGACAGTAGGTAAATACGACTTAGTATTAATCTACCGTAATGGATGCTTAAAAATATGGAGCCAGTATTTATTTTGTGGGTCAAGTAATTTTAAATTATTTATTTTTTATAAAAAAATATACTCAGATAAAAAAAACCCCTTGAAATGGCTTTGTTATAGCCGTTAGATGATTCGCTGAAAATATTTCGTGTGTGAATAGTTAGACCCTATATAGGTTGAAACAAGACCCATAACGAAGCCGAAAGGCACTTGTTCTTCCCGTCATTGCAATAATGTTTTTGTTCTAGACCATACCTGGAAACCTTCTAGTTACGGAGATATTGGGGGTCAAAGTTCCAACCTTTTTTTAAATACATGTTTTTAACATAAGAATTTTACTGTAAACACCACGACCTCCGTACTATTCAATCCATACAACAGCACAATGTTTTGAGTGCGTTACATTGAGTCCTACGGTAAAACGTGATTTTTCACCAAAAAAAAAGTCGTTTCCCTGCAATTATTTTTGCGCAAATTTACTTAGTTTGATGTACATAATGCTTGGTTGATGGCTTCGTTAAGGGTCTTGTAACAGCCTGTGGATGTGCATCTAAACCACGTTCTAGAGCTGTCAATTTCAAAACTCCATAAGGACACTGACAGCTCTAGAACACGGTTAGGAAATGCTGATCCCGTTCAGTTCATTTTGTTGAAATCAACCCAAAGTCAAAGATGAAAACCAACCTCTAGTGTCCTATTATGGATAAGACGTCTTGAACTCGATTGTTGGGTCGGGCAGGGTCATTTCATTTTCCCATTACCTCAGGGTCAGACTGGAGTACCTATGCCAACAGGCTATAGTGTTCCTATCTAAAATGTTCTCACTGCTGGGACACGGGCCTCCTCTCTGTCAAAAAGACATTATCCACCACACGGGCCCAGTGCGGGTAGGTGGATGACAGATGTCCTCGTATTTTTGGTACTAAGATATGCCTGGGTTTAATCACGATGTTTTCCTTCATTGTTTTGAGAGCAGTGGAGAGAGATGAAATAAATTACCCAAAGGAAATTTCCTGCCTAGATTCATGTTCAAACCTAAAACCTATAGTATAGTATTTAAGTCTAGGGGCATAGCCACTGGCCACCACTGATGTACCTAACTAGTTAAAAGCCCTGATGTTAAGTCTGGTTTCAAAAATAAATTACGACATCTTTTAGTACATCACCCATGAAAGATAAATTACGTAATATATAACAGTTTTATGAAGTCCTGCCTGCCTTCGGGTGTAATAAGAGGCCTTAGGTGCGACTGATCGTTGTGGGTTTATGGGGTTTTATACCTCGTACTCTTACGAAACAAGTCTGAGGATCATCCCGGAGTTTGTCAACTGGCACACTGCCTTGCATAAGTCTTGTCTATTAAGCATAAGCACAGCCTGATCAACCTCTAATGTACCCATAGTTTTCATATTGATGTAAAAAATATTTATGCTGTCTTGGCTTCCGTACGTTTTTTCACAGGTGACCACTGAAAACCAGCGCTGTGTTGTGGCCCCCCGTAGCACAGTATCATGCTGAGTGGTGACCTGCTTGTCGCAGTCACGACGTGCAACCTGTTAACTTTTTTCTTTTTTTTCGTTCCATCCTGTTGAATTTATTATTTATTGTTTATTTTTTGTAATTTTGTATGATGCACGTGATGTCCCTGCGACAAATAAATATTTCATTAATTCTTTAATTTTTTTAATTTTTTTTTTCCTTTTTTCTTCTCTCCTCTCCATTTCGGTGGAGTCCGGGCCTCATTATAAACCACACGAGCCCAGTACAGGTTGGTAAATGTCACTTCTTGTCTCGAAATTTTTGGTTGAAGAACATTCCAGAGTCTCTCGACGTTTTCCTATATCACTAAGAGAACAGCGGAGATGAAATACAGCACACAAAGCAAAGTGCCTTCCAGTGCTTAAACTCCAAGACCTACGGTAAGTTGGTGCCGTAACCACTGGACGATCACTGCTGCAACTATGTAGTTATAATATGAAAATACTGTCTCGTTGGTCATGGGTCCGATTCCCAGGTCGGTCAAAGTGTTATTGGGGTTTTCCATTAGGAGTTTCAGGAGTCTGGATTTGTGCCCGGTTGATAAGGGGCTCGCCCCTTAAATTACTTGGGGCTTCAAAATAACTGGAGAATTGTGGGCGAACTATTGGGTACACCTCTGCCTTACCTTCGGGGACTACAGGCGTGATGTTATGTTAAAATGAGAAATTCTATAAAGGACCCGTTACAAAAATAAATCAAAGCATCTTTAGTACGTCACATCCCCCATGAAAGATAAATTAAGTAAAATATGACAGTTTTATGAAATCCTGCTACCTTCGGGTGTAATATGGGGGCGATATGGTGTGCATGGTTACAGAACTTAGGTGCGACTGAGCGTTGTGGGTTTATGGTGGTCGTAAATTGGGAGTGCTCGTAACTGCCTCCTGCATTAGCTGTAGACGTAGCAAGGGTACTATCGGAACTCGAGAGTTTGTCGCTTATAATTTGTGTAAATAGCATTTTTTCTCGGTGTATCGATAGAAAACCAAAAGGCGTATTTTCAATATAATAAAAATAAGGGAAAGCATCAAAAAAAATCTTTGAAATTGTTAACAGAATCCGATTCAAATAGGGAATCAATATTTTTTAAATAATAATTAAACGCGGATGAAGGTCGCGGGCAACAGCTACTTCTTAATATTACAAGTTATATGGTTTAGCAGTCTTGTAAGCCCCTTTGGTGGTAACTTAGTGGTAAAAAAAATGTGCTTTGGAGCCTCTACCGTATTCCGAAGGATTCGAGAACCTATCGAGAATAATAAAATAAGGTCTTGAGCGAAGATGGTTATACCTTCTCTGTATATTCAAGGTGTCAAAAGGAATCGAGAACCCGTAGTAGTGGTGTGTGTGCCTGTATACAGGTGTACGAGGCGTGTTAAAATTTTAAAACCTCTTTTAGAGGTTTTCCGAAATGAATCAATATACCCTGCCGTGGGTGAAAAGAAATATGCCTCTACATTAGTCTAGATTTATGACTAGGTGATACGCAGAAATTTCGAGAAAAAAGTTTTCGTGAAGAATCCTTTCTTAAGGTCAGAAAGCGTCCAATTCCAATTTTCTTACAGTTTTTGCAATTTGCAGAACAGTGTCAGGTTGTATTTTGAACAAAATATGATCCGCGGTCGTAATACGTATGTATTTATAGAATTATAACCATCAAAGTCACCAATAGGTACAACCGTCTAAGTTCATTTAACCCCATTAAATGACTATATCTCAAGAACATGTCATTTAATGGAATTGCATTTACTTCCGCCATAACTAATAAATACACAATGGCTGTGTCATCATCTGCCTAGCCTTTTCCCAACTAGGTTGAGATCGGTTTCCAGTCTTATCTTGTGCAGCTGAATACCAGTATTTTATATGGAGTGACTGCCTATCTGACCTCCGCAACCTAGTTAGTACTCGGTATACGATACCCTTTCGTTGTTTTGGTTGTTAAAAAAACCCAAATTGCAGTAGTCTCAAGAAAATAAGATTTATTCAGAAATACGGGCATTTTCTAGCCCAGTCTCTCTTGCAAAATATTCAGAACAGATCTGATCCTCATCAACAGGATCTCTGTTTAAATCCAAAACAGTAAAGCTTATCCTTTAGTTAAACCGTAAGCAACGAGAAAAACTAAGATGGCTTTCTCATTACACATTTTTTTTAATCGTTGCCCGACTTTAAGAATTTCTCCTATATCGTGGTTGCGTTTACAAACATTTATACTCACATACACAAACAGCCAGACCCGGAACAACTATTTGTAGGCCATACAAATATTTTTTTTTAAATATTTTACACGAATTACAGCTGTTTGATATGGAAAGAAAAAATCGAGTGCGAGATTGTTACAGCTATATTTGTTCCGTGCGGGATTCGAACCCGAGACACGCAGCGCAGCAACCAATCGCTTAGCCTCTGCGCCAACTGTGTCGTCAACATATTTAGTTATATATTTCGTATACATAAACATTCTAAGATTATCGTCTTTCATTCATCAGCAAACAAGTCCAATCCAGGGTTGGTCTCCGGCGCGTTGAGCACCAAAAAGCAGTAGCTATCAGCTATCATCTCCAATCTCACACACATTATCTTTCAATAACCATAAACCTCACTTTCGTACCGATTCAAAAACAACAAATCGTACAAGAAAACCTTTCCACCAACAGTTTCACAACATTCTCATCGGAAACGCACCTATTTCTAATCTCTGTGTCCATTTCTCGATATCAAAAATAATAATCGTTTATTAGCCGGACCCCTCCCCCCTACTACTCTGCCTGGTTGGTGTGCTCCCCCCCCCCCCCAACGCACGGAAACACACGAAGTTACGCGACGACATCCGACAGTAAGCGATAGTGTCCAGCGAAAATATCCACGGCGAAACTATGGCATGCTGGTAATAGGACTACTAGGATTCGTGTGCGGTGGATAGGAAAGTATTTTTTGTTTCGGTTTTTGAGAGAGAGAGAAAAATACTCTGTTGACAATAATAGATAAGCGATCATGAGAATTCTCACTTGTTTGGTGAATCTTTCAGTATCCTAATATGTTACATAACATTCAATTCGTAAGTGTAACGTAGCCTTCTGGTTGTGTCAGGGCGCTACAGAGTGATTAATTTGACACACAGCTCATATTTACAGCGAGAATTTAGTGTGCTGGACAACGCACATTACGCAATGGTTGTTGTTGAATTTGACAAAATGAATGATAATATCGGAGTTCCTTTCAACTTTAGCCTGATTCGTCTGACGGTTAATCGATCTTGCCCGGAGATTCACCTCGCCCCTGAGCAGCTGGAGTCGCCAGGCACGTGGAGATATGTTGTCGTTGTGCTTTCCATTTATGAGAGTATGACCTATATCCATATTGGCTCGAGTTCCTAAGCTGTTATTGAGTGACTGATTGGCATAGAAGGCAAAACACCGGGAGAGTTGGAAAGAAATGTGGGAGGTCTTTCCCAGCAGTGGGACAGAATAGGCTAATAAAAAAAGAATGATAATATTGCCATTAGTTTTTAGCTGTAAGTAAAGAGATTTAAAATACTTATAGAGCGGACACTGGGAATATTTTCACACAAACATTTTGATCCCGACCATTTTCGATTTTGACACAAGAATGCTATCTTGTTAGATATAGTTTTTTATTACGATTTTCTTCGTATTGTCCCGTCTATCGTTCGTAAATAATTGAATGTCTTGGCTGTAGGTAAGCCTTCCATAGGTCATAAATAATTAAACTAGCGTGTGACGCAAAAACCCCGCAGATACAGAGTTCTTATCCACGTCTGTATCATTCCGTACATTTCCCATTCACCGGTCGATATGTGTTACATTTAAATGACTATCGAGTGTGGTCTCTTTGTGTCATTTATATTTAAACTTGTGCGTTATTTACTTTCTAATGGCGAGCGCTGCGTTTATTAATTTTTACTTTTAATGGCTGTTGTAACATGTGCTGCTGTAGGTTTCTACTTGTTATTAAGTATTTAGGGAAACTATGAGTACAAACACATTTTGCTAGCACACAAAAGTTTAATTTGTATTCTTTTTAGCTGATACTTAGGACATTGGCTTTTTGGGTGAAAAAGGAGAATTTAGTGAGAATGTAGTGTCATGTTGAGTAGGAATGTAGATGGCTATAAAAGTATAGGAAGACCAAAGAAACGATGGATTGACTGTGTGAAGGATGATATGGCTAGAAAGGAGGTGACTGCTGAGATGACGAGTAATAGAGAAGTATGGAATAAGACATGCCGCAGCGACCCCAATTAATTTGGGATAATGGCAGGAGAATGATGATGGTGGCTCTGTGGGTGACAACTAAAATATGCCTAAGAAAATTGCCCTTTATGCTTAAGAAAATTGTGTCGGTTCGTCTACCATACACACTCTGAATATTGGATGTGTGTATAGGTATCAGTGTAGAAACCCACATCTTCTTTTCTTTTTTGAAGGCAAACTTATCGGAATATGATTGGCTAGTGCCAGTCAATGCCGCATATTCGGACATCTGCAATATTATAGACATGGAGATACAGTCGCCAGATTTTAAACCATAAAATGTTGATGGTTAAGTACAAAATCGTATGAGAAAATTTGACAGTTTGTGGTAACTTGATGTGCTCGCGACTGTACCTACGTTGTCATTATACAGTCAAACATAATTATTGCCTTCTTGTCATCTTTTGTGCGTCTTCTTAGTACATTTAGCGCACGTAATGATGCCTTGCATATACGTTTTTCAATTCGATTCAATGCAATCGTACTTCAATCTCCGAAAGGAAACGGCTTTGTTATAAGGTTGTGTCGCATTCGCCATTTCGTTTCTTCCACTTTTATAGTAGACAGTGTTGATCCAGGATTCTATGGTTTAGGTATCTGTATGTCAAAATCATTCGAAAAACCATTTTCGCGTAATGCAATTTGTACAACTTTAAGTAAATGACGGGATATTTACCATCTTTCTTGTTTTCTTTGTGTTCCCGACAGCGCCGAAATATCGGGAACTCAAAGAAAACCTTAAACATGGTAAATATCCCGTCTTCTAGTTATAATAATGTTAGTGAACATGAAAGTTTAAAATCTTATAACTTTAACTAATTTTCAAATTTTGACGTATATTCTGCTCTAATCCAAAGTGAGGGAAAGTGAAATAATCGAGCTCTTTTTACTGACCAATTTCCGGCCACTAAATGACATTTAATTCACAAGGGTGAACTAAAAGGGTTTGCCAAACGATGACTGATCATCAAACGAACTCCTTCCACCCAGAGTACTGGCATTCCTCAATAGGCTATGGATTAAGTGAATCACGCTAAGGTTCCGCGCACACTGTTACGTCACGGCTGCTAATAAGATTTGTCGCACAAAATACTGCTAAACAGAGCGCTGTGGGCTCAGTGGGTAGAGTGGCGGTGGTTTGCAGGTTCGATTTCTTGGTGAGATCGGGAATTTTGAAAAATAGCAGAAAGAACGAGAAACTTCTTTGGGGAATTTGGAGTTTCCCAGTTTACTCTAAAACGCGTACGCTAAAGAGATGTCTGCAAATCGGAAGGGGTCCGCAAGGGCCGATGCCTGCCGGGGCTGCGGGACTGTTCGAAAGAGATACCGCTGCCCTGGAACACAAAGGGCAAAGAAGCAACATGAATGGGTTTTAGTCAGTACAAGTCTGACACTCCCTTCCACTCCGCCCAGAGCGGGAGCGACATTTGATGAATAACCAAAAGAAAAAAAAAAGGTGCGCCCGTGCAGTACCTAGGTATCTATTCTTTGTGAAGGTCAGATAAGCAGTCGTTCCATGTGAAATACTGATAGCTGTGTCCAGTTCCAATTAGGTTGGAAGTTAACCCCGACATGGTTGATAGGTATAACGCAAGGCAGATGATAATGGCGGCACAAGAACGCGGAGCTTGGCACAAGCAAAGAGAGGCCTATTCCCAGCAGTGGCTGAAGTCGGGCTGGGGGTGAAGATGATGATATTATGATATAAAGTTTTCTTCTCCTTATTTGCGTGTTAAAGTTAAGCTCTGCTTCTTTCGGGGATTATTTATTTATTTATTTAAACTTCATGTACAATAGTGGTACACAGGCGGACTTAATGCCACAAGACATTCTCTACCAGTCAACCTTTGGGTTAAATAAGAAAACATTGTGATAGGGTACAAAATAAATATAAATCTTGCTATCGAAAATTTATATAGGCACTTATAATGATACTAATTATCTCCGTCTTGTTGGTAACTCAAACTGTATTAGACCAGTATGATTACGCTTAAATCATGACAGGTTCAAGTGGTTGTGCAGGATGGGCAGGACAGGAGGTGGAGTATATCCTGCAGACTGGCTCCACACGGGGATTATAGGCATGTTGTTATGCCACAAACTTTTCCAATAAATAAACGTTTTAACTTCACCGAACTAACTTTCCATGAACATTATAATTAGCAAGAAGTGAAGCTACTAGAATGTTCGGTTAGTCGCGAAATAAATTGACTTAGCGGAAGCCGTAGCAACGCAATGCCTGCACTGTTTACCTTAAACATTACCTAATGTGTAGGCAGGGGATTGAGTGACGTGTACGGTGAAAACTATTGCAGTTTATTTACTTTTAAATGGGTTTCCGTAAATTAATTAAGTTAAAACTTCGATCATCAAGTTAACCTTATAATTAATATTGTCAATATCATTTTGGGTGTCAAGTCCGTGATTAGACTTGTCGTACTGTATGGATCAGAATGATGGGCTATGAAGAAATGGATGGAAAACGATTGCATGTAGTGGAGATGAGAATGTCAATCCTGTTGAAAGCACAGTCGCCAGCACATCCAGTTACAACAAACTGTCAAATTTTCTCATTCCATTTTGAACTTAACCGTCAACATTGTGTGGTTTAAAATCACTTGGAGTAACTTGCTTAAGCTACCTAGTTAAAATTACGAAATACTGCTTCTTGTCCAGTCACTGATTTGAGTGTTGTCTGGAGCATCTTTACAGCCAGATTACAGTTTTTACACATATTCTGGTAGCTCAAGCCAACACGACAAGAAGACGACATAAAATATGACATCAAAATGTATGATAGTGTTAACATTTGCAACAGAAACATTGAAGTAAATCTATTTGGTGTATAAATCGCGGCATCCTGTCCCAATACTCGGGCCACGTGTCACCAGACGAGTTTATTAATAGTGATGCGCACACAGCAAAGGTATATTGGTACCTAGGTTACAGTATTAGTCTGGCTGTTCCGAAATGGAGAGGCCTAGGCCTCTACAAAGGGCTTACATTAAGCTGTTCTGTACTTTACTCACATCGACCGGGCATGGATCCCGACTCCGTGGCTGCTCCTGACAAATTCCTTATGTATAAACATACCAACACACCGGTAGCGAAGGGACAATTTTTGTAAGAGGTGTGTAAGTCGGAGTCTTCAATGTGATTCTATTATTTGTCTATTAGAATACTGACTGCGCCATTTTTGTACGGGAATCCGGTCAGAATCGAGATGTATGGAACCTTCGCCAATGCAACACACACTAATCTGGGACAGAAACATAAAGAACTATAAGAATGCTCTAGCATTCTTATAGTTTTTAGTAGGCACCAAACACGCAAGTTTTTGGCTTTCGATGTGGAGGTGTCCGTATCAGTGCAAAGTGTTTCTTTTGTTTTTCGCTAAGTCGAGACATGGTTTAATGTTTTCAGTAATTTTTAGGGTTCCGTACCTCAAAAGGAAAAAGGAACCCTTGTAGGATCACTTTGTTGGACGTCTGTCTGTCTGTCTGTAAAAAACCATTTTCTCAGAAAGATAAAGATATGACCTCTTACGTCGGATGCGATTTCACAAGGGAATCAAAACTTATAGGGTACTTCCAGCCGACCTAGTTTCAAAAAATGTCCCCAAAATTAATAAATTAGTGGTGACCCGTGACAATTTAATACACGAGACTGTTGTCCTCACGTCCCATCCCTATTTATTAGGGCAATGTGGGCGCCAGACGAACGCAGCATTCCAGCCAAATTGGCGAGTCGTCACAACACTATTTTTAGTCGAGCAATATAAATTGCGCAGTATTAGTTCTCAAGGAACTTCCTACCTTGACGGCTTGGGTTTGGTTACTTTTAAATTGCTTAAATATGTATTGTATTGCTCATTTATTGCGCATTAGTTTTACACCAAAAGTGACGCAGCTTAACAAATGTTACCTAGTTTAAAATAAGGTAAGTAACACAACATAACATCACGCCGATTCACGCCCGTAATCCCCGCCGGGTTAGGCAGAGGTGTACCTAATAGTACACCCACATTTCGCTAGCTAAGTTTAAGTCTCAAATGTAATAAGGGCGAGCCTATTAGCATCAACCGGGCACAAATCCAGATTCCGTCGCTGCTACTGAGAAATTCCAGATGGAAAAACCCAATAGCACTTTGCCCAACCCGGGAATCGAACCCAAGACCTCATGCTCAGCAGTCGCGCTTGCGACCACTGGACCAACGAGGCAGTGAAATGCGGTAAGTTTTTCTTTAAGGAAATAATACCAATAGGTTGTAATCAAGTCTGGCTATCTTCCAGTTCTTATTTATTTGGTGGTCATGCTACCGGGGGTGTAATACGCTGCCCGCCTGCTTGTCAGGAAACTTTGTCAAAATCAAAAATGTTCGGGATCAAATTTTTTGTATGAAAATATTCCCAATGGCCGCTCTATAACTCACATAAATCTCTTTAGAAATAACAGACTGATAGTTTACCATAATTCTTAAAGACACATTTAAATTCTCAGAATCCTCATGCTTGATTTTCATAAATACACAACAAGGATGTGCATTCAGCAAGATATTTTTCAGCCGTGTCGGCGCTATCGAGGTCTCAGTGAAGATTAGCTCGTGGTTAAAAGATTAGCCAGTCAGCAGGTTGATAGTGGAACTTCCCAGGGTGACCTGGATGTTTTATAAGTAGGTACTGTAGGTAGGCTCTGCTTTTATAACTGTATTTGTATATGTTACGGCTAAAAGCCGAAGTAAGGCTACACCTAATTCTAGCTAGCTACACCTAGATGCGGCCGGTAACAGTTGTGTATCCTTTTTATTGCTAGGACACACCGACTAAATGGATTAGGTTAGGTTAGGTTAGAACTGTGACTAAACGCGCGCGAGTCGAGCGAGCGCACCGAGCGGTGCCGCAGCAGCGGCCGGCGAGCGCTACTTCGAAATTGGTTGCATGTTCTAATAGAAGATAAGTAGGATACATCTAAGTTAAACCGGTTACATCTAGTCGTACCCGGCTAAAACTAGGTGTAGCCGCACTTCAGCTATTAGCCGTAACATATACCTACAAGATGGAACATAAAATACTGGTATCTGGTACATATAGTTAGAGCGAAAGCTGACCGGAAAACAGTTGGGAAAAGACTGAGTAGACGACGATGAACTCTGAAAAATGTCCTAACCTACTTCTGTCCTTTTCATCAGCCTATTTTTTTTTGTAAATTTTTTAGCCTATTCTGCTTATGGCAAAGGCAAAGGGCAAAGGCCCATTTCTTTCCATCTCTCTCAGTATTTTGCCTTCTCTGGTCAATTTTATTAGGGAACAAAAATAGCATGACTGTATGATGCGCCAACGCAAAAGTAGTATAAATAAATGCTTATGGATTGTTCAATTTCTTTAAAAAGTTATGCCTCTTTCGGTACAACTTTAGATGGTGAATGGTGTTACATAAAAATAGTAGGACTCACAACTTTCTCCCTGACAGACAACCCACTTAGAATTAAGAATTAGCCACAGAGTAGACACCAATGGAGTATTAATGTAGCAACGGAGTACATAGAGTTACGGACGATTTGAGTATGACTTCAGAGGTTTGAGAAACACGGTGTTGAGTTCCTTATCGTCTGTTGAAAACCGAGGATCCTCCTACCAGACAGGTGTTAAGACTGGTGGACTACCGCCCGACATTTTTTGATAGGCTTTTATATGATCTCAGCTCAGCTTACGCGCTGCTGGATTTTGCGAGGTGGGTGCGGTGCGTAGTTCATACAGTGGCGTTGTTGATGTCGTCACATAAATGTGTATTACAAATTGCCTTTATTAGATGTTCTACATTCACCCCTTGCTTGCATCCAAATGTTAATTGTAAATCTAGGGGGATTTCTCGATGATATTATAATAAACAGATAATGAAACAAAGCATAAGTAGTAAGGCAAGGATTTCTCCAGTAGGTGAGATCTCTCCATTCCTCACTTCTCCGTGGCTCCTTCAGTTTTCGCTTACAAAAGAGACAGTCATACAGCCCACTATCTCGCTATCCCAATTGGAGCCGACGCAAATACGAAAGTAGACTGATTTGTTATTGAATCACAAGTTAGTCACGACGAGATAAAACCGTGAATTGTTATGGTTGAACATTTCTTTTGGCCAAGATTCAGGGCAAAGAGCTTTGCTTTGGTGAATATTCATGAATAAATACGTAGAGTATTTTTGTTTATATCGAATATGTATGTATGGATAAAATGGTTTATCCAGCCAAACACTGTTTTAAGCTTTCACGGTTTACAACTAAACTTATACTGTCACTTACGGGATATCTTCCGTGATTTCACCCGCATTCTCCAGTCAACCCGCGATCATGGCGCTTGCAACAGCGTCGAAATATCTGGAGCTCAAAATAATGAACAATCACGGAAGATATCCCGTACGTGACAGTATAGGTTTTATCCATTTAGTTTCATCTAGGTATTAGGCAGCAGAAATCGCATGTGACTAAAAGAGTGATGATTATAAATGTTGATGGATGGAGAGGGAGAGGAAGACCAAGGAAACGATGGACGGATTGTGTGAGGAATGATATGAAAGAAAAAGGAGTAAATGATAGCGTGACGGTTGACAGAGGAGAATGCAAGAAAAAAAAACGTGCAGCGCCGACTCCAGGTAACATGGGACAAGGGCAGGAAGATTATGATGACGAGGCCTTTGAGGTGGTGGCCTAGGAGGGTGAGTGCTGGTTTCGCTACCAACTTTGCTGACCCAACGTATGAGCTGTTCTCATACCTCCAGCAGGTACCAACACGTTGCTATAGCTGAAGATGCGTAGGTAGGGTAAGTGTGTGGACTTCAAAGCTGCTTGGGTCAGACTTCGCAACTAAGTTTGGTTGACACTGCATTTATCAACGGCATCATTGTCCAAGGACAACACAGGCTCTGAAAAATGAATTTACTTGAATGACCTTATGTAAAAGTTAACAAAAGGAATTCCACACACTTACAAAATAATAAATCGCAAGTAAGTAGGCAAGCTAAATGCGCGGGAAGCGTCGGTCGCGCGACTAATTGGGCGCTAGTGTCGCGACTTTCTCCCGCCGTGTGACCATGTTAGCGGAGGCTGGGGGACTGTCCTGTTGTTAAATGAAAATAAGTGAAGTTCGTACTCATCATCTTGTGAGTTCCAGTTACCTATTTGGATTTACGCAATTGGCATTACGACTTTCTGAGCAAAGAAATATTTGCTTTAAAAGAAGATTTTAACAAAAATGTGGATCATATAGAGTACTTTCCGCAGATTTGTTGACCTATTCAGAATATTTGTTGGTTGTAAGTTTTTTGAATTTGTTCTGATTTTTCTTGTACCTACCTATTAATGGGGTATTTTCTATTGTTTCATAACGTCTCAAAATAAGGAAAAATAAATAATTTTTTTTTGCAGCTGTTTGGTGGTATTGTCTAAACATAATATGAATAACAATTGTGGTATAAATTTAGGTACCTAAACCTATACCTACTAACTCATATACCTAGTATCAAACATGACTTGTAAAATCTAAGTTATATAAAACAATAGAAATGTACCTATCTAACATAATTATTCTAATAATTCATTATTATCGAAGTGATTTTAAAATAAGGCGAGAGCCTATAAGTTGAGGAAAATGGTGAGACAATAGCATCATCGCGCCAAAGAAACCAAATAATTTATTGGTTGTGTTGTTTGTGATTATAGGTACCTATTGAATAATTATTTAAATAGTCCTACTGTACTATTTTCTTTAATAATATAAAGATTTTGTTTACTTTGCGTTTGTATATTATTTACGTTGTCATAGAGCGTCAAACAATTCGTCCGCAACGCTGTCACCAGGAAAATTGCCCAGAAGGCTGGCAGCATTACTACGGTGGAAGGCACAAAAATTGTGTGCTCACGCACGCTCACGTTCTTTGGTGGAAAAGTAATGACGTGTACTGTTTATGCACATAAGTATATCCTCCTCCGTAAAATCTCGCAATCCAAGTAAGGTTTGCTATAAGAAAACCCAATTCTGGGTTAAGCTCGCCTTTTTACATAAGCTATATGTTGTAATTATGTATTTCTCTTATTTATTGTGTGCAATAAAGAATAAGAATGGGACGTGAAAAGTCGACCAACCACTTGACGATCTCACGAAAGACTAGGTTTAATAATTAGGTAAATACAAGAGATTTACTTACTTAAACAACTGCAGTGAAATGTGTGTCTAGTGTGGCACACCCCTGCTTAATCCTGCAGGAGAAACAGGTGCAATGGTAGAAGAGACAAAGTATTTCTATTACTTAGCAGTTCTCAAAGACTTACGCCTGCTCATAATCATCATAATCTTCCTGCCCTTGTCCCATGTTACTTGGGGTCGGCGCAACACGTTTTCTTTCCATTTTCCCCTTTTTATCGTCACTCATTTCACTCTTTTCCATCATATCATTCCTAACACAAATCATCCATCAGCGCCTACTCATAATACTTGGGCAAATAATTCGGACATTGTTATTTAAAAAAAAACATTTTAATAAATAACAGAGGTGTACAGGTGTACACCCATATTTCGACAAGATTATGTTTAAGTCCCATGATTGTAATAGGGGCCGAGCCTATTGCCTTCAACCGGGCACAAATCCACACTCCGTGGCTGCTACTGAGAAATTCCTATTGGAAAAAGCCACTAATACTTTGCTCGACCTGGGAATCGAACCCAGAACCTGATGCCGAGCAGTCACGCTTGCGACCGCTAGACCAACCATTATCATAGTGACATTATTAACGAATAACATGTTGCCAATGACAAATCAATAGTAGATGCTTGCAGTGCACCTCGCCTTGGTAGTCATCCACTTCTTGTAATTAAGACCAGTATTAGCTGAACTCTTATTCTATTGAAACTCCGTACGACGCAAGGCCAGCTCAAGGTCAAAGTGTAGCACCGACGAGCGTTCGACTACTAAGTAAACCCTACACCACTGCAAAGAAAATCATGTTACTTCAGAGATAGGTGTGAGAATCAGGGCTTAAAGATCCTCATTCTCCACTGAAAAGTCCTCTGACCACCAGTACACTGTGGTTGCACTGGTTGGTAGTAGGGGTTTTGCATGTATTGTGAGGATAACCTTAATATCGCAATGTAAAATATGCCACTGTAGTTCGTATGTGGCAGTATAGATGGCGCCACCTTGTCTAAGCTTTAAGATTCGGGACAGTCCCCAATAATACAAAATCATGGTGCCACTAGTACCCGGTGACACAATAATCGTGACCCCTGGACATTCCGTAGGCACACAGCTTCACGTTGACACACTATTAATAATAACGGCAAATAATGTGCTATAAGTGTGTGGCTTTATTGTGAGAATGGGCCACTAATTCTGCACTATGGGTTCTTTGAGGTCTGTGATATTCTTTCAACGGTAGTTGTTAAAGATTTAATAGTACTTAACGCATGACTAATAATAAAAAGGTTGGAATGAATTTACTTTATCGATTGATTTAACCGTGCAAGCTGTTGCGTTAGTTTGACGATAGATGGCGCTATTTGAATTTTCTTAAAGTTAATATTTTTGCTGTCACCTTTGCTGCAAAAGGTTTTTTTTTCGCTAATTGTTTTTATTGCTGGAAAATAAAAGACCCAACACTTTATGAATCGGATGACATGGTTTTGCTATAAAAGCATGTTCAGTGTCACTGAAAATAAGTACGTATCTATTCATATTAGTTAGCAAATACCTAAATAGGTGCCTACCTATGGGGAGGGGAGGGGGTGTACAAGAGTTACCAATAAGTAGGTAAGTACCTACCTGCCTACTTATTTTCGAAATAAATTTGTTGAAATATGGTCAAAAGCAAAAACACAAATATTCTTCATACCATATCTACACAAATATCCTTTTTTACGTAAATAAATCTCGTCTAATTTTAGCTGGAACAAAACTTTTTGCCAAAAACACTCGAAAAATTGTTCTCAAAACAAAACTAAGTTGGGAACTAGTACTACATGGAACAGCAGCGAAAAATGCGTGGTGTCACCGAGCGACACTGACGTACGGCGATAATTAGTCTTAAAAATTGCGCGCCCACTGTACTTGTAAACTGGCGGGCAAGGTGAAGGGAACAGCATCGTTTTTGTGTGAGGAAGACAAAGATAGGAATCTATTAACGCTAGTGGCGCTATTATTATAGGCAATTGGGGAGTGTGAATTGCACGAAAATCTGTTTTTGCGGACCTTTTAAAAGTTTATTGGGCTCTAACTCATCGATTGTGAGAATATCAAACGTCTTTGAAACAGTAAATAATTAAAATATAACCGACTTACAGTAATATAAAAAAATTTGGAGACATCCCTTGCATAGTTAAACACTGTTTGTTTCGTTAGTATTGATAATAGTTAAAGCTTTTGAATTACCAGGTAGTTTTAGTAGACTGAAACTCCTATTTAGCATAACAAATCTAGAAAATACCTACTTGTCACTGATAAAAAGATTTCTGAATTTAAACAGAGCCTTGCATACGTTGATGAACTCTCTGTGAAAAAAAAAGTTGTTCACTTAACTTTGTCCTCCAGTGTACACTTCAGTGCACTAAATTGTTCGCTGTTGTGTAGGGTCTGCAATGTGTCTGTTCTTAAGCTATCTCACTCTGGGATGACACCATTACACTTATTGTTTACTTAATAAGTAATTAAGTATTATCTATACATCTTTACAAATAAATAAAATTGAAGTGTCTGTTTGTAATACCATAATAACAGCTTTTTACTGAATGCATAATATGAAAATATATATGGGACTTACAACAAAAACATATTTTTTTCAATTTTTGTCTGTTTGTCTGTCTGTTTGTTCTGACTAATCCCCGAAATGGCTGGACCGATATTGACGGGACTTTTACTGGCAGATAGCTAATGTTATAAGGTCTAACATAGGCTACTTTTATTTTAGAAAAATAATTAGGGTTCCGGGCAAAAATTAAAACCCTTGAAATTGGGAACAAAATTTAAGAAGCGAAGTAATATTTTTTTTTTTTATAATTTCAATAACTAGCTAATCATAATTCTATTGTAACCAGGTATTTATTTAATAAAATAAGCAATTCAAAAAGTTTTATTTAGGTAGACCTAGGCACTAACAGATCTAAAAAGTATGAAAAAATATATATCTAGGTACCTAGCGAAGTAAGTATCTAGCGGACCTTCGCCGACGCGTGATGGGCAGGTAAATATATCGATATCTAAACACAATTTCATAAAAACAGATATTGTTCTTTATCGTGTAGGTACCTACTTAGATATACCGGTTGGAAAAGTCACTGACGTAAAAACGGTTACCACGTATTCAGTTCATCATACTGAGCCCCCCTACATATAAATTATTCATCGGTTATTAAAAAAAAAAATCAGCTGTTCTCTACATTTTGACCGTGCAGATATTGCACTTTTGTAGGAAACAGCTGTTTTTTTTTTTGCTATGGGTAAAGTTAAGGCCATCACATTTTTTTTGATCAATTTACCTGTAGTTACGTTACTACTTATTAATCTATTATTGTACAATAAGATCAATAGAATCGCTGTCTTGAAGTCAAGCCTGTACCTACTTTTATTGTCCAGTCCATTGTTTTGATCAGGCGCCATTTCCTCATAATCTTATCCTTGGCCATTATTACTTAATATCTTTCTACTGAGGTCAAATCGTGAATAAAAAATTCAGAATCATCAATTAATACGACCTTGTGCCTTAATAACGTAAATACTTAAACATAATCACTGAACACAAAACAATTTACATAAAATATATTTGAATAAAGACATACATATTTAATCACCGAAAACCAAACAAAATAAATTATTCACAGCCATTCACACTTGACACTTATTCACTAAATGCTAATGGCGCACACACATACACACACCCACACTCACTCACTCTACACACACGACAGTGTACGCTAACCTTCAGATACCGGTGCGTCTGTGTGCGTCTAACCCGTTTAAAAATTTCGTCCACTCGGGCGCATCTTCGAAATTTGGGCGTTTCCTATTGGTTGTCGTTGTGTTAGAAAAAATTAGAAGGTCAGAGTGACGCTCTGTGATTGGTCGTATTTTTTTGGCTGTCACTGATAAAGTGATAAATTGATGTAGTTGGTAGGGGTTTATTTTTAGATAGTGATGTGTTCTATTGGTAGTTTTATTTTAGATAATATATGTAGGTGTGTGCGTGTAATTTATAATCTATTAGATTATTTGACACATACTTCGTTGATTTTTTAACACATTCTCACATCGCATCTTCTTTCGGCTACCATCTAAATTAGGACAGTAATAAATTCTTTCTTAATTTTTGTTGGTTTTTTTGTTGTTATTTATTTAACTTTTACTTAGTCGAATAAAATTACTATTTTCACGAGTTAATAAATACAACAACAAAAGTATTTATACAGATATAGTTAAAATGAAAACTACAACACCATCTAATCACATGATTAACGCTTATTTAAATAAAGACCGAATCCTAAACTCTATCTAAACCTAAACAACCAAAATGGACGCCATCATCCAATCACAGACCACAATCTAATCATGGACCCCAATTTCTAAATCACACACGTTTCTATTGTGCGTCTAACATAGGTACTCCGCCCCACTCTTGCGCATCCGAAATTTGAACCGCGTTAGATGATTGGTCCGCGGCCATCTTGGATTTTTTTTTGTACTAAAACCTGCTAGACGGACCGGACTCGTTACATTCTTTATTTTTATGCTTTTTATTTTAAGATGGCTGCCATAAAAGATTAGTTTGAGCGTCGATGCTTCATATTTTTATAGGAATGAATTATTTTTAACGGTTTTAATTATTAAATTAAGTTGAGGTTCTGGTCTGGTCTGAATGTATCTATTTTTAAACTTGTGTTTTTAAGTCATGGTTTCAATAAAGAAAAGTAGGTACCTACCTACCTACTTGTTTTTTTACATTAAGTTTCATCATTTAACCTTCCTTTGTAATATCCAATAATTAACAAATTATAAATTAAATGGCTTTCTTTAACCAATAGGTAACTGCCTTGCTAACGTTCCCATCAGAAAGCAAAATAAAAGATAGAGTTATCTGAAGAAAACCCTGTCAGGCTATCGGTAATAAATAGATACCGGCTGTTTCTTTACTTAGACCCGTAGCGTAGGTACTATGTAACAGTATCTAATATTAGCCATAAACAACCAGTGTTTCGTCATTATTATTCAATGTTTTTGAATCAAGAATGGGTCCTTGCTATTTGTGTAGCCGTGTTAAGCAAAAACATGCTATACTTTGATATTTTTGTTTTTGTATTTTACCATCTTTTTATACTTACCATGTTTTAAGCAATAGCAAATAAATATTATTGTATTCTATTCTCTTGTTTAGTGATGTAGTAAATTGAAGATTCGGGTATTTTTTTGTTTTATGATTCTATAGCGTTTTACTTTATTTGTACAATAGGTAGAAACCTACTGTAAGTTTCCTGTTCAACTAACCTACCTAATAAAACCTAATACAATAACAAGAGGCCTAAACTGGGGGCTAAATATTTAAACGCAATAAAATTAAAACCACATTTTTATCATACATTCTTACAGAACACGTGTAGGTATATTAACCACAATTTAAAATTTACACAGACACTTTTACACCTTATAATTTCACCTTTTTTATCCTTATAAAAATACAAAACGATTAGGTAAGTACACAAAACGCTACTTAAGGAAGGAAAAACTGTCTGAAGGAAATTGAACCTTAATATCGTCACAATAAAAAAACCGTATTAAAAAAATATTAGGTACATAACCTACTTGAATAAAACAAGATTTCCTAAATGGTTTAGTGGTCACAAGAGCAACTGATCGTCTGGGTTCGAACCCCAAGTCAGGAGAAGTGTTACTTACGGGTTTTTCTATCTTACCCTTACTACCTATTATAAATGCCAAAGTTTGTGAGGATGTATGGAAGTTTGTTCGTCTTTCACGCAGAAACTGTTGAACGGATTTGGGTGAAAATCGGCACACAGATACTTTATAACCTGGATTAATACATGGGATACTTTTTATCCCGGTAGTACGATCCCGTGGGCTAATTACCAAACTTGGCGCGTGCGAAGCCGTGGGCATTAGCTAGTTATTACATAATTCTGTTGATTGATTATTACGGGTGCAGTCTAGAGTTTGAACCTAAACTCGGTTACTGGCAATCAGTGGCGAAGGTTCCATATAACTCGATTCCTACCGGATTCCCTTTGAAAATTGGCAGTCAGTATTCTATAGACAAATAATATTAAAGATATGTAACATTAAAGATATGTTACTCCGGCTTAAATCTTACAAAAATTGACCCTTCGCTACTGCTGGCAATACATCGCTTATTATTCGCTGAGACTTAAAAAAACTTCCACCCGTCAAGATGTATTTAGCTCTTCTGTCTACACCATCATAAAACACAGCCGTAACGGAATGAACCACTAGCTAACCAAGCACAACATCAAAATTATTACAGAAGCAAGTAAAACCACTGACCGAATAAAATTAACCTTAAAATGTTGTCATTAATAAAGAAATTACTCAAGTGAGTCCGTTTAGCCGAATTGTACGCACACGTGTATAGCCAGACGACTTTACGCACACCTTGGTACTGTGTCTGCACACGAAATAATGGGGAGGTTACGCAATACGATTTGGGGTTACTTGTCGACGAGAATTATGGTCTTGAAAAAATTTCTGCAACAAAACTTTTTTGTGTAATTTTGGTTGACAAAGAATTTTTGGTATATTTAAAAGACGTTTTTTTACCATCTTTATTTGTTATCCACCCACAATAAAAATTCATAAATATTTTATTATATTCTATTCTAAATGTGTATTTTGCGCCTAGAGTAATCAAGAGGAAACGATTAACCAGACTGTTGTTTGTAACAGAGTATTATATTGGAAAAATTGCTACAATTAGGTCGGTAGGCGTAAGAAACGCCTTTTGACAGTAGCTGTCACAGTATCTGGGTAGGCAAGTTTAAATAAGAAGCAATGGCATACTAAACTGTACCAAACACAACGTAAGTAATAATCGCCCGTCAACATCGCTGTCAGTGTCACAGTATTTTTACTAACTTACATAATTATGTAATTTTTTTTTAATGATCAATAGGACACTAATTTGTGTCCAAGGCAAATCTGACCTACTTCCCAAACAAATTAGCTACATTTTTCACACAAAACCTCAGCTTAAATCAACATCCGAATAACTCCGAATATTTCTCGGAACCCCGTCGTGTGTCCCCGACCGCACGCACACAGAGACACCCTAATTCGCATTCGGTCCGCGCACAGCACAGTTTCCGCGGTACCGAGGCCATTGACCCCGCATTTTGGAGGGCGCCTCTGACGTCACAACACTGACCTACCACAACGACCTTGAAGCGAATTCGGCTGTCCCCGTTCTGTGAAATTGTGACGGATGTTCGTAAATGGAATACGCATTTTGGCGGTGAAAGTAATTTAAATTTTGTATCTGTTGTGTTCGGAGCGCGGTTGGGTCGGTTTGTTTTTTATTTATGCTTGGCTTTTCTTTGAGATTCGAACTTTGATCTTGAACCCTTTTATTGTGAGTAGAATATTTGGGTATGTACCTTTTTAATTCCTTTCGCATTTCTAATGTTTAATGACTGTAAAAAAATAGAGTGTGATCTTAATTTCGGGGTTCATGTGTGTATTTAAATTGTATTTACGAAATGTTAGTTTTAGGGACTAACTTATTAATACTTATCTGCACCATGCCCGCGTGGTGGATTATGGCCCATTACCTTTTTCAGGGAGGACGCATGTGGAACAGCAGTGAGAACATTATAGGTACCTAGGTCGATTAATATGCAATAGAATAATATGATCTACATTTGAACGAAGTTAGAAGCAAATTAACTAGGTACTCCAAAATGATTTCATCAAAGTTAACTTATTTCAGATCAATAACTGCAAATATGTACTTACCTAATCAAGCGAGCCCACGTCTCGAATACAAACCGTTATTTACAGTTTACAGGAATACCTGAAACCTTTATCAGAAAGGGTCACTGACTCGCCGATAACATGTAATATTTGTGCAACAATAACTCTAATAAACTAAATATTTTAACTCAACAGCAATTCTACGTAAAATAACGATGCCATTTTCCCTTTGTAATGCACTAGTTTTGAAATTCGAAGTTTGAAATAAATGAACGCATTACATTGGTACCTACTAAGACCTACGCCTTTTTTAAACTTTGGTTGGGTTGGTAAGCAAAGAATAATACTTGAAGGTTTTTTTCCAAATTCAAAAAGACAGCAGTTTTTGTGAATATTTGACCAAAACTCATTCATACAAGCTACAATAGGATACTAAAATAGGAACTTAATTGATGCGCTTTTTGATTTATTAGTATCTTGAGTTAGTTTGATAACGAAAACAAACAATAATTACGATTAATTGTCATATTTAGACTTGTTGTACTCCTATGAGATTCCGACTAGGTGTCTATATGGACCTATCGTTGAGATGTTGGCTGACTTACTTGTTCCGGAAAACTTGAAGCGATGTTTAAAGGTATGGCCTGATTTTTTCAGAAGTGGTAGATTCCCTGAAAAATTACACTAACTACTAGATAAAAGGAGGTTTATCTTTGTTTAAATAAATAAACCATTTCAAGCTTATTTACAATATTTCCAACGTTGACAACTCACTTAGTTTAATCTCAGACAAACATGGCCATCTGTAAAAGTAAAAACAAACAAAAAAATTAAATTAAAATGCAAGCAGTTTTATCACAAAATCTCCACAGTCTACACTAATTTGTCATACGACAGACAGAGAGAGCGATATGTATGATAAGATGGGTGTGAAAGAGACAGATGCATACAAAAAGAGTCGTGAATCAGCCGAGTGCATTGAACTTGGATTTGATGATGCATCGTGACACATACATACAGACATCGACGTATATTTATTTATAGATGTATGGTTTGCAATTATGTGAGCCTTGTGTATTGTGTTTTTTTTTTGGGACAAAAATATAATTTTCTTAAACAATTGCAAAATAATTCCGACTTTTATGAAGCAATGACCACTCTCACAGATACTAAAGACTGAAGTAAGCCCGAAAGAAATCCTGGTCTAGCGAACTAAGTTTGATTATGAAATGCAATAAGTAATATGGTAATACCGGATATTTAGTTTAAGATGAAAAAAAAAGTATTTGGAAACTTTCCAAATGCCTTTTTTTAGACCTAAACGGTTACAACCAAATTCAGTGTTTTAATTGCAATTCATTGTTAATATTCTAGTTGACTAGTTAGCCATATTTCTTATTTTCATACAGTAATATTGCCAAATTAATTAAAACAGGTAAGGCTTTTCTATACAAGTTCTCTTAAGTGCAGGTAATTTCTATAAATTTTTCCCAAAACGGTTTCAGTAGATAGGTTTTCATTTCATTGCTCTGATAATGTTCCAGCTCTCCAACAATTCTCTTGAAAATAAAACTAAGCCTTTCTTCCATCCCTAAAAGCTTATTAAGTGGACACGCTAACCTTGTGAAGTACTTAACAATCGCTTTCATAACGATTTACTTTCTGTACCTAGCGGCTTTCAAAAGGATTGACATACGCGTTTCGTTAGCTATATCAGCTCTATGGTTTTTAACCTTTTCCCTCATCGTTAGGTACTTCATATCGCTGGTAGAATGTGACGTTGTCTGAGGTGTCAGGGATTCAAAACCTGCAATTAACCTAAATGCAATTTTTATCTGTTTTTCCAAAATGGATTTTCAGGTAGGTAATCTTCTTCCAAACTAAGGCTTCAGTTCTAAACCTTGTTGATAAAAATAAATAAAATATCTATTCAGCCAGGAGGAGATGACGGGAGTGGGACCAACTAGACTGGCCACAAACAAGTGTGGCCACAAATAGAGGAACAAGAGAAGGAAAGCAGAAAGAGGGAAGGGACGCTTGTGCCCTGTAGTGGGACACAAATGGCTATTAATTATAATCCTAATAATAATGCTTATATAATTATAATATTATAAATGCGAAAGTTTGTGAGGACGGATGTCTGGATGTTTGTTACTCTTTCCCGCAAAAACTACTCACCGGATTTGGATGAAATTTGGCACACAGATAGTTTATAACTTGGATTAACACATAGAATTCTTTTTATCCCGGTAGTACGATCCCGTGGGACATTACTGAACTCCACGCGGATGAAACCGCGGGCATAAGCTAGTAACTAAGCCATCCTTCTCTCATCCCTCTACGCTTTAGAGTGGACATACTTAATTTGATCTTCGAAACGACCTTCACAATATTTGGCCCCAGACACTTTTCATGCTACCACTACATAAAGCCACTATCAGACCGTCGCGTTACTGACCTGCGCAATGTCGCCTCAACGTTGCGCCACGTCGTGTGGCCTGGTTTCAAGGTTTTATACTAAAGGTATTACTGACTTATTCTGCATTTCGTTTAGATATCGTGATATATATATGACCCATCACGTCTACGTAGTTTCAATTTGATCTAGCAGTTTCTAAAAATGTCATCAAAACTGTCTTTGGGAAAAAATACTTTGGTACTACTCATCATCATCTGCCTAGCCTTTTCCCAATATGTTGGGGTCGGCTTCCCGTCTAACAGGATACAGCCGAATACCAGTATCTTACAAGGAGCGACTGCCTCTCTGACCTCCACAACTCAGTTAGTACTGAGTAACACTGTACCCCTTGAAAAGACTGGTTGTCAGACTTTCGGACCACTGACTACCTCTAACGACTGTCAAAGATCTACAAATGACAGCCGGGATCAACGGCTTTACGTACCTTCAGAAGCACGGAGGAAACCCGGTATATGATGGTCACCCATCCCCAGACCGACCTAGGCAAGCGCGGCTTTACCTTTAAGATCAACCGTGATGGTCCTGAGTACTTTAGTAGGTAACAGATACAGAGACTGGATTTGTGCCCGGTTGATGGCAATGGCTCGCCCCCTATTACAGGGGACTTAAAAATTAGTACACCCACAATTCGCCAACCTTACCTAATAAGGTACCTACCACAGTCACTGTCTAACCCTTCAGGGATTACAGGCGTGATGTTATGTATAAGTTACAACAGGATTGACAAGAGCCCACTGTTCTGAACCTCTAGAGTGTCTTCTTTCAAACATAGGTACAGGGATGTGATCCGTTTTGAGAAAAAACAGATCCGCTAGTCCTCAGTTACGCCACTATCGGGCAACTAACCAACGCAACACCAAACTTGTTGAGACTTGTTTTTGTTTTGTCTAGTACGTGCTTTATCAAGCAGGCTTATTTTTTATACGTAGTTACTGATTAGCGCAATAACTAATTAGCACCTACATGATAACGAAATAAATGAGTTCCTTGATCTCTTGTGTGGCCAGGATTATTAAAAATATTCAGCAGTTTTTTTGGTATTCAGCTGCATCCGGTTAGACTGGAAGCCGACCCTAACATAGTTGGGAAAAGGCTAGGCTGATGATGATGATGATGATTATTAAAAATATTGCTAATTAAAGCATTCTTATTCTTAAAATGCTTATGCTTAGACTAGGGTCGATGTAAGTGATGGAACTTGGTATAGATCTACTCAATCTAGAACTGTTTAAAATATACCGCATATTAAAATAAAATAAATTCCATTTATTTCAGTTCCAAGACCCATATAAAAACCAAAAATAGACAAAAATACAAACACAAAACCAAAAATAAAACCTAAATATCAGAATTACATTACATTAAATAAGAAACATTATTAAAATTAATTAAAAAGTCAAAAATAAATTAAATAGCGATACAGAATAAATAAAAAAATGAAATGTCAAAATAAATTATCATATTATTAAAAAATGAATTACTACAAAATGTGTAATTAAAGATTCGATTGAATGTCAAATTAATAGGACAATAACTATAAGAGCTTAACAAAATGCCGGTCACAACAGTTCCTCGTGTAGGGACAGTCAAGTCTTCCCGCAATCATTGCCAGGACAGCGTTGGAGCTGGTTCGCACCCTGCGCACCAAGGACGCGCACCGCTTGCGCATGGAGGCGTATATTATCTAATCTGGCCCTCTGAAAAAAAGCTTAGGCTAATTCCTTTCCAAATATCTGTACTCTTTGGTTATAGGCCTCCCTACTAAGAAAGGATGCAGGCTGGATGAACGGGGATTCGGGAACGCCTTTCTTCATCAAAAATATCCTTATTGCTTTGCTCGAGAGTGGCAATCGCTTTCAAAGGTTTTCGTGTGTTGGCGCCAACCTTCAAGACTACTAACTTAAGTATTTCGTTGGCTTATGTCGTAACACATTGACTGTTCCATAATCTTAATAGCTGACAAGATGCTACTTGCTCTGAACCCTCTGGAGTTGGAGAACCCTGAATCCTAGTCTAAGGTACGCTTGCGACCGCTAGACTAAAGTCTCATTTAAGATACTCGACTGCCCCAGAAGGAAGATACCGAATGCAATAATCTCAACATGAATAATGTAACCAAGATTTTGAAATAATATTTTGATTATAACGAGTGTCCATGGAGTTTTTTGCCCATTCTTCTATGGAGAAAGAATTGGATTTGTTTTTGGATTGGGTTGGTATTGGAATTTGAATTGTTGGTCTTTCTTCTTTTTTTCTCCTCTCTCTCTGGTGTAGATCTCTATGGAGAGATCTACGCTTTGAAATGGCCCACTATAGTACTTTCACAAGTTATAATGCCTTGTGTCTGTTACTGTAGCTTCGCTTTCTTTGTTTTTCTGACATTCAAAAGTGCCTGTAATGGTCTAATTGAAATAAATGCTTGTTGTAGTTAATGTGTTGTAAACTTATACTGTCACTTACGGGATATCTTCCGTGATTGTTCATTATTTTGAGCTCCCGATATTTCGACGCTGTGTGTTTTGTTGCTGTATTTCGGGAGCTCAAAATAATGAACAATCACGGAAGATATCCCGTAAGTGACAGTATAAGTTTAGTTGTAAACCGTGAAAGCTTCAAACAGTGTTTAATGTGTTGTAGTTTGTTTGATTAAATGGTTCAACTGGCAAAATTCGTCAATGACGTAAGTAGCCTCGTGACTTCGTGGTTTACCCACTAAGCCTATTATTACTTAATTAACATTAACAATGCGGAAAAGGGCCACGAACAAACAAGATGGAAAATTTAGGATCATACTAGGGTCACATGATGCCATGCGTCAGTAGGTACTCGTTAAAAGATTTTACCAGTTTCCTCAACGCGCACGCTTGCCCAATTCGTTTCACAATATTTCTTAGAAGGGTTTAGTCACTGTGTTTGGACAGAGGGCGAGGGATTTTACGAAAGTCTAGCGGTAACAAATGTGTTTTTTGTACAACCTGAGATACACTTTTTCTTCGTCATCATTCTCTTGCCCTTATCACAATTCATTTGTAGCCGTATTTAGTGGAAATTTGCTTAATGATCTTTAGTACTTATTTATTTATTTAAACTTCATGTAGAAGAGTAGTACATAGGCGGACTTAATGACACAACGCAGTACTTTTTCCCTTATCCCAATTTATTTGTGGTCGGCGCAGCATGTCTTCTTCTTCCATACTTTTCTATTACTCGTCATCTCATCAGACACCTATTTTCTTGCCATATCATCCTTTACACAGTCCATTCATCGTTAAATTGGTCTTCCTCTACTCTTTTTTTTCTTTCCTCGCAACATTTTCCTCATTCCTTCGCATCACATGCCCATACCACGAGTAAAGTTGGGGACTCGATCCCGTCATCTTGATGCTCATCATGCCGTTGCCCATACCACGACAACCGATTACAACACAACTAAAGAACCACTGACCAACCTGAGATACACTTCTTATGACAAATAGATAGGTACTGCTTAGTCTTCTCCCAAATATGTAGATGTCTTAGTCTACCTAGTCGAACTTGATGCAGCTGATAGCCATTATCTTACATCACAAACAAACTGGTGTGCCAAAATAGCACAGAACTGGTGCCCTGACACAGTGATTCGGGATGGCAAACCAGGAAGAAGATGGTGGGACAAAAGTTAGTACGGGTTCCATGAAGATTAGAAAGGGGACGCGCAGATTCTGGAAAAATAGAGAGACTAGGGGGAAGCCTCTACCCAGGAGACGGACAGTGAGGGCTAGCAAAAAATCCTGCAAACGTGCTTCAAACCGAAGCATGTCAATCCTGACGGCAAAACTAAGTAGGGATTTAAGTAAATAGGTGTAAACAGAAGCTCTGTTACATGCTAAAATACTATCACAAATTCACAACTGTACAGCATTCAGTACTCAGATCCCAGACTAAAAGCCTCTGTTATCAAAACAAAGGCTCGCCCACGAAGTCGACGGCCTCTTATCATTTTACTCCAATTTATATTTTTATCGCGCCCGATATCAGATTATCAGTTTAGTAGCTCCACGTTTGTCCTCAATGTCAAAAAACACGTTTTTGTATGCATTTCATACTCATATGCGTTATTATTTGTAAAAGATAATGTTTGGGAATGCAACGTTTTCAAAAACAGATGAGACACTTGGAAATATATGATTACACAGCGCACTTTAATGCCTATTTAGTCATCACTGGGTTGTGGAGGTCAAATATTTAATGGACAAACATAAAAAAATACATCCAGTCGAACTAAGAACCTCCTCCCTTTGAAAGTCGGTTAGAAAAGCTAGAGGCTCTCATACAAACACAGTATATGTGTAGCCTTGTCCCAAGATATCATCCGATGTTATGTTAATATATGTATGTTATTACACGGAGCGACTGCCAATCTGACCTCCACAACCCATTTGGTTGCCCACTAGTTCACAGACTTCCGCGCTTCTGACACCCATAACAACTGTCAAAGATCTACAAATGGCCTGCGGGACCAACAGTTTATCATGCTTTCCGAGGCTCACGCCAGGTTTACACCACAGCGAGACCGGGCCTCAGAGAGGGGAAGGAGGATATCTACATAACTTTAAAGCAAAATGAATTGATAACAATAACATAGGCTCCCAATTAAAGTGGTCGGAAATACCCGTAGTATTGTTATGAAATTCGACCGGTGCTGAAGTGTGAATCGGTCACAATTTACTTAAATAATAAAAGAATAAAAATAGTATATTTTTTAAATATTGTGTTTAGTATGGATTTTTTTGTGGTCTAAATTAGAATCGAATCATCGACAGAAGAAGAGAAGGCACGTGGGCACAGCACTGCAAATGAACGACAAAGGCTGTGGAAGATAATGATGGCGGCATCTTCAGGTATTTATGAATTAGTTGTAAAGTCTTTCTTATATGAGCTTAACTAAGGTTGAAATCATCTGATAACAGTCACATTGAAAAACAGACCTTATGCCCGATACACACGAGGCTAGTGTTTCAAGCTTGGATAGCAAGCTAGTGTTAGTAATCTAGCAAGCTAGTAAATCTTGCTTCTTTTCTAGGCTCAGAAAAGAAGAGGGTTCTGTATACACCAAGCCAGATTTACTAGTGTGTTAGCTTGCTAACCTAGCTTGAAAAACTAGCCTCGTGTATCTCGGGCATTATGGTCTACACAGGTACCAATTGTTTGCAATCGTTTCTACTACAGATTACTATTATTACGACGCAAGATTCTCGGTCACTTTAGACCTGTCCATCAGTATTATCGCATATACCTAGACTCTTTATGGAGTCACTTAGTCTTAACCCCTTGTCAACCAGGGTGATCATCATCCGGGCACTTTCCATTTTGGTGGCCACACTAGACTTTGAACTAAAATATCTCAAAAAGTTACCGAGATATTCTGAGACCTCTTGAAGATCCTTCTAGCTTGGACTTTCTGTTCTTATAGAAAAAATGTAGCCACCAAAATTGACAGAAAACGAACTTTGTTGATAATGACCCATCCTCATCTTAAATTCACCCTCTGTTGGTGTAGGCCTTTCATTTTTACAAGCTTTCATTTTAACTAGCAATGTTTGTACGTATGTTTGTTTGTTCTTGTCAAATTTTACAACTGATTTTTAAAACATTTATTGCCAACCGATTGAGCTGAAATTTTGCATCGCGTTTAGTTTGGATGACAATGCATGGTTAGCCAAGTGACGTCTTTCTAAATCTAATATGGCGGACGCCCAAAGATGGTGGACGACTAGATAATTCTATTTAAAAATACGAAAAAAAATTACGTCACACATATACATTAATAAAAAAGCTTGTTTTTTATAAATCCTTTTTATACTGTAAACTTATTTGTGCCACTCTTCGCGTTCATTTTCCAGCCTCATCCAGGTTTTAGCCCCGATGGCAACAATGTCGTCTGCCCAGATTGGCTTAACTTCACTACATAGTATAAAACAAAGTCGCTTCCCGCTGTCTGTCTGTCCTATGTATGCTTAGATCTTTGAAACTACGCAACGGAGTTTGATGTGGTTTTTTTTAAAAGATAAAGTGAGTCAAGAGGAAGGTTTATATGTATATATTGCACCTGTGCGAGGCCGGTGCGTGTCGCTAGTAAAGGATAAATCATATAATATCTACCTGAAAAGGTACTATTTCACTGAAACAGGAATTGAATTAATTTGTTTACTAGACATACATTACGTGGAACCCTTTATCTTGTAACCGAATTCAAACAAAATAACCGGAAAGTTTATTGTAGAACTTCCTTCCTTGTATTTAAGTCGTCCCAAATATAATGCGGTCACGTAATATGTATCACCATAATAATAAATTGGCTGCCTAATTTGTTTCTACAGTTTAATATTTCCTTTATTTATATCTTTACAAATCAATTACATTTTTAAATATTCCTTGGAAAAATCAATTTAAAAAACATTAAAAAATATTAAAAAAATGTAGCCCACTGGTTTGTGGAACAGGGTCCAAACTACCGGCAAGGCGGTCAGGGCTAAAGAGAGAGGAACCTCCTAACAATACGCGCCCTGACCAGGAGTACCGATTTCTGAATCAAGCCCTTGATCCAGCGGTATTGGTCGAGGCTCTTGGCAATTAAGCCATGGCTGATACGACTATCGGCACAATGATCGCTGAGTCCACATCCCAAATGTCGACAAACTCGCGAGCCAAGTGAAGATCTACAGTTTATTATTACTATTTTATAATTATTGTTCATCCTTAGCATAGCTAAACAGGAATCTTCTGGCGGAGGCCAAAATAGGAACAAACGCCGTCTGGTTTTCTTCAATTATCTGTCTATTATTCAATTATCTAACCGGATACAGCTGAATACCAGTATTTTACATGGAGCGACTGTCTATCCGACCTCCACAACCCAGTTAGTGCTGGGTAAAACAATACCCCTTGGTAAGACTGGTTGTCAGACTTTCTGGCCATTGACTACCTGTAACGACTGTCAAAGATCTACAAATGACAGCCGGGAACAACGGCTTAATGTGCTTCCTGAGGCACGGAGGAAATCCATCCACGGAGCAACCCACGCAAGTGAGGTTTACCTGAAGATCAACCCGAGCGGCTGTTATAATTTAGCCACGAGCTTCTTTGGTCTGGTTTTCTTGAATGTATTCAAAAATGTATACCAAAAGCGGACCTTTTCTTCTTTTTTTTTTTTTCTGTTGTGTAATCATCAAATGACCGCCCCGCCCCAAGAAAGAAAAAAGAAAAAGAAAAAGAAACATAAAGTATTTATTTGAATCGCACAGGACAAAAGAAAAACAAAATTAAATAATAAGAAAGAATTACCCCTAATAACAGTTGATTGAATTGTAATAGCAAAGTTATTACTTTCCAGTTTTCAAGTACAACAAGTAATTAATTATGAGACTGCAAAAAAAATTCGCTAAAGATAAGTACTTTTCCTGAGACTGTATCTTTTCTAGACGACTTTTTGTCTCGTTTACTCTTTTGGTTTTGCGGGCTTGCTTTGCTTTGGGGGTTTATATCCTGCAGTGGATGTTCTTTGGCTGATAAAAATCATGTGCTTTTTTTTTTTTCCCGTATGCGAAATCATCAAATGACCCCCTCCACTCTGGGCGGAGCGGAAGGGAGTGTCAGACTTGTACTGACTAAAACCCATCCATGTTCCTTCTTTACCCTTGGTGTTCCAGGGCCACGGTATCTCTTTCGAACAGTCCCGCAGCCCTGGCAGGCATCGGCCCTTGCGGACCCCTACTAAAGCGAACCTATGATGCACCTTACGTTAGGCCGCAATATCGACTGTTACTTGTCGATATCTGACAGTCGCTACGGGTAGTCAGACGCCAGAAAGTCTGGCAACCAGTCTTGGTGTAACGTGTTACACAGAAACTGGGTTGGGTTATAGAGGGCAGATAGACTGTCGCTCCATGTAAAATAGGTACCTACCGGTTTTCAGCTGCATCCGTTTAGACTGGAAGCCGACCCCAGCATAGTTGGAAAAGGCTAGGCAGATGATGATGAATTGGTTTTCCTTGACTTTTTCAATATTCGTTTTACTGTAGATGAGTAAATTAATAAATTCCTGTTTACTTTGTCAAATATGTTTTCTATGACTCGTTTTTTCCCTCTTGAACTAATTAAAGGTATAGTTTTTAGAAAATAATTTTCCTTATTGTTACACGTGCCAGCCATTTGATGTAAAAATGAATAGTCATTTTCGTTTGTTCACAAATATTAGTTTGGCGAGTTTAGACTTAAGCAACACCTCTGTACTATAGTCTCATTAAATAAATAAATAAAAAAAAAAGAAAAAAACGACAAGACGTCAATATTTTATTTTATTATTTTATTTTATTTTATTTGATTGTTTTGTTTTATCTTTTTAATTTTGCATGAATTTTAATTTTATCTTATTTTAATTCTGATTTTAATGTTAATTTTAATTTTAAATGTTAATTTATTTTATTTTTAATCCTGATTTCAGTTCAATGTTAATTTAATTTAATTTTAATTTCAGTGTATGGATCAAGTTATCTGAATTAAATGAATTTTATTTTATTTATTTAATATATAAGGTCTCATGAAAATAGATGGACAAACTTTTAGAAATCGTTCAGGCCACCAAAATAAGGACAATGGTAAAACGAATTAAGAAAAACGCATTAGATACTTACAAGAATAAAATCAGATAACGAAAATACACTAAAAATGTTAGTTACCCAAATGATTTTAGGTCAAAATAAAATCACTTAAATCAGTGTTTGTTTTGCTTGAATATCTTTGGTTAGACGTACTGAACGCTGTGTTAAAATTTGTCCATCTATTTTTGTGGGACCTTATACAGGGTGTAAACGGACCCTTCACGAATCCCAATCATTATGTGCATCACACTAAGTAGGTCTCTTTTTCTTTAACAATTTTTTTTGGGGTGAAATATCACGTTTTATGGTAGGACTCGATGTAATGCACTCAAAACATTGTGCTGATGGGTGGATTGAATAAATAGTACGAGGTTCGCGGAGATGTTTAAAGTAAAGTAATAACATTAAAAATTTTGTATTAAAAAAAAACTTGTAAAAAAGCTGGAACTTTGACCCCCAATATCTCCGTAACTAAAAGGTTCACGGGTATGGTCCAGACCAAAAAAGTGATCGCAATGACGGGGAGAACAAATGCCTTTTGGCTTCGTTAAGGGTCTATGTACACCCTTTATATTGAACAGGTTCTCCATTCAATCTATTTGTACGACGTCCTCGTCATCTGCCATAAATCTAGAATAAAGCAGACCTCAACGTGATGGCTTCGTTTCAGGCTATGTTGAGGTAGGCTACTAGTGTATGAGATGTAGGAGAATACCTGTATTTTACTTGGTGGTCTCGGACTGCCTCGTTGATCGACTGGTCGCAAGCGCGACTGCTGAGCAGGAGGTCCTTGGTTCTGTTCCCGGGTCGGTCTTAGTGTTATTGGGTTTTTCCATCAGGATTTTTTCAGTAGCAGCCACGGAGTTCGGATTTGTGCTCGGTTGATGGCAATAGGCTCGCTCCCTATTGCATGGGACTTAAAAAAAACATAACTTGCGAAATGTGGGTGTACTATTCGGAACACCTCTGCCTAAGCCTTCGGGGATTACGGGCGTGATGTTATGTTATTTATTTAAGTATTAAACTAAAACTTTATGCGTTAGGGCAAATTAAAGACATTATGTAACACGCGAAAAAAAATCCGGTTTAGGTCTCTGGTCTGATCATTTTTTTTTTCAAATCATAGTGTCCTATCTTTTTCCGAGGCGTGTGTCTGATCTATAAAAGTGGTTATATTATATTGGTTGTTGTTATTGAACGAAATCAATAAACAGTCGGTATTGACCCAGATGTTCGGCGTGCTATTAAACCGTTGACTTTTAATCATATTCGGATGACATTCCGCTTTTAGATACGGTTCTGTTTTAATTTACAATAATTTACTAAAATAATATTTTTTTTAATTATTAGCAAATACGAAACGCTTTAAATGCCATTGCCTCTTGTTAGGGCCCTCTGGAATGTTCGTGGACCCTGAAGATTCGACCGGGGAACCTGTGCCCTAAAATACGAAACCTTTCACCATGTTTCATTAACACTGTTAGAATACCGAATACGGGTAGTTAATTCAACCAAAAGATCTTTCATTATTCAATTGTAGGGGAGTCCCTCCACAATTGAAACACAACTAAATTGGCTACACGATGACACATTTTGAAATAGAATATAGTGATGACATTGCCCACCCTTGGGACACATTTCGTCAATCCAGCACACATGACGCACTGTCTGCTTGCCCCATATCGACGCCAATCGGTCGAAGAACTCCTGATAAATCGAAAATGTAATCTAATTCAGTCTGCCTGTACTACTATTCAGAGTTTTGATGAAGTAGTTTGACGAAATATTCATCATCTGCCTAGACTTTTCCCAACTATGTTGTGGTCGGCTTCCAGTCTAACCGTCTGCAGTATTTTACATGGAGCGACTGCCTATCTGGCCTTCACAACCCAGTTAGTTCTGGGTAATAGAATACCCCTTGGTAAGACCGGTTTTCAGCCATTAAAACTTTCGGGCCACTGACTGCCTGTAACGACTGTCAAAGATCTACAAATGACAGCCGGGTCCAACGGCTTTACGTACTTTCCAAAGCACGAAGGAAACTCGGTATGTAATGCGTGGTCACCTATCCACAGACAAATTTAGGCAAGCGTGGCTTAACCTGGAGATTGATCCAAACGGCTGTTATTATTCAGCCACGAAGTCCTCCAAAATTAAACGCCAGTGAAAGCACATTGCTCCCAGAACTAGTGGCCCAGCACTTTTATGCGCACCGATTAGAAGCCTCCCATAAGGCACACTGATGATCTTGAAAAGGCCGTGGGAATCCGCTGCATGGGATACAAGACCGGTCGATGTGGTCTAATTGTACCAGTGTCAGTGAAGTGGAGGTTTTTCGTGTCAAATTTTTTTTTCGCTTGTTTTTGGGTTTTTTTTTGCCCTAAAAGCCTGTGCTACTACTTCTTCTTCTTCTTAGCGTGTCGATGGCTAATTTTCATCAAATATATTTGGCCCAAAACTCAGCTACGCGAACTCCGCTTGCTGATGCAGTCATAAGATCGTTAAGTGCACAAATGTCAGGGCAAGCAGCACCAGATGGAATGTGAGCCAATGGTCTGTGACACACCGCAAACACACTTGAGATCTGAGCCGTCCATGAGCCCTCATCTGTAGAGATTGTCTTAGCTACGGTTCGGTCAAAAATGGAATAGATTCTTTATGGAATTGCAATTATTATCAGCTAGATAAATATAAGAGTAGAGGAAGAGCAAAGAAACGATTGGATGGACCGTGTCAAGGATCATATGGCAAGAAAGGAGGTGTCTGATGACTTTTCTATTACTTGTCCTCTGAAGTCATGCTGCGCCGACCCCAAAATTAATTGGGATAAGGGCAAGAGAATTATGATGTTAGCCAGATAATTGAGTTAGAAGGTACTTATATGATTTGACAATGGTTAGTCCTACATTCTGAACAGGCACCGCCTCATGGTACAGTTGTTCAAGTATCATAACTTGTGTGGTTGTAGGATCTATTGCAAATGCCTAGCCTACTGAGCTCGTCTTATCCAGATTTTTTTCAGAAAGGCAGCATCATTATTTGATTACTACCTACTGTTGTTTTTGTAGTTAGTCATTTAGAAATTGGATGATTCGTCTAAACAATAACAACGTTTTTTTTCAGCTATTTAATAATAGAAATGAATTAATTACGTACCTATTTTGTTTCTCTATACGTGGGTAGGTACACGTAGGCATATTCTTATGCTGGTGTTCTTATTCAAACAATACATAATTTTAATTAAATTTATCAGGCCTACAACGTAAATAGAACGGTAAAGTCCCTTTAGTGGGATTGTCCAAAACGAACAAAGATTTATTGTTATTTTATTAATTTTACGTAATATTACTAAAAGCCACAGATAAGTAAACATATATTCAGAAAATAATTAGAGGAGGTATAGAACAAGATAAAGGAAAACGTCAGAATAATTGTGTGAAAATGGGTAGACTGAGAATCAGATGATGGCGTGTTCCACACACGGCCGAGTCTGAGAGCTTAGACAAAATGATATTCTACAGTGTGACCAGTATGAGTTAACATTTCAAGGCGATGCTGCTTGTCAAGATAAAATTCAACAATATGTCAACATTCTTACATAATGGGTGTAAATACACTTCATCATCGTCATCATCCACAGCACGTCTTCATCCACTGCTGGGTATAGGCCTCTGTTTGCTTGTGCCAAGCTCAATGTTCTTGTCAACCAGGATAAAAAAAAAACAAGGTGGTGTTAAATTAATACGTTTAACGAAGCCGAGAGGCACTAATTGTTCTCTCCGTCATTGCGATACTTTTTTTGTTCTAGACCTTACTTGGGAACCTTGTAGTTACGGAGATATGGAGGTTCTAAGTTCCAAGTTTTTTGTTTTAGTTTTTTTTTTTTAATGGTTTTAAACTTTACTTTAAATTCCTCCCTTACCATTCAATGCATCCATCAGCACAATGTTTTGACTGTGTTACTTTGAATCCTATTGTAAAACGTGATTTTACACCCCAAAAACAAAAAGTCATTTCCCATCAACATTTTTGCGTACAGTTACTTAATTGGATGTACAGAATACTTGGTTGACAGCTTCGTGAAGGGTCCTATTACACCCTGTATATTTCTCAGTTCTTTGTTTTACCGCCTGCACAGCTATGTTGGTCGAAGTATACCATAACAGTCATGGCAGTTAAAAATGTATTATATTGACTTATGCAACTGAAAAGCTCATGACGTCAGTCCTGTCTTTGTGGAAATACGAAACGTATTTGAAAGCAATGGCCAACTGTCTAGGGCCTCTCTTTTGTATATTGCTTTTGCGGTCATCCACTGTTCTCTCTGTTGGTCAGCTAACACTTCTTCAACCATTCGATTTTGGCGAAGCTATTCGAGTAAATCATTTTGTAATTCGATGTTTACAAACGCTGAATTACGCCGTGCGAGCTTTTGAAACGATTTACCTAATCCTAAAATATATTTATAATGAAAATGGAAACCACAAATTATTAATTGTATGCTACAATTAAAAGAATATTTAATTTTGTTGTATTTAATAATGAACCTTAAATACATGTCTTTATAACATTTTATACCAGTGCAATTGCACTTACAAGGTTATAGCTTAGTATTCGTGGTAATACGAAACAAATTGGCTCCTTGCTTGACTCCCAAAATTAAGTTACACATTTATCAATGCGGCAAATGCGTCATGGCATAATTCGGTAATAAACTTCGTTCAAAACAAGGAAAAGTTACAAAATAATTACCGGCCTGAAGGGCCAATGTTTTATCATTTTGAAGCAATTAAGAATTATTGAAATAATGAGCTTAGAGGAAAGGTTATATACAATGTCGTGTGTGTTATTTGTTTTAAGCTTTAATTGGGAGTTCGTCATTAATTTTGGGTTTTTCGCCCTTTGTGATTGTGATGGAAGAATAGAATTTAATAGAAGATTTAACTAACTTTGCGGTTAAGTGGCGCGTGGAGAATTATTTAGATTAATTATAGAATTATTATTCTTCGGCATTATTAATTATATCATCTTATTCTTGTTGGTGGCTTTATTTTAATTAATTTGTCTTAGTTCTACCTACCATCTTCATTTATAACGAGGTAAAGCTGGCTACAATAAGTTAAGATATTTTTTTACATATTTAAAGTATCGCAAAATTCTCAAACTTACATAACTTTGTTCATTATGTTATAATTTACATGAATTTTTCAACATGCAAGATGCAATGAATTACGAATTTCCTATAAAATCCTTCAGGGGGTTACTATGATGTCTTAAAGCAATAGTTATTCCAGTTTGGGGAAGAGACAGAGCTAAACCAGTCGTCTAACGCCATCTCTTTCCCACACTGGAATTGCTCCTGCTTTAAGACGCCATCGTAGGTAGATTATGAATTTGTTAAGAAAGTGTGTGATCCAATTTGGATGCAGTACAAAGACATTCAAATATTTCCGAGCGATAGACGGGAGAGGACGAAGAAAATCATAATCCAAAACTTGTTACTACTTAGTAACAAGTCGGTCTGTCTAGTGTCATACGCCCGCTTGTCAGGTAGCATTCAGGTGTCAAAACATCGAAAACGTTCGGGATCAAAATTTTTGCATAAAAATATTCCCAATGTCCGCTCTGTCTTTTAAATCTCTTTGGATGCATGCCACTTATTTCAAAGCGATTGACGTTGCATTGGAAGGCCTCCCACTAGGTGGACCGATGACCTGGTAAAGGTTGCAGGGATGCGAGACGCACGGGACCGGTCAATGTGGCGACACTGGGGGTAGGGCCTATGTTCAGTGGACGTCATTCGGCTATAATGATGATGATGATTGACGTGGACTAACCGCCTGACCTGGGCCTCCCAATTACAGAGACACCGATAACTACATTGACAACTAGACTACTTCTGACTGGTACAATACAACCAGCACAAAGGTCACACCTTGCGGGCCTGTGGACGGCGAGTAATGGGCTAGCTCGTTCGTGTTCCACACGCGCCTCAAAGAGATGTCAGCAACTATGTAGGGGTCCGCATGGGCCGATGCCTGCCAGGGCTGCGGGACTGTTCGAAAGAGATACCGCGGCCCTGGAACACAAAAGCAAAGAAGGAACATGGATGGGTTTTAGTCAGTAGAAGTCTGACACATCTATCTGCTCCGCCCAGAGCGAGCGGGTCATTTGATGATTCCCCAACTGAAAAAAAAAAAGGTGCTCACACCTTCTTAGGGAAACGTCGAACTACTCTATCACAAATCGAAAGGTCTTAAAGGAAATTCGTAATACATTAATTACTCCATCCATTTTTTTGCCGTTCTCTTTTTATGTAATTTTGTTTTGTCCTGCATGAGTCTCATAAAATACGTTTTCTTTCTTTTACTTCATAGATTTGACGAATTATTCTGTTCGTCAACGAGAAAAACGCAATGAAGAATTTGTCGAGTAAAGTTTATTGTGTGCTACACAATACACAATAATTATTCCAGTTTCATAAATGAAATGTAATTTTAATACATATCATAACGCCTGTTATCCCCGGAGAGGTAGACAAAACTGCACCATTTTTCATCATCATTGTTCTCCTGCCCTTGTCGGGATATTTAATTGGGGCAGCGCAGCATTCTTCCATACTTTTCTATTACTCGTCATGTCATCAGACACCTCCTTTCTTGCCATATCATTCTTCTCACAGTCCATCTATCGTTTCTTTGGTTTTTTGGTTTGGTTTACCCTGGTTGGGTATACCCAGAGTAGATGAAGACCATTCAACTGCGCCATATTTCGCTAAGTATGTTCAAGTTCCATGTATTGTATTGTATTTAGGTGGCGCCTATTGCCATCAACTGTACACATATCAACATTACTACTGCTATGAAATTCTTCTACCTCGTCTTTCGTGTCGATGGTACGACTTGTTTAAATTTCTTGGGCCCAGTATGTGGCTACGTTAATCGCGGCGTCTGTGGCGTCTATTAGGTCCTCTAAAGTGTAGGTGTTGGGACACTTCGGACACTCCAGCAAGTGCGACATCGTCTGGTCGGGAGCACCGCATTTACACTTCGTATCGGAAGTGTCTTTAATACCGAAATGATGAAATTTAAAATAACACTTTGCCCGACATGAGATTCGAACCCACTGCTCAGCAATAGGCTAACGAGATCTTAGATTAACTTACGCAGATTCTCATACATTAAGGTGACAGCGTCGGTCAGGCACGAATCATATTTTAATCAATACTATCAATACTATATACGCTTTCATCATAAACTAACTTACCTTTTTAACCGGTACCCGAGTGGTATAATAAAAATACGACCAAAAATTATCGCCGAATTGTCATATTATTGTACAAAAAATACATAAACTTGTAGAAGGAAGCGAATGGTCCTCCCCTTGACCTTTGGATACGACAACAACTGATTGTTTTTATTTTGTTTTATATTATCCATATTTTTTAAAGAAGTGGACTTTTCGTGAGTTCGGGTGCGTGGTGTGAATGTACATTATTGTATAGTAATATCGTAAAGTACTTTAGTTTATGTTTTTTTGGGTAAAATGAGTTTTATTGGAAGATATCTATTTGACGTTTGGCCTTCTTTAGGTGAATATCATAACATCACGCCTTGTTATCTCCGAAGGGTTAGGCAGAGGGCAGGTGTACCTAAGAGTAGACCCTCATATCGCCAGTTATGTTTAAGTCCCATGTTATTGAGAGCGAGCTAAGCTGCTACTACGGGAATCGAACCCAGGGCTTCAACCAGGGCATTGAACTTTAATATGAATAGTCAGATTCGCGCAGGTCACTCTTCCCTTAAGAATGACTTAGTGTTAGGCCTACACCTACTCAGCAATGGGTGGAACATGTTCTGCTCATGATGATGATGATGGGTTTGCACTGAAATTGAGTTTCATTTGATGACCTTCTTGATTGATGTGTGATGGTCATAGGCTTATCGCATTAATGGCCATCACACATCAATCAAGAAGGTCATCAAATGGAACTAACGTTTTTCATCAATCTTCTTCACAGCCCAGCCACAGTGGGTCTTTTGCTGGGCTGTGAAGAAGATGGATAAAAAACTATTGTCTAATGCGATAAGCCTATAGCCATCAACCGGCGACAAATTCAGACTCCAACATGCTACTGAGAAATTCCTGATGGAAGATTTCCTAGCGTTTAATTCTTATGTTGAAAAACTACACTGTGTATAGTATGGATATCACTAACACTACTGCTCACCCCCATTGCTATACCTCTATACATTACAAACCACAGGTACTAACAGCCCATTCCAACATGCAAAAACGACATTATGAAAATTTTAAAATTTTAAATTACGAACACAAAACAACTGAGCAAACATATTATGTGCATTATTCTGCGTGTGAGAGAGAAAGCAATATACATTTTCTCAAGAGTGAAAGAGATGGACAAAAACCCTGACCCCAGACAACACTGTTCGAATTGGCATGGTCAGGCCCTGATAAGATACGCTTATCAATGAATTTGGTCGTTGTACTTAATTTTGGCAGTTCTTTTTTAATGTGGTGTTTGACATTTGTGACCGATAACGTGACGTAATTTGATAGCAAGGTGATAGTTATTGCTATGTAGTTAGGTAGGTATATGAATGGACTTTTTGGAAATGATAAGATGATTGAAATTTTTGAAGTAGAGTAAATATTGAGGTGTGTATGATTTACAGAAAAATAATGGAGTACGGAAAATGCCATTTGAAAAAAAAAAAAGAAAAGACTGAGATACCATCTCATTTATTTGCAGTAATACACGCCCGCTCAAAAAAGCGTTAGTAGAAATCATTTTAGTAAAAATTAAAATTATTTATTTTAGATTCTCATCATTCACAACACCTACAACAAAAAAGATCAAATTAAAAACAAAACAAAGATCACTTTCCCTCTTAACTCTTTGGTCAAACCAAAAACAAAAGCGAAACTGAAACGCCACTCAAACCAACCAAAATATTAAATTCGCAAAATTTAAATACACAATAAATTGAAAGTAAAAGCAGACACGCACACAAACAAACTATTTTGTCAATATGTGTGTGAGCCTGACCTTTCCCAACGTAATGGCGGCCGCCGAATACAGGGGTCGATGACACTACCGAGGCTGAATGTGCGATGCATTCGGCAGGACTTGCGAGTTTAAAAAAAAAGTTAAATGTCACTTTCACTGGCTGGATGCAGTTCGATTTTCGTTTTCGCTTGATCTGATTTTATTTCGAGATGCAATTTTACCGCCCTTTTTGAGTTTTTGTCGTTTTATTTATACTTTTGAGGAATTGTAATAGATGGGAGTAAAAAGTTAATTTCAAGATATTAAAATTTGGATATAATTGATCAGATTTGAGTTTAAATTATATTGGCCAGTCTCTGCCTTGCCCCCCGATCTCTTCCGTGTTTCTTAGTGAAGTCTTCCCTGTTGCAATGATAATACTAATTGGGACCAATGATAATCGTAAAGAAAAAAAAGCGAAGATAACTGATTCACAAAAAATTATTTAAAATGTCAATCCGCCACTGGTAGAACGTTTATATTAATTGAATTGGTTGTTCGTAAAACTCGTATCCTGATCTGAGAAATATGACTCAGTTCACTCAGTGCAGCAAATTCATACTTGAACTTTTTGGTGCTCGCTCTTGCGTTTTTAAATTATCGAACAACATCTTCGTGATACTTTTAATTCATTCTGGAATCATTTTTCTAAGGTAAAAACTTTTGGTTGGTCTGAAAAGATGGATCGATGTGAGGAATGATTTGAAAGAGAAAAGAGTGAATGATAGCGTGACAGTCGACAAGGGAGTGAATGAAAAATGCGTCGTGCCTACCGCAAGTATCTAACGTGGGTTAGGAGTGGATCTGTCCTTGTTAACATAAAATAATAATAATAAAAAAAAATGGAAAGACACAATTGTTTGAAAATGGTCAAAAGAATTTGGTTGCGTCAACCATGAGTATTGACTTATTGAGTAAGTAAATTAATTATAAAGTTAATAAAATGAGGTTACCCAAGAATTTCAGCAGCTGTGCCATATTAAGGGTAACAAATACGAAGAATCTGCTACAGATGAGTACATAAATATTATGTAAAGGTAAAGACTATAAGAGTTGACGTAATCCTGAACTTTTATTATGTTATATTTCCAGAGGTAGACGTTGTGCTTGACAATGAAATTAGTCTTTAGATTTTGATTAAAGAATCAAACAGATTTTTTGAGGATATTCTGGTAGGATGTTCGCTTGTCTGTTTGTGAATATCAGTACGTACGGACAAACTGACATCCTACCAGCGTTATCAATGATGGAGAAGTAAAATTATAAAGGGTCTAAAAAGACCCTTAACATAGCCGAAAGGCACTTGTTCTCCCCGTCTTTGCGATAATTTTTTGTTCTAGACCATACCTGGGAACCTTCTAGTTACGGAGATATTGGGGGTCAAAGTTCCAACTTTTTCACAAGTTTTTTTTTAAATACATGTTTGTAATACATTTTTACTTTACACACCTCCACGATCCCTCTACTATTCAATCCATCCATCAGCACAATGCTTTGAGTGCTTTCCATCGAGTCCTACCGTAAAACGTGATTTTTCACCCCAGAAAAAAAGTCGATTCCCAGCAATAATTTTTGCGTAAAGTTACTTAGTTTGAGGTACAGAATGTTTGGTTGACGGCTGTGTGAAGGGTCTGTTTACCCCCTTTTTTGACATAATCTACCGAAAAGCTTATGTCAATGCTGTGAAATCATTTTAATGAAAAGAAGTGAGAGGTCTGGAGAAGAACATTTTCTCTCATCACATAGTGTCAGGTTAAATGAAAATAAGTAGCTTTTAACATAATGAAGTGAAAAGATTAACAAATCATAAACGTTGACAGTAAGATCGTGTGTGTGACCAATGGCAAATTGATAACACAGGTAAGCACAGACAATAGGATGTAGAAGATTGAGATTGAGACCCGGGAGTGGTGAGCTTGTCAGCCTGAATTGATTGATTGAAGTTATTTCAATAGGATCGTCCATATTAATCGATATTATGTTTTTATTACTCCTCCTCTGTTATTTTCTGCTTAATTTCGTTGCGGGATCCAAGGCAGTTCAATCGTTTCTCCGGGCGAGTTCATCGCTTGTTTGTGGCGGTCGCCATTGTTGATTTTGACTTTCAGGAATTGCAGTGGTTTGAAATAGTGTCGCGGACTTGTCTCAAAAAATTGATCGCGTTTAATTATCATACAGTTAGAAGTTTTTGAGTGGAAACTGACTTATAGAATTTATAAAATTGTCCCATGACATGGTAGGTTAGATATTAAGGTATTTAATGAATAAAATCTGTTATGATAACAAACATTCTTTGTCTTACCTAGTGGAGGACTTTGATGGAGGGATAAATGGTGAAGAGTTTTTGCTTAACAATGAATGAGACAATGGTGGACAACTTTGGATTGTTATAAATCACAAGTAAGTCTTGACTATATTGTGGGTCCTTATTAGATTCATTTGGAGATTGGTCTGAAATTGAGAATTTAGAAGATCAGTTATGTTAATATTGTACTGATTTTACCGCCCTTACGGGTTAGGTAGGTACTTCTGAATGATTTATGAATTTGTCATAGAGAACTTTGTTTTGGTAGAACCGTTGTTTTTTTGTAAGAATCGATGGGTTATGAGAGTCGGAGGACTCGGAATGTAAAGAAAGTTTTATTCCTAAGATCAAGATACTTTGGGGGATATTGATGTAGACTTGACGAGTGCAGAAACTATTTTAAAACACTTAGGTATTTCTTGAAAAGTGCGCACGACTACCTACACGAATACTTGTCCGATGAGTATTATTAACATAACAGTCTTATCTAAAGAGAAAGTATATCGAATAAGTCTTCATTTATTACTTTATCAATAAACAATAATAATTGTCGATGAACAAGTGCCCGCGCATAGTCACAATAATTCTCAAGTGGGTCAGTGGATGCAAAAACTGCAGATTTTAGGAAATCATCGGAAGATTCTGAAATTATGCTAGAACCACATTTCTATGGCCTACATTATATTGCTGATGTCATATACACAGATGTAGAAATCGTTGATTTATTTGATTTGGAGATGCAAACGAAGCTAGAAGTGAACAGAAATCGAATGAGTTGGCTATAGGTAGGAGGTGACATTGAAGCGATGATAATGAAGATAACTATGAGAATTAACGAACAATGAGAGTTTTCTCGACAATTTGAAGCGACGAAACCTTATGACGTAACCGCTGAGGTCCAGCCTACGAGTGTAACAGATATAAAGTTACATCGTTCGCACATTACAAACGCACCATCGCATCGAAGTTTATTGACGCCGCATCCGTCTGAACTTGCGAGTTTAAGCCTCTGCGAATGTCATCTAGGCTCATTGGCTCAGTACAAGTGCGATACCTCGCATGTGTGCACCTTCGCCCCGCGCACACACGATCAGAAAAAAAAAATTAAAACTGCTCGTAAAAACACATCAAAAGATGACAGTTCAAATTCAAATTCAGAATGTACGAATTTAGAAATGTCCGTTCAACACGCGCGGGAAAGAGACGAACATAACTTCGAGCGTCTGCATTTAGGTGACGTCGGGCCGGTGCATAGCGAAATATAATGAAAAGTGGCAGTAATTTCGTTGTGTTTACGCGCTGTGCTAGTTTATTTGGTTAATAGCGGTTTGTTTTTCTAATCGGCTGCGTTTGGACCGGTGGCGCCCTCTTCGCCCCATTCCCGCTCTCCATAGATACACATGGTTGTATTTCATGGAGCTGTCAAAACAATAGCGACCTCGTGGACTGTGATTTTTTATGGGACTACCCCTTCGGGGTCGGCGTGATGTGTGGCAGTGCAACTAGTTTTTGGCGCGGAGAAACTGTGGCGGGTGTAACGCGGAAAATTGAGCTAGCGGTGTTTTTTTCCTAACTTAACCTACGACAATCTTCAGTTGCGCGCGAGCTGTCCCCGCACGCGCCTCGCGTATCATCCGACACGAAAATCTACGAAAATCCACCGAATGGACCCCGAGTCGGTGGCGAACCCCGCCGAATTCACTTTCCGAACTCCATGTGAGTGTGTTCAAAACGTTCCATTTTCGAATGCAGCGGAATAGTCGCGACCGCGCGTTCGATGACCTCATAAAGTGAAACTATTTTTTTCTTTCACTTTGCTCAATTTTGTGATATAGCCATAGTGCCTTGTCGTACAAAACTTATGGAATATTGTGATGTCAAAGTGCAAACTTAGATAAAACTAGGATATAGAGTGTTAGTGAACTATTTTTTAATGGAGAAACAAACGAGAAGGAACATTTTATGTGCTTATGGACAGATACTGCATGGACTTTAGGTGAGTACGTTTTGTAAAATAATCACGTCGTTGATGAAACATGTAGTTTGTAATTTATTAAGTCAGTTCTATGGACGCCAATCTTAATCTATGAACTTGATGATTCGAGCGTAGTGAAGTTGTCTGCGTGTGAGTTGCATTGCTAGATTGCGCCTGCAAACTCACCCATGTGACTATCGCAAACTTCGTTCCTACTGGACGGTGCGAGGGAAAAGGGTGCTTATTGACACAATTTTTAAGATAACATAGGTTCTGTTTTGTTTGTATCGTGTTATTTTTGGGTTGACGAACTTGGTGAAAGATGTTTTTGTTTGGTAGGACACATGAGTGTTTTTGTAGTGCGTTGCCTTGCGTGCTCACGACTGGCCTTCGTGCTATCAGCGTAGGTATAGGAACGCTAACCTATTAGTTTGCCTAGGTTTGTAGCGATAATAAGTTCGACTCGATGGAGTTTCAATGACGATATTTTAATACTCTTTTGTTAGCAAAACTTTTTGAATTCTTTCTAATGCTTGAAACCTTCCAAATTATTTTCAGCCAGCCTTACTTAATTTTTAATATTCATAATAAGAATCCCACCAAAAAGGATACGATAAACGGTTCTTTAATTGAAATAAGAACAAAGAAAAATATCGAGTTGTCGCAACAAGTTTTTACCGTCCGCGAGAACCTAGGTACTTAGGTAGTTAGTGAATGGCGGGAAACCGGCTCACTTTATATGACCATAGATCAGGCTGATCATGAACTAGTGAAGTGATACTATTATTTCTATTAGCTACTGGGTAACTAACGTTGTTACGATCACGTCTTTTAGTGCTTGAATGAGTCATAAATTCATAATGGAAAATTCAGAAGATGAATTTATTAAGAGACAGCCATTGATGCAGGCTTATGCTATGTTAATTAAGAAGCATTAAAATGAAATAAGGCAAGTCAGAAATAAAAATAACACAATATTCAAGTGTTGAATATTGTGACCAAAATTAATAATACTGAATTCAATTTACTTAAAGAAGTAATTCAAAAAATATCGTCTGAAAACACTGGAGAGAACTGGAAAGACTCGAGCAAGAAAAATATCATATCATAGGTAGGTAAAACAAATAATCTTCACAATGAATCACAAGAATCAACTCACCTCTAAACTAAATTCAATAGTCACTGGTTCAAGGAAGCACGATTGTCTTTTTTAAAACAAAAGATAGTGTTAATTCACGTGACTTCTGTAATATAAACAACTCTAGACTAGGTATTGATGACGATTTGATTTGCCGCAGAGGACACACCTTGTCCTTTCTTCTTTTTGTGTCGATTTCCTTACTCCTCTAGTTTTGTTTGACTAGTAAGTATGGCCATGTGGTCCGAATGTCCACCTAGTTTCCCGGGACATCGCCAAGTCGATTCTTCACGTGGCCAAAGGGTTAGCCAATTTTTTGACCAAATCATCAGCATTACCACCAAGCATGGCAATACTGCCAGCCTTCTGGCCACATTACCCGTTAACAGTGATTCGGTTGATTTTTTTATGTCCTATAATTCTATCTTTTTTATGACCAGTAAATTGCGACCAGGTCAGCTCTGTCAATTGTCTCGTGCAAATCCTGGAATGTGCAGGTGATTGTGTGTTTCTAGATATCGCGAATAGAGAAGATTATATCAAGATGGGTAACATCAGTCCTCGTAATATAGCATTAACAGATTTTGCTATTTAGATGGATGAAAGGGAGACAGAGGTAAGACAGAATGAATAGATTATGTTAGCGATGGTGTGAATAAAAAAGGAGTGAATGATATCGATATCGTATTGTCTGACAAAGAAGAGTTGAATGGAAAAGAAACTGCTCTAAACTCATAACTCATAAGGGAGGAGAGGGAAGCTATCAGAAAGCTATTTTATTTAAATACAAAAGGCTAAGTCGAAAAAATATTATAGGTAATGTCTTTCTACTGAAACGGTTCCAAGCTTTAACCACTATTCTATTGTTTCTAAGCGGGAATGTCCAAATTACGTTTTAGTCATGTGCCTTCCCCACGATGAATATTCATAATAATTTCTCATGAAAAATTAGGCACATCAACTCTGTAACGCAAACGAAATCTTTTCGTTTAGGCGGTTAAGGGATTTTACTAGAAAAGGGCCGGTAATACCACCTGTCTTTACCGCTATCATGATCATCAGCCCATAGCAATTCACTGCAGGATACAAGCCTCTATAATCACACGCCATACAATTCAATCCTCAGCTATTTCTATCCAGTTCCTTCTGTAGCTGCTTCTACCTTTCCTTTCTTTTCCACTACTATCTTTTGTTGTGATCAAAATGTTGATCCTCACCATTAATTCACCTTATAACAACATCTACATCACGCTATAGATTGAGAGTGTCAAAATCATCCACTTTTTTCACGTAGGTAATGGTTTACCGCTGATAATACACATTGTCAAACCGATCGTTGATTGGTTTTTCAGTCCAAAAATTTTTTGCTTTCGCTTGTAATTTGGTCAGGTTATGGCGTACTTGTTCTTCATTATTGTTATTAGGGATACAGATAGGGTTTGCTCATTACTCAACGTGAGTTTGACCTTAATATTATTAATAAAAAAAATAACCCGTATATTGATAGCATTATCAGTCAAGTTTGCTTTTAAACTAATTATTTACCTTAAAGTTCCTAAAATATCGGGTCCAGATAAAATAATATATAGCAAATTAGGGAATACCCATTTATGGGTAAACATGTTTTAGAATAACTCATGGGTCACATTAATACTCCCACAAAAAAGGATGACAAATAAGGAAACCACAGACTTCATTATTTAATAGAAACAGAGTAATTATTTTGTTTGCTTACCTGTAAAATTTGTAGTTTTGTGAACTGTGCGGTTAGTTTAAAACCATTTAGTTTTAAACCGCATCTAAATCGTATAAAACAAAAAAGAAAAAACGATGAAAAGTGGATTTGGATGATACCTTCGTACGATAATTTTGTCGGTTATAATCATTTAACCTGAGAGCTAAGGACTTTGAACAGGATTGATATTACAAGCTTTTCAGTAGCTTAATGTAAATCCAAAACATTTTTGACTTACCAGTTGTTATAGAAATGTTAATAGAATGCCACTTTATCTAACTTCTCTGAGCTTTGCACCTGACCAATGCCGCCAGAACCTTCGATTTTGCAATCACCAATACCCCAATAGGCATCTTTTTCTAGATCTAAGTTTTCAGGTTCAGTCGAATGCAAATAATTATTATTGTAAGTTTCTGATGATCGATAGTATAGGTCAAACTATCTTGAGACAATTCGTTGTAAAAAATTGTGCATTTAGCTTCCTAATTTAGCTTTAGTAGGTACCTGTAGAATCCTTAACTAATAATTCCAGATTAAGGTAATTTATAACGAACCTCAAAACGCTGTGGGTACTAATGAGAAAAAATACTCAAAAATAACAAGTATTTTTGTTATCTGCCAAAATTCATGTATTACCCTGAATATTTATCAGTGGCTAGACTGGCTAGTAACAATCGTGTTTGTTTCACCGAAATAAACCTTCCTTAATACCTTTTTGATGTCACTGAAATATTTCATCAATTGTAAATTCACTTTGTTCGAGTGATTTAATTTCTTTTTTGTAAAAGCTATGAACCAATGACAGTTCCCAGAGGAACGCCGAGAGTCAATGCATAATGATTATTTTTAAAAACGTAAACTCTCCACGTTCAAAAAAATACAGTATATATATTTCAATCCAATTAACGTATTAATTTAATTGAAAACTTTTCTCGTTTTTGTTGGTATACCGACAATATAAAAATGAAGACCTACACATAGGGCAATAGCTTTCAAAGCGCTTTGTATCTCTTAAAACGACATTCAGTTTTGACATAAATAAACATTTCGGTAGCTTTTATCAATCCATCATTCTTAGGGCTCCGTACCCGAAGAGTAACCAATGGTGCCATATTACTAAGCCTCCTCTGTCCATCCGTCCGTCCGTCCGTCCGTCTGTCTGTCGGAGGGGTGTATCTCATGATCCGTAATAGGTAGACAGTTGAAATGTTCACAGAATGTGTTTTTCTGTTGCCGCTTTAACAACAAATAATAAATATAATATTTGTACCCCTACTACGATTGTACGGAACCTTTCATGCGCGAGTCCGACTCACACTTGGCCGGATTTTTTAATTTTCCATCATTATCTCCGATAAACCGTAACTTTGTCTATAGCAGGTCCTGCAGATTTAACAACTTGGTCAGCAAAATATTTTTTTGTTTCGATATGACTCGGTCACTGACGTCATAAAGGTAAATATTGGTTTTAAAGTGTCGCACTTAACATTTTAATTAAACCTATTTTTAGTGATGTGATAGTCGTTACGTATTGTACCAGTTTAATTGTAGTACCCACCAGCCCAAAAAAAATTGTTATCAAGTTGTCCATTGTCACAGTTTTCATTATTTAACTGCTGTTATTGCTAGCATTTTTGCTATACCTATGTGAGACTTGATTCCCAGTATTTAGGATTTTCATGCTTATTCTGAGATTAGTATCAACATACCTACGTCTAGATGCAGTCTGGGTTGAACTTAGAGGATTGGAGTTGTGCTACTGTTTGATATTCGGTACCTACACATAAGTTTCTTGTTCATCATATTTTGTTGTTTCACGAACATTTCTCACACTATCGATAAACACTAAAAACGGGATATTTACCATGGCGCTGTTGCAAGCACCATGATCCATGCGCCATTCATGCGCCATGATTTTGATTCATGATCACGGATAAACTGAAGTTATTGCGGGCGGGTGTTTTTGAATGGTGTGCCGAAATATCGGTAGCTCAAACAAATTAGTAAACATGGTAAATATCCCGTTTCTAGTGTAATAATGTATAATGTTAGTGATCATTACAGTTTAAAATCTTATATTACTCACACTGTTCACAAATCCTTCATTCATCATCTTCCTCCTCTTGCTTTCTCAATTTGTTTGACCGAAGTAAGGAAGAACAAGACATGCTGCACCGATTTCTGCTCAGCTATCAATCTTAGTAACCTCTCAAAACGTATCCATATATCTAAACTCACCATCCATGAATTAAATTTTAATTTACAGCCCCCGAACTCGTAAACATACATGTCAAGCTTTTTTTTTTGTCAACGCTTTAAAAATACATGTCAAGCTAAATCTGTTAGCTGCACGAAAGAAAATATCGATCCACGAGAAATATGTCCAAAGGTGCATTTAATATTCGTGCCGGTCATTTCGGGTAGGACAATCGATACAGCTAAATTGTCATGCTTTACCGTGGTTCATCGTACGGGACTAGCCACCCTAGCCGGTGAACGACTATTTAGGGCAATTTTGCAGATTGCTAGGAAATTGATTCGAGGATTCCTTTCGTCAAATTTGAGTTATTTCTAATTGAACGGTGTTTGTTTTATTAGGTTGGCTCTTTTTACTACTTACCAGCTCGTGAATTTGGGTAGTGATTTTTGCTTCTGATTAGTAGGTAGACAAGCATTTCATGAGTTAAAATGAGATCCAATACATTTTTGCCTTATACATTGCCGTTAACGCTGATCGAGTTTCTTTATCTAGGAATTATTGATGCTATGTCTTCCAGGTAGGCATTGAAATTGCTTAGAACGATATGTGTATAGCTCAGCCTCAGCATCAGTCAACCTATAATGTTCCCACCACTGGGACACAGGCCTATTCTCATTGATTGAGACGGTAGTAATCCGCCACATGGGTTGTTGGATAGGTCATACCTTGTTTTATGATTAGCTTGTGAGCAAGCTTGCTACAGGTCTGACGTCACAACTCAATCGCCGGATATACTTACCACTTAAGCATCATCCCATGTAAGGTTTATTTTAAAGCAAATGACTTAAAAAACCATTTATCTGGTAGCCATTTTAGTGTTTTACGACATAATTCAATAAGTTAGAAGCAATAGCAGTAATAACGAGAATCGAGTTAGTGTTATTTTACCTACAGCATCTAATTATTTAATTGCAGTCTATTGACGATACTTCTCAAGTATTTTAAATTATTCTTTCCTTATATACTGCTGTGCAGTTGCATTGATACAGGACATGTTTTATGTACTTATGTATATTCTATGAATATTTAGTCATCATACTGTGTTAGTGCATTCGTACTTATAAGTATATAGACCGGACTGGTTTCTCTAACAGTTTTTCTACCCTTTAAAGCATCGTAAACGGGCATAAATGAATTACATCATAAAGACATGGAATTTAGGTTGTTGTATTCAGAAATTAGTATGTTCTCCGAGAGCGGAATTTAGGGTGCAATCCTCAGATGGGGCTATGTTATTGGGTTCTCTTAGGATGAATTGTACTGTAGCATCCTGGGTATTATAATATGCTCCTTCTGTCATTTAAACAATTATTGATTTATTATTCTTTTGTGTTTTACCATTGCAGAGCATTCTTTTGTCTACTCCAAATAGATCTTCATACAACCGCAATCATCATCTGCTTAGCCTTTTTCCAACTTTGTTGGGATCGGCTTCCGGTCTAACCGGATGCAGCTGAATACCAGTATTTTACACACCTCATCTCCACAACCCAGTTAGTACTGGATAATTCGCTAACCCTTGGTAAGACATTATCAGGCAACTTACTCCTTAACGACTGTCAAAGATCTACAATTGACAGCCGTGTCCAACAGCTTAACATACTTTCCGAGGCACGGAGGAAACTCGGTATGTAGTAGGTGGTCACCCATCCATGGATCGACCTAGGCAAGCGCGGTTTAACCTGAAGATCGACCCGAGCGGCTGTTATTATTTAGCCACGAGCTCCTCCTTCATACAACAGCAAACTAACACCATATTCAATCTAGTCTTCAACTTATCATTCAATCAAAAATGCAAATATTGATGGAGGTAAGGTTTTCATAGTACCGCTGCTTGGGGCCATTGACCAGTAACGGGACCTCGTTTTTTGCAATCATGGTTTGAGTCTGATGTAGCAAGGTTATAGCGGTTGACTGTCCAAGTTTCTCCCAAGCTTGTGCTAATAGCGATTAAGGTGGAAGTGTCAGGGTGGCCCGCAAAATTCAAATTTTCTTTTTTTAATGGCTTTGTTCATGAAAAAGTCATTCAATGGGCTTAGATGAACTTAGAGAGTTGTATTATTGATTTTAATGATTATAACTTAGAAAAGTCCTATTTGTTACGGTGGCGAATCATATTCTAATCAACTTACACCCTGATACTGACCTGCAAATTGCAAAAAACGTAAGAAAATTTGAACTTTTCGGTCTACCCTGGAGCCATTAAGTATGAACTGTTAAAGAATGCAAAGGTTTAGCACCTGTAAGTCAAACTGCGCATGCGTTTTAATATTTTTCTGACTACTTATACCTGTAAGAACTGCCAGAGAATGCAAAAATGTAATCGTTGTCATTCCGATTCCCGGGTTGGGCAGTGTTTTTGGGTTTTTCCATCTGGAATTTCTCGGCAATAAGCTCGCCCCCTATTACATGGGACTTAAGCATAACTGGCGAAATGAGGATGTACTCATGAGGTACACCTCTGCCTAACCCTTTGGGGATTACAAGGTGTAATGTTAAGTTATGTTATGTTAGTTACGAGTTTTCTTTTACTTCTAGAAGACAATATTTCAATTGATAAGTAAGTTTAACCTGTTCGCCTCCAAAGAACTCCATCTCAAAAGGGTAGAAATGCGCATTGTTGGATTATTTACATAACACCTACTTACTGAGGTCCTAAGCACAGTTAGCGGTGTTAAGGCAGTCGTGACAGTAACTCACTGTAAGAGCGGCAGGTGGCGCCACTAGCAGTTCTCGGTAACGATCAGAGGCGGCCGCGATGCGTGCGCGCAGAGTAAGTACCACTTAAAAACACGGTGTTTTCACTTATACTTACCCTGTAGATATGTTGGAAAGGTAACATTGAAGTTAGAAAAAAAATGTGTTGATTTTTTTTTTTATGGTAATAGTTTCGCGGATTTTTTCGCTTTCCTGAGTTTTCAATACAATTTATATTATCGATGTTCTTAATAGAGACTAGAAATAGATGTTTTATGTCTAGTGAAGTATCAGAAGATATATTTACTTTAAAATAAATAACCTTACCTTACTTCTGAGTCCTCTAATTTCATTTTTATATTTAAGTAGGTACCTACGTAGTTCTTACAGTTACTTATAATTTATAAGTTTTAAAACTGTCATGGTCATTTAAGTTATCATTAACAGTAGAAACGGGATATTTACCATGTTTACTGTTTGTTTTGAGTTCCCGATATTTCGGCGATATACACCTACCCGCAATATCAGTTCATCCGTGATCATGGTGCTTGCAACAGCGCCGAAATATCGGGAACTCAAATCAATCAGTAAACATGGTAAATATCCCGTTTCTAGTGTTACTTATTATATGCTAAAGAAACCATAATATTTATGTACACAAGTACATAAAAGTGTTTAGTAATCGACCAATGGACGATGAATTGTGTATCGAAGCTATTAAAACGTGCGCAGGATTCTAAGTAGCCATTTTTCTTTTTGTGTTTGTATTTAAACGAATGTTAAAATAAAATCACTTGCAAATTTTGCAGATTTTAACACATAATATCATGCCTGCAATCCCCGGAGGGCTAGCCAGAGGTGTATCCTATGGTAGATACACCCATATTTCGTTTCGTAAGTCACATATATTGGGGGCGACCCTATTGCCATTAACCGGGCGCAAACCCAGAGCCCGGTTTGCTACTGAGAAATTCTTTTTAGAAAAACCCAATAACACTTTTCCCGACACGAAAGTCGAACCCAGGACCTCATGCTCAGTAGTCGTGCTTGTGACCAATTAAATAGTCAGCCTATTCTTTCAGCGATCATATAAAATATTTGTACTTGGACTCATAAACATGCAATTTTTCATCATGCCATTTTTTTTTATTCACCTTTTCAGCACAAAAAATCTTCACATTTTTATTTTTAAAACAGGCAACTTAGAAAAAACAAACGCATATTAAAAAAAAACTCCAATTCGAAAATTAAATTAGCTTTCCTGTCCGTTTCAAACAAGAAGCCTCATCAGTCCACAATTCAAGATGGCCGCCAATTTTTTGTCTATTCACTAACAGCCAGGCGTGTATTAGAACCAGTTTCTTGCGTTTCATACACTTAACCTTGTCATTAGGCTCGCCAAGTCATTTTTGAACACAGAATTCAACCGCCATCTGCAATTTCATTTACATTGCGTTCTTAATTTTATCTCCTAAGACATAAAGTTTGGTTTTGTTTGGCAGGGAAGGTGACGTGTGACGTTTTGAGTGGAGTGATGTTAGATTTTCGTCACACGGCACTACGTTCCCCCTCCTATGCGCAGTGGCAACGCACGGTAAATTGCTCTACATGATGGAGATATTTTTATTTATTTTTTGGCCTAGCTGCCCATTAGAAATTTTATTATGACTATATATGTGAGCGTAAATGTTGTATATGGTGGTCGTTTTATGTGTAGTCGTATTTCAGCTGCTCTGAACTAAATAGGAAGTTTTTTTATCTAGATATAAGTATTCCAAAAAGGTATAAATTTTATTACTGTGTTGTATTCGTAATGGCCATAAATCTTAACACCTGTTGATTATGTTAATCACTTCAATCTTTAATATAAGTGGTTAATAATGAGTATCTACAATTAAACGGTTGATTAACCTTGCTAAAACTAATGAAACCCCATTAAAAGATGATGTCATTGCATATCAAATTAAATAACAGAATGGCATTTAAAAAATCTAATAATAGTAGCTTCCATCAAGGATACAACTATCTTGCGCACTATTAAATAGTTCAAGATACAAGGTGTCTTTATCTAATTCAATAGCACCCTTCCCACACGCTAACCAGCTTAACTTGACCTCCCGCCAACCATTAACATTCATCTATTACATCAGAACGATTCAAACAGCCGTCCGCGCAACAGGTCAATTTAAATTAGTCGTACAAGCGCTCTCGACATTAGCCGAGTAACTCCGAACGGCGCCGAATGCATCTAACATGGCGGCCCGCGTCACGGTTTTGAGGTTAAGGTTTGACATTTCCAACCGTTCTAAACAAAAACTAGTTTTGCAAACATTTAATTTGCACTCTATCACTTTGTTTTAGAGTTAATTTTCGCTCATTTGCGTGTCGATTATGAATGGATAAGGTCGCAAATGGCGCGCAACCGCTGTCATTTTCTTACGTTGCTCGTAATAAAGGTCTTGATCTTTACATTGAATTTGCTGCTACCGCGTTATTTAGCTTTGGTTTCGCGCGTGCGTAGTTCTCACGGATACATTGGTTCATTATAGTCAGTTAATAAAGGGCTGAAGTTTTACTTAGTCGGCTATTAAACCGTGTTTTTTATGTCTGAGGTCTTCGTACGTCTTTTGTTCGTCGGAATCTTAATTAGGGACCATGGATCCATGAATTAGTACTTTCTGCGAAGGGGAAAGGATACTTAACTTTGTTTGAGTGTGCCGAGGCTGTATTTTTAATGAGAGGGTTGCCATATTTGTTTCTCACGCCAGTGTGACAGTTTTGAAAGCAACGAATCTATGGTTTTCTAAACTACACATAGTAGGTAGGTAATAGCTAGAAGCTGCTTTGAGTTTTGGTCAAAGTACTCAAACGAAGAGAATCAACTAAACTTTTGCAAATATTTTAGTAGTCATGTAGTACCTAGTCCTCCCGACCGTTCATGGTGACGAATCTTGGCGGAGACTAGCCTTTGACGTGGGATATATTATAGTGCAAAGTACGTGTTCAGACACAGGTACACCCTTGCTACCCTCACTCACGCAGTCTGACCGGGACAGCATTCCGACACGAGAAGAAAGAGATCAGGTGCAGGACCAACGGCTTTACGTCATTTCCGAGGCTTGAAGTTGACACATCACCACTTCCAAACTCTGAGCAGCTATTGAGAAATTCCTTATTGAAAATACCCAACACTAAATTTTTGAAACTAGGACCCTAAGCTCAGCAGTCGCACTTGCAACTACGCAGCAGATACTACAACGTCATAAAAATGAAAAAAGGAGCTATAATTGATTGTAAACATTAGCTTGTACGAAAACGATCGGTCACGAAGTAATCGATACGTATTATAAAACAATGCACTCTTATCACTGGCCGGGTGTATACGGCAACACGACGCTGGGGCCCTAAGATGTTGCTTCTGACTAACGGAAACTAGACGAAGGCTAGAGATAGTTTTTAGGAAAATTTCCATCCGATTTTCTTAGGTTTATCTCTGCTAATGCGTTCTCGTAGCACTTGTGTAGGCTTCAAACTGTCTAAATATACATGTACTTATTGTAAAGCGTCTCACCATAATCTCACACTTGCTCTCTTTGGGAATTCTGTATTGAATCTGGATATTCTGGAAAGGAACCCATAAGATTCCTTTCAATTTATTATTCATAATTAGTGATCCCCATTCTATCTTATATTGTGTTATTGAGAAAACGACAATCTTCTTTGATAAAAAATCGCATTTTCTCACTGCCCACTTCTACCCGAAACAACTTTTATTCAAAATTCAAGCCTCTTCTCCAAGTTTTTCAGTTGCATGACAGCGAAAAAGAACTTTTTCTAGTCTAGTCTGAGCGTGTTCAGCAGTTTTAGACTTTTGTTAACCTGAGACAACAAAATGACAAAAAAAAGGACTTTACTCGGTCTCCGAGTCTTGGAAACGAACAAAACTGAACTGTAAATCAGTCGATAAATTGACTCATTCGGGGACATACTGCCATAATTACTGCCTCGTCAGGCGTAAGTGAAGTCTTAAGGTATTCATTAGAAGATGCTACTTCTTATCTGCTTGTAAAAGCCCAGACATCTCTTCTAAATAGTTAAAGCTCTTGAAATGCAAAAATTAAAAATAAAATTACTTAGCTCTGCATTTGAGAATTGATGCCTACGTGACGCCTACTACACTAGTTGTCTGAAAGAAACGGGGAAGGCCCTTAAAATAAAAATGTATGCTGCTTTTGCAATGCAATCGATTTCGTTAGGAATCATTTTTTACAATCATGAACAAAATAATACATTATGAATTACTTAGTTATCGACCCATAGTAACCCGTCGAGGCACATAGAAAATCTAGCCAAAACTGAATTACAAGTGTTCTACAAACCTTTATTAGTAGCTGTTCCACGGGAATGCACTTCAAAAGTTCAAAGCAAATCTAGTTTAGGGGAATTTCCGCCTTCCGAAATTGAGTTATCCGCCGTCGAAACTCGGCCTAAATACAAACATCCCTTGATAGTGATACAAATATCGTCAGATTTTGCGACGCCCTAGAATTTTGTTTACCTATTGCGATCGTGCAAAACTTAGAGAGCCCTGACGAAGGTAAGTGTCTAGCCAGGATAATTATACTTAGCCTGGTTATCTATAGGATAGTCGCTAACATGAAAACACTATGAGAAAGGCTTATTTCCTTAGTGATCGTGGTTTGAAATAAAAAGCAGTTAATGATAGCATCACAGTTGAAAGGGGAGAATGCAAGGAAAACACATACATGGGACAAGTACTAACAGGAACATGATGACATATTCTATTTGGTTCTTTTGTCTACATCATTCATGGCTGTTTTTCTACTTCAATGCTCAGTGATGCGTGGTTTCGAATACTTGTTTGTATTTGGAACTTGGAACAAACCATAAACAAAGCGACATTTTATCGTTCTCACATTTGTGTTCTCAATTTAAAATCCGTTCGGGGAACACGAAAAGATAACAAAAATTTCCGCGCCAATTCCGCGGAAGGACACGCGACACGATGTTTGAATTCAGAACGGTTTCGGCGAACCACATCGTTTGCTTTTGCTGTTAGTAAAATTGTATTTACTCTACTTTGATGCTTATTGTTTTCACATAAAGTTTCATCATTTGCTATTGAATGTATATGTAACTTTGTCATTATTTGATTGCCGACTATTGTAATGATCTACAGATTGAATTCTATTTTATTGTTTCCGCTGTAGGATATTTTGGAGTGAACTAATTGGTTGAATGAACGAATGGTCAGACCGGGGGAAAAATGTGAATTCAGCTGTCATTCTGCTACCGATAATTCATTTGGCTAATTAGGTACTTTGGCACTGAAATATCTTCAGTATAGAAACGTTATATCTTTCGAATTGAATGAGTGTATTTGGGACTCGGTAGGTACCCATTCGAATCATACTACGATTATAAGCAATAGGTCAATGTCATATTATATTTTTATTGCCTTTTGGTGAAAAAAAATATTGTGAGGAAAAGTGTGGTTTTTGCGATTAATATTTGTTTTTTCTTTATATAGAAAAAGTTCTTAATTCTGATAGAAATTATAACCCATTGTCTTCGAAATGAAGATTTATTCATGCATTGCATTTGTGTAATGTGGAAGTTTGACAGTCGTTACAGGCCGTTGCCCGAAAGTCTGACAACCAGTCTTACCAAGGGGTATCGTAATATCCCGTACTAACTGGGTTGTGGAGGTCATAGGCAGTCGCTCCATGTAAAATACTGGTATTCAGCTGCATCCGATTAGACTGGAAGCCGACCCCGAAATAGTTGGGAAAAATGATGATGATGGTCGATATAAGATGTATATCTGTCTGTCAGAAGTGGAGTTTAATGGATGTCGCATGTCTTCGATTTTTCTTTCTTCGGTTTCCTCACAATGAAGTTCTGAACAGCCATTTCTTAATAAAAACTATAAGATTACTTACTACTTGAGGTATATTTCTGGTTTTGCGGCCAGAAGTTCGTGCTCTATGGCACGATTGACTCCGATGTGGTCACGTTGGCAATGGTGCATTACTGTGATGTGTGGATGACCATGAATTGAGCTAGTATTGATGTGAAACTGCTTTGGCAATGTATGATTCTCAAAACTGCAAAGATCTTTAACAATTCTTGAGGTATTTTTGATAACAATATCTTTCGTGATCATTGTTTTAGCCAAAAGTGCGTTGAGGCGGAAGCGCTAGGGCAGCCCGCAGTATTCAAATTTACTTGTGTTTTGTTAGTGTCAGGCTGTATAATAAATAAATTAAGAGTCGTTTGTTAACACGTATGTAGTTAAAGAATCATAATCATTAACTTCATCAATACCTTCCTCCAAATTTAATCCCATTCAATGACTTTTTAATGAAAAACTGTAACTGGATAACTAGATACACATATCTGGGAATTTGCGAAATAGTGTTTTAATTCAGCGAAACTAGGATTTACTCCCAGATTAACACATAATCCCAACAAAATAACAACTTGTTACGCAAACCGCGCACACAGTTATAAAATAAATGAGCTGTCACGTCCCTAGTACAGACAAATACAGAATTGTTAAGAGTATTATTAAATAAATAGCGCTTTGAAACGCGTCGGCTTTAGCTTCGCGTTAGGAAATTAAAGTTCCGACTTGTTTCGATACCAACTCGGCTGCCGTAAATATGTAAGTATTGTTTAATTTAAATGAGAGACGCTTTTGTTTGTGAGTGTACGCTGGTTGAAAGGGTTGTTAGAGAATATAATAAAATACATTTATTCATTTAATTACATTATTAATGCGAACAGCTTCTCATGTGGACAACTGGACGTTCTTTTCATAATTCTGTTGCAAATATTCATTCCTAGAAATAAAAACCAGTTTAGTCATTCTAAAATCAACTGAAACCTAGTTTTTTTTCCCAATGGGGTGAGTCATTAACTAACCCACGTACTTTAAACACTTCATCAACACGCGCAGGTCTTTCCCAACTGCATCTATTGAGGTCGACTTCTAGGCAATCCGAAAGCAGCTGAATACCACGTGCTGCGTCTCAGCATCTGCCTTGTATTTTCTGAACTACGTTGGGGTCGGCTTCCAGTCTAACCGGATGCAGCTGAGTAGCAGTATTTTACATGGAGTGACTGCCTTTCTGATCTCCACAACCCAGTTAGTATTGGGTAATTCGGTACCGCTTGGTAAGACTGGTTACGTACCACGTGCTGCGTCTGTGGTCCTTAATAACCATCGCAATTTGGGAACACAAAATTTCTATTTTGTTGAGTCAGAGTCCCAGTTTTCAGATCTTCCACTGTAGCGTTTATGTATTTCTTTTTTAGAAACAAAATTTTTATTCTAGCTAACTTTATCATTCAATTCTTCACGAAAATAAACCTCGTCTCATCCAACCACACAACAGCGAACATCGTATTTATTCTATTTAAATAGAGGAACACCCATTCTCCCACACGCTCGGCTTTCGGCTTTCGGCGTATTTTGTTGAACTAAAATCTGTGTGTACTGTGTCGGTTGTTGGCACTCGCAGTCGGCACCGAAACGCAGACACGACAACGATACCGGAAGCTGAGACAGTTGTCGACAGAAGTGTTTGGGAGATTTATTTTGTTATACTCCTTGGTTTTAAGAGAGAGGTGTCACAGAATGACCGGATTTTTAAAGGGATATTTCAAATGATCAGCTAATAAATCTATCTTTGCTGTTGTAAATGTAGCAAATTGATAAAAACCGTCCCGTTGGCTGAAAACATTTGTTCTGGTGCCTCCCCTACACAATTACACAAAGTATACGTAGTTTTATTCCATGATTATGCGGTATAATACTATTGATTAATAAACGATATGTCTCCAAAATTGTGTACTAACATATAATGTCAAAATAGTTAGGAAACGTTGCTACTTCCATTTGATGAGCCAAGTAATACAAAACCGTTTCTCCAAAAGCCTCTCTCTAACACTTCTCTCCCCGCCAGTCCTCACGGCAGCTAGCCGCGTCGTCAGCGAAATCTGTCGAGATTACAGAACTACCCAAACTGTACCGATCTGCCGCACCTGTTGACTGCACCTAGCGAGTGTAGCTGGTATCTGCTTTACTGAGGCTATGTTATTATGATTTAACTTTAGACACGTGTTTACTGAAACAAAATAGGTAGATTTTTCTGGGATCAAGGAGGTCAACATTTTAGTTGTAAACGATAACTAGTAGCTACATAAAACATCATAACATCACGACTGTTATTCCTGAAGGGTTAGGCAGAGGTGTCTCCTTTTGTCCACCCACATTTCGCCAGTTATGTTTAAGACCAATGAAATAGGCGGCGAGCCTATTGCCATCAACCGGGCATAAATCCAGACTCCGTGGCTGCTACTGAGAAATTACTGATGGAAAAACCTAATAACACTTTGCCCGAACTGGGAATCGAACCCAGGACCTCATGCTCGGTAGTCCGCGCTTGCATTCAAAATAACAATGTCACTCAACCTTCCTTAATAAAATCTAATATCCTAAAATATCAGTAAACAATAGATAGTTACGTCCTCCTTCGTGAAAACTCTCTATTAATAGATTGGCTCGTTAAACACTAATTCATCGTCCACTACAACACGACGCTCGTCCCCGTGGCTTCGTCCTAGTTCCAGTTATCAGGCACACCATTGATTTTTGGTCGAACATCGGCGGGTGGTAAAACATTTAAGTGTTTTTCAATGATAGTTACATGAAGCACGGTTATTTCGTGAAAAATATAATAATAAAGATTTATTTTCTCTCACAAAGTACAGTTTCAACATAGAGGTGTTCCAAATATTGGAGGTACAAAGGTCTGTGGGAGTCAGGAATCTAAACTAGGATACCCTGTGCTATGGATTCCTGCATCAAATAGCTTGTCTAAAAATCATTTGTCTCATTTGAGATCCTCCAAAACATTAAAATGCCATTTGTAATAAAAAAACAAACATTATATGTACACAAACCCTAAAACCAAGCACACTAACTTTACGACATTTTTAAAATGAACGAGAATTTTTTTTCCTGCTTGATACTCAAGCCAAGTCAGAGGCCCATGGGGGCATACAAAGTCTGACACCAGGTTAGGCACTAACCACTCGATAAAGAAAGGCTCAAAACTGATGACCCCTCTCTTGTAAAGTGAGGACGTTTATCCCAGCAATGAGAATATTATAGGCTCACAAAGTCACTATGTTTATGCTTGTTATATTATTATGGCTAGCCTATATTGTCCCACTGCTGGGCAATGGCCTCCCTCTTTCTTCCAACGGTCACTATTCTACGCTACTTCTTTCCAATTTTCAAGGAAGACATCCAGTTCGTGGTCTTCGTGGTGGTGTTATGCTTAAACTACTGAAAATTGTTGAGCTTTAATAGATTAAATAAACCGCTTTAAAGATAAGCTGTAACGAAAATGGCCACCTTACTTTCCCAAAAATTCGACAGTCATAAAATAACATCAAACCAAAGCATATTTGCTGCTTCGTTGGTCTAGTAGTCGCAATAGCGATTGCTGAGCATGAGGTTCTGAGTTTATTTCCCGGGTCGGGCAAAGTGTTATTGGTTTTTTCAATAGCAAATTCTCTGTAGCAGCCAAAGAGTCTGAATTTGTGCTCGGCTCGCCCCCTATTACAAGGTCCTTAAACATGACTAACGCAATGTGGGTGTACTATTAAGTACACCTCTGCGTGACCCTTTGGGGATTACAGGCTTGATGTTATGTTAAAAACATATTTAAAGTATCAAAAAAACTGGTGACACTTCAAAAACCCAACAGGGCATTGTACCAAGACCGTAACACGTTATAACATAATAGTTGCCACAAAAAACATGCAACTACCCACACAACAGTCTGTTTCAGCGCGAGTTTCAGCTGAAAATTTCAGGATAATTACGGATAGTGCAATTTTACAGGCGGTTGGCGAACTTAAATACTCTATTTTGCCAAAATGGAACGAAAAGAGTTTGAAACGAGGGCTGGATGGAGGAAAGGGATAATGTAACGTGGGTAGGTAGATCTGGTGTAATTTTAAGGTAGGAAACAGTAGTTAATAGGCCTAGGCGAGACGATCTTTAATTTGGGTGTGATTACGTGTTTTGTGCAATAAAATAGTCTATGGACGGCCTAACCTTGCTTAACTGAGCGGCGGTTGCGGCGAAGCATGAGCCTGAAACAAAAAAAAAAAAAAAGGTTTGGTATTTCCTAAATGTGGCTTGGCAGGAATTTTAGTGATTTATCTCTGCGTTTCTTTCCTTACACAACTACAAAAATATCTATCATAAACAAAGAGTTCCACCTGCAAATTCATCATTTTCTGCTTGGTCGTTTACCACCGATATTGGGACCTCGAGGGGAGTGGTTACCAGTATTTTACGGCTGCATATGGCCAGTCCTGTTTTAGGGTATTCCTTGAACCGCCCAAAATATCTCCAGTATATTTTTAGAGTAATTATCAAAATATCCTAGTTCACCGAATCACTTAAAAAAGCGCTGTTCGTTTAATGCAACCTAATTTCCTTTGTCGTTTAGGGAAATCTAAAAAAAAAAAACGCAATTTCCCCGAATGTCGCGACGCGTCACGAGTAGTTCCGAATGGTGCCGAGCGGACACGAATAGTCACGAAACTGAAACACTTGACTAGGTACAATATCTAGTCGCCGTAGTTACTAGTTAGCCGAAATGGATCGCGACGTAAAGCTATGGAGCAGAGTTACGGCTATAAAATGATTGAATACGTAATTATGACTGACTGAACTTATCATTCACAAAATTGTAAGGCAAATATCGTTAGGATCTGACGAAAATTCGTCGACATGTAAAGTCTTATAAAGTCTTCTTCTTCTTCTTTTTTGCGTGTCGATGGACTTAAATAATACCCGCTCAGTATATTGCCACCTGCACAGCTCTGTCGTTGGCTTCGTTTAAATCCTTTAAGGTGCAGGTGGTTGTGCAAGATGGGCAAGAAGGTGGGGCATATGCTGCAGAGAGGCTCCACACTGACATTGTATTTGGGACGGGTCGATGATGCCCCATTTGGCCAGATTATTTCTACAGCGGCCAACCTGGGCTCGCAAACGGTTAAGAGATTTCCAGATGAGAAGAAGAAATCTTATAAAATGGCAGTAGATGTTACATCAGACCATTTTTTTTGAGACGAGTGGAGGGTTATGTCGGACTCTCACCGACTAATAACCCACTGGTCCTACCATGTGTCGGGGGCCTGGGAGATACAAGTACATTCGCGCGTATCCCCGAAATGGTATACGAACCCGCACTGGTTTCGCTTTTGAAATACTTTTCCTCCTCAGAAAAGTGGCCTCTGTCCAAGCAGAAAAGATATAATAAGTCGACGTATTTTTAATTATTATGGCAAGGATAATTATGTTAGTTTACAATCTTAAGTTAACTGATGTAAATGTCAAAGTTAACTTAAGCAATGAGCTTAGGTATGTCAGAAAATAAACCTTGAAAATGAGCTTTATCAATAGATAGTTTTCAATGCCAGGTTCTTTCACTTCATATCCTATGTTATCATAAAATTGTAGGATAATAGAAACACAAGTTAACGGACTGGGTAGTTAACTCCACCACTCATCATCATTCTGTTGCCGTTATCCAATTCATTTGGGGTCGGCGCAGCATGTCTTCTTCTTCCACACTTCTCTATTACTCGTCATCAGCCGCCTCCTTTTATGTCATATCATCCTTCACACAGTGCATCCATCGTTTCTTTGGTCTTCCTCTACTCTTATACACATTCACATTCAAAACTTTCGTCACGATATTTTCCTCATTCCATAATATTTGGTAAAGTGTGAGTGTGTGACTGTAATACATTTTTAAAATAGGTAACGGTGCCCAAAACAAAACAAAAATTTTTTCAACAACTCCACTCCACTCTAAGCACGAAAAAAATTTGTAAATCGCTACCTACCCACTTTGAGCGAGTAAAATTCGTGGAAAAAACTGAAAGCCGCGCCGGCCGGTCGCCCGCACCCGGTAGCCACCGACGACGGGCTAAAACGAGAAAAACGACCAAGTCAACGACGAAAAACAACGAGCTATTGACGAAAAACGAGAAGCGGTGTTGTGTCGTGGCCTCAGCAAGTGGGAATGCTATTGAAACCTGGAGTTTTTGCTCCATTTTTGGGTTTAGGGATCCGTTTTGATCTGGCTTCCTATTTAGGTCGATTGAACGTTTTCATTTGACAAGTAAAGCTGGTTTTAGAGGCTGTTCGTTTGTTACTGTGCTTAGGCCTCCAAACAGTCTAAATGGATAGAGTTTTCTGTCCGCAGTAAGTGAATCGACGAACTGGCGAAGGTCGTGGGAAACTGTTGGATGCAGCATAGAACGTCTCGTTGTTGCGATATCTGGGGGAATCCTACTAACTAGTACTTAAAGTTTTTCGATTAAGTTGATGAAGATGCTTCTTGATAGGCTGCTTGATGCAATCTGCTTGACTAAAGTATTGTTGGTGGTTGTATGTGAACTTGTACCGTATTCTGGACTAATACCTCAGATGACTTAACCAAACTTATAGTACCTAAGTATTCGAAAAATTGGAGAATACTAACAAATTAGATACCACATGGATGGAGTGAGAGAGGAAGGCCAAAGAAAAAATGGATGGATTGTGTTAAAGAATGATATGCGAGAGAATGGATTAAATGATGCTGTGACGCTTGACTGGGGAGACCCTAAGTAGAATGGGATAAGCCCAGGAAGATGAAGATAATGATGGTCAAATAGTAATTACAATTTCTTGTTCAAGCATTCATAGGGAGAACAAAATTAAGAATGAAAGAGTAAAGCTCCAGGAACCACCTTTGTTCCCAAACCGCGGAACCCAGCATTTCCAGCGATACCATTTTAGCAAGTAATAGCCATGTAGCGTGCCGAAGTAAACTAAGCATTTACCTACTTTACAGTATTTTTGTGTGCTTTCGTGATTTTGGCTGCAACAAAATATTATTTGTGAACATAATCATAATTTTGAAGTTATTTTAGAGCTGACATAGCCTTGGTATGTTTGACTGAAATTCGATATTGGCATGTCAGATGCATGAAGGTCTTGACATCTTAAGTATTCATCAATATTATTGGATTTCTAATACTCCTGGGCCACAGTCGATGTTCCACACATTCGCTCGAAGCGCTTTGCTACATCGTTTATTATGCGCACAGCCAAGGAGTGGCATTCACTGCCTGTTCCCAAGTTCATATGACCCCTATCTATTTAAGTCACAAATTAATAGGCTTCTTTTGGATTAGCTCGTTCCATTGTCGACCTCATCTCTGTCCCCAGGACTAGATTGAGGTCAAGAGTAGGTTCATTTAATATATAAAAAAACAGCCCTCCTCTTCTTGACGAAGGTCGAAGGATGTCTCATGTCTAGGATATTTTGGTACAAGGATATGACGGTTTCTTCACGATGTTCTCTTTCACCGTTTGAAGAGCTGTGGTAATGAGATCATTCACACAAAGTACCTGCCTAGGTACGCATCCATGACCTACAATTTGCGGCCGATACCAGTGGGCCATGGTCACCATTCTCCTGCCCTTATCCTAATTTATTTGGGGTCGGCGCAGCATGTCTTCTTCTTTCATACTTCTCTATTACGTTACGTCATCTCAGCAATCACCACCTTTCGTGCCATATGATCCTTCACACAGTCAATCCATCATGGATGGACTGTGGGAAACGATGGATGATCCATCGTTTCTTTGGTCTTCTTTTACTTTTAAAGCCATAAAAGTAGAGGAAGACCAAAAAAACGGCTACTAGAGGGCCACGATGCTCACGAAATTAAGATAGTGCTAATGTCAAAATGAAAGGCATTCCCATTGCCAGACTGCTGTTGAACTCCATACTCTTTATATCTTTAGGTGCAAAGTGACAATCAACTTTAACTTTGCCATATTTCTTTGTCCTTCCAAGAATAAAATGAAGCTATTATACAGAAAGGCTAGTTATGGCTTTTAACATATTTTAACAGCTGTTTGCTTTCCCTTCGTAAATTATATAATTGTTTCTATTAATTGCTAACTGAAGTCCTGAAAGGACTTAAAAGGAGTTTTTAATACTGTTTGTTTAGTAAACATAGAATAATGAATATGTGTTTTTTTATTTTTAAATAGGTTTGTTAAAGTTCGATATTTGAATGTGTTTATGGACTAACACATCATCTGTTCTGTGCAGGGCTCGCAATTATTAAGGTAATTATTTTCTTTGATAAGTATCCTTGCTGACTCATAACTTGATCTCTTAAACTTATACACTTATACTGTTACTTACGCGATGTCTTCCGTGATTGTTAATTGTTTTGAGCTCCCGATATTTCGACGCTGTTGCAAGCGCCACGATCGCGGGTTGACGGCATGGAGAATTCGGGTGGTTGGAAAATAAATCACGGAAGATATCCCGTAAGTGACAAAAGTAAGTTTAGTTGTAAACCGTGAAAGCTTAAAACTGTGTTTGATCTCTTAAATTTTTGAATCAAAAACCGCTTTTATTATTTTAACGCGCTCGAATTCAGCCCAAACAGGGTGTTGGTTTTCGGTATTATTGTACTTTGGCCCTAAATTTTGAAACAGCAACAAACAAATCTAAAATAGTACGAAAAATTCAGTTTGTTGACAAAACAAAACTTTTTTTTTTATTTTCGACGCAAATCGTTTGGATACGCGTTGAAGCTGCAAATCGCGTTCGGATAAACGAAAACTTGACATAATTATCAATAATATTTATCTCTTCGAACCCTGGTTCTATGTCACCCACTCTCAATAGACCGATGAAAGCTGCACTAGGCCCGCGTGATGCTGGTGGATTACAGCCCAATCTTTTTAATTGAGAGTGAGATATGTCCAAGCAGTAGGAACATTATAAGCGGATTACGTTAAACATTGAGACTGCTAAATACTTACCCTGAAATTACGGTCTAAGCATGAGGTCCATGGGTTCGATATCCGTGTCGGGAAAATTGTTATTGAGATTTCCATCAAGAATTCCTCAGTAGCAGCCACGGAGTCTTGATTTGTGCCCGGTTGATGCCAATAAGATTGCCCCCTATTACATGGGACTTGAACATAACTGGTGAAATGTGGGTGTGCTATTAGGAGCACCTCTGCCTAACCCGTCGGGAATTACTGGCGTGATGGTATGTTATACAGTATAATTTATGTAATTACTGAATAAAAACAAAACCTCAACGAAAAACGCGCTGACCGTCCGTTAGTACCTATAGCTACTTAGCTCAGCACCAAAACTGGTTGACCTAGATTTTAGACCTTGTGTCCATTCTAGAATAAGCGATAGGCTAATATAATTTGTGTTTAGATTCAGAGAATTAAATTAAATAATAACTTGATGCCGTTATGATTGTGATCTTTATGAAGACATGTGTTCTTAGACAACGTTTGTCTCTCCGCTTCGTTAATCTGGTTAGTGTGGACCTGGATGCGATTCCCGGATCTTGAAAAGTTTTTTTTTATGATTTTCTAACGGAAACTTCTCTATAGCAGCGGTTGATGCCAATAGGCTCGCTCTCCGTTAGTATTTTTGACTTAAAACGTACACAATGAGATGAGGGTGTTAACTTCATCACTGTCTACCCAGAGATTAAAGGATCCTCTTGTCCAGTACCAGATTGTGAGTTCAGATTTCGTAAGTGGACGAGGATTAAGCAGATAAATTCCACCAGAGCACAGGCGTAGTCGCCGAGGGAGGCCAAGAAAACGCTGGCGTCACGACTTAGAGGCGTTTGTGAGAGATTGGTCGGAGAAAACCCACATGGAGAAGAGTGGAAGGTTATGGGGGAGGCCTTTGCCCAGCAGTGGGACAATATAAAATATTTCTTATTTATAAGTAGTTAGATAGTTAATGGACCTGTGTTAGAAATAAGAGTGATAGCCACACTGTCGAAGTAGGTTTAAGATTACCTGTAAAGATAGTTGTAAGTTGAATAAATAAATAAATAAGCTAATAAAAAAATACCAGAACATCATAATATAACATCACGCTTGTAATCCCCGAAGGGTTAGGCAGAGGTGTACTTAATAGTACACTTACATTTCACTAGTTATGTTTTTAAGTCCCATGTAATAGAGGCGAGCCTATTGCCATCAACCCGTCAAAAATCCAGACTACCTGGCTGCTACTGAGACATTCCTGATGAAAAACCCAATAACAATTTGCCCGACCTGGAAATCGAACCCAGGACCTCATGCTCAGTAGCCGCGCTTGCGAATACTAGACCAGCGAGACAGTCTTTAAAAAATATATAAACGATGATATCACAAACTGGTTTAGTAAACCAAGACTTCATAGTTTGCAATCCCAAAACAGTAAACTCGATGAATCTCGTTCCATCTCACCGTACGACGATACCCCAGCCTCCCTAGACAGCAAATTGTCCTGTCTGTCACACCGTCTAATAAGACTTAGCTAGCCAAAACTAGTCGACCTAGATCCTAGACCTTGTATCCATTCCTAGGCCGAGCGATAGGCTATTATATTTCGTGCCTAGATCGAAGGGACACGTGTTCGAGTCATGGTTATCTAAGAGGTACGTAGACATGCCTATTAGTATTTGATGTCGTTTTGGTTTGACATGCTTTATTTGGGACACTCTGTTTGGTAAAGCCTTAGATATGATATTGAACATCATCTGCTTAGCCTTTTCCCAATTATGTTGGGGTCGGCTTCCAGTCTAACCGAATGCAGCTGAATACCAGTATTTTACATGGAGCGACTGCCTATCTGACCTCCAAAGCCCAATTTCTTTGATTGTCAGACTTTTGGGCTCGATAATAAAAAAAAACCCAGATAGACATTTTTTTTTTGTTGCCTGTGCAGTCCCACTGCTGGGCAAAGGCCTCCCCCAATTCCTTCCATGTGCTCTTTTCCCGACATTAGACATTATGTTAGAAATGTATAAAAAAAAATTTTTACTTCTCTGAGTATTGTGATTTGAAGAACAGTAGTGCCAGTGATAAGTGATAACTGACATATAGCTGGCCCAGCGTAGTACAGAGTTTCAATAGAATAACAGGCACAGGCAGCTTGTGCTGGTTTTTTTTACCACCAATGACGCGTGGCCTACTGTACATAATCAATGAGTTTAGTAAATATTCTGTCAACTTCTAAAGTAAACTAAAATCATCTTCCTGCCCTTGTCCCATGTTACTTGGGGTCGGCGCAACACGTTTTTTTCTTCCAATCTCCTCTATCAACCGTCATGCTATCATTTACTCCTTTCACCTGCATATCATTCCTCACACAATCCATCCATCGTTTCTTTGGTCTTCCTCTCCCTCTCCATCCATCCACGTTTATATTCATCACTCTTTTAGTCACATGCGATTCGTCCCTCCTCATCACATGCCCATACCAAGACAGTCGATTCCCTTTTAGCTTTTCTGTAACTGGCGCAACTTTTAAGCTTCCTCTAATATACTCGTTCCTTACCTTATCCATTCTTGTCACACCACACATCCACCTCAACATTCTCATCTCCGCTACATGCAATCTTTTTTCATCCATCTTCTTCACAGCCCAGCATTCCGATCCATACAGTACGACAGGTCTAATCACGGATTTGTATATTTTCCCCTTTAATTTGAGGGGCATCCGTGGGTCGCAAGTTGTTCCAGTGACCTGTCGCCATTTCATCCATCCTGAGTTGATCCGGTGCGTTACGTCTCGGTCTACTTCGCCATTCCCTTGGACAAATGACCCGAGGTACCGAAAATCGGAACAGATCGGTATGGGCGTTCCGGCAAGTGTTATGGGCACAGGACTGGAGAGACCGCCGAAATCACAGAACAAGTATTCTGTTTCTAAAGTAAACTAAAATAAGAAAACTAAACTAAAATAAGATTGTTTGCCTAATTGGCGACAGCTAAAAATAATTTAGGTACGTACCTACAAACAAAGCTGTATGAAATATAAACAAAAATCTCTTCTCGTCCTAAATATCAAATATCGCCATTCAGCAGAAAATACCGTGTGAAAACAATACTAAAATATTTCGCATGCAATCAGATATTATGGCTAAAACGACAGGTATTGTGTTGCTAGAATAATGAACTTCTAATGTCTAGAAATTATTATACGACACTATTTGAAGAATTGTGTGTCTGTGTGTCATAGGTAAAAATATATAATATTATGAAACAATAGACGTCAGAGTTTTTCTGATCTTAAGTGTCTCGTGGAGCTCGTGGCTAAATAATAACAGCCGCTCGGATCGATCTTTAGGTTAAGCCGTGCTTGCCTAGGTTGGTCTGTGGATGGGTGATCACCCATTACATACCGAGTTTCCTCCGTGGCTCGGAAAGCACGTTAATCCGTTGGTCCCGGGTGTCATTTGTAGATCTTTGACAGTCGTTAGTAGTCAACGGATGCAGCTGAATACCAGTATAAAATACTGGTATTCAGCTGCATCCGTTTAGACTGGAAACCGACCCTAATATAGTTGGCAAAAGGCTAGGCAGATGATGAATAGACGTCAGAGTTTGAGGAAATGCGACCACACTGTTGATTAGGCATGAATGTCGACTTTGTCTTCTATCCTTATGAGCATCCACATGAAATCCTTTTTATAATACCCAAAACTGTAACCTGATCTTTGACAGGAGATACAGGTAGTCAGTGGTCCGAAAGTCTGACTACCAGACTTACAAGAGGATCTGGGTTGTGGAGCTCAGACTAGCAGTCGGTCCATGTAAAATACTGGTATTCAGCTGCATCCAGTATGACTGGAAACCGGCTCCAACATAGTTGGGAAAAGGCTAGGGTTGATGATGATTTTAAATGTAAGACAAACCCAGGTAAGAACACTAGTCTACAGTTTACCTACACAATAAGCGTCAGCGGCGTCTACAACCTGTATAACAATTAGATGATCGAGCGCAATATAACACTCCCTTTTTGTTACATAGCTCTAGATATATTTAGTTGCCTCAAATATTTTATTTGTCATAACGTGTGAAAATGTTGGTACCTAGGCAGGAATTCCTTTGCCTTCTGTTATTCCGTTGACAGTAAGTTCTTGAAGGTTTCCATTAATGTACCCGATTAAAGGCAATAGGGTCGCCCCCTATTATATGGGACTTAGGGTCAACGCAGACAGAGAGGAATAAGCCCCGCGCGGTCTCGGGCATTTTCTTTACGGATCGCGCATATCTTCGAGGACGCGCGAGCATTTTTTGTCAGGTTCAAGCATTTATGCAGTTTATTGTAATAATTTTAAAGTATATTTTCAAGAGCGTCAATAATATCCTCTCCGCTGCGCTCCGTTCTGTCTGCGCTGAGCCTTAAACGTAATTGGCATACTGTAGGTGTACTATTGGTACTTACACCTCTGCCTAACCCTTTGGGAACTCCAGGCGTGATATTATGATATGTATAATAAGAAATATGTACTCTTAGAATTCTTAGTTTTGTAGCTGCGGTTCAAAACTTAATATGCCGAAGTCACTAACCGGAAAATATAATATACCTAGGTATCAAAATTCATACTCTTTAAAACAGCGGTTACTTCATCATCATCTGCCTAGCCTTTTCCCAACTATATTGGGGTCGGCTTCCAGTCTAACCGGATGCAGCTGAATACCAGTATTTTATATGGAGTGACTGCCTATCTGACCTCCACAACCCTGGTAGTACTGGGTAATACGATACCCCTTGGTAAGACTGGTTGTCAGACTTTTTGGGCCACTGACTACCTAACGACTGTCAAAGATCTACAAATGACAGCCGGGACCAACGGCTTAACGTGCTTTCCGAGGCACGGAGGAAACTCGGTATGTAATGGGCGGTCACCCATCCACAGACCAACCTAGGCAAGCACGGCTTAACCTAAAGATCGACCCGAGCGGCTGTTATTATTTAGCCACGAGCTCCTCAGTAAAACAGCGGTTACTTCATCGGCAATAATTCCGTCATTATTTCACTTTTAAGCACTTTAAACTATATTTTAGTCCATCTATTCAAAGTCCGACAATTTGGCTATGACCACAAAACATTAGTGTGTCACTATGTCAGACAAAACAACTAAATATTCGGTTATTGTGAATCAGCATTGTTTCGCAATTACGCCTATAGTTGCGTGATCAGCTTTTGACAGAATTTGTGTCTTTCTTAAGCGTTTTATTTCAGTTTAGTATGTTTTTGGAAGATTATTATCCAGCCCAAAAAATTGACAACCGGTCTAATCAAAGGTATGTCGTATTACCCAGAAATTGGGTTGAGGTTTTAGTCAGTACGAGTTTGACAGACCCCTCCGCTCTCCCCAGGGCGGAGGACATCCATTGAGAATTTCCACATCGAGAAAAAAAAAAAAAAAAAAAAGGTTGTCGCTTCATGTAAAATACTGATATTCAACAGTGTTCAGTTAGATTGCAAGCCGACCCCAGCATAGTTGGGAAAAGGCTAGGCAGATGATGATGAAACTCTTCGATGCATAGGATTTTACCTATTTCATTGTTTCAACTTTGTATAAAAATCAATCTACTACTCAGGTACCTATCGCATCATCATCATTATTTCAGCCGAAAGACGTCCATCGTCCACGTATGCTGGACATAGGCCTCCCCCAAGTGTCGCCACATTGACCAGTCCCGTGCGTAGTACCTATCTAGTTAAAAATATACAATAGTTTTTTTTTACAGATTTATTTTAAATTCAGTGCCGTTGCAACGCCTCGACCTAGGCAAGGCCAAAATGCAGTTTTGTCTAGGCTAGACGAATTGCAAATACTATGCATTATAAACTTACCCGTATTATTTGTATTCTAGTTTTGGTACATGACGTAATTCGACCGATTCGGTTGCCAAGTCCAAATTAGGGGGAAAAATACGACGATATATCGAAATAGATGCCATTTTTCCTATGGCGTCAAAATATTATTACCTATTGTTTTACGTTGACACCTGTTTACGTGGGAATTTAATTTTAGAATATTATTTGTGAGTTTTTGATTATATTAATATATAGGTTTTAAACTTTCCCTGTGCATTTTTTACCGGTTTATCATCATCATCATTTCAGCCGAAAGACGTCCACTGCTGGACATAGGTCTCCCCAAGTGTCGCCACATTGACCGGTATTTATTGTTCTTTCCGGTTCTTTTTTATTGAATTTTAGCATTTTTTTATGAATGTTGATCAATCAGCAATGGTATTTATGATAAGACCTCGTTGATTGCACCGTTGGTCTGGTAGTGATAGCATGACCTCCTGGGTTTGATTCCAGGGTCGGGCAAAGTGTTATTGGGTTTTTCCATCAGGAATTTCTCGCCACGGAGTCTGGATTTGTGCCCGGTTGATGGCATGTTAAATACGAAAAAGCAAAAAAAAAAACTTATTTCCTCAACGCGTTTCTATACATTTGCATCTTCAAGACTCTGCAGGATATGCCCTACCTCCTTTCTTGCACATCCTGCACAATCAACTGCACCTTCCAGGATTTAAACGAAGTCAACGACAGAGCTGTGCAGGTGGCTATAAAGGGTGTAAATAGACCCTTAACGAAGCCGAAAGGCACTTGTTCTTCCCGTTATTGCGATCATTTTTTGTTCTGGACTAAACCTTGCAGTTACGGAGATATTGGAGGTCAAATTCCAACTTTTTCACATTTTTTTTTGTAAACATTCGTTTTTAAGGTTATAACTTTAAATACCTCCCTGACCCGTTTACTTTTCAATTCTTTTATCAGCACAATGTTTCGAGTGCGTGTCATTGAGATTTACCGTAAAACGTGATATTTCACCCCAAAAAAAAAGTCGTTTCCCAGCAATAATTTTTGCGTAGGGTTTGTTTGATGTTCAGAATACTTGGTTGACGTCTCTGTGAAGGGTCCGTTTACACCTTGTATACTGGTCAGGTATTATTTGAGTCTAAATAAAATAGCCTTTATTCTACCACAATTTAACAATTATTAAAACAAAACTATTAAATAACCACAATTAATAAATAAATTTAATAAAATTAATTTTTAAGTTTTAAATTAATAACATTATTGAATAGTAAAAAAATAAAAAATTAAATTAAATTGTCATTTTCGTGCACTTTTATAATTATTATTATATTCTCTTATTCAATTTGTGTTATTTGAGTCTATCGACTCGCAAAGAAGAAGATCGAGATTTGAATATAAAGTCATTGGTTACCTACCTATCCAATAAGATTTTGATTTCTCGACCTAAGTTCGACATAGCTATGAAAACATGACCTATTCTCTGTTCCACGAAGGTCAATATGACAAAAGCAGTTTGTTTTTATAGTCTAGGACCAAATAGATTTATAATAATAGGTGTTATGAAATCCACATCCTGTGAAACATTTGTATGCTGATGTCATGTGATTGTTCGCCCTTTCAAACGTTGTGTCATGGGATTTGAGGAAGTTAGTGAAAAGTGTAAAAAATAAGACATCGTGAGGAATCTGCACCTAGAACCAAAAATACGACATGTTATACAGGGTGTACAAGGTGGGTGTATAGAGAAGTATGGAAGAAGAAGACATGCTGCGCCGGCCCCAAATGAATTGGGATAAGGGCAAGAGAATGATGAATGATGATGATACAGGGTGTAAACGGACCCTTCACGAAGCCGTCAATCAAGCATTATGTACATCAAACTAAGTGAATTTACGCAAAAATTATTGCTAGGCAGTTTTTGTTGGGATGAAATATCACGTTTTACGATAGGATTTCATGTAACGCACTCAAAACATTGTGCTGATGGCTGGATTGAATAGTACGGGGGTCGTGGAGGTGTTAAAGTAAATGGCTTATATTAAAAACATGACGTATTTTAAAAATAACTTGTGAAAATTTGGAACTTTGACCCCAAATATCTCCGTAACTAGAAGGTTCCCAGGTATGATCTAGAACAAAAAAATTATCGCAATGACGGGGAGAACAAGTGCCTTTCGGCTTCGTTAAGGGTCTTGTTACACCATTTGCCAGCAAACACGCCACACTATTCTCAAACTGCAACTCCTGAAAGCCAAAATCAAAAGTGCCGAGACATTGAAGCTCAATGAAGTCCTAGAGGAACCATTAAACTGTCTTGTCTTGTCGTGGTAATCGGTTGGCTTGATATGAGCATGTGATGCGGAGGAATGAGGAAAATGTAGTGAGGAAAGTTTTGAGTATGAATGTGGATAGTTATTAGAGTAGAGGAAGACCAAAGAAACGATGGATGGACTGTATGAAGGATGATATGGCTAGAAAGGAGGTGTCTGATGACAAGTAATAGAGAAGTATGGAGGAAGAAGATATTCTGCGCCGACCCTAAATGAATTAGGATAAGGGCAGGAGAATGATGGATCCCGCAAAAAATAATAATCAGAAAACAAAGCGGAGGTCTGTGTTCAGCAGTGTAATGCTGATTATACCACAAAATAATACATGCAATAACATACCTTATTCATTTTATCGTGTCCCATCTCAGCGTTTTCACTCACGTCTGCCCTGCACATTTTGTTAATTTTTTTTCATTGTCGCTACGTCTTCATTTAAATCTTAATGTATTTTTTATCACTTATTTGATCAATCTATCATTCAAAGTGAAACCACACAAACTTCACAAGGAACGCATTTCCACAACATTTATCCTCATTTATCCTAATTACATGTTTTTTTTTGCCACACACATCATATTAAAATATTTCCCCTGAAAAAGATACTACTGTAAATAAAATAGCAATAATAACATTGCTGGCGTATTTATTTAGTTTATCTCTGAAACTGACTTCCAGTAGGATATCCTAAAGTAACCTTGTGGGGCACATCCTATGTGCACATCCATATCTACCAAAGACTTGCATTTGTAGTACCTACTGTTCGTCTATGAAATATCTGTTTGATAACCACACCCAAATGGTCCAAGATAATGCGTATAAAATCCTGCATTTACTTGGGAACAAACTAAATGCAGGATTTTGTCGACACCGTGTAAAATAAACATTATCATAATCCACTATTAAGACAAGAAGACAATCTAGTCTATAACAATTTTAACATAACATATAATATTGTAGTCACCGATCCTTTGGTCCAGCGTGGGGTTCTTCCAGCAACTTCTCACGACATTTCATTCTGGGACGTTATCCTCTTGTAGTTGCAAGCAAAGTTTACGAGAAATTAAGCACATCGTCACCATTTGCTTCGAGTCCAACCGGACGCAGCTGACCGTAAGTCTTTTACTTGGAGTCCCTGCTTATCCGACCTACACAACTCAGATATTGGGAAACCCGATCGCCCTTGGTAAGACTAGTTGTCAGGCTTTTGACTACCCTCAAAATTAAGTACTTAGCATTTAGATTCCCAATTGACAAGCCCTCCACAATATTCCCAAACCACTGCAACTCTTGAAAGCCAGAATCAACAGTGGCGACCACCAGAAAAGCGTCGAGACAATGAAGTCCCAGAGAAACAATTTAACTGTCTTGGATCCCGCAACGAAATTAATCAGAAAAGAATAGCGGAGGAGTAGGAAAAACATAATTTCCACTTTCCTCCATATCAGAAGAAGACAGAACAAAACAAGGTCAATAGGCACAAAGGAAGGTTTATAACTGGGATAAGCCTAGTTGCCTAGCACTATGGAAATATATATAATCATTAATGGGTCGATAGTCGTCCCGATTGACAGTCAAAACTGTCTGGTCTGGTCGCAAGGCTGACTACCCAAGTGGGTACACGTGCAAACTCTCTCAAAGGATAAAGTAATAAGTCCATGATTACAAATCCCTCCTAATCCACACTTCAGTAACCACAAACCTAATATAACCACTTTAATCCTAAATCTAGAACTAATTAGTATTCATAATTTGATTAACAGTTAAAGGGTATAGGATGTGAAGCCATTTTGCATAAACAAAATCCAATATTGTGACGTCTGTGTGAGTTTGAGTGTGTATGTGTGCGAACTGCGAGTAGCGCCAACCAAGGGTGATGGGCTGTATTCATAGTGCGGGAAGTCAGAATGTTTTGAAGGTGTTTTAAGTTTGTTGTGAAGTCGGAAAAGATACTATAAATTGCGAATTTGCAAGGTAAAGATATTTCTTCATACAAAAGGGATCAACCACCAAGATAAACCCATCTTGTTTGCTTTTTGATTTAATAAAACTTGCAAAAAGTAAGTAACGATACAAATTCGATTGATACTGAGAAGGATATAAAAGGCGAGCGACCGTTTCTTTCTAGGTCATTGATTCTAAAACCATCACGGGATTAAAACGTATGACTTCTGAAACTGTTTTAATTGGCAACATTTAAACTTTTTCCCAAGGTCTACCCACGGTTTCTGAAAGACAATTAAATTAATAAAATTGTATGAGTCAACAATTACGTGATTTTTTAAGTGTAGCTTCTCTATCTCCTCCGTGGAGCATAGATAGTTCTTATTAAAAAGTAAAAGGTAAGTATACGAACTCATCATATTTCTGTTAAGAGGGCTGAGATGTATCACTTCACTTGCCACGGTCGCCAAACAGACATGTTGTATTGTAAAATATCTGACAGAAATACAAAACTATTAACCTCATAAAAAACCTATCAATAATCCAACCCACCCCGATCACATAACTGCCAATACCATCATATGTATCCCAAAATCCAGAAAAGTAATAAAACTCGAAAATCAATGATCCAGCTGGACTATAGCTTCGGCCCGGCAGTAGATTCATACTTGTTGATTCAGACGGGCTTCGCAAACGCTCTGCACATGTAACACATATTGCCGTTTGCTTACACATAACACTATTATTTTCTTCGCCACGTGGAAACTGATTTGAGATAACTTTTGGATCAATCTTATTTGATTTTGTGGAGATTTTTGATGTAATCTTGTTCTGTTCTCTATGGCATCACCTATTATGATCAACATCATTAACACCCAGCTGGGTATAAAGGGTGTAACAAGACCCTTAACGAAGCCGAAAGGCTCTTGTTTTCACCGTCATTCCGATCATTTTTTTGTTCTAAACCATACCTGGGAACCTTCTAGTTATGGAGATATTATGGGTTAAAGTTCCAACTTTTTTTGTAAATACATGTTTTTAATGCAAGATTTTTACTTTAAACTCCTCCACTACCCCCGCACTATTCAATCCATCCATCAGCACAATGTTTTGAGTGCGTTACATTGAGTCCTACCGTTTTTCACCTCAAATAAAAAGTCGTTTCCCAGCAATAACTTTTGCGTACAATTACTTAGTTTGATATACATAGTGCTTAGTTGAACGCTTCGTAAAGGATCCGTTTACACCCTGTATCTAGGTAACTGGTTGAGCCAATCTACACATTTGTGACAGGAACCCACGATAGCCACTATGTCACAGAAAATCTCACGTTGTGGACAATATGTTGGCCAGCAAGGTGGTATTACTGATGTGGTCCTAAGTAAGATCCTCCGGTTACATAAGGCTTTTCTTTAAGCAGATTTTCAGCAGCAACTGGTAGTTCTATATCCTGGCAAGAGGTTGGGCCCTATCCCCCTGACATGGGACTTATCATTTTTGAGGAGTGAAGGAACTTATACACACCCCTGCGAACCCCTTCGAGAATTTCATACCGAAATATTTATGATTTTACTAGCTTTGTCCCGCAACATCGTTCGCGTGGAAATTTTGATGTATATATGTGAGAAAAACAAAAAGTAACATGTGTCCTATTCCAGACTGCAATGTGCTAAATTTAATCCGGATCCGTTCAGCCGTTCTGGCGTGATTGAGTAACAAACATCCATCCATCCAAACTTTCGCATAATTTATAATAGTATAGTAAGATAAAATGTTCTTGTTCATTTGATTGGTTTATAGTTTATAACTTAATACGTCATTTCATGCTTACATTAGACCATGTAGGACAAAGTTTAACAGAATTACCATCAAGGACGAAACTGTGAACTTAGCTTGGCTTAAATCGGGTGAAGTCAAGTTATGCTCTGCCTCCACTAGGTCTTACTTAATATGGTGTTTATTTATTGAAGGCCTTATTTCTTTCTTTTTACAAGTTTTGTTAGTTAGAAGGTATGAATCAAACCTAGCGACTGAATTTTAAACCAGGTCCTCCCAACTGATTGTGCTGAAATTTTGCATACACCTTTGGTTCAGGTGACAATACATTTTTATGACAGGCATGACCTGGTACTGCCGCCAAGATTGTCTCCGTACGAAAGAACTCCTCAATAGTACGGACACGAAACTTTGTATGCTCCTTCAATTTTGATAGATAAACATGACTTTTTTATGTTTGTGCATTTTAATAAAGGCTTAATAAAAAAAGTTAATAAAATGATTATTTTTTTGGGTAAAAATTGAATTTAGAGGAAATGAATTTACGTTACAATCACGTTATTGTTTAGAAGTCAATTTGAGAATAGGTTAGAATAACATAAATACACGCTTGTAATCCCCGAAGGGTTAGGTAGAGGTGTACCTAATAGTATACCCACATTTCGCTAGTTATGTTTAAGTTCCATCTAATAGGGGGCGAGCCTATTGCCATCAACTGGGCGCAAATCCAAACTCCGTGGCTGTTACTAAGAAATGCCTGATAGAAAAACCCAATAATACTGTCCGACCTAGAAATCGAATTCAGGACCTCATGCTCAGCAGTCGTGGTTATGACCACTAGACCAACGTGGCTGTTGAGGATAGGTTAGGCCAGGCAAAATAACGATACAGTCATATTTTAAAATATGAAACCTCAATTAACCATACAATAAGTTCTAACAAAGGCTACAAAATTACCTAGTGACACACTAAAATATAATAAGCGAAGCCCAAACTCTGAACATACCGAACATATTCTGACACCAGTTTTCCTCAACACCAAAAATAACTTCACAACATAAACATAAAAACAAAACACAATATAACAAAGAAAACCCTACTGCCCGTGCGGGTGTCCGATTTTGAACCGTCCGTCCGACTTTCGTCCGGCCGATCTGTTTCACTCACTTAGCGGGGTGGTCCTACACCCCCCTATTGATTTTATTCGCCCCACTTTCACGACACACCACCCCACCCTTTTAAACGTTGGCTGCTAGACAATAGAACGAAATTTTTAAATTTTCTCAATCTTTTTCATGTTTTGTAATTATAAATTAAGATTATATCCGAGGTTTTACGTAGGCCTAGGGCGTTCCAGGTGGTTCAAGAAAAGGTCACTTGGACAAAGTTGGGGGACATTGCCCAGCGGTGTGACAGTGTAGGCTATTAAAAAATAGGTTCTACAATGGTAAGGAACGGTTTAAAATCCGTGTAACGTATGGAAATTTGTTTATACCGATATCAGATGATGTACCAAGGTACTTCCTAAGACTATCATCGTTGATTTAAGGTGTAATGAAACAGTGATGAAACTTATGCCCTTTTTACATAATCATAAATCATATATTTGCATAAAACACGGTATATAATGATGTAAATAAAATTAAAATGGTTCAAACATTTTCAGCTGAGATGAAACAAAACAAGTAAAATTTCAGGGCTCAGCAAATATTGCTAGGCATCAACATTTTTTATCCACAAAATCTTTTAAACTATAGAAATAGAAATATTACATTCATTAAACCACCTGTGCAATTTAATCTTCAATCATCTTGAGTTTAGTACTAATCTGCACCAGCTCTAGGCCATTAGGTCATTATGCCTAAATAAAAGCACGCTGTTGGATCTTAAACTTCGGTTTGGTGATGGGCCGAGGGTCAAATACCCAAGTACAAAGACTTTATTTAGGCATTCATTTAGGTGCGACCTAAAGTTGGTGAAAACGTACATAAGACTGTCAAGTCGCTTACTCGTATTGAGCAAGTGATCAATACTCGTTCTATGTATGAGAAGACATAATGTCCTTCCAATGTGACATGAACTGGCCAATATTACATATTTCCACACTCACCAACAGATTAAAATAGTCCACATTAACGAAAATATTCGACCTTTATCTAAAAATAACGTTCCGACGTTTATTAGTTCATCGATTAGAACTAGAACACATAGTTTGTGCCCAGAAATAGATCGCCGACATGCGTGGGAGCATGAATGGGTGACGTCAAATATTATGCATTCCATATTGGTCAAATATTTCCTACTACGCGGCTTTTGGTCACGTTCAATTCAACAAACTTGTGAAGGTAGGTAAGTAGGAAACGGTCAGTGGCGCCATCTGCAACGCCACTGAAATACGCATTATAGCTCATCATTCATCATTTCAGCCGAAAGTCGTCCACTGCTGGAGATAGGTCTCTCCCAAGAGTCGCCACATTAACCGGTCCAGTGCGACTTGCATTCAGCGGGTCCCCACAACCTTCACCAGGACATAGGCTCACCTAGTGGGAGGCCTTCCATCGCATCTTCCGGTTCGCGGTCGCCACTCCAGAACTTTTCGGCCCCTGGCCATCCGTTAGAGATATCCGCGCGATTAACATGTATACGTCCACCGTCGGACAGTAGCCCACCAGACACAATACTTGTCTGGAAGAGGACAAGGATCGGGAGTTTTCCCACCCTATTTCTACCTTACAATTTGATGTGATCACCATAATTAGTGATTGGGTTGAAGATCGCGAAGAGAGGCTTTGTTTGCGACCATTGTTAAAAGGTGGTATTCTATGCTAAGAAGTTCTTAATAGTCTTGTTCATCAAAATATTGGCACTCCAAAATAGAGAAACTTTAATAGTAACAATGTCAACAAAAAAAAAAACAAACGACCAGTGACCTACATTAGCCCTGGAACGTAGCAACTGGAAGTCATGGGGAGAGGCCTTTGCCCAGCAGTGGGATGATGCAGGCTAACAGTATCAGTATCAGTAACAATGTCAGTAAGTACCAAATATTCCCATCGAAAATTACGAGAAAGTTGAAGACATTATAAATAACAAAAACTCTTCCAAACACGATAACTAAACGAACGAACGAGCTTACGCCAAAAGAGAAACCAGTTCAAACTTTTGACCTTTCACTTCATTCCAGTATCTCATCAAAGATGCTTTACCCTACACAATTAAAACAAATCATAACATAACATGACGCCTGTATACCCGAAGGTTTAGGCAGAGGTGTACCTATTAGTACACCACATTTCACTAGTTATGTTTAAGTCCCATGTAATAGCGGGCGAGCCTACACCAACAAGTCCAGACACCGTGCCTGCATTGAGAAATTCCAGATGGAAAAACCCAACAACACTTTGCCGGACCTGAGAATCGAACCCAAGACCTCATGCTCAGCAGTCGCGCTTGTGACCACTAGACTGAAGAGGCAGTCGTTAAAAAGAAAACTTCTGCCCTATCTACCAAATATTCACATCATTATCGTTTAGCCATTGTCCCATATAACTTGGGATCGGCGCAACAATTTTTTCTCCCATTCTCCCCTGTCAGCCACCACGTTATAATTTACTCCTTTTCTTTTATACCATTCCTCAAACACAATCTATCCATCTCTTCCACAAGTTTTGACAAACAATGAATAGTTTTACATCTTCAAAACGCCACATCTAATACCAAACTATCAAAGAAAAACTTCCAGTCCTCCACGAAAACAATACCGAGTGCATTTACCTCCAGCGGTCTACAAACACGAGATCTTAGCACAGTGCAGTCTTTAGACCGAGCCTGGCTGGCTCGGATCGAACAAAATCAATACAATACGACTGTTTTTAACGTGTACGTCCATCTCTACGTGTAGGTGTAGCTACGGAAGCGAGGAGCAACAGTTAGTGTACACCTGCAGGGTATTCTGGATGTTGGGAGATTGTTTTCTGGGAGATTCGTGTCTTTTGGAGTGTTTGTGAGATACGTCTATTAAATGAAAGACTATTCTGCACACATTTAGAAATCTAAGGCCCTGTTTCTTTTTTGGGACTCGTCGAGTTCGGCGCTTTTCTGGTGGTCGCCACTGTTGATTTTGGATTTCAGGAGTTGCAGTGGTATGGGAATAGAATGGCGGGTTCGTCTCAATAAAAGAAAAAATTTGGCCTGAAATCCCGAATGCTGTATCAACAAGATGCACAAAAAATGTCATTGTTGTTTCAAAATCATTCACCAATAAATTATTTACTCCATTCACGTTCACTTTTAGTATTACTCGGTTGGACTGCACTGATTCCTACGAAATTCAAGTTATCTTATGCAAAATTTTTAATTTCACGGTCTACATTGAAGGAATTTACACAGAAATTCTGCAGTTCAGTTGGCCAAGTCCTCAGCCTCAAATTCTCAATTCAGAAACCATCAGCGTTCTAAATAGGTCCACAACGAAACGTGTTTCACGCTCAAAACGTTTGGCTCACGCCTCGTCATTGAAATTTAATTAAGTAGACCTAGTTCTGCCCCATTACCATTTCTCCAATGTTTGCGCCAAGGCTATTCTGTTTGTTTCACATACAATTACAATCTATTTCAATACTTACGGTCGTAGCGTATCTTGATGATTTTCCTTAAGAGGATAAGAAAGATCAAAGTCATCTGTTGTTTTTTTTTTTTGGTTGGGGCTCTTCTTGCTTATTTGATCGTTCAGTACATCCAAAGGTTTTCTGCAAGATATCGCTATCGACGTTCTTCTTCTTAGCGTGTCGGTGGCAATCTAAATTGTGTCAGCCCAGAACTGAGCTACTAGTTTGGCGCTTTTGGTAGCGTCCATCAGTTCCTGTAGTGAACAAACAACAGGACACGCAGGACACGATATTAAGTGCCCCATCGTTTGTAAAGCAGTACCACATTAAGACGCTTTCGACGTTAAGACCGCTATTGTCCCCATTGATTTCAAAATATTGTTAAAGAGCTGTGTGTCTACTTTGGTTTGCAATAAAGTATACTCCATCATCAACATCATCATCAGTCGTGTGGTATCAGTACTCACTGCTCTCAAAACGGTGAAGGAAAATATCGAAAGGTAACTGTCAAGGCCCAGAACCGAAAATTCGATGACATGTGATATCCTACGAGAGAGGACTCACAGAGAGGTGGCCAGTCTCAGCATTGAGAACGCTTTAGAAAAAGAAACATAAAGTATTTATTTGAATCGCACAGGACAAAAGAAAAACAAAATTAAATAATAAGAAAGAATTACCCCTAATAACAGTTGATTGAATTGTAATAGCAAAGTTATTACTTTCCAGTTTTCAAGTACAACAAGTAATTTTAATTATGAGACTGCAAAAAAAATTCGCTAAAGATAAGTACTTTTCCTGAGACTGTATCTTTTCTAGACGACTTTTTGTCTCGTTTACTCTTTTGGTTTTGCGGGCTTGCTTTGCTTTGGGGGTTTATATCCTGCAGTGGATGTTCTTTGGCTAATAAAAATCATGTGTTTTTTTTTTTTCCGTATGCGAAATCATCAAATGACCCCCTCCACTCTGGGCGGAGCGGAAGGGAGTGTCAGACTTGTACTGACTAAAACCCATCCATGTTCTTTCTTTGCCCTTTGTGTTTCAGGGCCACGGTATCTCTTTCGAACAGTCCCGCAGCTCTGGCAGGCATCGGCCCATGCGGACCCCTACTCGGTTGCTGACATCTCTTTGAGGCGCGCGTGGAACACGAACGCGCCGTCGACACGGCCGGACGTCTGGTTTAAGGACAAGCTTAACGAGACCTCAGTACGTCTCTCAAATCTGTATCTGATTCAGTAACAAAAATGCGGCCAGAAATTCCCATAATAAACAATGAATTTCCATGAAAATTGATATTTAATAAGCAAGTTTCTTCAACATAAAAACTAGAAACATTAAAGGTATGTAAAAATTGCTTGATGAATTCAGCATTTGCCCCGATTCCCATGATATCAGACTTATAAAAACTGAATGCTCGATCGATTATCGAATTATATACACTTTTTATACCGTACGACTTTTATGCCAATTATTTTATCGTTTAGTAGTTTCGTATTATCTATTTTTTTATGAGTTATTATGATACTACCACTAACGAGGAAATATTGAGAAATCAGTTTTTTGTTTTTCTATTTATTTGTTTTTTAGTCACGACTATCTAATGTTTATTACTCTGATGAATCATAAACAAAGCAAGATTGAGATTAGAAGTAATATAAATAGTTTTAAAAAAATGAGAATTGTAAAGAGATAAAGGTATTATACTATGTATTTCGTCTATGACTGAAAAAAAAAATAGAGCCAAGAAGATCACCCAAAAAAAAGACTAAAACAAAACAACAACAAAAAATAAGGAAAATATTAAAGAAAAATAAAATTACAGCAATCGAAGGCCACGCCAGTAGTAACATTTAAAAAGAAACTTCCATGAATTTTGCAGTAACATTATGAAACAATAATTCGCACTAAAAATTCTAAAGGCAGCAAATTATTGACAAGCAAGCTTCAAATCTAGATCAATAAAATTCAAAGCGTCTGATACATAGGATATCGTATTCTAGGTCAGAAATATGAAGGTCCGATGCAAATGTCTTGCTCGTACACATAAATGTTTTTCTAATATTTTATTAGGAATAAAATGGTATCTTGTTATAGTGTTCAGGACGTGTTTCATAACAGTTTTATTACCCGACTGAGGCGGGTAATGTGTTTATCAGCCTATACATGTATGTTTATTCCTTTGTAGCACTCTAGAAACCAAACGCGTGGGCCGATTTTGATGATTCTTACGTCAATCGATTTGTCTTAATCCTGTGAGTGTCACTAAAGACAGCATGATAGTAATCAAAATTCAATATGCGACAACCAGATGCTATATTGTGAAAATTTAAAATATGAAAGTCGACGAACTATATTAAGTAGGGTATCATATATCGTAGAATAGTATAGTAGTAGCAGGTGTTCCTTCATCCTTTATTATATGAGGAAAGTTATGAAGTTGGTGAACTCTAACCAAGCCTCCATGTATAAAAGATGATAATATGATGAGGAAGGAAATGCACATATTGCACATTGAGGACTCTACCGACTACAAATTCATACATGATGAAGATACTGTGGAAATGGATGATAATAGTATTACTGACTATAGACTACAGTTACTGACTATTTACTGCGGACACAGGTTGGCCGAAGCAAGGAAACCTGTTCAGGTGGAGATTCATAGTTGACTCTGCAATGGAGGGTAAATGTGGTTTTGCCCCACAAACGATGGGACATTTGATATCGTGTCCTACCTGTCCTGTTGCTTGCACATCACAGGAGCTGATGGACGCTACTGAAAGTGCCAAACTCGTCGCCTTTGGGCTGACTTAATTTAAATTGTCATCGACACGCTAAAAAGAAGACTGACTATAAGAATAAAATAGAAAAGTGCATGAGTGAAGTTCTAAGTAACTTACATATTACTACGACTAAACTACCAAAACTAATAAGTATGTATACTATGAATTTATTTTGTCGTAGGAATAACATAACACCCCCAAACAAGAAAAAGAAAAAATACTATTTTTGATCCTCAAAAGAATGAAAAAGATACCACTTGACGAGTTAGTAGACCTTCACATAGCAAAATAAAAATAGCAACGCCACAACAACATTATTTCAACGAATACAGACAAAGCAAACAGTCCACTTACAGACCTTTTTATAGCCTGAACTTTTCATGGGAACTTCCATATGTCATGCGGTAAACGGCTGCCATAGACAACTTTACTTTTTAATTATCAAAAGTAGACAGTCTTTTCGTTTCCTTTGAACTTTTCATTGTTTTGAGCTGGCCAGTTATTAGTAGGTTAGAATAGACCAGTGCTGAGTCGGTAGAAAGGTTTAAATTATTGACATGTCCTGTCGTTGATAGGTTTAGAATATTCAAACGTTTTCTTTGTTCTTTTGTACTATTTAAGCGCTATTTTTGCTATGGTAGTCTATTGAACTGTGTTACTGGTTTAGGAGCGTTTGTAGGTTAGTGGTGTCGGATTGGGTAATAGGTGGGTAGGGAAAATGCTTGTTATTATTACCACGATAGGGTTTCTAATGCGAAGATATGTTGTGCTGACCGAATTCAGGCCAGAGCTGGAAAAAGGTGATGATGAGACTCGATTCAGTGGAGATTTTTGGTATATTGGGCATATCGGTGGTGAGCCAAGAAACCACATGACCCTGTTGGTTTACCAATAAACAAGAAGGGTAATAAGGGTAAGGGACTGCCTCTTTGGTTTAGTGGTCGCAAACGTGACTGCTGAGCATGAGGTCCTAGGTTCGCTTCCCAGATCGGGCAAAATGTTATTGGGTTTTTCCATCAGGAATTTCTCTGTAACAGCCTCAGAGTCTGGATTTACGTTACGATGAATACCTATACTTTATTATTTATATAGTCAATTTGAATAGGTCAGCATAACATAATATCACGCCTGTAATCCCCGAAGGGTTAGGCAAAGGTGTACTAATAGTACACCCACATTTCGCCAGTTATGTTTAAGTCCCATGAAATAGGAGGCGAGCCAATTGCCATCAACCGGGTACATTTGTACAGTACAGGCGTGATATTATGTTATGTTGAGAATGGTTATCTGATTTCTTGGCTTAAATTACTGTTTTTGGACAACTTTAAGTTGGTAGCACACTTGTAACTTTGGTACAGCCGAGGCATGTCGATCAATACTATGTTTAAGACGCCAGTGACAGAGTTTTCTTCAAGATGAAAATATTCTCGATCCATAGCTTCCTGTGCCTGTACCCGAGGTACACCACCTGTGGCTTCGTAAATTTAGTGTATTTCCATCCTCCTCACACTTACCAAACACCCCTCGAGCTGTCTCTTTCACTCCTGTTTTCACAAATAAGTTGCATCCGAAAACAAAATAGAAAACCTTTAGATAGTACAAAGGAGTCTGGTCTTTATTCTTAAAGAAGGAAGGGATGAAATGGCGTGTGTGTGAGTAGACTGAAAATTCTTTGTCAGGCGTACTGAAAGTTTCAGCGCTGTAGGAAATGCACCGAGCTGTATACTCTGATTGTAATATAACGCAATTTAAAATAAATAGTGATGGGTAAGAGTCGATAGTATAGACTATAGACTTTTGAGGTCAATATGACCCAAAAATCTTCTCCACTGAATTTTTGACGGTTAACACAATTTTTTGGGGTGTTCTTTAGACTAGCAAACAATAATGTACCAATTTTCTTTTGAGTTTTTATAGCCGACTTTTTTTTTTTTTTTTTAACATAGTTGGGAAAAGGCTGGTAAAAAAAAAAGAAAAAATTAAAAACAATGGATAAAATTGGAATTTCTCAGTAGCAGCCATGGAGTCTGGATTTGTGCCCGTTTGATGGCTACAGGCTCGCCCCCTATTACATGGGACTTAACACATAACTGGCAAAATTAGGGTGTAGTATACCTCTGCCTAACCCTTCGAGGATCACAGGCGTGATGTTATGTTTACTATGTATTTTAAATTATTTTTAATACGCGATTTTTTCATTTTGTATCTTTTGTTTACTTTCTTTGGAGAATGTGATAGGTCAGAAAACCCCTAAAATATTCATATTAGGACGACAGATTTAAAGGAGACCTCACACGTACCACAACCACACCATAACGCAGCGACATAAAGTGGTCAAGAAGTGGTTACGTGTGAATAGTGACGCTGCAGCTAAGTGCAGTTGCGTTGTGGTAACTACAAAATTTTGATGTGGTTGCGTTGTCGCTAGTAGTTGCGATGTGGTTAGGTTGCGTCGATGCATCGTCGCTTGTGTTTGCGATCGCAGTGTGCGGTATCGCAGCTGGTTGCGTTGTCACGGTTGAATTTGGCGGCAAAATGTGGTTCATAAACATCATCATTTCAGCCGAAAGACGTCCACTGCTGGACATAGGCCTCCCCCAAGTATCGCCACATTGACCGGTCCCGTGCGACTCGCATCCAGCGGATCCCTGCAACCTTCTCCAGGTCAAATGTGGTGTGGTGTGTGTGAATTAAACTATTAATTTTCATATAAATTAGTGCTCACCCACGTGTTATTGCTGTGGTTCGGTTGTGGTACACACGGCCACCAATCAAGTTATACAAAAGCAATTTACACGGATCTCTCATTGTATTGCAAATCTATACAAAGCGTGGCCATGTTATACTGGAAATGTATAGGTTGATGTGCCGCCGTTGCCGTGTGTACGCACGACGGCTAATCAAGCTTTACATAACCAGTGTATGCGGATCTCTCATTGTATAGGAAATCTATATAAAGCGAGGCCGAGTTATACTGGAAATGTATAGCTTGATGTGCCAACGGCCGTGTGTACGTGTGTAACAGTCAAAATTCTTAAAAAAAAATTGTATCCACTTTCAACCGAAAATACATCGTTGCATATTATAAGTCCTAAATTAATAGGTACTAGTCATCCCCATAAAACACAACTCTAGACTCTAAAACATTGGCACATCGTTGTTAAAACTAACAGCTTAATTAGAAAGTATTTTACTTTGACCCCTAACCCATCATAACTTGATAATACCAGCATCATTAAAATTTAGAAAATAACCGCGTTGGCTCGAAACCGTTACTTTTAACGTTATTAATGTTATTAGTACGGGTTTTAATAGCTAACCTACTACATCGTTTAGTGTTTAGTGATGTTATTTTTTTAAGCACTACAGGGGTGTTACTATGATGTCTAAAAGCAGTAATTGTAATACCAGTGTGGGAAAGAGATGGCGCTAGACGACCTGTATAGCTGTCTCTTTCGACGTCTTGGTAGGCCACCAGATGGCATAACATTAACGATTTCAGTGTCAGCTTCCTTGGTCTAGTGGTCGCAATCGCGACTGCTGAACATGAGGTCCTTGGTTCAGTGCCCGGGTCGGGCGAATTGTTATTGGGATTTTCCATCAGGAATTTTTCAGTAACAGCCACAGAGTCTGGGTTTGTGAACGGTTTATGGCAATAGGCTCGCCAGCTATTACATGGGATTTAAACATAACTGGAGAAATGTGGGTATACAATTAGGAACACCTTTGCCTAACCCTTCGTGGCGTGATGTTGAAGACAACTATTAGGTACTAGCTTATGCCCGCGGCTCGCTTGCGCCAAGTTCGGTAATTATCCGACGGGATCTGACTACCGGGATAAAAAGAATTCTATATGTTTATCCAGGTTAAAAAGTATCTGTAAGCCAAAATTTCACCCAAATCCGTTCAACAGTTTCTGCGTGAAAGGGAAACAAACATCCAAACATCCTCACAAACTTTCGCATTTGTAATAAGATATTAAAACATTTTGCCACTTTTGATATTTAACAGGACTTATCTGACACAAATCCAGCTGCTGAGTGCTGAGAATTTGAAAATAAATAAACTTAACAACACTTTGTAACATCAGGGCATCAAAACTAGGCCTCCACACATAGCAATGCACTTGCAACTACTACAACGACTTAACCGCATAAAAGATAAACCCATCCTGTATAGGTAAACTCAAGTCCCTCCATACATGGTATAAAGCTTATCGTATCACCCTATAACGCCACTAACAGAGTAAATCAACCAAAAAATCAGATTAACCTACCCAAGTTTTTCCGTTAAAAATACCCGTTTTTATCACATTAATTATCGGCATTATATCGATAGTGTCGCATCACTGGCTCGGTAAACGGGTTGCATTTCATGGGTAAACTGCTGTTGTTCCAGCTTAATCTTTAAACGAGTTTGTTCCAATTCACATTCAGAGCTGTAGCTGACCAAAAAGCTTGAAATGCTTGTCTGGGATATTTTTTAGCCACGAGCTAAATAATAACAGCCGCTCGGGTCGATCTTTAGGTTAAGCCGCGCTTGCCTCGGTTGCTTGGTTGGTCCATGAATGGGTGACCACCCATTACGTGCCGAGTTTCCTCCGTGCCTCGGAAAGCACGCTAAGCCGTTCGTCCTAGCTGCCATTTGTGGATTTTTGACACTCGTGGTGGTTACAAGTAGTTAGTGGCCCGAAAGTCTGACAATCAGTCTTACCAAGGGGTATCTTTACCCAGTGCTAACTAGGTTGTGGAGGTCGGACAGGCACTCGCTTAAAGCGTGTTATAAAGACCTCACGCCTCTCTTCTTTAGACGGGTTTTTCTCTTCTCCAACCCTTCATCAACTAAAGTTGAGTACAGCCTTCTCTGTCCACCACTCTTTTCAATTAAATTCTGATTACTGTCCAAGACAACAGGGACCTGCAGATTGGCCTGCAATCTATAGATCATCAGAGCTTGCTCACTCATCATCATCATCTCACAGTCTTCACCCACTGCTGGCTTCTCTTTTCTTGTGCCAATCTCCACGGTCCCGTGCCAGCCTCAACCAGGTTTTCTCCCGTCGGCAACTATGTCGTCTGCCTATGTCGCCACCGAACGACCCACATTTCTTTTCGCTGTTCTTGGACGCCATTCGGTGACAGCCTTAGTTCACCTGTTATGACTGCACCTTGCTAGGTGTCCTTGTGTCCTAGCTTGCTTTCTGCCTTAAGAGTATTCAAAAGAGTAGTCAATAACTGAGATTCGGAAATTTATGGCATATTAACGTTATAAATCCTGTATCCAATTTGATTGATGCGGAGGAATGAGAAAAATGTCGTGAAATACCAAAGAAACGATAGATGGGCTGTGTAAAGAATGATATGGCAAGAAAGGAGGTATCTGTTAAGGTGACGAGTAATAGAGAAGTATGGAAGAAGAATACACGCTGCGCCGACCCCAAATGTATTCGGACAAGGGCAAGAGAATGATGAAATCCTGTATCCAATTTCGATATCACAGCAGTAAAAATTCTCATATACGATTTACAAATTACAGATTCACCGGGCGACGCGTAGTTTCTAAGGGCAGAGGTGATACTTTCACTGGCGGTATGCTCGTTTGTTTTGTACCCGTTATGGTTATACAATATTTTGTTAGGTAGGTACTACCTGGGAAAATTTTAAAGGTATTTGATGAGTTTAAGCGTGTTTTTGGCCGGTCTTACCAGTCTCACGACGTTATTCTTCACCGTTTTGAGAGCAGTGATCGCAGGTAGTATGACCCGGGCGACTGAGCTCTACTAGGGTGAAAACAGAGAAAATGAATTTTGCCAGAAATGAGACCTAGCTAGATCGATTTTTCAACCCCATAAACCCCCATATTGCAATTTTCGTCGAAATCTTTAGAGCCGTTTTCGAGAACGTGATTACAAAATATATAAACACAAATATTGCTCATGTACCTACTAGTATAGGATATTGTAAGACTGTTACCTACATAATTACTTTCCCTGATATCTTATTAGGTACGTCTATATTAAACTGGTGAAAAACAAAGTCTCATATTGACGAACATAATAAAATTAATGTTTCCATTAGATTCGTAAGACAATGCAAGGTTATGTAGATATTCTGAAAACTGATAAGAAAACATTCAATAGAAACGAGTATGTATTGTAATGTATTTGGGAGATGTCAACTAAAACCTTGCTTACAGCTTAGAATAAAATGCTTTAATAGTAATTATTTCTTACATAACTACCTTAGGTACTTAGCAAAATAAACACAATAGGTAAGCTAATGAATGACACATAGTCTAGTATTAGCATAAGACATAAAATAACATCTTACAGAGCAGAATATTACAGAACTAAAATGCATCTAACAATATTCTAACACGCAATTTCATATCAAAACTCATTTAGTGCAGCTTTTTATCATTTTCACTTATCTCACCCACGCTGTACCGATAAAACGAGTTATCTAAAACAAAATGGCCTCCTGTCCTATCTGTCATAGTAACAATCATTGGCCTAGACGATTTACTAGGAAGCAACGAGCCAGTTTTGACATTGCCGGTGACCTTGCACCGAGCGCGGCGATTGGACGAAAAATTCAAGATGGCGACCGGCGCTAACGCAACCAGTGTCATTGTTTCTGTTTAATTAAATGACCGGTTTCGTGCGTTTTTCAAACGATGCAAATTCGTGTTGATTATTCTGATTTGCATTAGAATAACGTTGTCTTTATAACAACTATGGCTAACTATTATAAACTTGTTATGCATATGTTTTTGTTCTTCTATGGTCTTCCGACATTTGTTGTTTTTTAATGAAAAGGTGTGTTTATATTCCTTTTCAGGGTGTAGTCTATAGAATTCAATGGGTCATTGTGTGAGGGACTGACCATAAATAAACACATGACCTCAATCGTCTATCCCACGAAAGGTTCAATGATTATTTTGTTGATAAATTCTTGTTAGCTCCGTTGATTACCTTCTTCTTCTTCGTTTTCTATGGAGAAGAACCGGCAAGAAACTCCATGGTTACTCTTTTCAAATCATTTGGTATAATAAGTAAGTAAGTAATACATGCATAGGTATCTAATTAATTTATTCATACCAGCCGTTAGCCCTATGGCAGAAGTTTATTTTTATAGTATTCTACAAGATAATTAGTAGTTAGTGGCCAGTTTGAGAGCGGACTTAGTCAACTTTGCAATTAAAGAAACTGTTTCTATGTTTGTCTTGTCTATTTTTCTTAAGTGTCTTATACACATTTTTGTGGGATATTGTGTTATTTTTACCTTTGTTATAAAACAAAAAACCCTAGATCCTTAAATATTTCATTCCCTTCTTAGTCTTTTGGTTTTTAAACCAGGAATGAGCAGATAAATTTTTTATTTTTGTTTTTTGGGAATCATTTTAAACATTTGAAGAAGAAGAATCGTAGGATTATATGTTAAAATCCTAATCAAGATTCATCATTGACATCATCATTCCAGTCTAACCGGATGCAGCTGAATACAGAAAGCCAGTATTTTACATGGAGCGACTGCCTATCTGACCTCCACAACCCAGTTAGTACTGGGTAATACGATACCCGTTGGTAAGACTGGTTGTCAGACTTTCGGGCCAATGACTACCTGTAATGATATCATTGTACTGCCCTTAAATCCCAATCGATATTATATTTGTATATCTTCTTCTCCCAAAGGACATTTTAAAAAATGGCCTATGCATCAATACGTATGAAACCTTTACAATAATTACTAATTCTTTTTATAATTTACATTACAATTATTACAACAATTATTTCGAAAGTATGAAGTGTCCGTCACTTCATACTTTCGAAAACATTTTAAAAAGTAATTCACTTCCTTTTGTCTTATTCCCCGGTGCGGGTGCCATTCTTTTTTTGTATTGAATTGAATAAACGAGCAACATCGACACTGACAGTCGATGAATTGACACATGACACTTTGACATTTGATAGTAATGACAGAATGACAATCTCGTCATTTTGTCACTCGCAATTTTTACGTTTCTATTGGCCCAATTACAACCTCAAATACCGAAGTGTTTTGGATTTTTTTACAATTCTCAGAAGTGTCTGTGATTTTAATTTAGTTTCAATCGAATTAATGCAGTATTTAGAACACAGAAAGGAAATTCACGTCTCTATTGTGTTCTTAGGCGAACTATGTATGGACGCCGAACAATGTCCTTTTCTATTAGTCATCTATCTTAATAGACAGATACCACCTGAAAACCCTAATCAGGATTATGATCACTGCATGGGCTAGTTAAACTACTGCAGAATTTCTTTTTACATAAAATCATAACATCACGCCTGTAATCCCCGAAGGATTAGGGGAAGGTGTACCCTTTAGACCACCCACATTTCGCAAGTTATGTTTAAGCCCCATGTAATAGGGGGCGAGCCTATTGCCATCAACCGAGCACTAATCCAAACTCCGTGGCTGCCACTAAGAAATTGCTGATGGAAAAACCCAATAACGCAGTCGCGCTAGCGAATACTAGATCAACGAGGCAGTCGGGGATTTATTTTAAATTGGCACGAATTTCATTGCCATACTTCTAAAAGCAGGTGGCGTGCTAAACCTAGTGTCTGCCAAACCTCATGGCGTGTTAGTAGCTAAGACAGCCTTAAAATATATCAAAATTTTCTAACTTCTTCCAAAATCGCATAACTTTTTTCTTGCTTTAGATTTTAATGGACAACATAAGTACACACAGTCATCATCTGCCTGCTTCTTCCCAACTTTGTTGAGGTTGGCTTTCAGTCTAACCGGATGCAGCTGAATACTAGTATTTTACATGGAGCGACCTCCACAACCACAACCGCACACAGGGTGGAAGGACACCGCTGCGAAAACGGTTACCACGTATTCAGTACATCATTCTGAGACACAGAATTAATTTATCGGTTATTAAAAAAAAAACTGCTGTTTCCTACAAAACTGCAATATCTACACGGTCAAAATGTATGGAACAGCTGTGTTTTTTTTATAACCGATGAAACATTTATATTTACCCGCTCAGAATGATGTACTGTATACGTGATAACCGTTTTCGCGTCGGTTTCCCTTCCACCCCGTATGCGATATTTAAAAAAAAAATCTGAACCTTAACAAAAAAAGATATTGTGTGTCTCACGGCTGCGCCAAATAGGCCCAGTATGTAGTCAAAACAGGCCTCTTTACAACCATCTTCAAAAAACATTATACCACTATAAAATCTCATATTTCTTTCCACTAATCTCTGGGCTCAGAGATACACGTTTGACTGAAATTATCTTAAGTCACCCTTTGACGGCAAAGTGGCGTTTCATAATTTCGCCAAGCCATTTAAAACTTGCCCCAGCGAAATAATATTTTAATATTATTTTTTGCTGCTTAAAGATAAATGTGGTATTTTTATTTTGCTGTCTTCTACGCCGGGTTAATTCCTGGTTTTGAGGAGTTTAAGATATTGTATATCTAGATCTGAAAATGTAAAAATTCGTTGCGGGATTTTTCTTAAGAGGTTATGGCACCCATCTTACAGTCCTAGCCTTAACACCATACTACGAAGATAATGCCAATGTTGGACCCAAACTCCAAGTATGCCTAACTCTTGCAGTGGGGTCTTAAGCTTGTTATTTAGCACTAGCTTTCGCCCACGTAATCATCATCATCATTCACCTGTCCTTATCCCAATTCATTTGGGATTGGTGCAGCGTGTCTTCTTCTTCCATACATCTCTATAACTCGTCACCACATCAGCCACCACGTACAGGTCAAAAATTATTCTTCGGGAACTTGTGACTAATCGAACCATCGAATAAACAAATGAGTCATCTGTCTCTTGACCTAATTTCAACTTATTATTAGGTACCATCACACTCGTGAGGTTCACCGAAAGAAACATCTAGTCTTTCAGCTAAAAATCTTTCATGCATGTCTTAAAATGATCGTCCACAGCCTCTCAATATTCCCCTAAGACGCTCTATACTTAAAATAGACAAGAAAGAATCTCCATGTTCATAAAAGAACAAGAGTCATACATAATAATATCCCCTTTGTCTCAAAACACTCATACACGATTTTAAACCTTACACAGTAAACAATTCAGTACAATATCAGAATATATCCAATAATTAAAGTAAAGGTACGGTATAATAAGGCAAAAAACTGCACGAAAAATTGATAAGGGGTGGTAGTGATAACGGGTGCATTCTCCCCCCTTCTATCGATCGGGGCGAACCACCCCGGGTGTATAAGTATAAAAAGCGTAACAAATTTTCGTCTTAAGAAAAGGAAAAGAAAAAATGTATACAGCCACCCTTTGGGGGTGGGTTTCCCCCTTAGGGTGGAGGATGCATTTTTCTCGTGGTCTCCTCTCTCTTTCTGCCCCTAAGATGTTACAAAGCTTTCTTTGTTAGGTAGGGTTAATTAGATTTTTGGTTGGCGAGGTTTTTATGATTTTTGGTTTTAGTTACTTTTGTTTGGCATCTCTCCGTGTTGTTTCTGCAGACTAAAAAGTTTGTGTCTGATATTTTTGCATACTTAATTATATTATCAACGTATATTTGTATGCATACAGTACGAGTATCTCTGATGTATTGATTAAGGGATAAACACTTTTAATAAGAATTTCTTTTAAAGAAATAATCAATGGGTACTAGGAGTCCATATCTTCGACGGAAAATATTTTTTCTTTGTTCTTTGGTGATCATTGGTAATCTTAGGTTCAAGTAATTGATAGAACACGTTTCACGTGATCATGTTTTCGTATCAATTTCTTACTATTTGGTGTATATTCACGTCTTTGTACTTGTGCCAGGAACATTCTTATTTTGTAGTGTAGAAGTGAAAAGTGGTATGTATGTCGTTACCCTAGCTTTTTATTTGGACAGTCAAAGACTTAAGCTTCACGAATTATTATCTCGAATGGATGTATCATATGACATAATCATTCTCCTACCCACATTCCAATTTTTTTGGAATCGACGCAGCAAGTCTTTCTTATAAATGCTTTTAGAAACAGTCTATCTATAACAACCTGTGTGCGCATCCAAATCCATTTAGCAGTTTATTCATGATTGACGTTATCATATTTCACATAAAATTATTATATTAGTACAAAACACACCTTTCGCGAATCAAACCTGTCATGCTACACAATACACATCACACGGTCTGCCTGTAACGTAACCAGATGTAGCAACGTGAATGTTACAGTAACCCACATCGGCCGTCACACTGCCCTGTTACTGACGCGACGTGAAACACCATTCAAGTTAGGGTAGGCAGGACGTGTATTGTCGCGAAATATGGAAAGTGGGTTTTGAAATAGATTTTTGTGATGTTGTAAATGGGTTGGGTTGGATTTGTTGATTGATTTTAAAAGCGTTTCAGAAAATGGGCAACGACGCAAATAGTTCGCTTCGTCGTCAAATATTTCGCTGTTTTGATTAATTTGGCAATGTTACTGTATGGAAATAAAAAGTATTTCTTACTAGTGAACTAAAATATTGATTATGAAATGTAATAATTAATATCAGTAAGATGAGATGTAAGAAGTATTTGGAAACTTTCCAAATGCCTTTTTGCGCCTAACACGGTTGCACCATCAAATTGGTTTTTTTAATTGCAATTCATTATTAATATTTCTAGTTCACTAGTTAGGAGGAGCTCGTGGCTAAGTACTAACAGCCGCCCGGATCGATCTTTAGGTTAAGCCGCGCTTGCCTAGGTTGGTCTGTGGATGGGTGACCACCCATTACATACCGAGTTTCTTCCGTGCCTCGGAAAGCACGTTAAGCCGTTGGTCCCGGGTGTCATTTGTAGATCTTTGACAGTCGTTATAGGTAGTCAGTGGCCCAAAAAGTCTGACAACCAGTCTTACCAAGGGGTATCGTATTACCCGGTACTAACTGGGTTGTGGAGGTCAGATAGGCAGTCGCTCCATGTAAAATACTGGTATTCAGCTGCATCCGGTTAGACTGGAAGCCGACCCCAACATAGTTGGGAAAAGGCTAGGCAGATGATTCTAGTTCACTAGTAAGCCATATTTCTTATTCCCATACAGTAATATTGCCAAATTAATTAAAACAGGTAAATATTTGACAGCTATTTGCGACGTTGCACAACTTGAACGAATGTTTAAAATAGAGATAAAACGTCTGGAGGGGTGATTCATTGGTTAATCTCCTTATTCTTTATCGTGTGGTTGGTGCCTAACCTGGCGTGCTGGTGTGGTGGTGACGGTGTGGTTGGTGTGTGGGGCTAATTATTTACGGGAAAAAATATCTTTCTTTTCTTCATAATAATGTTTAGGATCAAAAGCCCCCAAGTCCCTGTAACTGTATATTGTTGGTAGAATAGGAGCAACAATCAAATTAAAAATAAACTACACATCAGTTTTGCATTGTCTTGAGACAGACATACTTACTCCAAACAGTAGTTTCACGCTTATAATCTGATAAACGGTAGGCAGAGGAGTATTATGATCTTTATTGAGCCACGTAGGTATTGGGGAGGATTTTTGTATTTGTAATGAACTACTACTTGTCAGAGAGGTTTGGAAAGAGAAAGTGGAGGCCTTTGCCCAGCAGTGGGACACTCAAACAGGCTAAAAAAAAACATAACTACGGTTTAGATTCAAAGATTTCTTAAATAATGTTAAACCTGCTCAGCCAATAAAACATACGAATCCTTGTTTGTACTCACTGCATTATCGAAAGCATGAGTAACAACTTACAATGAATGTACCTGTTGAGATAAGTCTCAGATTTGATTCCTGTTTCAGGCAAGTTGCCAAGCGGGTCAAGAGTATGAGCGTGTATATATTTCTGAGTAGATGTTTATAGTCGTGAATCAAAACAAAGAATGAAGAGTGAAAATTCGTAATTTTGGCAGAAGGTTTTTTTTCAGGGACGTGTGTCTTTCTAAAATGATGGTAACATAACATCACGAATGTAATCCCCCAAGGGTTAGGCAGAGGTGTGACTTAACAGTACACATGATTATATTATGTGATTACAAATAATTATAAAATCTTTTGATGGTTTGTGTTTTTATGATTACTTAGAGATCAATACATTAATCATTTTAAATGTCTCCCTCGACAGATTTCTTTTCCTTTTGTTGATAAATGTTTAGAGTTTTGTAATGAACGGTAGAAAACCGCACGGAGAGAAGAGCGGAAGCCTGTGGGGGAGGCCTTTGTCCAGGAGTGGGACCATATAGGCATAAGAGAAAAAAAGTGAACAGTACAATTAGATTGTAGGTGATAATAACTTTGTGCTTAGTGCGAATAAAGCCAGTATAATGACTGTTTCGTTCATTTAGACACTTTGTAAACTAAAGATCACGAGAACCAATGAAACCAAAACACAACTAAATACATACATACATACAAATAGGTGTACAAACCGCTTAATATCCTGCTACACGTTGAAATATTCACAAGTAACCACAAAATTCAATTTGTAGTCAGAAAACCCCGCTTCTACTCAGACTGAGCAGAATGAAAACACTTCGGGAGAGTAAAAAAAAGGGAGGTTGGGGGTGTTTTGTACGAGGAATTAAATACGGGTGGAAGGGGGGCAAGAAAAGTGGGAAGACGCCGGATGATTAATTATTAGTTTGTGTGTGTTACGTCCGAAGATAGGGGAGAATCGGGCGCCTGTGTGTCCGAAGGGGGAAGCTGCCCGAAGGGGGCGATATGTTTTTATTAATTACATTGATTCATTATGTGTTATAGTTAGGTTGTTGTGATCTAATTATTTGTGTTTTAATGAATATGATTAATATTGTTAGGGATAACATTTCTTGTTGGCTGTATGTGGATTTCATCCCCCATTAGCCCCCATGGAGGTTAAGAAGAAGAAACCAAGGTAGAAAAGTGATTAGTATTAATTACGTTTAAAATCTGTCTGTCTGAGTTAGTACCACTCAAAGATATCTAAATATTAAGCATATTATGTATTAGAATTCCATCTGCATCTCTTAACGTCAAGCCGAACGATGAAAATCATCAGGTGTGACAGATACATACATAAACTCACGCCTTTTTCTCATGGCCACCTGGCCACCTGCTATGATCATTAACCTTTTGAACGCCGTTGTCACATATCCGTGACAAGCAAGCTCGTGCCCTGTACGACAACCAAACGACACAAATACGTGACAAATGGTAGGTGAGATTGTGGCTTGGCGTGGACGGCACGGGCGTGCGTTTATGCTCTGGCGTTCAAAAGTTTAAATACTCTTTTTGCCCCGTCCACGTTCATACATCTGGCCATACACGTACGCCGGCAGGTAGGCGTAGTCAAAATGACCAAAAAATTTAACAAAAACTATCTGAAAATTCAGAACTAAGTTTCTATATTAAAGACTTTTCTAAAAGAAACTCGTAAGTATGAGCAGTTAGCTACTCCATCTATAACAACGATAAAAGGTTTTGAATGATAAAAATAGACGCTCTTAAGATAATATCGGTCATCCAAAGAGTCTTTCTATTCATGTTCCTCTTGTTTCTTCGACTGGACAAAAATATCGTTGATATTTTGAACTATTTCACTTGTCTGAAAATTTTAGTATCAGGACAGAAAAAATATCTGCAGATAGACATGTCATAAGAGAAGTATGGAAGAAGAAGACATGCTGCGCCGACCCCAAATAAATTAGGGTAAGGGTAGTAGAATGATGATGATCGGTTCAATGTTGTGGCTAATTGGACAGGAAGGTCTGTGGGAAGGTTAAAAAGCCAACCAGTCTTACCAAAGGGTATCTTACTACCCAATATACAGGGTGAAAGGGACACCGACGTGAAAACGGTTACCACGTATTCAGTACATCATCGCCATTCTTCATTTTTCGTCAGATATTAAAAAAATAGCTTTTTCCTATAAAAGTGCAATTCCTACACGTTTAAAATGTATGGAACAGCTGATTTTTTTTTTAAATTATTGATAAAATCAAATTTGAGGGGGGCTCAGAACGATGTACTGAATATGGGGTACCCGTTTTCGCGTCGGTGACTCTTCCACCCTGTATAATAAATGGGTAATGTTACAGCAACATTACCCATTGTTGTTGTTGTTGGGATACCTTTTGGCCTCATATAGGACCAAGTTAGCTTATTGTATGTCTTAAATAAGTTTATGTTGTTCTCTTTTTATATAATTTTCGTTTATTTCGCTGTGTGAGACTAATAAACACTTTTTCTTTCTTTCTTTACCTTGTAACTGGGTTGTGGAGGCCAGATAGGCAGTCGTTCCATATAAAATACTGGTTATTCAGTTGCATCCGGTTAGACTGGAAGCTCACCCCAAAAAAGTTGGGAAAACTCTAGGCACATGGTCATAGGTTGTAGGATAACAATTATTATTCTCACTCAAAAAACATTAACATAACATAACATCGCGCGTGTAATACCCGAAGGATTAGGCACACGTGTACCTACTAGTACGCACGACGGCCGATCAAGCTGTACAAAACCAGTTTATGCGGATCTCTTATTGTATAGGAAATCTATACAAAGCGAGGCCAAGTTATACTGGAAATGTACAGCTTCATGTGCCGCCGTGTGTACACCCACATATCGCCAGTTAACATTAAATTGAATACCAAAACATAAAGGGCACTTAAATAAAAGTGCGTTACTTTAATTTAAAGCTCGCAGTATAAGTGGTTTTAATTAAATGAAGTCAAGCATTAATTTTGGCAACCGACATTGTATGCTAAGCGAAATGCTTTATAAGATACTTTTATATTTAAATGGATTTGTACTGACAAAGGAATTGTGCTTTACTAGTAAAGGAATGTTTATTTAATTTCATTTATTCAATAATAATTTATTCTTATTTTGTGTCTGAATGTGTTACATAAAAAAAAAAACAATAATAATAAGGTTCTTAAGTATGGAAAAAGAAGACATGAATCAAAGTCAAAATATTTTATTTCACATAGACCTCGATGGGCACTTATAAAACATCGACAAAAAGGTGCACGGTTCGGGTTGGTCGTTTCCTATGGAGAAGAACTGGCAAGAAACTCCATGCTGCACCGACCCCAAATATTGATGACTGGATTGGAATAAGGGCAGGAGAATGATGATGATGATGGATGATGATGATGATGATGATTGAAGGCATATTATACGAAACCTGAAAAGCCAGTCTGTTCGTTAGGAATGTTATCAAGGGTAAACTGCTTTTTCTCAACGGCAAAAAAACAGCCTAGGGCTTAAGTCATGTTGTTATAGCTCAAAAGAAGACACTTTTCATCCTGTCAACATATCGCTAACGTTACGTGCAAAAAGAAAAAAGTTTTATTCATAACACAAACTAAATGAAAATTGACATATCTAATATTTAACTAGGGGCTTGCACTAGCTTCATAGCGTTTTTGTGACTTTGAAAAAACATCGAGTATACACATTTCACATAAAGTTTAATATGAAAAAAAAAATGTGAGCCGTCACGGGACGCCTGGCAGATGTGAAACATCGACATTATTTTGTAAAAGACGTAATATGCAGAAAAGAACAGATTGTGATAGGAACTAAATATGTCATAATGATAAAATAAAATATTACGATTTTTTTTTCCCAGATAACGATGACTATTTATTGAATAAACATTTATTTTCATTAAATACAAAAATTTACGAATTTATTTCAAAACGTGACTATTTAATTCGTTTAATCAGTGACTTCGGTAATAGTTATATTCGATGTTGCCTCTGATTAATTAAATTTTAATAAAAAAAATAAAAAAAAAAAACATTAATTTTCCTCTTACATCTCAAATGACGCACCGTACACACTACTGCATATAGACTGTATATATATACCATCATATAGCGTGGCGACACGTCGCCACGGCATGAGTCGCCACGCCAGAAATCGGTTTTACGTGCGGCTATAGATGTTTCACATCAAAAGTAATACAAAAGTAAACACATGAACATTAATGGTGGAAACCAATCAAAATCCGTTGCGTTGTTTAAAGAGACAACATCATTTCAGCCGAAAGATGTCCACTGCTGGGCATAGCCCCCCCCAAAGGGGAAATAACAAACAGAAAGGAACAATGCGGACCCAGCATGTCCCGAACACCGGCTTTATTTTATAAAAATAGTTTTATTACCTAGCTATTTTTGCCCGCGACTTTGCTCGCATGGTTTTCGTAGACAACAGCGCCACCTACCGGGACCATATATAGCTTAGAACCATCCAGGTGACACCCACAACAACACAAAAAAACAGCAAAAACGAACACACAAAGAAATACTACAAACCTACAAACCATGGACTAAATTCTATTCTACAAAAAATATTGACCCGAATTTGTGCATGGTTGAAAGTAAGTACTTACCTACGATTTGAACATAAATTTTATCGTAACCTTGATGTAAGGACGAAACGTCACCCATTCGTACCTAGGTAGTACCTACTTACCTAGTTCGACGAGGTCGATTCAGTCTAGATTATAATACTTATTCTGTTCAATGGAAAATTCTATTTGAGTAATTTCTTCAATATTATTGGGTTTTTTTAGAGCTAAATCAAGGATTGGGGACGGTTTCTAAGTTACCTAGGTACTAACATAGATGTCGACTATTTATTCAAATTGGAGTAATCGGAAGTATGTTACTAATGACACTTAAAAATCTTAAGGTAGGTAACTTACTCCGTGTTTAATATTACGTCTTTAACGCATCACTTAAAAGAGTAGTACAACAGTTAAAAAAATTTAGCAACAGCATATTCGTTAAACAGCAGCAGAACCCAACACTGAACAAAAAAGGTTAAATACGAACAGGACCGAAGCCCAATATTTCGAATAAAGAATCATTACAACAAGACCAAAGAGAATCCAATTCGAACCTCTTTTTATTTCATATTCCGAATTTTGAATAGCTGACATTACAATTTCAAACGTTCAAGAATGAAATGGAATGAAAGAATGAAGAAGTAACGTTTTTTCGACAGTCGTTTAAAATGTATAAAAGATTATGTATATTACTCCACATATACATTTATACTAAATTCGCTGAATAATTTCCATTTTCTCCCTAGACGTGGTTCATTTCTTATAAAGATTGGTCTACACTGCGCTATTCAACTACCTATTTCAAATTTGGAGAATGAAGTTGTTATAATTAAATACCTATCTAATAAATCTAACCGTAACATAATTAAATGGTACGGTCAGGGGGTCATCTTAGGATAGTCGAGTTTTCTTTCGACATTATTGGAACATCTATAAGCTTATAGAATACCTAAGTGTCTCACAAAAAAATAATCTAGTTACACGCTCTAAGTCAATTCCTTCACAAAAGATTTATAAAAATAAAAAAAATACCTTCTTCATCTTATACCTTTTCCTTATTTAAATAGCTTATAGGATTGTTTGCAAAAGTATATCATAAGAGACATCGTAAATACAATACAAAAATTAAAAACCCGAAAAATATTTGAAGCTCGGTATGCCCCTACCTTAATTCTCCCGGTCCCAACATTTTTGTCTTTTTCACGGCTTCAATTTAAAATTTTATTTCCCCGCTTGACCCAAAGGGGAAGACGGGGGTGGGGGAGGTGGGCCAGAAGACACTCATTATGACCAATTTCACCCGACTGTTTTTCCTACCATTGTTGGTGTACTGATGGCTCATTTCTACCCTTTATTTCAAGTTTTTTGTTAAGATTTTTCAGTCTGCGGAAAGAAAACTTGGGCTATTTTTGTTCACTTTTCCCCGTTTCTCCCTCCGTGACAATTAAGCACTAAGAAAATGGGTCGGTGTTTTATAACGTTTTTGTATACTTACTTTGTTATTTTGATTGTGACTGAAATTAGCAGCTGCCATTGTTATATTGTTATTCGAAATTGTGCCTTTTAATAACTTAATTATTATTCGGAAATGGGTTTTTCCATCAGGATTTTTTTGGAGCCATGGAGTCTGGATTTCTGCCCATTTGATTGGAATAGGCTTTTTTATTTTTAATTACATGGGATTTGAAACATAACTGGCGTAATGTGGGTGTACTATTAGGTGCACCTCTGCCTCACCCTTCGGGGATTAAAGGCGTGATGTTATGTTTTAATAATTATTATAAAATAGGTCCACGCTTACAAAATAGCTTATTCTCCGCTACATTAATTTAAGTCGGAAATACTTCCAATATTTATTAGCTTGCATGAAAAATACTAGGGACGCATGGAAGTGAAGGAGCAAAAAGAAATGCGTAGGAACTCCGTCCATATCGCATCCGTCGCGCTCGCTCTTCTTATTTTAAAATTATTGTTTTTTTTTACGATGTAACTACACTATTACAGAATTGTAACAAAAAATAAATTAAAAATAATTCTTATAGATAAAAAAAGAAAGTGAAAAAATAAACTAGAAAAAACAAAATTCGTAGATACTGTTTAAAACAACCAATAAACTTGTCAGTTTTAAATTGTAAATAAGTTACGTTAGCACATAATTATTTTTCACCAAATATAATTCAAATTCAATTTCAAACAACATAATCTAGTAAGTAGGTACTTACTACTTATTGTATAACCAAGTGAAATAGCACCTTCTTTCTTTAAGTATACACTTATTTTCTTCCACACAAGTTCCGAGCCGCAAGTTAGTCACAAAAGCAACAGGCTTTCGCAGAAGACGCCTTCCGTTTCCGACAAAATCAAACTCAAACTCAACAGCCTTCTACACAGTTGTCTTGTGTAAATGTCTTCAAGTATAGAAGGTTTGCACTGAATACAATACGGATATACATGTATAGGACCTATACGTAGTGTACAAACATAGGTATTACCAATAAAGTGTTTAGTGTGTTGTGTATTATGGAAATTGTACACGCAAAACCTTTAAAGGAAAAATATAAAAAATTGTTAATTGTCTTCATGAAATTTTTTTTTGTTCTTCAAGATTTGTTCCCGAGTTCCTTCTCCATGTAATAAAATATGATAGTCTACTGTTTAATGTGAAAATAACAGACAGATTGTATGTCCTGTCTATTCGAAAAAAAAAATGCTATTTTTTTATACAAATAAAAATTCTTTGTAATTAGCATCTACGACAGATAATTAAAACACTGTCTCCCCTAATCCAAAACTACATAATCATAATCCACCCCTCTAACAAAAAACTAAACATCTAAAATTACCGAAAAAAATTGACGAGGGGTGGTTCCCTCTCCCTGGCCAATTTAATGTGCACGGCTGTATTGATTCTCCGGCATTCTTTCACACAGGCGCGGAGGAGCACCCCCACCCGCCACCCCCCACTTCCGTCACCCTATACGAACTTGGGATAAACTCGGATAAGACTTTTTCGGGATATGGTCTGGTCATCTCTATTTTTTTTCTTTTCTTCGTTCGAAATTGGGTACTGGCTGGTAAAAGGAAATGAGGTTGGAAAAGTGTGAGGTTTAAAATTCTAATAGGTGACCTTTTTTATTTTTTTTGAATGAATTCGTGTTTGTAAATCGAATGTCTATTATTTATAGAGTTCGTTAGATGAGGTCGTTAGTTTTTCTGCGATTCAAATAAAGAATAATGATGGCGTTAAAATTTAAGTCAACCTTTATAGTATCAGAAGGTAAATGAAGTACCTAAACACCAATATAAAATACTATAGAACACACAAAACCCAAATAGTAAAGATCCCAAGTACGTAGAATAATTCTAAGTTAAAACATACCGTACGTCATCCGAACTGAAAATACACTCCGTAAACAAGATGGAAGAGAATCTAGCACTGTCACCAAATAAATCTATGTGCTAACAGCAGGCGACGCAACAGGTCTGAAAGCGGCCATGCAAATTTAACACAGCCTACAGTAAACTTAGTCTGGCTTTAAATTCACTTATTGTAGACTTTCGTGCATTTTGAAGCTCAACTTAAATGGTGATAAGTATGTATGAAATGCTTATAGTGGCTTGAAGACTGATTGGCTGTTATGACGGAAAGAATAAAGGTATTTAACTGAAATAATGAAACGGAAAATGAAAAAATATCGTGACTCTTACTGGTTAAAAAAGCTTAGAGAAATCAGTAGCCATTCTATTCGTAATCCAAAAAGCTACCGTTAAAAAAAACACTACTAAAATACCATCCAATACTGGCACAAAAAACCGTTCAGCTAAACCTGTTCATAAAACAAATTTTCCAAGTGCGAAAACCGACGTTCGAAATTCGCACAAAAACGGATAAAAAAAATATGAACAACGTATAAGCCTTTACTCGGTTCATGATAAACTCGTATCAAACGGCGGCCAGCTCCAAAACTAGCGTTCAACAAAAACAAAAGCACAACGCAACAGGTATACCAACTACACACAGCCTAACAAAATTCTGTACAAAATACTCGGTGAAACACCCGTCTGACTATCTCCATCAACCTAATAAACTTACTCTGTATCAAATTCCATAGTTGACACAGAATAACACAACCACATATAAAACTACGCACAAAATAACAGTTGCTCAATATTTAAACGTGGTTTAAAGTTATTCTGTGACAACGAATGCATTCCATATGTTCGAATTTAAATTCGAACAGGTGTATTTGGCTGCGAGATTTGAATTTAAAATCTGAATTCGAATTCGTCATGGGTGATTTGTAAAAGTTATTTTCTTTTTTTTTATTCTGCCGTTCTTTTACCAGAGACAAAAAATATCGGGAAATATTCATCAACGTTTCTCAAGTTAGTGTCAAAAATACACTTGAAAATCAATGTGAATCACCGATCACATTATGTATTACGACTACAACATTTCGTCATGCTCTCATACTTTTTATTAGACACTTTTTAATGTCCGTTAGGGCGCACAATGGGTGTCGGTTGGCACAGGCGCGACCGAACTTCCCGCCTATTGAATTTTCGCCTACAAAGGAAAGTTTTCAGGAAACGTACCGGGTTACTCCACTCGCCCTGTTTTATATTTAGTTTAACTTTGACGAAATTGTTCAACGGATAGTGTGTTTCATTTAAAGTTTCCATTCAGCGTTCCATTATGTAAATTTCGACAAATGGAAATTCTTTTTCTTAATTGCGCATCGAACGCTGTTGTAAATATAAATTAATTTAATAAATAATAATAAAATCGAGCAGTGCAGGCCACCAACGAAAACCGTTGGAAACTAATTAAAAACATCAATTCCCCGCGCCACGCTACGGGGGAATATTTCAAACGCACGCACACACACGCACACCCCACCCCCATGCACACACACACACCCAAGACGCACACAACAGTTAAAAATAAGTCCCGGGCCATATCCGCGTGAGAGAATGGTCCCGCGACTGCTGTACGACAGAACACGGTATCTAGTAGAAATAGGGTCAGTATTATTTACTAGGGGCTTGATAATGATATTCTGCCGAATAGATAGGGGGCTACAGATCGATTTTTATGTATGGGCGGGGTTCTGTTTTTGAAAAAGTGTGCGCAGAGTTTACTCGAAAAAGTAGTAGAAATAACGTTTGTTGAGTTACGAAAATAATCATAACTTAAAAATATTTTCAGTTTCAGTTGGCATAAACCAATTGCGGAGCTGATCCAAATTGAATCTAAACCACCTGCTAGTCCAATTTTAATTAACCCCAAACAAAAGACAACACTTTCGGAAACAATGACATATTCAAAACTAAATAAATTTAAATAAAAATACACTTTCCACCTATCGGGTGTTGCCGCTCAACAGTTGCCCAGTTCTAGAACTTATCCGCGAGGAGATGGGGATAGGGCTCCGTCTTAAGGCTGAGCGGGACGGAGCTCAAACCGAGTTATCGTAAATTGATCTGGGAAGGGTGGTGGGCGCTGCGGCCCCAAATTTGACAGCCATGGAAATTGGCGGGAAGCGTTATTGGTCGCCGATTCGAATTTTTTAAAACTCCTTTTTTATCTGTTTTAGAATTGAGATTTCAGTTTGAATAATTCGAAATGATAGATGAGCTTATTCTGTTTTCGATTCGAATGCGGATATGAATTGTGGCCGTGGTTCACATAGACGTTAGATGTAGGCAAGGCATGTTCCTTGTACACGTAATCTTCGAATCAATACGCTACACGTGTCTTCAGGCTATGCCCTAATACAGGCAATCTCATTATCGCGCAGATGTGCTCACTCCCTGTCAAAACCTCGCGCGATATGCACAAATCGAAATTCACGATACGAAAATTTGAATTTCCAATCGTCTACTCGCACTTCGTTATGCGAAATTAGGAATTACAATTTATGTGAATCGAGAATCGGCTACATAATTCGCAACTGGGTCAGGTCAGGGATGGCGAATGGAGATTTACTATTTATTTTCAAGCTTTATTATTACTTTTATCGCGAGACTGAACGACCTCGATGCGGTCCATAACAATGTATAGGTTTAGCGAAATACCCCTTTGTGTCTTAGATGATCCCGGCTCACGTACAAGCGGCCTCATAAAAGCTTGCACACACCAACATCTTAATAACAGAATCGGAACGCTTCGAGCGATTTTTAAAATAAGAATATCATAACTGGCCACCGAGGGGCCCCGAGGGGGGCGGGGGCGGTGGATTTCGGAAGAACGTTCGCACCCCCCTCAAGTTTTTAAAATAAGAAAATTTCGGTGGAGCGTGATATTTTTAAAATAAGAACCTCTTTCGTGGCATATTCCGTGGAGAGAGATTTTAAAATAAGAATAGTTTCGCGATACCCCCCGGCCCCCCGTTCGTCTGGAGTTTGAAATAAGAATTCGGGGGCCAGATTCGGGTGGTTCGGGCATATTCGGTGGGTGTCGGGTGTTCTTGATGAGGATCGGAGGTTTTTCGTAGAATTTCGTTAGCTCCTTTCGGGTTCATTGACCGGCGGGTTCGATACTTCAATGAATGTTATAGTAATTGAATAGAGTTTCACTTCTTATTTTGCTCGAGGTGCCGACTTCGATATTCGAAGATAGCTGGGCGCGCTCAGGAAATACGAGTTAATGAAATTTTAGATAGTGGGCCGATTCCATCGCTGAGGCTGTATTGAATTAAGTTTGACCTCGGCTTTCAAAATGTTTAGCATTTTGAGGTAAAAGGTTTCGAAAACCAATACGTTTATACGTAGACATATTTGCCGTATAAAATAATAAATACCTGTTAATTCTGAGTACTTACTCCGATTCACATTTTCATATAGTAGTGACATAAATATTCAGTAAGCCGACCAAAATATTGGGGTTTATTTTTCGCGGGAAACACATTTCTGTGTAACGGATCAAAGGTTTTGTAGAACGAATTTATATCCATTGTGCAAATGAAAATGAACGTGACTGTCCAATATTATTGTTGTGTAACTTGTGGACCTATAGACGTACTTACGTCGAATATAAATGTTCGAGAATATTTTTGGGAGTAGACAGGAGTATAGCTTAAGTTTTATTTACAAAGATTTTGAGCAAAATGGTCTAAAGTAAGCTCGTGGCTAAATACTGTCGCACTGGTAGAGCTCCAAAGTTAAGCAGCGCTTGCCAAGGTCAGACTGTGGATGGGTGACCATCATTATGTACCGAGTTTCCTCCGTGCCTCGGAAAGCACGTTAAGCCGTTGGTCCCGACTGTCAATTGTAGATTTTTGACAGTCGTTACGAGTAGGCCATCAGAAGCCGAAATCACCTAGTAACTTGGTTGTGGAGGTCAGACAGGCAGTCGTTTCATGTAAAATACTGGTAAGTACACTACACACACGCAGTATACTGGTAGTATACTGGTGCTGGTGGTGGCAGCTGGATCCGGTTAGACTGGAAGCCGACCCCAAAATAGGAAAAGGCTAGGCGGACGACGATACAAAGATGTATTGTCTAGATCTTTTGTCAATGTAAGATTCCGCAAAATAAAAGGTAGAGGGAATTTTACATAAAGATGATATTTTTATATTTAATAACATACACTTTGACGTAGATAAATCAAAGGCATTATTCATAAATTCGGAACACACTAATGATATATCTTTGCACAGTTCTGGAAACTAATGATCCCAAGTGAATCAAAGATAAGACAAACTTTACAAACAGCATTTCGAATTTCACGAAAATCTCGGAACTTCTCACAGATAATATATTAATTGATTCTATGATGTCTTATTTATTTATGAAAAAACAAACAGTAGCACAATAAAAATAAGTCACAATATCTTAAATATTACCTACATTTTAAAACAATTATGCTACCCACTAAGTTCCCCACAGATTACAATTTAAAGTATATAAAACGTGTCATTTATTCGTGCGTCTTTGAATGTCTTACTTTCATTCACTCGTTCATTCATTAGGGATCTTTTGGATGCAATGAATGTAATGCAGGATTAGTTTGTGTATAATATAATTATGTTTTGAAGTCTTGTTTGCTGGATGTTCCTCTTGAATTGAATGATTATATCGTATGATATGTGAGGAGCTCGTGCGTGGCTAAATAATAACAGCCGCTCGGGTCAATCTTCAGGATAAGCCGTTGGTCCTGGTTGTCATTTGCAGATCTTTGACAGTATTTACAAGTAGTCAGTGGCCCGCAAGTCTGACAACCAGTCTTACCAAGGGGTATCGTATTACCTAGTAGGTACTAAAGCGGGGTTTTGGAGGCCAGATAGGCAGTCGCTCCATGCAAATTACTGGTATTCAGCTGCATCCGGTTAAACTGAAAGCCGACCTCAACGTAGTTAGGAAAAGGCTAAACAGTTGATATGTGAATAACAATTCACTGTTTCACGCAGATAAGCCATGATGGTGTCTCCATCGAAGATAGCTCACCGAACTCCTTCGATGTATGTCACTTCCGTGCCGTTTTGTGGAAATAATCTAAACAAATACTCAAATAAAATTGAAGTGTCTGTTTGTAATTTGAAAATAACAGCTTCTTACTGAATGCGTATGAAAGTCTATACGGTGCTTATAACAATTACTAGGAGTAACTTGCGCTTTTATCAAAAAAAAAAATGGGTTCTGTGCAAAAAAATTAAAACCCTTGAAATTGTTAACAAAATCTGATTCAAATACCAGTCATATTTTATAATCATTTCACGCAGACGAAGGTCGCGGGGCACAGCTAGTCAACTATATCTGCTAACCTCTAAGTAGATGCCAGCTTTATTCTGATCTCTAATACCATGTGAAAAATGACAAGGCTAAGGCTATTTTGCTTTGACCGTTTACTGTATTTTGAGAGGCTCCACCTCTCAAAATACAGTAAACGGTCAAAGCAAATTAGGTTATGTAGACTTAAGAAAATGATTAGTTATACAAAAATGGCTTATCCCCGTTCTCAACGCAAAATATCTAGGTATTCATTAACCTGTTGCGTATTGTTAGTTATAAATGGTGTAAAAGTCATCAGTAACCTTAGATCAGAAATAAAACAGTTAAAAAAAACCTATAAACCCGCTTTAGAGTGACGTCATTTTATTTCTCGTATTTTTTTCAGCAAAGCCTTTCATTTGATACCAATATCATGGGAATGCATTACAAATAATTATTCCGCCATATTTGGGAGTCCGCCATGTTGGATTTAGAATGGCGCCACTTAGCTAACAATGCATTGTCATCCAAACTAACGTGTTTGCAAAATTTCAGCTCAATCGGAAACCGCGAAGTGGGTCAAATTTAACTTCTAAGATTTTTTACATAGTTACCGGCGAAGCTAATGAAAGAGTGTTTAAAAAAATACTAAATTAACCTTTAGAGGGCATCACTGATTGGAAAATCCTTATATGGTTCATCATTTTATTTAGTCTGTTCTGGAATCACATGTTCTTTTGTTTTCGAACAGCTGCATTAATTGGTTAGGTACTCCAAAAACATTATTCTATAGTGTGAGGCATGGAAATACTCGTATTAGGCCCACAAATTCATTCAGTTCCTGAGTCTAACCGCCTTTTCATGTTGCAGGGTTGTCGTACGAGTGCCATGGCGGAGTGCTCGTTCGCGCGGTGCCAGCAAGAACGTCGCGCGATACGTAAGGAGCTGCAGCGCTGGACTAAGAACATGGTCTACATATTGGGTGAGTGATATCCTTGATTTTATTGCTGTAGGTTTTTTGGTTGGCTCATGATGGGCCAGTACCTCACCTGAAGTGTGGAAGACGATGTTCCATAATTGACTTTGAGCTTCATTCACGGATAAAATTTTAAATCAATGGCAGAAATTCGAAATGTAAATACCTACATCCTTAAAAAATCAAGTATCAGAGTAATTGAACATCGAATTCGGAATTTGAATCGCCATATTTATTTCAAAATTCGAACAATGTATTTATTTTCAAAATAAATTAACGCAATTATTTACAAAATACGACGAATGCATTCAAATACCGAATTTCGTAAATTGAAACATGAAAATACATTCGTAGATGCATATACATGCTATTTATGATTGATACTTGGAAATAAACCAATTACAGGTAAACACCAAAACCACCAATAATTTTAAAACACAACACTCATTAAAATTACTTTTAACGTTCACATTAAAAACTCTTAAAATAAGACAGGCATTTTATAAATTACTAACGTAAAATTCCCTCCATTTTGTCACAACTCCCAAGCTTATAAAAGAGCAACACTACACGAAACCTGTGCTTATCTTGCCACACTAAAAATATCCAGTGGAACCAGTTACATACTCGTTCACTGAAGCAACAGTGTTGGCAGAGGAGAAAATATGCGACAGAGACCGAACTTCATACGCTAGCGAGACAGATCGAGAATATTCATGGAAGCTCAGGAATTCGGTGTTGGGTTTAATGGGGGAAGATTTTTTCAAAATATTTTTTTTTATTACAAGCAGTTTTTTCTGTTTATTATATAATTACATACCTGCTCTCAAAATAGTGAAGGGAAAAATCTGGAGAAAAACGGCATGACCTAAAACTAAAACTTTGGAAGACGTGAGTCGTGTGACATCCACAAACCCGCATTAGGCTCACGTGGTAGCTTCTCCCTCTCACAGAGGAGGACAAATATCAATATTTGGTTATAGGATATACCGATTTGCTAGCGATATTACTCTTCACCGATAATAGCCGCTCGGGTCGATCTTTAGGTTAAGCCGTGCTTACCTAGGTTGGTCTGTGGATGGGTGACCACCCATTACATACCGAGTTTCCTCCGTGCCTCGGAAAGCACGTTAAGCCATTGGTCCCGGCTGCCATCTGTAGATCTTTGACAGTCGTTACAGGTAGTCAGTGGCCAAAAAAGTCAGACAACCAGTCTTACCAAGGGGTATCGTATTACCCAGTACTAACTGGGTTGTGGAGGTCAGATAGGCAGTCGCTCCATGTAAAATACTGGTATTCAGCTGAATCCGGTTAGACTGGAAGCCGACCCCAACATAGTTGGGAAAAGGCAAGGCAGATGATGATTACTCTTCACCGATTTTAGGTGCGATGATGTTACTTAGTAATACAAATACTAGGTAAAATGTTCGTCTGGGTTGGACCTAGCTACAACTACCTCAAAGTCGGGACTTACCGGGCCAACACAGCTCAATTAACGTTGATGATCATAATATTGACGAAATTGTCCAAATTCAGTATGTTTACCCTAGTCGAAGATACTCTACGCACACATCCGTATCTCCAGTACAGTGTATCCGAAAAGTTTAAAACTTCGAAGTTAAGTCTCTGTCCCATATCTACTCCACAACGTTAGTTCATGAAAATTTTGTACAGTAACTTGTATGAATTTTGTTTGTGTGTTTATTTGTTTTACGGCCTTATTGCGAATCTAGTTTTAGGGTTATATAGAGTTAGCTTTTGAATAGAGTTTCGAGGGTTATTGCGTACTCTTGTGTGCCTTGTGGCAGGTCTGGTTTTGAGTTGTCTATTCTGTGGTATTGTTAGGGTTGATCCATCCATACTTTGATGCCTGCCTGTCTATTAGTCTGTCGGTCCGGCTGTGTATCTGTCGATTTATCCGTCCGTCTGTCCCTTTCACACTGCAGAATGAATATGAATTATATTTGGCACACGGTATGACTATGGCCTGGTCATAGTACTTACGTTCCCGTGGGATCTTCTGACCTTCAAGCGAGCGAAGTCGTGGGCTAGTGTCCAGAAGGTCGGTAAGCTACGAGTTTTACAAGCAGAATATTGGTAGAGTATACCTCATCCCTCAAATCCTCATCCGCTAAACTGAAGTGGGACTGGGCTGGCCATATCTGTCGCATGTCTGACGACCTGTAGGCTAAAAAAACCACGATGACGAAGCCCTGACACAGCCAGAAGACGACGCGGTAGATCTCGCAGGAGATGGCGGGGCGAGCTAGACAGAACCAACGATCACTGGTCCACATTCGCCCTAGATCGAAAGATTTGGAAGTCAAGGGGAGAGGCCTTTGCCCAGCAGTGGGATTACACAGGCTAACAGTAACCTCATCAGTACGCCTCATCCCAATAAAGGATTTAAAATGAACTTGAGCATTTTGATCATCCGTGTTAAATAGGTACTTTTAGCCGGTAATTGCAGGATGACGTCAGGCAGTATCATGCTACAAGTGGGTAGCGGTAACTTTTTTCATAATATTAATAATAGTTCAACCTCGGAATGAGTGACTGATATATTTTTCAGTATCTAGGTCAGGGGTCAGTTGTACAATTTTAGGTAGCCGCCATTATTTGCACTGTTGCATGGCTACAACGTTTTTTTTAAACAAGAAAGGCGATTTGTAGAAGGTTTTTCGCGATATTATAGTAAATTCCGTGGAGGTCATAAATCAATAGATTTCTTATCCTATCACTCATATTCTTTTATTTAAAATAATGGTGATTAACTCAAACTGGTGTTTTATATCGAATGAGTAAAACAACATCTGCCTAGCCTTTTCCCAACTATATAGGGGTCGGCTTCCAGTCTAACCGGATACAGCTGAATACCAGTATTTTACATGGAACGACTGCCTGTCTGACCTCCACAACCCAGTTAGTACTGGGTAATACAATACCCCTTGGTAAAACTGGTTGTCAGACTTTTTGGGCCACTGACTACCTAACGACTGTCAAAGATCTACAAATGACAGCCGGGACCAACGGCTTAACGTGCTTTCCGAGGCACGGAGGAAACTCGGTATGTAATGGGCGGTCACCCATCCACAGACCAACCTAGGCATGCAGGGCTTAACCTAAAGATCGACCCGAGCGGCTGTTATTATTTAGCCACGAGCTGAATGAGTAAAAATAGGATATGAATTTCTAAATACGCCTATGACTTGATTATTTCAGATAATGGGAGTACAAATTTTAACCAGCACTTGGATCTTATTAGCTTATCCCCATAAGCTAATATGATTTAAATTCTTTTAATGCACATTTTTGAAAATACTTGGAAATTCAAATTGTAATATGAAACACATTTTACGAAGACATATTCAAAATGGTATAAAAGATAAAGCTACATCACCGCCTAGAGTCTAAATCTGATCCTCATTGTGAAAAGAAATCGGCGTTAGAGATAAGGCTATACGTGTCGCTATACTTAATTCTACAATTATCATTAATCATTATTATAATTATCATACCAAGAGTCTAAACCTCCTTTCTGTAAAAAAAATCATCTTAGTGATTAGACTCTTTATCAGAGATAAGGCTGTAGTCGTACCTTGGTAAAAAAAACATCTTAGGGATAAGAACTCATCATCAGAGATAAGGCTGTAGTCCTATCGCTGTTACCCAATTCCACTCGAGTCATTTATTTAAATCACCAATATCACCAACTGGAGTCTAAAACTCCGCATGGTGATAAGAAATGATTAGAATTTGGCGCTAGAGATAAGACTGTAGTCGTGCCGCTGTACCTAATTCTACACGTGGTTATGGAGGCCAAGAGCGTTGCAGAGAACGATCCACAATGGCCGCAGATTTGACGTCATGTAAAGGAATTTTTTGTTTGAATATTTGAATATTTATTTTTGAGTTTTGGTGTGGAATGTTACCAACAGAATTCAATTCGATTGCTACAATAATTCGGTGAAAAGTTAACAAAAGTTCTGTATTGATGAATTCTTGGAAAATTATAAGTGAATTAATGTGTAAAAAGAAGCTTTTTAAGCGGCTAAGAGCAACTTTGACCAAATCGACCGCATTGGGATATAGACGTGAGTTTATTTATTGTTTATAGGCAATATCTAACACTCTCGATGTCAAAATCAGCAGATAATTTGACTACTAAAATATGCCATAGCTTTATAAACCTAAGTTAGTAAGCTGCAGCCACTTTCTTTAGGAAATCCGTCGACTTCAGTCAAATTATATTTCATGAGTGTTTCCTACCGGTTTCAAAAAAAATAGAAATAACGATAGTATTTCCAAGAAAAGGACCTATTTTACTAACTCTTAAGGTAAAAAAAGGAAGATTTAATTGAAAATCAGTCAGCTTCAGTAAGGTAATGAAGTTTAAGTAAAAAATAATTTGACGTATTTTTGCTCATCTAAAGACACAAACATGAATGAAACTCTTTTTGGGGGTTTTCGTGCAAAACCAGACTGAACAAATTGTACTATGGCGCTGTTACTCTTATTTACTGAATTTAACACAAAGGTTTTGAAACTTAAAAAAAAAAAAATTTTTTTGTCCACAAATTATAGAGCCTTCTGTCCAAACCAGGAACATTAACAAAAATGCATTTCCCAAATGTGATTAATCGGTACAACTATTCTTATCGTGCTATTGCTTTACCGGTTTACGATTACATAAAGCCAATAACTTAGAAAAATGGCCATCTAATTAATTATGATAAATAGAAATGTGTTTTGTTTTTCTTAAAACTACAGAGGATTACTCCCATTCTCCCAAAACCAGACCAAACATCTAAAACCCACACTTAATCGAAATTCAGCTGCGACCATTATAGAGCGGTGCATCGGTCGCGGCAGCGCGCATGCGCCCTACTGTTCTCTGCCAAACAACCTGTTGCAACCGGGACGGCGTGCACAAATGCAACTTCTCTCCCCGCAATCAGGAGCTAAATTATTCAATATCTAGTCACCAACTACGGCTAACGTTTCCGAAAAACTAAATTCAAAATTTTAACTTTACAACACAAGTGCATACAATTTTGCAACCAGTAATACCAACCGCCCGAACCAAAAATTCAAATTTTAGAACGAACGTCTTGTAAGTGCGTCGCGAAGTCAAGTCTAAGACCAAGACGCCGTAGTGAAGTGCTCAGTGAAATAAATAGGTGCTTTTAAATATCCGATATTTTTTATTAGCCAGTTATTCGTTGCGGTTTTTAAATTTAAATTATATTTATACTCGTGTACAGTTTAAAAAAGTTTTGCAAGTTCACGCGAAAGTTGGTTAAAGTAATTTTGAAAATCGAATTTCGGTTTCGGAATTCTAATTCGGTTGTGGGGAGTAATTGGTGGCGGTTGGCGAAGTTTAGCGGCGTCTGGAAACGTGAAGTTGGCATTCGCAAGCAACAAGTGTTCGTCTGATGCCTTCCCCGGTAAATGTGCCACTGTTACGAGTTTGCATGCCCGCTGTGCCGGGATTACTCTACGTACTCCCCGCCGGTGCCATGAATTCGGGATTTTCGTTGTTCCTATTTGTTGATTTACTGCCACTGTTGATATAACACGTTCGTGCTTTTTACCACTTTCCGCAGCAGTTTAAAGCTTATTGCTTCATTTTTTTCGCATGCATGTCTATATGTTGTTTTTTGCGTGAGTGGGTGGGGCTTTCTTTTGTTTTAGCGTGTAGACGTCACTCGCCATCTTAGATCGACAAAAAAGTGTCATGGCGTCTGGAACGGAAGAAGTTTTTTGTTCTAGTTTCTGAGATCTGGGTGCCTATTTTGGTGTCTACGATTAACAAACGGGTTTTCTTAAGTTTTGTCTTAAAGAATTAATTTACAGAAAGCCTTCTTTTAAATGTCAGGTCTCAAGTTATTTAACATCTAAATGCCAATTAAAAATAGACCTTTATTTTATTTTTTTCGGCTTATTCATGTTGCAGCATGTCTCAATTAATGCAACATAATGCTACACTAAGATCTACTAATTAACGAATTAAAAATTAAGACGTTTATTTATACCATTAACAAACAATCAACAGCATTCTCCTTTTAAAAACATTAAACTTAACAGATAACAAAAACGAAAACGGCCTACTATAAATAATTTACGCAATAATTCCCCAGATTTCACTAAACAATTGGTCCGTTTCACGAATTACGCCAAATCTTATTTCGCCATTATTTTCCGCCGGCGACATTTTTCACTCGAATATTTTGTCGACAGTTTCGGTTTTGTAACTGACAACCTTTCGGTTCAGTGGTTAATATACGTGGGATTCGGTCCTGTGAGCGACAGACGTAGGTTCGAGTTGCGGAAAAATAAAATTTTATTATGAGGCCATTTGTAAAAAGATTGGCATGTTGTCATACTTGCCTTTTTTTGGAATGTCGTCATGCGAAATTGTTGTTAGGGAATTTTTGTTGCGTAATATGAACGAGGAAGTGGAAAGTCTGATTGTCATTTACGTGGATTTTTTAATTTTTTTTTTTTTATTTACTCGGAATCTGAAACAAAAAACAATACCTACTATCAAAAACCATTACTATTTAAAGCTTACATTAAAAAAATTTTTACGCAACCCTCGATTTTCAGCACCGAGAACAATTAAAAACTCCCGGAAAAGCCACGGCAAATTTTCAGCGCCTAACTCCGGATAACTTTTAACCCAATCATGAAATCCATTTGAAATGACACGAATTTCAAAATAATTCAACCCTCAAGGAAAAACGGATTCTCTGACTCTCGAAATTTCGCAACATTTAAGTTGAAACAGCGAAGCCATAAAAATGCACTTGTAAAAAAAAAATTGTTTCACGGGCTGAAGTTTCAAATACAGAAAGAAAATTACTTCATTATAGCCGCGGTCATTAACCAGCGTGTTTGGAAAATACTTATTTAGAAATGACTTTTGATTTAAAACTGGTTGGTAAGACATGACATTGAAATTATCATCATTAGCCCCATGTTATTTGGGATAGATGCAACACGTTTTTTCTTCAAGCCACCCTGTCAGTCATCGTATAGTTTGCAAGTTTCTGACACTAATTTTGAAAGCCTAGTGCATTCAGAATTCTGAGCCTTGGTAGAATAAGAAGCCAGTCATTTCGTAAATTATATTCTTCACTCCATAAGACTCAAACACAGTTTTAAGCTTTCACGGTGTACAACTAAACTTATACTGTCACTTACGGGATATCTTCCGTGATTGTTGATTATTTTGAGCTCCAATTTTTTTTTTTTTTTATGAATAATCAAAAATTTTAAGATATCCCGTAAGTGACAGTATAAGACTTAAGATTCGCCTGAAAGTATCAGGAAAAAATGGGGCTAGCCTTATCGACGATTCAGTCGCAGTGGTAAAGACTGCAAACGCCTGGTATTAATGAAATAAAAACCTAAGTCTCTAGCTACATTATCATCATCGTCATCATCATCATTTCAGCCGAAAGACGTCCACTGCTGGACATAGGCCTCCCCCAGGTATCGCCACATTGACCGGTCCCGTGCGACTCTCATCCAACGGATCCCTGCAATATCTTCTAAAAATAATTAATGTATCAATCATAGTTTCCGAGAAACAGCCGATACACACAAGGTAATTGACGTAACGCAAATTTTTAAACATGCGGAACCACACTTAGCCACGTGAACTCACTGTTGTTGCTTCCTTAATAATCCACATACATGGAATACATTCGTACATAAACTTACGCCTTCTTTCTTATGGTGGTAATCAGAAACTATAGAACTCCACCTGCAACGGCCCTTACATACTCCTTTTTGTTTTTTTCTGTGCGAGTCTAATAAATCCTTTTTCTTTCTTTTTTTTTTCATCCACGTTCATAGATCTGCTCACACGCACGTTACTGCGAGTATTCGCACTACTAGTACTCATAATCATCTGCCTACCCTTTTCCGAACTATGTTGGGGGCTACCGGTCTAACCGGGTGCAGCTGACCACCAGTATTTTACATGGAGCAACTGCCAGTTAGTACTGGGTAATACGATATCCCTTGGTAAGACCGGTTGCCAGACTTTTGGGCCACTGACTACCTGTAACGACTGTCAAAGATCTACAAAAGACAGCCGGGAGAAACGGCTTAACGTGCTCCAGACACGGACTACTAGTACTATTTAATTTTATTACTTAATGAGTACAGTAAACAAGTATTAGGTACTATTCTTATTTCACAATTTCTCCACTTGTTTCGAAATAAACAAAGCCCAAATTATGCGCTTTTCACACAGTCCGTTTCTAAATGAATTTAGCAAGTATTTAAGAACATAAGACTATTTTAAATACCTATTTAAACTAGTTTAGCACATAATAGTGGAAACAGGAAAACTGCTAAGCATTATTACGTAATAGGTGGGCAGTCCGCGAACTAGCTGCGTTTTCATAGCTTTACCTACATTTTTGTACAAAGAAGTAGTTTAACTGGATGTGGTTAGCACTGTATGTGCGTTTGTGTCACATAATCATTCATCCGTAACAAAGAGTGTCGCATTTTTGCTGTTACGTTGGTAGAGGATGGTTTAGTAGTTAATTAAACTTTCTTCTCTATGTCAGCAATAAAACTTGATTACGGCTAACACAGGTAAGCAATTGACTATTATTAATGTTAGCTTATCTAAAGTGTAAGCCATATTACAAGTTAACAATGTTCGAAACAGATACAGAGTCAGAGAATCTGTTCACCTTTATGAACTAGACCTATATCCAAATTCCAGATGTAGTTTAGCCACAGAAGTGTAGTTATCTCACCAAAAATAGTTAAAATACACACATACATACATAAACTCATGCCTTTTTCCCATGTTGATAGGCAGAAACTACAGAACGCCACTTGCTACGTTCCTTACTTACTCCTTTTGCCTCGTCCACGTTCATACACCTGGTCATATAGCTAAAAAAATGAGTTAAAATTAAATCACAGTCATAAGAACTCTCTAAACACTCAATACTTGCTTTTACGATTCAACTATCAACAGTTACCTGCGCTCAATTCTCCCCTGCAACTACACTCATCAGTCATCGCTTCCATTAAATCTATCTCTTCCTCGCCACGTATAGCGACAAAAACGCGGCAAGGAGCTCGTCAGCGGCAGAGGCTGTTGTTATTAAAACATTACGACACTAATTAGACAATTATGTGCCTCATTAGCACTTTAGAGGTCTTAGATGTAGCGTGGTTTAGCTTTTGTACGGTTAGAAACAGCTGGTTTATGTGTAGGCGGCACGCTTTGAAAGATAAGAGCTGAAAGTAGATGAAAATGTTAGAAAAATATGAGTTATCCTTAAAATAATGAGAGTTGCTTTATGGATCGAAATGCACAGAAAAGCCATCCAGTATTTTCTTATAGTTCTGTTTAAATTAATACTATCAGCGAAATCACTCACAATTCCAAAGCTATTAATTATGACAATAAAAAAAAAATTCATTGCGTCATCAAGTTGAAACGGTAGACGAATTTTTAAACCTAAAATCATTCAGATTATAACAGATAAGTGTGTAGCATAATTGCAGGGTTTCCTAAATGACATTTCCTAGCAAATTATTCCAAGACGAGTTTACCATACCAAGTTATCAGCACAAACTAGCCGGGGTCTCCCAAAACAGAATGACTAAAATATTTACTAATAAAACAATAAGACCAAAAAAGCGATGGATGGACTGTGTAAAGGATGGTATGGCTAGAAAGGAGGTGACGGCTGAGATGACGAGTAATAGAGAAGTATGGAAGAAGAAGACATTCTGCGCCGACCTCAAATAAATTGGGATAAGGGCAGAAGAATGATGAAGAATAATAATCTTCTGACATAGGTACATAGTTAGGTAATGAACGATGAAGACAATAGCCTTCACTCTGGGCGGAGCGGAAGGGAGTGTCAGACTTGTACTGACTAAAACCCATCCATGTTCCTTCTTTGCCCTTTGTGTTCCAGGGTATTTCTTTCGAACAGTCCCGCAGCCCTGGCAGGCATGAAGACAATAGCCTTGTTTAACTCTCTCGTTCACTGTGTCATGTCACTTGGTCAAGGTTGAATACAAAACCGCATTTTTTTTTATATTTTGTGTCCTGAAAATGGGACACATGAGCTTGAAGCTGACCTAAAAGTATAAATATAATATGTGGATTCTTGGAAAGCACTCTTTGAGGAAAACTGGTGAAAAACTGTAAAATTTCCTTACCATCTTTTCGCCCTTGTTGTTTCTTCCATTCTTCTCTTTCAACCATGCTAACATTATTTTTAAGTGTACTTACTAACTAAATTATGGATCGTTGTGTCTGATGCAAATAAATAAATTAAATTAAATTAAATTTACTCCTTTTTATTTCATATCAATTGAAAAATTTCCTAACATCTCTTTTATTTTTAACGACACCTATAATCTATTGCCTTCTTCTATGTTTGCAAGATGTATTGTGTCACCCTAACTAGATCTTTGAGATCACACAGCAGTCGCTCCATGTAAAATACTGGTAGTCGGCTGCGCCTGGTTATACTGGAAACCGGCCACAACATAGTTGGGAAAACGCTAGGCAGATGAAATGATGAACATAAAGGCAGCGAAGCCGCGAGAAAAAGCTAGTCTTATATACAGGGTGTAAACAGACTATTCATCAAGCCGTCAACCAAGCATTCTGTACATCAAACTTAGTAACTTTACGCAAAAATAATTGCTGGGAAACCATTTTTTTTTGGGGTGAAAAATCACGTTTTACGTTAGGACTCCAATGTACTCAAAAAAATGTGCTGATGGATGGATTTAATAGTACGGGGGTCGTGGAGGTGTTTAAAGATAATCTTACATTAGAAACACGTATTTAAAAAAAAAAAACCTGTGAAAAAGTTCGAACTTTGACCCCCAATATCTCCGTAACTAGAAGGTTCCCAGGGATGGTCTAGAACAAAAAAAATATCGCAGTGACGGGGAGAACAAGGGCCTTTCGGCTTTGTTAAGGGTCTTGTTACACCCTTTATTCGGGAAATGCAACCGCGATGTTACACACTAAAATCTATACTACCCACATGTAAAGTTGAAACTTTTAACCTTTCAGCCTGTACTCTGTAACTCAATAGGGAGTTACGGTCGACCTTCGGCCGTGTCAGTGTGTGTGTGCGATACTATCTCAGGAACATTATTGTTTCAATTAGCCTGATGAACACACGCTTATGGGTTTCGTTAGCAGTTTTATTGTTCTGTATTTCGTTGGGAAATTGTGTCTGCTTAACTAGTGTTGGTGATAGCGTGAAGATTGTGAAGTTTCTGTCGAATTTTGATACGCAATGGCTGTATGTTGGAGTTAGTAGCAGTAACTAAGCAATTATAATTTTACTGTTAGTCAGTGGCCCGAAAGTCTGACAACTATCGTATTACACTGTACTAACTGGGCTGTGGAGGTCAGATTGACAGTCGCTCCATGTAAAATACTGGTATTCAGCTGCATCCGGTTAAACTGAAAGCCGAACCCAACCAAGTTAAAGGCAGGGAAAAGGCAGGCAGATGATGAGCAAGGTTTTTCGAATAAGCAGCCCAAAATTTGGATTTTTCACCGCTCGATGGCTATAACCTCGGTTCCTATTATCTACAAGGACTTTTACTAGCACTAGCAAAATAAAGCTCTACCTACCCTTCAACAAATACAGGCGTGATGATAACATGACTAATAATATCACTTTAACAGTGATATTAAAATTAAGCCAAACTTGATATTTTAAGGATTATAATTATAAGCAAAATAATTATGATAAATATTTATAATTCCACGAAATAGCTCGTCAAGTGTGTTGGTTTTCTTAGGAACATGACAGATTCCTGGATTTTGGGAATTGTAGCTTTTTGTGTCAATTGATTTGAAGCATTGAAGCCTACAGTCTCCTACAGTCGAGTAGCACAAGCCTGTGTGTAAAAACATATTTTCCAGTAGAGAGCAAGTTTCACTTAGTTTTTCTAAGAAATGATAATGAATTGACTTTTCCTCTTACTACGGTCTGTTTTCTTCCGAGGTTTTTTTTCTAAAAGCTTAAGTAAAGGTTTATGTAGAGATTTACCTACATCTAACTCTGCCTAACCATTTGGAAAATACAGGCGTAATGTTATGTTATAATCTCTGTAACAAGACCCTTAACGAAACCGATAGGCACTTGTTCTCCACGTCATTGCGATCATTTTTTTTGTTCTAGACCATAGCTGGGAACCTTCTAGTCACGGAGATATTGGGGGTCAAAGTTCCAACTTATTTTTAAATCGAATTTTACTTAAAATACCTCCGCGATCTCCGTACTATTCAATCCATCCATTAGAACAATGTTTTGAGTGCGTTACATTGAGTCCTAGCTACAGTAAAACGTGATTTTTCACCCCAAAAAAAGTAGTTGTTTCCCAGGAATATTTTTTGCCTAAAGTTACTTAGTTTGATGTACAGAATGGTTTTTTTTTTTCGGATAGGAAATCATCAAATGACCCCCCCACTATGGGCGGAGCGGAAGGGAGTGTCAGACTTGTACTGACTAAAACCCATCCATGTTCCTTCTTTGCCCTTTGTGTTCCAAGGTCACGGTATCTCTCCCTACTTATTTGCTGACATCTCTTTGAGGCGCACGTGGAACACGAACGCGCCGTCGACACGGCCTGTCGTCATAAGACGGCCGGACGGCGAGCTAGCCCATAACTCGCCGTCCACAGGCCCGCGCCTACGGTGGCCGGTAGCCATCACGTGACCCTCGACGCCCGGGGCGTCTCCCGCGGCGGCTGAGACGTGAGGTTCTTTCCCTCTCACGTCCCGCCACCTCCTTCACTAGCATGACTGCTTCGCAGAAGGAGGTGACGGCTTCCCATTCCCTCTCGCTCCGGACCAAGGCTTGGACCAGGGCCGGACGCGAGAGATCGCCGCCGCCATGTACAGAATGCTTGGTTGACGGCTTCGTAAGAGATCCGTTTACACCTTGTAGATACTGCTAGTTTTACTAGATTTAATTTGCCTTAACATTTTAAAGTGGCGAAATGTTAGTGAGTTACACACACACCACTTTGCCAACTCTTTTGAGTATACAGGCGTGATATTCTGACATGATAAACTGAAGATAGCTGAGTGAGGAATGAATACTTAATATAATATAAGGTATCACGTGGAAACAACTAAGCAGAATATATTTGAACTTGAAGGAAGCATTGAATTGTGTATAATTGGTGCCACCCGTGAGGTTCCAGATGTCTTCCTATCTCATCCCCTTATGTTTGTTGAAGCATGATGTTTTAATTAGGAGCTTGTTTAGTTTCAAGATTTGGTCGTAATATAATAGAAATAATGAGATGTTATGGACGAGTCTTTGCGTTCAAACTGGCACAAATCTGAACAAGCATTATAATAATCAGCTTATAATGTTCCCACTGCTGAGACACAGGCCTCTTCTCTATTCCCTCTCATAGAGAGGAATCCACCACGCGGTCCCAGTGTCGGTTGGTAGATGTCACATGTCTTCGAATGTTTGGTTCTAGAACATTTTCCAGCCGGTCTCCTCACGAGTCTGAATCCTGAAAAACTCACAAACACTTCGCCTGACCCTGGAATTGAACGAAGGACATTGTGGTGGTACTTTCATACAAGCTTAAAAGCTTGACTTGTCCTCATAACCCACTATTCCTCATGATGTCAGGGTTTCCGAACAGTCTGCTCGCCTTACGGGCTTGCCGTATCGTTGGTCTCTAGACACACCACTGCTAAAGGACATAATATGAATCTATTATCAAAAATAACTTCAAGACTAAACTTGTTACAGTTAATTGTGTTAGATAAGAAGCTTTAAAGTTCCTTCCAGCTGTGAATCTATGCTTGCAAGTAATATCTTAGTATCTGTGACCCTTACTTTGATATCTAAAGATGGTAAATATCCGAAAAATCACAAAAACAGGAATATAGTCGACGTTAAGATACGTAGCATTGGACTGATGCCTGATCAGTTCGACGACAGTCGAGGGGGTGGGTATACATTAATTAGTATAATACGTACGTACAAAGATTTTTTTTATTTTTATTTTTTTCTTGTAATATCTTAGACAAATATTTGCGCACTGCTCCAAAGACAGCGAGACAGCGAGGTTTCGGAGTATACGAAAATATCATCGATGTATACAATTTTTCGAATTTGGTTGATTTTTCAAAAACTGCTATACCGATTTCGATAAAATTTAAATGGGACCACCTGGGAAGTATACCCTTTGTAACAACAAAAGTATTTTCTAAATCGGTTCAGACGTCTTCGAGTAATCGGCGGACATACATTTAAAAAAATCCGACGAATTTGAACCTCCTCCTTTTTGAAGTCGGTTAACAACAGGTTTTGGCCAAAATCATGTACCTACCTACTACACAGAATAGTTAAAAACTTTCAAATCCTGTATTCGTCTCTTCTTTAACCAAAATCTAGAATTATTGACAAGACCACAACAACAACCAAATCAATAATTCTTCTTTCAACAAATAGAAAACAAAACCGTGGCCTATTGTGGGATTCCAAAACAGACACCATGCCATCTCAATGAACTCCTGAAAGCAGAAATAAATCGACCAATGATCGCAGGTACAAACATAAGATAGTATAATAAGACCACATAGGTTTCTCTTCACAAAAGATAGATTTACCATTGTCCGATACCAAAATAGGCACCATATATCTATTACCAGTCAATGGCTAAACCATAAAAATGACCTATTATCATAAAGTAGCATAAATATAGGTGACTATAACCGCAAACATAAACATCAATCTCACAATAACACACACAGGAATATGGATGGGAAAAAATGGTCTATTCGATAATAAAGAAAAAAATATTCTATAAAATTTTATCATAACAACAGTATACCCTAGCTAGCCACTGACATCATCATCATAATCACAAGATAATTCCTTGACCACAGTCACTGATGACTCGATCACAGAAAGAATATTATCATTTTAATCTGAAGTAAATTTCACCATATACATTAAAGAAAGATAGAAAGAAAATAGGCTTATTTGGCATTTGCCACAACTGCACAGAACATTAAACAAGGAAACTTAACACTGACAGAAAAAAATAAGATAATTATTATAGTCTATATAAGTGTCTCACGGCTGCGCCAAATAGACGTCAATAATAATTAAAGTTGTACCATAGGTCCGGAATTATCCGCACAAGTTCCGAATTTTATCCCTGTGTTCGGATGCTAAAATAAAATATTTTTTAATAAAATTAAAATAATAATATACTTAACTAAATTAACCAATTCTGTTAAATTGCAATGCATAATTTAAAAAAAAACACCGGAATTTCCTTCAAATGTATGTTTTTTTTTTTTTTATAAATTTGGGAACCCTAATAATAATATAACCCGAAGTCGAAGAAGGAACGCTAAATTATATTTCTACCTTTATAATTGAAGAGCTTTAAAAAATATTTTTTTTAACAAATTACTAAACAGACAGATAGTACCATCGTAAAATTAGCCTAATAAACGCCTACTCCTAAAAAAGGCCTCCCAAATGTTATCTGGACCTATGCACCAGTAAAAGACGGAAATTGCTGTAACCAATGGCTGATTGCAGTTCGATCCTAATTAAAACAAGAGCACGGTTAATAACGGTTCCTACGCAATTTTTTGACGTTTTTTTTCTCACCTTTTTGGTAAAATTGAAATATTTATCGTGCCAATTTTGCTTTTAGACTTTAGCAAGCTGTCTGTCTCGAATTTTTTTTAAACAAGGAAATCAATGATCATAGTAATGTTTACAAATGACTATAACTTCAAAATGTATCAATGCTCGTAGGAAACTTCATTGCACTAAAGATGCATAAGTCTTATAATATAATTATATTGCAGTAAATTATTGATCACAAATAAAATGTAACTATGAAAAATAAATCTAAAAATAATCTTAAGTAACTGTAATTGAATTCAAAATATTGTATCTATATCTCGTAGCATTAAATAAGCAAAAAACTAATAATATTGTTCTAAAATGATCACAATTAAAATTTAAAATGAACGAAAACTATCATTAGTACGTCCGTAATCTACTGTAACTCACTCCAAAAAGATTATATCAATAATCTCGTAGCACATTCGTAGCTCTAAAGAAAAACAGCATATATACGTATCCTTCATCTCGTAGCAAATGCCTTTATCTCAAGTATCGCTGATTTAAACCGTTTCTCATTCTTCATAAGCTCTGAAACTCAGCTTACGACTTTAAAATTCGTACCCCGACGGCGGCTTACACTTTTTGCATATTTAATGACACTTTTTTGCTGAAATACACCCCCTAAGATTACCTTCAAGCGTCCCCGACTTTAGTTTCCTCTAACAAAGGTAAAAGTAGCTATAAAACCAAGTTTGAGCGATATTAAAATGAATATGACTAATTAAACCCTTATCACAGGGCTTAATGTAGGTAAGGAACGCAACTAGACGATCTTCAAGTGTTTTATCATATCAAAATAGTTCTAATCACTATCTACGATTACCTCACGCCCGCCAGAAAAGTCACAAACGAATTTTACAAAGCATTAAATGTTATATACGCAAATTTGGACCCTATACTCGAGAAGGTAAACAGTAAAATCGCACGCGGGCCCGTAACTAATTTTTTGATGCTACGTTCATCATAGTAACAGCGCCATCTCTACGAATTCCAACAAAATTTTTCACTGAACCATTTTCTTATAAGAACTACACACACTGCTGCATTCTGTGTGCACTCGGCACACACCCTCGCGTGCCTATACAATCGAACGCACCCACACGACGAAGAAAAAAACGATAAAAAAGTGCACACAAACACAACTTCTATCGACACACTAGACAAGGATGGACTATTCTTTAGAAAAAAACCGAATTAGGACTAGAAAAAAATTTTTGGAAGTTTTTAATACATTGTTATGTAAGTTAGATGTCATTTGGATTATTACGAAGTGTAAGATAAGTCGGTAGAACTGAAATGTACAAGGTTCATACAAGCGCGGGACACTCACACAGGCGCGCGTCTACCGACGACACTGCACTCTGTCAGTGTAGTTGTGTTATAGTACGACAGAGCGATCTTGAGCCGTGCACTGTGTTTCCGAACGAGGAAAGACTTGGTATAGAAACTTTTGTGGTTTTACCAGTAATTAATATTGAATTGTGGATTTAAATTAAAGGATTTTGTGGCTTATAGTTTGGTGAGACTAAAATAATATTTAGTTAATATTGTTTGTTTAAAATCATCGCAAAAGTGTGAGTTAAAGCTCAAAACTGTGAAAATAAATAGAATTTTACCGTACAAAGGCAGGTAAAAATGTGTTTTGACCAGTGCTGGTGTTACTGATTGATATTAGCTGCAATTTCATCCAAAAGCCCCCAATTTTTCGGCATTTTTTACACATTTACGACTGTCAGCGTCACGTATCAAGACTGGGCGAGCGCCGGAGCTCGGTCGCAGTAAATACAAGGTAATGGCTAAGTACGCACGCCGTCTAGTACGGTGTGCGCGCTCAGTGCAGTCCCGCCTATGCACAATCGGTGGAGCGTCGCATTTCCGTTCCCGGCACACAACTGGACCACAACACGCGACATAACCGCTAAAAACCTCCGAAAAATAAACAAAAATATCTTCAAAAAAAATTGACCACAGACTATATTTTATAATAAAAAAAATATTCATATCATCGCGTAGTGGCTTCGACAAAAACAAAACAAAAAACAAAATCTAAGAAAAAATATTTTGGGATTTAGTGAGTTTTTCCGAATTTCTCCTCGTATTTAAGTGCGGCTCACTTCGCTGAGATGCAAGACACATATCACATGGAAACTTAGGACCCGAACTATATTTTTTATTTAGTATTAAATAAGTAATAAAAGGAATATTTTTGTGAAAAGTGACTGTCGTGATGTGTTACAATATATTATGCTGTGACAGTGTTGTCGCTGTGAAATACGGCTGAATGGATTTGTGATTACATGACGAGGTGACGCCGATTTGTTATTGCAACTTTTTTCTTTTTTTTACAAAAATTACTACCGAGGTGTCAAACTGGACGGAAGAGGAACCGGCCACCTCTGACGCATGTGAGTACAATTTGGCGCGTTAAACAAAGAACTTTTATGAATTTTCAAAGTCAATAATGTGTGCCCTTAATCTTGCGTTCTCCTTGACTTAAACTGGTGTGTGTGTCCGTGCGATGCATATGTAAACGCACTAACGGTGGATGTGTGTGTGGGGTTCACGCACATTTTTTTGTGTTTTCTTACGAGCCCCCCTCCACTCTCCCCACCTATACTCGTTATCGTTTATCTGTCCCACTCTTTTTCTATGACTACGTTCGTTTAACATTGCAACGTTGTGCGAGTGTGCGTACCTCGCACATGTGTGTGTTAATAAATTGCAACCTATATTTTGATCGAAGGCCAATGACGGCATAGAGAAAACGATTCTATTTTCAAATTTTCTTTTTGATTTCTATTATGGAGGTGTTTGCACCAAAAAATAAGTTGATACTTTTTAAATTCGGAGTTTGAACTTTTTTGGCAACGGATTTTCGGGGTTGACGAAAAAAAGTTTCCGAAAACAGTCAAATAACTTCAAATTATAAATTTTCTTTGCCCTTTAATAATAAATAATACTAATAGATAGTTAAAAAACCATTTATTTGTGAAATAAATGAGTTATTACCGATGCTACGAAGCTCTACGCGCAATCGTAGGCTAAAATAAAGCCGTCGGAACTTATGACGTGCGCTTCGCAATAATTTTTTTTTTTGTACAAATTGTGACTAATTGTTTAATTATAGACGATGTCTGATATAATTTTATTTATTATGCTAAGATTATAGATTATGGGTTTAATTTAAGAGTTTCATAGTAATAATATATAGAAAAGCTACTGCTAATAATATATTTTATTTTATTAATTAAGATCCCAAAAACTGAAATTTGAATTTCCTATTGAAAAAATAATGCTCTATGAGTTGAATATAACTTAGATTTTTGTAAATCAATAACCTAATACTGATTTCTAACGATAAATCTAACATTTTTACCCTTCACGTAAAACCTTTGATTCCCTTTCCATTTGTAAATCAAATAAAATGCATAAAAAAGTATATTTTGGTTAACAAATCAGTCGGCATTTATCACTGTTTGACAAAAACAAGTTATTTATAAAAAACAAAAATAAGGTCATCTGCATTCAGGAAGTTATGTACTTATGTATGCACTGACATACTCATATGACCTATATTTTATCGTCAATACATAAAAGATCTTTGTCATTGTGAAAAATAAATCAGTTCCTTAGCTATTGTTTAAAATAACTTTGAATATTTTGGTCATGAAAAGGTACCTATGGGGTGTACACGCGATTATGACATTACAGACACATGATTTCATCTTAAATTGTGGTTAAGAAGCTCATTTTATTTACCTTTTTTCTTCCTGCATTAAATTTAAAAAAATAGACTACATCATCTTCTAGCCATCACCTATTAGAAAACAAAACGACCTACAATGTATAATTTAAACATAACACCATCAAAAAAGAAAAAGCATTTTTTACTCATACAGTTCTTATTTTCTCTCTCTTCGTCGTTCAAAAACGCAAAACTGTCAAAATTCATAAAAAGAACATCAACCAAATTCAAGTTCGCGCCCTTCAATTGCAGCCGGGTCCTTGCGCGCGCGGCCAAGGCAAGCGCAGGCGCAACGACTGTCAATGTTACTACATAACCTACAACTGCTAGCCTTATGGCCCGCCATCTTGAATTCAGACTCGTTTGAAGGCTACGCATGGCCGATGTCTTAGTTTTGAACTATGTTTCTGCTAGGTTTATGTCTGTTTGAACGCATGGATTTCTTAATTTGGTATTTTATTTAGTGTTTTGGTAAATTATAAAGGTTTCGGCTTTGTTTTCACGGTTTTGAGTATGTTCTCTTTCAGAAGTTACTAAACTAAGATCTTTTCAACTATAATTCACAAATTTGGGTGTTATTTTCCGAAATATTAAATCAGTTTTTCATCAGTTTTAAATCTAAAACCAAAAGACCACATTTTTAGATCACATGGATCAAGGTCCTAAAATACTATTATTGACCTATAATGATTTTTCCGAAGTACATTATTATGCAAGTTACTAGCGGACGTGGCGGGTATTTAGGTGCGCCTGCGCAGGGGCCAAGGCGAAAGTCGCGCTTGCACAATCTAGTCGACGTCTGCTTAATTTGATGATAGATGGCGCTAGGTTGTCCTGTTATGTGATCTAGACTTTAGTGAGGTCTGAAGAACCCTTTATCTTGTTTTTATTGGTGGCTTTTAATTATTTATTTAAAATCGTGAAAAATAAACAACTTTTCTGGCTGTATCAACGACATTATTCAGTTGTTTTTTTAAAAGCATCGACAATGGTTTATTGACCTCTATGACAGTTGTTCTATTTGCCCCATTGTAATATAGCGTCAATGGATATTCAAGTGCAATCTATGATTATACCATCGAGAAGAGTGGCTAGTAAAAAATACTTTAAAAATACTTTATTTTCAAAGCGTTAGATTTGGGTCTAGTTAGAAATAGAGGGTTAGTCCCGCTATGGTATGGTCCCGGTATGGCACCCTCTTAAAATACCTATCAAAAAGTCCCGCTATGGTACCCTTCAGTTTTTGGTACTGTTGTAAAGAAAAGTTATACAATGCGTTAAGAAAAAAATAGTATAAATAAAAAATATCTTTTCTTAACTATTATAGTTAAGCAAGATAATATTTATTAATACTATTTTTTAAACAAATCACGCTCGGTAATTGTCGTTTCACTTCAGGTAGTTACCTGACCAACCGGTTTTTTCGTAAAACAATAGAGACGAGCCCTTCCTCGAATTCGTATCTAGCTCTTCCCTTTTGTTTTTATGAAAATAGAGAGAGACAGTATTATTCCGGGTTTAGTTTGCTATTTGCAGCTGTACTTTGCGATATGAGTAATTAGGATAGCTTGTTAGTTTATCTATTGCAATGTCTGGGTCAAGTAGTTCACGTGGTGTAAATTTAATAATTATTGACAGTCGACGCGGTGGAAAAACTTTATTACGTGCCGGACATAAATATATTAAACGCAGAGAAAATAAAAATTCAAGTACTTGGCATTGTGTAAATAGGAGAAATAGTATTAAATGTAGTGGATATATAACTATTGAGAATACCAATAATACAATAATTAAAGATTATAAACACAGTGATCAGTGCGTGCCACATTTTGAAGACAATGAAGTTCAAATGGCTATAAGTGAGTGCAAAAAAGAAGTAAATTCAAATTACGGATCAGTACAGAAAATTTTCGAAAAACACATGGGTAACTTAAAAGACAAAGGGTTACACCTTACAGGAAATGTTCCTGACTATAAAAAATTAAAAACAGTATTATACAGACACCGAAATAAGTCGTTGAACGTACCAAAAACACAATTTAAGAATGTGGAAGAAATTATAATACCAGAAGAATTTAATAAGTATGTATTGGCTGATTATTGTAATGAAGACTGTAATCGAATAATTATATTTTCCTCGACAGAAGTAAAGGAATATATAAAATGTGTAACGCATTACTTTGGTGATGGCACTTTCGACGGCTGCCCAAACCCATTCGAACAAGTTTATGTCATTCATGGAGACATGGGAAGCACTGAGTTATCCACGAATGTAGCACCATTATTTTATATTCTGTTAAAAAACAAAGAAGGGAAAACTTATGAAAAACTTTTCGAATTGATTAAACAAACTTTGCCTGAATGGCGTCCATCGAAATTTACCTTCGATTATGAAATAGGAGTAATAAATGCAGCAGCGAAGATTTTTCCTGATATCAAAATAAATGGATGTAACGTACATTTTCAAAAGAACGTTATCAAAAAAGCGAAATCTTTAAATCTCATGGAACACGAAGAGTCCTCGAACCATGTTAAGCAATGCATAGGCTTGGCGTTTTTGCCAAAACAAGATATTGAAGACGGCTGGCTGCATATAATGGAAAATAGGTATAATATCTTGGTTACTTTCCAAAATGATGTTTGAGTACTTAACTCTAATTATATGGCAAAAAAGTAAAGAACAACAATATCAGTAAGGACCTGTTAATTTCATTGCTTTACAAGTACGAACGTTTAATAAGTATTTTTTTCAGTTTCGACGATGAAGCTATGACCAAATTCAATGACTATTTTGTCACTCAGTGGCTTGAATATCCAGACCTCATTTGGTGTTGCCATAATGAACGCCATAGAACAACTAACTTGGCGGAATCATGGAATGGCAGATTCAACAAAATTATTGGAAAAAATCCCAGTTTATTATTGTTTCTGCAAACAATTGGCAACGACACATGTCACTTTGATATAAAACAAGCCAAGTAAGTTGTATTTTTTAGACAATATTTTTAAGCAGATATAATATTTTTAAAAGCAGATATATATTTTTTTACATAATACGAGTACATAGAAGAATTTGAAAATGGATTTGATTTTATTTATTTTGGTAGATATTATTGGTTGTCGCCTTCTATTACAGACGGTTACTGAAAAAAATATAGCTTAACTTAAATAACTGATGATTTTTGTTATAGCTTTCGACTAAAAAGATCACCTATAAATTCAAGAAAAAGAACAAGTATAGAAATCGACCGCCAGATTCAAAAGCTAACAAAAAGTTACGAAAATAAAGCTATCTCCATTGGTGATTTTCTGATTAACATATCAAAGTCAACATTTCGATCAGAACATTTAAAAAAATAGTTTATTTTAATTTTGTTTTTAGCCTATTAAAATGTTTAATACTTTTTCTCGATGTTGATTATTTTTTGTAGTTTATGTTTACAATTTGCGCCTTTTTCTCCATGTTGATTATTTGTAATTAATATATTTGTCTAGTTGGTTGTTGATTATTTTTGTAGTTTATATAAATTTACAATTACTGCCTTTTCTCAATGTTGATTATTTGTAACTAATATTTATGTCTGGATGTTGTTTTTATTTGTAGTTTATAATATTTACAGTAATACTTTTCTGAGATGTGGATTTTTTATATTTTTTTTATTGTTGATTATTGGTAATTAATATTGTTGATTATTTTAAAAATTACATTGCAATTAATGTTTCGTTTTACTGTTTGATATTTTTTTATAAATATTTTGAATTAATAAAAGACTGATTTAATATCGCAAACAGACGTTTTATTGATACACTCCTAAAAGTATTTATTTATAGATACACTTTTCTTTTCAGTTGTACCTTCTATTGTCTAACGTAGATCTAAAAGATGGGTACCATAGCGGGACTTTTTGATAGGTATTTTAAGAGGGTGCCATACCGGGACCATACCATAGCGGGACTAACCGGAAATAGACGAGGTATTAAGTTGAATGACGATAACGATAAATCAGCTAGAATTCTTATCGCGTTACACAATTTGCGTCATTCCTATTTTAAGTTGCAATATTTAAAACCAAATTAAACAACATTTTAATGTTCTAAAAAGTAACGATATTCCATGTATTTATGTTTTTCTCTCTCAATATTTATGATTAAAACAAACGAAAAGAAATAATAATAATTCGCAATCAATTTAGTAAATAAGAGAGAAAAGTATGGAAGAAGAAGATGCAAAAGCAAATGAATAAATAAGAATACAGGCAGGATTATGAATTTATTCGCTATAAAACTATTATACTACTAGAAATCACATAAATCCATCATACGCCAAACATACACCAAAAAAATACAGAAATCTCAACATGGTCAGAACTATCAAACTATCTACACTATTACAACATTATAGGCAGGCAGTATACAAAACGTTCAATGTCACAACCGCTTCACTATCAAGCGGCCATGTTGAATTTATTCCCGCCTAACTCGCTGATATTTATAATAGACGCCTGCGCATGCTAGCGGTCTAGATATTGACACGAAATAACGGTTTGTGGGCGCATTTTAATAACTATTATAATTTTAGTTTTAATATTATAGATGTAATTGAATCTAAATGTATTTTAAAAGTGATATTTTAGTTAAAACAAATTTAGGTAGATAAGTGTTATTTTGGAGTTCTCTCAATAGCAGCTGGGATTCTGGACTGGTGCTCGGTTGATGGCAATAGGTTCGTCCTCTACACAGGACATAGGTCGCGAGAAGTTAAAACAATACACATTATTCCACCTTCTTAATTATTTTACCAATTTATAAAATTAATAAGATTTATCTGCAAAGTGGGGTAGTTCAACTTTACCTGTCATAGTTGCCAGTATTTTGTTCTTTTTTCTTTAAATATTCTATTTTAATAACTACTTTACGTTAGTGGTAACATGTTTAACGTCCCAAATTTACCTACATAATGACTTAAACATAAAAGATTTACGTCAAGGAGCTATTAAATACCTATAGGATCGTTATATCTACGTAAGTGTTTACCATTTATTTTATGTATTAGCCATCATTCTTTTATGCGCTAGAGTTGACTTTGAAAGACAAAGTTTTGAAGATTCTGCCATTATCAATGAATTAAGTAAAACCTACACTGAATATACTATGCTAAACATAAATCTCTTATAGCTTATAGTGTTTGTAATTTTACTCCACATGTTTAAATATAATTGCACATCAAAATTGTTAAGCACACAGTTTTTTATGATAAGGGATAATTTCTATCCTTTCCTATTCCATCATTACCCTCTTTACGCCTTGAAATTTCATATTTATATCTTTATTGATTTATCTGTCAGTCACTCACTAGAATATTTTATCCAAGATCACAGCATTTCACGTCCAAAACAAGGTGTAACTGTAAATATAAAGCGATTAAAATAAATCTACCTGTATTCTACGGTCGTGCGGTGAATCTAGGTTGTGGACACTAGGCCGAGACAGGTGCAGCTACCCTACTGCAACCAAACCAGTCGAAATACTGGCCGCTAACGGATCTCACTGTTTGAATTTCGAACGACGATATTGTGGTTGAAAATGGAATGTTTGAGGCTACTGATGGTTTAAGATTTTAAATACAGAACTGTATTTGAAATTGTAGTTGTGTTGATGGGGTGATACTTTTTTAATACTGGAAATTGATAGAAAACTAAAAAAAAAACAATAATCACATTATCATGATACAAAAATTAATGGAGGTATAATGTTTTGTATGTTATTCCTCCAAACAGTTTAGTGTAGTATTTGTTTTTGTACGACAGTATGGCATGATCATAAATTCATCTACACTAATATAATCAAATATTGCTAACTCTGTCTGTTTAATAAATGTTCACGCATAAAATGCTCTGAATGGATTTTAATATTTGGCACACTATTACTCATAATCTGACTTATACAGGGTTTTATTCCAGTGGTACCTACCTATGTAAATTTTTGAAATAAAATGGCCAACTTCGAGATACCATAAACCAGACTCTTCCTAATTTCTCCAATGCCATTTAACCCCAATCACCGCACAACACAAATAACTAAACACTCATTTCTGCAGACAATAATAACTGGTACAAAAAAAAAGTAAGAAAAAAAGGAGAATACCCAAAAATGAGGTCATTCAGACGGGCTGCGAAAGTGACGTACGTTTTTTTCGTCGCTCATTCGATTACTGTCTGGAAGCCGGGACGTATTGTTTTCCGTCCGTCTTGCGAGCAGATGGTATGGTTGTCCTTTAATTACGTCTGGTCAGTTATAAGGTTTCCCTTTTTATATTTTTGGGGGTTTTTAATTGTAAAGGGCGCTTTAAATTAAAATTTTTGGTTGAAAACTTTTGGGAACTGTTTGGTACTAAAGCCTCAATTAATACTCACATGGTGCTGTTTTCTCACAAAACATCTTGACAAGTTCATGATCCAATAGTATTGACATAAGCTTTTTGGCTGAATGTCAGTTTGCCTAGGTTTTTAAAGGCTTTATAGGATAAATTTTACATCAGACGTTGTAAAAGACTGACATTTTCAAAGATAAAAGCTAGGGAAGTTTTTATAATGCTAACGAAATCAGTTTTTTATAAGAATTCAGTTTCCTTTTCCTCTCTCTTTGCAGCAAACATCCGGTAGATGCACTTAAAACTAATAAGTCTTCCTTTTAATTATTGTCTATTTAAGGCTAAGGGGATGTCATTATTTTGATCCCAGAAATGTCAGGCAACATGCTCACTCAGCAGATGTTTTAACAACATTAATTGTATTATTTACGTTGCCTAACAAATGAATTTCGAAGTGAAACCATGGATTAATAATAGAAATGAAGAAACGTTTCCTTGTAGACCACGGTTTTCTCTCTAAACTTGATATAAAAAATGGGGTGAGACCATTATATTAATTTGACCGAGAGCAGAGAGAGAGTAAGAGAGAGAGAGAGTTTTAGAGTATTTTTAAATGCATGAAGCCCTACCATTCTTCTTTCATTAAAAACACAGTAAAAATTGTGGGTGTACGCTTCTAGTCTCTTCAGGGATTTTCGAATAGAATTTTATCCAAAATGTATTAAAATGGGCACCATAATAGTATCTTCTATTGTGTAGACAAAAGCGCCATTTTCATTCATCAAATATACTTCCCATTTACTTTACTCATTGACTAATAGTAAACAATTTACTGTATTATGTGTGTATGTTTGTAAATAAATATGCTAAACTGTTTCCCGATACAATGTTGTCTCTTGTGTTGACGAATTTTTAAACAAACTGTAGTGAATAACGTAATATTTTTGTGATTAATTATTAGTTTTCTTCGTCAGATTTTGTTTATTAACGTTAGTATTAAATGGCATTTCGCTTTTAACAGAGCTGAAAGTTGTGTCTAGATAAAAACTAATCAGTAGGTGTCAGAAAAGTGTGGTCATAGTTATTTTTTAGATATTTTTTTCGCAATGAAGATGTTGGTCGCTTCTAGAAAGTTGTCTAGTTTAATGATCTGTACCAAACCCTCAATAACCACACTTTGTGACGCATGCTGTACAAAAGGCCAATGTGCTGTGTCAATGTGTTTACTGCTTACCCCCAAAAAAACTGTGAGTGTGTATTAATCAGGATTCCAAGAATAAATTTGTAAGTACAGTGGGAGTATCAAAAACTTTGAAGGACACGATGTTTAAAATGAACGTTGAGTCAGCCATGTTGCTCGGGGCAAATTAAGTTTAATTTAAATGCAATGTTATCCATTTATGTTGTTACTCATATAGTCAAAGAAGCCTAATGTCTGATAAACTGCAGATGGGGAAAGACTTAGCAGAATAGGATGATTCAAAAATGTTAAGTCACAAGATCACAAAAAATAACTAAAGTTCGGTTTTAAATTCAAGCTCATTGGTAATCATTTCCAACCTTAAAGTCTATGATCTGATAGATACTAAGTAGACTCAATATTATATTTGTCTTAACACACCCAAAACAAAGATATTAACAGCCCAACTTTTCTAAAATTCCAATAATAGTTTCATTAAAAACCACAATCACTCACAACATCAACTTTCAAGGCATTAAAAACCATTTTAAAACAAGAAAAACAAAATATAAAAACATTATCCCCCAAGACCGCGCAATTTCAAGTAGCAACACTAAAATCAAAATGGCTGCTGGCTCGGATCAGTAATAGTTATCTATCGCACAAAATAAATTCTCAGTAAAAACTGATGCACCTCATCCGTCTACAGTTTAAAAAGAGAAACAAGACTTTATACAAAAAGGTCTTGCCCGGTTCTTAGGCATTACTCGTTTGTTGCCATTGCCTTCTTATTTTGTCTATGGCGCGTTTGAAAATTATATTTTGTTTTTTTTTAAATGACATGACAACAAAATAAATCACGTAGCCCTTCTAAAATTAAATTTTATTGGAAATGAAAACAGAGCGATCAATTTAACCGTTAAAACGTCAGAATTGCGTGGAAAAACAGGGTCTCGCCCGTTTATTTTAAGCATAAAAGGCTTTCTCTGATATTTGATATCCTGTTTTGGCGGCGTGGAGGGAAACCGGTCGACATGACCTACCCCACTCGCGTATTCCTTACAGTAAGACACAAGGCTGCCGAAAAATACGACGAGAGAAAGGTCACTTACCCTTTCATTACGTATTCAAAGGATATATGCGCAAGTGTGGATGTTTTTTGAAAGATTTTTCTTAGTTTTGAAGGCACTACATAATCTTCTATTCGATTTTATACTGATGAAAGAAAAAATACCGTTTTCTAAAGTTTTGGTAATACAATTATAAAAAATGAGATCGGACTATAGAGACGTCTTAAAAAAAATAATTTAAAAATGCGTTAATGGCAAGAGAATGATGATTTTGTAGGTTAGTGATTGCGATCTAATTACGGCGATTTGTAACATCTAAAGAGACTTAGGCGAAACATACAACGGTTTGAAGCCTTTCTACCCAATACTCAGCCTGAAATAACTGACTAATGACAAGGCTGTTGAAACCTTCATGATGATGTCTATTTACTCTTTTCTAACCCTTCCATAGCATCATCATTTTTCCTTCTATTTTCTCATCTTTTCTTTTCTATGTTCTTTCTTGAAGATTCAAATGCCAACAAGTGACAATCGACTTCAAAAGGTTTCGTATTTACACAAAGACTTTCAAGATCATAGACAATATTCCCAAGATTCTAAATTCAACCTTCAAACCATAGAGCAGCAGTTTACTTCACCTTTCAACTTCTAAGAATTAGTCCTTTAGCGCGTGCCCGACATAAAAACAGTTTTATCTAATATTCTAGCATTTCTCGCTAAAGTTATAGATATTTATGAGATTGGCATTGACATGCTTTAGTGGGTAGGTACACCTGTTGGCGGGTGTGTCCCTGGATTACTTAAGATCTGAGAAAATGTTATCTTTGTACGTTTTACTTCATCTTGTTTTGATGTTTACTTTTCTGTGTTGAGAAGGTTAGGTATTTTTAAAAGATGCAACGGCTTTCATAGAAGTATTTGAATTACTTGGGTGTTCTTTAGAACATACGAAATTATTAAAATAATCTAAATAATTTGTATTTTAGAGGGCGCTTCTTCATCTTGTCTTAAATTTCCACTTTTTGTAAATCCTGAAGCAATACGCAATTTTATTTGTATTTCAGTGTCTATTGTCTGTTCATAATTTTCGCAATATCAAACATCATAATTATAAGACAAGTTCTGGGCTATTTTGAAGAATCACTTTCTCATTTCGACAAAGAATTGCAAACAAACAAAAATGTGGAGATTGGGCGATTTTGAAAGACTTGTTGTCTTTCAAAATAGCCCAATTTTAGTACCGTTTCAATCAGTAAAGCGAAAAATACTGTGATATATGAAATATATTAACAACCTCACCGAAGTACAGATCTTCATTTGACGTAACCAATTCAGAAAGGTTGACAAATCCTTTAACCAAGAACTCACATAATTTCAATTCATATCAGGAACATTTACACAAAGAAAACCACTACCAATATTCGCTTTCTTATTTCTTCTTTTTCCAGTTCTTTACGAGACAGGCACATCCCCACTAGATAATCGCTCTGCCCAAAGCTACCGAAGGCTTCTTACATCTTCAATACTAGAACCAGTTTGGTCCAGACCCCAGTGGTCCATCAGATACGGTCCTTATATTTATGTCGAACGTTATTACTATAGGGTGAGGAGCACGAAAGATGGCCGGACTGAAATGTGGGATGATATTAAAATAAGTTTGACCTTTTCGGCATTTTTTCTGAGAAAGTAACTTAGCTTTAGTTTCTTTATTTTTGTTTTAGCTACGTCGTAGTTCCACATTTTTCTATACATAGTTTTTATTTGTTAAAAGCAAAGTTTTTTTTTGTAAACTTAGATAACACTGTTATCAAGAGCTATCAGTGTCAATATTCCGTAGCAATTATGAGTCTGGCAGATCTTGAACGCGGTTTAGATGGCTGATCGCGTTCAGTTCATTAGTGAATCGGCCTTTAAGTAGATAATGATGATGATCATCATCTGCATAGCCTTTTCCCAACTATGTCGGCTTCCAGTCTAACCTAATGCAGCTGAATGACAATATTTTACATGGAGCACCTGCCTATCTGACCTCCACAACCCGGTTAGTACTATGTAAGACGATGCCCCTTAGTCAGACTGTTTGTCAGACTTTCGAGCCACTGGCTACCTGTAACGAGTGCAAACATCTACAAATGACAGCCGGGACCAACGACTTAACGTGCTTTCCGGGACACCTAGGCAATCGCGGCTTAACCTAAAGATCGACCCGAATTGCTGTTACTATTTAGCCATGAGCTAAAGTAAATAATGATATATTTCGACATATAAAAAAATCTGCTAAGTCCTTATCAACAAAAGCCTTAACGATTTTATTACCTATTTTAAAGTACAGAATAAAATCGTCGAAAGCAACAAGAGCAAAATATCTAAATTCGTCCTTGACTTTTTGCTAAGAAGATTATATTAAATATATTTTACGTGGGATTGAAGCTCGGGGTGTTTATGAGTTCGTGGAATCAATACTAAAATGTGAGAGAGAGACTGTAATGTACTTGGCTTTATATATAATAAACTATGTAAGATGCAAATATCATTAAATAGCGCCTGTATTCACGAAGAATGAAGGTAGAGATGGATGTGAATATAACACCCACATTAGTTTTGGTAAGAGTAGAGGAAGACCAAAGAAACGATGGATGGACTTTGTAAAGGATATGGCAAGAAAGGAGGTGTCTGATGAGAAGACGAGTAATAGAGAAGTATGGAAGAAGAAGACATGCTGCACCGACCTTAAATGAATTGGGATAAGAGTAAATGAATGATGATTATGATGTTGGTGAGCTTTACAAAATAAGAAGAGTGTAGACAAAGGATTGTTATGGAGAATTTTCTAATTTTAAAACCCAACTTCACTTTGCACGACTTAGGAAATGAACCTCAGTCAGAAGTCTACTATATCAACCGTTACAGCACCTGCGTTACTTCCAAGTCTTGACTGAGTTACTGGCAAATTTACTCATAATCAGCTTCTACGTCCGGGACTCAGGCCTCCTCTCTCTTACCAAGGGGTATCGTATTACCCAGCTTTAACTGGGTTTTGGAGGTCAGATAGGCAGTCGCTTCATATAAAATACTGCATCCGGTTAGACTGGAAGCTGACCCCAACATAGTTGAGAAAAGGCTAGGCAGATGATGACACAGGCTTGATCTCTTTGAGAGGGACAGGACTGAGGACTGTAATCTACCACGCAGACCCAGTGCGGGTTTCTGGATGTCGCATGTCTTCGAATTTACGGTTCTAGGATGTGCCGGTTTCCTTACTGATAAGTTTACCACTATAAACATAAAGTAGTTTAAAGAGATAAATAAACTATATTCCTTGCTATCGATACTTGAAACCTTGATATTTCGCTGATAACAATGAACTTTTGAGTGTAAATGCCAATATTTAATCTCGGAAGAATGTTTCTTTCTTAAATTACGGAAAAAGCAATTATAATTTTACTTTTTGAACTTCCTTGTTGTTCGATCTCATGGTAAGGACAGAAAATGTTATTTTATGAATCATTAAACATTTTTTTTTTTTTTTTATCATCAAATAAGTACTAAGAACTTAAGACCCGATTTATTCGATTGACAGTTGTATTTAGGGTTCCATGCCAAAGTCAAAAAACGGAACTCTTATAGATACGTCCTGTCCGTCTGTCTGTCAGTATGTCAAACATTTGATTCCTTTGTCTACCTAAACTAAGGTGTGCTATAAGAATAAATCTAGCTACAATTTTCAGTCAAAATGTTGCTGACATTGTACTTATACTACTCTTTTCCTTGTCGATACAAAGCTATCAGGATCTTAAACTAATTAATAACTACGAGTAATAGGTGCTTACGTGCCATCAATTATTGCTGTAACATTAATAATCGATTGTATTCCACTTCAACTGCTAGGATTACTGGAGCATTTCCACAGAAATCTTACTCCTCATGAAATGGCGCTCTGTGTTTGTTGTGGTAGGTATACATTTCATTATGTATGATAATCTGGACAAATGGAGCATCATCGACCCGTCCCAAATACAATGTCAGTGTGGAGCCCCTCTGCAGGATATGCCCCACCTCCTTTCTTGCCCATCTTGCACAACCACCTGCATCTTCCCGGATATAAACGAAGCTAACGACAGAACTGTCCAGGTGGTATATACTGGTCGGGTTTTATTTAAGTCTATCGACACGCAAAGAAGAAGACTTCATTATGTTAATTACCATTTAAAGCAGATTAACAAATCAATTAGTTGAATTTATAAGAAAGATAGAAAGACGTTCGAAAAGAAGGTAAGAAGCTACTTATGTAATATATTATCATCATAATTCTCCTGTCCTTATCCCAATTAATTTGTGGTCGGCGCAGCATGTCTTCTTCCATACCCTCTTTTACTAGTCATCTCATCAGACACCTCCTTTCTTGCCGTATCATTCTTTATACACTCCATCCATCGTAATGATGTAATATATTATAGAACGAGACTTAAGCAAAGATCAAAAGAAAAAGATACCTATAAGTATGAAGGTGGATGACCAAAGAAATGAAGAGAAGAAAGAGATCAATAACTTGTATGAAAATGATTATTATAGCCAGAAAAGGAGGAAATACTGAAATGACAGCCAAAAGAGAGAAGTGTGAAATAAGAAGACATGCTGCTCCGACACCAAATAACTTAGGTTCAGGGTGAAAAGGCGATGACCCAACAAGGGCATAGCTAAAAGCTTAATACTGTGATATCAAAGAAAAGTTGTATTTAGAAAATTTAGGGCAGTTAATCCTAGTATAGTGTTGTAAAAAATAAGTATCTGCGAAAAACGTTCGGAAAAATAAATAAACAATTTTTTTTAATAATTACATGCAAACATGAATTCGTGGTTTATATTAAATTTATTTGTTGTTTTATTACACAAGACAATAACAGGCATTGTCACCCGAACGTAGAAGCGTAAGTTCTGTCCAGTGTGTATGCGGGATTGCGGGATAAAAAACAAAATGAGAGCCGGTGAATGGCCGCTTGCGCCGGAGTGCTAGGGCTGACCAATCGGAGGCCCCGGTGATGTTAAAAAAAAAAAACATTGTAATAAAACCCAGTGAGGTTGACACACTATAACATGTTTTACGAATGATTTTGGAGCTGGTGGCCTACCATGACATCTTAAAGCAGGAGTAATTCCAGTGCGGGAAAGAGATAGCGCTAGACGACCTATATAGCTCCGTCTCTTTCCCACGCTGGAATTACTCCTGCTCTAAGACGTCATAGTGACCACCCAGTTTGGGACGCGTGAAAAACAAATGAACGAAGAGACATTCAACATCAGAAACAGCTGAACTAAAAGGTTATAAGAATCACGTTTTACTGCAATCTAACATTTGAAAGGTACATTAGAAACGTTTAAAAACGCAAGGTGTTGAAAGCAAAGAAATGGTAATATACTTACAACCAGACGGAACAAAGCAAATAACGATATAATTTACTTGCGACAACCAACTAGTTGCTTTGTGACGTGTCAAACTTGCAATAACGTCTTTGTTATTTATGGTAGTTATTTTGACATAAGATTACAGATTATATATGCAATTTCTTCAGAAAGCCTCCCTATAATATGGCAACCTTAGTATCCTACATAATTTCTTTGACTTATTCATTAAAAGAAGCTGATACTCAAAAAAGGAATTTCAAAATACCAAACTTCTTTTTGTAAAACTGACCATTTGATGCATTGATATTCCTGTCATACCTCTTTTAGTGATTTCAAAAAAAGAACGCATAAAATGGACGCGTTTGGATGTCGGTTGAGGCAGGGCAGGTTTGAACAGGGCTGGGCACTTACTGATGAAGCTAAGATTATGGTGGGGCTACCGTTAGAAAATGACTGTTATTTACATCTACAGAGAATTGGTTATAATAATACGATGTTTATGAGCTAAAATGAAATTATATCACGTATTTCTTTCTGAAGAACAATAAAATCATAGAAGTTAAGACTCTTGTTTAGCTTTACTGTTGGCGATTTATACTCCAGAATTTTCGTTCTGAAATAACATTTGGATGTTGGTAATTCCTCATAATGAATGCAGTGTCTTTAAGATAACGAATTTTGAAGATAAAAAAAAAAAAAAAAATTTAAAAATTAGTTTGGTATGGCGACTTCTATACAACATTGATTTGGCTGTAATGTCAACGTGTTGGTTTAAGTTAGTTCGATACTTTCTTAAATAGATGGCGCTAACGTCACCGTAAGACGTTATTAATGGAACGAAAATTTCGAGAGTTGTGAGCAGGGTGCGATGGTCTAATTGGTGAAAACGTCCTGTGTACTGAATCGGAAGGTCGCAGGTTCAAACCCTGCTCGCACTAGAATTTTTCTTTCCATGTCAAAACAGCACTGTAGTTCCCTACGCAGGGTTTGCGTATAAAAATATTAAAAATTTAGTCTTTTTTGGAGAAGACACCTTTACATTATTTGAAGAACCTGTCAATAGGAAATCCAGAAATCTCAATATATAATCAAAATCATGTAGAAAATCAGCCAGGTACATTTAGTTCCTATAAAACCATTGCCAACCCTACCATCATGCGTCAGCGCGGGCAGTTTGACAGCTTTTGAGACGCGTTCGCTTTTTGAATTGTGGGCGTAGAGTATCTTTTTTGATTCGATTGGCTTAGGTTGCCAGTCATTCTGCCTTTCTTCCTTTTATATTTTATCTGTACAAGTTTTGTTCATTAGTCAGTGTATGGAAAACCGGCTGATATGTGGTTTCTATGTGGTCACAAGGAGAATTATGTTGAGTAATGTGTTCTCATTTTAAAATAATTTCAATATTTAGATTATATTTACGTGGTATGAGCTGTTTTGTTTATGGTTTAGTAAATATTACGTGTGTTATGTAAGGGAATACCCGATGTTTTCATTGTTTGGTTTAGTTAGAAGATAGCTTGAAAAAGTGCCAGCCGCATTATGAATCACATTCTTAATAAACATTGCACTCCTTTTAGGGCAGATGTGTAAAAAGTTATTTATATTGACCAAAGGGAACAACTAAAATATTTACTGGAGATCATCATCATCATTCTCCCACTATTATCCCAATTTATTTGTGGTCGGCGCAGCATATCTATTTCTTCCATACTTCTCTATTACTCGTCATCTCGTCAGACTCCTTTGCTGTAATTTTAAACATTTATCTAAGTTACATAAAACATAAAAAAATAAACAATACTGATAAATACTCGTATTCACACAACACTATCTAGGTTATAAAACTAGGCCATTTACGTACACGAAATTCAATTTATTTGCGTATTAAAATACATTTTGATTTCAAACAATAACCAATTATATTGAACACGGCAAATAAATGCAATAAACAAAATATAACAGACTCTATAAATAGAATTAATAAGTTTGTTTTTGTCCACGCACGTATAAGAAGCCACGAAACTCCGCAACCTGTTATGTAATGATATTCATTGTTTAAAAACTTTGAACTAATCAATACTTATGTACAGGTACTGGGTACAATTTTTCCCAAGTTAGCCTTTTTTATGGCCAGCGGTGGCGAAGTGGTGGCGGCCCCGACTTGAACAGTTGGTCGTGGAACCCAAGCAGGCGCATTACTTTCTGTAATTTATTTCATCACCACTGCTCTCAAAACGGTGAAGGAAAACATCGTGAGGAAACCGGCATGTCCTAGAACCAAAAATTCAAAGACATGTTACATCTACCAACCTGCACTGGGCCCGCGTGGTGGATTATAGCCCATTCCCTCTCATAGAGAGGAGGCGGCGTGTCCCAGCAGTGGGAACATTATAGGCTGATTATGCTATGTCCAGGTATTGGATACAAATTTTCCTGAGTTAGCCTTTCATCCATGAAATAAAGCAAGTACCACGGGGTCTGAGAGATGTGACATTCTTTAGCGAAAACGTTTAAGGAAATGTCAAAAATGTATCGGAGTTACATAAACTACCTTGAAAGTCGCTGAAAGAAAATACAACACGCTTTAAAAACGATTGTCACTTGTCTAGTGTTCCTATGGTTGACAGCCTTATTGAGCTAGTGGTCGCTAAATCATGAGGCCTGAGGTCGATGCTGGATCTGGAAGTAGTGGATTTTACAGATTATTTGGAGGAATGTTTGTACATTTCTTACTTTTATATATTACTCGCTTATGCCCGCGGCTTCGCACGCGTGGAGTTCGATAATTGTCCCACTGGGTCATATGACCGGGATAAAAAGTATCCTTTGTGTTAATCCAGGTTATAAACTATCTATGTGCTAAATTTAATCGAAATCCGTTCAGTAGTTTTTGCGTGAAAAGGTAACAAACATCCATCCATCCTTCCTCACAAACTTTCACATTTATAATATTAGTCTTATTTATGAGCTGTTTTTCATTTTCAGCAGTTCCTCATCGATTTTGACAATGTTGGCCTCATACTGTGGTCGAATTTTTGGAGATGCAATATCCAGCATCTGTCAGTATAAAATGATAACAATGCTTAGCACTAAAACTCGAACAAAACCGAGTGTTTTGCCTAGTACGAAACAACCATACGTTTCCACCGATAGCATTAATATAAGGTCACAGTTTTATCAGTTCAATAAATGCTTTTTATGACTCACAATGTGTTAATAATATGAACTATTGAATCGTACGACGTACTTATTGAGGTTGCTGCACTTTTCATATACCTACGTTTGTTATATTAATAAATAATAAACCCATTATTATTCTAACAGACGTCATGAAATTTATTATCCGAAAATAATTAAAGTTATAGTGTGAGTCGGTAAATGGAACTTGAATATTACTTCGCGCGTCAATGACTCCATGTAAAGTACTGGTATTCAGCTGCACCCGGTTAGACTGGAAGCCGACCCAACATAGTTGGGAAAAGGCTAGGCAGATGATGACCTTGTTAATTGCTTTTTTTAATATTTGGCCGAAATTTCAGCTATGCGAACTCCACTCACTGATACAGTCATAAGATCATTAAGTGTGCTGGTGTCAGGGCATGCTGCGTAAGACGGAATGCAAGTGTTAGTAACCTACATCTCTGCCAACCCTTTTTGATCTATGGTATTGTATAATAACATTAGGAGGCCCAGACTAAGTGACATTCTGGCGAAATCGATCAAGAGTCAAAAATGTGTTCTTCTTCTTAGCGAATCGATGACAATTCAATTTGAGTCAGCCCAAAATTTGGTGACGAGTTTGGCACTTTCAGTAGCATCTAACAGCTCCTGTGATGTGCAAACAACAGGACAGGCAGGACACGATATAGAAAATGTATTGAATTGGTCGAATAGCTTCGGTATTACCATTAACACTAGAAACGGGATATTTACCTTGTTTACTGTTTGTTTTGAGTTCCCGATATATTTAATTTAATTTCATGTAACAATCTTTACATTGCTGTTTTTGACATGGAAAGAAAAATTCCAGTGCGAGCAGGGTTTGAACCTGCGACCTTCCGATTCAGTACACCGGATGTCTTAACCAACTAGACCGCTCACAGATCCCGAAATTTTTCGTTCCATTAATAACGTCTTACGGTGACGTTAGCGCCATCTATTTAAGAAAGTATCGAACTAACTTAAACCAACACGTTGACATTGCAGTCAAATCAATGTTGTATAGAAGTCGCCATACCAAACTAATTTTTGACATGGAAAAATTCCAGTGCGAGCACTGGAATTTTTCTTTCCATGTCAAAAACAGCTATGTTCCCTACGCAGGGTTTGCGTATAAAATATTAAAAATCTTTACATTGTATCGAAATTTTACATTAAATTGTAAAATTAAAGGAATTACAATAGAAATCATTATTATAACAATAACCAAAAACCTGTTACCTGTTATTATGTTAAATAACAAAATAAAAAAAAATAAAAAATAAAGATAACTTCAATTTATCCGTGATCATGGTGCTTGGAACAGCGCCGAAATATCGGAAACTCAAAACAAACAGTTAACATGGTAAATTTCCCGTTTCTAGTATTAACGACCATGGTAGTTTAAAAACTTAAATAGCTTCGGTTTGTTTTATGTTTAGAAAATATACGAAAAGCTTTGTAAGCAAGACACCTAACGTATTCACTCGAGACTCGAAGACTCCCTTGTAAAATCTGTCGGTTGACGATACAGACTGATGCAAATGACAACCGGCAAGGCCTCCAATTCCCAATTCTCCTCACACATTAAAGACAAGCGATCTATTCCTATCCTTATTAACATATTAATCATTTAATTAACTAATTATAAACATAGCGAACACCGAGGAAGTAACAATGGCGTCGAGTCAGCAGTAAAATTAGTCATTATAATGACTTAACACACGGAATTCCGGTGTGCGTCCGTGTTTGTCAACAAGACAGAAACTCATTGGCTTATTAATTTATTTTAATGAAACATTCGTCTTTTGTATTGGGATTTTTCTAAAATATTTATTGTTTGTTTTTGTTGAATCATGTTTTGCTCCCTTGATTATGAAGTTATATACCGTACATTAGGTACCATACATGACTATAGACCAACCGCTTTAATAAGTCCTCCGCCTTGCCCCAACAAATGACACATTAAGCGTCCACAAAGTCCTAACAATATCCCACAGGTTATTTGCTTTAAAATAACTATAATCCATGTAGGTATTACAATATTGATTGAACCAATACGTGATCAACCTTGAAAACGTTCCATTTAAATTACCTTGATACATTCGCGAGGACTCATTAAAGCGGTCGGTCTCTAACTCCCAGCTTCTGAATTTTCCCTAAAGGCCGTATCTATATACAAGTCAAAGTGATTACCTACTTGAAAGTTATAACCTACTTGAGTAAAACAAAAAAAAAAAAACATAATTTTAGAACCGATTTTTATTTTGTAGTTTACTAATTGCTTGAAGTTAGAACTGTCGAAAAATTAGAATTCTTAGCTTTGATTTCTTTGGCGGTTCTTACTTCGTTCAAATTCTTGTGTATTGCAAAAATAATTACTTTAATTTGACTATAGACGAACCAGTCTCATGGAAACCAAATGATATTCTGTAGATAAAACCATTCCAGAATAAGATTTAATTAAGTTGAAAAAATCACTGTAGAAAAAAGATAAATCAAACCAGTGTTGAGTACACCCACATTTCACCAGTCTCCTTTTATAGGAGGCAAAAAATCTTTGGCCAATTTCCCAAGGAAAGAAACGTTCCTCCACTCGTGCTCACTCATCCACAGTCTTGCATAGTCATCTCCTTCCTATATTTCCTCTATCAAATACTAGGTAGCTAACCATTTGACCTGGTTGAGTCACCAGGCAACCATAAACGAAGGTAAGATATGACCAACCAATGTTGCTAGTTGACATGTTATGTGCTCATCAAGTTTGCAGTTTAATGTGGAGTAATTTGAAGTGTTTAAACTTCGTACTTGATAGACGTTAAGTGGGGAGGATTTTGGTGGGTTTGGTATTAGGAAAGAGACAGTTTTTGTATTATTAACAGATTAAAGATGCAAGGAATGGATTTTTTTGTATATATCAAAATAGCTTTAGCCCGCGGCTTCGCTCTGTTAATTTTACAATTTGACAATCAATTCGGGTTATGCTCTGCTTGTAACAACATAATTCAATCATGATTCAAAATACACGTGGCGCCGTCTACTATCATAAGAGCGTTATTGTTGTTTACCTCGGGAACAGTACTTTTTTTCGGGATGAAAGGTACCCTATGTCCGTTTCTGTACACCTGACAACGTATATGCAAAATTTCAGGATGATCGGTTTAGTAGTTTCGGCGTGAAAAGGTAACAAACAAACAAACTTACTTTCGCATTTACAATATTTAGTTAGGATTACGAATTTCGGATACTTAACGAGTATCCCTCTATGGATTAAACACGAAACTTCGTGAGGAAACCGTCACATCCTAGAACTAAGAGCTCAAAGACACGTGACACCCGCACTAAGCCACCGTCGTAGTCATTATGGACCACTCACTCTCATACACAGAAGGCTTCCAGTGTTGTAAATATGTAATACAACAAAAACTTCGGTCCCAATAACCACCAATACATTTTAAACCAAAAAAACGATCCAATATCCAACTTGAATGTAAGCTAAAAAGTCTTTACAAAAGTACTAGAACCCGTCTGTCTGGCTATGACGTACCGAATCAGGGCGATAACCTCGCGACGGAAAACAACAGTCTTGACATTTTATCGCTAGTTAGTGTAATACTTATTTTTATCATTGTTTTGCTGCATTATCTTAAGTTTGCGCGTTATTTTCTGGGCAGAAAATATTGCGAAGGTACTCTTGTTGTAAATGTTAAAAGCTGTCTGAGCCTTAATCAGGAAGTTAAAGACTTCGTAAGACTGGATTTCGTCGTGAAACTGATAAGGTCTGACGCGAGCACAGCAAGCTACTACAATCTGTCAAATTTCTTTAATACATTTTCAACTTTTAACGACTCAAGATTGATTGGGAAAATTTGACAGTTTCGGGTAGATTGATGTGCTGGCGTCTGCACTGATCATTAAATGTTTTTGACATTCGAACGCGTAGATTGTGGCCCAGTCTGTAACCCTCATTACATGGGAACAGTCGCTTCCATACAATACAGGAATGAGTGAATGGCTATGGCTTAGCTCAGTGCTCTTGAGCGACATCTGGTCTCAAATTCAAGTTTCCTGACGATATCTTTCTTTATCATATGGTAGTGTTATCCAAGATTAATACCAAGTTAAGTCTCAAGCTCATAACTTAGTGCTTAAGGAACAGGTATGCATCTTCAAGCTTAAACAGAAGACGTTCAGTTTATTTACAAAAGGCACCTCTCGCATCTCACTTAGAGGAAAAGGCGACTGCCTCCTTGATCTAGTGGTCGCAAACATGACTGCTGAGCATGAGGTTCTGGGTTCGATTCCCGGTTCGGCCAAAGTGTTATTGATTTTTTCCATCAGGAATTTCTCTGTATCCGGTTGATGGCAATAGGCTCGCCCCTTGTTGCATGGGATTTAAACCATAACTGGCGAAATATGGGTGTACTATTAGATACACCTCTGCCTAACCCTTCGGGGATCAGGCGTGATGTTATGTGTATAAAATATACACTTTTATAACTTAGCAGGCAACACAGGATTCATACCCTAACCCCCAATTCAGTCAGATATTCTCGCTTTATCGAAACAGAACAACAACTTCGGAAATATGAAAACACCGAAAAATATGACATGAAATATTAGCAACAAGAGAGTGGAGGGGTAGATCGATACCGGTCGAGTGGACGATTCGACGTCGACCTATAAAACTGCTAAGATGCTGGGGTGAGATCGCCTGGGGTGGCGGGTTGAGATGAACTAAGTCAGTGGATAAGGTGCGGATTATGTTTTTTTTGGGTGTTGATTGATTTGTACGGGTTTTTAATAAATTTGAGCTATAGAACACAACACGAACAGTCTTGACATGACCATAACATCACGCCTGTAATCCTCGAAGGGTTAGGCAGAGCTGAACCTAATTGTACACCTATATTTCGCCAGTTATGTTTAAGTCTGTAATAAGGTGCGAGCCTATTGCTATAAACCGGGCACTGAGATATTTCTGATGCAAAAACGCAATCACAATTTTCCCGACCCGGAAATAGAACTCGGGACCTCATGCTCAGCAGTCGCGATTGCGGCCACTAAACCAACGAGGTAGTCAACTTAATCATTAGTTGATGTGCAATTTTGTTTTTGTATAGTCAAGCTCTTTAAAAATATTTCATTGTTTTATTTTATTAGCAAAAAACTAAATAAAATACAAAAAATTCCGACTTTGGAGGCATTTAAGCAACGCTTTCACAGCCTTTTTTTAATAACATTGGTGTTTTCATATCTTGTCTGTAAGTTAGTAGAACCAGTAACACTTTTCTAAATACTGAAGGCAAGCCATCGGCAGTTACATTCAAACTTACTTTTATTTAATTTTCTAATCTATCTTCCCGAGCTCTAATGCCGCATCCATCCAAATTCGCTTCCCTAATTCCTGTATATCTTGAGGGTCAAAGATCCCGAACGTGTCTGTACTTTTTAGACTGTAGACAATGCAGACAGGCTATTTGTTTGGCTAGAAGTTCGGACAGGACGGTATTGTGGGGTAGGGCATGGTTGGGAGATGAATTTTGGTCGAGAGTCTTGAGACGTATGTGAAAATTCTACTTCTATTCAGAATTATGTTTTTTTTTTCATGAGTCAGTGTTTCTTATCGATATTATGATTAGACTTTGTAGAATTAGCTGGTATAAGGTAGATTTAGGACAATTTTAGATTTAGATTTACTTGAAAATTTTTTAGATATACTTAATTCTATTCTTATTTGTATGTTTTAAGTGTAAAGTTAGGGGTATCTATGGTTAGGACTTGTGAGGTTTATTTGTTTTTAAACGCTCTCAAATTATGAAACAAAACATAGTGTAGGAGCTTACATCCTTATCCACTTTTCTTTTTTCAAGTATCATCCACAGCCCCACTTCACCTGTAACTGGGTATAGTCCTCTCTTTGCTTATGCCAATTTCTACGGCCAATCTCTTCTATGATCATCATCCTTCTAGAGATACCTTAAAAATCTCCTGACATAACTCAAATTCCTCCCACCAAATAACCATAGTGACGAACAAACTGACAGATCTGCGCTAATAGACGCCAAATTGAGGCTGGCACCTCGCCAGATGCTGTCAACGAGAGTGAAACGTTACCGCATGAGATAAACTTTGCTCCCGGGATGCTGGGGAATACTTTCTCTGTTCTATAGGATTGTGAAACAGGTTATATTGTCCTGCCCTTAACAGAGCTCTCAGTGTTTAGTGCAGCAAGCTTGACCTGAAATATAGCTTTAATTGAAAGTAACGGAATCATCATCTGCCTAGCCTTTTCCCATGTTGGGGTCGGCTTCCTGACTAACCAGATGCGGCTGAGTACCAGTATTTTACATGGAGCCACCGCGTATCTGACCTCCACAACCCATTTAGTACTAGATAATACTGTACCCCTTGGTAAGACTGGTTGTCAGACTTTCGGGCCACTGACTACTTGTAACGACAGTCAAAGATCTACAAATGGCAACCGGGGCCAACTCGCAACGGCTTGACGTGCTTCCCGAGGCACGGAGGAAACTCGGTATGTAATGGGTGATCACCCATCCACAGATAATCAACAATCAACGCCCAATTCAAAATACATAGAATAGACATTGTTCCAGATTAATCTAAAAGAAGTTAAATTATAAATTAATAAAACAAAGGGAATGAAAATATTTAAAAAATTATGATAATTTACACTGTTTACGTGGTTACTGTGTTATGTATATGTAGAGTGGAGGTGGGGATGAGCTGTGTGATAGTGTGTGTGAGTGTGTACCGCGTTTATGACACCATAAGTTGCTCAGTCTCGTCAGTTATGGCCTATGCTTTTTCTTCCTCCATAGATGTAGTACATAGGTATGTAGTACAAGGTTGCTTCAAGAAGTCTTCTGTAAGGAGTCTGGGGTTATGCACTCCTGTCTTACCTAAGGTACCACGGGAGAAATTCCTAGTCTGAAGCAAATCTATAAAAAAGTGTGCGAAAGCTCTGAGCTTGATTTCGCCAGACTCGCATTTGTAGCCAATCAAAGGCAACAAATTCGTCATTTATTTGTTACTACATATTTTCATAACATTGGACTTAAACGTAATTGGCAGAACGTGGGTGTACTACACAAAAAAAGGTTCTTACGTAGGTACTGCCACTCGTGTAGGCTTACCTTTATAATATTTGTTTTCCTACGAGAAGCACCTAATTAGGTAGTATTAAAGTCTATTTCCAATAAAGCTAAAACTATGGAGCTTAAAGATCAAAATAAACAACCTCCTGTCCTGTCTTACTAAATAATTGAATAGGAGAATATAGCCCCTATTCAGTGCTATTAGTCAAGTTTTTAAAGCAATGTTTTAAGTTAATGTCTGAAAATAACGAAAAATAATTTATGAACGGTTCTGTAATTTTATTCTGTTTCATAATATCAGAATTGGGATAGGTAGTCAGTTACATCGAATGTAACTGAATGTATGTGATATTAACAGTCAAATATATGTTACATAAATGAAGCGTATCGAGATTTGTTAAAACAGGTCGTGCATGACTGCTAACAAACTCGGACTTTATAAGCAAGAAACTTTCTAACTTAGAAATCGTTTATAAGACTAATCCGAAGACAGCTGACTCCTTTAAATCTGATCTACTGTTAAAACTGTAGGTACAACGTACCAAACAATCTTACTCACCCTTTAAGATCCAAATCTCTTTTAATTCTCACCAAAACCCTTTTTCACTTTTAATACTGCTTACCCCCTGAACTAAATACCTTAGCAGCATACAGACAGTGCTAATAGAGTACAAATTAGTCTCTGGCATCACGCCACGGATGCTGCGCGAGAGTGAAGTCTTGAACTTCTTGTGTTTTAGTTTATAGTAAGTCGAACCTGGGTCAGACGATAGTAAAAGATGTGATGTGATGAAAAATGGTGTTAATTGAAAGGAATACAGTAACCTATGAGTACTAGAACGGATTTTTGAGAGATATTGAAATAAATGAGAATAAGTATTGTATCTGTCTTGACAAACGAATAAATGTCAATGATCAACCAATATTTGAAACTCGAGTTTGACATTTAAAAACGGTGATGACAGTCCCATTTCAAAAATGCAAAAATATTACTGGCAAACGAGAATAAAAAATATCAGCCTTCTCATTTACTCATTAAACATTTATTTTTGACAAATTATTAAGGTACAAATTCTTCTACAGAACTGACTTAGTCAGAACACACTAATTTGAGATAATTCCCGTTCACTTGTGTGAGTTGAGCACGTGCTGAGCATGTGAGCACGCCACGTGTTTACCACGCTACTGTGACGTCACAGACATAACGTCTAGTCAACAAGACATGCATATCGCACGGTGTAGGCGTAAAAAATGCAACGGATTGCACTTTTTGCGGCAAGTGTTTATGTTGAGTGTTTTTGACAGATTAGGCTGAGTGGATGATAGTCTTGCCTTGAGCTGTATTTTTGTGAGTTTGTTAATTCTTTTGCTTGATTTTGAAGGTATCGCTTTAATAGTACACTAACTGAAAATACTTTAGCACAGATAGGACAAGACATTGAAGATATTTATACCACTAACTGTGCTTAGATTAGAATCTCTGAATCTGACATAGTAACGGTTTCATTTTCATCAAATGCCTAGTGCTTACTTAGGTGTATGAAGGTATCTAAGTACTTAAGCAATAGCCGTTATTAAATGAATAATGCAAATCATCATTATCATAATTAAACTGTTGTAAAACCAAACTTTCCACTGTGGAAAAACGCGTGACGTCCATTCTCATAGTTTACGCCAAGCTAAAAAAACTACCTGGCCAGTTTTGTTATAATATTCCTCATTCACGAATAAAATTCAACATATTCAAAATTTTCAACAACCAAAACTCAAAGCCCGCAACACACTATCCACACCAAACTAGTATCGAACAAAAAAAAAAACAAAAAGCCACCATTTTCCACGTACAGATAAAACGCCACGAAAGCTCTATTAAAAAGCAAAGTTAATCCACAATACTATCTGTAAACAAATAGTGGCACCGCCATTTTGGCGTGCGGAAAAAAACATTTTAGAAGGCGGAACTAGGCTGGGTTTTTGTTAAAATTCCGAAGTGCGTCGGTTGGGAGGCCCAATGGCGCGAGCGGGCGGGGCTTCTCGATTCCGGTGACTTTCGACAATGACCTGTTTTTGTGTTCGATGATTCTTGCTAGATGCGATATTCTCTTGTTTCGCTTTTGTTCTTTTTTGGCGTCGGGTTTCGTTATGTGTTTCTTGCTGGCTGTTTTTTGGGGAACGCTCGGTGGTGTTCGTTTTTGGAATTAGGTAGTTAAGAATTCTTTCTGATACCAGTAAAAATTCCTAACAACCTAATTATAAAAAAAAAAAACGTTAAAATATTGTTTGATAGTAATAATTATGAAGGTGGCTCAGAACTTTTAAGGTTTACTTGGATAAAAAAAACCGAATGTTAACACCCCTAAATTCACAACAATCATTAGGTAAGCGGCAATAACTTGGTTTAGTAACGATATCAATAAGTTATTAATACAAAAAGAAAAAAAATGTTTCCTAAAATCGGTGAAGACTAGCTGATTTGTAACCAAGTTGTATCTAATAAAGATAAAGATTACAGTCTCCAAAACATTCAAATCACAGATACAAAATAAATTAATTTAACAAAAAAAAAGAAAAGACAAATTGTTTTCATAAACAAAACCACATTGCTTTTCCTTGACTTAATGCAATAAGAAAGAAAAATAAACCTTTTGAATGCAGAACAAAACAAATGGAACGAAGAATTTATAGATACTTATTACATTTTGAATTGAGAACATTCGAACAATGCAAGATGGACGACCAGTTGTTTATTGAATAGTAAAAGTCTTATTAATTATAATTAGGAGTGGGTAATATAGCTTTTTCACAGTATCAAATCGAAACTATATATTGATATTTGATATCGGATTTCAAAACTATATATTTTCTGAAACTATATATTTACAGATACGCGTAATCCGTCTCCATGATGTTGTATCGTTTCCTAAAGCATATTGTGAGAACCACCTAGGTATGCGATATCGTAATACGATTTATCTCTAGGGAGCTAAATTACAAACAACAAACAACGGTTTTGTCTAGATACTTAGCAGAAGTTTCCAAACATCACTAATTTCACGTGATGAAAAAGCCTATTACGTAGTTGGAGAAAACATACAATCGTCATCATCAATGAACTGTCCTTCATACTTTCACCAGGCTTAGGACATAGTACCTACGAATTATTTAGCTATGTTGGTTTTATTAATCACGCACTCCCTCGGCCGGCTGCTAAGTTATTTCGTCGGTAGGGATCGTGTATACTTGGCGTTCATTCGGTAATTCGGTTCAATACGACTAGCATCATACTCGGATACGCGTTATGGAGCAATATAGTGTTTCGCCCGATATATAGATTCAGATTAAGCCGATATCGGATTTTAGATATTTCATCAATATATAGATTCAATATCTATATACGTTTTGTATCACCCACTCCTAATTATAATGTTATTATTCTTCTTTTTTCTCAGAATATAAAGTAATCCATTCTAGAATGTTAGAAAAAAATGAGTTGTATGTAACTGAAATGCTACTGAATCAATAGTCCAAAAATTACATTGTCAGCCAGCCATAACAGCTGGCCTAATATTCAACAATGAGAGTAGAGAAAGACTTGATCAGTTTTGAAAACCACTGTAAAAATGTAATTCCTCTCGAAGCGTTGTGACACACTTATCCTGTTCACCCTGTAAGGGTGTAGACTACATACCGTACATTCTTAGATACATTTACTGACACCATTTTCCCATAGGGGAGAAACTGCAAAACGAGGCCTTCACGATCTTTACAACCAAGCTCAGTCGCATCCAAAAATGCTATTTTGATGACTCACAGATTCGACTTCCAAAAAAGTCCACACACACTGAACCTTCACCACTTTTCTCAAATCAACTGTTGACCACCAACACTGCTAACCCCCAACAAATTAAAACATACGTCACAGCGTATCTCACGGCACTAAAGCGTGACGCACACCGAGCTCTTACTTTAATTAGATTGGCGAAGGCGCGGCCGAGTGACGGTCATACTAGTTTCGGTGCATCGTATGTTTCGGTTAGAATTTATAGATACTTATTACATTTTGAATTAGGAACATTCGAACAATACAAGATGGACGACCAGTTGTTTATTGAATAGTACAAGTCTTATTCATTACCTATAATGTTATTCTTCTTTTTTCTCTGAATATAAAGTAATCCATTCTGGAATGCATACTAGTTTCGATGCATCATATGTTTCGGTTACGGTAACCAATTCGAAATTTAAAAGTTCTGACAAACAGCTGGACGTCTGCAAGCAAATCCAGACTTAATCAAATCGCACTCTTAAAACATAAGTGGCACTATACAAAAAATGACATTTTTTAGTTAAGTATACAGTCAAAACGCATAAAACGAAACGCGCCTAATGCAAAGACCCCGGTAGCTCTAATGCGCCAAATTTTCGCTAGATGTCGCTAGTGTCACTTATGAATTTGTCACAATTTGTCCAGTCGGTAATTGATAAACCGGCACTACGCAAGTTCGCGTCAAGTCTCCGGAGGGAATCCTTGTCGAGGGGAGTTAAAAACTGGCACTTTGTGTAAAGTGCCTCTTATTTAATAAATTTGCTTTCGAATATTTACAGTGAGTAAATGCATAAGTGGCAGTTTGAATATAATGCCAGTTATTTAATAACTTTAGTGTGGATTTTGTTTTTATATGAATTCAATAACGGGCATTTTCTGTAAAGAGCCATTTAATCAATAAATATGCTTTCAAATATTAGCTGTGCGTAATTGCATAAGTGGCAGTTTGAGTTTAGTGTCAGTTATTTTTTAACTTTAATTAGGATTTTGTTCTTATACGAATTTAATAACGGGCATTTTCGGTAGCGCCACTAAAAGGGTCAGTACAAGGAACCAGCGGACTCAAGAACTGCAACAGCTGTATAACCAAAAGTTGGATTTATCTGAAAGAAAAAAGAATGACGTGAAAAGCCTTCTAGATGCTGGTTTGATCCCCAATTTTTACAATTCCTACTTTGATAGAGTTTTGAACTAGGCAGGTAGAGTAGTGAGAACGCCTTTAAAAAAAACTGTTGATTTATAATTTGTAAGAAGAAGTTTTCGATAAGTTTGTTTTGTGATTTATGTGCGAAAATGTTTTTAAGTTACTGTTAGTTTATTAATATTTTTCTCGGTTCTAGAACTGACGTTAACGACTAAATTGCTAAAAAGCTTTGCTGGTTTTTTCGTAATTCAGTTTTTACAAGATTTTACAGTATGTACAAGATTTTGATACAATATTTTTATAATTACTTACGGTTTTTTGTAAAAAACTATATTTTTAAATTACTGCAAGATTTTTACTGACTGTTATGATAATTAAACCTTTAATACGCTGATTTTTACGTAACTTTTACAGTTCCTACTTCGAAAGACTTCTACTAGAAGAAACAAGATTTTAATATTAATGTTATTTATGATAAAATGACGAAGTTTCTGTTATTTTGATAATACTTTTACCTAGATTTAAACAGATTTGTTAATTATGAATATGTGTGATAATTTTTACCGAAAACTGTGGGCATGTGCCAAATAAATATAATTATTTATTATTTTAGTAGTTATATTGTTTTATTTCTCTCTTTTTTATCATAACAATGTAGGTAAAATAACAATTTAAAGGTCATTAAGCAAAAAGTTTTGAATAACTAGAAAACAATAACCGACACTATGCTAAACTTTTTTTTTAAATGCTTCTCCATTGATAAATAATCAATAATTTTATCGTATGCCACTGGATACTGAAACAGCGTTAGTTAAACTGTTATTTTAAGCCGATCACAAAGCTTTATTTATATTTTTTTAGTTCCATATCACCCATTCAATTCTTAAAAAATCTTAAAACGGCCATACTGTAAAATCAACATTTTCGTTTAGTGCCATTTATGTTCTAAGGGTGCGAAATCATAAATCTTTTTTTAATAATCAGTATTCAGTTAGGAGTAAAAGTAAAGTCAACGATACAAGGCCGGCCAAAAACTGGACGGACTTTTGTTTTTGACACTTGAAAGTGTATTTTAGAATCTTGAAGCAAGAAAAGCCTAGGCCGATGATGATGAAGGTGCTTCTAGTCCCTCTCTATTAAAAACTTTTGGTGTTCACAGACAGATTGACAATTTATCCAAAGCGACTCAATTTTAAGTCACTTTTAAGTTTTCTTTAAAGTGTAATGAAATTTAAAATAGTCTGCAGTTGTTGTTTGTGTATCTATAGCTAGTTATACACCATGGTGAAGGTAACAGGCTGCATTTAATATAATATAAAATTCATAAATTTTAACGACTGGCAAAATATATGTGCATTTTGCAAATAAAAGTTATTGACCTATATATAAATTATTTATTTTGAAGGTTACTATTAAATATATTTAAAATTATCCTGTGTAAAGTTTTACCTACACATTATTTTTATCAGGCTAAATTGGCAAACTGTTTTACCTGATACTGTATTCATTTTCAACGTGTCTGTTGGTCATAATTTAAAAACATTATGATTTTTCTAGCTTTTTTCCATGTATGTTGGGCTTTACAATCTAACTGGGAGCAGCTGTATACCGGAATAGTATCTTAAAAACAATACGTATTACTACTTTAATAAGGTTACAGAAACTGTTGAGAAAAATACAATTTAACCGATACATCATCATCATCATCATTTCAGCCGAAAGACGTCCACTGCTGGACATAGGCCTCCCCCAAGTGTCGCCACATTGACCGGTCCCGTGCGTCTCGCATCCAGCGGATTCCTGCAACCTTTACCAGGTCATCGGTCCACCTAGTGGGAGGCCTTCCAACGCAACGTCTTCCAGTTCGCGGTCGCCACTCCAGAACTTTCCGGCCTCATCGGCCATCCGTTCTGCGAGCAACGTGCCCTGCCCACTGCCACTTAAGTTTGGCCGATACGTTTCTCGTAGAATAACACGTAAAAAGCAAAAAAAAAAAAACTGCCATAGTCCGAGTTGACGTGGCACTGTTTCACCAACTACATAATATAAAAGATAGTAACACCCTTAGTATTCTTGTGGTGAGCCATTTAAATAAATACAGTAATTACTATTAATAATTTCCATAACATCAAATACACAGTCTAAAGTACTTTTTGTATCAAACTGCATGCAATTATTTATTTGTTAACATATTATATTGGTAACTTGGTTTTCCTGTTTTCAACTTGGTGCTTTGAAATTTTCAAATTAATATTAATATTTTGTATAACCTATTTTGATAATGGAGTACCTACTTCTATTTGGTTGTGTTTGTGTGAGCATCTCAGATATAATTTAATTAGTTTTCAGAATTCAACTTGTTTATCACAGGAGCTCGTGGCTAAATAATAACAGCCGCACGGGTCGATCTTTAAGGTTAAGCCACGCTTACCAAGGACGGTATGTGAATGGGTGACCATCAATTACAGGCTGAGTTTCCTTCGTGTCTCGGAAAACCGGTTAAGCCGTTGGCCTCGGCTGTCATTTGTAGATCTTTGACAGTTGTCACAGGTAGTCAGTGGCCCGAAAGTCTGACAACCAGTCTTACCAAGGGATATCGTATTATCTAGTAGTGACTGGGTTTTCGATGACGGAATGACAAACCTTAAATTAAAAAAAAACACCTGCTCCGCCTCACAAACTTATACATACATATAGCTCACTCAAGCCCACACAAAACAGTAATTTTCGTATCGTCTGAATCAGATATGACAACGGTCAAACGATCCACTTAGATGCGTATTTTTCTTGTTAAAGCATTGGTTCCCAAGTGTAATATGGACTGCGAAAGGATTAAAATTCCAAAATGAAAAAAAAAATACAGAAGATACAAGATCAAAATTCACATTGATTCAAATTGCAAACGGAATTGTATTTTTTTCTGAAATATAATGTGTTTTTTTTTTCAATTACAGTACACATCCACTGTTAATGAATAATACTTTTGAATTTAATGACTATTTTAAAAGTTCATTTTTAGATTCACACAGTCTTTTATCTTAAACAAAATTAAATAAAGAAATCAAAGTCGTCCCGATCAAACAAAAAAGTTTGGGAAGCACTGTGTTATAGAGATCTTCAGATTGATACGTCGTGATTGAATCGTACATATCCCGTGACCCACAAACGTTGTTATTATCACACCTACATGCTTACTCCCACTTTATTGAATTCAGCGGACTAGCTAATTGGTGTAGTAATACTAAAGTTGCTGAGTTTCGTAGTTGATTTATTTTTCTTTGGAAGCTATAAGATTTCTTGGAGTCTGCATTTCTGCACGGTCGATGACAATAATCTATCGCTTCTATTACATGAGGCTGTTAAACATAACTGGCTGGATGTTGGTGTACCCACTACACCTAGGAGCTTTACACCTCTGCTTAACCCTTCGGGGATTACATCCGTGATGTTGTGTATGTTACCACTAATACCATGCATGGCATCAAAGACGGGGTTAGATATAGCGTTGGTTTCTAAATTCATTGATTGATATAGTTATTTGAGCTCTAGCTTTTGACACAACTATCTAAAGTGTTGTTTATCTGTGTGAAGGATGATATGGCACGAAAGGAGGTGTCTGATGAGATGACGAGTAATAGAGAAGTATGGAAGAAGACATGCTGCGCCGACCCCAAATGGATAATGATGATAAGGGCAGGATAATGATGATCTCTAGTGTTGTTTGACTTGACGTTCTTACTGATAATAATGTTGTGTATGCAGACAGGTGACGGTCTGTCACTTTTCACCCTAATGCCCTAAGTAATACGGTTGAAAAGTGGTCGACCGTCAGTGTACTCGGTAGTACGTACTTGCTAACAGTAAGGTTGAGCCTCAACGAGCGTAATTTTTTGAGCAGTGAGCCGCGTAAAATATGTGGCCCGAATTTACGCTGAATTCGGTTTCATGTTAAAGTCCTGTTTGTACAACCGTCAACAACGTCATGTGGTATAACTCATTTTGCGTCGCCGTGTGGAATGCAGCGTAAATTCCGCGACTCATTTTACGCGACTCACAGCTCAAAAAAATACGTTCGTTTGGCCTCACCATTACCAAAGACAGTATTATCGGCCTAAGATGTTCCTACTGTCCTTCTCACTACAAAATGGAGTGGGCCGTAATCTACCACCCTGGCTCAGAGCCCCACTACCTCTATATTACCCAGAGATAGTGATAACTTTCACACTAAACAATATTATCACAGCTACCTTTCAGCAACGTCGTGATTGGATCGCACGCGTCCCGTGACCCACAAACTTTATTTGAACACCAGCACCGCGCCCATGCATTACTATGTGAACTAGCCCTTATTTGCGAGCGCTGTTTGCACTCGGTGTGCGCACGACTTTATCCTAATTGACGTTTAGCTAGATTGTTGTGGTTTTAGTAGTTTTGTTGGCTTTTTAAGTTTATTTTAGGTGAATTCGAGGGTAGATTTAATGTGTAAACATTAGAAATGTGGAAGTCACAGTATACTTAGAGCTTGGTTTGGTGTTTCAGTGTTTAAAGTTACATTAAAAACACGTTTTGGCAAAGAGAGAAGGAACGATAGCAAATAGTGAGATGATTTTTCAAATATCAGGTAGATTTGAGACCTCTTTTAAGATAGTGTTGCCGTTTTAAGTCTTACTGCGACGGAAAGCACGCTTTGTTATTTATCAAATCGAATATGATTTTCTCTATTTAATACATAGATTAAATAGTATTTATTGGCAGTAAATCATCAGTAAATACATAGTTTATTACTTATATGAAATAAGAGCTAACTGGATTTATAAATAAAAAGCAATCACAATAAAATCGCGAAAGAATAATACAATACTTTTACTTTATCAGTAACAAAACTAAACGATAAAACATATTATAACACAGCTTTAAAACAAATAACAATATACCGTAAACACTAAGCACATTATTTATTTGAAAAGAGAAAAATCTAGAGCACCTGACCTTCTGGCACTTAATTTGCCAGAAAAAATAAAAACGGAACGCTAAAAAACATAACTAAGTTTAAAAAAAAAACAAGAAAAAACCATAAGTACACGTATTTTCGAAAATGGAAGCTATTTGCCGAAACAAAAAGCGCGGGCAATCACTACCGCAATTTGGTCGACATTGTAGACTTCTAATGACAAAATTAAGAGGCAGCCGCACCCGCACCGCGCACGCAACGCAGCGATAAAGGTGAAGCATACATCGTTGTGTGCTGCGGCAAACATCGCATCTTATGAAATTATTTTGCTTAAAAGTAGGCCTATTTGAAAAGTTTATCTTAGAAACATGGTCTTGGATTGCTGTATGTTTAAAACTGATCGCATTTATTTTAATAACGACAGCTATGATTTTGAGGATGAAACATCAAAGTTACTTGTTTTTCGACTAATGTTTTAAAACTTTATGGTTTTAGTTAAATTACAAGGATTAAAATTCATTTTTTTTTAATACAGAGCGATGCACAATACAGCATATGTTATGACTTGACATGCAATAAGTAGTTTATAATATCATTAATCATATTAATGAGAAAAATGAGAACTTAAATAAAAACAATATTCAAGCAACTTAACTTACAGCATCTCAACGATTCTATTCAAAAGTAGCCAAACCGCCTCCAACAATAATTTGCAAAAATTAAACCTTTTTTATTTAAACTCCTTCAATATCCTCCTAACGCAACCTACCTCAACACACACTGCGATGCGTAAGTGTGCGACGGTCCTAACGCACGCTTTTTTGCGTGCGTCCTACGTGTTAACGCACTCAAAAGCATCCGCGTTACGCACACTCGCAAAAATTGTGTGTGCACGCGAAAAATGCGAGCTTGTAGGTGTGTGCGTGCGTGCGGTGACACGCACACTAACGCGCGCGAAGGACACGGGCAACGACCCCGCTTTTTTGCCACAGCGCGTATTCCACTAGCGACCAAGAGCATTGGCCGTTGCACAATTTTTTCTTTTTTTTTCCTTTTTTGAAACACCCGAAGATCGTTCACTCCGACAGTTGATACTAAGCTATTTTTATGTTCTGTGTGAATAGGGATATGATGTCAGTGTTATTTATTTTTGTTTTATATATCTTCATAATACCGGTTTATGTATCCCGTTTGTTTTGATTGCTAGTTTAATTAATGTTTAAGATGGTCTGGCATTTTCTGTGCTCGTAGTTGTTTTTCTAAAATTGTATTTTGAAGTTGAGGTTCGTCTATGGACACGTTTTTACGATAACATAAAAAGGGAATAGCGATTTAAAGGGATGTTTCGAATTTAAGTAACATGTATGAAAATAGGGTTATCTTTACTCTGACGTACAAAGTCACCAGTCTACAGTCAATGCTTTAACATCAACTACATACGGATTTCTTTAAATATTTTACAATTCAAAATAGTAAAGGGAGTAAAAAGCAGTTTCTGTGAGCATCGTAGCAGTCAATACGTCAGCCAATCGTCGGTCGCTGTCAATCCAATGAATGTTACATGACAAGTCATTCGGAGACGCGAGCGGTTTGTCAACCCGTAACACAAGAGGTAGGTACCTTGCTCTGAAACACGAGATAAATGTATTTAAATTGAATCTTAAGACAGGTGATGGATAAAATTTATCTTATATGTCAGTTAGTGCTGACAAACTTTGATTTGATTGAGTGTTGAGGGTTTTATCGAATTTCTAGTAAATAATTGGGTACTAGAGCATGATTTTGGAATATGATTTCAGCAATATGGTGACTCTGGGAGCTTAATAACAGTCTAATAATGTAAACATAACCTTTAACTATGTAACGAGTTCCTAAACAGTCGCCTAAACACTATTATTTAATGCCAACCCAGTTGATTTGTAACCTGCATTATATTACGAGATAATTCCGAATCTGTATATATAAAGTTTCATAAATCACGATCAAATTAACGCAGTCGCAGTGTTTCAAAGGCCACTAAATTCTAACTTATCAACTCGAAGCCTAAATCAGAGGGCGAATCACCACCTCTTACCGTATTAGTTTAGTGTAAAAAAGAAGAGATGGAGCTATACAGGACGTCTAACTGCATCTCTTTCCCACACTGAATTAAGCTTAAAGCAATACTGAGATAGTGGTAGGCTGTCATTACCTATTTCCTACGCATCTAATACATTTACAAACGCTTCAATATTTTAGTTTTAAATGCGTTTTATCACGCGTTAATGTCAACTAGGGTTTAATGGTCGAAAGTTGTCCCGTTTAAACCGGATCGAAGCGGTTACAGGCAGTTTTTTAGCGCCGTTATGTATCTGGACGACATTTGAATATGGAATAAGAAATGCCTTGGAATTATTGGTAAGCTGTTGGAGCAAACAAATAAATAACACCTCGTTCTTTAATTTCATGTAAACAAAGTTCTAGGAATAAACGTTTTTATTCAAAACTTTATCAGTATCTAATTATATTTAGTTAGGAGAAAATTAGTAAAGCTATTTGCAATTTCATCCGTAGTTGAATATTTTAACGGAAAATTTTGTTTCGCAGAAACACTCATGTTATTAGGATCGCTTGTAATATCATCCATCAATTATTTCTTCTAGTTTCCCAAGTATTCTACTGGGAATATCTTAAAAACCGTATTGATTTTCATGGTAGTTTTCAGAGAAATACCACTTTTAAGATAAGTCGTTCTGAGAATTTCAATTTACGTAATCGCCTATTGTAGACAATTTAAGCAATAAATGTTTTAAAGTTTATCTACGCATATTATCACCCAATGCGGAAAGTAACACTTTTTGCACCCTAACCGAGAAAAATAAAACTCTCAAATTACGCCAACATCTTACATCCCGACAATATCACAAACAACGCTGTTGAACATTCGGCGCGGGGCCCACCCCAATTCCGTCCCTAACCTACCCCAAACGGACGCAAGACACGTCTGTGTGCCCCAAACGCACACAACCAACTGAACACCTTGCGAATGACGACACGGCGAATTTCGAACGACTTCTTTTTTTAATTTTTATGTTTGTTCTTGTTTACAATTTTTGACAGCTGCGTTTTTTTTTCTTTTTACACAATGTTGAGGAAGGTTATTTACATTCGAGTTCTGTTATGTTATGTAATTGATCATGACATTGCGATCGCGAGGTTACAGCGTAATACGTAATCGTGTTATCATACTGTACGATTAAATCACTACATTTCTAGATGTTAGTGTAGTGTAGTACAGTTACTTAACTCGAAGAAAACTAGCTTAGCGGTTGCATAACGCCAAAAAACATGTCCTAAATTCTCGGTAGCTTACTAACGGTGAAGTTGTAGCTAAGTATGCGCTACCAAAATGCTTACATCAGTGTATTTGTATGCAGACGAAATAGGTCGTTTGCCTTGACGAATGTCAGTCGGAATGTCTACGGGACAATGTTTTCCGCTGACGGCTGCCGTATCTTTAAAAGATTAGCTTGAGGCTAACTGATCACTTGGGTCTTATGTCATGCCCGCCTACGGACTTTGTCTGGGACTGTTGTTACAATGCAAAACACATGTTTTATACAGCTTTTGGCAGATTTTAACAACTTAATTTACTAGCAAAATAGTTTTAATTCTAAACGGAATATTCATAGCCCTACTACAAACGATTAATCCCTTTTAAAACAACAATAATTCTTTATAAATACCGTCTTATATGACTCGTCAAAAACATTCATTGTGTTTGTGAGCCGACCCATATAACGCGCGGATGTATGCGTGCCCTACATAAATACAAATTAAACCCTCCCAATTTGTGTGCGTGCCGCGCGCTCGTGTGCGTAGCTTCTTCGCTCGGAATTCCAAGTTTGAAATTGGAATGAATGACGGTTAGGTTACTGACCTACGCCAATGGCAGGCTGTTCGTTTTTTTAAATTATGTTTTTTTTAATGTTTTTTTTTTTCTCGGATGAGAAAACTTTTGTAATTGAAAACGCACTTTGTAACTTGTCTATAGCCAGTCATAGACAAATTAGAAATTTAAAAATGGCTGAAATTATTGCGTAATATTATTTAAAGGAAAAATTATGTTTTGTTGTGTTTCACCTGCCTTACTAAACTTTTAAGTTAAGTATGCAAGTAATTGGCGTGTAACTTTAAGTCATAACTTGAGGTCCTATTCTAGAAAATTGGCGCGTCAATCGGGTGACAGGAAGGAAACTTGCAGAATAAATTCTCAAGTACTTAAATTGTCATCGCCATTTTGTATGCCGTACTTTTTTATTTGTACTTAGCTATGAGGAAAAGGATTTGCGTATTATGCGTAAGGTGCGTAGTAGTTTCAATTGATAAGAAAATTGAGGAAAATTATTGTCTTGTTTAATTAGTACATTCAGTATCGGTAATATAGCATAAGCATAATCGGTAATATACGGCTGAATTAATTATGTTCAGTCGACCCAATATACGCTAAAACTTTTTGAAAGAATGGAGTCAGACTCTTAGCCGTGTGATTTCACAATTTTGGTTTTTCTCAGGAAACATCTTTGGTACTCTTTTTTTATTCGACAGACAAACTCACCGTGGCTGAGAATAAGCAGATATTAATTATTCAACCGATTTTAACAATTGAGGTGTTGCCGATGTTGTCGACTTTTCTTGTCATTAAAGTGTCACATCCCCATGACATATGGACAAGTATTGTGACAATTATAACTAAATGCGAGTTTCTTTTCACTTAATAAAAGAACCCCCGAAGGGTTAGGCAGGCAGTGTGGTAGCATAGTAGGAACACTCACATTTCTCTAGTTATGTTTCCCTAATACATAGGACAATGGGACAACCGTCAGAGTTACTACTGAGTAAACTTTTCTGTTAATTTTTCACTGGTTTTATTTAGTCTAGATATTTATTAGTTTGTTATTATAGAGTTTATTATTCGATCTCATTACAAACGATTGTGTAATCTTGGTAGAAGATTCTTGTGTTAGGATCTTAGCGGTCTTATTACCATGTTGTTGGCTGGACTGGAATGTTAAGCAGTGTGTTATTAACGCTGGAAACAAGCGTTAGGCCAGTGGAAGAAACTTGTATTCATATTTCCTACAGTATGTGAGTATTAAAAGATTTTTAATGTAGGTTGATTGGTGTTTTTTTTAAGTTGGTCAATAATAACGTTTAATATTTGATACAATTCTTATTTAGGGCCTATGCAAAGTGACAGTATATCAGTGATAACGATGAAATGTCAAAAATGAAATTGACAGTTGACAGTGACATCCGAGTAGTTAGGTACCTACCTATGCTACGAGAGGCTTAATAATCTGGGTCTTGTTGAAAGTCGTAGAAATGACTTAAAAACAATGGCCACTTACAAGGGCGCACTGAAGAGGCATCTTAATTAGTGAGAATTGATAAATAATTTATTTTAACAAAAAATTATAAGAAAGTTGTTTGTAGACCACTATCCTTGCCAGTTAATTTAAACAATGGCATTACGCGAATCTTGACATGATAGTTACAATATATTTCGTTTTTCCTTCTTAAAATAAAAATAAATAAATTGAGTTTATATTTTTGCATTAAAATCCCCTTTACATATTTCGCACAGACATTACCGAAATCCAAACTTCCGGTTTGAAAAAAACCTCATCCTGGCCATGGTTCCGTAGGTCGCGTTTCCCTATGCGTGCGCGAGTGAGACAGAGGATACGAAATCCTTCGTGTTAGTAAGCGAGAGCGTGAGGGCGACGACCTTTAAAACAAATCGTTGTAGAAAGGGTTCGGTTTCAGTAGCGTCCGCAAATTAGGCGGTAATTATATTTTTAATTCCTTTTTTCGGCGGTTTGGATCTGGCAAGCGTAATTTTTAAATTTTATGAGATTATTTTAGGCACCATGCTACTGATGAACAACGAGGCAAAATGTCTTGAGGAAACTCTAAAAAAACTGTATGTTTATATTAGGTACGTTCTGGGGGCCTCTAGAAGTCTGATTTCCTGATATAAGTCTAAGTAAGTAGGTTCATGTTTTCTACCTCGCCGGTGGTCAAACCACAAAAGTTCACTGCCAGACGCTGTGAAATTGATAAACGCGAGATTCCAAGTTCTTATGATGGATGACTGTTAATCTGTAGCATGAGTTTTTTAACTTAGATGACTGATTTTGATTACTAATAGAAATAGTTTTGCTCTATTTTATGTTAAAGGATTTTGATCATAAATTCTATGGTGACAGTATAAAGTGCAGTAATTTTAATAACAATAATTTAACTGCATTAATCACTCACAAAAAAATACTAGTTGCATGAATCACAAATAACTTTATAAACAAACATGCATAAATCACGCCTTTTTCTCACAGGGGTGGGCAGAAACTAAAGAACGTCACTTGCTACGATCCTTACTTACTCTTTTTGACGTTCTTCCACGTTCATACTATCGTCTATCTGTTCTTAAACGACTTTAATAAATTATTATAATACAAATGGTGTTATTTCTATGCTACCAGTACATTTATCTAGGCGCACCCTATTCCCTAGCTTCGATTCGGGCTAGACAGGGACCTAGGCGAAAAATTACTAGGGTGCACACACACTAACGTAAATGCCCCGTTATTGTTGTTTGTGTGTGTGTGACTTTAAATGTGTGAGTGGAGACCGTTTTTTTGTGTATTTTTATTATTAGCTGACACTGCTATTTGCTAGTAGGTATCTATACGTTTTCGGTGTTTAAGTTAATTACACGCACTTTAAAATTTTATTAATTATGAAGTAATTTGGAATTTTTTTATTAAAAAAAGAAAGGAAATATTACAAAGGTGTCCGAACAAGCTAGGTAATTACGTAACAAAACGGCACACTGAAAAATAACAATTAATTTTGAGCCTTAAACCTTGAAAAAACATGAACATTTGTCCAATAAACCAATTCCTAAAATTCCATATTTCGGCACCGAATAAAATATTAAGCCTTGAAAAAATACTGTAACAACAAAAATGTTGTATTTCCTATAATCCTCGTACGAGCCAGTGGAACACGTCCCGATACGGGTGTCGTCACTGCACAGATAATAAATAAATCGTAGGCTGTGTGTGAATATCGCCTGTGCTCGATGGAGATTTCAAGGTCTCTTTGGTTTGTCTTCCCGTTTTCAATTCTTGAATAAGAAAATTGTTAGTTTGTGACCATGACATAGTTACACTCTTTTTTGATGTTGGTTGCATTATGTTATGTGTATTTAGTTCTTATCAATCACTGTCTTGAAATTGTTATGCAAAAAAGACGTTTGAGAGAAAATGTTCTATATCGAGCGCAAAATCTTACTGTATGTGACCATGTCTGAGTTTGTCTTAAACCTTACCAAACGAATCATAATTAAAATATAAATTATGAAACAACTTCACCCAGTACATCATCATGTTCCTGCTCTAATATATTTTTTTTGCGATTAAGAAATATTTATTTTTAGTCGATACAACCCGTCTTTTTCATCCAACCATCTGGACTCTCTTTATTTGCCATCATCTCAGTCCATTCCGACACGGTTGGCGCAGTGGCTGAGCGATTGACTGCCGCGCTTCGTGTTGCGGGTTCGATTCCCGCACGGAACAAATATTTGTATGGCCTACATTTAGTTGTTCCGGGTCTGGCTGTTTATGTATGTGAGCTTAAATGTCTGTAAACGCACCCACGATACAGGAGAATTTCCTGGTGTGGTGCAAGGTTTAATATAAAAAAAAATAAAAAAATCCCTTCCTTCATTCCTCCATTTCCTTCATTCTCCCAACTATATTGCGCCCAGCAGCTCGGCTTCTAGTCTGATCTCCACAACCCAGTTAGTACTGGGTTATGCGATACCTCTTAGTAAGAATGGCTGTCAGACTTTCAAGCCACTGACTACCATAATATCTTTCACACAACCTACCCATCCGTTTTCTTTAGCCTTTTCTTATCCTTTCACTCATCAGTTTCTCACCAAAACCGACACAATGCACCCCGATCCTTATCCCACCTCCTTTAACACAATATCCTATCCATTCCCTTCCATCTCCGCGTTGTAATTCGGCATTGTACTACCAACCAACGTATATGTACGTCTGTATGTTACAGCCATACCTCTGCCCATCCAGATAATTATATTACGCCAGCTTACAATCAATATCGGTCTCAGCAGATCTATAGGTATTAGAAGATAGGAGTGGTTGGTTGGGGAGTAGTGTTGAGGATGTTTAGTGGGTTTTGGAGAATGGTCGTGGAAATTTAGCTGGTGGTGTCGTTGTATTGAAAATGTATGGCCTAAACCATAGGTTTGGTAGGTAGGTTATGTAATTGTAATTCTGCTCAATGCTTGATTCTGGATTTTGGTCCTTCGAGCCGGATACTCAACTTGTATTCGCTACATAATCTCTAAGTATTCCTTCTGAGAACAGGCACGATGTTCATAAATAGTAAAATGAATAAACTTACCCAAAGTAAAGAGTATCATGTAGCTAAACTAAAGCAAATAAAAACCTAAAATCAAAAAAAAAAACATCAAAATGGCAATTTAAAGGAGTGACAGTCTGTAAAATTATCAAAATGTATTTTGCTTGAACTCAATGTCTACGATAAAAAAATCGGAAATATCGTGATATCTGCCAACTTACACCAGGCTCACATGGTGGATGATAGTCCTCTTCCTCTCATAGAGAGGAGGTCCTGGTTCCGGTTCTCCAGCAGAGTGAATGCTCCCCGATGTGAGGTTCTCCTTCTTCTCGAATCTATGACTCAGATTTGGTCTGAGGAGTACGTAGCAACCTGGACAGCTCTGTCGTTTGCCTCATTCAAGTCCTGGAGGGAGCAATTAGATGCGTATGTGTGTATTAATTAAAAATATCCAAACTAATTTCCGCTGATAGGAATTTCAAAAAGTTAACATTGAGTAATACATGTAAGATGCGTGGCTAGTGTATCAACGAGTTACAGCAGTCGCCGACGGAAAAGTTTAAATAAAGAATGGAGTCGTTCGGTTCGAAAGGTCTTTGTTGTTTATGAAGAATTTATTGTACCTAGTGTTATTAGTTTATACATGTATTAGATTAAGATCATCATCATCATCATCATTTCAGCCGTAAGACGTCCACTGCTGGACATAGGCCTCCCCCAAGTGACACCACATTAAGATTAAGATCCTAGTTATATTATTACAACTAAATCAAAGTATCAAAGTGGAGGCTCTTCGGAGAGCAGATTTTAAATTCATCCCTTTTTGCCGACAATTACGAGGAGCTCGTGGCTAAATAATAACAGCCACTCGGGTCGGTTAAACTGTGCTTGCCTAGGTTGGTCTGTGATTAATCCAATAAAAATGAAATTAGGAAAAAATATAACTATGCTTCAAAGTTACAAACAGAACAAAATGTGAGAAAAAAACGCCAATTTCAAACTTAAAGACCAAATGGTGGAATAACGCACAATGGTGCACTTTAAGCACTAAGTGCGGAGACCAAAACCCTTAACATAGAAACCAACTATATTGGACACTTCTTTTCACAAGTCCAACATAAATAATCACATATTTAACCTTATGTCTATATTTCCAATTACGCGACTTCTCCGGTCGGCCATAATCGTCGCGGAATAGCGCCAGAAATGGAGTAGTTGTTGAGCTTATATTGTTTTTGGATGTCAAGTTATTGAGTTTGTGTAAATTTATTGTGTGTCCATTGATCTTGAGCTGCATCCAGTTGAACAGCAAGTTGATCACAACTGAGCTAGGTAATGGTGGTGATCTAAATATGGTGAAGGAAAACATAGTAAAACTGGCATGAACTTGAACAATAAAGATGGCCTCCCTTATAAAAATAGGAACCATGTGACCATGTGACCCAAAAAACATCATCAAATCTGCGGAGTTTCGTTAGCTAGTTTTATATGACCTTGTAGGTCTACCTATCCAAGATTTGGACAGATGCCTCAACTAAGCAGTGGTGGAGTCATATCGAACTAGCCTATTTTAAAGACTTAGCCTTTTATGGTTAAGTTATATTATTATAGCATGTTCACAACATGTCACTACTAGTACTATCACCAAAATATTATTCTGACCACCCACCATAATGACTACTCTTGTGAATTTCTAAAAATCTTCTTCTAAATATTTCGTCTCCACCCCTTCCCTAGTTTCAATTCAGTTCACTAAATTGGCATTTGTTAATTAGATCAGAACGGTTTAATAATTGAACGTGAGCGAAATAAGAACTGAAAGAGTGAGGGAGACAAAGGATATTTAGCCTCCTATAATTACCATATGCGGGACAGAGATGGGTAGAGAAGATAAAAATACTGGGTTTTAATGTGAATTGGAAAAACTTGTGGTCGAAAAGGTTTTTCTTGTTGAAGTAATTAGAAAATAATAGTGCGGTTTTAGATATTCGATATGCCAAATACCCCCAGTATTGGGGACTATTATGCAGTTTTAAATCTGTGTAAGACTAATGACCAAGGCTCGTTGTTTATTTATTTGTATGAAAAGTAACCTTTGAACTACAATAGCAAAGTAACAGGCTAATGTAATTTGATTGCATTTGCCTTTTTCACGACTTTTCTAATAGAATCTAACGTCGGTACTAACATTAGTAATTCATCTTCTGGACTCTAAAAAGTGCAATTTTGTCGAAAAAAACAAAATTGACAAATTTTCGCCTTTTAAATAAGCAGAAAATGCATGAAAACTATCTTGCAATTTTTAGATTGTCTCCTTTTGCCATATGGTTTTGATAAATCAATGTCTTGACAGTGACAACTTCTTCTTTCTTCTTCTTCAACCTTCTATAATGGGTGTAAAAAAAAACCTTTCACGAATCCGGAAGGCACCACTAGGTTCATTGCGATATTTTTCTTGTTCTGGACCATACCTCGGAACCTTCTAGTTACGGAGATATTGGAGGTTAAATTTCCCATTTCAAAATATACAAGGTGTAGGTAAGTGGACATTTACAACTTGTATTTCTTCGAAATCTATCTGAATTTCCAACACTGCTCATCAATTTTCAACACAAGATTTATTTATTTATAACTGCTTAGACTGATGAAGATGAAACACCCATATTCGTACAGCAGCCTTTATCAGTCAATGGCCTGCACACACCACGGTATCTAGTTCAATGCGAGCCCTAGCGCTAATAACACCGTAATCAGAGACGGGCAGATGCTCCTGTTCGCCGGAATCTGGGTCTGTTACCTTCGGTCTTGTAAGATTATGTAGTAAAATCATTAAAGTCATCTATTTATCTATACAGGGTGAGGTACATTTTTTTTTTTTTGCAATGGCAATAGTGCCGATGTTGACAATTCTGCTTGTTACTATCAGATGAACTAAAGAGGAACGTGTGAAGTATAAAATTAAATATTTTTTGTACACACATAGTGTGACAATCTTCTCACTATACAATGGATTTTGGGCAGGCGCAATTATGTTATTTTTCTGAGTTTGATTTCCCATTTCGAATAAATTTGACTGTTTTAGAGAATTTTTTAGGTTTTATCTTTAGACACTATTAAAATAAACTGTTTAAATCCAGTCATTTCAGAACACACAACCAAATACTGAAACACACTTTTACCTATACTTATCAAAATGTATCTTATTATATGTTCTTCTCTCAAAACACAAAAACAAGCGATCAGACAGACACAAAAAGAAACAAAACACAATCATCGTTCGATCTTTAAAATTCGTTTCTTAACCCTAGCTAGCTTGCAAACTAAAATGAACTCAGAATTAGAATACTTGGGTCGCATCCGAATTGGCTCATTAAATTACAATAGATATTGTTTCGCGTACCATACATACATACAGCATAGGTTAGATTAGCATAAAAGTTTGAAGCTGTTGTTGTGAAAGATCAAGCTGGTATGTTTTTGTTGTTATAAAAACAGCTATCGAGAATTAGGAGTACGTAACTTGAATCTTTGTATGTTAAAGTGGCTATTTTCTGGGATAACTAACACCCCATATCCTTTTTTAAAAGGACAAATTTGTTACTGAAATCATTAATCATTTTTCAGTCGAAAGTTGCTTTCATTGAGTAAGCAACACTACCTGAAAACATGTTTTAGTAACTGTGTTCTAACTAATATTATACTTAAAGTTATGAAAGGTGTTTTATTTTCCACAGGTGAGTATTAAACTATGCTTAAGTAGAGAAATATGTATCCCACACTAGAGATTGAAGCTGTCAAAGAAACTAAAAATCCCAATGCAAGTTTCCTATCAAACTTTAATTTAAATTAGAATTCCGTAGGTACCGCTCCCAAAGAATATGCTAATGCCTTCACAATTCGAAAAACATTCCACTTTCATTCATTCACTCACTCAAACTTCAACAAAATATTCCACCACTTTCGAATAGTTTTAAACCTTCATTTCGTCCAATCGATTGCCGGCTCCCCGACATAAGAAAGAAGTCACTTTGCAAAACAAAAGGCTAAAGTCCAAAGAAAAAGTCCCAATTACGCTCCTAGAACACCCCCCTCCACCCCCTGTCGTTCCCCCTGACCGCTCTTCCCATTCCGCTGACGACCCCTTGTTCCCCCGTCAGGGGTGGGTCCCAGTGACAGCGATTAATCGCTTATTGATATTAATGTTACGGTTTATCTTGGTTGATTTTTTTAGAGAAAAAAAGTAGTTATTTATTTAAGGACAATTAACAAAGCATATACCTAAAAAACAAGTTGAAGTACTCATATTATTTTTATATTTTATAGTGTAGTCTTAATTAAAGGCTACCACGGCATGCATTAAAGATAGCAGTAGGAAATGCTGTTACAAAACAGATATCTGGAAATGCGTCGGTCAAAACTTCTATTTAAAAAATTATTACAATTATTCTAAAAAGAGTGAGAGAGAACAGAGAGTGTCAAAGAGTGTCCATGGAGTTTCTTGCCCGTTCTTCTACATAGAGATCTACGTTATGGAATGGACAACTACAGTACTTTCACAGTTTTTGTGCCTTGTGACTGGGACTGTAGCTATATTTCATTGTTGTCTTTGTTTCGACAATTCAAAAGTGCCTGTAACTGGCCTACTTGAAATAAATGCTTTGATTTTGATTTCTAAGTTATCCCAATTTGTTTATCTTCGTAATCTCAGTGCTTACATAATTTTAATTTTCATAAGGAAATAAGGTCCTTGCACCCTAAGTCTTTACACACGTTACCTTTAATATATTTTTCGCCACAAAATCAGCTTTACCGGCTAGTGCCTCATAAATACATAATATCATAAAATATACAGCCTGGATTATATAAAATCACCGTAAAGTATGTTAAGCACTGTGTAATTACAATATTTAAGTACTTGCTCGTAATCGTAATTGATGTTTACGAGTATTGCGACATAAAACTAAATGTTATCCGTCGAAAGCTAGAGGTAAAGTAAAAAAAAAATCAAAAAACGATAAGGCCATCCAATAGGATATTTTCAAAGATTTACAGACGAACCTGTAACCCTTTCGTTTGTGAGATCTTGTGACCAACTTACTGTCTGTCGATATCTCGTTTGTCTAACACTTTTTAACAAAAATATAAAAGTTATTTGGGACTCTTTATCAAATATGGATCTTGATTTTGTTGCAACATCTTTCAAAACACACTACCAAACCTCTTGTGTGAATAATTTACCTACTTATGAAAAATATGTAAGCCGTCTTTACCGACATTTATCTCATTAAACATCTAAAAAATAATAACAAAACCAAACTAAAACTCAAATTAAACCAACCGCTACTCATGAATATTTAAATCCCCCGCTAGCACTGAAGCCCGACCTTTTCCCCAAAGAGTTTTATTGCACTGTCCGAGGAAGTAATTTCGTAGGTCAGGACTTTTTACTTTTTAAGAAAGTTCATTTTCTTTAGCTAGACATTTTTCTAGCAATATACACCGAACTAACCTGGGTGTTGCTTTGAGAACTTGTGAATTGCTTTATTTCCAAAGTAGTTTTGGAGTTTTTAAGGCAATTTGTAAGTTTAAGTGAGTTTCGGAGATAAATGATGAATTTTATTGTTATGTTTGTAGGGAGAGTTTTTTGTTTATAAGGGAGAAGTTTAATTACAATTAGGTGTTAATGGATGCAGCTCAGTCAGCCACTCGAGTTAGCCGTGTGAAATACTGCTATACAGCTGTATCAGATTAGACTCAACATAGTTGGGTAAAGGCAGGCAGATGATGATGAGACACAGGACAGAGTCTATTGCCAATACTCTCAAGAATTTGACAAACTCAAAGCATTTCTTCTCTTCTATTTCTATTTTTAACTCTAAACCTTCCTGTGATAGAAGTGGGTTTATGTCTATGATGCATCTGACAGGCTCCCATCTCACAGCATGTCCACCAGTCCAACGGCAATGCCTGTTGAGCTTTAGCGAGTTTTCCAGTCAGCTGGTTGTAAACATTTATGACATCGTAAGACATGATAAGTAACTTATTTAACTTGCTGACAAACATACATTATCTTTTATCTTTGATACCGTATTTGGTTAAATAAAACACTTAAGCAACACAACCATAACAATATCCATCAGTCTGAAGGTCTGCCACCGAATTATTTACTGACCAAATTAACTCAGTATACGGCGAAAATCGGAACTAAATTAAAATGCATTAAGTTTGACACGTCGTTGACGTTTCGACGTAGACAGTGGCGCCGCTATCAAGTGTAATGTTGTGTTGGTTGTGAGCATTATGTCTGCTCTGACCCAGTTCAATTGGCGTGAAGGTTCATGGACAAAGCTTTTGTTTTTACTTAGGTCTGTGTAGTAGTACAAGCAGACCGATTTATTTTTAATCTTAGTATGTAAACGAAGGTAAAAGAATGATGTTGAACTTTTATGGAGTGTAATGAAATAATGACAAACAGTACTTTATTACCCAGTCAGTGGCTTGTGGAGGTCAGACAAGCAGTCGTTACATGTAAAATACTAGTATTTAGCTGTAATCGGGTATGTTCTAAGCGAACTCCAAATAGTTGAGCAGATAATGTTGATATTCTAATATAATATTCAAACAATTATGACTTTTTAGTAACTGTTGATATTCATTATTTGACAGCTTCATCAGTTACCTTAGCGCTCTATATTAGTGTAACACTACCATATGTGTTCCAGCCTAAATAATAAAATTGATCTTTTTTAGTATCTCCAAAGAAATGGTCTTACAACAACACGTTGCTGAATAAAAGACAGCATATTTAGCCATAGTAGCTACTTTGAAGTACAATATTACTGTTTATAGTGTGACACTTGTCTCTTTTAAATATCCATAGCATCGTAGTCTCTATCGCATCGCTTTCACTGTAGCAATATCCTTATGAGTGCACTCAACCTATACATAATTTTATATTTGTATATAGGTATGTATGTGTCACTCTTTGTCCTTTTTTCGTCCGGCCGTTTATTTGTTTGTTTCGCTAATGAATTATTGAAATTATTTCGAGAACACCGACATACTTTTTATTCAGTTCAGAAATGAGGGTATTGTGTTATTTATTTTTAAATGAAACGGAATATTGAGTTGTGATCGTGTTATTTTTAACAAATTGTGTTATCGAATATCAGTTATTTTGTGCTTTTAATTGTATGTTGTATGTATTGTATAAAGTATTCTGATTTAAAAGAGTGTCCATGGAGTTTCTTGCCCGTTCTTCTCCATAGAGATCTACGTTAGGGAATGGGCAACTACAGTACTTTCACAGTTTTTGTGCCTTGTGACTGGGACTGTAGCTATATTTCACTGTTGCCTTTGTTTCGACAATTCAAAAGTGCCTGTAACTGGCCTACTTGAAATAAATGCTTTGATTTTGATTTTATGTGATGGTATGCGTACATGTATGGAGATTCATCATCATTCTCTTGCCCTTATAGCATTTTATTTGGGGTTGGCGCAGCATGTCTTCTTCCTCCAAACATCTCCATTACTCGTCATCTCCACAGACACCTCCTTTCTTGCCATATCATCATTGACACAGTCAATCTATCGTTTCTTTGTCTTTGAACATGTATGGAGACTGTTGGTAGATTTTTTAAGTGTTATTTTTATTGTAGCAACCCTTTAATCTATAATATAAAAATGAATTCCTGAATTTGTTGCTAAGCGCAAATCTCGAGAGCAGCTGAACCGATTTCGCCATTTTTTTTTATAATATTCCTTGAAGTACAAAGATGGTTCTTACTTAGACAAAAAATTAAAAAAATTGCCTGAAAAAAACAAAAATAATAAATAAAGAATCGTCTGTTAGGCGGTACGAAGTTCAGTTCGGTCAGGTAGTATTAAATAAAAATTGAACATGTATCTTGTACTCCTGAAACTCAAAGAAAGACAATAGGAACAGCTTGTTTACTCTCGGAAGACGAATTAGTGTTCGTTTTATGTTGTTTTTAGAGCATGAAAGGAAACTGTTGCCCATCCCTTACTTCACGGCATCAGTAGTATTAGACGTATAGTCCTATTAGTGCCTATAAAGGCGCTATGTGTGACCCCTGGCTGGCTTACACTCATGCACCTACAGGAAAGTCCGCTTAAGCAGAAGCCAGCCTCATAGGTTGACCTGCGAGATGCCATTCAAAAAAGAAACCTGGTATTTAAGCATGTGGAAAATCTTCTGCTCGTTTCACTAGGTTTTTGTAGCTTACACCGAGGTGATTGCCTAGATAAAGGGTAGCTGCTGGAAGTGCTGGGTTTGTCAACGGTCCAGCACAGAAAATTATAATTTTAACAGTGCGATACTTAGCAAAATTACACGCCTCTAATTCCCGAAGGTTTAGGCTTACTACTGAGAAATTCCTGATGGAAAAACCAAATAACAATTTTATGTGCCCGTTTCGGTCGAACCTAGGACTTCAAGCTCAGCAGTCGCGATTCCGACCACTACACAAACGAGGCAGTTACGACGTAGGTTGATGATTCATTAGCATTTATTATATAATATACAACTAAAGAAAAAAACAATGTCACATAACCTGAGAAATAGATATAAAAACAAACTTATAGTCAACAGCGTACGCACTAATTATTGTAGAAAGACCATATTACATGAAGGAGTCCATCTTTTCAATGGATTACCGGACGATATTAAAGAGTGCGAAAAAGTGAATACATTTAAAAATAAACTTCAGGAACATATATATACATTATAACTTCTAATACTCTGGAGGAAATTGTATTGTACTGTTTTTAAAACTTATTACTTTGTATCTTATTATAAGCGGACTGTATGTTCTTATGAGAAATAAATTTCTTTAAACCGATATACGTACAGTCCATTCAATAGGTCTGGTGATAATTTAATAAGTTCCATCCATAACATTGTTACAAAAGGAACAGCAAACCTAGTAACTCTTACTGGAATGTCCTTACATTTCACCAAAACAAAATGGCGGCGCAAACGTCAATATTCAAACTAATTTTCGGTTTGCCACAGAACTGCACTTGACTGTGATACGTTATCACTGTTATCACGGCTGATAACAGCCCGTATTAGCATTTTATCAGCTTATGTGTTACTTATGTACGTAGGTTAGGTATTATGCTGATAAGTTGAGTGTGCATATATACTATACATGCAGATAGATAATTTGAGTTAGTCTATTTATAAGATTGGAATTCTTGAGGGCCGTTGAAAAGATTTGGTGGTGAATAGTTGTGCTGCCTCGTTGATCGTGGTCGAAAGCGCGACTGCTGAGCATGAGGTCCTGGGTTCGATTTGTGTGTTGTTGGGTATTTCCATTAAGAATTTCTCAGTAGCAACTACAGAGCTTGGATTTGTGCAGGGTTGATGGCAAAACGCGTTAGAGGGCGAGCTTATAAGGCTCGCCCTCTTTTACTTGGGACTTAAATATAACTGGCGAAATGTGGGTGTACCTACTATTAGGTAAACCTCTGTCTAGCCCTTCGGGGTTAAATGCGTGATGTAACGTTATGATTCATCAATCTAGTTTGCTCTTGGGGGGAATCCTTCGTAGACAGATTGACTATTGTATTTTGTTGCTGGTGGTCAGAAAGACTATACTGTACTTGCCACCTCTCTCTCTCTTTGTCTGTTACACTGTTGATGAAATACGACAAGCATTCTATACGGTGACTGGTAATTAGTGACCGATACTTAAACACGTGATTAAACTCATGATAACAAACAACTTTCCCAAAGAAACATTTTTTTTTATGCGAGTAGGTATAAAAAATGTTTCTGACCTATCAGCTGTTAGCCGCGTGACGCCGTTCTGTCTCATTACTATCGTACCGTGCAACAGTGGGTAGGCAGAGACAGAACGGCGTTACGCGGCTAACAGCTGATAGGTATAAAAGTGAACAAGTATAAAAAAAGTTTCTTTGGGAAAGTTGTTTGTTATCATGAGTACAATCACATGTTTAAATATGGGTCACTAATTACCAGTCACCCTATATCCCCCATCACAATAGGGACTGCTATATCTCATCATCTTCATGCTCTTGTCCCATGTTACTTGTGGGCGGCGCACCGCGTTTTTTCTTTCATTCTCCCCTGTCAACCGTCACGCAATCATTTAGAACTTTTTCTTTCATATCATTCCTCACACAATCCATCCATCGCTTCCTTGTTCTTCCTCTCCCTCTTCATCCATCAACATTTATATTTTTCACTCTTTTAGTCACATGCTAGTCGGCTCTCCTCATCACTTGTCCATTGCCTTTTAACTTAACGTATATGGCGTAACTTTCAAACTTCCTCTAATATACTCGTTCCTTACCTTATCCATTCTTGTCACGCCACACATCCACCTCAACATTCTCATCTCCGCTACATGCAATCTTTTTTCATCCATCTTCTCCACAGTTCAGCAATAGGGACTGCTGGATCAAAATAATGATCATAATGGCCCATATTTTGGACATTGCAAACGGAGTTCTATTTTCAGGTATTTTCGAACTGTCAAAAAAACAATAGCTAGTAACTTTCAGTTGGTCGTTCTGAAATATGATCATTTTTATAAACAGTCTTTTGTTTCAAAATTGAAACTAAGTAAGTACTTCGCTCTCCAAATAGGTACCTAGAATTCTCCAGATCATTCATAAATTACACTTACAGCACCTGATAACACTGATAACAGTTAAGCTTATGATGTCTAATTCGTTTGAAATTTCTGTTAATTTGTTTGTGAATGATAAGATATCAGAAACGTCTTACATTGCGTCAGCCGTCTGCTTGTCTGTGGATACTAGACCTTACATATACCTACACACTTATTATGACCTAAAGAACATCACACCAGTTGACCTCGAACTTTAGGTAGAGATGAGCTACACATACATTTCGCTTGTTATTTTAAAGTTCAATGTAATAGCGGTAACATGTATACTCACGCCTTTTTCCTTGGCTCAGAATCTTCTTTATTCTTGGATAATCCTTTTGTTCTCTACCACAATAATTGGCCTTCTATCACAATTTATTTAGGACGCGGAGCAGTTGGACTTCTTCTCCCATACATCTGTAAAAGCCGACATATCAGTATTCACTTCTTCTTTAACCAGCGTCGGGTGGTACACCCTGTGTTGCCATCTGGCATTATGGAGAGGTGAAGCCCTTTTGGCATTATTAGTTTATCTATTTTGTATATTATTTAAGGTGTTTTTGTTTTTAATGTCAAATAAAAACAATTTTCTTTCTTTCTTTCACTTCTTGTCTATCGACATTATCTTTCACAGACTCCATTCATCATTTTCTAGGTATACCCCCAATCCTTATAGCCTCCACATTCAGCCGTGATTTGTGATATGATGACTTTTCATACACAGTCAATTTATTACCTACAGTGACTCAAATGCATGTATGTAGGTATATACGTAGGTAACAAGGTTCAATAGTTGATAGACCAAGTCATATCCGTTTGGTGATGACCAAAGATGTATAACTATCTGTTAACTAGAATTGATGTTGACGTATAGTTTGGACTGATTGCCTCGTTAATTTAGTGATCACAAACACGAATACTGAGCTTGGGTTCCTGTTGCCAATTCTGGGTGGGATAACGTTTAATGTGGTTTCTTCTTAGGAATCGTTTAGTAGTTCTTCAGAGTTTGGATCTCTGTGAGGCCGATGGGATTATACTGCTAAGGTTTCTTGTCATTACCTAAGTGTCTAAATTTAGGAGCAAAAATAAAATATCATGATGTGGATGTAATTCCATTTTTTCCCAGCATTTGTACTCTCAAATCGCAACCGTTGCGTGATGGCTGAAATATCTATGAACCCATAGTGGATGAAAGAATATATTTCATTAATTCTTAGGATAAACCCTTTTAAAAAAGGACCTCTTTTTCCTCTAAAAGGCTGACCTACTCTCTGTTGTCCTAACGAACCCACATCATTGCTCATATCAAACAGTTTATGCAAAGATCAAAATATTTTAACCCAAGATTTTCCTAACTTTATGTGTAGATACTTTAGATCTCCGATCTGTCTACTTATATCTGACCTTGGACACAGCTTGTTAGCTCGTAATGTTGTCGTAATGGTACCTGGGCTAGTGACAGATTATCTACATTAACTATAAGATTACACTACCAAATTACGTTGTTTTCTGTGGTTAGATAATCAATTATAATGAGTGGTATAGGAGCAGAGAGGTTTGGCGAGTTGGTATCACCTAGTTCCCTTAGCAAAAAACGGTGTATTTCATGTACTACCAATATATATAATAATGCAATGTGTAAGGCTCAGCTTTAGGCTCAAAGTTGTCCACAATTTTAGACACTAGTAAAAGCAACACAAAAAACAAATTTCCATGTTACATCGGAGTCCGATTTAAATTAATATTAAGATCTTTTATTAAAGATTTGAAAATAACATGGCTAGATTGCCTCCCCATTTTAAATGTTTTTATTTAACTATATTGGTCAAACGATACTCTTATATTAAGCTTTTTTTCTTCTTCTTTCATTGATCCAACGAAAAATCTCGGAAATGCTTTAATTGTTGCAAAAATTGTGTTTTTTTCTTGGTACGAGAATGTCACCGAAGTTAAGACTTAAAAGACTTTTTCCAACTGAAGACAATACAGTTCGTTTGACATACCAACTACCATAAGCACCATAACAGAACAATACCATGAGTACGTCAGTAATTTGGCTAGCTGTGACGGGTTCCCATGATAAAGCATCTCATGTGAAAATAATCAGACGGTGGCATGTCTTTGTACTGAAAAAAACATGTTTTTGACGATGTAAGTAGGTACAGCTGTTTGCGAAAACATGATGATTAAAAATGGCTAAAAACATGAGCTTGTCAACGCTTCGGAACGTTGGTTTTTGTTTGTACGCTGTGCCTGTGTAATTTTGGCAGGCTGAAAATTTAAAAAGCTGAGCTGTCATTGCTGTCAAGCTACTCTGATTAAAAAAATAGAAGTGGGCAAAGGAATGAATATTATACAGACGTGGTAATACTAATTTAGGATGTATGGTTGCTTTATTTATTTATCTTTTTAATTTATAAAAGTGTTGTTAAAATTGTTTAATCTATGTTTTCATTTCAACTTTTGCTTTACTTTGTTATTTTGTACTCGTACATTTTAATGTGTTAAAATTGTCTCTTTTATTTTTATAATTTTAGTAACTGTAATTGGGTGTAAACACAACCGTTGTAATTGAATAAATAAATTCAGGACATGAAATACTTTTTTGTTGAGTGCAACATTTTTTTTAAGAACATGCCTGTTTCAAAACATAATACTTTTCAGAATCATCAAAAGAAGGTTCAATGGTTACCTATTTTTTTGTATGACTATGCTAACTACCCAAATATGTTTTGATTGGTCCCAAATTAAACAAAAATCTTGCAATGGTGGCAGATTTTTAAATAAGCTAGACTACACTGGCACTTATTGACCGAATACAAGAGTCTGGAAAAATTATAAATTAATGAAGAAAATATCAAATAAGGTTACAACATCTAAAGTTATTTTAATTAATAAACTTTCTTAAGACAGTTCGAATGAAATATGTTTTTGAACTTCCGATGAGAAGCGTCTTGAAGTTTTTGAGTTTACTCAAGCGTTTCATCTAAAAAACTTACTTGTTTTGATATTGTAATTTACCTGAGATTCTGCTACATGCATTTTGTACTTATTTTTACAGAAAATTCATCTGTATTTTAAATAAAGAATGTTTCTATTTTTTTTTGCGAGTATTAAAAGGATCTTCACGATTTTAATAGTTCTTGTAATGGCGGAAATATGAGTTAGATAATGAAATGACAAAAAACAAACATAAATAACTTACATTCATCCAAAAAATATGTAACAAATATAACCGTAAGCAAACATAAGAACTGCATTAGGACTCCAACAGAAATTACGTAATCCTGCAGCTATAATTAACTTAATTACTACATAATAAACTAACAACATCGGAAAAGAAACTAAATCATCTTATCTTCAACAGGAAGGCTTAATTACTAATTAAATTAACACTTTCACGAAAACATCAACATCCATTCCAATCGACATAAACAATAAAAAACGGACAAACTTTCAAACAAAACAATTCACTATGGAAGCAATTAATATAATAAAACCTTCATTTAGGCCAAACAAACTACCGAGTCAGCGTTGAGGACGCACGCACAAAAATATATCTATCTCGTTCTTTTATGCGGAAAACTCCGCAATCTATCTCTTTCCCCCGTTCGAAATACCGTAAGCAAGTAGTGCGGTGGGCGGGCGTTGGGTTTTTTTTCACGGTTAGATAACGGCCCAAACGGTTCCGTATCTAAGGCCGTTCCCGTAACGATGTTGACTTTTGGCGACGATAAAGAACCTACACAAAATGGCGGTAATATGATTGGGTGTGTGTTGATGTTAATGTTAAATCGGTCAATATTTGTGGCATCCTTCGAGGAAATACGAAATGGTTGAGCAGGATCATTTTATAGTCACATTTTGAATGTAGATATTACTGTATTTTAATGTTATTTTTCAATTAACACAGAGCAAATGCCCGTATTGTTTTTTCATAATAAAAATGTGTTCAGAACACAAATTATACCTATTATCTTAGAATAAGTGGGTATAATAGGTGCATTCAGGGTCTTTACATACCCTAATCTATTATGTCCATAGACAATAACACCCAATGGATCATCATAACATGACGTCAATGACCAACTATTGAAAAACCAAGAAATATTGACAACACGTATACAATTGTTATGGCTTCCTTGATCGCCGCCATTTTTTTCTGTTTAATAGGAATTAATCATCGCTGCTACTCTGTGGTTGGCTGTTAGAATCAACACATTACCTAATTGGCCAGTTTTTAGTTAGTTTAGCTAGTAATAATAGGCAAAAGTTTCCTCCTCAGAATGCCCTATTTGGAATGCCCAGTTGTATTACGAACAATTTATATACTTAATTTGAAATTGTGAACAAGGATGAATGTTTATGGAACATGCTTTTAAAAAAAAAACTACCAGCATAGACAGCTGTCACATTTTCGCGCGTAAATGTTACAAAATGGCGGACTAGAACACTTTGTTTCCTAAAACGAATTTTCTAAATGATCAGAGAATCAAAGAGCAAAGTGTGGTCCCTCATTTAAATTCAGCACAAGTTGTTGAAGGCAATTGCAGGAAATAGGTTTTGTAATGCACATAGGATGTTCAAATAGAAGCACTAGTAGGCTCGGTAATGATAGGAAAACACTACATTTGAGTGTTACTAATAATACTGTCCAAATAATGAAATAAAATGAGTTATTACCACAATATTAAGATTTTCTTCTCAATATGCTCAGAAATCTCGTATTTTGAATCGTGTAAAGGAAAGAAAAGAAGAAGACAGGAATCAATTGAATATAATTATGACACCTTTTTCTCATAAAAATCATAATTTTTGTATCTCGAACTGAGCTCAACTTTGTTTTGAAATGACCAAATTTTCACATTATGTGAAAATTTCGTCTTCATATGTTCCTAAAGCTGAATTGCTATTCCCAAAAACTACTCCATAGGTAGATGTCCCTTCAATAAATTCATAGAATTCATAACATAAATATTTGTTTACATGTTCGAAAGCTAAATTGCAAACACGGCATAGAAAGCTAAACTCCCTAGACACACGAACTTTTCCAATCGCCACCGAATATTTTTAGTTTTCCACTTGGATGAGCCTTGAGTAGGTGCGCACTCAAGGTTCATCCAAAACCTGAACACACAAATTGTGGACACCACACTCTGACAGATTATTTTCTGAAGTATCTTTCAAAATGTAACTCAAAGCATTTTTATTATAAACAGACCAGTTACAGGCAATTTAGAATTGTCAAAATATCATTAAAAAGAAAAAACCGGTCAAGTGTGAGTCGGACTCGCGCATAAAGGTCTACCGTACCATCGAAATAGGGGAGCCCCCTTTATTTTTATTATTTGTTGTGATAGCGGTAACAGAAATAACATTCTGTGAAAATTTCAACTGAACCCAAAAAATTAAGCTACAGTCCCTTTACAAATTATAAGAACTGTGAAGTTGTCCGCGTCCCGGCAAGATTGTAAATACATAGTTGTCTGTCACTGTCCGGTGTAAACAAAATGTCCATACCAGTTTGACAGAACCTTTATATTTGTGTGTCATAGTACATATGTTCAAGAGAAGTGTAAAATGATCTAGGTACCAAGGTCCCGCCCTTGGCGCTCGACACCAATACCCTATATGTATGTAATTACATATTTATTTAGTTCTGCAGCGATCTGTGAGCTAAATTTAGATGACTAAACTCGTGTTGGAGGACTATGAAGGTTAGCTTTTAGTGCAAATGGGTAGGGATATATGTGAAACAGATTTTGTAGCGATGGAAAGGAAAGTTGGTGACTACAGTCACCAGCGCATCAAGTTACCACAAACTGTCAAAATTTTCTCATTCGATTTTGAACTTAACTATCACCATTTTATGGGTTAAAATCATTTGAACAAATTTGACAGTTTGTGGTAAATTGATTGAAAAAGGCTGTGAACACTCGGACCCCAAACCCCAAACCCCAAACGGCTGGAAAACATAGTCCCACAAAGGTGGTGTTTATTTACATTGTAAAAATATAAATACATTCATAGTTTATTTATATAGGAATATAATTACAGCCTTTTACACAACACATGACATAACTGACATAATCCATAACACAGTAACTAGCACACAATGTAATATATCACGATTTTTAACTCTATAAAATGTCATTAACAGTAAACATAGTGATTAATACACAGTAGAATCGTATGTCATTCATTAAATGTAAACCCTACTAATAGATAATTGATGGGCATAGTACTTAATGAAAGGCGGGTATATGTGTGTGATTACATTGTTGCAGTGGTCGATGCTCGTTGTACTATGTGTAATAGGTGACTTACCTTATTATGATTTTTAATAGTCATGACATTACATTCTACAAGGTACAAGAAGAGATGTTTTTTTCTGGCGTAAAATTACATCTGTGAAATCTCCTATAGTCAGAAAAATTTTGGCATCAAACAAAATTTCAAAGCATTTATTTCAAATTGACCCATGACAAGTACTTTTGCATAGTCAAAAATAAGCTACCTAAAGTCCAACTACGGGCAAAATAACTGTGAATGGACTGTAGTTGCCCTTCGTTCACTAACAAAAGGTTGGGTTTAAAGTCTCAGCTAAACCAAGAGTTCTATCAGGCCATCGAATGAGTTTACTGCAGTTAAGACTGACAGAACAGAACATTACACCTGTCTTTATTTGCAGCAGAATATATTATCTCGGTTATCCTGATCAAAACCATAAATAATTATGGTTCGGTGACCAATTAAGTAACTCATCTAATTTTAAGTAGGCACACATCAATCGACAAATCAGTAATGCATGACGTGCTTATCTGTAAGAAATGGTACACTAGTCTATAAATCTACTGGATGTATCTGTATCAGTGTACTCAATTTTCGGTGAGCCAAATAAATAAAATACATCATCGGATAACTGCTAAGAACAGTACGTATTATAGTAACGATTCCTTAAGTAAAGTAAGCCTTAGTACGATAACTATCATTTGCTGATTTTACTTTACATCTTTTCATCACGACATGAACTGTTCGCATACTCATATGTAGTATATCTATACTAGCGACCGGCCCCGGTTTCGCACGGGTGCAATATATACATATAAACCTTCCTCTTGAATCACTCTATCTATTTAAAAAAAACCGCATCAAAATGCGTTGCGTAGTTTTAAAGATCTAAGCATACATAGGGACAGACAGCGGGAAGCTACTTTGTTTTATGCTTTGTTCTTTGCTTTTTTTTTTGTTTTTGTAGTGATAGTAATGAGAGAAGAACTATCCCTATCTAGGTTAGGTTATATTTAAAACATAAAACAAATATAACTTTTACGACTATTTGAAGTTGAAAGCGGCATTTAGTGAGTATAATCCATATGGAACCTGTTATCAGTTGGTTGGAGACGAGTTAATCCCCTTATCAGACTGATAACAGGGTCCTACATAGTGAAATGTGATGTTTTTGACTCAACCTCGCTGATATAGATATGTTTTATGTAGCTAGGGATTATGTAAAGTTATGAAAGTGAAGCCTCGACTATGATTTAAACTGGCTATGATAAAGGCTCAATTTGTGATGAAAGTTTTATTTTTTTTGTAATGAAAATTATCCTTTATCGTTCTTCATGTATTAAGCTACCTCTGTCATCATTCTCCTGTCCTTATCCCAATTTATTCGGGGTCGGTGCAGCATGTCTTCTTCTTCCATATTACTCGTCATCTCATCAGAGACCTCCTTACTAGCCATATCATCCTTCACACAGTCTATCCATCGTTTCTTTGCTCTTCCTCTACTCTTATATTAAGCTGCCTCTATGCAATATTTTATCAATATCGTTTCGGTAATTTAGTAGGTTAACCAAATTGTAAGTATCATGAGGAACGGCATTCCTAAGAATTCAAAGCAAGTGACATCCACCGACCAGAAGTAGGGCTCGTGATGGATTACAGCCCAGTGCTTCTCGCAGAGAATGCCTGATTATTTATGTAACTAAACAGAAATACCAATTTTCTCTTCTTCTTCTGTGTAACGCCACCGTATCTAACAACATACAGTAACAACACATCCTTCATCATCATCAAAATTATCCTGCCCTCATCCCAATTTATTTATGGCTGCGCAGCATATCTTCTTCTTCCATACTTCTAGGTATAAAATACACAAGAAATTAATTGTTTCGAAATATCTTCTAACTTAGTTTATTCCAATCCACTTGCCAACTTCCCCGTTCCACGTACCCCGTTGACACAAACATTTCAATCACAAATCCTTGCGAAAAACGTTCAGGAAAATATAGCAAATATCAAGAAATCTTGCATTCTAAGCTTGTCCAAGGATACTGCAAGGAGATCTTCACTTGTTTCCGTATTTTACTTGAAAATGGAGTGACAATAGACATTTTATGCCGGGAATATTTTAGTGCCTATTGTTAAAGATTACATCTCGGTTATTTCCTTAAGTTTCTTGTACACCTTGCTTTATTTAATAAGTTACAGTTGGGGAAGTAAGATTGGTTGGAGGAAAATTTTGATGTCGTTTGTGTTGAAGTTTCGAGTCGATGATGATTGTCATGTAGACATCTAGATAATTATTTGAGTACTTACTCGAAACTCGTCCAATAGGAATGAAGTTTTTTTGGAAGGTACTGATAAACAAACTTTGAAACAGTTCGAGGAAATGTGTCATGTTGGAGAACCGATGGGAAAATAATCTCATTATTAGAAAATGGAGATGCTGTTTGTCAAATAAGTTATCTTCTATGATTGGTTGGCCATCCATCCATCCTAAATAATCCTAACATACTTTCGCATTGACGCTTCCCGTGACCCAAGGGCTGGCTTTTACTTTGGCCAGAGGCTAAGTGTTGCCATACATCGTGGCAACGCCGCCAGTCTCTTGGGCACATTACCATTACATACACATACCATTTAATTGATGCCCTTTTGTAGTTTGTTGTTAGTTTATTTATTTTAAGTTATTTTATAATTTTTAATTAATATTTTTTTTTGCATTTATATAATTAGTAAGAATAGTAGGAAGTAGGATTAAGACTAGGTTTTAAACGTAGAAATACCAGAAATAGGCTAGTAGATCCAAATGGCTCCATAACACAAATCATTCTCAATTCCCATCACGCTAACAGACATAAAATAGCACAATTTTAAATTCTAACCTTAGATCGTTGATTCGTTGAAGGTCGAACCAGTAAAGCAGACCAATAAATAAATACGATTGTATGTCGGTAAATGTCATATTAATTTTACCGAGCTGGAATAGAAACTACTTTTCATGAGAATTTATTATGTAACTGTAAGTTTGGTCTATGAGCTCGTTTACTTGATATTTTATGTCCTTACTTAGGGGTATAAAATGGAGATCCAGGATAATTTTATTCTGTGTAAAATCTGTAGTGTTTATCAAGTATCAAGTAGTTCCTGTAGTAGTTTGGTCGCAAACGCGACTGCTGAGGTCCTGGCTTCGATTCCCGAGACGGTCAAAGTGTAATTGAATTTTTCCATCAGGAATTTCTCAGTAGCAGCCACGGAGTCTGAATTTGGGCCCGGTTGCATAGGAATTAAAACACAACTGGTGAAATGTGGGTGTACTATTAGGTACTACACATCTGCCTAACCCTTCGGGGATTACAGGCGTGAAGTTATGTTATGTGTATCAGTAGTTCTTCGACGGGAAAACCATTAAATCAATCTTTATCTTCTGATAGATAACTACGCTTCTCTCTCTATGAAAGAAGAACGTAAGCTAAAGTCGCTACGCCGTAGCTGCATGGCGTAGCGTGGCGTAGCAACATTTTCCAATTTCATCAATACCCCCGAATTTTATATTTAACTAGTGTTTGCCCGCGGCTTCGATCGCGTTAATTTAGATACAATAACACTCTTAACACACTACGAAAGTTTCTATAATAATATAATTCAATCACGATTCGAAAGACACGTGGTGCCATCTATTATTATAAGAACATTATTGTTGTTTTCCTCAGGTACAGTACTTTTTTCTGAAATGAAAGGTACGGTATGTCCGATTCTGTACACCTGACAACTTATATGCAAAATTTCAGGATGATCGGTTCAGTGGTTTAGGCGTGAAAAGGGAACAAACAAACTTACTTTCACATTCATAATATTAAGTTAGTATTTTGTAATTTATATGTTGTACATGATTAATATTATATCTTACTATGGTTATAAATCTAAGGGTCTAGACGAGAGTACATGCTGCCAGTGACAATGATGGTGGAAAAGTCAAAATGTCATGATTGACATCTGTCAGTGTCAATCAAGACTTGACATTTTGACAAAGTCAATCTTGTTGAAAACCTTTGTAGATACACAAAATACTTTGAAAACGATTGCCTCTTGTCAAGGCACTTTGTACTCGTTACTGTAGATCAAATATAATGTGGATCACATAACTTGATGAGCTTAGATTAGTTAAAACACATAATGAATGAATAAGTTATGATTTCCCATAGAGCTACCTTGCCGTCGGGTTTCATTTTCCGTCGGCAATGTGTTCCTACTTTTGCTGTTCAATTTTTCTTTAATTCTAATTCGTTTCTGGACAAGTTTTATGGCAGAAAACATCTATTCAAAATTACAGGCACCTCATACGATTCAATAAGCCTTTTTAAGTAAAATTTAGATTTAGATATATACGAAACTAGAAAAATTACACGGGACTTAAACATAAATGGCGAAATGTGTGTGTACTATTAGGAACACCTCTGCCTAAACCTTCGGGGAATACAGGCGTGATGTTATGAAACTGGAAAATGTCTTTTTTTTCTACTTATCCAGTCGTTTTTTTACTGCTAATTGCGTGACGTTTTGCTTCTATTAATAAAATTAAAGAAATAGCATACAAACGGACACATCAATAGATTTTACGATTGCAATTTATAATGTATCGGTTTCTTTTAATATATCTAGAAAGTGTATTCAGTAGTTTTCACTTTTTCTATTACTAAAATCTTTTTAGTTATTTTGAGCTGAAGAATAATGCTTGCCTATGTTGGTCTGTGGATGGGTGACCACCCATTACATACCGAGTTTCCTCCGTGCCTCGGAAAGCACGTTAAGCCGTTGGTCCCGGCTGTCTTTTGTAGATCTTTGACAGTCGTTACAGGTAGTCAGTGGCCCAAAAAGTCTGACAACCAGTCTTACCAAGGGATATCGTATTACCCAGTACTGGGTTGTGGAGGTCAGAAAGGCAGTCGCTCCATGTAAAATACTGGGATTCATCTGCATCCGGTTAGACTGGAAGCCGAACCCAACATAGTTGGGAAAAGGCTAGGCAGATGAATAGCTGTGAAAGGACTGTAGTTGTATTTGAGTACTTATGATTTAGTATATTTATATTTACTACAAATACCTTGACACAGTTAGTGACATCACTGAAGTGTTAACATTTAGTTAACATGAAACCTTTGCTGAAGGTAAATAGAATGACCTTATTGTCATCTCGCAGTTAGTTCTGAGGGTAGGCAGGCACAGAACTGAATAACTGGGGAACTCATCATCAAAGATTTTTTTTTTTTTTTCCGGATGGGAAATCATCAAATGACCCCCCCTCCCACTCTGGGAGGAGCGGAGGGGAGTGTCAGACTTGTACTGACTAAAACCCATCCATGTTCCTTCTTTGCCCTTTGTGTTCCAGGGCCACGGTATCTCTTTCGAACAGTCCCGCAGCCCTGGCAGGCATCGGCCCATGCGGACCCCTATTTATTTGCTGACATCTCTTTGAGGCGCGCGTGGAACACGAACGCGCCGTCGACACGGCCTGTCGTCATAAGACGGCCGGACGGCGAGCTAGCCCATAACTCGCCGTCCACAGGCCAGCGCCTACGGTGGTCGGAAGCCACCACGTGACCCCCGACGCCCAGGGCGTCTCCCGCGGCGGCTGGGACGTGAGGTTCTTTCCCTCTCACGTCCTGCCACCTCCTTCACTAGCATAACTGCTTCGCAGAAGGAGGTGACGGCTTCCCATTCCCTCTCGCTCCGGACCATGGCTTGAACCAAGGCCGGAAACACCCGGGCGTTTCCTCCCGCCCGATTCGGTGCTGGAACCTCCCGAAACAACCGTGTCCGGTGAGGACCTGCGTCAGGCGGTAGGTGAGGGCGCCGTGGCGCCTCTCTAGTCACTCCTCAAAGAGGGAACTTATCGCCACTATGGTAGCGTGCCCTGCACGGGGTTGCAACAGTCGCTCTCTCCATGTCGCCATGAGATCACGCCGGAGGTCTGTCCGCTGAGCGGCAATTTGCCACGGCAGCGGAGTTTCCTCCTGACGTAGTGCCTCCGCGCGCCATTCGTGCAGGCGCGCGTGGCCTATCGCCTCCAGATCCCATGGCGGCATCATCAAAGCCTTTTTGCCAACTATGTTGGGGTCGGCTTCGAGTCTAACCAGGTATAGGTGAAAACCAGTATTTTGTATGGAGCGACTATTTCTATCTGATCCCGCAAATCCAGCTACTGGGTAACAGGAAACCCCTTGATAAGAAGTAGAACTGAGAAAATGAGGAGATAGCTTTAGGTCTGAATCTGCTCGCATAGAAAAAGTCAATTATAAATTGTCTTTAAAACAAACAGATATTCACCGATGCCAACCTAACTGAACAGTGAAATAAGGATCCAAAGATATTCTTAGCACTTGAGTGGATTTGGATGAAATTAGACCATAATACCCTGGAATACCCTGTATTTTGCTACTTTCATACAAGCCTACAAGCTTAGCTTGCACTCTTCCTCTCCCTCTCCATCCATCAAAATTTATATTCCTCACTGTTTTAGTCACATGTCAAATGATACGCCTTTTCAGTACCAACAATTGTATTTATAAACTTGTGCGCAAACGTACAGAATACAAACTTGGTATTAACATCAGTAGCAAGCTTAATATATTATTAACTAATAATTATGTAATTTAACAAAGATGACTTCCATCAGAAGAACTTTTTGTTCATCCTTCAAAAGTAGAATACCTTTTCTTCTTTTTTTTTTATTTGGCGGGAACTGTATCGAAAATTTGACCAAAGAGTTTTTATGAACTCTTTGGTCACATCAAATTCTATCAATATGTTATGTTTATTTTTAATAAATCAGTAACAGATCTTATTAATATTTTAAAGTCATGATATTCGGCCATCCGACACAGTGTAGCCTCCTGGCACACACAACAATCATAGAATGAAAATTATCAAACAAATCGTGACACATGCAATTCGTCCCTCCTCATCAGAAGTCCATACCAAGACAGTCGATTCCCTTTCAACTTTTCTGTAACTGGCGCAACTTTCAAACTTTAACAATTCAATTCCTAAGCTACTACTTTTCATAATTTAAGGTTTTTTTGAACAGTCTGCTTGCCTTACGGGCTTGTAATATCGCTGGCCCGTAGGCATGACACTGGATCAGAGTTTGGATAAAGGATAGTTTATATCCCTGAAGGACGTTCCCGCGGGAGAATTCAAAACCTCCACGCGAGCAAAACCACGGGCACAAACTAGTCTTCCTTATTAAAAAAAAGGACAAACCAATCCTCTTAATTTGCACCAGTTTTTTTCCAAAGTGACGTTGAAGTATGACTCCGAAATGACCTGAATAGCATCACGTTAGACTAACGAGCTTTATCTGTCATATTGATAAACGACTGTTAATTGTGTGGTCGGCAGGGTTTGTGCTAACACGGGTCGATCTTTATCGCTAGTGATATTTGGGTGACCGTATTTATCACGAGTGAAATTGAGTTGTTGAATTTTATAAAGCCTGGCCAACAGTTTTTAAGGCTTGTATTTAAATTAAACAACAAGTAATTCCAATTAAAACCCAATAATTAAAATTTTAAGCTAATGTCAGCCACAATCAATGTCAAAAATATGTGGAAATTAAAGAATTTTTGACGGATTTACATTAGACTACAATTGTTCTTAAAACTCCTCGCATCTTGGGTTAAAGTACTGTTTTCGATTGAATAAGCTCACTAATCATGAACTGCCAAAGCCTGATAAAGGAAAGCCTCACGTCACCTTATTTTAGCCACCATCATCCGGCCTTTAGACTAAACTGATTCAGGTCGTCGAAGTATCCTATCTTCTTCTTCCATTCTTCTCTATTAAGTCAGTCATTTCAATTTATCCTATAATAAAGAACCCGTCGATAAATAAAAATGTGTTTTAAGTCATTGCTTATATAGGATTTAATTCCCTTGTGAAATCGCAAAATATGCGATAGGTTTAAACGAGTCATGTGAACGGTCTTTTGATAGCGTTAACTTACAAGTTTGATTTTTTCACTGCTCTGAGTGACAGATTTGAATTTTTTTTTTGTGTTTCATACCTCCTCGCGATTCTAAGAAAAAGGTCTTGACAGACGGACAACACAGTGATCCTATAAGGATTCCGTTATTGCCGACTGAGGAACGGAACCCTAAAAAGGTACAAGAATTCTCAAAATACCTCCACAATTTCATTCACACACAAACACTAATTACATAAACAATCAATTGGTCTCAGTTGACTGGTCACACAAATTAAATAAGGTGCTAAGTGCCTATAAACTTGTCTGAAACCACTAATTTTGACGAATTGTTTGTTCTGTAATCCATAGACGAAAGTATACGGCCTTATTAACATAAAACTGAAGACCGTAAATGTTTGAATATGTTTGAATGTAATTTCGTGACATTCTTGGGTTAGTTCTTAAGGTATTTGTGGCTGTGGTGTGCTGTTTTTAGTGATATTAGAATTCAAATCTCCAAGCGAAGTTGAAGGAGTTTACGGTTAATTAGTTTGTTAATTTCATTGGCTATTTAGTTATCGCTGACGATAATTACCATCGTGAAAGCTTAAAAGACGTGCATTACTAGAGATAGGCCGCTCAAATAAGCCACAATGATTTATAATAATGCTACTACAATATTATAAATGCGAAAGTTTGTGAGGATGGATGGATGAATGGATGTTTGTTACTCTTCCACGCAAAAACCACTGACCTGATTTGGATGAAATTTTGCACATGGATAGTTTATAACTTGGATTAACACATATAATACTTTTTATCCCGGTGTTAGTATGATCTCATGGGACAAATACCGAACTCCACGCGGGCGGAGCCGCGGCCATAAGTTAGTGATTTATAATGATATATGTAATGAGGCCCACTTGTACCACAACTCACTAAATGTGTTTAGCGATAAGTATCGTTCTATTTCTGCTAATTGTTTGATTATGACACAATCAATGCCTAGCCTTTTCCCAAACTATGTTGGGGTCGGCTTTTAGTCTAACTGGATGCAGCTGAGTACATGGAGCGACAGCCTATCTGACCTCACAACCCAGTAACTGGGTAATACGATACCGCTTGGTAAGATTGGTTGTCAGACGGGGCTGCTGACTACTCGTAACGACTGTCAAAGTACTTCAAATGACAGAATGGACAATGTTTGAATATGACACACGATGTTCTAAATCATGTTTGACATCATATTGAAAAGCATTTATCAATTTGTTCAGCATTAGGTCTTAAAAGAATGATCTTACTGACCCTTATTAATGTCACTGTATTTTATACCAACATTTCTGAATTCTCGTCTTTATTTTCATTTCAAATATTATGAGAGTAATGCCTTGGTCTAAGACCTACGGCCATCAAACCTGTAGATAGAGTGATAAGACTATAAACTAAAACAGTTACAAAAAGCCACCATAAATCATTACTAATTAAACTGCTGAACCTATTAATAAACGTGATTGAATGTTTGCAAACGGCACAGCTGAACAGCCTATAAAACCTGCACCAGGGATGACAAACCAAAGGTAGAAAATTCTGAGCCTGATTGCAATTAGCAATATTAAATTTTAAAGAAATTACGTTCTTCTGAACATGCATTGTTTAATTTACCTAACTCCATATCTTCTTGTGGTATATTGTGCCTTTAATTGTAAATCAATAATATAAATCGTTCCTCGTAAAGCGTTTGGATGTAAACACTTTATGTTTAAGTAGCGAAATATGGGTTAACTGTATAGATACACCCCTGTCTAACCCTTCAGGGATTGTACGTGTGATGATATATACACGTACAAATTAATCAACTTCATTTTCGTTTCTCATTAAAAAGCCACGCAGCCACAAAAAGGTTCACAATCCCCACACTATACTAGCTATAAGATCTGTCTGCGCGGCCTGATGCGCGGGCGCAGTAAATAAAGCGCTCCGGAGCGCGGTCTAGGCCGCCGCCGCTCGCACAAGGTCACTAGGCGGACTCCATGCGACGGAGGATGGCGGGACTGGACCAGGACTGGTTGATGGTCTGGTTTGGATCACATCAATATAGCATCACGCCATAATTTATTAAATTTTTAGGGGTTTGATTTGTTAGCATAGTTTTTAACTGTATTGGCCATTTTGTGGCCTACTTTATTATAAGTGAAGGAGTACACACCTACATAACACTTTATGCTGTTCATTATCTAGTTATGTTTTATCTTTCGTTAGAGATTCTAAATAAATAAATACATCCCCGAGGGTAAAGGCAAGTGTCTATAATATTAATTAGTTCTGTTTGGTTTCCAATAAATTAATAGAGGGCGAGCCTATAACCATCATTTTGGTAATTATTTAGGAATAAAGGGTTATTGGTGACTGGATGAAAATAGGACTTGTTATTAACTTTTTATTTGATGTGCAAATTACAATTGTCTAATGATTTTGTTTTGATTAAGGGAGAAATGTTTTTTTTTTAAAATAAGCATGGTAAATATCCCGTGTCGAGTGTTAATGATAATGGAGAATTTTAAAACAATAACTGGTTCTTTGGTTTGACATTCCCCGGTCTCACAATTTTGGAGTAACTTGATTTATTTATTTTGAATTCCTTGTCTTTGTTTCTCAATTCGGTCGTTCCCTTTATTAAAGACTTAGGTAATATTTGACAGCAGTGTGGCATGGAATAGGAAATAGGAGGATCTAGTCTCTCTATGTTGATAAATTACTATGCATGCAATCTAGACACTATTCATCCAAATTAGAGATAGCTCAGTGGGTGACTTACCTAAATACCTATCTATGCATAACAAAGCCCTGACAGATACTACTGAACTTAAGGTGTTTTAAGGCCTACTTAGACAGACGTAAGCTAGCCTTTTAAGTTATTTGAAAAGGATAATAGTCATTGGATTTTTCACTCGCCGTTTTGACACGTTTTTCATTACGTCCCTATATCCAACACACCGCCACAGATACAACTTACTTTGGACCGGGTACAAATATTTTAATAATTACTTAAATCTTAGAAACTTACTCTTTTTTAGTGACAATTACAATTGAGGTCATCCGTAAATATATAGATTTTTAACTAAGAAAATGCTGGTTTTGGCTGTGATATACACAAATAGTGGGCACTTTATTAAACAGATAACTCTAAACGGTTTATGGCGGTACTAAATAATTTCGAGTTTATTATAATAATACTTATTTAAGTTCACAATCTTATCAACTAAACAAAACACAAAAACCGCGAAAGAAATCTACCCAACCAATCACAAACAACCAAAGAAGGATAACACGAAAAACCGTCCGCGCAACATCATGGTCACCTCACACGCGCGCGCGCATGATCTAACCTAGAAACGGGCTGGATTTCGTGACATTCGCCGCGTGCGCATGTGTGCGTCCCCATTCAGGCAATCGTGCGCCGGCGCAGCTGTGTGCGTCATTAGAATCAACACACCGACACGGATATCTAAACAACTTTAGAATATGCTATTTTGAACTTTGTGCAGTTGTGTTAGAGGGGTATGTTGTGGAGGTGTGACAGCAAATAATTTGTTAAACCAGTTGACATGGCATTGGTCGGTTTTGGTATGATAAATGGGCGTTACTATATTAGTTTGTACATTTATAGAATAGTTACGTTTTAGCTGTTATAGTGGGCATTTGTTAGAATTTTTTGTGGTGCATATGCAGTAAAGTAAGTTCTTTTTATTTTAATTTTTTTTTTTAATTGATATAAAATAATGTTTTGGGCGAAGGATTTCTTATTCGTGATTTATTAAATATTTTAGGAGATGTTAAAAAATATTGTTGCCCTAATTATAGTCGCTTTCAAAGTTCCATATGTTTGGGTAACTGAATATATTATCCAATATGTAAACAATGGAGAAAACAAAAAAAAAATATAAATTAAATAACTTAGTATAATTTTCGCACTAAAGTAGTTTATTTGATTACCCCAGAAAGTCCACAACTTATCAATTCCAGAGTCGTTTAAAATACAACTTAGCGGAAGGAAAACGACATAAAATATAGTCATTAAAACATACAAAATTATATATTATTACGCCTATAGACTTTCAACGGTAATACTAACATACTTATTACGGAAAACGTGATAATTAATACCTAAAAATAATGGTCCTAAGTTCTATACTATAAACAAATTTCAAAATGGCGTCTGACAGTTATTCAACGCATGATCTTATTTAAATTCATTAAAATCAACTTTCTAGAATATTCTGCGCCTTTTACTAGCTACAGTTGTACCATCAACAATTGATTTAACAAGTGTGTTTACTTTTTCATAATCAAAAATGTGTAACTGATTTGGATGTTTGCTACAAAGAAGAATACGCTGTAGAGTACCCTAGTTCTATTCTTCGTAGACTGACCATCTAGAATCCAGAAGAAATATTTTTTTGCCTCAATACAGCATTTCTGTGTTCCAATTTACAGAGTATAGAAACACTCGTTCACTTCAACACACAGACAACCCCTGGAAGTATCTTTTAAGCAATAAAAACAGCTGACTGTCATGCCTCTTGAGCCATCATCCTCATCATATTGAATCCCTGGGCCTCAGTCCTGCCAAATCATAATAAAACAAATGCCAGCCACATCAGCTGTATACCTAGGTTAGCACATGTTCGGCGGCCATGACACACTATGGCCACATAGTTACGAGCGCAGCACGAATGCGTTGTATCTATCTATGCATTATCTGCGCGCAGTTTTGTTGACACCCTTGTGGGTATTTGAAGGTCGTTGCTTATGTCTTGTCGCTTGGGATTGTTAGAGGGTTAGCAGGGTTAGTTTGTTTACGCTTTTTGACCATGAGGTTAGGCAGAAACATAGGAGGTAAGCATAGAAGATTGTTTGCAAACGTCTTCTTCTTCTTCAACCTTTGACCACTCAATGTTGAGTGCAGGTCTCTTCCAAATCTCTCCACTTTTGGCGGTTTTGTGTCATGGCTATCCAGTTTCTTCCGGCCACCTCAATAAGATCGTCTGTCCACCTAGTCGGTTGTCTTCCCACATTCAATTTGATGACATATACGGGGTGGATGGGACACCGACGCGAAAACGGTTACCACGTATTCAGTACTTACATCATTCTGAGGATTCCCCCCCCCCCCCCCCACAGAATGTTTTCATCGGTTATTAAAACAAAAATCAGATGTTTCCTACAAAAGTGCAAACACGGTCAAAATGTATGAAACAGCTGTTTTTTTTTTAATAACCGATAAAAAAATATGTGTAATGATACAATGTACTGAATTTTTCGTGTCAATGTCCCTTCCACCCTTTATATCTAAATTGTTCCACAGCAGGGCTGAGCCTCTTCTTACATGGATAAGAAAAGTGCATTGCTCACCACTTCCTTATTTCTAATATCACCATCATCATCCACAGTCCCACTTCACTTGCTGGGTATAGGCCTCTCTTTGTGTCAATCTCCACGCTCCTCTACCAGCTCCCATCCAGATTTTACCCGCGATGGCAACATTGTCGTCTGCTCATCTCGCTGCCGGACGACTTACACTTCTCTTACCATTCCTTGGACGCCACTCGGTCACAGCTTCACTCCTCCTGCCATCATTTCTTTTGCTAATTGTTTAGAAACTTTCAAAGCTGATTTCACCAATCAAACTAACGACATCAGCACAATTAATCGGCGATCAAGAGATACCAGTGTCAGTATTCTGTATAGCAATGATGACACGGACAGCAGAACTCTTGAACGCGGTTTAGATGTACCGATCGCAGTTAGGTTCACTGGTGTCATCAGTCAAACAATAATAAAATCAAAAACTACGGTTGGAGTATGGCTGGTCCCCAAAGTTCAACATGAAAATCATATTCATTGTCAATCAGACAGTCAACTGTTTCATATGCAACTAGCTGTTGCCTGCGACCTTCGTCCGCTTGAATTTTTATAGCTTATAACCTTCCTCAATAAATGGACTATCCAACACAAAAATAATTTTTCATATCGAACCAGTATTTCCTGAGATTAGCGCGTTCAACCAAACAAACAAACTCTTCAGCTTTATAATATTAGTATAGATAAGCATAGACTTCAGACACATCAGCTATAATGCAACTGCAATTGAAATCATTTGCATATAACCTTGGTTTTAACAAATAACTCTAACCGGAAAATATAGTCAAAAACTATTACGTAGGTACCAACTGGAATAGTTAATACATGTAACAAAATACATAAACATATTGCTATTGGCTATAATTTGAACGCATTTGTACATATGTATATAATTAATCACTATATGTACTCGCTGGTTTTTCCAATTTACGTAGTTTACTTAGAATATTAAACCGATAATTGGAGTATATAGAATTATATTTCCGTTGTTATTTAGTAGTGTACCTAATATGTAAATGATAGTACTAAACTAGACACTAATCTTAATTAACAGCAATGAGATCATTCCAGCTATGACATCTCATCAGCATCATTCCTCTTATCCCCGTTTAGTCGGTGTAAACGCAACTTGTCTCCTTCTTCCATAATCATTGACTTCATCTCAGAATTTAGCTCCTTGCTTACTATATGATATTTTACACAATTCGTCTGTACCTAGACACCCTACTCTGTCTTATAACTAATCAGATTCATAATCAAAAAGCTTCTTATGCCTATTCTTCTCTTTATCTCTGTTTTATCTCCTCTCTTCTACTGCCGCAACGCAATATGTTATTCTCTTCCATTCTACCTGTCGACCTTCACTTTTTCATTTGCTCCCATTTCACTCACAACGTCTCCCATACACAATTATTGGCGGTTCTTTCATACAAGCTTAAAAGCTAAGCTTGCCTTTATAACCTACCACTCTTCATGATGAAGATTAAGAATAGGATGTGAGGGTTTCTGAATCTGCTTGCCTTATGGGCTTGCCGTATTGTTGGCCCCGAGACAGGCCATTGACCCAATCCAGGCCATCCAAAAGCCGACCCCAATATAGTTGGGAAAAACGTAACAGATGATGATGGTCTGTCTTCATCTATCTTAAACAATCCATCAGCCTTTTCTTCAGTAACAGGTTCCTTTGCAGTACCCACACATTATTTGTTCAATTAATTTATTTATTTGTATCCAACATTAAGAATTTTAGCAAATACACGAAACTAATTAGATTTTCTCTAGTCGTAAACTATAGAACCTATTAACTTTCTGTGTCTAGTCTTATAGTAGCTATAAAAGGAAACTCTAGTAATTCCCATGTTCTGTTTGATATAACATGCTGTTTTTATTAGTTTAATTAATTATCATGAGCATTTCCATGTTTCATTTTGATAATTTATAATACTCTCCATTACTCTCTAATCATTAGACAGTTGTATGTGTTTCACCTACACGTTCACAATCCTTTATTCAAGTGGGTTTGACTTTAGTAAGATTCTGAATGCCAGTCACTAACAGAAATTGAAATCCATGATAGACTGAAGGCATTATCTCTGATGGATAACAAGAACTTACGACTTTATTTTACCAGTTTTGATGCAATAGCTTCGCCTTCTGCCGTATTTTGTAACCAAAGAATGCTTATTTTTAATATTTTTATACGCAAACCCTGCGTAGGGAACTACAGCTGTTTTTGACATGGAAAGAAAAATTCTAGTGCGAGCATTCGGAATGTCGCAGGTTCAAACCCTGCTCGCACTAGATTTTTTCTTTCCATGTCAAAAACGGCCAAAGAATGCTTTTCTTGTAATATAATTGGGAAGTACACCTTCTGCAAAAGTTGTAGGTTTTTCCTCAGAAACCTCTTGTGTGCAAACAAAACCTAGTTATTACCAATCCATTTGCCTAGACTAATTCAATCAATTTAAAAAGTGATGATCTTACATCTACACCACCTACAGCATACCCTACAATGTCGTTAATGGTGTTCTGACATGTCCGCTTTGTGCTCAGAGTTTATCGGCCAAAGTTGGATATGCTAGCCAGTTGAGAGCACACGAAAGAGTAGAGACTGCCCTAGAAAGCCATCGAAGTAGCCGTTGTGGCCGAAATCGGCTAGAAGGCATCATCATCATGAATTTAGCCGACCGTTTGTAAGATTGTCTGACTTCTTTTTGGCTCCATTATAAAACCTAAGTTTTTCGCAAGCCACATCTCTGCGGGGACAAAGATCAACAGCACATAATGATATATTACGGCACATTATTTTCTAATGTCTTCTAAGTTCACAATGCTTATAGTTTCGCTATTTAGGCGATAGAAAGTCTTTGACCCCTCGATCTCTAATCTGTGGGTATCTGCCGACGCGTAAGATGAATTGCGCCTTATGTTTATAAAAAGATTAAGTATAATTTTGATTGACTTTGTAATTTCTGGGTAGTGATGTGTGAACTGTTTCGCGGGTTTTTCTCGTGGAAAAAAGAAAATGGCATCCTTTTTTTACTGACAAAATCCAAATTTAAAATTATTCGATTAACTGTTAGTTGATTTATTTGAATCCCTCTCATGTTATAGCCATAGACTTGAGAAACATAATAAATTAAATAACAATAACAAGGTCTAAGGGATCTTTCTATTTATAACTTTCCGTTGTCAGTTGTCCTCAGCTAGCATTAGATGTCTCGGCAATCCGTGACGAGTAGGTTTACTCACCATTGTCCGTTTTCGTAAGATCAATCCGTACGAAACTGATACATGTGATTCCCAAAGAACAATTCCATTTTCCTCAGCCAATCACGGAAAATTCTGAAACAACAAAAAACAGTCACTTTTAACACGTGTTTTATATTGCGTAATGTTTGCTAGATATTAGTCTGTCAACGATTTTTATTGCCGTTTTTCTAAGCCTGCCTATACCAAGAAAATGAGTCACAGTGCACGCATTAGATGATTTCACGATTTATTTGTCTTAATAAGTAATTTTCCTGGGCATTACGCGGAAACAAAGTTTTCCCCACAACAAGTTCAAGTTTCAAGTTAACAAAAGAAGTTAATTCGGTATGATTTGAAACGCACCATCATTTCTTTATTGCGGCCGCCATTTTGGAATTTGCGCGCGCTTCCAACTGTCATTAGGCAGTGATGCCAACATTGTGAAATTACGAGTTATGGTTGCGTTCAACTATTAAATTATGGGTTCTTAGGCAGTCGTTGTGTGTGAGGCGTGCTTAATTTCGTGCCGGTTATAAAGTAATTTAAGACACATTATAGAAAGGTTTTGGATTGGCACTAAAATATTATAAAAGAAAAGAAATCGGTGTTTTTTATGCCATTACAGTAAATATACGTGACTTTGCAGTGCTAAGTTGTGAGCGAGTCAATCTTACAGTTTAACGCTACTTACTGAAAGCTTGAAACTAACGTCACATAAATTCATAAAATATAGTTTTACGCAAATCAACTTTGAGTTACTAAACTAACAGTAAACTACAAGCTTCAAAACGATAAAAATATTATTAAGCTTGAAACTTCTCATAAATTAAATATCTTGTCCATACACACTTCAGAACATATTTTAATAACGCCGTGGATGTCCAGCAAAATTCGTGTCAAACGCAAAGTTTCGTTGAAACCGTATAACACTCTGACCACGAATAAAATCAATATCGTGTAGTTTAAATACCAAAACAATTTCAATGAAAATAGTTCCGCTAAAGTTTTGTTGTCAATGGGCAGCAGTGTCGTCAAGTTGGTACAATGGCTGCTTATATTAAAATAGTTCAGGAGTTTAATTATTGCATAACTAACACCTGCGGCCTAGTCATCTATTCAATTGATTTTTTACATGAATAACACTAAGTTAAACATAATATTATGAAAGCGTTTCGCAGACTTGGTTTCCCAATGCCTTTGTTAAAAATTGGTCTGTTTAAAATTGTGGTAACTAGTATAGTTTTATTGTGATATTATGTTTTGAAAATAATTGATGTGAAATAGACTTCGTTATTTTAAAATAAGCTTCGTAACGTAACTTTTATGAATCAATCATGCGAATACGTGTGTACATACGTCAATCGTTGCTAAATTCTATTTAATAAATATTCCGATGGAACCCTTAAATACTCCTCCAAAAAGCACTATCTGTCAAAAACCGAACGCAGTTTTTCGTTCCAAATTTTTGTAGCTAAAACAATACCAACATTCCAAAAATTAAACAAAAACGTAAACAATCTCTTCACAGTCTGTCTCCGTCATTCTTTCTTCAAAATAAGCCCTATTTACCGTCGCAACAGGCACTCACAAACTTAAAGCTGCAATCTAAAAGAAAGGCACTCTAATTGTGTACAATTAGTTTTGAAGTAGTAATGATATAAGGTAGCGGTTACGTTACGCATCGATGAGCGGGCGCGGACACCGTGAGAAACTATCGCGAATCAGAATACAGAATACTTTGATGTCATGTTTGGAGCTCAAGTTATTAGGGATTACAGTTTTTTGAAGTTGGTACTATGTAATATTTTTTTTTTAAATGATAGTGGTGAAAAAGTTGCTGTCATGCTATCGTTTTGTGAGGTAAAGGAGTTTTTAATTATCTGTTTTTAATAGAACTCATCATAAATTAAAGACTTATTTGTTTTTGTGGCTTTTGAGTACTGTTGAGAAACTTATAGTTAGGTAACTTTTACTTATTAATTTAAAACAGTGTAAACTATTTTGTTCATAGCCCATATTTTTATTAGTAAATATATTTTAGAATCAGCTATTTCTTAAACATTTTAAAAAGAAATTCATAAAATGAATACTAAGTAGAGAAAAATCCCTCTACCTTATCGATTATTAATTAAATCTAATTGCATTTTTTGTAATGCAAAAATTATTACTTTTCTTGCTTGAAAGTCTGATGTCTATTGACGCGTAGCATTGTTAGGTTGGTACCCCTGAGACCCCCCCACTACTTAGTTAAATGTCATTGATGCGATTAACTATAATTGTATTTAATTTTCATCTAGAAATAATGGAAAATTTACAGGACTAAGCAGGTGGTTATAATTAAGTATTCTAATGTAGTAACTAGTTTGTAAGGTGTTTTAAAATGATGGGGTTGGCATCCTAAGTGCTATTTGATGGGGTCATAATTTATAGACTTGTTGGGTTTTTGTGACGATTCCTGTTAGTCAAAAATGCGTCTTTAAGTCCTGTTCCTAGATGTTAAATTGTCTATTATCTTAACCTGTTCTAAATACATTTTTTTCTGAAATGCACTTAGTAAACGGTTCGTCTCATTATAAGAATCATTAAATTCTTTTTCGCTTGTCATACATTTTCCACTTTATACTTTAATACTTATTTATCTTTAATGATACTTATCAAGCTGTATAGCTGCCACTTACGTGTTACAAAAAAACAAAACTTATATAAAGTACGTACTGTAAAACTACAAAAAAAATCTACCATAATTGTTTTAAAGACCGGAGCTTTAAATCATTAATAACGGGTATAATAGTAAATAATAACATAGTTTAATATAACTTTAATCTATAGTGATTAATACTTTAAACATTACCCGTTGATACCTACTGTAATTACTATGCTTTGTTCAGAAGGACGGTTTGAATAAGCGTTTTAACTTGAGCGAGTTACTGGCTAAATCACTATGAGTATAAAATTTATAAAGGGTGTAAATATACCCTTAACATAGTCGAAAGGCACTTGTTCTCTCCGTCTCTGCGATCATTTTTTTGTTCTAGACGATACCTGGGAACCTTCTACTTACGGAGATATTGGGGGTCAAAGTTCCAACTTTTTCACAAGTTTTTTTTTTAAATACATGTTTTTAATGTATGATCTTTACTTTACACACCTCCACGACCCCCGTACTATTCAATCCATCCATCAGCACAATGCTTCGAGTGATTTCCATCGAGTCCTACCGTAAAACGTAATTTTTCACCCCAAAAAAAAAAGTCGATTCCCAGCAATAGTTTTTGCGTAAAGTTACTTAGTTTGATGTACAGAATGCTTGGATGCTTGGTTAAGCCGTTGGCCCCGGTAATCAGTGGCCCAAAAGTCTGCTAACCAGTCTTACCAAGGAGTATCGTATCACCCAGTACTAACTGGGTTGTGTAGGTCAGATAGGCAGTCGCTCCTTGTATACTGGTATTCAGCTGCATCTGGTTAGATTGGAAGCCGACCACAACATAGTTGGGAAGAGGTAAGCAGAGGATGATGATGACTGTTTCAAATCAAATGCATATGTCCCCAGCTGTTAAAACCTCTGTGTCAGATAGACAAAAAGTGAAATTATAAAGGTTCCAATTTATCATTTTGGGTCGAAATCTTCAAAAATGTAGAAAGATTTAAACCAAGGTAACCTAACCTCTATCTAAGCGATTGTTACAATACTTTCTTAAGGCTTTTTACAGAAAATTGTGCATTGAATCCAAGCGATTGATTACGAAGTGAAGAGGTGGATTATGGCTTGCTCTTACAGAGAAGGGCTCTATCCCCCAACAGGAAACATTACACGCTAATTCAGGCTATTCAATTCAAGCAATCTTGCTACTATTTTTAAACACAAAATAAAAGAATAACTACCACAATATGACGTCACAAATGCTGTTCAGCAAACTGCGGCGTCGGTCGGGTGCCTACAACTCCATTCTTACTGGCTTCCGTTCTTCGGAAATCTTCGCCTCGCGACTATTGCAATCCTGCTATAATACTCAAAACATCCATTCAAATTTTAAGTCTTCGGGAAAAAAATGGCAGCTAAGCCTCGTTGAGGCACTCGTAAAACCGTTTGGAAGTCATAAAAACGTCTAGAGGAATTAAATCGCGCGTGGGTTCTTTCACCGTTCTTTCAACCTATGCATTATTGTCATCTTAAAGTCCGAAATGATTTACGAAATTGCCATGGTCCTGTTGGGCTAGCTGTTATAGTTTGTACTTACATGTTGGGTCTTAGGATTTAAACGGGATTTAAATTCCGTTTTCTTTTGCTAACATTTTTAAGAAAAATAAACAAACGTACTAGTAGGACCCCCAGAAACAAACTGAGATCAGATTATAAGAACCCGTAACTAATTGACAGCAATATAATATTTAAAAAAAGAAGCAAGCACTAGTAAACTTTTATAAACGTATTATTCTTAATTGTATTTAATGATGATTGTATCATAGGAGGAGCTCGTGGGTAAATGATAACAGCCGCTTGGGTCGATCTTTAGGTTAATCCGCGCTTGCCTTGGTTGATCTGTGGATGGGTGACCACTTATTGTATACCGAGTTTCCTCCGTGCCCTGGAAAGCACGTTATTGGCCCCGGCTGTCATTTGTAGATCTTTGACAGTCCGTCGTTACAGGTAATCAGAAGCCCGAAGGTCTGACTATCAGTCTTACCAAAAGTTGTCATGATATTCAGTAACTGGGTTGTGGGGGTCAGCTACGCAGTCGGTGTATATAAAATACTGGTATTCAGCTGCAGCTGGTTAGATAGGAAGCCGACCCACAGTTGAAAAAAGGCTAGGCAGATAATGATGTATCAAACACACAATAAATTGAAACCGCTCTGTGTGAACACGCTCTTACAAAGCATGCGCTCTCAACCTTTTACAAAAACTCTTGTGAAACAGTTTCTGTCGATACTATCGATAAAACTGTTATCGATAATTTATTCGTTCCACGTTCAGGGCGGCTCTAGTTGGAAACTTGTGAAGCTAATTGGAGTAATCGGTACATTTGTAATTTTTCTATCTTTGCTTTCGATCACTTGTAGGTATTTGTCTAGGTCATTAACTATCTATTTTTACCGTTTGTTTTATAAAAGCGATAATTCTGGTGACAATGATGACAATGAATTTTTGTTAGCACTTCATCGCTTTTCACATTTTTTTGTAGATAAATTACTCCCAAATGACTATTTTATTCTACCAAATTATTATTTTAAATAAGATTAACTTTTTTATAAGGTAAACGACCAAGTCTACTTTTTAGCTAAATAATCTTAAAAATTTTAAGTAGAATAAATAAAATATTCATCATGTTTTTTTTTTCAAAAATGTGCTAGAAAAAAGTTACTCCAACTAAGAAGAATTAAGACTAATAAGAAACAACATATTATTTAAATGCAACCAATAGTTAATTCAATTAAATATTTTAATAACAAAATAATATTAGTAAACAACTCAGCTTGTTTAATTCAATTTGTTTCCTTGTTTTAGTGTTTTTTTAAATATTTTGCAAACTAATGAGTTCTAGGAAACTTACGTATGATTAGAACTGCGTCAATATGTTTTAAAATATAATAATATGTGTATTGTTTTGTTTTCATTAGGAAAACGACTAAATAGGTATTATATTACAGCATTTCAAAACAAATACTTAATAAAATTGTACGGTGAAATTAAAAAAAAAACAAGTCATTTTAGAGTCTTCAATATTTTTATTCATAAAGGGAAAATGTTTTCATTTATGTGTCAAATTAACACCATATTGACAGTGACATAAATTAAGCTTATTTAACTGTTTATCTTCCATAATAGTTATCAACTTACTACATCCAAACAAATTCTTACTCATAAATTAGATTCCTTATAGTTGCACATATTTATAAACTAAAACGACGGACGCAAAAACATCCCTCCGGCCATTACTATGCCCATCTGCCCACCAATAGGTAACCAGCAAAAAATAATTATAATTTAAAAAAAATACATTGTGGGCCTTTTTCCAACAAACGCTGGCCTTAAAAGGAACCCATTCGATGGGAGATGTATTAAAAATTAAAATAACAACTTGCGTGCAACGACCGCGCGATAGATAGCTGCGAAAAAGCAACAAAAGACGCAACTAGGGAATTGCAAATGAGATCTTAATACTATAAATTTAAAGAACTATTTCGAATAAACATTAGCGTAGCAGATGTTGTTCGAAATGAAGATTAGGGGAACTAAGGCATAAAAAGCGGTCAGCCAATCGCGTCCCACGTATATCGGCCGTCTCGCTCGCACACTGGTCTCACCGCTCTTTCTAATGCTCATATTTTTTGCCATCTTATTCTAATTCCTCATTCAAATGGCCTGCGTTCGATTCCAGGGGTCTGTAACCTTTTATGTCATAGAAGCTTTTTTTAAGCCTTATTTTGTTCTTTGTCATGTGTTTCGGTTGAATTCATTACGTAACGCATTAACGTCACATTTTTTTAACAATTATAATTGTTATCATAGGTTATGATCGATGGGTTATATTTTTTTCATGACCATGGCTACGCGTGGTTGCGTGTGCCGCGGGCGTGATGGAATATAGATAAACAATGTTTCATGGTAATAAAGTTTTTTATGATATTTTTTCGTCAATTCTCGTTGTGTTTCATTAATTCACGCGAATATTAACTGGCGACGCAGTAATTACATATTTGAGGTAGGTATTTTTAAAGAAGTTGGTTACCTCAAGTAGTAGGTACACAACAGTTTTTCTAAAGTAATTGATATAGTCAGTGGTAGTCACGTAAGTATATAAAAACCTGTGAATAAGTCAACTGAGTTACATATTCTTGCGTGCTGTGCAGTAATACAACGAACATGAAAAATATGAGATTAAAAATATAAACACGGGGGGTTTTAGTGCAAAGCTCAGAAGTCAAAACAAAAAAATGTCTTTGACATTAATTACCTTTACCGACCCACTTTGATTTTTTACAAAGAAGAAAAACGGTTCCATAAATTTCTGCGCATGAAGGTCATTCAAATACATAATTATTATTTCTCCAATATTACATTCTTCTCATAAAATACTGCGAGAAAGATGCGTATTACTAATTCAAACCATAGTTCTTTTGCCCTTATCCCATTTTATTTGAGGTCGGCGCAGCATGTCTTCTTCTCCCCGTCTTCACTTCTCTATTACTCGTCATATCAGCATTCACCTCCTTTCTAGCCATATCACACTTCACGTGGTTCATCCATTGGTACTTTGGTTTACTAATTCCAATATAATTTTATATTCAAGCTTGAAGCTCAATACAACAATCTAGATAAGGCTACAGATACTAGATCAAGTGCCCCACGAGGCTGCTGAGATGCACTACATCCGGCCGACAATTGTCTTTACCGAGATTCAGAACCGGTTCCATTTGGCATATGTCTTGCAAGACTTTTGTTTTTACGCTCATTATATTTTACATCGAGAATTTTCTATTGGAGTTAAGATTCACATGGTTATTTTATTATTATTTTGTTAAGATGTTAAGTTAAAAATCTTGATGAATCGACAACCTTACAAAAGTGGCTCGGATAGACTTGATACAGAAGGCAGAGGACAGGGTTTTAAGGTGCAGCTTGGGAGAGGCCATGTTCAGCTGTGGCCTGCTATGCTAAGTTGGTTGAGAGTTGTAACGCCGGGACCCGCGCCCTAGAAGAACATACACTTATCTATTAGCGAAGTTCTTTCTTATTAGTTATTTGCACCCGGCGTGCGTGTATGACCAGATGTATGAACCTGGACGATGCAAAAGGAGTACGTAAGGGTTGTAACAGGTGGCTTTCTGTGTTTTCTGCCTAACCCCATGGAAAATAGGCGTGAGGGTATATAAGTATGTATGATTGTGAGTCCAAAAGATATTTCTGTCAAGGTTATGACGAGTAATATAAATATTTATCGCGTTTATTTTCGCTAAATACAACCATCGCTCACATCGATGCTAAATTCAATATTCTACTCAAGTAAACATATCGTAATAATACCGTAAATATTAACATACTCACATACATATTTACTACAATTTTCAAGGGCATACAATCCACGTAAATACCCCGATTAAGTTTTTGTAATTCGCAAGAATATGTCAAGTGTGGCTACCGTTTTTTATTGCGCTACTTGAGAGCCTTATAAGGTGATAACATGTAACCATAATGATGTTAGAAAAAAAACTTGAAACTAATGCAGCATAGCCTGAGAAGGACATTGTTTAATAATGATAAATAATTAAAAGCGAATAATATGTGCAATTCCGTGCGCATATTCGCGATGTGCCAAACAAGGACAGCGGCTGTTTCCGCGTTGAATCATTTGTTGCATGGTTCAAGTCATAAACGAGACGATTTCAACTGATTCAAATAATTGACTGACTCATGAGATGGCCAGACAGATTTAAAACGTAGAAGTAAGCTAGTTGTGACATAAAATGATAGTTGTAAAACGGAAGAGAATTATCTACTGGTTGAGCGGATGATATCATAATAGCTTTGATTTAGTACTCTCAAAGCCTTTGTGTTCTTTCTATTGAATGGTGCTATTCTTAATTTCCTATTGAATCATTGTTCACACGTTAAGTTCGGTTTGTGTGAGTCACAGACACATTGTGTAATGGGATCACTTCCAAAGGTCTTGAAGAATGTCTGTTTTGATAGCCTTCACCTTAGATCGTCTGATGGTTTATCCGAAATGTTGAATGACTCATTATGGCTCAAATCGAGTCCATTCTTTTACAGATAACTTGTCTTTTGATACGTTTGATTGTTTTGGAGTTTTTTTTCTTTATTGTATTTTGATTTTATGGTTAGATTTAAACAAGACCTAGTTTTTTACATTTTTTTCGCCACCAGCATCCGCTAGCTCTGACATCTCGCACCCCACAATCAGGCACGCATACACAAATGCAAACTGACTCACGACGACCTTGAGATAGACCAGTCTAATCGTAGTTTTAGCCAATCAGTAGTCAGAACACGCTCACACACCATCCTTTGTTTATCACGCCTCCATCACGCCATTTTGTGCATCCTTTTCGCTAACTATGACAATTTTTAAATAATTGAAGATTTTTTATCTTTAAACGGCGCGGCGGTTCAAATTGGCCATTGTTGAATTTGAAAAAGTGGTTTGAGAAAATAGGTGTCATTGTATGTTTATTTAATTAATGTGAAAATGTTTGATGATTGTTCTGACATTGGTGTTAAGTTTATAAACGTTGTAATTTAGCAATTTTTCTTATCTCCACCCACCGTAGTTATCACATCAGTTGCGGTCAAACGCAAGCTAATTTACTGTACTAAGAAAAAGAAGAAAAGTTTATTATCAAGTAAAAACCATAAAAACAAAACAATTTACCAAAGGGTCAAAACACCAATCAGATGGCCATGGTACTAGAGAAATAACCGCGACTTTGTCCTCTTCAAAAGTTTGCATTCCCGCGGGAACTTCAAAAACAGCAAATACGTTTCTAGATACACTGTTTTAAGCTTTCACGGTTCATAACTAAACTTACACCGTATATCTTCTCTTCATCCCGCGATCATAGCGCTTGGAACAGCGTTGAAATATCGGGAGCTCACAATAGTTGAAACTCACGGAAGGTATCCCGTAACTGACGAAATAAATATTTATAGACCCTGAGTTCTTTACTCAGTTAAAATTTAAAGCTCTTAAAACCCCAAATTATGTATGGTCGGTGGTATGTTTTTTTTCCATACATCTCCTCCTTCTCATATTACATAAATGTCATCTCAGAAATCTTTTTCGAGTCAAATCATTTTTCTGACATCAATCGTTTCTTTATCCATATCATCACCACCACCACCACCACCACCACCACCACCAATCATCATCACTAAATCTAAGCAACAATTAGGCGATTGCCTGCCTACCTTTGCCAGAGATCGTACGGTCTGGAGATTATTCTCGCTTTCAAAACACATTAGCCACTCCGATTTACTTGGAAGCGAGTCTAATATGTAATTATTTTTTTATTATTCCACGCTATGGAAGTTCAACGGCGTCCATTAATTACAATATTAACATGTGAAGGTTCTGCTTCAGTTAACCACCTTAGTTCTGTTCAGTTAAGTTAAAATACTTTGGTAAAGGAAATTGTAGAGAACGGTTGGTTTTACAGTTTTTATTTTACTTGGGTTCTTCATTTTTTTTTTCTTTAACAAGAACAGTAATGAGGCGGAAAAATTGTTTTCTAATAACTGTTTTAGTTTGTAAAAGGATTTGTTTTATTGTACTGTTTGTTGATTTTAATGAGGAGTTTTATTAGTTTCATAGGTACTGAATAAATGAGTATCTTCCAAGAACTGGGGTACCTAGTGTACGATGGTCCAATGGGAAAAAACAATTTAACAGAATCGACAGCTATATTTTACAATAAAAAGAAAAATATCATTAAGTTGTCAGCAGCACAACACTTTTCAGTGTCAATGCAGGAAATATTTCAAGGTTTTCTATGAGATTAACACTTTTTTTTATTACCTTCAAACACTTTCTAGTTTCACCTAGTTATTACGAAGAAATAACAACTAACAAAGTCATTCTTATCATTTTAAACCGTAAAAAAAAACAAAATTACGAACTACAGAAAAACTCTTCCTAATTCAAAAACAATAACAGTTACCAAAGGTTGACGGCCCCGAACGGATGTAATAGACAATGAGCACTTCTTATAGTCTATGCTAATACGCGCCATTTTATGATTGCAATTCAAATGATGACGCGTTCTTTTTTTACGATATACTTTTACGCTGCTGCGTAACGCGCTCTTACGGGAAAGTTACGGTTTATGGTAAACTTAGTTTACTATGGTTCTTTGTAGTTAGTTTACATGATATACGTAATCACTGTATAGCGTTCCCACTGCTGGAACACAGGCTGACAGGCCTCCCCGCTGTGAAAGGGAGTGGGACATAATCCGTGGACGGTTCGGTTTGCTGGATGTCACAATATGTCTAATATGTCTAATTATCAGCATCAAAATACACAGTTAAGTACTAATAGTCATAGTCATTTATTTATAAAAAAATACAATTACAGTACATACACTAACATAAATTACATCTGAATTTTATAAATTACATCAACAATTTAAAAATAATAAATTCACATTTCATCAATACATATAGTATTTCGATATACAATATGGCCAACACCTAAAAATTTAAAATAGTAACAAAATAATAATATCAGGTAGTACCAACATAAAGGTCAGCTACCACATTTGGCTGCTAGTAATATTCCGGCCTTCAACTTGCCGTCAAAAAGTGGACCTATGAAAATATTTACCTAGGAAAAAAAAAGAGGACAGTTATTTTTTTCATAAATGGACCCTGGTTTCTGATGATGATGAATTAAGCAAAAAACTTACAATACTTACAAAACAGAAAAATCTTCAATATACGGCATATAGAAACAGCTTATTACATTCTTTTGTAATAAAGACAAACTTCATACTTGATCTAAATTGAACTGAATATTGCATATCTTAGCCCTTATAGAGAATATTGAGATATAGATCTACGTACTATTTTATTGCCGTCCTTCTATTTCTCCATAAGACCTGAGTGTTAGGGCTGCCTCACAACACACTAGTACAGCTACGTTGCCTACATTGCATGCAAGGTGCTGTCAAGTATCCAGTACGTGCTACATAGTTGTTTTAATAATTTTGTATTAAATTTCTTAAATTGGATCAGGATAGTCATTGACTTAAAAATAAGTTTTGAAGCAGATTCCCGTAAAATTAAACTTAAACTACCAGATAGAAGAGAGCTCAAACAGTAACATAATTTGATTGAGTAAAATTTGATTGTAAAATCTTCATCTGTCTTTTTAGAAAATTAATGGGCGAAGAAATAGATATTTAAATGAATAAAATAAGGACGTAATTAATGATAGTTGATTTATAATATTTTAAAACCACGCAGACAGAGTCACAGGCAATCCTAGTATGGCATAATAAACATCCGCTATAACATTTTGATGTGACGACGCAAAAACTCCACAATCAATTCCATCCCGCGATACTAATTCCATGTGAGCTTAGCTTTAGCTCAAAACCAGTTTCTACAACTGATCATAAGGCTTGTGTCCCACTGTAAGCGAGGAAGCGACGAGCTATCGACGCTCGCTCTCGATCAAAAAGATTGTAGGTCCTGCGTTAATAAAAGAGAACACACATAAAACACACACACATACATAAATAAAGACACAAATTAATAGCCTGTCATCAATTGTTACTTTATTAGTAACAATTGATGGCTGGCTATTAATTTGTGTACCAGTGCATAATTCTGTTTAAATGTGCTTCCGTAGGGGTGGAGACCTGGTGTCCTGAAATACAGGCTTTTCGTATAACTTAGGCACCAGTCTCCCACAGTAACCGGATGCAGCTGAATACCAGTATTTTAAAACGACTGCCTTTCAGAAATCCATAACCCAGTTACTTGACAATACGGTACCCCCTAGTAAGACTGGTTGTCAGACTTTCGGGCCAGTGACTACCTGTAACGAACGTCAAAGATCTACAAATGACAGCCGGGATCAACGGCTTGCATGCAGCAAGATTGAATGGACACCTATCAATGGACCGACCTAAACAAGCGTAGCTTACCTTTAATCGAAATTTATAATTAATAATTATTTAGCCACGAAGTCCACTACCTAATTTTTCCCGCGTCTCGCTTATCGCTTAAGATGGGACGGCTGCCTAGGTGCTAGTGATGTCGTTTTTGCAACTTGACATTGGCAACGACTGCAAATTGCAGTAATACCTGCAAGTGCAGGGGTACTGTATTTTGTAATCAACCTAAACCTACTGCACTTGGTATAGTGGGCTGCATAAATTTATTATAACTAGTTTCTAGTTGTTTTACTACAGTTGGGTTTGGAAATTAAGTGTTTTAGAAGATACAAACGTGTCTGATGGGATGCCATGATGTTCAAAAATGAGGATCCTCTATACCAACTTTCATCCACTGTTTAAACTCCATTAGGGAATGAGTTAGCTCGTCGCCAAATAATAACAGCCACTCGGGTCGATGTTCAGGTTAAGCCGCGCTAGCCTAGGTTGGTCCGCGGATGGGTGACCACCCGTTATATATCGAGTTTCCTCCGTGCCTCGGAAAGCACGTTAAGCCGTTGGTCACGGCTGTCATTTATAGATCTTAGACAATCAGACAACCAGTCTTACCAAGTTGTACCGTTTACCCAGTACAAACTGGGTTGCGGAGGTCAGATAAGCAGTCGCTCCATGTAAAATACCGGTATTCAGCTGCATCCGGTTAGATTGGAAGCCGAACTCAGCATAAAAAGCAGAAAAGGCTAGGCAGATGATGACGGGATGAATTTAAAAATACGTTCTTTGTGCTTATATTATGAGTCATTCTTGTATAACATTTCAAGTTTCTAGTCCCAGGAGTGAAGGCTCTCAGCTGTTTTTCAGTAAATTTAAATTTAATAATAAGTAGAAGAAGTTACGTTTCATGTATATTATTTGAATATTGTTGGAAACATATGACATATCTATGATGAAAATGGTGTATGAAAATTTTCTGCCAAAAAAACTTTCCGGATCTTATCGAAAATTAGTAAAACAGGACACGGAAAACAGTTATGGTGAATTCAACGGAAATGTAGAAATCTAAACATTACAATTTATATTTATCTTCTTAATAACATGACCTTTAAACATATCAAACATTGGCTCATGAATTACTGCAACGAAAGATAAATCTATAAATAGAGACGCTCTTGCCCACCCTCTAGATCTAATCCGATATAAAAGCCTCTTACCTTTAAAAACGGCTATACCTATAGAAAATAACAAAAAAAATCACTAACGGCTGCTTACTTTTACTGTTAGCCTGCGTCATCCCATCGCTGGGCAAAGACCCCATGACTTCTAGTTCTAACGATCCAGGACTAACGACCATTGGTAGTTAGTTTTGTCCTGTTCATCTTCTACGAGGTCTGACACATCGCTTTCTGGACGAGTCATTAAAAGTAAACACAGTCATATAAAAAAAAAAACAAAAGAAAGTATTAATAAACTATTTGAAGTAGATAATAGGTGCAGTGACCTTTTTGAACGATGCAATTATTCATGCTACAATCAATAATGTATGAAAAATACATTTAAACAGTAATTCGGCCCTTGGCCGAGGTTTTGACGTGATATCGACTTGAAGAGACATTATTTTATATTGTTATATGAGGGTAAGGATGAGGTCATACTGATAGCGGGAGAAAGAGTGTTTAATTGAAACTAAATCTCTTCAAAATTAGCGTTTTAAGCAACTTATGGCTTAAAACACGGTTATACTAATTTTACAGCCAGAATCTGATCATTTACTGCAATGATATTTTGACAGTAACAGAATATTATAAATTATTGATAATTTTTCAGTCCAAAGTGTATAAAAATCCTCGGGTGAAAAATGAGCGAGAATTACAACAGGTTTTTTACATTTTTTAGTGAATTGAGATCTGAAAACGATGCATAGAAAGATGTGTGATCAAAAATCGCGTCGTATTCAATAATAACTATTTATGAAAACGCACACAAGACACTACATTCTATCTATACTATCACAACATTCTGTCTATTTATAAAAACGCACAAAAGACACTACATTTATTCAGTTAAACCAACTTAAGAACACGCTCGACTATAATAAATAGCTCATCGTAACATAACATTTATTTAAAAAATAAAATGTGTTAGTTAGATGCACAGCTAGTTAACTCGTCAGATGCTATCTGATTGTGACAGCTTGATAGCTATGAGCTAACGTTATTTTAGATCTGTGATTACTGGGGTTTATATCACTAGGAGGGTTTTGATCTGAATTTCTCTTCTGTGATATAATAATTAAATCTTGATTCAACCTCAAGTTCAGCCACATTTCACAATACAAATCGTACACTTCTTTGACGTGTCGCTGGCACATCAGCCTTCGAAATGTAAGTGGCCCAAGCCACTTCCAAAGCAATTTTTAATTTTATCGATTGCATTATCTGCATGATTTGTTACTTGACATAGACTAAAACGCAATATTTATTTATTTATTTGTAACCAACTTATACTTACAGTACTTATACTAATATACTTTATTTATAGCTTATACTAATATATTTTAATTATTACAACTTACACTAATAGACCAATATAAGAAAAAAAAAGTAGTTTTTGATACCTGTGTTCCATTTTCCAACAACTGTTGATTCACTTTTTATATAAAAATTGATGATTAGACCACACCAAAATACTATACAAGTCAAAATTTAAGTCCACGATTCAAATAGTAGTTTCCTATAAATACTAGTATTATTTTATCCGCTCTCCGTTCTCAGTACAGCCTCTACCCATCCCATTTACACAGTGGTGCCACAACACCGCTTATCGACCGCAGTAAATAAGCACATTAATTAATATTCGATAATTATTTACTAGAGACGAAAACACCGTTATAAATTGCAGACACAGTTCGACGACTTTTCGGTCGCGCGAAAGTTTTATTGGATGGAAAAGTCGCAAGACTGGTTGAATTTCAATACCGTTGTACACTTTCGATGTAATGAAGTATGTTAACGATTTGCGGTACTGATAGACTTTAGTTTAAACTGTGGATGACTTTGATGTTATTTTACAACTGTTGATTTTGTTTATATGGTTGTTTAACAATACACACTGGACCTGCGGGGGATAGTGGCCCATTCTCTCGCACTGAGAGGAGGACTGACTCCCTATAGTGGGGAAATTACTGCCTGATCGTGTGTTGGGTTTTGAACCAATGACTGTTTTTGAAAGCAAACTTATTCCAATTTCTCTTGGACTAAACGTTGCGTTGCATTGCGTTCGTTACGTTGCTGGAAGACGTTGCGTTGGAAGGCCTCCCACTAGGTGGACCGATGACCTGGTAAAGGTTGCAGGGATCCGCTGGTTGCGAGACGCACGGGACCGGTCAATGTGGCGACACTTGGGGGAGGCCTATGTCCAGCAGTGGACATCTTTCGGCTGAAATGATGTTGATGATGATGGAAGGTTGGATTAGACGGCATAACTTACCTGTGGGACCATACCTATCATAGACAATTTGTCTGTCTTTTTTAATTCAAATGTTCTAATATAAGTTTATCTCTCTTTCCAGGTCTAGAACGGGTGGCGGAGGAGTTGATGGGTCGAAGAAAATGGAAACTATATCAGGACGCATTAATTCCAAAACGGGGGGAGGCAGAATTATCGAGCGACGAGGAATCGGTACAGACCGACCCTCCACCGGCGTTGAAGATCAAGACTATAGAACAGATCAACGAGGACGAAGTAAAGGAAGAAAGGGTGGAGGAGAAGGTTCCTCGAAGGCCGGAGACGATTCTAGAGTCGTTGATCAAGAGGCCTGCTACTCAGCCCAAGCTGGAGGTTGCCGAGGAACCAGCAGATTGGAAGCCGCAGGACAAATGTTACTTCTGTACGGATGGTGAGCCTGGCGGGGGCGAGAACCGGCCGGGCGGCGCTATGGTGAGAGACGCCCTTTTTTGGGATTTTTCTTTTGATTTTTTTTTGTGTGGTTCCGAAGTTGATGAGAGAAAGAAGTTATAAGGTTATTTTATGGCTTAATTCTATTCTAGACACTTTTTGATAAGATAGAACCCATCTGAAGCCTGTATAGCGATCTGAGGCGACCCAATTTTTATTTTCTTCAGTTACTAGTAGATATTTTGTAATTATTAACAACGTGGAGTGAAGTTAGAAAAACTTTTTTCTGTTAGATCTTTAGCCCGTCACTCTCTCGAATTTCAGCAACCATTGGTCAAGTGGTCGCAAGCGCTTGTGCAGAGGATGGTCATCCTGGGTTTGATTCGGTTAGGCAGATTATGAGGTTTCTAGCAGCCCACGGAGTCAGGGCCTTAAACATGGCGAAATGCGTGTGCAGCAGTGGCGAAGATTCCATAAAACTCGATTCCTACTGGCTTCCCTTTGAAAAATGGCACTCAGTATTCGATAGACAAATAATATAATCACATTAAAGATAATAATGTACTCCGGCTTACTTCTTACAAAAATTGACCCTTCGCTACTGGTGTGCAGTATTCACATCTGCCTCTTTCATTTTATGTTATGCTTCATCAATCAAAATCCCCAACAACACATCCCAACTTATATCCCACACCACTAAACCCAACTTCCCTAATTCACTCAAATACCGCCACAAGCCCAGGTGCTGCTATAACCTGCCTTAGGTTATTACGGACAGCTATGGCGGGTACTAACATAAACTCAGAGACTAGATTGAACACGACCAGCAAGCCAGATGTTCGGTGTAATAGCTGCATGTGTGTGTGTTGCGGTCGGCATGTGGCGTTGATACAGCTGAAAGATTGGAGATTGGTTTGCACAATATTTTCAGATATTATGGAACTTACTAACTGTTAACTTCATGCGACTACGACCTTCGTCCGCCTGAAGTTATTATAAAAATATTATTTCCCTATTTGAATCTGATTTCTCTTATTATCTTCAAGGTTTAATTTTTGCACTAATTCTTTTTCTAAAATAAAGTAATAAAGCGCTCTTCCTCTCTCTACTTATTTAAAAAATTTGCTGTGCCCGACAGGGTTCATAATTGTTTTTATTTTTTTTATTTACCACCTGTAAGTGTACATTATGGATAGAGCTATAAACGATTTGATTTGATTTAGACTATGTTACTCCTTATAACATCAGCTATCTGCTAGTCAAAGCCCCGTCAAAATCGGTTTAGCCGTTTCGGAGATTAAGCGGAACAAACAAACAGACAGAGACAGACAAAATTTTGAAAATGATTTTTTTGTTAGAATTACCGTATATACTTTCATATCCATTTAGTGTTATTTTGTTATTTCAAAAAGACACTTGGATTGTGTTTAATTGTATAGATTGTTACAATAGGAAGAATGGCTGGATAGAAGGTGTCTCGTGAGATGACGAGTAAAAGAGAAGCATGAAAGAAGAAGACATGCTGCGCCGACATCAAATGAATGGAATTTAGGGTAGATAAATGAGTGGTGAAATAGGATTACTCTGACTCTAAAATAAGTAAACTTGTTAGTAGCTATGCAATCAATCTGCAAATCTATTGATTGTCGTCTACATTACGTCTGTAAGTCGTTGTCGGACACGGCAATTTTGTGCTTAAATCAATCAAAATTTAGATTGGTGTACATGGCTTTATTGCCAAAGAGTAATGGCACAGGACAAGCTTTAACCAAATATAACAATATTTTTAACTTACTAACCGACTCCTTAACTAATAGTATTTATTGTAATAGAAATGTTTTAAATATTTTTTTATTCTTGCCTTCGTCATCGCGATGATTCTTTTATTTGTTTCGACGTGAATATCCTGATTGTATCTCTCCAATATTAACGACAAAACTAACCAATCAATTCTCAAGATTCTCATTAGGAACTCGGTAACGTTTATTTGCCACAGGCACCACATACGAGGAAGACATTTTAACAAAACAAACTCCTAGCGCGTGATATCATCGAACTCTTGCATAAGAATGCAGTGCGAATAGTTGTGTGACTCAAAATGATGAGTCCTTGGCCTTTAGACCTCAGTGCAGTTAGTCATGATGGAATATTTGAGGAATCGATGATTACTGACATCCTGTTACACGTGGTTGGTTGTTCAACAACTATTCTTTCCTATTATTACTCGTCATCTCAGCAGTCAGCTCCTTTCTAGCTATATCATCCTTCACACAGTTCATCCATCGTTTCTTTGGTCTTCGTTTACTCCTTCTCTGATCCTTCTGTACTCTTGATGAATTTGTATGAGTGGTTCATCATCCCTTGTTAATAAGATTTTACTGAAGAAGAATAGATTAGTAGAAATCAATTGAGCAAATATTTGATTAGAGGAGTAGGATTGTTTTTACTAGAAATTCCAATTAACATTATTGTTTATTTTATTATGAGCCTGATGTGTCCCACTGAAAGGCAAAGGCCTTCATTTTCTCTTTCCATTGAAATCTCTGCCTTTGGCTATTTGGGACCAATCGTTTTGACAAGAGTCCATCTCGTTACGCCAACACATTCTGGGCCTACCGCGTCGCCGGATTCTGTTGTTCGGAACCATTAACATTAGTTTGAAATAATTAGACCATTAGTTTACTTATTACAGCCTGTCTTTTTGAACCTTAGCGATCTCTGAATTTAGAAATTTCTTTAAAAATGGACAGACATTCTCTAAAGGCATCTTCTAAAGCTGTTGTTTCTTCGTCAAAATTTTTATTTCTTTGAGGATAGAAGTTGTGTGAAATGGTAGATATATCCCTAAGTAGGTAAATGGAACTGAACTCATTATAATAGTAAAAAAACAATTACGTTTTATTCTCAAAGGTATGTAGTTACTATTGTTTATTTTAACGGTTGCTAATATCCAATAACCTACAGATTTAGCCTGGTTGCAAAGTTCAAGAAAATCATTTTATGAATGCCTTCATCATCTTCATTCATTAGGTCATCTTTTGTTGTTCATTAATAAAATTATGCATTGCGTTTTGATGTCATGATGACTTCAGAATTATACGAGAATTCTTTAGACTTTGTAACAATACCTTTACTTTTGTTTGTTTTAGATTTTCCTTTTTCTCTAATAATAATCATGTATGGTTTGCAGGCTGCTGGAATAGGCTAGACCATGATGGATGTATAAATGTTACGGCTAATAGCCGAAGAGCGGCTACACCTAGTTTTAGCCGGGTACAACTAGGTGCAGCCGGTTAAACTTAGATGTATCCTACTTATCTTCGGTTAGAACATGCAACCAATTTGTATGTAGCGCTCGCTCGGCTCGCGCGCGTTTGGTCACTGTTCTAAATTAACCTAATCTATTTGGTCGGTATCTCCTAGCAATAAAAAGGATACACAACTGTTACCGGCCGCACCTAGGTTTAGCCGGTTAGAACTAGGTGTAACCTTACTTCGGTTTTTAGCTGTAACATATATAAGTGGTGAATGAATTGGTTTTGTAAGGTCCATTATGGCAAGCGCAAAATTATCCAGTCGTCAATTAAATACAATGATCAGTCCGTCTACAGTTCTACACGAACTCTAGTCAGGGTTGCATTAATTAATACTCTAATTTCGATTGTTTTAATTGTTATAAATATCTTTTTGGTCTAGTGGTCGCAAGCGCCACTGCTGAGTAGGAGTTCTTGGATTGTATTCCCAGGTAGGGCATTATTATTTTGTTTCTCTGTCTTTAATTCGTCAGTAGCAGCACGGAGTTTGGATTTGTGCCCGGTTGACGGCAATAGGCTCGCCCCCTGTTACATGCGACTTAACGTAACTGGCGAAATGTTGGTGTACTATCAGGTACACCTCTGTCTATCCCTTCGGGGATTACAGGCGTTATGTTATGTTTTATACGCACATTGTACTTTGGTTAGTCTTTTACTTAGTTTTTTTTTCTATCAGCTTAATAAAAATCTTAAATTCACACAAGCAGAAATAAAATTAAATAAAACGTGACATGAAATAAAACAAGAATGGGCATCATAGAAGGAGTTTAGAAAAAGAAAACTCCTAATTATGACAGATGTTTATATGGAAGGACGTCAACTGTGCCGATGACTCACCACAACAGGCACACGACATATAAATGAATTAAAGTTATAAATTACTGATATAAAAATCATACTTAATTCTAAATTAATCGAGAAAGCTACACAGAAACCATAGGGTTTGGTGTAGAATTATCGAAGCACAGTTATAGGGTAGTATTGTATGCTCATGGGAAACTCACAGGCAATCACAACAAAATTATTGCGTTGGCGGCAAAAACATACCATAGACTACGTGTGGAATGTTTTTTTATTGTTTATGGTTCTCGTTTCTGACATCAATCTCGCAGGGAATAGAGTTATGACTATTTCTTTTTTTTGTGGAATTAAAGGTGTTTTTGATTTGTGATTAATGCGTTTAAGTGAGTCCATTAGGATTTACGCATCATTGGTTTGCAAAAATGGTAAAGAAATTTTATTTTAATGGTGTTGTTGCTTCCAATGTTTTTAGCTTTTATGCGTAGACGTACCAACAAAAAAAAACTGCAAATGAAAAGCTTTCCTGATCTGTTTAATAATTAATGGGTTTATATTAACTTACTCAGCCGTGGGACAGTAAATGATTTTGAAGGTAAAACAATTACTTCTTTGAATATTGTTTTAATTCTTAGCTACTTCGTTAAACACTAATTAGAGGGTAATACTCTTTATTATATAATTATGGAATAAATAAGGCGTTGTATTGAAAGCATCGTTTCAAAGATGAAAATATTACTATCAAGAAACTGGATAAGTAATCAAACATTCCATAGCTAACTATAAAAGCCAATTACTAACTAATTTAATTATTCTAAATATTGATGCTGTCGGTACTGTTTCATCTTTTAATTCAATTCAATAAAATGATGCCTTTGAAACTGGATCTAATTTAATTAAGATATGAATACTATCATCTTAATAACAACACAACATTCTAATCATTGTCCGTCCGTAATTACACTTTATTGTAAAACCTTTAGCAAGCAATAGCAATTATTTATTCTGTCTAAACCAAGCACGCCATTCTTACAAGACCCCTCTTCTCCATACATCCCGAACGTATCCCGACGACACACGAACGCAAAGAGGCCATCTTACAACGGTCGTGCAAACCATAGTTTCAATTTAGAAAACAATGGCTTATCCATTTTCTACGATTCCACGTCAAAGTAGAGTCGGTATTTTGATTAATACGCGCGAAAGAGATGGGGTGCGTGGCCCGCAAAAAGCAAAGTATTCTCAACCTTGTTCTAGCATAAATAAAGTCGAGTTCCTATTTCCACGTTGTGTTGTTACTGAAATAGTGAATGTGTAGGCGTAGAGCATGAAAAGTAGGCAGTGTAAGAACAGAGCCTAGAGTGGAGTGGACATTGTCTCTTTGTGCTTTTTGAGTGTACTTTTTTAATGTGTTGTTCCTACTTGTGGTAATTAATTTTGTTCGCGTTTATTAAATAGCGTGGAGCCGTGTTTTAATTGAATTGTAAATTGATGTTTTCGTTGGAATTGGATTCGTGGAACAAACAATGAGTTGTAATCAACGAAATTGTGTGTTTTTGATTGAATCGTAGGTTGGAAGTCGTAGTGAATTTTTAATCAACTGTTTTAGAAACGTGAATAATGTGTATCAAGGTGAGATTTATTAAGTTTTAATAATATTTCAGCAGTCACCTAAAAATAAGAAACTTAAGGTCAAACCAGGTTATCCATAGTCAATTAAATTCCAGTTTAAGCAAAAAAAAACTATTTCTTCAATGCCAATTCATCAAAATAACTTTAATGATAAAACGAGCGCACCTGTCCACATGAACTATCACAATTAACTTACGAAAGAAGAAGAAATTAAAAAAAATGTAAATTAATTCTACCATTTACGTGTTGTATAAAAATTAACACAAACCAGCAATTGTTTGGCTGTTAAAAACTATGAAGGTATTGAGTATAATTGCACAGGAAAAGTGGGCGATGCATGAAATTAATTCACATCATACTATCGCTTTAGATTTTTCAAAATACACTCGTTGATAATTGTAACGTTACGATGATCTACTTTTAATGATTCGTGTTTCATTCGAATTGTAAATTTTTACAGCAATTGATTCGTTTTTAACTACTTTTTTTGTTAGTTATCTGTTTGCATTCGCAAACAGTTTCATATTTATAATATTTATTAAACTGTTTACAAAAAAATATGTAAAAAATCGAAGTATGCAACCCCAGTGCGAAAAAAAGTTTACAGACTAGTCGACTCCGCGGCTCTCGCAAGCCGATCGGTTAAACAGCATAGGCCGGACAGAAAAGCCTATAGGGGCGGTCCGCGGAGGGTGGAAACCTGGGAAATTTCACGTGCAAGACCCACCCCTCGGCGAAACACGTGCGGCCAAATAGCCTCGCAGAACGAACGCCTTTACTAATCATTGCCGCTCGCGAAAATAAAAAAAAAAACATTTTGACGTTTTACGTCAATTTTTGACAAACAATTGCGTTTTGTTTTTTTTTACTTTTTTTTCTGACGGGCTCGTTCTGTTTAAGCAACCGATGTTAAGTGTGCGTTTTGTACCAGTGTTTTTTATAGAGTGTGAAATGTTAAACGCAACATGAGCCGATTTCATGGTTAGTTGGAGTTATTAGTTTCAAACATGAAATATACTATGTTTATATTGAATGCGTCAGTTGGTTTTTTTTGCTTTTTTCTGTTACATGTTAAGATAAACTGAAATAGGTTGATTGGTTGCTATTAATAAAGAGCATTAGTGCATGTTGACGAGTGATTAGCCGATAATGATACATGCTTCTTTTGTTTATGTTCTGAGATTAACATTTTTTTTGCATTCTACATTCACTGTATATTGTAGCATAGACAACACTCTTTAATTCGATTTTTATTTTGCTTTGTGAGCCAATATTCTCAACATTTTGGCGATTATTTTCCACAAGTTCGTTGACACTCTTTATTTTCACAATAATTATTCTAGCATTTTTATAACATTTAGTAAGAAAGACACCAAAATCTATTAATTTGCCTGCAACCTTACATTTTCTTATTACAACTAACCTAACCATCCCGTTATACATTCTTGTAAAATATTATCTTCAAACATTTTGTGTAAACATGTTTTAAAGAAGTTCAATTTGGTATCTTTAAAAATATCCATAGCGAATATTTTCTTTTACAGAAAGCATATTTTGAAAACTAACATTTTCATCTAGAGTTTCCAGAACCACATTTTCTACAATGCTTTTCTTAACTTGTTAGAAATAATATTCTAGTGGTTTCTTCCCTAAATAACTTTTACTACTACTTCTTCATCACTATTCATCGTTCTTCAGCCCTTATCCCGTTGTATTAGCCGGTGCTGCATGTCTTCCTCTCTTCATATTCCTCAATTATCTGTCATCTCAGCAGTCACCTCCTTCTTCATCACTATTATTTAATTTTAAAATGGTCACACAATGTGACCAGGATAATATTTTGGACTTAAAAAGATTTCTACGGTTATCTCCGAATTCGTTTCGATGTCTCTCGTCAGAGTTAACGGAAAGGAAATAATTCGGTGTTTAAAGAAAGAAAGAAAGAAAAAGTATTGATTAAACTCGAACAGGGCAAAGAATTAAACAAAACTGAATGAAAAGACAACAACAACAAAAATGTATTTCCAAGTCTCATAATTTGCTAAAACATTATTGACGTATAGGTTTTTAACAATCTGTATTTAAAGAAAAACGGTTATTTTACAAATAACACATTTTCTAATATTCCCTCAAACCACTTGATATAACCCGCCAAGCGTACGGCCCTCCAGCCTCTTGATTTGTACCAAGCCGACGCTTCAGTCATTGACTTTTAAAAAGTAGTATTACTACGGGTTCTATTGCATTAATTTGTAATGAAATTAACTCACTTGTTATGTGCGCTCTTATTATTAAATTACTAAAAATAGTGATCTAAAGAAAGATTAATAGACATTAAGAAATACAAAATACTGTCTTCATTTTCTTTAACCTTTGTCCACCCAATGCTGAGTGTAGATCTCTTCCAAATCTCTCCACTTTTGGCGGTTTTGTGTCATGGTTATCCAGTCTCTTCCGGCCACTTTACTGAGATCGTCTGTCCCTCTAGTTGGTTGTCTTTCCACATTCCTCCGTCCGTTGTCCCCACTCCAGCAAAATATTGTGGCAAATACTGAATCTTTTTAACCTTATATACAATAACTCCATCACTAATTCCAATGAATTTCGTCAAGCACTTACCTTTTAACACAAGTACAGAATTTGTAAACCACTGAATCAAATGCAATAAACAATTCAACGGCTAAAGAGAAATCTGTAAAAAATTGTACTAAATTCCAGATTGCTGTTTCCTAATTTAGAACAATCAAGTTTACTATTTATCGCTATAGAAATATCTAGGTTCGGTGCACGTGCATTTTTTTTCTCATAAATAAATGATATTTTTAATAGACTTGTTCTTTCGTTCTTAAAACCTGACTTTCAAGTTTTTCTAAAAGAAAGCTCTTTTAACAGCATCCCTCTTTACACCATTAAAACCTTGAAGTATATAGTGTCAAGTATTTTAAAATAGAGGACTGACAAGTGCTACTTCTTGAACTGAACCTGGCTTCTCGAAATCATCTTCCTGCTCTTGGCCCATTCTACTTGAGGTCGCACAATCCATCCATCTTTTCTTTGGTCTTCCTCTCCCTCTCCATCCATCAACATTAATATCCACCACTTCCTAAAGTACCGAAATGTATTCGATAAAGAAATGACAAAAATTCAATTTTTCTTTACTTTCAATTTTTATCACCAATAAAACCAGTAGACTTAGTAACAAATTCACGACCTGACACAACCAAATTCTTTTTTATAACTTGAACCATTTTACCCTTTTTAATGTCAAATTCTTCACGTTTTACTAACTAAGTATGTTTAGTATTAACGTCAGGAATACCTAATTATAGTTTATGACGACCTTGGCTCAGATAACGTGGGTTATCAATAGCTTAAACTATGCTAGTACGGCTGATAACATGTCTAGTTTAACATGACCTCGCTTTTCTAGTGGTGGGTAACGTAATCTGGGATTAGTGGCGGTGTCGATGTGTTGTGTTTTATTATTTATCAGTCTTTCATCACTATATTTGAATTCCAGATTAATTTCATCATCTTTCTGCAATTGTTTTATGTAACTTGGGAATCTTGGGATCAGCGCAACATGTTTGTATCTTCTATTCTCCTATATCAACTGTCACGCTATGATTTAATCCTTTTTCTTAATCCCAAATTAAAAGTGAAGAGTCATCATCTTCCTGTCCTTGTCCCATGTTACTTGGGGTCGGCGGAACACGATTTATTCTTTTTCTCCTCTGTCAACCGTGACGCTATCATTTGCTCCTTTTTCTTTCCTCAGACATTAAAGCCATCATCTCCTTCGTCTTCCTCTCCCTGTCCATCCATCAACATTCATCTAAAAAAAATCCAATGTTTTCATTTGGTCATGTTATAAAATTTTCATAAAATTCTTAGTTAGAAATTCATCTCTTGTTTTGGGCCATTCAGTTGCTAGGTAAATATTGATAGCAACGTACACTATGTCAATGTCCATTTATGAATAGAGGAAGACCAAAGAAACGAACTTAACTTAACGAAAATTATTAGTCAGAAATGAGACAGGTATCTATCGTGATAGTACTTACCTGTGTCATTTGAAACTCAATTATTAGTACTAAGATCATGCCTGGTACAGTCGTATAGAAGAACAAGACATACTATGCCGATCACAAATAAAAATTAGGATAGAAAGCTAGAGTATGACAAATCCGTAGCCGATCTCATTAATTTATGTACAACAACATCTTATACCTACATTCGAAGCAAATAAAGTTCTGATTTTGACAATACAAAAAATCTGTGAAAACGGCCTGTATTTTTATATACTTCGTTTACTATAATGTTGGAATAAATACTGATTGCAAACGTGACCATAATCAATTGATCACCGTTAAGAGTCAGTTCCATTTATTATTTACATTAACAATGTACCGAAACGTTTAAGTTTTGATCTTGCAATGTTAATGAACGTTCAGTTATGCTCCAAATTGGATCAGCTACTACTTAAGGTTCGTTGAAATTAATACAATTTATATTTTGTCTATAAATTGGACATTTTCTAATAGGGTAAAGATAAAAAAATGAAGTCTAAGAAACGTATAAAAGTGGACTTCGTTCGATAGAAACATCTGCCTAACCTGTTTTGTAGCACTAGAATGAAGTTATCTAGCTATAGTGAATAATAATTACCTATTATTAAAAACTATTAACATACGCTAAACGTTCTAAGTCACTTAGCATATTTATGTAAAAGAATATGTATACATACGCTCAAGACCCCTAATTCTAATGAATACCGAATTAGAACTAAAAGAAAAAAATCCAATTGTTCTCGAACGCATTAATAAAAATACTATTCTAAATTCAAACGGCCCATTAACCGGTTCCCACGGCGGCCATGTTGGGTCGTCCTCGCCCGCTATTGGTGGAGGCCGCGAGTTTAGAATTAGAATGTAGACCCCACCATTTGGCGAGCGGCAAATTATGTTGCCAGTTTTTACGTTCCAAGTTCAAATAAGCAGCTGTTCGTAATTCGAACGTTTTTTTTAATCCTACGAACGGTTGGGCCGTTAGAAAAAATAGATTGGGATTTGAACCCGTCAATTATTGTGGATTGGTTGTTAAGTTCGAACTATTATCTAGGGCTATTAAAGGAATGAATAGAAATTACACGGTGGATGTAATAATTTCATTTATGGACCTAGGATTATCTTTAGTATATTCCTTTTTTATTTAACCTTTGCTCGCGTATATACCAAAACGGGTGAAGTAAGAATAGGTAAATGGCATTGACACAGTTGCCCTGCCCTTTGAGTTCTAAATAGTGTTTTCGGGTCCCAATCAACGAAATAACTCCTCACTTAGTAAACTCCTTTTAAGAAAATCTGAGCTGGTATCAATAACAACCTAGAATAGACACGTGCGTAAGGTAAGATATTCAAAAAGAAATGACGCGAAATCTGCCAAATTCTACTCTGGATTTGTTGCAGGTAGTTTTTCTCACATCATCATCATTCTCTTGTCCTTATCCCAATTCATTTGGGGTCGCCGCAGCATGTCTTCTTTTTCCATACTTCTCTATTACTCATCATCTCATCAGACACCTCCTTTCTTGCCATAACATCCTTCACACAGCCCATCCATCGTTTCTTTGGTCTTCCTCTACTCTTATGTAGTTATTCTTTCAAAAAACAATTAATAAGAATCTTTGTAACCATAAAAATATCCATTGTACTACACGTAGGCTTAAATACATGTTTTAATATCCACCCCTACAGTGTTAGTTTTGACTTTGATATTCACAGAATGCAGTTTTTCTACTCTCTATTCTGTTAGGACCTTCGTATACCATGAAGATCTGTTTTATTTATCTATTCTTATCCAAACAATAGTATAAGTCTAGGCCCAGAAGTCTTATTTGGTAGTATAATCTATTGTCTGATGTCCCATCGTTGAAATAGTCTTGCAACTTCCCAATTTACTTGACCTATGATCGTACATCTCTGTCTACAGACCCATAAGGATTTTCAAGCTAATATTGGTGTTTGAAATTGCTGAAATGATTCCCTTTATGTCTCACCAAGATGTCAATTGTGCTAAATCTCCCAAACTTAAAACCCATTTTATGTGAAATATCGATAACATAATCATCCTACAAAGTTTCCACCCTAAGACTCAGACTTCTTTTCTGTGAGAGGAAACTGGCTATATTCCACCACAAGGGCCCAATACGAGTTGGTGGATTTTTCGGTTCTAGAACATTTCACCGGTCGACATTTTCCTCTACCTTTACAGTAACTCTCCAAGACCAAGGAAACGATGGATTTATTGTGTGAGGAAGGAAAAAGAAGTAAATGATAGTGTGTCGGTTGACAGAGGACAATGAAAGAAAAAAACGTGTTGCGCCGACGCTAAGAAACATGAGACAAATGCAGGAAGATGCCATTAATTGTGCAATCTACGTCTCAAATCTCAGAGACATCTTTCATACCTTTGCTAAAATCCAAAGTATACACGAGTATATTTATATACAAACGCATATAGATACTTATGTAGGCAATGACGTGAGTCTAAACAAGCCGTTAGTTAATATTCAAGGCGGGCGTGATTAGCAAAACGTCAAGGTGAACCCAACTGGTTACTCCGCCGACCGAGGATAATACCGGCTCGGTTACGACTTCTTTTAGGATAGTGGAAAATTTATTATAAGCCATTTCAAGATGAGGAACGGTTGATGGTAAAAGGCTCGTCAACTATTGTATGGGACTTAAATATAACTGCGTCGTTAGTCTAATGGTCGCAAGCGGAGGAGCATGAGGTCCTAGGTTGGATTCCCGGGTCGGGCAAAGTGTTATTTTGTTTTCCCATCAGGAATTTGTCAATGCTCTGATTTCGATTGTTTTAATTGTTATACCGCTGAGGCCCGGCAATGTTATTTGGTTCGCTGTCTTTTATTCTTCAGGAGCTGCCCGGAGACTGGTTTCGTGCCCGGTTGATGACAATAGGTTCGCCCGCTATTACATGGGACTTAAAAACAGAACTGGCGAAATGTGGGTGCACTATTAGGAACACCTCTGCCTAACCTTTTAGGGATTATATGTGTGATGATTTTTAGGAATAAAATAGATTTCGGAATGGTTTTTTGGCTGTTTGAAGACACTAATCCAAACTGGGCCCATGTGTGATATAGCCCACTCTGTCTTAATGATATAAGGCATATCTCACAGCAGTGAGAACATTATAGATCATCATTCTGTTGCCCTTATCCCATTTCATTTGGTATCGGCGCAGCAGGTCTTCTTCAATATTACTCATCATCTCATCAGAAACCTCCTTTTTTAAACTTATACTCTCACTTACGGGATATCCCCGATTGTTCATAATTTTGTTTTTTTTTACCTCCTTTTTTGTCATATCATGCTTTACACAGTCCATCCATCGTTTCTTTGGTCTTCCTCTGTTCTTATACCCTTCCACATCCATACTCGAAACTTTTCTCACGACATTTATTAAAGGTATAAGGCTGACTGTGACTACAGGCAGTGTTGTACAGAAAACTATAGTCTTGTAATCCAAATAATAGGGTCACCGAAGGTGTAGAAAACAGCTACTTGATAACTCAATAGAGATGTAGAAAAATGACCCCAAAAGTCAAGACAGGCGGACTATAGGCGAAGGACCAATTTCCAAAGTTGTAGAAAAACTAAAGAGATAGAGAAGCTAGGCAGGCATATGTTTTTTATCAAAACTAAAATAAAATTTCTGAAGTTGTCTCAAAGAATGTTTTAAAAATCAAATGGCGAAGGTTTTTACCCCCAAATCTTATTTATAACTAGCTGTTTCCCGTGACCTTGATCCGCGTGAAATTATTATAAAAATATTACTTCATTATTTGAATCGGATTTTGTTATCAATTTCATGGGTTTTTTGCACGGGAGACAAATCTTTTTTCTAAAATAAAAGTAGCCTAAGTTACTCTTTAAAAAGAATCTGCTAGTAAGTCCTGTCAAAATCGGTCCAACGGTTTCGGAGATTAGCCGGAACAAACAGACAGACAAACCGACAGCCAAGCAGCTTATTTGTACAGATTCTTTAGACGTTTCATCAAATAAATGGTAAGAAAACCGCAGTTCAATTCCGTCTGTATACACAACATTTCAAGTATTTAATCAAAAGTCTGAAGTCCAGTGTTCAAAGTCCGTCTACACGAACTGGAGTCATGGCTTCATTAATTAATACTTTGATTTCGATGGTTTTAATTGTTATAAGTGCCTCGTTGCTCTAGTGGTCGCTAGTGGTACTGCTGAGCATTAGGTCTTGGGTTCTATTCCCGGGTCGGGCAAAGTTATTTGGTTGCTCTGTCTTTTATTCTTCAGGAGCAGCCCGGAGTTTGGATTCGTGCCCGGTTGATGGCAATAGGCTTGCCCTCTATTACTTGGAACTTAAACAAGCAAAACTGGCGAAATGTGGGTGTACTATTAGAACACCTCTGTGTAACCCTTTCGGGGATTACGGGCGTGATGTTACGAGTATGTTATCTTATTCTTAAAGTTAGACGTGGTAAATCAAATCGTGAATGGGTTTGAAAGATTTAATGAATATACAAGATCATGCGTGGAATTTATATTGTGTCTAAACAATACACGTAGGTAAGGTAATCGAGGTTCCTTGCCAAATGTGTCATTTGGTCTTTAGGTGCGGTTGATCCTCAATTTACTTATTTTGTTATATGTTGCAGTACTCGTTGATATAAAGGGTGTAACAAGATCCTTAACGAAGCCTAAAGGCACTTATTCTCCTCGTCATTGCGATCATTTTTTTGTTCTAGACTATACCTGAGAACCTTTTAGTTACGGAGATATTGGGAGTCAAAATTCCAACTTTATCACAAGTTTTTTTTTTAAATACATGTTTTTAATGTAATATTTTTACTTCAAACACCTCCACGACCTTCGTACTATCCAATCCATCCATCAACACAGCGTATGGAGTGCGTTACATTAAGTCCTGTCGTAAAACGTGATATTTCACCCCAAAAAAAAAGTCGTTACCCAGCAATAATTTTTGCGTAAAGTTACTTAGTTTGATGTACAGAATCCTTGGTTGACGGCGTCGTGAAGGGACCGTTTACACCGTATGTTTTTAAACTGGCATGGTCACTAACACTAAAAACAAGACATTTGTAGATCTTTGACAGTCGTTACAGGTAGTCAGTGGCCCCGAAAGTCTGACAACCAGTCTTTCCATGGGGCATCGTATTACCCAATACTAACTGGGTTGTGGAGGTCAGGTCGGCAGTCGCTCCATGTAAAATACTGGTATTCAGCTGCATCCGGTTAGACTGGTAGCCGATCCCAACTTAGCTGGGAAAAGGTTGATGGTGTACTATTTATTTTGAGTTCCCGATATTTAAAAATATCCGGTTTTTAGAGGTAACGATAGTGTTGTAGAATATTGAAGGAATGAGGAAAATGTCGTGAGGAAAGTTTTGAGTATGAATGTGGATGGGGATAAGAGTAGAGGAAGACCAAAGACACGATGGATGGACTGTGTGAAGGATGGTATGGCAAGAAAGGAGGCGTCTGATGAGATGTCGAGTAATAGAGAAGTAAGGAAGAGAAAGACATGCTCTGCCGACCCCAAATGAATTGGGATAAGGGCAAGAGAATGATGATAATTATGTTAGACCTTTGAAAATACCTCAATAACGAACTTAAAGAATAGATGGCTCTTTATCCTAAATATAATTCAGCAGGTTTATATTTTTTACCTAATTGTAAAATATAGTATGACGCAATCAAAAGGCGATGTGCAATTAATTAAATAAAACACATTATTATTTAAATATGCGGTTTTGTGTTATTATTAACTTTTAAAAACGTAAGAAATTAAAGCATTCAAAATGCATTATTTATTCAAATAACTTGATACGATTCTTAGTTCTTTGTTTCTCCGTCTATTAAAGATATAAACCACAATATGCGTCAGAGGAGCACATAATGTTAGCTACTTTGGAAAAGCATACTTTGGTACGCCATTCTGTCTAGATAGCAGTGGCGAAGGTCACATACAACTCGATTCCTACTGGCTTCCCTTTGGAAAATGACACAGTCAGTTTTCTATAGACAAGTAATATAATCACATTAAAGATACGTAGGTACTCCGGCTTAACTCTTACAAAAATTGACCCTTCGTTACTGCTAGATAGTCAGGATGTACTAAATGATAAACAATACGAAATATTGTTCATCATCAGGCAGTGGGCCATGACTACAAGATACATAACATCACGCCTGTAATCCCCGAAGGGTTAGGTAGAAGTATACCTAACAGTACACCCACATTTCGCCAGTTATAATTAGTTTAAGTACCATGTAACAGGGGACTAGCCTATTGCCATCAACCGGGTCCAAATCTAGACTCCGTGGCTGTTACTGAGAAATCAGATGGCAAAACCCAATAACATTTTGCCCGACCCGGGAATCAAACCCTAGACCACCTACGCAGTACAAGATACCTTAGGTAGTAATGCATCATCACACAATCAACCTGCACTGTTCCCACAGGTGGTAACACGGGGCTCCTTTCTGTGAAAAATAGTGTGCCGTAAACCACCACGTGGGCCCAAAGCGGGTTAGTGGCTGTCAGAAGTCTCCCAATCCTTATTTTTAGGATTTACCGGTTCTTTATACAATGTCCTTAGTTCACCGTTTAACATAATAAAAAAATTAAATTTACTTTGGCACTAAAATATCTTACAGAAAGCCTTCAGTGTTGCAAAGGCTTAATTACACTGAATTTATCAAATACTGGTAGATATTTTGTTTCATGAGTAATGCTGAGTAGTTTAGGAGTTATGATATAAGCTATACTTCTAACCTTTAACAGCTTATTTTATAATTATTGAAGCTATTCTTTTATATACAGTTGACATGCACGCTTTTTTGTACAACAAGATGATTTCCACCAAACGGCTCGCATCACATCGGATCGGAACGGATTTTACAATCTTCAAACGATATTAAACCGTGTACACAGTATTTAAAGTATTACCAAGCCGCGCACAGCAGCTTGACCGCGGGCGTCTACCGGGACACGCGATCGTAGCCGAAAGTATGCGGCGACACGCGACCGGCTCCGTTCGCCTGTCGTCGTATACGATCGGATGAAATTAAACTATTTGACTAGGCGCAGAAACGGATATGTTCGCATTGACGGTACGGAGCCGAGCATATGCGTCGACATCCTGCCGGACGCGATCAGGCGTCGCTGCATCCGTTCGTATCCTTTCCGATCCGATGCGATGCGATGCGATCCGTTTGGTGGAAATCATCCTACAAGACAATCTTGTCTTTTAAATACGTAGAAAATTCAACTTTTAACAACAACCTATATTTAAAAGTATTCTTCAAAATGGCGACAATTTTGTTGCCTATTAACCATAGATTATATCAATAAATGACACGCAATATTAACGTAATAAATACTTTAATGATAAATAGTTGCGATGGGCAGATTACAAGCACGAATAGTCCTTCAAATGACGGAACCATTCGATACCAAGTAATATTGTGTATAAGCGTTAAAGATATCGGTCCTTTTTGGTAAGCACCTGTTTAAGTAATTGTTTTTAAACGTATATCGGTACTGCCTTTTTATTGAATATTGATTATCACTACATAGTACAAAACAAAGTCGCTACCCGCTGTCTGTCTGACCCTTGTATGCTTACATCTTTAAAACTACGCAACGGATTTTGATGCGGTTTTTTTTAATAGATAGAGTGATTTAAGAGGAAAGTTTATAATATGTATTTATTGCACCCGTCCGAAGCCGGGGCGGGTCTCTAGTGTTAAAACGATGGATGGACTGTGTGAAGGATGATATGGCTTGAAAGGAGGTGACTACTGAGATGACGAGTAATAGAGAAGTATGGAAGAAGAAGAATATATAATAATTGGGATAAGGGCAGGAGAATGATGAATGATAATGAAATTGTGTAATTCTTTTTTTAAATTTTCGCTTGTTTTTAAATTAATTTCGCCAGTTATTTTTTCTTTATCGTGTGGTTAGTGCCTAACCTGGTGTCAGACTTTTTATGCCGCCCATGGGCCTCTGACTTGGCTTTACATGCCGTCGAAAAATATGTCTCAGCAGGCATGCTGGTTTCCTCACGATGTTTTCGCTAGTTGTTGAAGGAAATACTTGCTCTTAGCTTGTTATTGATGGCATACAAGCAAACGTAGCTCTGCATCTTTATCATCTTTTATTAAAAGGAATAATGTTTGTTCTAGTATTTTAATAATGAACATTTAATTTAGTTAAGAGCAACCTACGCGAAACTTTGCTGTCTCACAGTGGCGAAGGTGCCATAGAACTCGAGTCCTACGCGCTTCCCTTTGATAAATGGCACAATCAGTATTCTAAAGACAAATAATAGAATCACATTAAATGTACTCCGGCTTACCTCTTACAAAAATTGACCCTTCGCTACTGCTGTCTCACCAAAGTTTTCCTGTCTTCCATTTTACATTTATAGGAAAAATAGGGGTCTTAATTTAATGAACACTCCCACGAATTCAAGGCCAGAATCACAAGGAAAACGACACGTACACAACTAAGAAAACGCTCGAACAGAAACCAGTTTCTAAACAAAGATAAACATCGAATATTTCTAGGAAAAATCTTTTAATTGATTCACGTTTCCTCAACCAATAAGGTCAGTGGCGAAATCCCGGAAAGAAGGACCATGTAGTGACGTAACGAGGACCGTTTACGATCAAAATCAGCCTTGTGGATTGCATCTGACTTGATAATTGTTTTAATCTGCTTACAGACGCTAATCTGATAATTACAATGACTTGAGCTTAATATCCGGCATTTGATTCAGATTATAATTACATGGATCGATGCAGTTTGATCACTTGGAGCTGGAATTACAAGACTCTGGTTACAGGCTCTCAATTTTATACGGGGTGGAAGGTACCCCGACGTGAAAACGGTTACCACGTATTCATATAGAAATTTTTCATCGCTTATTTTAAAATAATCAACTGTTTCATACAAAAGTGCAATACCTACGCGGTAAAAATGTATGGAACAGCAGTTTTTTTTTTAATAAGCAATGAAAAATTTCTATGTGCCCGACATAGACATTTTTCATCGCTCAGAATGATGTACTGTATACGTGGTAACCGTTTTCGCGTCGGTATCCTATCCACCCCTTATGGTATAGATGTATTGAAATGGGCTTATGATTATGGTTACTTGCATTGAGACCTTTTCGTTGGTCAGTATTATCTTGGGTAAAAGGTTTTTAATTTCACGGTATTGTTGTTTAGCTTATTTTACTACATTACATGTTTTAGGAATCTATAACAACATTTTAAACTAAATAGTCAGGTTTTTGTTAAGAATCAGAACAATATGATTTGTTCGAATCGCAGCTGGAAGATCGAATTTTGCAAAAAAAACGGAGTTTTGCAACAACTGCATCTATACAAGGTGTAAACGGACCCTTCACGAAGCAATCAACCAAGCATTCTGTACAACTGTTAATCAAACTAAGTAACTTTACGTAAAAATTATTACTGGGAAACGATTTTTTTTTAGGTAAAAATCACGTTTTACGTTAGGGCTCAATGTAACGCACTTAAAATATTGTGCAATACGCACGTCGTAGACGTCTTAAAGTAAAGTTACAAAATTAAAAACTTGTATTTAAAAAAAATCTTGTGAAAAGTTTAACTTTGACCCCCCAATATCTTCGTAACTAGAAGGTACCCGGGTATGGTCTAGCTAGAACAAAACAAAAATAATCACAATGACGGGGAGAACAAGTGCATTTCGGCTTCGTTAACGGTACTTTTACACCCATTATTACATAAGTTTTAGGAAAATTCCACATTGAAAACGAGAAATCGTCGAAACAGTTCCAATTGCAATCACAAGAACCCGAATATCAGTCAATATCAAAGCTAACTTACTACTTGGTCATTGTAACGAATTTGATTGTCTAAACTGAAGTAGAATTTGTTCCGGTGATAGTTTGAAATGGAGATCTAATTTTAGCTATGATATTTGTTTTTATGAATGTGGAGAAATTAAGTTTATAATTATTACTAGGATTGTATGACAGTTGTTAATGAGGATGGTAAATCTAGAATGAATTAGCTTCAATAGAATTGTGTTTTTTAATACTTTTAGCATTAGGCTAATGCGTTTAGAGATTATGCAACTGGACCTGAGTGCTTGTATGCAAGTGTGAAGATTTGTGTCCGGCAAACCTTTCAAACTCAAACTCAAAGCATATATTTCAATTAGACCATCACAGGCACTTTTGAATGTCAAAAAAACAAAAAAAAGCGAAGCTACAGTCACAGTCACAAGGCATAATAACTTGACAAAGTACTGTAGTTGCACATTCCAAAGCGTAGATCTCTATGGAGAAGAATGGGCAAGAAAATCCATGGACACTTATTGTTACAGAATCCCAAAAGGATCCTATTCTACAGAATTGTTTTCGCAGATACAAGATACAAAGTACTTCTGTAGTATTGTCTGTCTGAGGGCAAAGTCCGCTATTTTTAATGATTGATAATTAGGACAACCATACTAAGACAACACCATAATTAATGACTCCGTAGTCTTCTAAATTCACAACGGCCGTTTGATAGCCTCGTTTTGATAATTATGTAATATGAAAGAAGCAAGATAATAGAAAGCTTGTTATAAAACTTAGTAGCTTGTCAAAAACCATGAATGCTAAATGATACTCTTATTCATCATTAATCAACAATTACGGTGTCAATGACCAGGCACGACTTTATTAGAAGACTCGGGTCCCTGATCGTCTGTCACGTAGTTCCACCTTCTACCTCGTTGGTCTATTGATTGCAAGCACCACTGCTGAGAACGAGATCCTAATTTGTGCCTGGTCGATGGCTATAGGCTCGCTCGCTATTTCATGGGTCTTACTTATCCCTTCCGGGATTACATGTTTGATGTTATTATGCTCCACGTTCTCATACTTCTCTGTCTTTTGCCACAGAGTCCCGCATCGGAGTCGGACAGCAGTTCGGTGTCGGGGGCGAAGAGCCCGGCGTCGGCGCCGCCGCTGCTGCAGCACCTGTTACAACTGCAGGCTCAGAACCCACAGACTATAGCTCAGGTATGTTTCCAAGCAAATTATGAGGAGGTAAGGACCAGAGGGCCATATACAAAGTGACATTTAACATTAGCATATTTAGCATCTTATAAAGAAAAAGATAAAACTATAATGGATTGTAACAGCAGGGTCTAATTCTAGTGTGGGAAAGAGACAAAGCTATACAGGTTGTGTAGCGCCATCTCTTTCCCTCACTGGAATTACTCCTACTTAAGAGATCATGGTAGACCACCAGGTCACAGCTACCGAAAACCGTATGTCAACCCAGCGGGGTCATTGTGTAACACACTCGCTTTCAAAATGCTGTTCATTTTGACAATCGAACATAACTCAATTAATTGAGTTTCACGTTGTTGAGCAGTTGAGTTTTTCAAAAGTATGAAACAATGTATTACGAATTTATTCAAAAGTTTTAGCGATGTCACTTCACCCCAGTTATCGTTATTTCTGCAAGCATATTACCGTTGTTTTTGGCTCCTGACATACAGGTACTCTAACCTAGCTCTTTTATTCTTCTGTAACCTGTTTTATTTTATTATTTTCGTAAAACTTACAGCTATACAGACACAATAGTTTCGTTAATAACAACAATATGGCAATTACATTCTTCTGCATCATAACCTGTATGTTAATCCTAAGAGGTGTCACAAGCAGGGGTACACAGACATGTGTCTGCAGTTTCAGCAAATGCTGACGGCTCTGGCTGCGCTCGGCAGCGGGCTGGTGCCGCCGCCGCCGATGTCGCAGCCCTGGATGATGCAGCGGATGGTGCATAGGCAGAACGAGAGGTGAGTCTTTGGATTGTGTTTATGGTTGCGGTATATGTTGTTACGTTAACGTGGCCGCAAGGCCTGAGAAAATTTGTCAAGACGTATGTAGTCGGAAAAATGTTGCTCGCTTGCTATTTTTTTTTTAATTTCATGTTGTCTAAGTCAATTTTTTTAAAGCACGTTAAGCCGTTGGTCCCGGCTGTCATTTATAAATCTTTGACAGTGGTTACCGGTAGTCAGTGGCCCAAAAATTCTGACAACCAATCATACCAAAGGGTATCGTATTACCTAGTACTAACTGGGTTGTGGAGGTCAGATAGGCAGTCGCTCCATGTAAAATACTGGTATTCAGCTGCATCTGGTTAGACTGGAAGCCGATACTAACATAGTTGGGAAAAGGCTAGGCAGATGATGGTGATGAATAATTAAGTTTATCCTATTATCTAAGCCAAACATTTTTTGTACGCCATTCCTATATGGCAAAACATGAAGCCACTTTAATTTATTTATAAGACCTGTATAGTGTATACATATTCATGTTTACAAAACAAATATATCTTTATATTTATAAATTAAAGAAGGTATACGATAATGCACTTGACCAAGTAGCTAGATATAAGTTAGTAAGTCGAAAAAGTATCCAGAAGAGTTAAGGCTCTAATGTTTGAAACCGTAGCAGCCCGTAGTCCGATTTTGTGCTCGAAGGCTTGGCCCTTGACACAGGCGGCGGAAAAACTGTTTGGGTAAACATGTCCGTAAATCCAACCAAATGCAAGAGGCATATATCCTGAATGAAGCTGGCACAAGAGATGATGGTGATGAATGCATGAGGGGAATTTATGAATTTCTTTGTTAAGGAAATAAGCAAGGATACTTCCTTTAAGGTTAATGACTGTTCGGTGCCAAATCGGAAGTATCTAGAATGATTTGACTTATAACGATACTTCCATTCTAATTGTATGTATACACTAGCTCTTCACCCGCGAATTTGTTCGCAAGAATTGTGATAGCTTGGTTAATATGCATGATATAAATATAATTTATAGCCTATAGCACTGTAGCTTTCTGCCAGTGAAAGAATTTTTAGAATTGGATCACTAGTTCCGGACATTCCTCATACATACAAACTTACAAACTAATTTTACCTCTTTATAATATTAGTATATGACTTAGTTTTAGTATATGCGAAACTTGAATCTATGTACAAAATTTCAAAACTGTATCATGAAAAATCCCAAAGTTATAAAGCTTGTTCTGTTACCTGGTTGTCCGCACAAAAACGTAGAAACCGCACGGCGCCGCCCGCCGCGTGCGCCCCTCCAGCGTCGTCTTGAGCTCATTGATAATAATAATTTGGCAGTAGGTACCTAAATGATTGCGATAGGTACTTAGTAACGCTCGGTGTCCAACTTGTAGCCTTTTCTAAATATTTTTGGGACAAAATATAACATGGTTTAAAAATTATTGAAATCGATTCAGTTACTTATTCTGAACAAACTATATTCAGGTTTTGCATATACTAAAAGTTATGTTGTAGATAAGTCACTCTGTCTGACCTTAACAGCTGAACCGATTTCGAATTTTGGTACACAGTTAAACCATGACCTGGATTAGGTCATCGTTTGGTCAATTTTTATTTTATTTTGTTATAATGTAGTACGTTCCCTTAGGATCATTTTCAACGTCCACGTAGGCAACGCAACCAGCTAAATCTAGTTTAAAAGTTACCTATCTCACCGCCTACCAAGACAGTTCAGTTCAAAACATTAATATTAAAACGTGTTTCAATCAGTATTTTAGCTATAATAGTAACTTCATTGAACCAGTCAAGGATCATAGTCGTAATTCGCATCGTCTAACATACAATTTTACAAACACCATGATTTTATTATTGAGAGAAAAATCAACAATGAATAGAGTACACCTTGACCTCAATATGGTCGATTTGTTGTAAGTGTGCCTAGTAATATTAAGGTGGATGCGTGTGGAATGTTTCATACAAAATCATAATTCTCAAAGAATAAATTGTACCTGCGTATTTCTTTAGATACTACTGTTCTCATGTGTAAAAACTTTATGCACAAGTAAAAATAACCTTTTAAAGACGGGCTTAATGCCTCGGGCATTTTCTCTCATTGTAGTTACCTTAGTGGGATGCAGAGACAAAACATAGAAGTTAATAAGGATCAAAGTTGCTTAAGCCTTGGTAAAAATATTCAGTTAGGAACGAAGGTATAGGAGTTACCTAGAATGAATCAGAATTCAGACGTACTACCTACCGAAATATTCTCACTTTGCAATAATCCTAACTCTGAGGGTTATACAAATTTTGGTATTTTATTCAGTGAAATCCATAATTGTCGCGATATTTCCAACTGAAAACTGTTGGTCTCTCAATGATAAGAGGTAAGACAAAAAGGCAGAATTTACGCGACAATATTATTTAATATACAGAGCATTTTCAGATTATAATGTTCCCACTGCTGGGACACAAGCCTCTATGAGAGGGAGTGGACCGTGATCCACCACAATAGCACAGGGCGTCTTGGATGTGTCTCGATATAAAAGGATAATTACTTTGTATGAAGCAGCAAGGAATGATATCACTTTAAGGGGACATCAAGGCTAGCCCAAAGGATTTACGATGATCACAAAATTATACATCTTATGAATGGTGCCGTTCTAACGGCATTGAATATATAAAGTTTAAGGCGAAATATCAGAGCCTTTTAGCCAAAGATTTTGTAGAACAATAAGCGATGAATGCTTGATTGTTGATTAACAAAGGTAACCTGTGAACTTTGATCCTTGGCCAAGCCCAATACCCGTATTGGGCTTGGGGGTTTAGGCAATAGAACAGCATCACTAAGAATGAGCTATTTGGTTTACAGTCAAACATTGTCAGTATTCATTGTTAGTGTTTGCAACGATTTGTGAAGATTTTGGCTTATTAAAAGGGAATTATTTATATTATGAAAATAAATTTAAAATTCATGTTAAAAATAGAGCCACTTAAAACAATGTATAAAAGTAGCAGCCACTTAACTACGGGACTGTATACCAAAAAGCAAGTTCGATTGAACGTCAGGCGTGGGGCACACAAAATTACATTCTACTAGCGATAAAAGCCGGCTACTATTTACTACTATCTACCGAAGCTGTTCGATCCTCTTGAAAATCGCCGTAGATTTACAAAACGCATTGAAAATTATTGCCTGGAGATGATCCATCTTAACAATTAGCACAGCTTGCAACCTTTCTTGGTGATGTATTCTTTTTATCACAACATAAACTATTCATGTCTTAGATCATAGTTAAGAGAGGGAGAATGATCTTAAAAGGGCTGACACACAACTTTTTGTTGCTTCCAATCCGTTCGACATTGAATAATCCTACATCCACTGCGATGCAATTTTCATTAAGAATTCATGAATGAATAAAAGATTTGTAATTGCTAACAGATCAGATTGATTCATTTACAAGCCATATCCTGTTAGTCAGGTTTCTTTGATAGCTACGTATTTGTATTTACGTAGGTACCTTTTTATTAAAGACTTCTTGAGGGTCTAAGGCCCTGAACAGACGTTGGACTATTTGCCCGCCGGACAGAAATCACCGCTGAAATGAATACTGTCCATCTGTTGTCGTGATGTTTTTTCATCCATTGGTTGACATGCACTGGTTGTTGCAAATTGTCCACTTATGACCGGCGGTCAGATAGTCAATTCTTATTCTTACCGTGTCGATGTTAATCTAAATTTATTTATTTATTTATTAAAACTTTATGCACAAGTAAAAAAACTGTACAAAGGCGGACTTAATGCCATAGGCATTTTAAAAATAAAAACACACATTTTGGCATTTTTTTCTAAATTATGTTTGCCCTTCTTCTTTCTGGTGTGGTTAGTGCCTAACCTGGTGTTAAAGTTTTCTCACCAGGTCTCTGACTCGGCTCTGAGTCCGCCCTGAACTGGGCTACGAGTTTGGCACCTTCGTAGCGTCCATCAGTTCCTGTACAAATACAAAATCGGCCATTGATGACGTGCAACTAGTCCATCGTCTGCTCAGAGCCTAGTCCTAACTTTAAACCTTTAAGGTACCTTCATGGCAGTGACCTATAAAAAGATGTGGGAGATCCTACTGCTGAGACCCTGACCCATTTTTTACTTCTTTTATACAAGCAGACTCCGTGGGTGACAACTGTATTCCTTTCATAAATGAAGAACAGAAATCCTTGACACGGGATTTAGAATATTATTTTTGAACGGAAATGTTTTGTCAGTCCGTGGTGATATTAGGTATTGTATAGAAAAAAGCGACATTTTACCAGCGATAACAACCCGACAAAGAAAAACACAAAATTGTGTTTTGTTGACAAGCTACTAAGAAGCTTATGTCCATCCAAATTAAAGTCGTTATAGAAATTCGAAACACTTTAAAAGGTTGTAGACGTGTCCTGCTTTGAAAGTAGTTCATCAGATTAGGACGAAATTATTATCTTTGATGTGCCCTATAACATAAAATGAATCCTTATTCGCTCAGAATTCTCAGAGAATAATAGGCTTGAACCATCATAACATAAGTAAAATAACATAAAGCCTGTAACCTCCGTAGGGTTAGGCAGAGGCGTACTCTAATAGTACACCCACATTTCGCTTTTATGTTCAAGTCCCATGTAAGGGGCGGGCCTATTGCCATAAACCGGGTACTAATCCAGACTCCGTGGCAGCTACTGAGAAATTCCTAATGGAAAAACCCAATAACACTTTTCTCGACCCGGGAATCAAACCAGGACCTAATACTCAGTAGTCGCGCTTGCGAACCACTAAACCAACGCGGCAGTCTTGGCTTGAACCACCGATACAATCAAATTGAGCTGCCTCCTTTTTTGGTAACCTTTCAAAAGGGCTTTTCTAGGTCAAGAGTGCATCATAGCATCCTTGCTCTACTTAGTACAATTGTTTATTTAAGCCGTCCATCAATGATTCAACTGTGTCTATTTTAGTGTCTTACTATACATAGACTTCTCCCAAAAAGGAGTCTTCGTTCTTCATTGCTATAAATGGCTTTTAGATTAGTCTTTCCTTCAGACCACTAACTATCCGTTTATGTTTTTGATGGAGCTCATATTGGGCATCCATATGACGTCTTCTTCATAGCTATTAATTGTTTCCCATCCTATAGACCTCATTTTCCTATATACTCATGTTTTAGGTCCAATTTCTTTTGAGCATCCACGACGCATCCTTTACCTACTTTATTTCACGAAATATTAATTGCTTTATATGCTATGGTGAAAAGATTAACCGGCATGGCATCTGGGTCTAAAATGATAAGTGAGCCTTATTCTCTTGTATTTATTTCGGCTCATGTCTAAATAATAACAGCAGCTCGGGTCGATCTTAAAGTTAAGCCATGCTTGCCTAGGTTGATCCGTGGATGGGTGGCCACCCATTACATACCGAGTTTCCTCTGTGCCTCGGAAAGCACGTTAAGCCGTTGGTCCCGGTTATCATTTGTAGTTCTTTGACAGTCGTTACAGCTAGTCACTGGTCTGAAAGTCTAACAACCAGTTTTAACAAGAAGTATCGTATTGCCCAGGATTAACTTGGTGTTGGAGGTTAGATAGGCAGTCGCTTCGAGTAAAATACAGGTATCCCCAGGGACCCCATCATAGTTGGGAAAAGAAATACTGCTATACATAGGCCTCCTTTAATGAATACCCATTTTGAATGACAAATTAATATTGCCACAACAAGAGATATTATTCGAGCAAACTCGACACAGACTCGAATCGATAAAATGAAACAATAAATTATCAACCTAACCCCTTAATGTCAATTGTATTAAAATCTAACCTTCGCTTGGTTTATATTAGAATTCATATCGTTTCTGGTTATGTGATCAGAGTTCTTGCTAATATAGGATATGGGAACCTGGACCTTAGCCAATTATTTTGATTTACAATACCTTCGATAGGTACTTAACATAAACAGCAAATAATGTTTCCAATGCAGACAGACCTCCACTTTCTGAGAGGAATCATTTATCCACCGTGTGGGTTCAGTGCTGATGAGTAGATGTCACTTGTCTCCGATTTTTTTATTCTAGGACCAGTAGGTTCGGTTTAAACAAGTTTATTTCTCTAAAAGAACATACATAGTTCACTTAAATATGAGCAACTTAACAAAATATATCTTAAGTAGTTAACTTACTTGTCGTTCGATCTATCGAGGACATACAGTGGGTAGTGATTTACTATTGTTAGTTGGCTAAATACAATTTTAACCTTTTTTTAAAGACGTTCATTGATGAAGAACGAGTTCAGGTTCTGTTTACTCACGATGTTTTCTTTGTATAATATTTGATGAACACAAGACGAAGTCTGATGCCTACTAGGACATACAGACTATAATTTTATCGCAGTCACATCATTCAAATCAGATTTTTCACATAGAACTACGGGAGGATGTTATAGCTAAAACAATTTTCATTACAGCATCCATTTTCACAATAAGATTGTTGAAATATACATTTTATATGGGAATTAAATAGGAGGAACAATTATTCTCATAATTATTGAAGTTCATATGTAGGTCCCGACTTATCTACCTACACGTGTGTGACACCGGTATATCCTAGCACCAAAAAATCGAAGACATGTGACATCTACCAACCCGCACTGGGCCCGCGTGGTGGATTACAGCATGTACAGCTCACTCCCGCTCATGGAGAGGAGGCTTGTGTCTTAGCAGTAGAAACAGAATATTTCAAACTTAAAGCGTTTATTTCAAATCGACCAGCAATTTTGAATTATCAAAAACAAAAATATGATGCCACAAGGCAGCATAACTGCGAAAAAAAAAAAAAAGTACTCTAAAAGCCTATTTCAAACCGTAGATCTCTATGCAAAAAAATGGACAAGAAACTCCATGGACACTCTCGTATCGGCTGATCATGAATTATCTTTGAGTACGAATATGAGGCAGTAACAAGAATTACTCCAGAATTCCTACTTAGTCCATACTTGCATTTACCATCATTTATTAAGTTCTACAATTCTAATACTCACCTCATAGAAGCCTCGTTTATCAAACGAACAGTACTTACAACAATTCTGCAAGCACTACATACTGTATTCAGTATCAGGTGCAGCTTCAAGGTTTCAATTTGTAATTTAAATACGTTTAGTTGAATTCGCGCCACTGCGTCCGCCATTGTTGATGCATCTCCGCCATGACAGGTGACGTGACGTCATAATATTCAAACGTTCTTTTGTCTATATTTAAATGTTTGTTAAGGTAAATTGTTTTTAGTATTTGTTTGAATATGTTAGAATGGTTTTAAAGTTTCAGTTATCACATAATTTAGTTTTCAATGAGCGTTTTAAATGCGACTGCAGGTTTCATTTATTGGTTTTTTATTTGCTCTTGGTTCTCAATTTCTTAGGGACTTGATCTTCAATCACTTTCACTTTTTATAATTCTTCTGAAATGACATAGCTCGTCAAGATTTTTTTTTCAAAAGACGATAAACGTATTGCTTAATTTTTTATCTAACATTTTTATGATTTTGTAGATTTACCATTATTTAATCAGCCATTAAATTCCGTATAAGTACCATCCAGGACTATTTACTGTAAATATAGTGATATTAAACCTAACTATCCAGAAGTCCTTATTTTCAATCTTAAATGACTTCTGTGCAGCTTAAGCATCTTCTACTTTTTATAAGCCTTTATTTGACATACCTTAATAGTTAGTAGGTATGTATATAGGGTTTATCTTTTCATACACGAAATATTTTAAGAGTAACTTCTAGAAGTCGTAAAGTCGCCATAGCAACGAAAAAAAAATGATCCGAGTGTTTTTTTTTACGAAATTATTATAATTCTAAAATTTTCGAGACTTTTCGCATAAAACCTATATTCTAACAATGACAGTAGGTAAATACGACGTAGTAAACTAGCGTAATGGATGATTAAAAATAAGAATCCAGTAATAATTTTGTGGGTCAAGTAATTTTAAATTATTTATTTTTTATAAATAAATATACTCAGATAAAAAAAAACCCTTGAAATGGCTTTGTTATAGCCGTTAGATGATTTCCTGAAAATATTTCGTGTATGAAACTATTCATACACGAAATATTTAGACCTTATAAAATGGTCAAATCTTGTAACAGACTTTTTTAACTATCACTGAAAGTCATTTTACTTTCTAAATCTTCATATTTTTCACAATATCGGTGCGCGTACAACTTTGAGTCGAGCCAAAACACTTTTCTGTAACCACAGCATCACAAATCAGTCATAAAAACTCAATTCTTATTATCTCTGAAATCAAATTCCTTACATCCCTCCTAACCCCTTAATTAAAACGTTGTGCATCTAAACCTTTTACCGCAGTATAAGAAGCGTCAGACGGTAGCTACTTACAACGGATATGCCACCGACAATCTGAGTTCCGGCGCGCCCTCACTCAGAGATTTGTTCCTTTGGCTGCATAAACCTAGTTTAAATCTTATTTGTGTTTTCTGAACGATTATTTTGTATGCTGTGAAAGCCTAGTAGTGAGACCGTCGGACTGCCGAGTCATAGGTCTCGAGTTCGGACCCAAGATACGCACCTTTAATTTTTCGGATTCATGTGCGTATTGTATAATTATCACTTGCTTTGGTGAAGGAAAACATCGTGAGGTAACCAGCATAGAATAATAAAATAGAGAGATATTTCTCGACAGCTTGTAAAGCTAAGTCAGAGGCCCATGGGCGGTATAAAAACTCTGACAGCAATCACACGAAAAAAAAGGAAATATTTTGTATTTTAGGTACTTCTAGTACCTACTCATTGAAATAAAAATGAGTAAATGATAGCGTGACAGTTTACAGCGGCGAACGGAAGAAAAAACGATTTACTTGGGGTCGGCCCAACAATTAAGTAACATGTGACACGGGCCAGAATATCACGACAGTTTTGTAGATTTATACATAGATGGTTAGAGGGAATAGGAAAGAGTACTTGTATTTATTTTGTGTTATTTTGTGTGCAATTAAGAAAAACAATAAAGAGTACGTAGGTACGCAGAGATCTTGGCAAATAAAAATCATCATGATGATCCATATGCTCTCTTCATCTTAAGGATCTTGCCATAACATGTCTTCTTCCATATCTACATCCCTATTTGCCAACATATCAGTAGTCACCTCTTAGAAAACCGGAAAAATTCAAACTGTAGTAAAAACCAAGGCATCGGAATATTTATTATCAGTATAAATTTTTCTTGGAAGCTCCTACATAATAGGTAATACACCAAAGTAATTGGAGGAAAATGGATAAAAGTTAGTGAATTTCAACAATAGAGAGTTTTACGATTCAAAGAAGCATAATTACTATGTAGAATTTTAATAACCATAACTTGAGTTTCGTCTAGAACTATGAGTGAACATTTCCAATAAGTACCTATATATTTCTCTTTTCAGTGTATATAGAGCATCATCTGATGTGCTAAATATTTCTTGGTATTTCTCAGAATACATATAAGTATACGACAATGATATTTTAATAACATGATGTTTAACAGGGCCGACATCTACTTTCTATGGCCGACTGTCTGATGACAGTACACACGGCGGCACATGAAGCTGTACATTTCCAGTATAACTTATCCTCGCTTTGTATAGATTTCCTATACAATGAAAGATCCGCATAAACTGGTTTTCTATAGCTTGATTGGCCGTCGTGCTTACAAGTGTATTTTGTCAAACTTAGCAATTACCTAAGACATTTTTCTATACACGGTCGATAGGATACTGACGCCCAAAAAAAATTTGCTGTTCCTTATTGACCGTTAGGACTGTAGGTATTGCACTTTTGTAGGCAATAGCTGATTTTTTCTAAATTACCGATGAAAAATGTCTATGTCAGGGGTTCGAAATCTGAGGGGTCCAAACGCCTCCTGCCGGAGGCTCTACGCGGGGGTCGTGCGGTCCATGGCCCTTTACGGGGCCCCGGTGTGGGCGCGTTCTTTGAGGCGGCAAGCCGCCCACTACCTGAACGCGCCCCAAAAGGTGATAGCCATAAGGCTAATCCGGGGGTACCGCACGATCTCCGGCGAGGCGGCTAGCCTCCTTGCCGGATTGCCGCCATGGGATCTGGAGGCAATAGTCCTCGCACGCCTGCACGAATGGCGCGCGGAGGCACTACGTCGGGGGGAAACTCCGCTGCCGCGACAAATTGCCGCTCAGCGGACAGACCTCCGGCGTGATCTCATGGCGACATGGAGAGAGCGACTGTCGCAGCCCCGTGCAGGGCACGCCACCATAGTGGCGATAAGTCCCCTTTTTGAGGAGTGGCTAGAGAGACGCCACGGCGCCCTCACCTACCGCCTGACGCAGGTCCTCACCGGACACGGTTGTTTCGGGAGGTTCCTGCACCGAATCGGGCGGGAGGAAACGCCCGGGTGTTTCCACTGCGAGGATCGTCCGGAGGACACGGTGGAGCACACCGTGGAGGTCTGCCCCGCTTGGGTGGAGCACCGCCGTGTCCTCGTAGCGGCGATTGGCGGCGGCGATCTCTCGCGTCCGGCCTTGGTTCAAGCCATGGTCCGGAGCTAGAGGGAATGGGAAGCCGTCACCTCCTGCGAAGCAGTCATGCTAGTGAAGGAGGTGGCGGGACGTGAGAGGGAAAGAACCTCACGTCCCAGCCGCCGCGGGAGACGCCCTGGGCGTCGGGGGTCACGTGGTGGCTCCCGGCCACCGTAGGCGCGGGCCTGTGGACGGCGAGTTATGGGCTAGCTCGCCGTCCGGCCGTCTTATGACGACAGGCCGTGTCGACGGCGCGTTCGTGTTCCACGCGCGCCTCAAAGAGATGTCAGCAACCACGTAGGGGTCCGCATGGGCCGATGCCTGCCAGGGCTACGGGACTGTTCGAAAGAGATACCGTAGCCCTGGAACACAAAGGGCAAAGAAGGAACATGGATGGGTTTTAGTCAGTACAAGTCTGACACTCCCTTCCGCTCCGCCCAGAGTGGGGGGGTCATTAGATGATTTACCATACGAAAAAAAAAAAAAAAGAAAAAAAAAGGGGTTCGAAATGATGTTCTAAAAACCCGTTTGTGCCTCGGTGTACCGTCCACCTTACCTTGTATATCGCCCCGTTTTCTTAGCCTCATTGAAACGGTAGATCACATTTCTTCTGATAACCACTCCTTAGTGTCTAAAATGTTATACAAGTTGTCAAGTAAGATAAAAGCTAAATAGTAACCAATATTGATTGACACTATCGACCACAGCCTCGCAGCAAGACGTAAGGCTCTCCTGCCCCACAAAAATAACAATTCCATTCAAAACTTCTATCTCAAAACATAACACAGCTTAACAAATCAATGGGCACAAAGTACCACAAGATCAGTACACGGGCAGACGGACGCGTGTCTACAAGAAGTGAGCACAATAACACCTGAACAGCTTTGTGAGGAGACGACGCTATGCGGAGAACGAGAGTTTTGCGATATTTAATGAACGATAATGAATGGACTCCAGACCCAGGTTACTGAAAAAAAAACCTGTTTAGGTGGAGATTCATTAATGACTCTGCCCTACAGTGTAAATGTAGTGCTGTTCTACAAACGATGGGGCACTTAATATCGTGTCCTGCGTGTCCTGTTGTTTGTTCACTACAGGAACTGTTGGACGCTACCGAAAGCGCCAAACTAGTAGCTCAGTTCTGGGCTGACACAATTTAGATTGCCATCGACACGCTATGAAGAAGAATGAACTGGGTCAGAGGTTCAGTGTGTAGGTGTACTTGCGTTGGAGTTTTTAGATGATAAAGAAGTAGGAGAAGAACTAAAAAGATTTTCAAAGGTTGATTTAAGGTTGTTTAATGTCAGCTACACAGCGACTTTTGTCGCCAGCTCTCGCTGATGATATCAAAATCTCTCATCGTTTTAATTTCAAAGTCGCCGCGTGTGCAACTCTTATTATAACCTGTTGCTATTAAAATATTTATATGAGTATCATAATGTCAAAATGAGCCTGTACCTGAACTGTTAAAAAAAGGCGTGTAAATGAATTTAAAGCTTTGCCTTCTACTAAAACAATCTACATATTAGTGCCAGTAAAATATAAGCCATTCAAATAAAAAGAAAACTGTCAGTTGGTTCCAAACCTATTAAGCTACCTGGTCTGCTTTGCCAATTTGTGGCTGACTGCTGGATACAGGGCATCTCCGAGTAGCCCAAAATACCACGTCATCCCAACACTAAAATCAATAAATGTCATACAAATTCATTATTGAGCCCACGTCTCTAAGAATGCACACAATAACATCACGCCGAGGTCTTTGTGGGACGGACACGTCTGTCACTAACTGTGCTATGTAGAGGAACGAGATGAAAGCAACTTTTCAGATGTTGTTTAAGGTTGAAGTGGTAGACAGAACGTTAATCTTTTGCCATCAATTTGAAGTTAAGTAAGTTGAATGAAACTGAATTTATTGTCTATAGGTAATTATTTATATATTATTATAAAAACTGTTATACATGATTGAGATTCATGCAATAATTGAGATATTTATTTTGAGACACATCAAGTCTTCAGTCATTTCTCAGTAGCAGCCACGGAGTCTGGATTTGTGCCAGACTGATGGCAATAGGCACGCCCCACTTACTATAATTGGGTACACCTCTGCCCAACCCTTCCTCACCGAAGGGGGGGATTTTTTTACAGGCATGATGTTATGTTATGTTAAATAATTTGAATTTGAATCAAGTATTCATTTGATTCTCAACTTTTCACCAATTTTTCTTGTCAATGTGAACAATTTTAGTCTTTCATGTTACGACTTATCTCAAGGCTGTTTTAATCTTTAACTTAACTTCTTCTCCTTAATCTTCCTAGCTTCTTGATAATTTCTTTCGTTGTCTTCAACTTCTTTTTGGCTTTATTGCCAACGCAAGTATGTCGTCCCGTTTTCTTCACTTTTGAATCTGACATCTTCCACCACATCGATTAACGTTTTGATATCGCAATACCGTCGTCCCCCGACCCCCTGCCCATCACCTGTACAGTTCGACAATGTCTCCGTTCATTACGCGAGACGTGAAAATGCCACAACTTGCTACCGATGGAAATTCAGTGGCAAGACATTGTGCTCAGAGGCGCACAATAGAAACCGACTCGAATAGGAATTGATTCAGTTTCTGTGACATAGAATGGGGGTAGTTTCCAGTAGTGGTATGGGTTTTGAAATGGAGATGGGTAACCTACCTATGATTGTTTTGAATACTGTCTCTATTTAATAAATCTTACATTATACTTACTGACATCGGTAAAGGAAAATATCGTGAGGATTCCTGGATTTATAATTAAAGAAAGTCTAAAATCGCCTGACCGTCTTGAGCAAGCGTGTTGATCAATGTTCGTGCCTTCTCTGTATGAGAAGAGGCCTTTGCCCAACAGTGGGACAGTAATAGGCTGCTATTATTTCCTTTATTCCTTTTTACACAAATTATTTAAATTTTTAAATATTCCTATGCAAATTAATATAAGAAAACATTTTAAAATATAAAAAATAGTATCCCACCGGCATCGGGAACAGGGTCTGAGCTACCGGTGGTCAGGGCTCTTGGGAGAGGAACCTCCTAACGATACGCGCCGTGTCCAGAAGTACTTTCTGAATCAAGCAATTGATCCACCTGCCATGCGAGAGCCTGCTCAGTTGGTCGAGGCTATTGGTTGCTATTAATTATTATTAAACTGACTGAGTAACAGTCTAGGTCGCTGCACAGCCTAACCCACCGATGACAGACCCAGCGGCGGCTTAGGCCGCGACCTCAAATTGGGATGCACAGAAGTTCCATTAACCTTTTAAACGCCCGCGCATAAATGCACGCGCGTGCCCTCCACGCCAAGCCACAATTTCTCCGCAAATACCTACACAAAGAATACGGATTCCAAAACTATTTAATTGTTTTTTCGTGTAATAGTGCACCGCACATTTTTTGTTACATATTTGTGTCGTTAGCGTACAGGGCACGCGCTTGCTTGTCACGTATATGTGACAATGGCGTTCAAAAGGTTAATAAAGAATAAGAGAAAGGAATTTTGAAAATTCGTCCCCACAAAGGACATACATCATTAGATCCCTGAGAGCGGGAGCATATAGTTGTTTAGGAAGCTGTAGGTATTATTATAGTAATATATGGTTATGTATGACTCATAATACTTGCGGATTGATATCAGAACTATGACTATACAACTATGACAACTTAACTTATGTATACGCACCAATGTATTGAATTGAGCTCAATCAGATTACAGCGCGTAAGTAGTTGTAAAATAGATGACAAGTTTCGACTGTTAGTTTGGACAGAGTATAAAAGGTTATGAAACTCGTTTTAGAAGTGAACAAATAAAAATGTCAGTTTCTAAAAAAGTTTTCATATCTTAATAGTACTATTATGAAAGTTTGTGAGATGATGGATGGGTGGATGTTTGTAACTCTTTCACGCAAAAAATGCTGAACGGATTTAGATGAAATTTGGCACAAAAATAGGTTATAACCTGGATTAATACATAGGATATTTTTTATCCCAGTAGTGGGACAATTATCGAACTCTACGCGGGCTGAACCGCGAGCATATGCTAGTTCAACATAATTTCAAACAATTTATAAATCTACAAACAAGACTAATTTCAACTTATTTCGGGTCACATTTATACCATTTACATAAACCGTTCTTGTACGCGACCTTTTCAAAAGTGGTTCAGCAGAGTTCAAGGTATTCCTGTCATTGTCAGATAATTATAAAATTAATGGTTTGTATGACGCATAGTGTTTCGTACTAAAGGTTTTATTACGGCACGAGGTATGTGGCTGTAAGGGCTTGTGCAGACGACGATCTTTTTGGAAAGATGCGAGATTGCGCCGTTTAAAACTTTCTTAAAGCTGAGCACAGCGGAGTAATTGTAATATAACACTTAGCATCCCAATGCATTTTGATAATTCTATAAAATATTTAATTTAACAAATGAAGGACTAGGATTTCCTTCCAAAGTAATACGAGTTGTGATTGAAAGCGTGTTACAATTAGGGTGTTGATATTTTTTAAATGCGCCACAAACACTTACCACTTACCAATTTTAAACTGTGATGATCTTCTGACGCGTACCTAGATCCATGACACTAAAACTTCTATTTTATTTTATTTTCTAAGCGTTTGTATTGATACCAATATAAGAATTAATTGAATTTACAGAGGAGAAAAAAAAAAAAAATTAAATGTGAACGCAACATAATATTTTAGTTTATAAAAACGCGGATGTTTCATTTTTGTTTTCAAAAGAAAAGCGCGGACTGAACACACCCTAAGTAACGCCCGGAGATATAATCATTTGAAATTAGGCGGCCATGACAGCTGCAATTACTTTGATGTAATAAGGGTTAAGGTACTCGGTTTGTATGACAACTATAAAAGTAAGATTAATGTGATAATGTTATGGTTTATGCTGTTGTCCTAGGACGAATGTGGAACACACTCTTTTAACGGTGGATGTCGGTTAAACAAATGTTGACTGGAGGTGTACCTTTTATAGAAGTCATGTAAAATTTAAAAGTTAATGCAGCTTAGGAACATGGCCTAACCCTGTGGCCTAACCAATCGAACGTCGTTTATACAAGGTGGTCAAAACAGTGACGTCATAAAAATTAATTAAGAATTATCAGCTGTCCCATACATTTGGGTCGAGTAGGTATGATGATGATGAGTATGAAATTTTGTATGGGACAGCTGATAATTTTTTCGCATTTACGATATTGGACCCAAGGAGAAAGTTGTTCAGTTAGATGGTATACAGCATATCCTTTCATATGACTATACACTTTCTGTTACACCCTGTATATGTCACTCATTTGTTCGAAAAACCTGTAACGTGACATGGCGCGTGACCACGCGTTCGCAAAAATATCGCGGCGGTTACGTGTTCGCGCGCTGATTGCTAAAGTTATGACACTATCATCGGCATCCACAGATCACACACACACACACTTGACATTGTAATACAGCAGTTCTTCTGATGATTCTGATGATGTTCATTTGATGATTTCCGATCCGAAAAAAAAAATAAAAAAATAAAGTTCTTCTGAAAAAGACATAATAAGTATTTTACCTTTAAAATATAATGTACTCCACTCCACTCTACTCTCTCTGGTTATAATTTCTTGATCTGCTGTTTACCATAGGATTTTTTTTTTAAATAACTGCGTAGAACTGTAAAGCATGACATTAAACGACGTGTCCTTTTTAACATCTAAAACGAAATTAAACAAAAAAAATAATATAAATAGCGCAAACAATAGCTGCTATATGAAAAACAACAATTGGTTGATTCATAGCAATACTTTGTAATACAAACACACAATTATAATTTAACAAATAGGACGCCAAAGGTCGCCAAACGGCTGTAGGTCGAAAGGATAAGCAAATATTACTGAAAAAACTACACAAATATCGTGAGATATATGATTGTACGACTACAACATGTTTTTCGAATATTGTTTCTATGCGACTAAAAAGGGGGTAACTGCTAAGATGAGGACTTCTAGGGAAGACTGGATGAAGATGACATGCTGCGCCGACCCCAAATAATTTGGGATAAGGGCAGAAGAACCATGTTTCTACAGAAGCTACTTGATAAACTTACTAAATTTGGAAATGAAAGAATCGAATTTTCAGATTTCAAAACTAGTCGACATAACATAACACGCCTGTAATCCCCGTAGGGTTCGGTGGTGTACCTAATAGTACACCCACATTTCGCCATTTATGTTTAAGTCCCATGTAATAGGGGGCGAGCCTATTGTCATCAACCGGTCGCAAATCCAGTTTCCGTGACTGTTACTGTGAAAACACCGTTACTATTTGCCCGACCCGGGAGTCGAACCCAGGACCTCATGCTCGGGGGAACTAGTCGGGAATTCGGAAAAACATTAATGATACTACATAAGGTCCACGAGCCACTCATTAAACCACTAGTGGCCAGCATTAGCCTCTGGCCAGTAGCAGATGTACGTGTATGAAAGGTGGATGCCGCTGAATAATTTTGTGGTCGAGAGAGGCCCATGTGTGGTCTCGTAAACTACAAAAGCTGTTAAAACAATGACCAAAAGGAGAGAGGCACGGCTCCATTCTGTCCTGGGCCCAGATGTTAACTAAATCAAAGTAAGCTTATTTGAGAGAGCATATAATAACAAGTCCTCATTGAAAATTTGGCAATCTAGGAATTGAGCTATATGGAGTATTATATCGATTGTTGGTTTTTTTAAAGCATGGAACTAATAAATAAATTAAAGAAACTCGATTCAATCAGTTGAGAAACACTTATCACTTGATCTAAACATTTTACCGATCTATTCATTATCGATAATTAAATAGCATAATCAGCCTATTAATGTTCCCACTGGCTGGGACGCAAGTCTCCTCTCTATGAGTGGGCTATAATCCACCACGCGCATAATTAAATATTGAATCGATAATTTTTTTTTACACTAGAATGCTTATTTCTCGCATCCTTGATTGTAAAATACAGCATGCTGTATTCGTGACAAAAATTAAAGATTTTTTTGGTATATTTAGTCGGTGCGCTTGCCAAACCTGATATGTGCGTACACAACAAAAAAAATATTTTAGCTTTCATACACGAATGTAGTAAGTTTTTTTATTATCTTAGACTAAAATAGACATTAGTTGCGATATTTTGTTCTATTTTTATTTTTTCAGAAGATTCATTGATTTATTCTTCTATTCATTCGTTACGAAAAAAACAGTTTTTATGTTGTCCTGAAAAGTTTTTAAAATGCACATATTCGGTATGGCAAACGCACCGACTATTTCAACTAGTTAACGCCTGCGCCTAAGAATGCCCTTCTCCTCTGAAAAGAACATAAGTAAGAGGATGAGACTTTTTTGATTTTTTATTTTAACACGATGTTACTAGCTTCACCTATGTAAAAAACTCATAGGAGTAAAATTTTACTCACTTCGCGTTTTCCGATTGAGCTGAAATTTGACATGTTTAATTTGAGTGACAATGCATGGTTAGATGTGTGACGTAATTTTAAATCCAATATGGCGGACTCCCAAAGATGGCAGACTAGTTTTTATGTTTTCCCATGATATGGGCACCAAATGAAAGGATATTTAATACATTGTTTGTCATCTATTTATGACTAGCAAAAACGACAAAGAATTCATTTAGAATCATTTAGATGCACTAGATAGGTCCATTCAAGGCCATATTAAAAGATTCTAGATATGATTTAACATCACGATTTTGAACTCTAATGTTATAGGAGATCACGAATATTGATGAGTAATCGTGATTCTTAGATATGAAGTTGTTTCATGTAGGAACTTAAAACATGAACATTAAATCCGACTTTACCGGTTTTAGTTTAAAAATAAGGGGTTTTTGTAACCATGGTTGCCCTTAAAACTTGTGGAGCTCGTGGCTAAATAATAACAGCCGCTCTGGTCGATCTTTAGGTTAAGCTGCGCTTGTCCAGGCTGGTCCGTAAAAGGGTGATCAGCTATTACATACCGAGTTTCCTGCGTGCCTTGGAAAGCACGTTAAGCCGCTATCCCGGCTGTCATTTGTAGATCTTCGGCAGTTGTTACAGGTACTCAGTGGCCCGAAAGTCTGACAACCAGTCATAAAGCTACCAAGGGGTATCGTATTACTCAGTACTAACTGCTTTGTGGAGGTCAGATAGGCAGTCGCTCCATGTAAAAGACTGGAATTCAGCTGCATCCGGTTAGACTGGAAGCCGTTCCCAACATAAGTAGTTGGGAAAAGGCTAGGCAGATGATGATACCAAGTTTATTAGGAAGCCTAAGTTCAGCAGTTTACATTCACGGGCTGATAATGATTTAGCAATAACTAATTGACATTGACATGACTTTGACACCTTTATCAGTTCGAATGTATGCGTAAATGTCAAAAGTATATGTCTAGTGTTGTTTAGGCATTGACCTCAAATATGACTATGTGTGTTATTTAAATAGGAGTCTTAAGATAAGAAAATAACAGCCTAAAATTGTCCAAATGCACATCAACAGCTTCTTCTGTTGAGGAGGAACGAGGATTGATCAACACGCTAGCTCGTGTAAACTCGTGTTAGTATCTAATTTCATACCACTGTTTTTTTCGTACTTGTCTTGGTATGGGCATGTTATGGGGAGGGGTGAAACGCATGTGACTAAGGCGCGAATTACACAGAAACGGCGTAAGGTGAAGGCACGGCGCAGGCGACGAGACACGCCGTTCTTTCGTTTCCTTATAAATACCACGCCTGCGCTGCGCTTGCGCCGATTATGTGTAATTCGCGCTTAAAAGAGTAATGGATATGAATATTGATGGATGGGGAGAGAGAAAGGCTAAAGAAAAGATGGATGGATTGTGTGAGAAATTATATAAAAGAAAAAGGAGTAAATGATGCCGTGACGTCTGACAGGGGAGAATGGAAGAAAAAAACGTGTTGCGACGACCCCGAGTAGAATGGGACAAGCCCAGGAAGATGATGACATGAACTCGCGCGTTTTTCCCATGAATGAGTAGGCAGAAACTTGACAACGCCACCTGCTACCTTCCATACATACTCCTTGTGTCTCATCCACGTACATACATCTGGTCATACACACTGTTTTTTTTTTCACCACTGAATGTTTCCGCAATTTTTAAACGAAAATATAAATAAAATAAATAATAAAATTGTTTATTTATCCGAGTAATACACAGAGACTCAGTTTAAAACAAGGTGGCAGAAAATACAATAAGCATAATAATATAGATTTTGTGTACCGAAGAAAGAAGAAGAACTTTACAAAAAGTATACATACAAAAATAATAATTAACCCTGTCTCTTAAACTAGGAGAACTATATCTTAAGAGACAGTGATCGGTCAAAACTTAAATTTAATAAAACTGAAGTTTACAAGTTGAAAAAGATCAGTAGGTAGAATAGTAGGTACTTTTCAGTCTGTAATAAACATATTATCATAGAGGTAGGTCAGTATCTGTTATTCTACTTTTACAGTCAATAACCTAAAATACGCCGTGAAATATTAAACTAAAAAAATATACATCGCGACACACATATTCATTAAAATTATGTAAATATAAGACAAAAGCTCGCGTTTTGCATACATTGGTTCACAGCTGAACAAATGACACACGTTCAAATGAATTTCACTTGCACATTTTCAGTGTTTATTAAAAAATAATGGCTGAAACAATATTGTATCACTTTATAGGGATATTCCGAAAAGTATTTAAAAATAGTTAAGAAAATAGTGAAAAGGTTTTAAGACTAAATTAAAACGAAATCGTAAAATATAATTGGAATAAACATTACACACATTGATGATTAATACCTAGCAACGTTTGTAATATTGAATCTGCCACGCTCTCACATTTGAATCCTAAAAAAAAAATTATTGATTTTTTAACAGCCTTGAAGAAGCTATTGACTGTCCAAAAAAAAAAACAAAAATTACGCTTATTCTGAATTTGAAATCTAAAAAAAAAACAATATGATTCTTGAGTCCAAAATTATTGTGGAAGTCATGTCAGTCAAATAGAAAAATATTGACACATTCAGTAAAAATATTTTCTATTTTATTTTTGACAAGTGTTTATTAAGCTTATCAGTAAAAAACAGGGTCAAAAACTGATTAAATCTACAAATACAATAGATATCTGTTGAAATAGCAACATCAATGAGTTGCAAGCCAATCACCCTCTCTCCTTATCTCCAAGATAAGCCGACAAATTTCAGAATAACCCTTCGTGTTTTTCATTAAAAGATCGAGTCTTACAAAAAGAATATTATAATGAGTGCCGAATTTTATCGAGTGCAACGTGTGTACGTGTTTGTGTCAATAGAGCTGTTGTTCTATTTTTGAAAATTTTCCGATAGTGTGTTTTTTTTTTTCGGAAATGATTTCAAAAATTCCGAACGTGATGTGGCAACCATACGATATGTGTTTTAGTTATGATATGTTATATTACGTGTTACAGAGGTAATTAAAACTAATTTTTATACTGAAATAATACTGGAAACTTAGCATATCCATAAAATAGGGAAAGTCAAATTTATTTTAGAATGTTATTAGGATACGTCGTGAGCCAAGTTAAAAAATAGTGTTGTGGGCCTTAATTTGAGATTAGCTAGTTGATTATATTTTAAACCACAGTTTTCAAGAATGCTCCTTAGGATTGATATCAACTTCAAAAATTACACTTGGACTTAAGCAAAGTTATACCAACATAAAAAAAAAATAAGCGACAGCATTTAATATTATTAATTGATCTCCAACTTTCACAAGTCCTTTCTCAGTGCTTTATTGAAACCTCCCTTTAATATTCCTATCACTAAGGTTATTTTGTATACTAATGGATATTTCCTTTCCTAGGCTACCCCAGGAGGCGTGTGAGAAGGCGCCGTCGTCTTCATCCCCCAACCTGGCGGAACAGCCTCTGGACCTGAGCGCCAAGTCTACCTCCAGCACCAGTGGCACACCACCTCCTGACTCCAAGCATTTGGATAACAGGTAAGAGAAGACCGATTTTTATTAGAAGGTAACCTAACCCTTCTTCGATTACAGGCGTGATGTTTTCTTATGTTATGCACGAAAGTAAGTGAATAATATCGGCCTCGTATAGACCGACCGCTTTAATGAGTCCTCCGCCTTGCCCCAGCAAAGGCACATTAAGCGTCCACAAAGTCCTAAGAATATCCCACAGGTTATTTGCTTTAAAATAACCATAACCCACGCAGGTATTACGATACTAATTGAACCAATACGTGATCAACTTTCAGAATATTCTATTTATTTTTTTCATTATTTCATTTTTTTTAAATTCTGTTTTTTATTTTTTTAACAATTTTTTATTTAAATTGTTACCTTCGCGAGGACTCATTAAAGCAGTCGGTCTAAAAGGCAGATATTAGGTACCTATCTATTTTTTTTTTGTGACTCGAGGACTTTGACGGCTTTTTAGAAGGAGTATTCCAAAAAAGGAATAACCTGAAATTTGTATGCCCCTGTAAACAAGTTGTTGATTTTTATCTGTTATTATTTAAGAATAATATGGGTTACTGAGGAAAATTTTGAGTATGACTGTGGATGGGTATATGAGTAGAGGAAGACCAAAGAAACAATGGACAGTGTTAAGAATGATATGGCAAGAAAGGAGGTGTCGGATGAGATGACGAGTAATGGAGAAGTATGGAAGAAGAAGACATGCTGCACCGACCCCAAATGAATTGGGATAAGGGCAAGAGAATGATGAATGCGGGTGCACATTATAATGAAACTTAGACCCGTATTAAAGAAAGAAACTCAAGCATAGATCTTGCTTTGAGTATAGATTAAAAGCCATTTGATTGGTTAAATCGAGCTTTAATTAGTTTAAAGAATCGTTCCAAGCCCTAGTGCTGCAAGACAGTTTGTATGTGGGAATAGTTCGAATACTTATTTTATAACATTGTGTCTATATGAAGGCAATTTATAGCTAGCTCGCCGTCCGGCCGTCTTATGACGACAGGCCGTGTCGACGGCGCGTTCGTGTTCCACGTGCGCCTCAAAGAGATGTCAGCAAATAAGCATGGGCCGATGCCTGCCAGGGCTGCGGGACTGTTCGAAAGAGATACCGTGGCCCTGGAACACAAAGGGCAAAGAAGGAACATGGATGGGTTTTAGTCAGTACAAGTCTGACACTCCCTTCCACTCCGCCCAGAGTGGGGGGGATCATATGATGATTTCCAATCCGAAAAAAAAAAAAGCCAATTTATAGCGTAATACTGAAAAAAACTTTACGTTCTGAGATTCTTTAAGAGAAGTCGCTCAGTATCTTGAAGACCCCTTATGCGAATGTAGATCACTAAACCCCTATATAATATTTATTTATTCAATTAATATAATGTCAAACACTTCCTTTAATTCCTCACTCAAACCATGGAAAAAGCTACTAGAAACATAAAAACTAATTGTAGCCATCAAAGTGACCGATTAGCGAAGGCTTTTATCTCTATAATCTAGGTAAACGTGCTAAATTGGATTACACATTAGCCGCTGGCCTTAATTTATTGCTAATGTGCGTTTAGCCGAGTATATGTACAAAACCTTATTTTATTCGACCATTATCGGGAGTAATTGTTTATGTTTGGACATGAATTTGATCAGTAATATGCTGTTGGTGGCTGTTTTTGGTACTTATTTTGCACTAAGTGATGGAAAACCTTTATCGTAACTGAATAAAACAACGCCAGAATAATAACAGACAACCTCTCGCATGTAATCACCAGAAGGTTCAGACAGAGGGCTGCGGGACTGTTCGAAAGAGATACCGTGGTCCTGGAACACAAAGGGCAAAGAAGGAACATGGATGGGTTTTAGTCAGTACAAGTCTGACACTCCCTTCCGCTCCGCCCAGAGTGGGGGTCATTTGATGATTTCCCATCCGAAAAAAAAAAAAAAGGTTCAGACAGAGATGTACTGCCATATTTCGTCAGGTATATTAAAGTCCCTAGTAATAGTGGGCGAACTACCTAAATATAACAGAGGTGGAGGACGACCTCCGGCTACCTAGAGGACTAGCATGACGAAGCTCCTATTGTATGAAGAACTGCCCGAGCCGACAACCCAGGACAGAGTGTCCTGGCGCCAGAAAATTATAAGAGCCGACCCCGCCTAAAGTGGAATTGAGCTAGGAACAAGAAGTAATAGTAGGCGAACCTATTTTCATAAACTGGCCACGAAACTAGACTCCGGGAGAAATACCTGATGGAAAAATCCAATAACACAGAGAATTGAAGCTAAGAAAGACTTCATACTCAGCAGTAGAGGTTCCAACCACTCGACCAACGAGGCGTAAACTAATCCCCAAAAAAAAAAACTAAAATAAATAAAAAATGTAATATATTTTTCTTTTTTAAAAACCTTGCCCCATACTAGGAATTACATCTGTATCATGGGGGTGTTATAAACAATTAATCTCACATACACAAACAGCCAGACCTGGAACCTGTAGGCTGTACAAATATTTGTTCCGTGCGCGAATCGAACCCGCGACACGCAGCGCAGCAGCCAATCGCTCGGCAACTGTGCCGACCGTGTCATCATAAATGTAAATCTTAAGTACCCCTTTTCTCTTTTCAACGAAGGGCTTGGCCCTTGGTAAGAATTTCTGACTACCCATAACGACTGTCAAAAATCTGCATTATATGACAGTCGGGACCAACGGCTCAATTTTTTTTCCGAATGTTGTGAAGTTATTATTAAAAGTATGTCATTTCTACCTATCCAAAACGCAAGAAGAAATCACAAAATAAAACATTCAGAACTAAAAATAAAAGAGCCTTTTTCTTTTCTATAACGAATCGGGAAATACGAACGGAGCGAGCTTAAATAGATTAATGTCTGGAAACGACATCTTCTTTGCTTATTTTGTGGGGAATAAGGATCTGATTAGCTAGTTTTTTTTTTGTTTTAATCGATACTAGAACCTCTTGGGGTGGGGTGTCTATCTATGTTTCTAAGATGTTAGTTCTATATTCAAAGATAGCCTCGTGTCGCTTTTTTGTTACTGGTGAAACAAAAACAAAGATTGTCCCTAGTCATCATCTGCCTGCGTATTCCAAACTATGTTGGGATCGGCTTCCAGTCTAACCAGGCAGCTGAATACCAGTATTTTATATGGAGGAACTGCCTATCTGGTATCCTTAGTTTGATGCTTAAATCGTGGTGCAAGGGGTGTAAAACAGTTATCGATGAGGCATACGTTTTTCTCGTTTTTCTTTTTCGTCGGTCTTTTTGAATCCTTAACGAAAAGCTCCTCAGATTTGAGAATTATTAGCAAAGAAATGTTTCCATGATTAAAAAACTACGAAATATTATTAAGAAGTTAGTTAAATGTGAATAATTTAGGACTAAGTCTCGTAGTTTTCGGATTCACGGAAAGAGATAGGTATTCAAATAGCATGAAAGCTACGATACCAGGGCTGCAGATGGTGTGAGAAAGTGTTTAGTATTTCTGCGACGTCATAACATAAGCTTTTCCGTCGCATTTTTGTTAACCCAATACAATTTTGACTTTTCGATCATCGTTAACGCTGATAGATTATGACTGTGTCTAGATGCTAGTATTTTGCCTAGATTTTTCGATCACAGTTTCACGATCGGTACGGGTGGTCTAGTCACACAGGTAATAGTCCAATCCCAACTCAAGACCAGAAACTAAAAATCACTCTAAACTTCACCAGCACTTTACAACGTCATGTAGCATTAACAATTCGCCACGCTACCGCCACAGCACCATTGCTCATAACACGATCACATTCGCAATGGACTCGTAATAATCCTACTTCCTATTGGAACCTACTTGGATAACTCAAACAATAGCAACGTGAACGCACCCATTAAAACACGAAACTTTGAACGATCGACGCGGGTCAATGAACTTTTGACAGCTAACGCCGTCACTTCCACAGATGTTCATTTGACGCCATTTTATCGCGACATATTCATTAAAAATAATATGTCATTGTTTCAATTTGTTTTGTTGTTTATTAGTTCGTATCGGGTTCTATTATTTTGATGGCTGTTATCTGAGTCGGTGTGGAGATATGGTTTGTAGGTGTTCTCATGTAGGGGCCTGAATGCTTGAATGAAGCCTTCGAGCCATTGCCGCTTTTAGTTTTCCTGTTAATGTTGAAGACAGTGACATTCAATTAATCGAGCGATAGACGGGATAAGACGAAAATCGTAATCCAATACTTGTTACTACTTTGTAACAAGTCGGTCTGTCTAGGTAGTATCATACGCCCGCTTGTCAGGTAGCACTCGTGTGTCAAAATTCAAAATGTTCTGGATCAAAATTTATCAAAAAATATTCCCAACAACCGCTCTTTGAATCGATTTTTGAAGACGATTATAGTATTTCAAGATAGTCTTATCTTACTATCTATTAAATTTAATGGAAGTTAAAAACTCTTACCAAGGATTACAGAAATATAAGATAATTTCCTTCGCATAAATACTAAGCCTAAAAATTTTAAGACCCTTACCATTCCATTCCTACTCCCCGTTAAAAAATAAACGAACAGATTGACAGCCGTCAGTTTCCAGCATAGTTTCAAAGTCAAGGAACCCATATCTAAAGCAATGTCAATGCTCCACTTTAGCTGTAACAACGTTGCGAAAGGCACAACGTTTATCGCAAACCCTACGTTCAAAGACTTCTTATTATTTGCTGATTCGCGCGTGATGAAATTGGAATTTATTTACTTGTAAGATAACTCACTTTAAGTGTTTGTTCCTTGTTGTTTTTTTTATGCGCAGTTGAAAAAATATTGTTTTGTTTTGAAGTGGGGGCTCTTTGTTTTTATCTTGAGGTTGTTTTAATTGGAAAAATAGTTAGGATTAATAAGATTAGGGAGGATTTAATTTGACGTGTTGCACAATTTTTGGCAATGTCAAATTTTTGTAGTGACGTTTTAATTGAGTGAGGATGAAACTTACTTACCTCACTACACTGGGGAGTTTCCTACAGGTTCTTTACCTGGTTTTTCATCTACCCTGGTCTCATTAGGCCATAAATCTTGTTCACAGTATTGGTGTTCCCCAGATTTATCCTGGCTTTATTGCTTTAAAAGAGCATTTATTTATTTATTTATTTATTTATTAAAACTTTATGCACAAGTAAAAAAACTGTACAAAGGCGGACTTAATGCCATAGGCATTTTCTACCAGTCTACCTTAGGGTGATGCAGAGACAATATACAGTAGGTGCAATAACAGAAAAAAAGACTAGAAAATATTTATAACTAAAATATATAAGAATAAATACTTATATACATACATATATTAAACTTTATAAAGTTAAGAGAGATAAATAAGAAAAACTATAACAACTTAGTTCAGAGACGAATCTGCTAACTTCTTGTGTATATATTCCCGAGCTTTCACTTTGAAAGTGAACTGACTGGTCACCGTCCTGATACTCTGAGGGAGCGCATTCCACAGGAAAACCGCCTGGACAAAGAAAGAAGATTTTATAAAACCAGAGCGGTGAGAAGGACATCGTAAAAGACAATTATTAGCAGAACGAAGATTCCTGCTGTGCGCAGAGCATAAATATTGACAATTAGACGTCAGATAAGAGGGAGAAGTGGGTTTGTGAAGAAGAGAAAACAGGGTTGTCAAAGCCCTCAATTCTCTGCGCTGCCGGATGGGCAGCCATCTTAAAAGCGATCTATGCGCAGATACATGATCATACTTGCGGAGATTGAAGACGAATCGAATGCAGTTATTAAGAAGTCGGTCAAGTTTGTTGAGCAGATCTGCATTCAGGTCGTAGTAGCACACATCACCGTAGTCAATTATGGGAAAGATTAGGGACTGTACAAGCATTGCCTTAACGTGTGATGGGAGAACATTTTTCAACCGATAAAGCGACCGCAACGTTCCGGTGACTTTCTTGCTCACAATCGCGACCTGCTTACGCCAGTCAAGGCAAGTGTCAACATGCAAACCCAGATCCTTGACGTCAGAGCTAAACGGAATCACTGTGCCGTCAAAGGTCACCGCTGGCACCGCTAACCCATTCAGCCTTCTCAAGCTATGGGGGCTCCCTACAATAATAGCCTGGCACTTGGTTGGGTTAACAGCCACACCGAAACGATCAGACCAGCTTTTGACTGCACGTAAATCCTGGTTTAGCTCCTCGATCGCACCGGATAAGCTGTCAACATCTGCCTGACAGTAGATCTGTAAGTCATCAGCGTAAAGATGATACGCACACTGAAGTTCGGTAGTTATGAGATCAATAAAAATTGAGAACAAAAGTGGAGATAAAATACCGCCTTGAGGGACGCCAGTTTCAAGATTACGCCAGCTGGAGTTAGAGTCACCAGCAAGAACTGACTGCTGACGCCCCCGAAGATAGGAAGAAAACCATTTCAAAACCTCGGGAGAGATCATAAGATAGGAGAGGATGGATAAAAGGACCTCGTGACTGACGGTATTGAAAGCATTCGAAAAATCGATTAACACTAAAACCGTAACTTTAGTGTCTTCCATTCCCCGCCTTATATCGTCAGTCACTTTAAGGAGAGCAGAAACGGTACTGCATTTAGGCAGGTGTTGTTAAGATTTCGCGTAAAAACCGAAACATCAGCCTCTTAAATAACTCTAACCTCAAGCTAATCCAACCCCTTAAAGCCTTAAAACATTCGCAGTCTATGATAAGAGTCTAACCACTCCACATCTACATCATTTTATCAGAATAAAACTGTAACAATCTCGCATCCTACGCCAAACCACTGCCATCTAGCGGGCAGAACCGGTAAAACAGGTTCCCTCTTAGATTTTATCAAAGCACAAGTGTATGCACCTGTTAAAATCACTTACTTTTGTTCTTAAAGACATTTACGGGAGGCAAGAGGGACGGGAGGGGTCTTTAAAGGTACTTATAGAGAAGTAACAGAGTATTTCCAATAATGAATACGACATTGAAGAGCTTTGCTCCGTGCAATTGTATTTACGTGTTCCGAATGCATTGAGGAAAAATATAGGAAGTGTTATGGTTGTTTTGTCCTTATTTTCATTTGAATGTACTTGTAGAAGACTTAGGGTGAGCAGAATTGCATGTAGGAACCGAAACTATGTAAATGAGACAACCGAAAAAAAGAGCCACTTTACACAAAGCTTCCAAATTGCTGGTCGAAGATCTCTCTTCGTTTCTTCATCAATAATGTTCGGTTCTGGCGCCATGCACAAGGTTTCGGCTACAATTTTGGGTTAGCGATAGTTCGCCAAATCTTTGATTGTCAATTAAATATTCATTGCTTTGTACACGTGCTAATTAACCACCAACGAAGCATTCACGTTGTCACACAAATAATCGATATCAAACAACGCAATAATTTCTCCGAGCCAACGAACCCGCTAATTTCCCGTCTTCAACAAAGTTATTAAACTCATAATTGCCTCTCGATACATTCATATAAAAACCCAGTTCGAACCGATATTATACACAATACAAAATCGATATCTGAATAAATTCATTCTCTGGGACTGCGATCTGGGTCGTATGACTCGCCAAAACAAATAAAATGCACCGATAGTCTGTTGGAGCATCGACCTTGCATCCTCGAACACACACAGTCAAGCAAAAACACACCCTACCACCCAACAACATAACTGAAACTCCTCTGAAATCCTCCTCGAAAAATAAGAAAGCACAATTCAAGATGAAACCGAAGACGACAGCTGAACCCAATAAATTTTATGCTCTATTAAAAGGTAGTAAAGCTGAATTTCGTTTAGTGTGTGAGGGTAGGGAATATGATAAAGATGCATTCATAGTGGTCCGTTATCGGCGAGACCGAGAGTAAATATTTCGCATTTCGCGTTATCTTGGATTAAAACGGCGTCGTACGGTTTTGAAATATTGAATTTAGACGATTGTGGGCCGTTGACCAGACCCATTTGTGAGTCAGAGCATTGTCACCGTCTCATCGTATCGTCATGATACCCACACCTCACCTAAGGATGCGAGTCTGACGTACGAATTCACTTTCGAAGGAACGAACGTTGCGAACAAAAAAGATGAAAGGTTCTTTTTTCTTTTGTGTCTCAGGGTTTCCGTTCAGTATGCAAAGTTTATTGATTTATCCCGTTGCATATTCAAGACAGCGTCTACATTCTTTTGAATTCTTTCGGGTAGAAAATTGTATTTATGAAAATATTATTTTAGATGACGGGATAGTTTAATTTAAACTTATTTAAATATTCGTGTGGGTGTGATGCCTAGGTGTTGTTACCGAGGGTTGTTATTTAAAACGTCTTAGCAAAGCAATGAACTCTGCAAATCTTGATTGATTACTTCTTCAAATCATTTGCATTCTAGTCCTTTCTTACTCGGAAACGCTTCCAGTCCACTGCGAACCAACTACGACATTACATCCACCCTTGACTTCGATGTTGACAAAGCTTATGTTATTTTACTTTTGTTGCAGATTGAAGCGAGCAGTTCTTGAGAGTGCCAGCAACAGCTCTGGTCGCCGTGCGTACACTGAAGAGGAGCTCCAGTCAGCCGTGCGGGACATCCAGTCGGGCCGGCTGGGCACCCGCCGCGCTGCCCTCATCTACGGCATCCCGCGCTCCACGCTGCGCAATAAACTCAACAAGTTCGGCTCCGTCGTTGACCACGCCGACTCCGACAACGACAGCGATGCCGACCGCGCCGACTCGCCTCCCTCCGTCATCCTTAAAATACCCACATTCCCCCCACCCGACGACAAGAGCCCATCCCCAGCTGGACAACACCAAGGCCCCATAGCGCCTATAACACCGATGCTCCCAACGGGTCAACCCTCACTCAAGCCACCCTCACAGCTGCTGCTCCCGCCCTCGGTATTCGCCGACCCTCCCTCAACACAACACCTCTTCACGTCCCTCAGTGACGTCATCGCTAAAAGCATCAGCCAAAAGTTCCAGCAACCCTTAGATAGGCCGCACCACCAGCACCAGCCTAGTGACCTGATGTATGCGCGAGGTCCTGACCGACACGTGTCTGTCATCAAGACTCCACCGGACAACCAGCGCTACCCCGCGCCCGGCAACTCCAAGCAGATGCCTAACAATAACGGGCAGCCGGTCGCCGGCGGCAAGGGCACGCGGCCCAAGCGCGGCAAGTACCGGAACTACGACCGCGACAGTCTGGTGGAGGCGGTGAAGGCGGTGCAGCGCGGGGAGATGTCCGTGCACCGCGCCGGCTCCTACTACGGCGTGCCGCACTCCACGCTCGAGTACAAGGTGAAGGAGCGTCACCTCATGCGGCCGCGCAAGCGCGAGCCCAAGCCGCCGCAGGACGCCAGCAAGCCGCAGCCGCCGAAGCCGCCGCCGCCCAAACCGCCGACGAAACCGTTCTCTAACGGACTCAACGGACCGGAAGCCCCGGGCTACCCTCCCGGCTACCCGTTCTGGCCGGGCAGCGGGTTCCCACCGCCGCCCGCCCCGGACCTGTACGCGTCGCACATGATGCGCCGGCTGCGCGAGGAAGCGCCGCCACCCGCCAACGGCTCGTTCCTGGAGGGCATCATCCGCTCGTCGCTGGAGCGGCCGGCGCTGCTGCAGCGCCTGGCGGCCCCGCCGGCCGGCCGCGCCGCGCCCGACGAGGAGCCGCCGGCGCGGCGCGCGCGCCTGGACAGCTCGGACCAGGCGCTGGCGGCCGAGATGCGCGAGGCGGTGCAGCGGCTGCGCGCCGACAAGCTGCGGCCGCGCAACGGCACGCCCACGCCGCCGCCCGCGCCGCCGCCGGCCGCGCCGCCCGACCGCGCCTAGGGCCGTCCCGATCTCCTCAGTCTTTGTGATAATATTATGTAAAGTACATTCCGCCGGCTCGCCGACTCACGCTAGTGCAATACGGCCCGCTGAGGTTTGTCGTCCGAGACTCGCGTATCCGTGTATACTGTTGTAGTGACAATAACTTAGTCGCAGGCTTCTCCTCGTATCGACGTGTGTCGGGTGACTTCGTCGCTCTCCGTATCGGTATGTAACGTCTCCTCTTATGTTTCCGCTTCCTCGGTCAGTCCGGACAGTCCTCACACACGTATCCACATCGACACATAATCACCAAATATCACAATAGTTACCTAAAAGTCACAACCAGTTCAATATATCACAGCTTTACTAATGCAATATCACAATATTATAATAGTGTTTAGTGTCCCATGACAGAGATTCGGATGCCGTCGGTTGTGGCTTGCAGTCGCGTTGATGTACCTAACGTAAACCGTAATCACTAATCTTAAAATTAGTCGAGTAGGTACCTAGTATGAACTTTCTCGTTTTCTGTAACTCCTCGCTTACGTGGCGCTCAGTCACAATCCGTTTACTTTGTCTTCTAAATTCAAATTAGATCGAAACCTTTGTAGGGTAGAACGACACTGCACGTTGCAAGCGGCGCCAGGGTTGTCCAAAATTCACGCAAATCCAGAGAGCCTCAAGTTTTGACCTTGTTTTTAAGTAAAAGACAACCAAAAGTTAACGTTATAAAATTAACTATTTAAAATAATTTTTAAGTAATTAAAAAAAACAATGTAACAAATTAATTATAAAGCTAGCTATGAGTGTAAATGTTATCGATTTTTAAGTGAACTATTGCAGATTTTGTGCGGTGTTTTTATAATTAGATAGGTAATATATTGAATGAAATTATTAGCGCTATTGGCGGGTAGTGCGGTTGTGGTATTGTTGGTCGCGTCGCGTCGTCGCGTCGCCCGCGCGACAGAGGCAAGCGTAGTTGTAGACGGGGATGGCGTCTCAACCGTCGGCTGGCCTTCGCCTACACGGAGCTAAGTTCGGACTTATGTGCAATTATTATTTTGTATAAAATAGTAATTTTAACCGTGTCTAAGCTAACACGTGGATTTCCATATTACTGAATGTGATATTTAGGTATTACGAGTGCGGTTTGATCACGATTTGACGACCTGCGGGGACCGCCGGGCCCCATCATTATATACACGTACGTACATTAAATACATCTAGTGAACTTATATTTTATGTACTATTATTGTATCTTAAGAAGATAATATTCTTATTTTTCATGGTCCAAGTTTTAAATGTTTTATCGACTATACAAAATGTGGATAATCATTATTATATTCTTGTCGACTTTAAAAATTTAAATTAGCCCAAAAATCCTCAAAAAAAATTGATATCTTCAAATTTGTGAAATTTTTTGGTGTTCAATCAAAAATATATTATGGAAGTACGAGATGAAAATGTATACGCTCTCCCAGAATTAAATTTAGGTAAAAACTATTTGGATATAAAATTATCATACGATACTTATTGTAAGTTATGTGTACATGTGCGCCTCATGGAAATTAAGAAGTCTTTGTATTATGTATGTAATTAAAATATACATAATTATATTATATACAAGTTAAAATTTAATGTCGTACATTTTTCTTCGGAGACCACAAGTGATGTGCAAAATAGAAGTACATGAGATTGTCCTCGACATTTCGACATCATATTCTATTAACTATATTATCCTCTCGGACCGAAACAAAACAATTTATTATATACAACTAATATTCGACGTCATTATGCAAAAACAAATACATATCCCCAATGACGAGATGTCGAGCTCTCTCAATAAAAGGTAAAAAAAAAACAAAAATTTTTATATTCAAAATTTTAAACTAGTCGATAGCATGTCTTTCCCTTTTGTTTCTCTGTGCATAATTTTCGACGTCTTTTTAGCATTTAATCTTAAAAAAAGTTAATCTATAAACGTTATGTGCATTTATCTGAGTGATGAATACTTTTGTATATTGAAAACAAATATAAGATTATTTACCGTCGTGTTGACATCCCTACCAGACCGCATTTCGAAAAATTTGAAGTGTTGAAAATCGAACAACTTTTTTTTTCTCAAAAATACGTACACGAATCTGTGTGTTATGCCTGACATTTGTTGATATAGCTTAAAAAAAAACGGTTATTTTGTATAAGTTTGTACAGACATAGGATGGGACAATTTGCAAAGAGAATTTAGATAATAATCAACATTCCGTTTAGAATGTTATTAGATTTTTTTAATTAATAATATAACTATTTTTTTTTGCATCGGGAACAAATAATTATGTTGTTTAATCTTATTTTGTAACGTTAGTTAATTTTTAAGTGGCTTTATTTTATAAAAATAACCTTTATATATGATTAATTGTCATATTATATTGAGATGTTATACATTCATTGTTTTTGTGCAAAGTGTTTGGGGTTCTATTCCCGGTTAAAGAGAGTTGCGACTGATATGTAGTAGAAAATAGCCGAGTGCTGGGGCACTGGCTCGGTCGGTACAAATGGTATACACCGCCTTAACACTTAAAAATGTTATTAACAGTGATCTCTACTACTTAAAATAATCATCAAGGCGAGGCGAGCGAGGGGATTTTACTTAAATAGCAAAACATGCTCAATAACGTCACGCGCTAAATAAAGTAGCGCGTTAAATAACGTCGCGCGTGAAATAACGTAACGCGTTAAATAGCATGCTAATTATCATTTCCGTAACGTTGATTATTTTTTGAGAAAGACAGGATCAAAACTGCTGTTGTCAAATAACATGAAACCAAAGGAGAAACAAAATATTTACAAAAAAAAACAACTGCCTCCGTTCAAATACCTCATTTCAAAATAGCGATGCAAAGTTATACCATAATCACGAAACACATTTCAATGGTACATACATGTAGTTTGAAAACAACAGGTTTTTTGTTAACACTGAAGAGGTCACTGGTTTATTAGTGAATCATTTTTATTGTATATTGTTCAATCATTTTTCCACATAGTTTAAGAATTTTAGTTAATATCGTAGTGTACTTTTCAATTAAATAGGTAGTCCGTAGCAATTCTTTAATATTTTCTTGTTAATTTTTTTTCGTAATTTATGTAATAAATTCTCCGTAATGGTTAGGTTAGTCTTGAACGGTCCTCAACTGGTCCAGGAACAAAAGACAATGAAGGGAAAGTTGCATTTTTAATTAAATCATTAATTAATTATAATGTTTGTGTGACCGCGGCATTGCTACTCGTATCAGATACGTCTATTCTCGTACACGTTTCCGATCGAAGTGCAAACAATAACACAATTTTTAAATTCGACTTTCGAATTACCAACAGAATTCGATCTTTGAATTTGAACGTTTACGTTCGCGAGTTACTCGTAAAAGACATTGCCAGGATGTTGTTTTACGAAGCATTTTTATGGACACAAGTTGTTTGTTTGTATGACTGTACCTAACTTCGTGTCGGTCCCCAACTATACACCGTGTCACCGTGTTTGTTCGATCATACGGGAGATGTTATACTTAGTTAGTATTCTACATAACACTGTGCCTATCTGTGTATAGTTGAAAACCGACGTTTCTATAAATGTAAGAATCACCTATTGTCGTCACTAATTGTTTTCCCTTTTACATCTTGTATGTATTTCTAGATGGTTAATTTTAAAACATTAATTATTATTGTACTATTATTACAATAATTGACTTATTATTATTGACATTTAGCATTATCGTGGAAAGGTATAGAATATTGAATGAAAGTTTTTTAATGTCTTGCTAGACGCAGTTCGCGGATGTTCCACATTCGTGTTTTTTTTATAAAAAATTATGTACAACAAGAAGCATTTAATTTTAGAAATATTAAATACCTATAATGTTATAAATTTATTGAAACCGATAGCAAATCAGGTGTTTGCTATCTTGATGTATTTATTTCGAATTAACGCTTAAAAATACTAGGTACATCACACTGCTGGGGGACATTTTCTTAGAATGTTTTCTTTGCAACATTTATTATTGGGATTCTTTTTGTGATTTAAAATGAAATCAGTTAGGTAATGGACCAATGTATAAGCTAGATAAAACTGTTATTTCCTAAAGAATTGATAAAAGCTCACGTTTTTTTTATAATATATAAACTGCGAAATGAGCTAACAAGATCAAATTATAATATTGTTATTTAATTATTGAGTACAAGTTTTAATGAAATATTTTTTTTTCAATATACCTTACTCGCCTCTTTATTTTTGTTATTTTGTTCCTTTAGTTTTTATTATTATTGTTTAAATCATAAACAGATGATTAGATTTCGAGTTTAATTTAAGCGACTCATAATTATTTTTATTATAAATTATAAAAATATTATATATCTTTCAATTCCTCAGTAAGAAAAGTGATGTTATTTCAGAACCCATATCATAAACGAACGAAAATCGTAAAAATTGGCGAATAAAATGTGATTGGCACAACACTATTGTATTAAATCTAGTCAAATTTTTAGGATGGTGAAAAAATTGAGAAGCTAAGCTTACGATGATTCGACTGAATTTTTGATAAAAAAAAAATTAAACAAACGTCCAAAACCGTCGCTTGGCGACTTAAAAAAAAAAGTTGATTTGAAATTGTGGAATTGTAGCCGATGTTTGTAAAAATACTGTTTTCTTACTTATACTGTAACTTGAATAGGATGATTTTCAAAGTGAAAAAGTAATGTTTTTTCATATGTAATGTCCTTTTATCTATAGGATCTTTATACCTTACGTTAAATATCATAATGAAATGGCTGGTTAGGCAGGTGTAATGATGTGCGAGGATATTTAAAACCTGTATACAATAAATTTCTTTCATTTGTTGAAATTTTTATTGTTTTATTTCACGCACATGCCCGTTATGCTACCTACGACTAAGCATATCGAGTAGATCTAGGTCCAATCTTAGTACTTATCTAGGTAAAGCGACAAGTGTCTGTTTTCTGTTGGTAATTATGAAGGACAGCTGGTAACATGTCGCCTGTTGTTGGTAATAATAACTAAAATTTCTCATAAACAATGCAAATAGGTAGATACTACTCTTCACACACACTTCTCCCAAACTCTTTGGGAATTACTGGCGTACTGTTATTCTATGTGCAAAAAAATGCCTAACTTAGCTTTGAAAAGCTATAATTATAGTAGGAAATTGTACCAGATATGGCCCAAAATTTATAATAATAAATAATTAAAAATAAGTCTTCATAATTAAAAACAAAAACTAATAAAAGTGGACGCAAAGATATGGTTCCGGTGAAAAAGTCATGCCGGTGGGGGAGAGCAGATCTATTAAAAGTAAGTATGAAATAACGTAAGTATTACAGAAAATTATTGTTCATAAAGACCACGAAAGGTTTAGATAAGTAAATTGTACCTTATTTGGGCAGTAGTTGGTAGCTAGGCTGTGGTGAGACAGCTACTTGAGAACACCGTGACAAATAATAATAGTAGGTAGGTACTTTTTTTTTGGTATAGCCCATTCATATTTGTAACCATAGGTTTGCAATCGGTTTACCTAAGTAGGGATATATAGTACAGCTACAAAATTATGTTTTCTAATTGCCAATCAGTTTATTCTAGACCATACCCGGGAACCTTCTAGTTATGGAGATATTGGGGGTCAAAGTTCCAACTTTTCTACAAGATTTTTTGTTGAAAAAAGTTTTTAATGTTGTAACTTTACTTTAAGCACGTCCACGACACGCGTAGGTACCTACTATACAATGCATCCATCAGCACAATGTTTAAGTGCGTTACGTTGAGTCCTACCGTAAATAACCGTGTCGTTTCCCAGCAGTAATTTTTGCGTAGAGTTAGTTACTTAGTGCAAAATACTTGGTTGACGGCTTCGTGAAGGGTCCGTTTACACCTTGTATAATTTGAAGCTTGTGTATTAATTTGAAGAAGATAAATGATTAGTGAACGATACTTAATGAAATCGCTTTATTTTTTTTTTCAAGGTAAGTAAGTATAACAGCTGTTACCGTTAGCCTGTGTCATCCCACTGCTGGGCAGTGTGCTACCATAACAGCATTCTTTATTATATATTGAAAATGACGGCACGATTGGCGCAGTGTCTAAGCGATTGACTTGCTGCGCTTCGTGTCACGGGTTCGATTCCCGCACGGAACAAATATTTGTATAGCCTACAGGTAGTTGTTCCGGGTCTGGCTGTTTGTATATGTCAGCTTAAATGTTAGTAAAAGCACCCACGATACAGGAGAAATTATTAGTGCGGGGCAACTATTAAAAAAAAAAAAACATGATTGATGGTCTCCAGCGGGTTACTAAAAACAGCTCAAACCGTTTATTAGAGGATTTATTGGGTTTTAGTGTTTCGAAATGAGATTTAATCTATGAAATACTAGCCATACTTAACCTACTTGAATTAAGTAGGTAGGTACTACTGCTTACTTGGATACCGTTTTACTTTAAAAAAAAGACAAGTCATCGCGGAAACCCGCGGTTGGGCTGCTGTACCTAAATCTGCTATCTATTGAAAACTCCATTCACTATTTTTTAAAGATCCAAAAATGACTGAAGGTCTCGTTCATAATTCCGTTAAATTTTAATGGCCCATATCATTATGTCATATATTAATTTCATCCATATTACAAAACATTAAAAATACTTATAAGTTTTGTATAATTATTGTAATAAGCCGAATACAATTGGCCAGCCCGTAACTCCATTGATTCCTTAACAAATTACATAAAATTAAATATCCTCAACCTGTAATTGTATAAATAAACGGATGTAATCTAGATAACTACCAATAAGTAGAATAACATAACAATAAATATGCCTGTCGGCCATATTGGTTTCCCGCCAAAAAGACAAAAACGCGCGCTAATTTGACAGTTCGCATCCACCAAATGTCATATTATCTTATTCGGTTATTTGTATTGAAGGAAAATATTGGTATTTACAGATATTTGTGACTGGCAATTTATTGGGTTGAATTCCGTAGATTAAATATATTTTAGCGAAGTTTACCAAGTTGCCTTTTCAGAATTAGACGAGCAGAGTATTGTTCCTAAGGATTTTTATCAGCAAAAACTATGCACAAAACTATGCGAAAACTTTGCTCTATGGAAAAATCAAAATTTGATTGACATGAACTACCAACAAGGTTACCTATATCAATCTGGTTAAAATTCGTTGTTGTGAAAAAACGAAACTTCTTCAAGTTGAGGGAAACAAACTCCACATTTTTGAAACCCTCAAAACATATTTACTAAAACTTTAACACCAGTTTACGGAACCCAAGACCCTTCTAACAAAAAAACAGTAGCAAGATAATTTCGACCACAAATAACGGGCTTCCTTAACTAAAGCGTTATTTCGATCTACAAGCATTTTTCACGTTGCCAGCGGGCGGACCACTTGCGAGCAAGGCCTCGGTTTTGGTATTGTAAAAAAGTAAAAATTTAAAGATGGCGCACCGTTGAAAAAAATAAAATGGAACCCGTTCGAAGCGGGACCAATTTGGTGGTTATTTTTGCTAAGGGCAATGTAGCATCTATTTTTGTAGAGAAAATAATATGCTAGGTTTAAATGTACTCTGCGGTATGTTTTAAATTATTGGTTTTAAGTCAGGTAGCATTGAATTGTATGTTTTTGAGTTATCCAATTAGAATGATGAATGTAGGTTCGCTGCTGTTTTTATTCTTTTATGGCTTCTGTTTGGGGTTTCAACAATAAAAAATGGAAATAAGAAATAATATGGATGATGATCATAACAAGGAATTGAAGGAAAAACATTGCTTCGTTATTATTATTTGACTTTCACTTTTTAGCTCAATTTTTATCCTCAAATTGCTAAGTTCGTTTTATCTCTACGCATGAGAATAATACGTTATTTTAATAACACCTACATTTGTCATAACCATCAGTTTAATTTTTGAAATAAATACCTACGTGTTGGTCAACAGTATCAATACTGTGAACGTAGGTACTTATAAATCTCACTCCAGTAATAATATATCACGTTCCCAAACTTATATAACCCCAGTACCATCCCACAGCCAAAAAAGACCATTCAAATACCCCAACACACAAAAAAAACATCAACATACTCCTAACGCCTATAAAAATAAAACATAACACACACATTACATAAACCTACCTCAATATCAAAAAGTTCCAACACAAAAGAGTTCCGTCTACAACAAAAAGAATTAAAGAAATCACCGTCCAACCCTGACCCTGCGCGCGCGCCGAACGAAACCGAATCCTGCCGAAATGAGCCGAATCGTCGCCAAAAGAGAAGCCATGACCTTAGTCTTGACTTGAGGCTTGTGTGTGTGCGTTTGTATGTAATTCGGGTACTTTGACTGGTTGGCAGTTTTTTATTTGTAGGTCCAAAGAGTAGATGGGCGGGACGAGGAATAGGATTAATTGGAATTTATTGAGGAAGATCCTGAAACCTCTGAGAGGATTTGGCTTAAATCATTTGGAAAAAAATGGTGACGTGAGGGGGGTTAACTATAGCCCAAAATGTAGGATATTAGATCAGTAATGATGCTGAAGGTACTACACCAACTCCATCATCTGCCTAGCCTTTTCCCAACTATGTTGGTGTCGGCTTCCAGTCTAACCGGATGCAGTTGAATACCAGTATTTTACATGGAGCAACTGCCTATCTGACCTCCACAACCCAGTTAGTACTGGGTAATATGATGCCCCTTGGTAAGACTGGTTGTAAGGCTTTCCGGCCACTGACTACCTGTAACGACTGTCAAAGATCTACAAATGAGAGCCGGGACCAACGGCTTAACGTGCTTTCCGAGGCACGGAGGAAACTCGGTGTATAATGGGTGGTCACCCAACCACGGACCAACCTAGGCAAGCGCGGTTTAACCTTAAGATCGACCCCAGCGGCTGGTATTATTTAGCCACGAGCTCCTCAAGTACTACACCGACTCCAAAAATGGTATTTTAAGTGACGTGAATAAAGACCGATACATTTTGCAGCCTCTTTGCACCAAAATTCCTATTAAACACAGCCTCTTGAGTGTGGACGGTCTTCAGGTAATGGGAAGACAATATTAAGGAGTTAAAAAATCCGTTACTCAACCTTTATCATCTTTGTGCCAGTGCCAACGGCAACTGCTAACTGGTGTGATCATAGACCTTTTGTAAAACACTAGTGAATTTGAAGTACAGAATTTCTTAAAAAATATATAAAAAGTGTATACCTTTGATCTCTCACATCTGGCCACAAGCTACTCTTTGCCATGCAATTCGGATACTTTTTGTCGGGAGTTCGTGCGATCACGCACACTTGCACAGTCCCATGCACATGCACTATGCACGGGTGTGTGCACATTTTCGCGGCGTGCAGTTGTTTGGGCAATGCACTCTCGCGCACAATGCCACTGACCTTGGTATTGCAGCTGCGTAGGGACGATTCGGCCCGCCAATTCGGCGTCGGGTTGTACCTTTTTTGTTTTTCGAAGTCTAGGATTTATATGCATTAAGTAAGGTAGGAATATACAGACGAGGAGCGGGATGGGGCTGGTTGAGAAGGAGCTTTGGTATCAGTTAAACCTAAAAAAATCTAGACGACGGGATTTTTAATAAGGCTGTTATATAGCCAGATAAGGATGAACGGATGAAGACAGTAAATTAGAACTAGGACAGGAGGATGTTGATGCTTATGTAATGGTGAAAACCTTAAGCACTTTACTTTCTGGTACTACGGTCCGCTCCTTCACACTTCGTAGCGAGGAGGCCCGTGCCCCTGCAGTGGGAACAGTTTCGACTGACTAAGTTCTGCAAGCATAAGTAACAGCTTGAAAAAGCTTGCCTAAATTTCACGCACTTTTATATTTCTAAACTCAGGTTGTACTTGTAAATCAATGGAATAAAAAAGGATAACTAAAATACAGCCTGCCAATCAGACGGATATCTAAAGTTTTATGACTCGACACGGATTTTTATATTCGATTTTCGTTTAGTACTTATAGTCATGCGAAGATATTTTTATGACAGAGCCTGAAGCCACCTGGCTACAGCTAGGCATTGCTCTCCATGACGTAGGGTTTTGTGAAGAAAAGTAAATTGCCAGATAAGCTGTCGCTTCATGTAAAATACAGCTGCACCCGGTCAGACTGAAAGTCGGCCCCAACAAAATTGGGAAAAGACTAGGCAGATGATGGTGATGATCAATATTTTTCCAAACAAAGACGGAAGGCGATATAAATAACAAAAATAATATTCCCTGCATATCGCATTCGCATTAATTCGCTACAACTCATTAACCGAGTTAATTAGCGCCTACAAATTGATATAAAGTCAACTGATGGGAAAGGCCACGGGCTATTTTGTACCATTGAGTAATGACACAACTTTGTCACTTGTCAAGCTGTCACTACATGCTAAAGCGTCATTTATTGCCGTTTGACGTTGCCATGGAACATGTTTTTAAAAGGGTAATAATAAATAATTATTGAATAACGACTTAATCTTTTGAAAAGAGAACACGTTTTGTAGGTACTTTATCATGGTTTCAATGACAGGTAGGGAAAACATGGAAGATATCCTATCAGTAACACATTCTAGAAAAAAATAAATTGTTGTCAATCTCTCTAAGGAAATATTTTTATTATTTGGGATAAGCCGGCCACACTATTCCCAAACCACTGCAACTCCTGAAAGCCAGAATCAAAAGTGGCGACCACCAGAAAAGTGCCGAGACAGTGACGCTTGACGAAGACCCAGAGAAACAATTTAACTGTCTTGGATCCCGCAACGAAATTGTTCAGAAAATAATAGCGAAGGAGTACCTATGGAGATATGCTGTTTGTTTGTAGCATTCAGTATTTCAGTGTTTGATATTCACAGGCTGAGTAAGCGATGAAATTCTGCTACTTAATTCTACTTCTTGGAGACGGAGTTCCTGGCCTAAAACTTTGAGGCCAAGTTGCTATAACTCTTGTTTAAATTGATATGTCGTCAAAGAGATGAGAATGGTGCAAACTGTGATAAGGACCTCGTAACTAAATAATAACAGCCGTTCGATCTTCAGATTAAGTCGCACTTGCCTAGGTTGGTCCGTGCATAGGACCACCCATTACATACCGAGTTTCCTCTGTGCCTCCGAAAGCACGTTAAGCCGTTGGTCCCGGCTGACATTTATAGATCTCTGACTGTCGTTACAGGTAGTCAGTGGCCTAAAGTCTTACCAAGGGGTATCGTATTACCCAGTACTATAAACTGGGTTGTGGAGGTCAGATAGGCAGTCGCTTCATGCAATATACCGGTATTCAGCTGCATCCGATTAGGCTGAAAGCCGACCCCAACACTGTTGGGAAAAGACTAGACAGATGATGGTGTGAACTGTAGCAGGCTTTTATTAACGACCAGTACCAGTAGGTCTTTAACTTAAGATTTGACGGGAAATAAAGTTATTTGGGATCAGTCACCTTTTACTTGGTGTAAAGGGTAACTGATCCCAAATAACCTTAATTACTATGTCAAAATGTCAATGCCCCAATGATCTGAATTGGTCATCATTTAGGTGCACTAGTCCATTATACAATACGAGGGTCAAAGCATTTAGTAACCCATGAGTGCGCACTGAAAATGTACCAAATTACCACCAATCCACCATTATTGATGAATTATTGTGTGATGGGGTCAAACAAACTTGTATAAACGAAACGAAATTTAGTTAAAATATACTGTTTACATTTATCGATGGATGGAATGGACTGTGTGAAGGATGATATGGATAGAAAGGAGGTGTCTGCTGAGATGACGAGTAATAGAGAAGTACGAAAGAAGAAGACATGCTGCGCCGATCACAAATGAATTAGGATAAGGGCCGAAAATGATGATACTGTTAATATCGAGAAAATGAAGAGTTTTTCTGAATACGAATGTAACCGATGACGACGAGGTTGGTGCCATAATGGTGAATTTCAAATGTAGAACGTATGTTAGAATTCCATTGGCCGCTAAAATGATCATAATTATGTGAAACTGCGTTAAACAACCATTCTTTTTTTCTTCTACCATTTTTTTTTTGTTTTGACCTGTATGAGTCTAATAAATACTTTTTCTTTCTTTCTAAAGACTCCAGTCTGTAGAAGGGCTGAACACAGAATGTTTTTCTGATTAACAGATCACTAACCTATTCTAAAGATGACTTGGGTAGCCAAGATTATTTTCTTTATTTAATTTTATTGTATGTTTTCTAACAGCTGAGAACCTTACTTCTGGTGCCTTACAGCTGTTCAGGAAGCACTCGAAAAAAAAATAGGTAAGTCATCCTGAATCTTCACCTTATTTTATCCTAAATATAATTAACAACCAACACTACAAAAGTTGTATAGATGTAATATCTGTGGTTAAAGGAAGCTCTTTATACTCACCTTCTAAACGCAACCCATCAAACTGACATATTCCCCTGACAGCACGAATCGAACCCGTTCGCCGCGACAGTGCATATTTAGCACAAAAACAACAATTAAACGTACCTACACTAGAAAATGCCGAGCAAAACACGCGAGCATGCCTCTGTAATACAAAAATTGCGGGCAGGTGACCACTTTTGGCGCTAGTTTTAATAAAAAACACGTAATATACTAGTTAAAGACAGTTGTGGGAATAAAAACGCCGATGGTTTTTTTTTTGTTTTAATTCAAAAAGGTTATGTTGAAATGGCGGTAGGGCCTCCTTTCTTGTAGGAACTTGGCTAGTACCTAGAACCTTCTCTAAAACCTTTGGCTAGGCTGATACTTTAGAACATTATCTATTTATGCTAGTAAATTGACGGCATATTTAAACCTTCCTATTAGAAATCTGATTATTCTATGTTGATAAGCATATAGCATCAATTATTACGAATTACATCATCTATGTGCTGAGATGGGTGATGAAACTTAATCTGACTATGATGTTCCCACTGCTGGGACACAGGGCTCCTCTCTATGAGAGGGAGTGGGCTGTAATCCACCACGCGGGCCCAGAGCGTGTTGAAAGGTGTCACATGTCGATTGTATTTCGGGGCCATTTGATGATGAGTAATAAAAACTTTTTGTAATTGCAAATCTAGGTAGGTATATGTTTGGGAAACATTGCTCATAAAAGTATATCGTCGTTTGTCATTGCATGTCATGTAAATATGAAAGATATAGCTATGTGAATAACATGGTCGCTTGAATTCAGCGTTTATTTATTTATTGGAAAAGCCTGCGATGTTTATTTACTTTTTCCTCCACTACAAGAAAGTTACGAAGAATTTTCCTTTTTTACAAACTCAGGAACAATTTGAAGCCATAACCATACAATAGTTAACAGAAATAAAGCTTAAAAAACCACTCAAATGGTTTCAATTACACGTTTTTAACCCTAAAAATTAACGTTCCTGTGTCCATCGCATGTACCCAGAGCATTAGCTCAAAATGTTACTGTTTTCGTTGAAAATACTAATACCTTCGCGTTTTAGTGTTATTGAGTTTTTTTTTTCAATATGGAGGGATAGAATTACGGAAATGTCAAATGGGTAAAGGTTAAACATTGGATTGTTTAATAATTATCGTTGGATAACTTTTGATGCTGAAATCTGCCAGAGAGAATATGTACCTATAAAATTATAAAGTAAGAAACTGACTGGCTGATTGATCGATCAACGCACAGCTGGAACCGCTGAGTCGAGAAGCATGAAATTTTGCACATACGTTCCTTAAATAACATAAGTGCGCCCTAAGAAGGGATTTTTGGAAATTCATCCCTTAAGTGGTTAAAACGAGGGTTCAAAGTTTGTATGGAACTTGGCCAATTTTACGAACGAAGTCGTGAGTAACAGCTAGTATTACCTTAAGATTGAGAGATTTTTATTTTTATGTGTGAGTACAGTTGCTTACTCTGACTACTCTGAGTATTCATTTTAATAAGTGAAGGCTTATAAAATTACAGGTAAGAGTAAGTAATTTATTAGCGTGAACATTAGGTATTTGCTACCACTGTGAAGGCAATGCTGCTTGTTTGTAGAAATATGACGAACAATGCTGCAATAGCATTCTTCTCCTTCTCAAATTCTTAAGCTTAACACTTTTAAGCTTAAGCTTAGCCTGTAACTATGTGTACATCTATACTGTGCATGAATAAAGAAATAAATAACTCTAACAAGAAATTAACTACTTATGACCTACCAAGCGTATGTAGGTACCTATCGGCGCAGGGTATCTCCATTCTGACTATGGACGTTCCTAACGGTAGAGACAGACTAACGATCTTCGCAGGTTGGTAGCAGCTAGACGAGAGTTGCCAAGAATCCAATGGCTTGCGATTAGAAACATCTAATTCCAGCAGTGAATTGCTGTAAGGCAGACTGATGATGGTGATGATGCTGGCTATATGAAAGTAGCTCACGCTGTGGTAAAAAGATCAGGCATCAGCGAGACTCCATTAAATATTCAAAACATAAAAAAAAACTAATGTCCTGAAACCTATTATTAGAAACTTCGCTATTATAACAAAGGTCATAACATATTTAGTTCATTAACAAAAAGATCAAGTGACCTTTAAGTTTGGCTTAGAGAGCTGAAACTACTATCGGAATCTCTTCAATGGGGTCTATTCTACTCTAAGTGGGAAAATGTCGAGCGGTCGATAAATAACATTCGCACACAGGTTACTTACAGTTAGAAAGGAGGGGACTGCTGAAATGACGAGTGATAGAGACGTATGGAAGAAGAAGACATGCTGCGCCGACCCCAAATGAATTGGGATAAGGACAGGAGAATGTCACAAGTTATTTCCAGAATGATGTATGTTGTTAAGCGGAGGTCAAAGACCTCCACAAATCCATGTTCTGCAACATCCTGCGGTCCAATTCAGACCTTAGAAATGAGTGAATGTTTGTCTACATCAAAAAATTAGACGTAAAAAAGTTGGTCTAAAAACGTCGGAATGAATTTTTCACACATAACACTGCTGGTCAACGGCCTCCCGTTTCTTACTCCCAACTTTGTTTTGATTTCTGGCCAGCCCCCGTATTCACGACGACGACAAGTCATAGGTATTTCTATCTTCTTTTTTCATTACGAAAGTGAGCAAGAAAGACATAAGTACGACTTTCCACATCGAATCGAAGCGTTTCTGGGTAGACCTAGACCGTAGTCTTTTCCCAACTACCGATGCCGGGTCGATCTCCAGTCTAACCGGATGCAACTTAACACCAGTATTTGACATGGAGCGACTGTATATCTAACCTCCACAATCCAGTTAGTAGTGGGATAACATGATATTCCCTGGCAAGACTGGTTCTCGAGCTTTCTAACTTGTGGCTACTCTTCGTAGTCAGTTCCATCACATCTTATTACAATCTACTAACACTACCATAGAGTGCAAACTTCGAAAGCTCACCTTGACGCTACATGACGCTGGCAGAATAGTCGACATCATCGGCTCAGTTGCAAAGAGACAAAAAAATAAATGATTTTTTTAATATCTATCACAGTTTTTAGAATAGCCCACGTCGCATAGCCCGGTGGCACCGACACGCGAGCCGCGCGTTAGCATCACATATCCATGTCAACCATATCTGATGGTCTACCTACTTTTTAACGGGTTTTCGGCGGGTTGGCGGGCTTTATCGCTGACGTCATGAGGTGGCCATTTTAGAACTATTCATAGAGTTTTGATATTTTATAATTGATTGCACGTTAGTGTACCTACTTAAATGTGTAGGCCGAGATCTATAATCGTTACTAACTTAATGGAAGGGGTCGCGAGAAATGGAAGCAGAGGGAGTCTTTTGACCAGGAGTTTAACAGCGCAGGCTAGGAAAAAAACCTACTTTGAATAATTAGTGTTACTGTAAATGTAAAAGAGACAGACGTGAACACGAAACATGTCTAACACCCGGTACTTTCATTCAATTCCTCTACTCTGCTCCACCTTGACTCCTGAGGCCGTTGTCATAATGACTCGAACCTATTGTAATTTGAAGAAACTTCTCGAAACGGACTTGTTACCAGTGTAATTTAAAGCAAGTGCTAAGCAACCTTTATAATTCTGAGCCTTATATAAGTAACCTTCCTATAAAGTAGGTATCTAACTCTCCAGCTTCCACTTTCCTGAACAGAAGTCTTGATTTCCGTTCTTCTCGCAGACTTTTACAGCTGTTGACTTTTATTGAGGTCTTTTCAGGGACCGATTAATCGGGTTACAAACTCATCATATGCCTAGCCTTTTCCCAAGTATATTGGGGTCGGCTTCCAGTCTAACCGGATGCAGCTGAATACCAGTGTTTTACATGGAGCGACTGCCTATCTGACCTCCACAACCCAGTTAGTACTGGGTAATACGATACCCCTTGGTAAGACTGGTTATCAGACTTTTTGGGCCACTGACTACCTAACGACTGGGTTACCAACTCATAACCCATATTATGTTTGATTAACCATTATACGAGTTAACCCATATAAAACATGGGTTAACCATTTAAATCAGAATGAAAGAGACAAAGCACCGAGCGCGGGCTAACTCCGTCACTTATTTGCATATTTTTTAAGTACAAAAATGAACTCTGTGCGTGAACCGGTTATTATAGGCTGATTAACCCTATTAAACGGGTTAACCTTTATTCTAGGGGTTTATTTGTCACCAAATTATGAAAAAAATACCCGATTTAAACCTCATTACGGGTAATTTTAGGTTCTTGCTTTAGATAGTTCGTTTTGATAAACGATCTGTAAGTTCCTGACGTCTGCTACTTTTTACCCTTATGTTTTAAATAATAAGGTTGAAAAGTAGTCCACCGTAACTGCACTCGGTAGTACCTATCTACTTGCATTCATAATAAACAACTTACTATCAGCTTCATAAATTCAACTCACTACTGTTATAGTCTACAAATAAAAAGGCTAAGTAGGTATCATTTTTATTTCGCGCCCACATTAACACACTAACTATAGAAACCATTCATTTTAATTTAAGTGCTCCTACATTCAACTAATTAGGTACCGCACTTAACGAAAACAAACAAAGAAAAAACGCAGTTGAAAAATAAAAATCTCTGCAAAAGAATACTCTGTCATTCATCTTTTCTTTGCAATCCAAGTAAAAATAATGGATGGCTGTTTTTATTTTCTTCAGTGAGAAACTCGCCGAAGATAAAAAAGTGACACAATTATTAATTAAAAAAGTACAGTAAGGTTGGAGATTGTGTAAATAGTGCATCTAGTAATGAATTTTTTGCAGAGATGAGGGTAATTTTCTCGTCTAGCGACATCTATGGAATTTTTCAAGAACTATAAAGTTTTGTTTGAACATTTCTGTACTAGATGGCGCTAAAGAGGTTTGTTTTACGAAACAATGTTTTTCACAATGGCTTTATAATTTAGCTAGATCTACGCCGGTTTAATTAATAATGTAATTAATTTATTGTTAATCAATAAATAACTTTTTTGCATTTCAATCTTTACTCTGCGGTAGAACAGTGAACGCATCCATAATCATTAAATTCCCTACTTCACATAATGTCAATTTAGTGTTACCAGTAAAAAAGATTTTACCTTATACTAAGGCAATTTGTTCCTCATTCAGAGTACTTAAAGGCTAAGTAAAACCAAAGCGGACACAAACTATCAACCTGAAATATTCCTCGCTAAATCCTGATTGATTCATCGTTCCCAAGAATCTGCCAACATCTTGGATAGAGTAGCACCCAGAAGGTGTGAAGAGTTGCATCTATTTTGTACAACTCGAGAACCCTCACAAGCCTTGTATTAGGCACCGAGTCGTAGTCCTTCTTACAGTCTATCCAACACATCGACAAATATCACTGAAATCAACGAACCTGTTGACATATGAAATGGCCATGTCGTTAAGGAGCAGCTAAAGCAGCGGAGCATTCCTACATCCACATCCGCAGTATAAACAGATTTATGGAACAGGTGGTACAGGCTACCGCAGTAGGTAACTCCTGTTGTAAAGAACGGTGGTAGCGACCCAGTGTCTAAGGATGACTGGAATTTTGAGACTAAACAAGCATGTAACCTTTGTAATCTAGAAGTTGTGCATCCGTCCGGCCTGGAGATTTCCAGTTTGGTAACATAACATGTTATTATTATTAATTTAGATCTATTTGTAGTGTGTAAATAATGTGCATGGTAATGAATCAAAGACTATTTATTGTTCTTTTCAAACAATTTTCGATAGTATTCTTGGATAAACGACTTTCGTGGCTAGGAAAATCGTGCATTTCTTTATTGGTATAAATCCTAAACTAATTAAGTTTAAATCATTCATTGTGTTTGATTAGAAATGAATTAAGTGAAAACTTATTATTTATAACATCATAATGTACCATATTTCATGCAAATAAAGAATCTTGAATCTTAAATCCGAAGGTTTACTTGATTTAAATTGAGGTACTTTATTATTGATAGCGTGACAACCCCAAATTTAGTACCGTACGAAACTACGCGACGTCGAAACCGCTTTTACGTCCGCGCTAATAAAACTCGTTGAAAATGCATACATCAAAATGGTAGAATCGCTACAAATGTTTTTATTTCTATTTAAATCTAAATACAGACGAAAATGTTCATGGTTCTCACCATTCCTGTGTTCAGTGCTCATAGTGTTATTGTTCTGTGATGGTGTTCTGTCTAAGTGTGGAGATCATACTTGTGTAAACGGTGTTTGTAAAAATGATATGTGCGTGTGTTACGAGGGGTGGCAGGGTCCGGAGTGTCAGTTCTGCGGCGGCAAAGTCAAGTAAGCCTGCATTCAGCCTCTAAAGTGGCTGTGATACTTTTGGGTCTCTCTGGTTCAGTGACCTCTTTTTGAGGCGCGCCTTACTGGTTGTTAAGTAGAATTTGCAAGAGAAAGCCCGCGAGGATTATCCAATTATATACTTTGGCTTCTTTCCTCCATCCCGTGTGTTATTCTGAAGGTCGAAGTCGCCGTTACGACATGGTAATGTAAACTGTTGTCGTCTTGTTTTCTGTGTCTAACAATAGTTAGAAATAACCTTTATAAATGTTGCATTAGTGTTTCGAAATGAGAATTATATGGCGATACAGTGAAAAAAACTTGCTAAAATCACAGCAAACTGAAATCTATTTGAAATGTTATCAGTAAATAAAAGCAAGATATGTTATCATTTATTTATTTACAGTTTTCTCTAATGTTAGATCAGCTGTTATGTCTGATAACTAAATTTTTAAGGTTATCTGATAATATGCCTATTGTGTCTTGTCAGATCTGGAATCAGAGAGAAGTTTAATGTTTACTTTGAGCTTAGTTTGTACCTTATATGCTTAAGATTGTAGGCATGTCAAAATGTGCTTTGTTGTGGACACCAATAGAAAACTTATTATCAGGGTTTTGTTAGTCACTTATCTATGGATAATATTGTTTTAATGAATGTTTGTTTTATGAAACAATGAACATAATTTATGGCATTCTTTTATGCAATCTTTTCTTTTATATATTCTGTGCAGTTGTAGGCCATAGATATATCAAATCAGTACTAGTACCTGCATAAAACATTTTCCATAAAGTACAGTGCGCAAGGTAGGGAGAACAATGGAATGCCACCTGCTTTGATCCTCAAAAACTCCTTTTTTTATTTTTATTTTTCATACAATGCTAGTCCCATGTGGGATAGCCTATTTTACCCCATTTTATAAGGTGTAATAGTGAATGATTCTAGTATTACGATAGTTTTAAGGTAACTAGGCCATCTTCATGTCTTGTGTTCTTGCTCTTGATCCAGTATAATGTATATTTTACAAATAGGTTCTGAATACAAATCAACTATGGTTAAAAAACATGTGTAAAGAAAATCATTGTTTAGTAATAAGACCGTAAAGGTTCCAAATAAAAAGTTGGTATCATCATCAGCATCAACTCGGCATATCTATAAATCATAGTTATCTTCTAGAGATAGAGGAGATAGAGGAAGGGTCCTGCAAGCAGAGAGCTCTGTGTTCTAGTAGTAGCAAGATGAGATTGATTTATTTTTATACTATAAAACATTACAACTCTCCAACAGCTTGTGGCTAAATAATAACAGCCGTTCGAGTCGATCTTCAGGTTAAGCTTCGCTTGCCTAGGTTGGTCTGTGGATTGGTGCCCATTTGACAGTCGTTACAAGTAGTCAGTGGCCCGAAAGTCTGATAACTAGTCATACCACACAGTATCGTATTACCCAGTACTAACTGGGTTGGGCAGGTCACATAGTCTCCATGTAAAATACTGATATTCAGCTGCATCTGGTTAGACTGGAAGCTGTCCTTACCATACTTGGGAAAAGGCTAGGCAGTAGATTAAAACGTTGCAACTCTCAGTCTGTTCAGCTATTCCTGTTTCTATGGAGAAGCTAGAAAGAAAAAGAAAGAAAAAATATTTATTTGTCGCTGGGATATGACGTGATACAAAATTACAAAAATTAAACAAAAAACTATAAAATCAACACGACGAAACAAAAAAAAAAGAAAATAAGTTAAGTTAAGCTTAGCTTAGCTTTGGTTAGCTTTTATTCATCATCAGCATTATCTACTATCACAATTTATTTGGGGCAGCACATATTCTTACACCCCCCTTTCTAGCCATATCATCTTTCACACAGTCCATGAATCATTTCTTCTTTACCCTTAGGTCTTATAGCCATCCACAAAAATCATACACATATTTTGCTTACTTTTTTATTTAGGCTAATCAAAATTAACTTTTACTTTTAAAAATTAAGGTATTATTTGGCTAGTTATTATATACCTTATCCGTCAGGAAACAGGCTCATTTTATTAGATTAACTCCTAGCACAATGGTTTTTATAGTGTTAGTTTAGGTTGATTTGTTTCCTGTTAAACTATTCTAGAGTAAATCTAGTAGTTAAAGGTCAATCACACTTCAAATAATTACTGTAACTACCATTAATTTACGTATTATTTTAAATTTGTTGTAACTTTTTACTGAACTGTTACTTCAGGTTGGTGTGATATAATATTTCTTCCTTTCTCCCCTGTCAACCGTTACACTATCATTTAATCGTGTTTAGGGCTCCGTAGCCAAATGGCTAAAACGGAAGCCTTATAGATTCGCCCTGTCTCTCTGTCTGTGCGTCCGTATGTCACAACAATTTTTCTTTCATTCAATTTCTCACACAATCCATCCATTTTTTCTTTATACTGATTGGCCAAATTCTTACAAGAAAAAGAAAGTTCCTCATGGCCTCTAAACCTTGTTCTACCTGGATATTGAAATGGTGAAGCAATGATGATGGTATTTGCTCTAGGGTATGATTTTTCGTAGTAATTATGAAAGCCTCAGTAAAACGTGATTGATTAGTTAGATCTTTCCTTCCATACATTCTATTTTTTTTTCCTTGCATGCTCTGTTCCACTCCTAGGCAAAGGCCTCCCTCCACACCTAATTATAATTTTCAATATTTGAAAAAAAATAAAACATTTAAAATTATAAAAAAATTTGGAGGCCTATCAGGAAGAGGACCTTCTAAGAATTCGCATGGCCAGAAGTACTCTCTTCGGAATCAGACCCCAGATCTAACTGCGCAATGAGAGCCCCTGTAGATGTTTAAATAAATAATAATAATTATGTTTAACTTCTCATCACAAATGTTACAGTGAATAGGAATTATTTAATCTAATACACAGAATAAACATTTGAGAGAAACAGGTGCCCGCCTATCTAAGGAAAAATATTAATGACATCAGATCACCTTGAAACTCGTATTTTACGTCATAAATAATTTATTTATTACAGATGAAAATACCAGTTGCAAAATATCATTACTATTTGTATGTTAATTAAAATTTAGTTATTTTTTTGGAAATTTTTAATCTAGCCAAAATGCTGTCTGCAGTTTATTGTCAACTGTCTGTTCACATCTTACCAGTCTGACCATTAGTCTTACCAAAGTGCTTCGTATTATTACCCAGTAACTGCTCCATTGGTCTTGTGGTCGCAAGCAAGTGGATTCGATTCCCAGGTTACACAACGTGACATTAAAAGTCAGTTAAGCAATTGGTCCAGCACCTGATCTCTCTCCGGTCATGTCTTTGGACTATGAGACTGACGGTAGACTATTATCACCCGCGCTTTTGGCTAATCTCTGCCGAAATAAGACTATTATTATAATTACCCAGGATTACTGAAAGCTGAAACCAATTTGAAAAGAATTCAAGAAACAAAACTCGATTGGGAAAAGCTCTGCAGATACTGAACTTATCCATCACCTTCCAAAGGAATCAATACCTTTATTAAATGAAACTCGGTAAATACTATTAAATGCAGTCATAACACTGAAGGCGTGAGAGTATTCATTAAAATATTAAATATGAATACTTAAGTGTGCTTATACATGATTACCCATAGCTTAGCTAATCATGTTATTTTTATTAGTATCGGCAAACAAATATTTCCATAACATACACAACAATAAGGAATAATCTATAAATTACCTAGAATAGGCATATACAAAGTTTATTATTTTGATACTTTATAAATTTATATTAGAAATGATTAGTATTAGTGTGAGGAAAATGATAAAATTAATCAGTCAAACAGAAAAATCTTTTTCAGAGACACTATAATATGCTATGAGTAACATTCATTAATTGATATGCAGATGATATTCAAGATTCTTTATGAATACAGTGACAACAAGACTTCTACAATTTTCCTTATATAGGGGTCTGGATTTTATTTTAAATGTCTGGTTGATAGAGTAAACAAAATTTTGTGAAATTATGTTTGAAAAGAAAAGTAGTAGAAGAATATCTTATGAATGAATGATGATGAAATTTTTATTTTTGTTAGCCTATTTAGTGTCCCAGTGCTGGGCAAAGGCCTCTCCTTTCTAAGGAGAAACCAGAACCAAAGAAGGTCCGACCTCTCTATCCTGTGCGATATCTGGCCATGTTCGACCCGAAAACAAGATCAGATCGTCACGCCACCTTCGCTGCGGTCTACCCCGACGGCAATTTCCTCCGACAGGCGTCCAGTGAGTGACGATCATTGCCCATATTTCCGGGCGCATTCGTGCTACGTGGCCAGCTCACTCCCACTCCAGCTTGGCTGTTTTTTCTCCAACATCTGCAATTTGAGTAATAGAGTGCTATGAACAGATCCAAAACCCAGATCATGACCAACAGTACTAAAGGTAGGGTAGAGGTGGACGGGCATGTGTTGCAATATGTCGATAAGTACATACTTGGGTCAGGTGGCCTACCATGACGTCTCAAAGCAGGAGTAATTCCATTGTGGGAAAGAGATGGCGCTAGATGACCTGTATAGCTGTCTCTTTCCCACACTGGAATTACTAACCCCCCAGATAGTCTTTTAAAAATAGCCAGGACAAAGAAGTCGAAAGACGAGTCCAAAATGCTTGGAAGACCTTATGGGCCCTAAAAGACCACACGAAGGGAAGCCTTTCAATAAAAAGAAAACTCATTGACATGTGCATACTGCCTGTCCTAACCTACGGTGAACAAAGTTGGTCACTTATTGAACAACAGAAGTCCAATCCCAAGATTAGCCAGCGTGCAATGGAGTGCAGCTTAAAATATGTTCACCATACAGATCGCGTAAGATGATATTAATAGGTGAAAATTATGGATGTGAGTAGGTGCTAGTATGGGACCCCATGAGGCAGGCATAGTCACCTTGAGTGTACTGAAGTCTCAAAATCAAACACAAATTATTTACAAATAATATAATAGCTTAATCAGCCTATTACAACTAGCATGGGTTAGTAGATGTCACATGTCTTAGAATTTTTGGTTCAAGGCCTGTTACTTCATGATGTTTTCCTTCACCCTTATGAAAAAAGTGGTGATGGAATAAATTAACACAAAGTAATGTGGTCTGGGTTCGAATGTACAACCTACAATTAAGCAATAATAATAATTATATCAATTAACTCCAGGGCTGTTACCACTGGGCCACCACTGCGATAATTTACATGTCATCATTTTATCATGAAACAGTGGTCATCTGCCCATAAACTAAAGTTTTTTTTTTATGCAAATGAAAAGCGTTGTTAATCATATCACACTTCACACCATGTTTTGATTTAAATAATTAATTGTCTGTGATAAAATTAACATTACAGGGACATGGTTATTGTGTTGGAATTTGAAAATTCTATACTATCAGACATTTTTTGATAATGCATTTACATATATAAGCATTTTAATATATATTATAAAAAGGTTGACAACCTTTTTTGTGAACCATAAAGTGGTTATACTGAATAGTGTCTCATATTTTACCCGACTAATGTGGACCCCAAAAAAGGGCGATTCTTTTTTTGATGTTGTCGTTAGTTTTAAATTAAATGTCGGACTGCTAAAACTATAGGTCCAATGGCTGACATACTCTTTGAAAACCTGATTCATGGACAATATCTTTCAGTTTAGCTTTTTACCTGTATATAGGGTATACAGGTATTATGTTGTTGGCGGCATCAAAGGGCAAGAACCTATAACTTGTCAAATTGTTTTTATAAAAGGTCTTTAACTATGTTTTACATTTTGTTCTGTTTGTAACATTGACGTGTAGTTATATTTTTCCTAATTCCATTTTTATTGGATTAATTGTTAAATTACGTACCTTCACTGTAAAGTTTGCAATTGCATCTTACGTTTCTAAGAAAAAAAAAAAATGTTAGTATGGAAATATCACTTTTTACGAAATCGGCCATACAAATCGGCAATTTCATACCTTTACCCCTAATATTTGAATGACAAAGGTGAAGAAATTATTGGAAGAACTATGATATCTTTGCACCAAATGTCATGACTAATACCTACTCCATTGGTTAATTGAGCCTGTGTCAGTGTGCTGGTGAATAAGCTTCTCCCAATACCCTTTGGCATCCAGACTATCTTAACTAGTGTTACCATCCTTCAGGATTTGTACAGCTTTTTGGCCTTTCGTCCGTACTGTACTGGCCTTGTCACTTGATTTTCTTAGAAATAAGTAGGTATTTTTAATAATTACACACATGCATAAAATCGCGCCTGTAATCCCCGAAGGGTTAGGCAGAGGTGTACCTAATAGTACACCCACATTTCGCCAGTTATGTTTAAGTCCCATATAATAGGGGGCGAGCCTATTGTCATCAACCGGGTTCAGATGCGCGGCCGACGACTCTGTGGCTGCTACTGAAAAATTCCTGTGGGAAAAACCCAATAACACTTAACCGATCCTATAATCGAACCCAGGACCTCATGCTCACTAGACCAACGAGGCGAGTACTGATAAAAGCATATAAGTCGGGACATTTTACTTAGTAGAAAAATGACTGGAGTTTTTAATATTTTTTTTTATACGTAAACCCTGCGTAGCAGCTGCAGCTGTTTTGATACTTTGTTTTGCTGTTTTTGTTTAGACGTCCGGTGTACTGAATCGGAAGATCGTAGGTTCAAACCCTGCTCGCACTCGAATTTTTCTTTCCATATCAAAAAACATGACTGGAGTTGTTTGCAAATGGCTTTTTTATCAGGAAATGGTAAAACTTGTCCTAACCGCCCTTCTTGAGTATCGGCCAATTTTACCTTATTCTAACGCTAATCTTGTCGAGTCGCGATCTCTAGTCAAAAGCTTGTCTTCAATGGTTAGTGGCCAATAACACTAAAAACTAATTAGTCCTCATCTAAAACTAGCGTCTAGGATTTGACCGCTAATTACTAATGTCACATTGCCTGTAACGACCATTCTTGTGTTAATTATTAATATCGCCGTTACACGGCTTACAATGTTATTTAGAGGTCATCTTTTAAGAATAGATTATCATACTATTTGTTAGTCTCGGAGGAGCTCGTGGGTAAATAATAACAAATGCTCGGGAATTCGGGATTTCGTCCATTCGGGGTTTCATCCTTTTGGGTGTTTGGACATCGGTTTTTTATGTTTCGATATAGCGGCTATCGGCATTTAAAACTTTCGGTATTTTGAATTACGTTGTTTTGGACGCCGGTATTTCAGTCATAGTTATTATGAAATTTCGGGATTTTAATACGTACCCGCCTACCCGGTGACACACTTTAGAATGCTGTTTCGGCTTTTCAGCCTATGCGATAGGTATATTGGTGTATTGGATGTGATATTTGATTATTGGTAGACCTGTAGTTCTGTGGTGAGATTTTCAACCTATTTGTTTTCTTCTTCAACATCATCCAGGAATCACCCACTGCTGGGTATAAGCCACCCCTTTCTTTTAACTTTTCCCTTCTGTGTGTCCCTCATCCAAATGTTGCCGTGAATTTTTGACTAAAACAAAACCTTTTTCATTCCAGTTTAACCTCACCAGTGGGCTTCATAACAGACGGTCCGGGGAACTACAGCGTCAGTACACAATGTTCCTGGCTACTAACCCCGCCTCGCCTCGGTCCCACGCCGCCGCCCCTGCGCGTGCGCCTCGAGAGCTTCGCGACGGAGTGCGGGTGGGACCATCTGTATGTGTACGACGGTGACAGCGTGAGGGCAGAGAAACTGTTGGCTGTGTTCAGGTGAGGACCTTAAGTTAAGGGAATAGAGTTGCAATTGCTGTGTTAGTTAAGATATAGGTCTAACTCAATGCTTTCAGTCACCGTGGGAGACTAGGTCATGGAATATGGATCTTAATTTAAAGGAATAAGGCTCAAAAACTCTAATCGTTGTGAAGTACCAAGGTTTGTTACTGAGAAATTCCTAAAGAACATAACATAACATCACGCCTGTAATCCTAGAAGGGTTAGGGAGAGATGTTCCTAATAAAAACACCCATCTTTTGCCAGTTATGTTTAAGTCCCATGTAATAGGGCAAGCCTATTGCCATCAACCGGGTCAAATACAGACTCCGTGGCTGCTACTGAGAAATTTCTGATTGAAGAACCCAATGACACTGCCCGACCTGGGAATCAAACCCAGGACCTCACGCTCAGCAGTCGCGATTGCGTCCACAACCAACGAGGTAGTCTGAAAATTGTAAACAAAAATAGTCTACACAAAGAGATCGCTAAACATGGAACCAAAAACTTTTCCGTGACCAATTCTGAAGGCCAATGACAGCTAAAACATACATTGTAACAAAATGAATGAACAGTTGTGTCAGAGTTCAGTCCCAACTTATTCAATTGATAACATTGTTAACTTGCTAGTATTTGAGCTACCTAACGAATTACTTGCGAGTACTGAATCATACAATTAACATATTATAACATCATAACGCTTGTATTTCTTCGAGTGGAAGGCAGCATGTACGATTTTGCCATCCAACTAAGATATTAGCTGTGCCCGCGGCTTCGCTCGCGTGGAGGTCGAAAATTATCCCACGAAAACACGCTACAGGGATAAAAATAAGTCCTATGGTCTACCTTTGTGTCAAGTTTTACCGCAATCCCTTCCGCGCGGCTTTACCTGAAGATAGACCAGAGCGGCTGGTATTATTTAGCCACGAGCTCCTCCAAGCCACAAGGGTCACGCAATAGTTTTATCCTGATTTGGAAAAAGTGAACTCATCCGCGGACTGACCTCGTCAAGTGTTGCTTAACCTTGAAAACCCATCCATTGGCTGTTTTATTTCGCCTCGTGCCAACGAAACCATAAACGTAGGTATAATGTGTTTTGGCGTGAGATTGTATGACGTATTCAAAAACTGGTATTGAGCTACATCCTGTTGGACTGGAAGCTGACCCCAATGTTATTGGGAAAAGGCTAGGCAGATAATGCTAATTATGATGTGTCTACGACGTCATCATTTTGTCTCGCTGTTACAGTCCTTAAGTTATTTATTTAACTTCTGATTTACCATCATAGTCAATATCAGAGTGATCTTTATTCTAATTATGATACGGTTGCTTTTTTTGTGATGTACTTTGAAACGATCGTATCCTGCATTTTATAAGAGCGGTTAGATTTTGGAAGCGCGTATAGGCGCGCCTTTTGCCACACGCGCAGCTCGTACGAGTGTTGACCCGGTTGTAAGCGCGAAACACGGGAGAGCCGGGCTCCGGGCCATTCAGATCCAGCTTGTCCCTGAGCTGTCCTCCCCCAGCGACGCCCTAAGCCGATACTCATACCCCACAGGGGGTGCCCTTAGCGTGTAGTCGTTTAGTTTGTAAGTTTTTTATAGCCCTGGCTGGAAGCCTTACACTCAAGGCACCCACATGATAGTCCGGTTAAGCAGACGACAACCTCCTAGTTAGATCTGCGAGATGCCATTCCCAAAAAAACGAGCCTCTCCGCGCGCCTACTCACCCCACTTGAACACACCAGAATATTATAAGTGCGTTTACGCGCGTAAGCCGATAGGAGCTTATATATATAGGAGAGGAGCTACTGCTCTAAACCAGTTTGGCAGGTGCACTTACGACCACAAGCCAAAAAAGCCATTTTGACTCATCTCATCCAATTAATCGAAAAGGTTTTAGTGCAAGCGCTATGAGGATTACATAAACAATCCACATCACACACACACACACACCACGTCACACACATATATCTACATGTATGATGTATTCCGACACTAAAGTGATAGGTATAATTTTAATCTTTAATGATTTCGCAGTAGTCTCCGATATGTCTTAGATCTCAGGTCAAAAGGCCGCATTCGGGATCCCGAAATCCGTCAGAGCCACATTATCGGTTTCTGGGAAAACCAGGGTCAATGTTATACAAACTGGTTTTCTGGAATTTGCATTCATATCTTCCTATTTTCTCTTAAGCCGTTGTACCCGGCTGTCATTTGTAAATCTTTGACAACCCGTCTTACCAAGGGGTATCGTGTTACCCAGCACTAACTGGGTTGTGGCGGTCAGATAGGCAGTCGCTCCATGTAAAATATTGGTATTCAGCTACACCCGGTTAGACTGGAAGCCGACCCCAACATTGTTGGGAAAAGGCTAAGCAGATGATGATGACTTAGGGCATAAGGGTAAACATTGGCAGACCGTCACTGATCTCAGTAGTATCTCATCATCATCATTTCAGCCGAAAGAAGTCCACTGCTGGACATAGGCCTCCCCCAAGTGTCAGTAGTATCTAATAGTGCCAAATTGAGGACCATCGACGATGATGACATCTTACTTTGAACTCCCCTGATTAATCCATTTGTCTTTTATTACAGTGGCGTCCTAGAGAATGGAGAGTCAAGTTGGACGAGGCAGGTGATAGCCCGTTCAGGCAGCGCCTTGCTGCACTTCTTCAGCGATGATGCGTACGCGATGGAGGGGTTTAACGTTACGTATGCCGCGTATTCCTGCCCCTCCAATGATCATAGGACCAATTGTTCTAGTAAGTATGTCCCCGATATCTCGACCCCGACAACCCGACCCCGATAACACGTTTCCAAAAACTCTGCCCCGAGAACTGGACCCCGACCACCCCAGGGGGTTGTGAGGTTACCCCACCTCAACAACTCGACCCAGACCAATCGACTCTGAAGTGGGAAAGGTTAGGGCTGGGAGTGGTTTAACGTGGTCTCCAATGATCATAGGACTAATTGTTCTAGTAAGTTATCAAAGTATGTTTTGTGATTGGATAAGAATGGAAGAAGTATGATGAGGAAGATCCAGAGAGAAGGCCTAGGATTAAAATCTCGCGTATAAAGCGAAATGCTTATGTCCATTGGTGAACTATAGAGGCAGAATCTTTTTCTTGTTCTCGAATCGAAGACTCAGACTTTGACTGACCAGTACGTAGCAACCTGGACAGCTCTGTCGGTTGCCTCATTCAAGTCCTGGATGGTGCAATTAGTTGTGCACGACGACGGGCAAGAGAGAGGGTGTGGCATATCCTGTGTTGGGGCTCCACACTAGCATTGTGTCCGAGATGGTCAATTATACTCCATCTAGGCAAATTGGATCGGCAGTTTCAACTTGAGCCGGCAGTCGATACAAAGATTTCCATATCGGCCACTGGGGTTCGTGACCAGGGGGTTGTGTAGAAGTCATTTATAAACTGGAAATAGCAAAAAAAGGTCTGCCCAATAAACCACTGCAACAATCCAAGCTTACCACTAAGTAGGTACTCCAGATTTTTTTTTATGCAGATGAAAAATCTTTAATTCATGTTTTGGTGTCAGAGTATTTTATAAAAGGTAGCTTCACAGCTGACAGAACATTAACATAAAAATATTAATCAAACATTACGAACAAACAAAAAAAAAAAAATTTGATTAGCCGAGAGTGACACGAATTAATTGGCATTAAAATTTGTAGCGTGTGTCTGTGTGCGTGCGGGTATTTGTGAATGTATGCGATGATGTGTGTATGTTTATATACTTATGACTATTAACATTTAAAATTTGATCTCGCTAAAATTAATGAAAGTTAATCACTAAGATCTTCTTAATCCACAAAATAAATAGGTAGCTATATGTATCTTCTGCCATTGAAGTAAGCTTCCAGCTATAAAATCTCATGCTTTGCGATATCTGAAATTTTTGTTTTGTATTTTCAGATCATGGTGAATGTGAAGACGGTTCGTGTAGATGCGAACCGGAGTGGACAGGAGTAGGCTGTGACCAGCCTTTATGTCCAGGTAATTACTATATTAAAGTCAGTAATAGTTTAGAGCGACGATCTTCGCTGGTTGACTGGTGGCAACAGCCCTATGTCCAGCAGAGGACTGCTGTGGGCTGGTGATTCTAGTTTAAAATTCATGTTAACTCATTAACCCCCGATGCAAAAAGAGGGGTGTTATAAGTTTGACCGCAATGTGTGTGTGTGTATCTCTGGCACCGTAGCTCTTAAACGAGTGAACAGATTTGGATTGAGTTTTTTTTATTTGAAAACTGTATTTTTGGCGATGGTTCTTAGATACGTTTTATCAAAATCGGTGCAGCCTTTTACTAAATAAGGGGGATAAAAGTGGGTATGAAAAAACGAATATTTTCAAACATACCCAAGCGGGGTATCAAATGAAAGTGCATGATGTGTATATTATAATTAGATATGTTTTATCTAAATCGGTATAGCCATATACCAGATTTGGGGTATAAAAAATCGAATATCTTCAAATATACCCAAGTGGGGTATCAAATGAAAGGGCATGATGTGTATATTATAATTAGATATGTTTTTTTAAAACCGGATCAGCTATTTTATTGAATTTTCAAATGTTTGTTCGCTTTTCAGTTTTGAGATGGGGGTTTTTAAAATTTAAAATTTAATTTTTGTATTATTAATCTACCAACCCGCACGGGGGCCGCGTGGTGGATTATAGCCCATTCCCTCTCATAGAGAGGAGGCCTGTGTCCTAGTAGTGGGAAACTTATTGGCTGATTATGCTTATGCTATTATTAAATACATAATTTTGTGCAGTTAAAAAACGAGTTATAAACCAGCTAGCTTTACTAACTTACAAATGTTTAGGTTACCTGGCACTATGTTGTGGAAATGGTGAAAAAGTTATCATTTGTGGGTCACAGGCTCTTCTCTGTGAGAGAGATTTGACCATACAGTCCACACGAGCCATAAAACACGGGTTGTGGACACGGAAGGTGCGGCCTTTGAAAGAGTGCTAGATTTTAAAATGCTTAATTCAAAATTCGTTTCAAAAGATTCGAAATAATCAATATGACAGGAGGGACTATGTAATACACCTAAAAGTAATTTTGTATGATTAAACGTTATACAAAACGCAAAACTCAAATAGCTGATGCTGGTCTTACAGCGGTACATAGTTACTGAAGACTTAAAGGGTCATGCTGGGTGTATTACATAACAGGCTGGTGTCCACAACTCCACGTCCAAAGCGCTTATTTTGCGTACCGGTGGGGAAATCATTTGATCCGGGGAGGATTCATCATCTGCCTAGCCTTTTCCCAACTATGTTGGGGTCGGCTTCCAGTCTAACCGGATGCAGCTGAAATACCAGCATTTTACATGGAGCGACTGCCTCTCTGACCTCCACAACCCAGTTAGTACTGGGTAATACGATACCCCTTGGTAAGACTGGTTGTCAGACTATTATTAGTCGGGGCGGATTATTATAAAAAATAAAAATGAGCTAATAATGAGCTGAATGCTGACAGTTTTCTGGCATCACATTTTTTACAATAATGACCTGATTACGATACGTGTTCATGCATCCTCTTGAGTCATACATGACATGTGTTGAACATTCATATTGCATGTGAATGTAGCGAGATGTCGTTAATTGGGTATTAAATGCGATTATTATTATTAAACGTTTAATTCAGATTATAAATTATCCATAGCATAACATAATTAATTACATAAAAAAAAAAAAAAAAAAATCAAAATACAATTACAATAAAATCATAACGACATACACAATTATTAATCATTATCAAATTCAATAATGTTGTATATTATCGAAATACAAAATAAATAACAAGACATTCACATAACAAAAATTAAAAACCTTAAATCAATCAATTGGCGAGCCAGACACGTCACTATCATCTCTAGGCTTCCCCTAGACACCACCAAACTCCTGCGCTAGTTTGCCGACATCTAAAGTTCCAATATTATGCTCATCCATCTCTGTTGGATTAGGCAATCGGCACGTGAGGCAAACATCTTCAAGATACCGTTACTGAACTGACGATTAAATGAAGTTTATTTGATTAGATGAGGAAAGTTTTTAAGATGAATGTATTTTGTGTGATATCTGTTAAAGTAATTACTTGAATTTAAGTTATTTCAGCAACCTTTTTTTGAAGTAGGAACCGTCGAAGAAAGCAATGCTAAGAATTCTAACTTTTAACGTTCTGACCTGAAGCAATTAAGTACTGAACTACAGAACAAAAATCGTATCTTAAGTTATTACTTTTACTCAAGTAATCTCTTGTTTATAGTGTATACCAGGGGTCGGCAACCTTTTGAGTCGGAAGAGTCAAAAATTACAATTTACGAAATTTCAATGTTTTAAAGAGCTACAAAAATTTATCGTACCGACAATAAATAGTACTTGCATAAATAATATATTTTGATAAAAAAAAACGAATCTATTTATTCATAAGAAAAATATCTATTTACTCATATTTTTCACCACAAATTAGATAATATAAATATGGTATTATTAGACAATCTTAATGTTTTTTTTTATAAAATAAATAATATTTGCGTATGGAACTAAAGAGCCGCATGTGGTTCGCGAGCCGCAGGTTGCCGACCCCTGGTCTATACGGATGTTAGAGACAATTTCGTCGTCATTTTCCTGCTCTTATCCCAATTTATTCCCGGTCGGCGCAGCATGTCTTCTTCCATCTTCTCCTCACTCCATATCATCCTTCCCACAGCCCATCCATCATTTCTTTTGTCTTCCTCTACTCTTCTAACCATCTACGTTCAAACACTGTTTTAAGCTTTCACAGTTTACAACTAAACTTATACTGACCACCACAACCACCATCCACGTTCATACTCAAAGAGACAAGTTACTGATGCTACATTTAACTGTCATCAGGGCGTCAGTGTTCTGTGTTGGTTGTGAAATATATGCTATCACACCATGATCAGTAGTTTTATCTATACCACATCGAATTGTTTTAATTAACCATGTAGCCTTGTTTTTTTTTTCACATAGCTGCGCAATGACCCCAAACCCTCCCTCGTTGCTTTCATACTTCTTGAATGATTCTAGATTATGTTTGTTTAGATATTTTCTATTGCAAAGATATCATATTTATTCATATAGGGTCTAACTATTCATACACGAAATATTTTTAGGGAATCATCTAACGGCTATAACAAAGCCATTTCAAGGGTTTCTTTTTTATCTGAGTATATTTTTTTTATAAAAAACAAATAATTTAAAATTACTTGACCCACAAAATAAATACTGGCTTCTTATTTTTAAGCATCCATTACGCTAGTTTACTACGTCGTATTTACCTACTGTCATTGTTAGAATATGGGAGTAAAAGTTTTATGCAAAAAGTCTCAAAATATTGTAGAATTATAATAATTTTGTAAAAAAAAAAACACTCATATTTTTTTTCTTTTTCGTTCCTATGGCGACTTTACGACTTATAGAAGTTACCTTTAAAATATTTCGTGTATGAAAAGATAGACCTTAATATTTATTTGCATTCCATACTGTGTAAAGATGGGCACACAATGGGCTTAAGGCAAATGTACAATTATGTACCCTGTAGGGCACAGCAAAAAGTATGAAGTTAATTTTTGAAATAAAATGAATACTTAATCAGTAATTTTTTAACATGTCCTAAATATTAATTAAATAAATGTTATAATTTATTATAAAATTTATTTGAGATTAGTCATAACATAATATCGTTTTGCGCCGTCTTCGCAGACAGCTAATAAAGCAGTGCTTTAAATAAAATTTTAACAGTACAACAATACGAAAACGATGAAAGAAAATTAAATGATTCGCCCATTCTCCAAGAAGCAGAAACTCTACGTAAAACTGACTCTGTCTGTCTATCAGTTACACTTTCACGCAATTATCATGAACTTGTCTGAACAGATTTCGATAAAATTTGTCACACAGGTAGCCCATGATCTGGGTTATACTTTTATCCCTGTAGTACTTTCCAGTGGTATAAATAGCCTAGTGGTGCGACCGTCAGACTGCCACGTCATTGGTTTCGAGCTCGAATCCAAGACAGCACCTCTGATTTTTCGGATTCATGTGCGTATTGTATATCACTTGCTTCGGTGAAGGAAAACAGTAGGCCTGAGATCAACCAGGCATGCAGGTTTTCTCACGATGTTTTCCTCTCCCTCTCTTCCTCTCGATGTTGGCCTCTGACTTGGCTTTACATACCGTCGAGAAAGATATTTCTCGACGGTATGTAAAGCCAGTCGGAAGCCCATGAGCGAAACAAAAAGTCTGACAACCAGATTAGGCAATAAAAACTCGAAACAGAAAAATAATTCTGACCCTATTGAAGAATTCGGGCCATATCGCGGGTAAAAGCTAGTGTTCTATATTTATTTAATTAAATATCTCTTTCTTTCAAATTCCAGAGGAATGTAACGCAGCGTACGGCGGCGGTACGTGCACGCACACCGGCTGCGCCTGCAGCGCTCTCAAGCGCGGCATGGCGTGCGCGCGCGACGCCTGGCGCGCCGGCTGGGCCAGCGACTGGGCCAGCGACACGCCGCCCGTCGCCGCGCACACCTTGCTGCCATATGGAGACGATCTGCTGAGAGTCGGCGGAGAAACGTTCGCGTTTGCAGAGTTTTTGTACAGGTAAACTATGAACATAAGCATTATCAGTCGATAATGTTCCCACTGCTGGGACACAGGCTTTAGCGCTGTTAAAAAGAGTGGGCTATATTCCCCACCAGCTGAGGTCCCAACTGTCATTCGAAGATCTATGGTTGTTACGGGTCGAAAGTAGCCGTCACAAGTCTTACCAACGGGTATTGTGTTACCTATACCTAGTAACTGGTTTGTGGAGATCAGATAGGCAGTTGTTCAGTGTAAAAAACTAGTATTCAGTTACATTCGTTTATACTGAAGGCTAACCTTAAATTTAAATTAGGATTCATATGAAAAACCTTCCGCAAATATGGATACGATAAATCCGCCATTGTACCCATTGGTGTAACAATATTTTAACTATTTGTTAAATAAATGGGTACAATTTTTGTGTGCAATAAATGATACTCTTTCTTTCCATCCCACTTATCTCGATTGTGCTTATTTCCAGATACAAATCAGCGGAACAAGAATGGGAAGTGCTCCCCACAAACGAAAGCCCAGCGGCGCGGTTTGCGCACTCCGCCGTGCTGTACGGGCACGAGCTCATCGTGTACGGCGGCGTCGTCATCTCCGACGAGCCCGAGAGGGGGTAAGCAGACTTAATATCATGCTTGTAATCCCCGAAAGGTTAGGCAGAGGTGTACCTAGTGGGGTGACTAGGGGTCACCATTACGACAAGCCAATAGATCAAACAGACTCTCTATAAAACTTGTATTTATAAAGCGCGGCTGATTATAAAGGCAAACCCAGCGTCTGGGCTTTTATGAAACTACCGCCACTAGGTATTCCCTAACAGTACACCCCGCGACCGCTCGGGGGCGAATGAAAACCCTTTCGTCCCCGAGCGGACACGGCGTAATGGTTCGTCGAGTCGACATCTTCTGGGGATGCCCCGTGGATGGGCGAAACGTACCGAGTATAGATTTGATTGCTTAGCATGCTAATTTTCGTACTCCCTGCATATTTTATGCTGGCGGGAAGCCGGTACTGCACCCTGCATCCAAGCCTGGATATTTTCGCCGAATTAAAACGCAATATTTTGCAAAACATTTAATGGAATGGATTTGCGCAAAGTAGCGTCTGATTTCATATCTTGATGAAATGAGTTCAGTTTCAGACCTTTACGATTTTTATTATCGCTTAGATTTTACCCTGTTTTGTTTCTTTATTACAGAGGCGGCCTAGCCGGTCTAGAAGGCCGAGCCGGCGAGGTAACGAACGAGATCTGGCGAGTGCGCCTCAACAGCGAGCGGCCGCAGTGGCACAACGCGACGCCCGTCACGTGCTCCCCGCACCGCCAGGCGCCGCTCAAGCACTGCGGTAAGCGACTGTGCACCTTGTGTAGTGCAGCACTAGGTATAGTGCGCCTCAACAGCGAGCGGCCGCAGTGGCACAACGCGACGCCCGTCACGTGCTCCCCGCACCGCCAGGCGCCGCTCAAGCACTGCGGTAAGCGACTGTGCACCTTGTGTAGTGCAGCACTAGGTATAGTGCGCCTCAACAGCGAGCGGCCGCAGTGGCACAACGCGACGCCCGTCACGTGCTCCCCGCACCGCCAGGCGCCGCTCAAGCACTGCGGTAAGCGACTGTGCACCTTGTGTAGTGCAGCACTAGGTATAGTGCGCCTCAACAGCGAGCGGCCGCAGTGGCACAACGCGACGCCCGTCACGTGCTCCCCGCACCGCCAGGCGCCGCTCAAGCACTGCGGTAAGCGACTGTGCACCTTGTGTAGTGCAGCACTAGGTATAGTGCGCCTCAACAGCGAGCGGCCGCAGTGGCACAACGCGACGCCCGTCACGTGCTCCCCGCACCGCCAGGCGCCGCTCAAGCACTGCGGTAAGCGACTGTGCACCTTGTGTAGTGCAGCACTAGGTATAGTGCGCCTCAACAGCGAGCGGCCGCAGTGGCACAACGCGACGCCCGTCACGTGCTCCCCGCACCGCCAGGCGCCGCTCAAGCACTGCGGTAAGCGACTGTGCACCTTGTGTAGTGCAGCACTAGGTATAGTGCGCCTCAACAGCGAGCGGCCGCAGTGGCACAACGCGACGCCCGTCACGTGCTCCCCGCACCGCCAGGCGCCGCTCAAGCACTGCGGTAAGCGACTGTGCACCTTGTGTAGTGCAGCACTAGGTATAGTGCGCCTCAACAGCGAGCGGCCGCAGTGGCACAACGCGACGCCCGTCACGTGCTCCCCGCACCGCCAGGCGCCGCTCAAGCACTGCGGTAAGCGACTGTGCACCTTGTGTAGTGCAGCACTAGGTATAGTGCGCCTCAACAGCGAGCGGCCGCAGTGGCACAACGCGACGCCCGTCACGTGCTCCCCGCACCGCCAGGCGCCGCTCAAGCACTGCGGTAAGCGACTGTGCACCTTGTGTAGTGCAGCACTAGGTATAGTGCGCCTCAACAGCGAGCGGCCGCAGTGGCACAACGCGACGCCCGTCACGTGCTCCCCGCACCGCCAGGCGCCGCTCAAGCACTGCGGTAAGCGACTGTGCACCTTGTGTAGTGCAGCACTAGGTATAGTGCGCCTCAACAGCGAGCGGCCGCAATGGCACAACGCGACGCCCGTCACGTGCTCCCCGCACCGCCAGGCGCCGCTCAAGCACTGCGGTAAGCGACTGTGCACCTTGTGTAGTGCAGCACTAGGTATAGTGCGCCTCAACAGCGAGCGGCCGCAGTGGCACAACGCGACGCCCGTCACGTGCTCCCCGCACCGCCAGGCGCCGCTCAAGCACTGCGGTAAGCGACTGTGCACCTTGTGTAGTGCAGCACTAGGTATAGTGCGCCTCAACAGCGAGCGGCCGCAGTGGCACAACGCGACGCCCGTCACGTGCTCCCCGCACCGCCAGGCGCCGCTCAAGCACTGCGGTAAGCGACTGTGCACCTTGTGTAGTGCAGCACTAGGTATAGTGCGCCTCAACAGCGAGCGGCCGCAGTGGCACAACGCGACGCCCGTCACGTGCTCCCCGCACCGCCAGGCGCCGCTCAAGCACTGCGGTAAGCGACTGTGCACCTTGTGTAGTGCAGCACTAGGTATAGTGCGCCTCAACAGCGAGCGGCCGCAGTGGCACAACGCGACGCCCGTCACGTGCTCCCCGCACCGCCAGGCGCCGCTCAAGCACTGCGGTAAGCGACTGTGCACCTTGTGTAGTGCAGCACTAGGTATAGTGCGCCTCAACAGCGAGCGGCCGCAGTGGCACAACGCGACGCCCGTCACGTGCTCCCCGCACCGCCAGGCGCCGCTCAAGCACTGCGGTAAGCGACTGTGCACCTTGTGTAGTGCAGCACTAGGTATAGTGCGCCTCAACAGCGAGCGGCCGCAGTGGCACAACGCGACGCCCGTCACGTGCTCCCCGCACCGCCAGGCGCCGCTCAAGCACTGCGGTAAGCGACTGTGCACCTTGTGTAGTGCAGCACTAGGTATAGTGCGCCTCAACAGCGAGCGGCCGCAGTGGCACAACGCGACGCCCGTCACGTGCTCCCCGCACCGCCAGGCGCCGCTCAAGCACTGCGGTAAGCGACTGTGCACCTTGTGTAGTGCAGCACTAGGTATAGTGCGACTAGGTCCACACTGAAATAAGTTATGATAAAATCAAGAAGCCTACCCCCTAATTTTCGTTCTTATTTCAAATTGGCTTCAGAAGCTTCTACGCGGATAGTGGTGACGTTCATTCACGGAAGAGGATGCGTTCGAAATTATGTCTTAATGTTTGCGTAATAATGTTTATTCTTTGTTGTTCCAGCTGGTCTTCACGTGTCGGGTCACACGGCAGTGCTAGTGTACCTGGGTGTCACCAAGAAACCTGTGATGTTAGTTTTCTTTGGACACTCGCCGCATTACGGGTACCTACATTTAGTACAGGTTCGTATTGCGAGTTGCTTAATCAAACGTAAGCCAATTATGAATAGTAATAAAAACAACACAAATAATATGCAATAAGTAATTATTCATGTTATAAGAATGATTACATAAAAGTTCACGCGTCTTTGTTGCGCGCACTTACTTTACTTATGAGTTATCGACAGTTTACTACCTGAGTGTGCGCATTAGCCAGTTATCACCCAACAACTCGCGCTCATTGTGCATTCTTAGGCGCATCGCTCACACGAACTAAAGTCGAGGCGGGGTCAAAGCGCGGGCGCACAAGCAGCGCGCCGCATCTACATTTTGTTTAGGAGTGAATGGCAGTGCGCTCGTATACTGGTGCGGCGGGGGCGGGGGCGCTGTGCCCGTTCGCGTCACGACACCGCTGCTATTTTGTCATTTGGTTTCGTGCTTTGCTATATAAAGAAACTGGAAGGAAGCATAGCCGCCCGCGCCTCGACTCCACGTAGAGACCTATCCTCGGCCGTGCCGCGACGTCGCCTCGACTTACCAGTGAGCGACGCGCCTTAATGCTATAATAATATATGACTCAACTTTGGTTTATAAAAGCCCAAATGTCACAAAGGCATTGACAACAATCACCCTTCTTATTTTAGGAGTACTACGTAGACGAAGGCGTGTGGTCGGTAGCGGCGACGCGCGGCTGGGCGGCGCGCGCCGGGTTCGCGCACTCTGCGGCCTGGGACGCGCTGTCGCGCAAGGTGTACGTGCACGGCGGGCTCGTGTCGGAGTCCGAGGCCACACAGGTATGTAGTACGTACACTCAGGCGTGTGTCGGTAGCGCGCCGGGCCGCCTGGGACGCGCTGTCGCGCAAGGTGTACGTGCACGGCGGGCTCGTGTCGGAGTCCGAGGCCACACAGGTATGTACTACGTACACTCAGGCGTGTGTCGGTAGCGCGCCGGGCCGCCTGGGACGCGCTGTCGCGCAAGGTGTACGTGCACGGCGGGCTCGTGTCGGAGTCCGAGGCCACACAGGTATGTACTACGTACACTCAGGCGTGTGTCGGTAGCGCGCCGGGCCGCCTGGGACGCGCTGTCGTGCAACCTTAACAACGAGGAAATGGCTTGTGCCGGTCAGAGAGAGCTTTATATCCATATAATAAAAGCGAAAACGACGTCATTGTCTTTACTGTTCGGATGACTCAACGTCACAGCTTTTTTAAATGTATATTTATATTCTTATTTATTTTGTTTGCAGGCTCCATCTGCATCGTTATTTGAGTACGACCCCGAGTTAAGACTGTGGCGGCCTCTGCAGTCGGCGCCTACTCCTAGATATTTACATTCTGCTACTTTTATTACACCAGGTAAATTGACAACCTAATTATTGAAATTAGACTATGTTCATAATTAAAACCTCGACTTACTCGTATAATACAGTCCGGCCTTCGGGGCCTAATTAAGAGTCTGTTAAATCCGTTAAATATGCACGGGTTTATTAAAAAAAAAAAAAAAGTTTCCGTGCCAAAAAAATTAAAACCCTTGAAATTTTTAACAAGGTCCGATTCAAATAGGGAAGTAATATTTTATAATAATTTCACGTGAACGAAGGTCGCGGGCAACAGCTAGTATAAATATTAAAGAGTTAACCCGTATAGTGGATAATCAAACATAATTATGCGTTATAGGTCTACGATTAAATTGGTCCCTGGTGGAAAATTACTGGTTGTTATTTTATAGAAATTTTTCATCAGATTAAAATAAAAAAAAACGAGCTGTTTTATAAATTTTGGTCGTGTAGGTATTGCACTTTTTGCGTTTTTACGTTGGTGTCTCTTCCACCCTGTATTTCAAAATAGCTTGGCCTCATTGGTCAGATTGAGGCTTAGTTATGGTCACGTAATCTACAATGAAGTTTGACTTCATTTCTTTTTTTTTTGTTTTTGTTTCATTTTACCAAGGCAGTTTGTATTGATTCTTGTCTTTTTCTATTCTAGGCATAATGCTGGTTTTCGGCGGTAACGCACACAACGACAGCGCGGCGGCGTTGGTGTCCAATCCGGTTGCTTCAAAGTGTTATTCCGCTGGAGCACTATTGTATGATGTCAGGTGAGATAAATACTGATGAACTTAATTATGTAACATATTCTTTATGGCCTGCATACGGATCTTGGATGCATTGAATTGACCGTACACAAGTGAATTTTTCAAGTGGGCGTGGGTGGCCAAATCTGAAACTATGCGGAATAGCAAAAGATACTCAAAGGAGTCTCGAGCCCAATTTTAATGAAAACTAAAACTGCATCATTGGATTTTTGAAAAATATATATTTCTAGTCAGGAATCGAACCCGTTGATATTACATTACAGGTGCGGCGTGTGGTGGCCTGCGTCCCCGCCGGGTGGCGGCGCACGCGCAGCACACGCGGCGGCACCGCTGCTCATACGGGACCGGCGGAGCGTCGTCATACATGCTGGGTGAGTACCTACACCTACAGGTGCGGCGTGTGCTGGCGGCGCACGCGCAGCACACGCGGCGGCACCGCTGCTCATACGGGACCGGCGGAGCGTCGTCATACATGCTGGGTGAGTACCTACACCTACAGGTGCGGCGTGTGCTGGCGGCGCACGCGCAGCACACGCGGCGGCACCGCTGCTCATACGGGACCGGCGGAGCGTCGTCATACATGCTGGGTGAGTACCTACACCTACAGGTGCGGCGTGTGCTGGCGGCGCACGCGCAGCACACGCGGCGGCACCGCTGCTCATACGGGACCGGCGGAGCGTCGTCATACATGCTGGGTACAGTTATGCTCTCTTTTACCATCAGTAAGCGTTACCGAAATGAATGCCGAAATATTATTGTACTGTTGGTATTTTTACTCTCGACAGTGTTTCAAACGTCGAAAAAATAAGTGCGAAATAGAGAGTCAAAATAAATATCCTGCATACATAGAATAAGAGCTCACTTTAGACGGTTTTACCAGTGCTTTGTAATTACGGCATCCAGATTCTAGATGCGTGTTCTGGATCCGGCTCGAAGGACGATAAACAGAAGTGATTAATATCCTCCAGATAGTTCGAGAACTAAAACACGGTAACTTGACAACGGTGGACTGTATTATAAGACTCTATAAAAGCAAATCAAACGGTCGAATAGATTTGAATTGGCGACAATGAATGTAGGTATGAAATCACTCAGTAGTGCGGACGATGACGTAGTGCCGTTCCGGTGCGCACTCGCAGCTCCCCGCCCGCAGTTGCCAGGCGCGTCCTGATATTCTCGATTCGGTTTTGGTTCCGGTTCAGTAGTAAGAACCGAGAAATCCCGGTTCTAACCGGAACCAGGTTTTGCTGGCCCTTTTTGTAATATACAAGAGTACGCGCAGGAAAGCCCTGCATCGCAATAGTACCACTTTGTAAGCTTTCTATTCCCCTTCATCATTTTAATTATAACACCATGTCATATCTGTCAAAATAAAACCACATATGGACCTTCGTTTCCTAAAAAAGAAATAATAAAGAATTCTGTTTTCTACAGGTTCGACGGTCGCCTTCGTTCGGACGCGCTAATCTTCGAAGCAGGCGAAGGTTGTTCGAGACACATGAACGAAGCAGCGTGCTTAACAGCAGCACAGCATACTGCTGTCGCATGCGTGTGGAGATCAAGAGATAGAGCCTGCTTGCCGGTAAGGATCCAAAGAATACATCATCTTCCTGCCCTGGTCCCATGTTACTCGGGGTCGGCGCAACAACTTTTTCTTCCATTATCCCTTGCCAACCGTCATGCTATAACTAACAACAGTACAGCTGTTAACTCGGACTGAGGAGCTCGTGGCTAAATAATAACAGCCGCTCGGTTCGATCTTTAGGTTAAGCCGTGCTTGCCTAGGTTGATCTGTGGATGGGTGACCACCCATTACATACCGAGTTTCCTCCGTGCCTCGGAAAGCACGTTAAGCCGTTGGTCCCGGGTGTCATTTGTAGATCTTTGACAGTCGTTAGGGTAGTCAGTGGCCCAAGAAGTCTGACAACCAGTCTTACCAAGGGGTATCGTATTACCCAGTACTAACTGGGTTGTGGAGGTCAGATAGGCAGTCGCTCCATGTAAAATACTGGTATTCAGCTGCATCCGGTTAGACTGGAAGCCGACCCCAACATAGTTGGGAAAAGGCTAAGCAGATGATGAGTACAGCTGTTAACTTTCTTCTTTTTTTTTTTTGTTCCGTCCTGTTGAATTTATAGTTTATTGTTTATTTTTTGTAATTTTGTATGATGCATGTCATGTCCCTGCGACAAATTAATATTTTTTTTTCTTTCTTTCTTTCTATAATAATAATAATAAAATTGTTTATTTCGGACAACATAAGATCCACTGTGTTAGTAAATTACTTATAATTAATGTTAGTAAATATTATCTCATAGTATTATTTAAAACTAATTATTTGATTTCGCTTCATGAGGACGCACAAGCGGATGGATAGTACTTCACTCATTCATCACCCCCACAAAACGTCTCGGAATAGGAGAGTAGATGTTCTTCACCACTGTCCTCAGAATACTGTTGTCACTGTCCCGCAGTCTTGTTACTAAAGACGAGATTCATTCACTCATAATGAAAGGATTACAAGATAAATTATTATTCCTTTATATTTTTTTTTTTAAATCATTTAAAGTTTTAAGTATTCCTTAGAAAAAAACAATATAAAAACAATAAAAAAATATATATATTATTATTATTTGAGAGTTATACATGTATAGAGCGCCACCCCATTTTATTTTAGACACCTACTCTCCAAATTTCAAATGTGTAGTACCAACGGTCTCGGAGTAAAATTGCTGTGACATACGTGCGGACAGACAGACGGACAGGACGAATCTATAAGGGTTCCGTTTTAGCCAAAAAGCCTTTTTATATGAAATTTCAAATGTTGTTTTGTTTCAGCTAGAAGAAGTAGGCTGGAAAGAGTCGTTCGACGGCACGGTGAAGGCGTGCCTCACGGAGCCTAGGTTTGGTAAGGGTAAGCACGTTACTACACTAACCCCACTAAATCCTACTAGCGATGTTTTAATATTTGACCTGTCTCGTTATTCACTGAAAACTCACACTTTTACTCGTAAAGAATAAACTTAAGTTTATTCTTTCTCACTTGGCTTACGGCCAACCACACACGACATGGTGGCTCAGAGTGCCACGACGCGAGGTTGATATCGTGTTTGTGTACATAACACTATACAGGGTGCATTTAGTTCCTTATTTTGAATCATATTCCACCGGAATTTTAAACCGGTTTTTTTTTTCAGTTACCATTCCTTTATTTCAATGTAATATTACATTCCCTGTACGCAGCCCTCCATTTATGTAAATAATACGGCTAAAATAAAAATCTAACAATAGATGTTGAAATACTCTAACGAACGACGCGTGAAATCAGCTGTTCAATTCCTGCCTAACTACAGAGTTCATCGAACTCGTCGTCGCGCTTGCCGTTCGCTGCGTGCGTTTTGCCACGGTAACGATAAATTGCGTATGAGAAAATAAAACAATTCCATTTTTATTGGATTCCCATAACATTCCTGAAATAATTGCTTTTACCGGTCATCTTAGTATGATATACTCAAGTCACCCCATCAGTTTGTGGAGGGCTGTCCCTTAAACCCAGTATTATTGTGTGTATTTAAAATCACACTCTACACCTACTAGGAGTACATAAGTTCAAGTAGCCAGGATGGTATCAGTAAAAACCCGCTTTACGTGCCAAATATTCAAAAGAAAGGTTTTTTCTTATACTCAATCGTGTACTGGCTCATTGGTAGAGTGGTCGGAAGTGCGACTGCTGAGCATGATGTCCTGAGTTCAATTCAAGGGTAGGGCAAAGTACTATTGAGTCTGGATTTGTGCCCGGTTGATGGCAATAGGCTCGCCCCCTATTACACGGAACTTAAACATAACTAGCGAAATGTGGGTGTACTATTAGGTACACCTCTGCCAAACCCTTCGGGGATTGCAGGCGTGATGTTATGTAATGTCAATCGTGTAATTGAATGTTTTGTGTAGATGAACGTCGCTGCACGTCAGCGGAGTCGTGCGCGGCGTGCACGGCCGCGCGCTGCGCCTGGTGCGGCGCGTGCTACCCGTCCGCCATGTACTGCGTTAGACATACGCATCAGGTAATTACCGCGGCTAGTTCCACCAGGGAAACTGAACGCGATTAGCTCACCTAAGGGGTCGTCCATTAATCACGTAATGTTTTTAGCTACTTTTTAACCCCCCACCACTCTCCCCCACGATGACACGTGGTGAGGTTTTAGACTACACGTTCCTCCCTACCCAAAATCACGTGTATACTTTTTTGCTACAAAGTATCTTAAAAAAATTCAGCATATTATATATAAATACAAGTTATCAGGTATAATCTAAATTAATTCTACAAAATTAAGCACCGTGATCAAAGTATCGAGGTCACGCACCGCAGTTTAGAAATTTTCGGTTTAGAAATTGCGCGTGCAAAGTAAAAATAAATACACGTGATATCCCCCCCCCCACTAGCCCCCTCCCCCTAGTGATATTTCCTGATTTTTTCCGAACCCCTCCCCCCTTTTCGAGCCTCACGTGATTAATGGACGACCCCCTAAATCACGTTCAAGAACTGTCAATATTCCGTAGCAATTAACAGCAGATTATGACAGCTTTTGATTGCGGATTGCGAATTTAAATGTGCTGATCACATTCAGCTTCAATAACAGAATTCGCTGTTAGGCATAAAACAACAGGGTGTTTCCTGACGTCAGTCACGTAATCTATACAAATAAATAAAATTTAAGCGGTCTATGTAATTCAAAATAACAGCTTTTTACTGAATGCGTTTGAAAGCATATTTATACGGAACTTGTAACAAAAATAGATTTTTAAAATTTTTGTCTGTCTGTCTGTTTGTGCCGGCTAATTTCCGAAACGGCTGCACCGATTTTGACGGGACATTTTTTGGCAGAAAGCTGATGTTATAAGGAGTTATGGTACTTTTATTTTAGAAAAACGATTAGGGTTCCGTGCAAAAAAAAAATAAAACCCTTCAAATTTTTAACAAAATCCGATTCTAGGAAAGTAATATTTTCATAATAATTTCACGCGGACATCGCGGGCAACAACAGTGATTTTTCTAAATCATTTTTCATCTAGCGTTCTCTGGATAATTTGTTCAAGTTATTGATAGTAGTAAAATGTCTTCAGATGGCGTTATCAATAGAGGAGTGTGGCTCGGACAGCGAGTCGCCGCGGGAAGCGTGCGGGCGGTACCACTCGTGCGCAGCCTGTCTGGTGCATCAACACCATCATACACATGTGAGTTACTCTATCTTTACGTCTACTTACTTATTGGGTTTGTTATCAAGTCAATAGATCTTTGTTTAGGGTCAGTAAAGGCAGCAGAAAAAATCTAAAGCACAACTTTTATTGTCGAATTTTGAGTGAAAATAAAAAATATGCACGATTACACGCCACAGGGAATAATCTCTTGCGCGCTATTTTGACTTCTGTTTCGAGTTCCAGTGGCTCTACAAAAAGTACTACAGCGCCATCTATGCTACAAATGAAGAACGAACATTAAGGTGTTCCGCGACTTAAGACCATATAGAAAAACTTGACAGTAATTGCCACCAGACTCAAGACCCGCCTGCCCCCGTAGACGAGGATTTCTTTGACGAAAGAATCGACAAAATGACAGATAGTGCAAAGAAATCTGTCATTGTGTCGACACAATCTGTCATTTTGTCGATTATTCCGTCTCTAAAACCCGTTTCTACGGTGGTCATGCTACGGGGGCTGGTCGGTCCTTTCTTTTCTATGGGGGATGGAGAACTTTGCACCCTGTTCTACGTACCCCTAATACAGTTAATATTTAGTCTATTTTCTATTTATTCAATGTGGAAGGAACACTGACGCTAAAACGGTTACCACGTATTCAGTACATCATTCTGAACCGGGGGCCACATAGAAATTTTCTCATCGGTGATTTAAAATAAAATCAGCTGTTTCATACATTTTGACCGTGTAGGTATTGAAGTTTTGTAAGAAACAGCTGTTTTTTTTTAATAACCGTCGATCAATTTCTTTACCGGGTGTAAACAGACCCTTCACATATCCGTAAACCAAGCATTCTGTACATCAAACTAATTAACTTTACGCAAAAATTATTGCTGGGAATCGACTTTTTTTTTGGGGTGAAAAACCGTTTTTTTTTTTTTTGCTGGTGAATGGGTTGAATAGTACGAGGGTCGTGGAGGTGTGTAAAGTAAAAATCTTGTATTTAAAGAAAAACTTGGAACTTTGAGCCCCAATATCTCCGTAACTAGAAGGTTCCCAGGTATGGTCTAGAACAAAAAAATGATCGCAGTGATGGGGAGAACAAGTGCCTTTCGTTTAAGTTAAGGATCTATTTACACCCTTTATAGAGGGGTTCGGAATTATGTACTGAAAGCTTGGTAACCGTTTTGTCGTGGGTGTTCCATCTACCCTGTAAAATTATAACAGTCGGTCTACAAAGTGATCCTTTGCTTCCACCAGGGATCTGAGGAATTAAGCCAGCGGACCTGTTTCTGGGATTACGACACAATAAAGTGTAAACCTGTCAATTCATCGGAAGATATCAGGTAGGACTGTTACTGTTTACCCTGAATATAAAGATTCTCACTGCTGTGTTCAGTTAGATCGAAAAAAGTTCTATTAATTCAGACATTTGGGCACGCAGAACGCGATATCATGTGATCCGGCTCGAAGGACCAAAAATGTACGGGTACATTTAAATGATTAACTGATTGAATGATGAACTTGTGTATTGAAAGTTGTAAAAAAAATTATTGATATGTAAGTGTTTGCTCGTACACCATTGTTTGTGGAACAGCACCACATTTGCACTAGTACACTATGGAGTAGCTGATTTTGGCCAATGGTGATAAACGTTGTACATTGTTTTATTGTTAATTTATTCATTTTGTGTTGTGTGCGAGACAAATAAATACTTCTTCTTTCTTTACATAATGACGACGTGTTGCTGGAGTGGTCTGTCCAGCAATGGATGATGAGTACAATGACCCCTTTGCGTGTTTAGGTTTGTTAACTTATTTCCTACAAAGGTTACTACGTCCATATTTCTGTAGGAGTGCAGCGGCGGGTCTGTGCGCGCCGCCGTGCTCCACGTTCCAGACGTGCGCCAACTGTACGGCTGAGGAGTGCATCTGGTGCGCGTCCGCCGGACGGTGCGTCGATAAGGTACCTCACCTTTATTTCATACTTTCAACGAGTTAGTACGAACAAGTTGGTGCTTAACTTGCTTTCTGAGTTCCCTTCGTGACTCGGAAAGCTTGTCAAGCCGTCGGTCCCAGCTGTTATTTGTAGATCTTTGACAGTTTAGAGTTGATGAGGAACGAAACTCAAATAAGTAGGTTTTTTTGTATATTTGGCTAACCTGGAACTAAAGTGGTCTATGATACAAAATAAACATTTTCTGTTATCAAACGAAACACGTTTGAAGTCACTATGTACTTATGAATGTATGTTAAGTTGCTGTTAAACATTTATACGATAGTTAAATGCATAACTTGGTTATCCATATGTAATTTTAGTGAGCTCGGATTCATTTATTGTTTCTAAGTAGAAAAATGCTCATAGATAGATTTTGCCATAAATGTTACATAGACCACTTTAGTTCTAGGCTAGCCATTTATCCAAAAATGTGATTCCTTACATACTAAAACACGTAGGTGGCTTAGTGGACTCTTCTACCAGCCACCATATTATTTAGCCAATCACAATGCAGCACAAAATCTATCGGGCGCGCAGAGTGCGTTGAATAAAACTGATTTCTCGCGTAGCTTTGCCTCAGTGCGCAACTCGACTTCACGCAGTTATGTTGTCGGCGCGGAGAGAAGGGCGGCGCGCGCGCCTTAAATAGCACGGTCTCGCGGTCAGCGCCTCAGTAAGCGGCCGCGCTCCGTCCCGGTTGCACGTATGCTCCTATTATGTAGGTCACTACAACAGTCGTTACGAATACTCAGAAATCCGAAACTTTGAAAACCAGTCTTACCAAGAGATCTCGTATTACCCAGTACTAACTCGGTTGTGGTGGTTAGATCGGTAATAAAATACCAAGTCAATTACTGGTGTTCCGCTGGCGTAAGGCTGAATTTCAATTAGAACTGGCATCGCAAAGTGCATCAACAGTGAAATTTCATTCAAAAAAATTATTACAAACTTTCTACCTGTCACAGAAATTTGTAGGTTATGAAAATTTGTTCTTAGTGGAAATAAGGTCTTTTGAACAATCAGTTCTCAAATGACAGTCGGGACTAAAGGTCTAACATACTTTCCTAGGCATGGAGGAAAGGCAGTTTGTTATGGATGGTCACCCATTCACGGACCGACTCCGACAAGCGCTGCTTAACCTCGTAGATCGAATCATGCGGCTGTTATCAGCTACTGCCCCTCTTTTCCTCGTAGTTCGCATGACTCATGTGTGTTTGGTCCAGAACGCGTACGGCGCGTCGTTCCCGCTGGGCGGCTGTCGCGCGTGGAGCACGTCGGGCGGCGGCGGGGCGGCCGGCACGTGCGGGGGCGCGCGGGGATGTGCCGCGCACGTGGCCTGCGCCGCCTGCCGGGCCGAGCCCGCCTGCGGCTGGTGCGACGACGGCGCGGGCGGCGGCAGGGGGCTGTGCCTGCCCGGCGGCGCACGCAGGCCGCATGCGCCCAAAGTGTGCGCGCAGCATCGGTGAGTATCCTATACCTGCCGCGCCGAGCCCGCCTGCGGCTGGTGCGACGACGGCGCGGGCGGCGGCAGGGGGCTGTGCCTGCCCGGCGGCGCACGCAGGCCGCATGCGCCCAAAGTGTGCGCGCAGCATCGGTGAGTATCCTATACCTGCCGCGCCGAGCCCGCCTGCGGCTGGTGCGACGACGGCGCGGGCGGCGGCAGGGGGCTGTGCCTGCCCGGCGGCGCACGCAGGCCGCATGCGCCCAAAGTGTGCGCGCAGCATCGGTGAGTATCCTATACCTGCCGCGCCGAGCCCGCCTGCGGCTGGTGCGACGACGGCGCGGGCGGCGGCAGGGGGCTGTGCCTGCCCGGCGGCGCACGCAGGCCGCATGCGCCCAAAGTGTGCGCGCAGCATCGGTGAGTATCCTATACCTGCCGCGCCGAGCCCGCCTGCGGCTGGTGCGACGACGGCGCGGGCGGCGGCAGGGGGCTGTGCCTGCCCGGCGGCGCACGCAGGCCGCATGCGCCCAAAGTGTGCGCGCAGCATCGGTGAGTATCCTATACCTGCCGCGCCGAGCCCGCCTGCGGCTGGTGCGACGACGGCGCGGGCGGCGGCAGGGGGCTGTGCCTGCCCGGCGGCGCACGCAGGCCGCATGCGCCCAAAGTGTGCGCGCAGCATCGGTGAGTATCCTATACCTGCCGCGCCGAGCCCGCCTGCGGCTGGTGCGACGACGGCGCGGGCGGCGGCAGGGGGCTGTGCCTGCCCGGCGGCGCACGCAGGCCGCATGCGCCCAAAGTGTGCGCGCAGCATCGGTGAGTATCCTATACCTGCCGCGCCGAGCCCGCCTGCGGCTGGTGCGACGACGGCGCGGGCGGCGGCAGGGGGCTGTGCCTGCCCGGCGGCGCACGCAGGCCGCATGCGCCCAAAGTGTGCGCGCAGCATCGGTGAGTATCCTATACCTGCCGCGCCGAGCCCGCCTGCGGCTGGTGCGACGACGGCGCGGGCGGCGGCAGGGGGCTGTGCCTGCCCGGCGGCGCACGCAGGCCGCATGCGCCCAAAGTGTGCGCGCAGCATCGGTGAGTATCCTATACCTGCCGCGCCGAGCCCGCCTGCGGCTGGTGCGACGACGGCGCGGGCGGCGGCAGGGGGCTGTGCCTGCCCGGCGGCGCACGCAGGCCGCATGCGCCCAAAGTGTGCGCGCAGCATCGGTGAGTATCCTATACCTGCCGCGCCGAGCCCGCCTGCGGCTGGTGCGACGACGGCGCGGGCGGCGGCAGGGGGCTGTGCCTGCCCGGCGGCGCACGCAGGCCGCATGCGCCCAAAGTGTGCGCGCAGCATCGGTGAGTATCCTATACCTGCCGCGCCGAGCCCGCCTGCGGCTGGTGCGACGACGGCGCGGGCGGCGGCAGGGGGCTGTGCCTGCCCGGCGGCGCACGCAGGCCGCATGCGCCCAAAGTGTGCGCGCAGCATCGGTGAGTATCCTATACCTGCCGCGCCGAGCCCGCCTGCGGCTGGTGCGACGACGGCGCGGGCGGCGGCAGGGGGCTGTGCCTGCCCGGCGGCGCACGCAGGCCGCATGCGCCCAAAGTGTGCGCGCAGCATCGGTGAGTATCCTATACCTGCCGCGCCGAGCCCGCCTGCGGCTGGTGCGACGACGGCGCGGGCGGCGGCAGGGGGCTGTGCCTGCCCGGCGGCGCACGCAGGCCGCATGCGCCCAAAGTGTGCGCGCAGCATCGGTGAGTATCCTATACCTGCCGCGCCGAGCCCGCCTGCGGCTGGTGCGACGACGGCGCGGGCGGCGGCAGGGGGCTGTGCCTGCCCGGCGGCGCACGCAGGCCGCATGCGCCCAAAGTGTGCGCGTAGCATCGGTGAGTATCCTATACCTGCCGCGCCGAGCCCGCCTGCGGCTGGTGCGACGACGGCGCGGGCGGCGGCAGGGGGCTGTGCCTGCCCGGCGGCGCACGCAGGCCGCATGCGCCCAAAGTGTGCGCGCAGCATCGGTGAGTATCCTATACCTGCCGCGCCGAGCCCGCCTGCGGCTGGTGCGACGACGGCGCGGGCGGCGGCAGGGGGCTGTGCCTGCCCGGCGGCGCACGCAGGCCGCATGCGCCCAAAGTGTGCGCGCAGCATCGGTGAGTATCCTATACCTGCCGCGCCGAGCCCGCCTGCGGCTGGTGCGACGACGGCGCGGGCGGCGGCAGGGGGCTGTGCCTGCCCGGCGGCGCACGCAGGCCGCATGCGCCCAAAGTGTGCGCGCAGCATCGGTGAGTATCCTATACCTGCCGCGCCGAGCCCGCCTGCGGCTGGTGCGACGACGGCGCGGGCGGCGGCAGGGGGCTGTGCCTGCCCGGCGGCGCACGCAGGCCGCATGCGCCCAAAGTGTGCGCGCAGCATCGGTGAGTATCCTATACCTGCCGCGCCGAGCCCGCCTGCGGCTGGTGCGACGACGGCGCGGGCGGCGGCAGGGGGCTGTGCCTGCCCGGCGGCGCACGCAGGCCGCATGCGCCCAAAGTGTGCGCGCAGCATCGGTGAGTATCCTATACCTGCCGCGCCGAGCCCGCCTGCGGCTGGTGCGACGACGGCGCGGGCGGCGGCAGGGGGCTGTGCCTGCCCGGCGGCGCACGCAGGCCGCATGCGCCCAAAGTGTGCGCGCAGCATCGGTGAGTATCCTATACCTGCCGCGCCGAGCCCGCCTGCGGCTGGTGCGACGACGGCGCGGGCGGCGGCAGGGGGCTGTGCCTGCCCGGCGGCGCACGCAGGCCGCATGCGCCCAAAGTGTGCGCGCAGCATCGGTGAGTATCCTATACCTGCCGCGCCGAGCCCGCCTGCGGCTGGTGCGACGACGGCGCGGGCGGCGGCAGGGGGCTGTGCCTGCCCGGCGGCGCACGCAGGCCGCATGCGCCCAAAGTGTGCGCGCAGCATCGGTGAGTATCCTATACCTGCCGCGCCGAGCCCGCCTGCGGCTGGTGCGACGACGGCGCGGGCGGCGGCAGGGGGCTGTGCCTGCCCGGCGGCGCACGCAGGCCGCATGCGCCCAAAGTGTGCGCGCAGCATCGGTGAGTATCCTATACCTGCCGCGCCGAGCCCGCCTGCGGCTGGTGCGACGACGGCGCGGGCGGCGGCAGGGGGCTGTGCCTGCCCGGCGGCGCACGCAGGCCGCATGCGCCCAAAGTGTGCGCGTAGCATCGGTGAGTATCCTATACCTGCCGCGCCGAGCCCGCCTGCGGCTGGTGCGACGACGGCGCGGGCGGCGGCAGGGGGCTGTGCCTGCCCGGCCGAGCCATATTGCGCGAGTCTAGCTCAATAAAGTTGTTATAAAATATAGTGAGCCAAGCACATCATCGGGTACGATGCGATCGACTTAAATCGAATCTGCATCGAGAAGTCACATATCCCTTTGAGAACTTGGATCTAAACTGAAAATCCTACTTCAAGCAGGAAACAAATCAAACAAAAAGCAAAACATAACCCAAATTTCGTTTCAGCGTGAGAAAATGCCACGACTTTTTCAATCGGTCCCTCATCACTGAGGATCGTGGTCACTGGATCCCTTTAAACGGACAGTCTGCCTCCATCGAATCCGGTTCAAAGTTGCCCTCACCATCTGCGGAAATTTGCTTGAGGACGTAGCTTCTTTTATTTGGTCGGACCATCGTGTTAGCGCCCGGCCTCGTACTCTCAAGATCCTTCAGTATTCCATTTATGTAAATAATACGGCTAAAATCCAACATTGGATGTTGAAACTCTAACGAACGACGCGTGAAATCAGCTGTTCACTTCCTACATAGCTACAGAGTTCATCGAACTCGTCGTCGCGCTTGCCTACTGTTGCGTAACGATACGTATGAGGAAATAAAACAAATCAAATTTATTGGATTCCCATAACATTCCTGAAATAATTCCTTGTACCGGTCATCTTACACCCTGTATGCTTTTGCCTCACTTACTCTTACGTAAATCATACATTCCTTTTACTCATCTAATTTTTTTTTACCCAGGTGGCACTTCACAGCCTGTCCGGCCTGCCAGTGCAACGGGCACTCGGTGTGCGACAGTGCGGCCCGCTGCATGCAGCCGTGCGCGGGCCGCACGGTGGGCGAGCATTGCGACGTGTGCGCGCCCGGCCACTGGGGCAACCCGCTCAACGGCGGCGTGTGCACACGTGAGTTATAAACAATTCTGAAATATTCAAAAAGTTGTCTTTCAAGGCTTGATATTATGTTGTGTGGCCATAAATTAAAATCAACACCGTGTCCTTTTTCTCGTCTGCGAGTGGTCGGTTAATGCATGCTTCCGTTCTTGCTACATTGAAAATGCACTCTTAGGGTGTGTCCACACTAATAACATAACATGTTATAAAACATGGTTATTTAACATGATTCAATAGTTAGCAATGTTGTATTAATTAGACAAATTATATAACAATTTTTTTGTAAAATGTTACTTAATCTGGACGCACCTTTAGGTTGATTCTATTCAAAGTATTTTGGTAAATACGGTGACGTTGTTGCACACCGCTAAATTATGTTTTCATAACATCACGCCTGTAATCCCCGAAGGGTTAGGCATAGGTGTACCTAATAGTACACCTACATGTCGCCAGTTATGTTTACCATATTTTTTGTACGATGTAATAGGGGCGAGCCTATTACCATCAACCGGGCACAAATCCAGACTCCGTGGTTACTACTGCGAAATTTCTTATGGAAATGCCAATAACCATTTGCCCGATCCGTGAATCGAACCAAGCACCTCATGCTCAGCAATCGCAATTGCGACCACTATACTAATGAGACAGTCAGTAAACTATGTTTAATTTGATGTTATTAAACAATTACTGACGGTACGGTTGGCACAGGGGCTGAGCGATTGACTGCTGCGCTGCGTGTTGCGGGTTCGATTCCCGCACGGAACAAATATTCGTATGGCCTACTGGTAGTTGTTCCGGGTCTGGCTGTTAGTGTATGTGAGCTTAAATGTTTGTAAACGCACCCACGATACAGGAGAAATTCCTAGTGTGGGGTAACGTTTTTTATAAAAAAGAAAAAAAAACAATTAATCGGTTTTCTTAAACATTTTACAGTTTGTTTATAATCTTTAACTAAAATAAATTGTTGTTCCAGCATGTGAGTGCAACGCTCAAGCTGTAGCTTGCGCGCCCGACACGGGCCGGTGTTACTGCAGCACGAAGGGACTCGCGGGCGACAGATGTGATAAGTGTGATAACACTAATCACTATCATGCAGATGTCTACAACAAGGGAGCTTGTTATTGTAAGTTATATTTAGAGATGGGCCGACTATGACGCTGGCCTGCTGGCCGACTGGCGCTTTCAGTGGAGTTCGAGCCTCTTTGGCATCTCGTGTAAAACTGAGCCGCTTGCATTGAGTACATTATACAACCCACTCGCTTACACGCACCGTGCGGTTTTAGTAATTCTCTTCTCTTTTATAATTCTAAGGTATTTGTAGCAGACACACAAGCTTCAAGTTCTGAACACTTTTAGTGTCTAGCCTATAAAGCGAGGAAAAAATCTAACACAAAAGACATCAGATCTCACAACTTTTTACGGTAGAAGAACAGTTTTGCGTGACTTGCATTTTTGTACATGTTATGTTTTTGATGGGATTTAATTTACAGTTAAAAGTAAAAAAAAAAACAATTGATCGATTACTAAAGGGTGATCTCTGATTCTCAGTTACATTACAAACTGTAAAGCTGAAAAAATTGTAAGAGTAAAGGTAGTAATTTCATTTCAATCACCCTAGTTTAGTCGCCGACTATAAAAATGGCCGACTAGTCGGCGACTATTCGGTACATCTCTATAGACCGAGCGCATTAATGAGTCCTTCGCCTTCAAAGGCACATTAAGCGTCCACAAAGTCCTAACAATATCCCACAGGTTATTTGCTTGAAAATAACCATAACCCACGTAGCTATTACGATACTTGTTGAACCAATACAATTCGTGATCAACTTTCAGAATAATCCATTTAAATTGATACCTTCGCGAGGACTCATTAAAGCCCTCTCATTAAAGACTGGTGAGAGGGTACTGGCTCTTGTAACACAGGTCTATCACTTAGTACAGGAGTCAGGGACTGCACGCAATTTCGTAACCACTTTCTTGTGTAAAAAAAGATTAATCTCGGTCTCACTATAACCCTTTTACATACTTTCCTTACAACCTCTTTTCCTCCCACAGACGACCTCGCAGTAGACTACCAATTCACCTTCAACCTGTCAAAAAAGGAAGACCGCCACCTCTCCGCGATAAACTTCAGGAACGCGCCAGTGAAGCCCGATGTGGACGCCGACTTCAGCATCACTTGCTCTGCTCACGCCCGGATGAATCTCACCGTGAGGACGAGAAGCGAACCCGCCGAGAGGACGCTCTTTAGTGATGTTAACTGCACTAATTTTAGGTTTAAGTAAGTTTTTATTCATTACTTTTAACTTTAACAGTCGGATTTTGATTAAAGTTTTTTTTTTTTTTATTGAGCCTGACTGCCCCGTTGGTCGAGTGGTCGCAAGCGCGACTGCTGAGGTCCTGGGTTCGATTCCCAGGTTGGGCAAAGTATTATAGGGTTTTACCATCAGGAATTTCTCAGTAGGATTTGTGCCCGGTTGATGGCAAATTACATAGGACTTGAACATAACTGGCGAAATGTGGGTGTACTATTAGTTAAAATATACTATATATAAAATATATTACTTAAAAAGTCGAAGGAAAACATAGTGAGGAAAAATGTAGGACTTTTTGAAGAAATGTAACCTCCATCCCGCACTGGGCCCGCGTGGAATGTTATGGCCTACTTCTTCTCATATAGAGGAGGCTTGTGTCCCAGCAGTGGGAGCATTATAAGCTAGTTTTGCAAAACAGTAACAAGGTTCACACACACGTCCGGGTACCGCAATACAATTGAAATTAAAAGACATCAGTTATATTCTAAGCTGATTACATGTCCTTTTTGGCTCATCAGATTCGCGAAATCCGAGCACTCATTCGGCGTAGAAGACAACGTGACACTGACGACGTTCTTCGTGTACGTGTACGACTTCCGACCACCGCTGTGGATCCAGATCTCGTTCTCTCAGTACCCCAAGTTGAATCTGCAGCAGTTCTTCATCACGTTCTCCTCGTGTTTCTTACTGCTGCTGCTAGTGGCTGCCGCCTTGTGGAAGATTAAGCAGGTTTGTTGGTTTTTTTGAAGTGTTTTAGTGTGATAGTAGCTGACCTGACAGAAGTTATTTTGTTTTGATATGGAAAGAAAAATTCCAGTGCGAGCAGGGTTTGAACCTGCGACCTTCCGATTCTGTACACCGGACGTCTTAACCAATTAGACGTCAACGAACGTCTTACGGTGACGTTGGCGCCATCTATTTAAGAAAGTATCGAACTAACTTAAACCAACACGTTGACATTACAGTAAAATCAATGTTGTATAGACGTCGCCATACCAAACTAATTTTTAAATTTGTTATTGTTGTTTTTGTTTGTATTACTATCTGTAATTTGTTTTATTATTTGTACCGTAAGACGTTATTAATGGAACGAAAATTTCGAGAGCTGTGAGCAGGGTGCGATGGTCTAATTGGTTAAGACGTCCGGTGTACAGAATCGGAAGGTCGCAGGTTCAAACCCTGATCGCACTCGAATTTTGCTTTCCATATCAAAACAGCTGTAATTCCCTACGCAGGGTTTGCGTAAAAAACTAATTTAAAAGAAGTTATTCTGTCCTTAACTGGAACTTGTTCTTTATGGTGGCTCGGAAGTTAGCTGCGAGTTACGATTTGACGGACGGACGAGCGACGCCAATATTTGTTGATTTTAGCTGCAGCCATTTTCAATTTGATAATTTGAATGTTATTGTTTAGAAATACGACATGTACAGAAGAAGACAGCGGCTATTCGTGGAGATGGAGCAGATGGCATCGCGGCCTTTCAGCCAAGTATGCGTCGAGCTCGAGAAAGGAGGAGCGGGTACGTACCGTCTAACTTTTCAATTCTGTGTACAACTTCTGAGAGAACCCGAAATTATTACATGTTTTATTTGTGACTTGAAATCCATTTCAGACGTTGTAACTATTCACTTGCAAAGTGCATGATAATGAAGCTAATAACTATCAAAATTACTTAGGAGAGTCGGGATCTTAGTGTGGTTTTGTATATCTATACTAATATCATAAAGCACAAGACTTTATTTGTTTAGTTGAACGTGCTAATCTTAGGAACTACTGGAACTGAAAAAATATTTTAGTGTTGGATAGCGCATTTATTGAGAAAGGCTATATAACATCACGCTATGACCAAAAGGAGCGGGGCGTCAATGCAAAATGTTGTAAAACGGGGAACATTTATTCTTTCTGAGAGCTTCCGTTGCGTGCGCTGCGTAAACAGTTAAAGTAACGCAACAATCATGTATGACAGAATTGTTCCTTTTAAAAAGTTCTAAAAAAAAAACTGCGCGATAGCATGTGTCTATCTTTTAAGGTTGACTCACTATTACCTTTTTATGGTAATAATTTTTTTTTAAATAATGCATTATTTGCTAAGGTATTTTATACACATGTTATTATTTCCTTATCCAAATTAATATGTTATTCATCACAAGTATTTAATTTTGAACAAAATTGCCCTTACATCGTTTGCTTTGATGAATATCTTAGCTCCGCCGCAAAATAATGATCAAGTACCGCGCGCGCATAAGCTAATATCCTCGTCCCATCCTCTATCTTTCTTATGTGACGCAGACCATGGTATAATAATATACTTCGCCTGGTATTCTCTTCCCGTGACAGCTGGGTCACGTGTTAGGCCCAAGAATACGTCATCAGTTGCGATGCTGTTGATGTGTTGCCATGGTGTGTGATTGAATTACCCGATCAAAATGCATTTTTTAACTTAACAAAGATCAATTATGAACTAATAATTCGATTTGTAAATTAATTTAAAACTAAATAGATAATCACACGAGTTCCTAAATAGCTAAGCTAGTTTGTAATTTATATAACGGGTTTATGTATCCTTGGATACTATGGTGAACAGTAAAACTCTAACTTAAATTGAGTTGCTCTGAGAAGAGAACATTTTATTTAGTTACAAAAACTAGTTTTAACACTAATACATTCTTTAACCTTAATTAATAACAAACTCACCTGAAAAGAGAAACAACATTTAAAGCAATAGCTTTAAATGAAATGAATATATATATTTTTTTTATATTTTTATTTTATTTATATATATTTTTTTTTTTATGAATGATGCTTTCATAACCTAATTCGCATGCGGTATTCAATACGTCAATCTGACAGACAGCTCCCTAGAAACGACCAAATTCACTCACAGATAACTTATACATCAAATTTATTACGCGGCAAATTCAAACATACTTAAATGAAGTTTGACACTTCATTTACACTTGCACTTTGTTTACATTTATTTTATTTTCATTCACTAAATGAGAGTCCCTAAATTTACTGAAAAAGACAATCAATGGTAATACTTATCGTGACGTGGTTTTGGATCATCGTGGGAAGAGAATATCAGGCGAAGTATATTATTATACCATGACGCAGACGAAGTAACGCGGGTCAGCTAGTGCTTTTACACGCCATTGATATTCGTATAAAATACTAGCTACACACAGCCACAAAAAGAACTCTTAGTTTTGACTGTCTGTTCGTATAATTTTTTCAAGTGATGCGTTGTTGTTATCCCAGGCGCAGGCGTGCCGGCGCCCGTGGCGCTGGAGCCGTGTCGCGGCGGGCGCGCGGCCGTGCTGTCGCTGCTGGTGCGCCTGCCCACGGGCGGCACGGGCCGCGCGCCGCCGCTGGGCGGGCTGGCCGTGGCGTCGGCGCTGGTGACGCTGGGCCACCACGCGCAGCACGCGCCCATGCCCAGCGCCAAGCGGCCGCGCCATCACTGACGCAGCAGCTGCACAGGTAACATGTCGCATACTAGCGCGGCCCCCCGCAGGCAACGCACAAATCTCGTCTTCCGCACGTAAAAATTACAGTTTAAATTCCTACGACTCGCTGCTTTTGAGTAAAAATTAACCATTTTTTACTAAAAAACTAACTATTTTTATTTGTTTCAGATACGGACACCGATGTATATAGACAATGTATGTATTGAACTTTGTACATAGTACACAAGTAGTGCATTGCTCAAAGTGTAACATTGTATAAATAATTATAATACTCAGTTAATGTATTGTATGGTTTGTATGACTACAAAAATAATGCCCAGAAGGACGAAAATACACGCGTGGTTCTAGACTTTTAGCGATACAATTTTGTCTTTGGTGCTGTTTAAGCATATTCAAGCAATGTTTGCACTGCTGGGACACAGGCCTCTATGAAAATAAGTGGGCTTGTAATCCTCATAATAATACAACTTTGGCAAACGGACATTCGTTACAATTGTTTGTTAAAAAAAAAATGTATAATTGTTAAAGGAAATCAAGTAAAGACTGCCAAAAAATATTTACAAAAATCAATTGTATTAGATCTTCAAATAGATTGCACCATGAATTAAAAAATGCGTTTAGAGCTAGACATATTTAAATGTCATTCTGTCGCTGTCAAATTCGAACATTTGACAGGTGGTCAATGTTTTCAGTAATTTATTTATTATTTATTTATTTATTAATGTAATGTATGCTTCAAAAAGTTCAGATTTTAAGGCATTTTTGAATCACAAATTACTAAAGACATTTTAATCTAGATAATAATGTATCGCTAAAAAAACAAATTTAAGCCACGCTACATATTAAAAATACATCAACAATGTTGATTATGAAGTTTTGTATAAAAAAAATACTAATGAAAAAACATAGTAGGAATAAGTACCTAACCGTTACACTTCCATTATTGAAAAGTTGCCAAAATACTCTAATTTGTATCACTTTTAAACGTTTTGCACGTTTAGAGAGCTAGTTGCAAGTTATTGGGTGTATTGTAAATTGTAGAAGTTTTGACATAGAAGGGAGAGACGGCAGACCTATTTTTCTTCAGACCTATTTTTCTTCAGACCTATTTTTCTTGAGACCTATTTTTCTTGAGACCTATTTTTCTTCAGACCTATTTTTCTTCTCTTGAAGTTTCTACTTATTCCTAGCGCATAATTTCTTTGAAAGCTCTTAATTTCTCTTGTGAAAAATTCTTAAATTACTATCTTACACCCGTATCTATAAAAAAGTCAAAGTGATTACTTGAACTAATTACTTAAGATACGATTTTTATTCTATAGATCAGTAATTGCTTGAAGTTAGAACTGTCAAAACTTAGAATTATTTACTTTCTTTGACTGTTCTAATTTCGTTCAAATTCTTGTCCATTGCATAAAAATGGTCGTTCAAGTTATTACTTTAATTTGACTATAGATACAATGGTTAGATTGTGAATCTATTATTTCTATCTATTGCGAGAATCTCGCCCGTTTGTACAAACACTAAGCGACTCTAAATACCTAAATATTATTTTATTGTTTGAATTTCAACTCTAAGCATCATGCAGAGCCTTCAAAATCCAACAAGGCGGTCTTATTTAGGCGGTGATTTGGATGCTGCTTCATCATCCACAGCCGGACTTAGCCCACTGCTGGCTATAGGCCTCTCTTTGTCTGTGCCAAGCTCCACGTTCTTGTGCCAGCCTCATCCAGGATATTCCCGCGAAGGCAACAATTTCGTCTGCCCATCTCGCCGCCGGACGACCAACACTTCTCTTTCCATTCCTTGGACGCCTCTCGGTCACAGCTTTACTCCACTTGTCATCACTGCGCCTTGCTAGGTGTCCTACCCAACTCCATTTGAGTTCCATAACGCTTAATGTTAGTGAAAAAGGGTATTAATTAATGTATATCGGTTTTGAAGATCTGAATTTCTATTTCTATCATTCTGTGCGTCTAAGAAAATATGGCTACTGTCGTCTTCCTTTTAAACTGTCAAAACATCTTTGCTTTAAAAAATTGGACTGCGTTCGTAGAATTAGAAGTTCATTGCATTTTTTATTTATATCTCGTAACGTTTATTTTTAAGGGCTTATAATCAGCTGGTCTGGTTTGCTGATTTGTTAAACGAATTTAAAAAAATATGGCAGCTCATTTGATACATAAGATAAGTGTAAATAAAAAATGAAAATACTTTTGTTTTTCGAATCATGTCAGTGGAAAAACAGTTGATTGCCGCGACCTGCTAAGTCGTTGGTCTTCCTTGTAGGGATCTTGTGGTCATAACAAAACATTACGCCTGTAATCGTCGTCGGGTTAGACAGTGTCAGAGGTACCTTATTTCGTTAGTTATGTGTGATGTCTCCTGTTTATAAAATATTTAAACTTACTGCTTAGGATAAGGGCAAGAGAATGATGACTGCTTGATTGGCAAGCGCGACTGCTGAGCATGTGGTCCTGGATTTGATTCCCAGGACGGGCAATGTGTTATTGGGTGTTTCTATCAATAAATTCTCAGTAGCAGCCATGGAGCTCATATTTATATCCGGTTGATGGTAACGGGCTCACTCCCCTACTACATGGGACTTGGACATAACTGGCGAAATGTAGGTGTACATTAAATACACCTTTGCTTACGCTTCGGAGATTACAGGCGTGATGTTATAACTGAAAATAGTGCTGGTATTAATTGTAAGAATGAATTAAAATAATGTCGTTGTTTTTGATGAAGTATGTGAAATGAATATAAGGATTGTCATGGTGCTTACAGGCAATTAAATAGCAATTGCCATTAATAATTTGCTGCCTATAATATTAAGGATCGAATCTAGTATGAATTGAGGCGAAAATGAATTAAATATGCGTTCTTATAAATGAAATGCAAGTCGGCAAACTGTACCAGTTAAAAGGTCTTCATATAAGACACAGAATCGAGACTGACTCAACTTTGACTTTACTCACAGTTAAGCATTGAAATGTGAGCTGTAATATCGTGTTCCTTACGGTAGAATTTTTAATACATTTTTTTTTTTTAATTAGTTGTATGAGGAACAATGTACTGTAAACATTAACACTAAAAATGGGATATTAACCATGTTTACTATTTATAATAACTTAAGTGGTGTAAAGTTCCTTACCGCCATAGAAAAGGGATGGTCCTCCGATCAGACGGGTGTTGTGTCTGGTGGGCCATTACCGCATCGTGATGTAAATAAATTTATCTCGCGAATAATTTTGATGAAGTTTTAGTTCCTAACTTGTGTTAGAGATGTCGCTAGCGATTTTTTTTAGCCGTTTGTAATTACTACCGTAAGGAACAATGTATAAGACTCACATTTCAATGCTTTACTTTGAGTCGAGTTCAAGTTGAGTCGGAGTTTAGCCTGTGTTATGTTTGAAGATCTAAATCAAGTTTAGTCCTAGTGATATCGTTAATCGATTCTAAGCCATTCGAGTATCGATATTTGTAATTATTAAAATATTTATTTTTCTCAATTAAATAAGTGTATTTTAGCTAGCAAATGGAATGCTTGCAAAATTATATTAATACACGGTGTTTTGTGGGGCGATGTCAGTATTTAAATAGGAAGTAAAGGGGGGTAAAGATACGCAATTTTGAACATTCTGTTTTTTTTTTAAAAGAAAAAAGCGTTACCCCACACTAGGATTTTCTCCTGTATCGTGGCTGCGTTTATAAATATTTAAACTCACATACATAAAAAGCCAGACCTGGAACAACTATCTTTAGGCCATAGAAATATTTGTTCCGTATTTTACCCCTACACCAAGTATGGCTTTATTATATAGGTTTAATTTTGACGAGTTAAAAATAAAAGATCTTGAATATTATAACGAATCTCTTCGATTTTTGAAAGTCGTTTAAAAAATATTGTGAGTACTGTACTCAAACTCTAAAGAGACGTAATAAGGGTCAAAATTGTTTATCTTTACCTTCTTAAGATCCTCTTTTAAAAATTTCCATCGTCCTACTAAGAACAGCCTATATAAAAGACAATTTTTCCCGTAAAAGAGTTACGCGTAGTTTTTTTTTTATGATAGTTTTTATAATGCGTTGATCTGTGTTGAATATATGAAGACAACGATATGCGTATCATCACAATCAGCTGTCAGTAAGGAGGTTTAACTTGGTAAGAGGAAGTTTTAACTAGAACAGCCTCGACTCCGTCTGCTCTTTGAGACTGTCTTGTAAGCAATCGCGACTGATGAGCTTGAGGTCCTGGGCTCAATTCTTAGGTCGGGCATTTTGTTATTGGGTTTTTCCATCAGGAATTTCTCAGTAGCAGCCACGGAGTCTGGATTTGTGTCCCGTTGATGGCAATAGCATCGCCCCCTATTACATGGGACTTAAACATAACTGGTGAAATGTGGGTGTACTATTAAGTACACCTCTGCCTAACCCTTCGGGGATTACAGGCTTTGTAGTCGGTACGCCAGCTATGTCAGAGTAAAGACTACTGCATAAGTACTGCCAACAGGCAGTGCATTTGCAGTAGGCTTAAACGAAAGATAAGTGTTAACAGGCAGCTATCTCCGATGTTATGATTAGCATACTCTCAGTAGTAACTAAAAGACAAAGTAAATACTTTAGCTAATTAGTTTTCCGGTGACGTTTGTAGTTTCTGCCGCATTCATCTGAAAAGAACCGAGATTATGTATATATGTATACAGCAGTGTTTTTCAACGAGTAGGTCGAAGGTCGAAGCAAGAGTATATAGGTAGTTTTCGCAAGAGGTCGCAAACTAACTCAGTAAAAAAACAATAACTTTAAAAAGATAGATTTATTAAGAATTAGCGACCCGCCCCGGCTTCGCACGAGTGCAATATATACATATAAACCTTCCTCTTGAATCACTCTATCTATTAAAAAAACCGCATCAAAATCCGTTGCGTAGTTTTAAAGATCTAAGCATACATAGGAACAGACAGCGGGAAGCGACTTTGTTTAATACTATGTAGTGAAATTTTTAATATTTTATACGCAAACCCTGCGTAGGGAACTACATCTGTTTTGATGTGGAAAGAAAAACTCAAGTGCAAGCAGGGTTTGAACCTGCGACCTTCCGATTCAGTACACCGGACGTCTTAACCAACCCTGAACCCTGCTCGCACTCGAGTTTTTCTTTCCATATCAAAAGAGATGTAGTGAAATGTTAATTAAAGGATATAAACAGTTGTATGTTCATACAAATTAACAAACAATACAAACCTATGAGTACTCGTCCATCTTAATGCGAAGGTTGCGTTTGTTTTTCATTAACTTTAATTAAATTTCTTTCATCGTGGATCCGTTTTTACTACATTGAGAATTAAATCATTTTAAATTCGAATCCTAATTATGCAAATGCATAAAAATGTTTTAACATTTTTATGCATTTGATGACACGACACCCTTACATTGGTAACACACTCAAAACATTGTGCTGATGTATGCATTGAATAGTACAGGGGTCAACAAGGTATTATAAGGTAAAATTAATATAATAACATTAAAATCTTGTATACGTATCAGAAAAAAAAATTGTGAAAAAGTTAGAATTATATCAAATCAATATGACGGGGAAAGCAAGTGCCTCTCGGCTTTGTTAAGGATCTTTCAGATTACGTCTGTGAAGTTTTTACAGTCGAGTTTTCTCAGTATCGAGTTATTAACGTCACTTTAAACCTTTTTCTTACTAAGTTAAACCACTAAACCGCCAGTTAAAATAGTAATAAGTAATGTTATCTATACGTAAAGTCACTACTGCATATAATAAATAGATGTAAATAGTGCCGCTTTGGGTAAGACTACGATATTCATATTTTTATTACGACTGAATTGTAAATGATGTAAAATATAATGTTTTATTGTTTGTTTGTGTGAACGCATTTAGTTGGTGAATGTTGTGTTGGATTTGTTGTGAAAACATGTTTTGGAACATGTTGCAAAATGTTTTTTTTACACCCTGTGTCAATTTAAATAGGAACTTTTTTGGGTGATGTTGAATAAATGTTAACTTTAGGAAATATTTTTACATGCAGTATGTATTTATCGTACCCAGTTAGAGATTAGGAATAGAAATCATATTAGTTTTATGAAATAAAGTTTATAAATGATTTTTAAATCCAGACACAACATTCACTCACATTTTTGTATAATAGCCTTTATAGATGTAAAAGACGTATTTTATCTAAATAATAAAATAATTAATAATAATACAAGCTAACTTTGTACGCAACTTAATAAATCGTTTTTAGTCCAACATGAATATTTTTATGCCTTATTTAGTATTAATTATAATTAAATATCATCGCGAATTTGTAAAAAGTATCGATATTCTGAATATTAGGTAAAATAGGTGTACTTTTCTTTTTTTTTACTTTTTTATTGCATCAGTTGAAATATGTATGAAGTGACGGTCATTTTGCAAAATGCCAAACTTCAATGAATGTCAAAATTAAATAAATCATTTTAAATTAGCACAGTTATGTGATCTCAGTGTTAGCAGAGAATTTACGTTTTCTATAAATCTGTAATATGAAATATTTTCAATAAACAGCAATGGGATTTAATTTATATTTAAAAATATATAAGGCACAGGTTTGCACAGGCGAAATGTTTTTTGACGCGTCAGTATACAGGGTGAATTTTTTAAGTCGGCGTGGATGGCCAAATCGAAACTATGAGGAATAGCGAAAATACTCGAAGGAGCCTCGAGCCCGATTTTTTAAAACTAAAACTGCATCACTATGTTTGTTTTGAAAAATAAAATACATACTGTATTATTACACCATTCGATAGTGTCGCTAATAAGGATCAAATTCTGGGAAGTTATGAAAAATCACCCTATATTATAAAACACGAATTTTGTACGAAATATCTATCAATTTTTATTAATAATTTCCAAACAAAATGGTCACTATGTATTGAAGACTTCAATTACGATGTCTTAATTATGTTATAACAAATTTCTACGGTGAAAATTTGAAATGACAAGGGCTCCAACAGCGCGCTCAATTTTCAAATTTCCACCGTCGGTTTATAAAATAATTAACCTTTTTGGGCAAATAAAAGCTCTCTACTGTATGCCATTAATTTATGCCCTTTTGGTTAATAATAAGTGAACTGTCTGTAAATGCTTCGTCTGTGTAAAATTAACTATGTCGACTACAGTGAAAGATCGAAGCTATTTTGAATAGAAAGAAAGAATAATAGAATAGAATAGTCGATAATAATTACTTTACCACTTTGGACAAAAACTCCCATTATATTATTATTATTAATCAGTATTTTTTAGATGACACCAATCAATGAAAAAAAAATACACAACACTAAATAGGTTTCTGAATTTTTATGTGAAAATGGAAAAGTTTTATCTTGATAACAACACTATATTTAACTAAATGGTATTAAAATACAGGTCACTTGAAAATTGGTGTTTTTTTTTAATTCTCTAATAAATGACTGAGAAATAGATTATTAAAGTCGAACTAAATAAATATTTTTATTTTTATTAAATGGGCCTACTCTTGACCTCAATCGAGTCCTGAGGACAGAGATGAGGTCGACGATGGGACGAGCTAACCCAAAAGAAAGCTATTAACTCACAACTTAAACAGATTGGGGTCATATGAACTTGGGAACACCGACGCAGGCAGGGACAAATACACAGTATTGGACGTTTTTTTCTTTAAATCCGTCTTATGTTAGTGCTGAAATAATAGGAGTTCAACTTTCCAAATGAGTACCTATTTATCTACCTTCTCGTGGGTTCGTTTCGTTAGTCACACATCAAGAATAAATAAAGTAATAAGGTAAAATAACGTCACTTTACCTCATTGCAAGCGCAAACTAAATCTTCTAAAGTGTCACGTTTTCGAGATCTATATCTCGAAAACGTGACACTTTAGAAGATTTTGTCAGAAGCCATACTTGTTTATTTTGATGCCAGCTATTGATTAATAATACAGGTATAATGAGTGGTTATTATTTTGAAAATAAAATAAAATGGCGGAAGTTAGACAGGTGAAATAATTCAAAATATTGTTATTAAATTGTTTGGTGTTATAAACCCTTTGCGTGCGGGTGCGACTAGCAGTTGGGTGGATTTTGTAATGTGTTTGAGCGCGAAAGTAGGTTATAACAAGTAGTTGCCTCGTGTCGATGGGACAGTTGATGATCAGGGTGTTAAAGTATTTCGATATCCGACTATACAACAGGCAATAGTGAAATGATCGCATCACTGTGGTCAAATTTCAATTCAATTAGGGACTTCGACCAACTGTTTCACATAATTCGAACAATCTACAAATAACAGCAATATTTTAGTTGCTAACTTTGTATCTCAATTTTCTATGAAAATCTTATGATTTTGACATGCTATATGAACTTGCATTTATTTAAATGTAATAAATAAAAATCTCACATAGCGATAATGTTTGAATAATTTAGATAAATGACAATTTAATTTGATCTGTTTTAAAAATTTAAATCTTTCATTGAAAAGAATAAATTGTTGTTAAAATTTTAGGTTTTATTTTATGATAGTATAATATTATTATTTTTATGCTTTTAGTTAGTATTTTAATTTATAAATATAATATAGTATTGTATTTTTTAAGTGAAAACAGTGTTAAACAATTATTTTTTAAGATTTATTTCAGTTAATAAAAAGATTTAAATTATTAAAACAGCTTTATTTACTTGTGGGTTTTATTGAATAAAATATATTAATACAAATACAAAATTTTTATATTAATCTGATGCTTGTTTTCACTAAAACTAGGTAACACCTAATTTAATGCCTAAATAAAAGATTTTCGACTCAGTGCATAGAGTTGAAATTCCAAGAGTGCAATAATATTGGCTTTGGTTTAGGTGTCACTTCGAGTCGGTGAAATCGGGCATGACACCCATAAATACCGCCTAATATCCTAAAACCATGGCAGAGATAAATGAAATTAATAACATCACTATTATTAAAAAGCAAATTTAAAATAATCCAGTCTGTGGAATTCACTGCCGGCTTCTCTGTTTGCCGAATGTTATACTCTGGATCTCTTCAAACTTCGAGTGTATCAGTTTCTTCTAGGCAAGCGTGCTCCACCCTAGGCTGCATCATCGCTTCACATCAGGCGAGATGCGACCAGACGCACGCTTATTTAAAGTACAATAAAAAAAATAGTGAGTTCGCTCATCCGGAATGGAACAATAGGTATGTATGAGGCATTAATTAAGAGGAGCCTCCCATCTCATCTACTCAGTGACGTACATAATCAGCGTATAATGTTCCCACTGCTGGGACGCTGACCTCTCTATGAGAGGGAGTGGGCTGTAATCCACCACGCGTGCCCAGTGCGGTTTGGTAGATGTCACATGTCTTCGAATGTTTGGTTCTAGGACATGCCATATACAATAGTATCTGTTCGTTTTAAAAGAATATAACTATATTTTATATATAATCCTAGGAAGAAGAAATGTATGTAAATATAGCTGAAAAATATGTAAATTATTGTAATTCTAAATAAAACTATCGATCTGCATTTTCTTGCTTTTTTTTTGCACTCCTGACATTTTTGAATGCTTAGCCCGATAAATTCAAATTTTGTCACGTTATTTGCAATTTGCAAGTCAGAACAAAATATGATGCACGACCGTAACACGTACAAATGTATTTACAGAATTATAATTATTTAAATCATCAATACAACCGCTGTTTTTGATATGAAAAGAAAAATTCGAGTGCGAGCACGGTTTGTACCTGCGACCTTCCTATTCTGTACACCGGTCGTCTTAACCAATTAGAACATCCCACCCTGCTCACAGTTCTCGAAATCTTCGTTCCATTAATAACGTCTTACGGTGGCGTTGACGCCATCTGGCGTCGTTGGCGCCAAACAGCTGTAGTTCCCTACGCAGGGTTTGCGTATAAAAATATGTAAAATCAATACAACCGTCTAAAATCCCATTCCATAAGGAAATTTGAACTTCGCGGGATACCCAGGCGCTTCCTCCTCAAACAAAAGCTGTTAGTTTCTCAGTTTAGCTCAATATTTAACACACCGCATCACTATAACATAACATAACATTCATTTATTCTCAGGCAACTTTGGCCCATAGTTACGAGTATAATATACCTTACAGTCTAACATGACTCGTCTCCGACACTTCGACCACAAACACAACACTTTGAACCGTACAACTGGACCCGTCGGAGCCAAGTTATCGGGGTCGATACGTTCCTATAACCCTAACTACTCAACCCCTATGGTCATGTCTCATGATCCCAACTGTCGGGGCGAGTTGCTCTAGAGTCAAGCTGTCTCGGAGTCGATTTGTGGTGGAATCCACTTGTGATAAACAAATACTTACGTGATGATGACTGAAGTATGGACAATTCACTCTTATTGCCAGCTAATCTGTGTTTATACCATCAGCATCAGTCTACTGCTGTCCGCTTCTGGACATAGGCCTGTCCAATTGCATGCCACTAAACTCGATTCTGAGCAACGCTTAGGGTTGACCTTTATCCGCATCCTCATCGACGATGCGATCGGCAGCATGCTCTGTTTCTCACTCATGCAAATCACGGTTCTGAACAGCATAGGAGCATGGAATGGTGCTGCCAGGTGAGGTTTAACCCTTATTTAGCTTCTACCAGCTTCTATGCGGAGATTGTCGCTGGTCCTAGCCTGAGGGCGCCTCCCCACCGTGACCTTGCCAATCCGCGCTCTCCACTCGTCTCCCTCAAGGTTCTACGCTGTGTATATGTCGCAGGATGATTGTGTTGTGATCAGCCAATAGGTACCTTTCCCACTGCTGGTACACAAACCTCTGAGAGGGAATGAGACATTGTTTCATAGAGCTAAAATAAAACCTTCTTGAAACCATTCTGACGCTGTGTCTGTCATAATAACAATATGTCAGATCTGTAGGACATGTCATCAGCCGGCTGTTCTACCGCCATATATATTTTTGATGTAATTTTATGTGAAAGTAATGTAGTACGTATTGTCTCATTTTTGTTTGTATTCGTATTTATGGCCTGTTGGAATTCTAAGTTGTCTTAATTGTAAATGGTTAGTCGAGTGATTTGTGTTTTTGTAAGGTCCTATTCCTACAGTAGGTACAAGATCAATGGTGTTGACAATGCTTATGGGGGAAAAGACCAGCAATGACTGTATATAACGTCCCCACTGCTGGGACACAGGCTTCTTTGTGAGAGGGAGTAAACTGCCCCTAATCCACCACGCGGGCCCAGTGCTGGTTGGTAGTTGTCACATGTCTTAAATTTTTTCAGTTCTAGGACAAGCCGATTTCGTCATAATGTTATCTTTCACCACTTTGGAAGCAGTGATGCTAAAATATTTACTAGTTAGTCCACGTTAAGCCGAGTTCCCACCAAAGCCCAGAATAGCAGGTCGGGGTATGAATTTCAACCAAATAATTTATTGGTAGATTACCGCATGGGTCCTCTCCGCTGTGAGTGGAATGGAGTCATGCTTAACATTATCATTCACCTACCCTTATCCCAATTTATTAGGTCGGCGCAGCATCTCTTTTCACCCGACTGGAGAGGGTAATGTATTTTTCTTATCAGTCACTGGTCATCTCAGCAGTCACCTCCTTTCTAGCCACTTAATTACTAGCTCTATTTCCAGCTAACCCAACCATGTGCAGCTGGACATTACTGTGGATGGCGTTGACAAGTCTGGTGGTGGCCATTCCAGAGGAGCATCAGTACTGCACCGCCAGATACCGGAGACTATGCGTGGGAAAAGGACGACATGTAGCTTGCCAGTTTCCTGATGTAAGAAATAGTATCAGAAGAGATTCTCTATCGATAGACATACGACGTGAATCGGAAAGATGTTGTCATGTTTAAGGCTGTGGTACAGACCATCAAAATTAACCAATTTCTCCATTGGGCCTTCATCAAAATCGCGAAAATAAATAAACCGCGAAAGTAAATCATCTGCCCCATACATTTGAGTGGAGTAGGTATAGAAATTTTGAATGAGACACCTGACTATTTTTGAGAAACTTGATCAGTTTTATGATGGGTTTATATCACATCTTTAAATATGATCGCTCCTCTGAAACATGATAAAGATTAAGGTGATGTATTTGAACATCCGACCGAATTTCAGTCACGGCACTCAACCGTGTGTGGTACACAAGTGTGCCCGTAAACACAGGTACCCTCTAGATTCCATTACTCTCATCATCCGATGGGACGGCTATCCAATAAGACCTTGGAGAGATCAGGCGCATTACCAGCGTCTTAACTGAGCCACGAGGGTGTCTCACCACTTCTAATCTCCGAGCTTCTTCTTCTTTACGTATCGATGTTACTTCCATATCCACTCCACTTAATCCAATCCACTTTGGGCTCAGTAGGTGGCCAAGTTTATTGCAGTGTCAGAGGCGTTATTCAGGTCGTTGAGAGTGCAGGTAAACGGACACCTGGGACGCTCCAGCAGGTGGGGCATAGTTTGATACGGGCTACTATCGAGAAACTCATAATGGAAAAACATATTAACTGTAGGAATCGAACCCAGGCTACATGATCAGCGCATCGCGCTTACAAACAAAAGAGCAACGAAGTATTTAAATTATAAATGAACGAAGAGATATTCGTCGAATACATAACCCTCTTTAATCTAACCCTTTTTTTGAAGTTGGATAAAAATCAACTACATAATCGTATCGTAGTTAAAACATTGTATCTTTTCAGTCAGACCCCGGAAGTTCATGCGAGCGCTACACGCCAATTAAATTCACAGATGACTTGAAGCGCTTCATCACACATTATCTAAACAGGTTATTCTGCCGTTTTTATACTTGTTTTCTGTGTAATTAATTTTGTAATTAAGTATATTGTTCAGTTTCTCCATTTTAGAAAAATAAGTAACTAGATAAAGTTAAACCAGACAAACTATACGCTTCGGTATAGACCGACCGCTTTAAGAGGAAATGCGGTCGAAGAAACTTTTGCAAATTAGATATTTGAACGTACTATCGCTGTCGCACTGCGAGCGCGATTTCGACATTGGTGCGATAAGGACAACTGCAGATCCGACTGAATAGCCTAAGTAAAAAGTCATAATTCGAGGTTTGGCTCTCGACTGTTTCCTCCTCCAATATTCGACCAATTTAAAAGTTTATTTCATAAACTGAATAAGAAAGGTATATCCTGTGTCCCTATGTTTTACTTTTTTCAGTACTAGTTGTCATATTGTACACTAGGCCTCTGTTGACAGCGGTCTAAATAGGCAATTTTGAACATTTTGTAAAGGTTCTAGTGCTTATAAAGATTATGTATCATCAAAAAGGAAAACATAGGGACGTAGAAGAAGTTGATATTTATTTGACTGTAAAAAATCATTGCTTTAACGTCATAAACCAGAAAGAAAACAGGCGAGAGCGTTTGTATGAAGAAGAGACCACCCGCATTTCCTCTTAATGCGTCCTCCGCCTTGCCCCTTCAAAGGCACATTAAGCGTCCACAATGTCCTAACAGTATCCCCATCTTTAAAACAACCAAAATCCACGTAGGTGATCAACCTTCGGAATATTCCACTTAAATTGATACCTTCGCGAGGAATCATTAAAGCGGTCAGCCTATACTAACCTTCATGATTCCGTTTTAACACGAAAGTCGCGCCAAAGAGTAACCTTCCACAGAATCAAAGCTTCGAATTTTCGTCCTGTTGCACTTTGTAATGTAATAACGCACTTATCATTGCGCGTTTATATGATGTTTCGCTCTGTCAAGTTACTGTAGTCGTCGATCGTCGGAATTCCTTTGTAGAGTCGTTTTTAGCTTAAATGTAACCATATAACCAATTTTGTTGCTGTCGGCATTTCCAGACGTCGTCAGCGTATCGCTGCTGGCCAGGAAAGGGTCCGCGGTGGCGTTCACCTTCCTAAACCTCAAATTATGATGCTAGTTGTAAGTCATACCCATCCATCTAACACATATTCTTTTATAATTGACTATGCTTATGCCCGCGGCTTTGCCCGCGTGGTGTTCAGAAATTGCCCACGTAATCTTACTTCTGGGATAAAAAGCAATCTATGTATGTGTAGTACATACATAGATTTATATATAACCCATACATATGTCTCATAATTTTATTTGAAGAGTGTGTACACCAATTTTCGAGTCAAGCAACCCAGAAAATTCAACCCCCCATTTTCAACCTCTTAAGAGGCAGAGTTTCGAAAAACGCTTTCATAGTGGATACCCACACTTCACAAAAAATACACCCTCCAAATTTCATGTCTCTAGGACCAGCGGTTTGGGCTGTGCGTTGATATATCAGTCAGCCAGTCAGGACATTGAAATTTAAATTGGGGGGTGATTTTGGAAAAACTGCAATACACATATCTCACAATCTTAACTGAAGAGTAGGTACGTACACAAGTTTTCATGTTAATCGACTCCGAGAATAAAAAGTTTCTCAGAAAATTCAACACACTATTTCACCCTCTTAGGGGTTGAATTTCTAAAAATCCTTCCTTATTCCTTGTCTACATTATAAAGGGAACCTCTGTGCAATATTTCAGCTTTCTAGGTCCAAGGGTTTGGGCTGGGCGTTTAGTCAGTCAGGACTTTTCTTTTTATTTATATAGATTTGGCGCTAAAAATCGTATTGCTAGAAGTTTAGTACGTTGGAATTAATATTCTCTCCATTCCATCGGAGATACCATCAAATAAATTAAACACTTCCTTATTTTCCACTTTACAAATAGAACGCTCTGCTAGAAAAATAGGAAGATCAAATCGTCTTATTAGCCGGATGCTGGTCATAAGACGATTTGCTAATAAAACATTTTGCGTGGTTATGATATTAGGGCATTCGCTTTTAGGACTTTTGGATACAGAGCCCCACACGACCTTATTTCTGACTCCCTAGTACGTTAAACAAGTATTTACAAGGCAGATGTGAGTGGCAACGCTGGGAGAAAACGACCTAGAAAATCATACATTGATCTTATTGGTGAGGTTGTTCAGTAAGGTCAGGTGCGTGGTTCTCGTAACCGGCGTGCATGTATGACCAGATGCATAAAAGTAGACGAGGCAAAGGGAGTATGTAGGTTTCGTCGCAGATGGCGTCCTGGTGGCCTACCATTACGTAATTCCAGTGTGGGAAAGAGATGGACGACCTGTATAGCTCTGTCTCTTTCCCATACTGGAATCACTTTTGCTTTAAGACGTCATAGTAAGTGGGTTTTTGTATGTATGTAGACAATTAAGTAACCATACATTCACATTACAGGAATGGGATCGGGAGCTGGCTCTTTTAGCGAAAAGACTAGCAGACCAGTGTAATTTTGTACATGATGATTGCAGAGCAACAGGTATGAATTACTGTATTCAATTTTACTGTCAGTCACAGGATTCATATAAGCCCTGGATCGGAAGAACTGGAAGTCATGAATGGGGAAAGGTCTGCACAACAGTGGTGATGATGCAGGCTAACATTATCATAGGATCCATAGTGATTAGGCTTATAAATATGACTGTGGTCTCCATAATTATCTGTGGTTTGCTTACTCCTCAGCAATACTCACTTCTTCAAAGCAATTCTAAAACGATCCTTTGGTCTTATGACCTTGCCGAAGATTGATGGTCAAAATAAGCGTTAATCCAACGGAATTAAAATAAATCTCAATTTTTTGCTTATATCATCATCTGCCTAGCCTTTTCCCAACTATATATACAGTCTAACCGGATGCAGCTGAATACCACTATTTTACATGGAGCGACTGCCTATCTGACCTCCACAACCCAGTCCGTACTGGGTAATACGATACCTCTTGGTAAGACTGGTTGTCAGACTTTTTGGGCCACTGACTACCTAACGACTGTTTTTCCCTAATTTTTTGCTTATAATTAGTTATTAATTCATACGAATGCAAATGCACCATGCACCAAAGTCACCGGAGACCAGAGATAGGGCCAATAAATTGAAGATGATAGGTTTTGCAAAGATTTGATTACAATTTTGATAATTCTTGTCATAGTACGAGGTAAAAATTAATTATAAGATAAGCATTTGCTTATCGAAATTTACCCCAAATAGTTATTTGGGGTAATATCAATTATGTTAGTCTTACGCAAAAATTACAACAAAAAAAATGTCCAATTGGCCATCTACTTCTTCTTCCAGTTCGTTACCCTTACGCTGGCCAGACAGTCGGCGAGGTGCGATGGCGACGTTCTAGCGACTCGGACGAGCTGAGCGCGCAACGCGCAATACGACGTGTGCTGGATGCGTGGTGGGGCGAAAGGCGGCGCGTGCAGCCTAAACAATTGACTGCGCCTTTTAGGATTACAGCTAAGTTAGTTTAGGAAGAGTAAATAAAACAAGAACAACAAAACAAACTCACGCCTCTATGGCCGTAAGCGCATGATTTGTTAGGTTGAGGACACGGGACGTTTAAACATAACTGGCGGAATGAGGATGTAAGTATTGGTACATTTCTGACTACCTTCGAGGATTGCAGTATAACGTTTTTATGTTATAATAGAACAAACCAAATCCCTTCAAAAACTGTCCAAAATAAGATCCAGCAAACTGAGTATGACCCATTGTTTTGGGGGGTAAGCCAAGGGGACGTAATTTCTCCGAAATTGTTCACCAACGCACTGGAGGGTGTGTTTAAGACGCTAATTAGAATCTTCATAAATAATTCTAACACCAATTTTTTTTCAGAGGCACAGTATGGGGTCACTTCAGCCAACTAGCAGTATGGAACCTCCGAGCGGTCGGCTGCGGCGCGGTCCGCCATGGAGCCCAGCACCCGCACCTTCTCCTCGTGTGTGACTTTTCCCACACCAACATGCTGGGCCAGAGGACCCTGGTGTCAGGGGCCACGGCACCCTGTCCTGTTCACACAGCGAGAAGGTCACGGACAGCGTACCCACTGCTTTGCGCACCGGTTTTTATTCTTTGAGATCATTTCTGGGTTTACCTAGAGTGCGTTATGGCTCTTTCTGCGCGTGGCTCTGGCTATGGTGAAAACAAATGTCGCCATTTTGTTTTCACATTCAATTCTTGCTCCTCATTCAATGGCATTCAAGCGCTAAAAGAACCCTGGGCGTCGGGGGTCACGTGGTGGCTCCCGGCCACCGTAGGCGTGGGCCTGTGCACGGCGAGTTATGGGCTAGTTAGCTGTCCGGCCGTCTTACGACGACAGGCCGTGTCGACGGCGCGTTCGTGTTCCACGTGCGCCTCAAAGAGATGTCATCAAATAAGTAGGGGTCCGCATGGGCCGATGCCTGCCAGGGCTGCGGGACTGTTCGAAAGAGATACCGTGGTCCTGGAACACAAAGGGCAAAGAAGGAACATGGATAGGTTTCAGTCAGTACAAGTCTGACACTCCCTTCCGCTCCGCACAGAGTGGGGGGGGGGGGGATCATTTGATGATTTCCTATCCGAAAAAAAAAGAAAAAAAAACGCTAAAAGAAACATAACCCTATTAAGATAGTTTTTTGTTTTTTTATTCCAGTAGCTAATATGGCAATTAGGTTGCCAGCGTTGTATCTAAAATAAGTATAACCTAAGAATAATCATGCAGGTGAATCAGAAGGTACAATCCAATCCTGCTTAGACGCTCTGTTCAAGAGTTTGTGGGTATCCTCCCTTCCCAGGGATGTGCCTTAACAGGCGTTGCACAGAGGGGGCTCCGCACAGGTCTCTTAAGAGGAAACGGTGCCTCCTCTCATGAGCGGATTGAGGCCACCGGGATGGTTTTAGTGCGGTAAAAATCCCTCACTCCCCGGTCTTATCCCCAAAGACCGGCCGCCTTTTGAAGGTTTCCCCCTGAAAACAAAACAAAAGGCCCCCAGCCGGCTCGGGCTCCCTTTTTCGTCGCCTCCTTTGCAACTAATACTTCCTTGCAAACGGAAACGACGGCATCCCAAGCGCCCTGTGAGCGAGAGATTAACTGCAGTACTTTTTCTGGTTGAACTGGACGTAATACTCGACCAACATAACTTAACACATTAGGGTGATGCTGCTTGCTTAGAAAAACGCCATCTGACTGTCAAATTCATACATAACAATCGTAGTTCCAACGCCTACTGCGTTTCAAGGCATATCGATCAAGTTCTAACTATCGTCACTTCTTCTCCAGGTACGCCATCCCGTCCCCGTAGAATCAGAAGACGTGGAACTCGAGGATAATTACGAAGTTAATGAAGAAGAAGACGTCCCGGCAGTTGAAGTGGGGGATGTTGTCAAGACATCACTCTGGTTGCCGACGTCCGACAAAGGATGGTTGAGTCGTAAGATGAATCCTACGACAATCAGAGACTTACCTGTCAAGTCTGGGAAAATTGAAACTAAGATAATGTATCGAGGTAAGTTCCAAAAGAAGGTAAGGTATTTAAAAGCTGAGAGTATACAGGGCGTAAACGGACCCTTCACGAAGCCGTCAACCAAGCATTCTGTACATCAAACTAAGTAACTTTACGCAAAAAATATTGCTGGGAAACGACTTTTTTTTTGGGGTGAAAAATCACGTTCTACGGTATAACTCAATGTAACGCACTCAAAACATTGTGCTGATGGATGGATTGAATAGTGCGGTCGTGAAGGTGTATAAAGTAGAAATCTTACATGAAAATCATGTATTTAAAAAAATACTTGTGAAAATGTTGGAACTTTGACCCCCCATATCTCCGTAACTAGAAGGTTCCCAGGTATGGTCTAGAACAAAAAAAAATTCGCAATGACTGGGAGAACTAGTGCCTTTCGGCTTCGTTAAGGGTCTTTTTACACCCTTAAAAATAGGAGCGCAACCAATTACCATGAATTCAGTGTATAATTTTAGTCCCATTGCGTAGAAATTCTTCGTCAGTAAAAAAAAAATCGTCAGGACAGTTACAGGCTGGGGTACTATAATTTAAAAAGGCAAGTACTGAATTCATGATAGCAGGAGATATGCGCGTCGACTCGAAAAAGGAAAAACGATGAATGGACTGGTTGAGAGCAGCGGTGGCCCAGTGGTGGAGACCCCGACTTACGAGCAGTAAGTCGCGGGTTTGAACCCAGCCAGGCGCATTACTTTGTGTAAGTTATTTCATCACCACTGCTCTCAAAACGGTGAAGTAAAACATCGTGAGAAAACTGGCATGTCCTAGAACCAAAAATTCGAAGACATGTGACCAACCCGCACTGGGCCCGCGTGGTGGATCATAGCCCATTCCCTCTCATAGAGAGGAGGCCTACGTCCCAGCAGTGGGAACATTAATAGGCTGATTATGGACTGGGTGAAGGATGATATGACTAGAAAGGAGATGACTGTTGATATGACGAGAAATAGAGTATAAGAAGACATGTTGCGCCGACTCCAAATAAATTGCGGTAAGGGCAGGAGAATGATGTCTACTCTTATATCGTGTATGTTACAAATAAACACGATTTTCTTACAGTAATTTCATCAAGTCCAGCAACATCGGCTATCCATCAGATAGACCGAGCATTGGAACAGAAAACGCGACAGAAGGTGCAGAATGTGAACTACAAGGAAGGTCAGCACACGATCGATAGCAATCAGTTTGAAACTGTCGTGAGGAACGAGTGGAGGACGAGGCCTGATAATAAAAAGCCTTATTATCAATTGCGGTGAGTAAGAGATAAATAGATTGTTACAAAAAGAATTTCCTCTGTGGCTCGGAAAGTATGGTAAGCCGTTGGTCCCAGGGCCAACATAGTTGGGAAAAGGCTAGGCAGATGATGATGATGAATAGTAGCAGTCTTAGAACATAGTCCATTCACAGAAGATTTCTTTTCTACCATTTAAAGACCGAATAATTATGTTTTTTTTTTCCAGCAAAAATGAAGAACATGTAGAAAACTTCGAGGAAGTGCTACCATTAACAATACCTCGTCGGGAGATCACGGAGACTATAGACCCCACTACAACTGAGGTAGAACAAGAAGATGTTGTTAGTAACTATCTGTAGTTTTTGTACATACATGCATACGCTTATGCCGTGTGCATATACGTATGTATGCATACTTATGTGTATTGCAGATAACGCGCTCTGCTGAGGAGGTCTATCGGCTTACAATTAGAGAAGATGGCACTGACCATGAGGTAAATGCCTTTTTCACAAGTATAATTATAAGTATATTTGTTACAAATCTGCTAGCAAAATTATGAGCTTCGGCAATGATCGTCTATCTTCAGAAATGCAAACAGTCGAGCACACGATGATGACATCTAATACTGCATGTTTTGGAAAAATATGGCCACATATTAAAGGTGTATTCAAATATAATTATCTACCATGAAAAAGTGCGGGTCTACGATCTCTTTCAGCCGTTAAAAATCAAACTTGCAAGTCTACGCGATAGTTATGACCATTTATGTCGCATTTTTTGCGATTTCACAAGGGAATCAAAACCTATAGGGTACTTCTAGTTGACAAAAAATCAAATCATGAAATTTGACAAAAAACAATGTCTTACAACACATGTAAAGGAAACAATCTGTAAACCGTAAATATGTAGTTTAATAACAAAATGCCTACAAGTTTGTACGGAACCCCCGGTGCGCGAGTCTCATACGCACTTGACTGGTTTTTTTTAAAATGTAAGAAGAAAAAAACCAATGGCACGGACGGTATGTCTTTGTTTCCATGGAATATGGGTAGGCCTCTAGTGTTGGACGCAACATGTGTCGATACTCTTGCGCCATCACATCTTCCTAGCTCATCGTGCTGTACTGGAGCTGCCGCTGCGGCTGCAGAGAACCTCAAGCGGCGTAAATATAGTAACTTTATTGGTAACTATATTTTCGAACCGTTTGGGGTTGAAACTCTAAGACCGTGGGATCCGAGTGCTCACAGCCTTTTCAAGGACATTTCAAAACGCTTAGTTGACACTTCCCGTGATCCAAGAGCTGGCTTTTACCTTGGCCAAAGGCTTGGCCTTACAACGTGGCAACGCCGCCAGTCTCTTGGGTAAATTACCAGTTGACAGCGTTGAGGAGATTTTTGACGCCATTTTTACCCCAGTCGGGAAGAAAAGTTTTGTTTTTCGCGCGTATAAGATGTATGTCGCATCCTGGTACATAGGGCCCTGGCCAGGACATACTCAATGACATACATAGTGTCAAACAGTTGTGGGCGCAGAATACGAGTACGAGAAAACTAGAGAAATAGCTCCTTTAACTTGTACGTTGTAGTAATTGACTCTTTAACGAAGAACTGTTTCTTTGTTAAAGAGTCAATTACTAACACTACTGCACTAACTAAATACTCTGAACTTAAAAGGAAACACAGCATTTTCTAGACCTACATGTGTCGCGACTACGCCCGAACGATTACTGTCGATCCATGGGACCATGGTCCGTATCAGACACCATACCTCTAGAGTCAGCACAACGCCTAACAAAGGCGCTTGTGTTTAATTTTAAGTACATACTCGTCAGGATCCGACATGTATTTATTACCTCGTATGTTCCAAATGGCTGGCTGGATTTAGACGATTACCGTATCATTAGATTCGTCACAAGAACTTAAGTGTCCTTAGAAATGTGTTAAAAAAAACAAAATGGCGGATTTTTGGCGCTAAATTGTAGGTCGTTAATTTTTTTTTTTTCACCAAAACTTATCGAGTAGGGTATCAAAATGAAGGAAATTGAAAGGAGATTACAAATATAAATATATATAGGAATATAATACAATTTGCAGTCGGATTTTTATACTTTTAATTAACTTACGGGAAGTTGCGTGGTATCTTCTCGTCCAACTTACCGGAGTGTCTCAAGACGAAAGTGCCAGTGACCAGTGTGTGTTACCAGTGATTACATACGGGACTGAAACGTGTTCTCTCACAATGGGGCTCATCAGAAGGCTTAAAGTCACCCAAAGGGCAATGGGGAGGGCTGTGCTCGGAGTTTCCTTGCGTGAACAAATCAGAAATGAGGACATCCACAAGAGAACCAAGGTTACCAACGTAGCCCGAAGAATAGCCAAACTTAAATGGCAGTGGGTAGGGCACATTGCTCGCAGAACGGATGGCCGATGGGGCCGAAAAGTTCTGGAGTGGCGACCGCGAACCGGGAGGAAGGCGTTGGAAGGCCTCCCACTAGGTGGACCGATGACCTGGTGAAGGTTGCAAGGATCCACTGGATGCGAGTCGCATGGGACCGGTCAATGTGGCGATACTTGGGGGAGGCCTATGTCCAGCAGTGGACGTCTTTCGGCTGAAATGATGATAATGAATTAACTTACTTGTTTAAGTTTATTGTTAAGTTAGTAACTTTAGGTTATTTTAATTTATAAATGTCTTTATAAAATACTAGCTGACCCGTGCAACTTCGTCTGCGCCACATAAGAGAGACGGTTAGAGAGAGTGTGAGTCAACCTTATTAAAAGATAGACATATGCTATCGCGGACTCATGATTGTTGCGTAAGTTTAACCGTTTACACAGCGCACGCAACGGAAGCTCTCAAAAGCAATACATTTTCCCTGTTTTTGCAATATTTTTCATTGATGCTCCGCTCCTATTGGTTGCAGCGTAGCCTTCCTCGATAAATGGGCTATTTAACTTTAAAATAATTTTTCAATTCGAACTAGTAGTTCCTGAAATTAGTTCGTTCAACCAATCATACAAACAAACTCTTCATCTTTATAATATTGGTAAAGATCAAGTAGGTAACAATTTAATTTCTCGAAAATATTTGCATAAATCGCCAAAATATTCTACCTATGTTTTTCCAAATAAGGGCTTTCCTCGACAGCCTTAAGTCTTCATCCTTAGACACTCGATGACAGTCATACTCCAGCTAGGTCGAAAGTTCTCATCAAGGTGCATGAAATGAGCCCAATAACAATATAGCTGCTGTAATCTGTTGAGGACCTCTTGCAACTGCCTTCCGTATGCAAAGCGCACACAAATTCTCCAGTGTGTAGGCTATGTAGATTTTCAAAGCAGTGTCATGTAGACTAATCTAAAGTACGCTATCATAACTTTTTTACAAAGCCGGTCAGTCAATTTTAAAGTTATCTTGTGAGCACATTTTTATTCATTAGTACCATCTTGGTTCAATAGATGTCGCTACATGTATTGATGATAAGTTCTTCTTGAACACTCAGTATATTACGGCTACATAAATACCCTTGATAATAAAACTATTTATTTGAATAAGAATTAATACTACGATACGAATGTAACCAACTTTTGTTTCTACCGGGGCGATCTAATTAAATTTTAGAACACAAAAGCTGCTATTGTGACTTAACTATGATGGTTAGATATATGCCCTCGGGAACTTTTTTGTAGGTAATGAGTACTTTAATCATGTACTATATCATTTTTAAGTATCATCAATAGTTTTCTCAGCGCACGCCAAATAATGAATTTTATAGACAAAATTTTGCTACTTTGGGTTACATTATTGCAATTTTCTTAAGGATCTCTATTTTTTTTTAAATAAATTATAGCCTATGTTACTTCCTGATAATTTAGCTTTCTATCGGTGAAAAAATGGTTCTAATCGGTCCAGTAGTTCCGGAGCCTATTCGGTACAAACAAACAAACAAAAAAATCTTTTCTCTTTATAATATTAGTATAGATTTACCTAATAAATAGATAAATTAATTGAAGAAAAACTAAATGAAGATAATGAAGGTATAAATATAGGATTAATATTATGTTTTCAGGACACCAATACCCGTCCAAGATGGAGACAAACAAGGATTAGGCATCCAAGGTAAGATTGAAGAAGCAACAATGGTTGATGAACGGCATCTAACAGGGATTTACTGAATAGCCAGATAATCTAAACAAAGAATATTTAAACCATAACATCACGTTGGTTGCTCCTACAAGTGTGGCATTCGCCACATTTCGCCTGTTATGTGTAAAACCCATAAAGGGGACGAACCTATTGCCACCAACCGAACTCAAATCGTTTTGGCTGCTACTGACAAAATTTAGATGGAAAGAAATACCAAAACTCTAACCGAATGAAAAAAAATGATCGCAAAGACGGGGAAAACAGGTCGATTTCGGATATGTTAAGGGTCTATTTACACCCTTTATAGTGGTCCATTCTATGGACGGAGAGAGAGAGGAAGACCAAGGAAATAATGGATGGATTGTGTGAGGAATGATATGAAAGAAAAAGGTGTAAATGATTGCGTGACGGTTGACAGAGGAGAATGGAAGAAAAAAACGTGTTGCGCCGACCCAAAGTAACATGAGACAAGAGCAGAAAGATGAGTGGTCCATTCTAAAGCGTTGTTCTCCGTTCCGAATAAGAATGAGCAAAGAACTCCATGGACACTCTTGAAAGGATACGATAATCAAAAAGGCTTGTTTTTACAGACCAGGTGCAAATGCTCTACTCAGCTGCACATCCGCAGGCAGATCCTATTATAAAGAATACGTTGTAAGTTTTGATTTGATTGACTCCTGAACTATTTGTTGTATGTCAATGGATTTTGGGATCATCTGGCAGTAGCACGCCTGTAATCCCCGAAGGGTTACCGGGCATAAATTTAGACTCCATCGCTGAGAAATACCTGATCGAAAACCCCAAAAACATTTTGCGTGAACTGGGAATCGAACCCAGGACCTCGTGTTTAGCGGTCGCGCTTGCAACTACAAGATCAATGGGGCAGTACCCAAACGTACCTACCTGAACTCCATCAAAGCGGAAAACAGCGGAGAGGCGATGTGCCAGTTTCAACCAATCACAGGAGAGACGAAAGACAGGATGTAGATTTCAACCGATGTGATTGGTCGGTCCGCACGTCTCCTCTCCACTCCGCTCGTGTTCGCGCCATACACCTATATTATGTGGTAAAGCATACGGGTGTGTTGTAACCAAAGCGATCGTCGCGCGAACGGGCGAGCGTAATAATTGAGCTAATTTTATTTTTCGAACCGGCGAACCTTAATTTGTATCATTTATTTTGTCACCACTGCTAAACGGTGAAGGAAGACATGGTGACATCTCCTTTATTATGGCCCACTGTACTGTGCCCTCGAGGTGGGTTATGGGAAGTAGCTGATTATGAAGTTGATTTGGCTTTGATTTTTTTTTGTTACCCTATCAGGTGTCCCACTGCTGGGCTTATGCCTCCTCTTTCTCCTTCCAAACCTCTCTTTTGTGCGATATCTGGTCATGTTCGCCACGCAAACAAGATCAGAACGTCACACTTCCTTCGCCGCGATGAAAAATAAATGTTTTTTTTTTATATTGTTTTAGCAACCATCATTAAACCTAGATAAAGAAGATATCGACCAGTTATTTCAAGACACCGGTTTCCACGTCGATTGGAGGAAGCATACCTTATGATCTACAATATATTCACGTTTTAAACTATGTTGTTTTATTTACAACTGCTTTGCTTGGTTAGTTGCCACTAGTAGTTACCATCCACAGTTCCATGATGGAACTACTGATCATTCGCTTCACTGCCTTCACCTACCGCGTGGACGAGCGGTGCCGTTGGAGCTGAGAATGCAACAACAAACGCCTACACTTACCGAAAAAACGATTTTGATCACTCTTGTAAAAGGAAAAATAAAACAAATTATTGATTGCTCAATCCTCATAACCATCAGGAATACAACAATAGCTTTTAGTACAGGCGCAGTCGCACTCGATCCCGCATATATGGCACAGGTACCTAAGCAATGTCAGTAAAACAGAAGATGCATCATATACTACCACAGAAATTGCAGCAACACATTTAAGTCTTCCCATAGGCCTACATGTTCCTCATCAGGTCGGTTAATATGATGACTTGGAGAACCCTGGTGATCGGGCACGGGAGGACGGCGGTATGGATATTGAATCATAACTTAGAAACTCACTATTATGTTCACAAGTCTAATGTCACCATCATCAACTGCCTAGCCTTTTCCCAACTATATTGGGATCGGCTTTCCAGTGTATTCGGATGCTATTTCACATGGAGTGACTGCATATTCCACAATTTTAATACCATAACCCTTTGCAAGACTGGTTGTCACACTTTCGGAGAATTCCAATAGAACAGTGAATTAGAAAGAGCCTTACTGCAACGACTTAAATGTTTTGTGTCTATAGGTCGAGTTTCCTTGATTTTGTAATCATAGTTAATCCGAGATCTTGGATTTTTTACGTCAAATGAGTTTTCATAACACAAGTCAAAGTAAGTGTCAAAGTTAACTGAGCAAGGTCGCATGCATTTCAGAGGATTTATAACATAAACAAACTAGCTGACCCGATAGACGTGTTTCTATAATTATTTTCCCCTTTGACGTTGGCCTATCCCCGTACCATGACCACCGTAGACAAGGATTTCTTTGACAGACTTTGAAGAATCGACAAAATGACAGATTGTGTCTACAAAATGACTGATTGTGTCGACACAAAGACAGATTTCTTTGCACTATCTGTCATTTTGTCGATTCTTCCGTCAAAGAAATCCTTGTCTACGGTTTCCTGATTGTCCAATAAGGATGCTTCCATAAACAAACAGGTTTCCGGTACGGGTAAGCGGTACAGGTATTAATTTCTATGTTATCTTATGCGCTCACTTATAAAGAAACAGGTTTAACTTGTCGGTGCCGACTACCTGGAACGAGTGATACGGGTTCAAGTCATATGGTCAAAACGGACAAATTTTACCTGTTTCTAAAGGCAAGTTAACCCTGCACCGATCGGTACCGACCCGCACAATGTGTCTGTACCGGAAACCTGCTTCTTTATGTAAGCACCCTGTAAGTAACCTGTAAGTCGATATTTATGCGTATAGAGTACCAGGCTGTTACAGAAAAAATCAGTTTATATTACTTTTGGTATAATACTCTACTCTTTGGTATTACTCTTTGAGACAAATGTATGCGTCATTACGCCCTTTAATATAATTATTTTACTATATTATTTACTCTTTGAAGACACCAGTCATACTATTCAAATACACATCGCAAATAGACTCATTTAAAGCTCCAACAGATCTTCAAAAATGTGTTGTTCCAGTTGTGGTCCCTGTTGCAGGATCCTGAAGTGTGTTCTATGTATCACCTGCTGTATTTACCTTTGTCACTTGTGCGGTGTGGAGATCGATGAGCACTGCTGCGAACCCGAAGACGACTGAAGGAGAACGTTGGTTACAAGAGATATAGCAGTTAGTTTTAAGTGTCTTTTTTAATAATAGTTATGTTAGTGTGTTATTGTTGATTACAGTTTTATTTTATAGTTGTGTTTTAATCTTAATCTTTTGAACTTTTAAAATATCTTTTGATGTAAATTCTATTATGCATGCTGTGGTCTCCTATAAGAGAAGGAGTACCTATGAGATACAGTGGCCGTCCATTATTTATTTCTGATGATCTGTGTACATCCTGTTTTGGAGATCTTAATTATTATAAATAAATCAGAAGACATCGTGGGGTATATGCGCCAAAAGACGAGGTACACACCGAGGGTCCAGATACTGGAGTCGTGCTGCAACATTAATTTAAAGGTGTTTGTGGTGCGAGTACCGAATTGTAATCTGCCACTCGTGATGGAGGAAGATTTTTGGCTGCAGGAGCTGATGCCGTTCCTTCCGCGCACAAGTTCCACTGATCAGCACAAAACAGTAAAGTGTGAACAAATGTAGTGCTACTAATCTAGGCACTTTTTTTGGAAAACATATACAATTTATGAACACAAGTCTGTATCACGGCGGTCCCAGCCTAAGACTGGCGGGGGTCACACAGGGCCGTAGCCAGGAATTTGGATGGGACGGTTACCCCGAATAGATTGGGGGGGGGAGGGGGTGTTAAACTAATGGGTTAAACTAGTAGGATTAACTTTTGGAAACCGAAATGATATCAACCACCTCTGGATTTACCTACACAAAACGATCATGGGCACCTACAGGTTTTTTTCCGGGAGGGTGCATCTTCAGCTTGTAGGTTCTTAGACGCAAGAGCGAGCTCGAAAATTTTTGCACTCTTCATCGGAATGTTCTTTTTGTTCATTCATACTGGAATGAGAATAGGAGGTACTCTGTCAACTATTCTAGAATTGAAGAAGTATAGGATGTATTGGCGAGCGAAGCGAGCGAGAAAATTATAGCATACCGCCCTGGGATGGGTTGATTTCTTTATTGTTGTCGTTCTTTTGGTTCATTTATACAGAGATGAGAATAAAAGGAACTCAAAGGGGCAGGATGCATTAGTGAGCGAAGCGAGCTCGAAATTTTTTGCATTCTGCCTCGGAAAGTTTCGGTTCGTTTCTCTTGTTGAACGATTAAGCAGGAAGTTTATCATTTATATCCGTAAAAAACAATTTTAAGAAGTTTTGTCAATTTAGAGTGTATGACTCTGGGAGGTGGGAGGGTCACAACACCTGTGACCCCCCCCCCCCCCGGCCTGTATTTACTTTATTTTTGTTAATTGGTAACGTTGGCTTTCCCTGGTGAAATGGTTCTCTGATGGTTCGATAAAATTGTCTGGGGGTTAAAGCAGCTCCCGCCAGAGGTCACTTCTTCCTGTAGAGGCGTTACTATTGGCTGGACTCTGGTCCCGCGCATCCCAAGTAAACTTTTACGGCTTTTCAGCCTCCGGGGTACTGAGATAGCCATGCATTGTGTGGCGTGAGTCAGAAACTAAACGATGGCTCTTAATCGGTGTAGCATACCCAGTATGTCGTTATCTATTTTATCACTGTTAGTGAATAACTATGAATAATAACTTATGATTCATAGGTAAATCAATAAATCACTCAATTTAAAAAATAAACAGGTATACAGGGTGTAAACAGACCCTTCACTCACACAGCACTCAAAGCATTATGCTGATGGATGGATTGATGAATAGTATGGGGGTTGTGGAGGTGTGTAAAGTAAAAATCTTACATTAAAAACAAGTATTAAAAAAAAAAGTTGGAACTTTGACCCCCAATATCTCCGTAACTAGAAGGTTCCCAGGTGTGGTCTAGAACGAAAAAATGATCGCAAAGACGGGGAGAACCTTGTGCCTTTCGGTTATGTTAAGGGTCTGTTTACACCCTTTATAACTAACACTTACTGTATATTAACGAGCTGCAGCACGCTAGTAATTCCCGAAGTCCCATGTAATAGGGGGCGAGCCTATTACCTTCAACCAGGTACACCTCCAGACTTTGGGCTACTAGATTCTGAGAAAATTCTGGTGAAAAAAGCACCACCCGGGCATTGAACCCAGGACCTCATGCTCAGCAGTAACTCTTGCGGTCACTGGACCAACGAGGCAGGTCCGACCAAACCATCTAAAATAGGTACCGAGTACACAGATTAACTGTATTCAATTAAATTCAATTTATTTAATTAAGACAGTTGTCCATATAGTGTTAGTAAAATACATAAAAAACTTACAAACTATGTTAGTAATACATGTGGAACTATTTCACATGGATTTGTATCCATTGCCTCCATATAGGACTTTCTATTTTTCCAGCAATTACCCTCAGGTAACTGTTGGAACTGTCTCTCGCCCTGCACATCAGCGACGCTGCTCGCTTTCGGATTATGGCATGAAAACTATCCACTTGTGCGTCTGCAAACATCGCTGAAGCGCTGCAATATCGAGGCAGCCCCATCTACAACCTGAAGGAACCCACCCTATATTGCACCCGCAGAGTGCCGACGGCTCGCTGGGTGTAGTTGACCCACAGGCTACAGGTATAGTACGACTGGCAGTATGCCTTAATGTCTTTTTTATCTCCTTACTACACCTCGAGAACCTGCGGGCCAGCATGTATGCGCGCAGCATGTATGTGCGTACATGTGTTAATGACCTTGTACACAATATATCTTTCCTCGGTAAAACAGTCAGAAAAAATACTGGAAAAGCAAATAATTATCGCCCACCTGTATCTTATCATTTGTTTACCCACTTTGCCAGTAGATAGCGCCACTGATAACTGTACCCAGTATTAATACTAGCACAAACAAATGGATGCGTCATTACTCCGTGGTTCGCGGCATCGTCACCAAGTCATTCTATTCAAATTAATGTCCGTGACGCACAATATACACTGTGTCATCAGTTTACTGTCGAATAAACGCGATTAATATTGAATTGCGGACAGTTAGATTCACTAGACAGTATTGTGCAAACACTGAGGTGTGTAAGTGTGGAAATTCGTGCAAATTTTTGTGCAAAATCCTTGAGGGAAGAACGTGTGTTTTAGTACTGATAAAAGGCTGATAAAACTCTTCAAAAATGTGTATTTCATGCAACTGTAACTGTGGTTCCTGTGGCAAGATCCTGAGGTGTCTGCTATGTGTGACTTGCTTTGTCTTCCTCCTAAGGATGTGTGGAGTCGAAGTTGATGAAGGATGTTGCGGATGCGGTGACGATGAACAGTAGTTATAAGTGTTTTATTAATTAAATAACAATTATGTTTGTGTATTATTGTTGATGATGAGTTTTATTTTATTGTAGGGACCTGATCTTGCACAGGTGTAATTAACTGATATAGCAAATACAACGAGATTTCTGTGATATATTCTAAGTTAAACTAGAATGTATATAAACTTTTCGAAAACGTAATAAATGCTCACATAAACAGACAAGAAAATTGGTATAATTAAAAGGATTTCGATATAGATTCTCATTTTAATACAAGCATTACCTGTCTGTCATTTGTCGGTCGTTACAGGTGTGGCATAAAAGTCTGACAACTTGTCTTACCCAACGGCTTAACGTGCTTTCCGAGGCACGGAGGAAACTCGGTATGTAATGATGGTCACTCACCCACAGACCGACCTTGGCAAACACGGCTTAATTCTGAAGATATTTAGCCTATATAAAACTACTACAATGTACAGATAATTAGTGGCCCTAGAAAGTCTGACAACCAGTCTTACCAAGGGGTATCGTATTACGCAGTACTAACTGGGTTGTGGTTATATGCAGTCGCTTCATGTAAAATATAGGTATTCAGAATACGGCAAGACTGGAAGCCGACCCCAACATAGTTGGGAAAAGTCAAAGTCAAAGTCAAAATTATTTGTTTGCTGTAAATGTGGTACAAAAGATGGTAAAAATGACATGAAGTGCAATGACACATTTCGCCATAAAATAGCATGCAAATATTATTAAACACAAACATTAAATTAGGTAGGTACCTAGCTAACTAAATAAAGTATTTTTTTATTTATAACAGCTTAGTTAGACTATTACTAAGTTAGGTTAAGGCTAGGCAGGTTTCAATGAAAGCTTTAAAATAGTAGGTTAATATACCAACGTATTACTGATTACCTTGATAAATCCAGGACAGCGAGTACCTACCTAGTACGAATTTGATAAGAGATATCGGTCCTAATATTTACTTAAATACCTAGATCTAAGAAAATTGATGATGATACCAGACCTCACGACTGTTAACGCTGGACGAGTGAGCAGAGAAGTGAATGTATGTTTAAGTTTCGTGTATTAGGGTCAGGCGAACCTATTGCCATCAACTGAGCACGAATTCAAACTCCAGGCTACTACTAAGGTTTGCCAATAACACTTTGCTCGAACTGGGAATTGAATCCGTGACCTCATGATAAGCAGTAGCGCATGCAACCGCTAGATCAATGAGGCAGTTCGTAATTATAAATTTCAATATTTGGGGGTTAATTCTCTTCTAAATATATTTTATAAATAGAAATAAACGCTATTTCATAACTTGAAATTTATTTTAATTAGGTAATTCTCCCATTAGGTACAAATTGAGGGCAGTTCTGACAAAATGTACACATTTTCCACTTTCCGTAGTAATTGTAATGATTTTTAATAGTAAACGCTCGTTTATTTTGAATTCCCTGGGGCATTTTCCAAATCTCATATGGCAGCACCAACCTCAGGTTAGCCAACTTAATAGCTACAGGTAAAATAACTGCGGCAGGACTGTACACACGGCGAAAAATTTAGCTATTCATTTCCATTAAACGAGCACACATGTAGACTCCGTCGTTGCTACTGAGAAATTCTTGAAGGAAAAACACAATAACACTTTGCCTGACGTAGGTATCGAACCCAGGACCTCATGCTCAGCCAGTTGCGGTTTCGACCACTAGGGCGAGGCAGTCCTATACATTATGTAGTATATACCTGTTTGTGTATGTTTGCTATCAAAATAGTAATATAAATATTTTTGACTTGCTTATCATACCATAATATAACAGACTATCTTTATATTGCTATTGGTTATTATGAAACGTTTTATATATAGGTATATAATATTTACTTTACCTTCATTTTTTTATCAGCTAAAGATAGCAGTTATTATGACCTCTTTCTTATCAGTTTTACAACCAGATGTCAGAAGAACAGAATCAAAATCAAAATATTTTATTTCACATAGGCTTAGATGGGCACTTATAAAACGTCGACAAAAAGGTGCACGGTTCGGGTTGGTCGTTTCCTATGGAGAAGAACCGGCAAGAAACTCCATGGTTACTCTTTTCAAATCATTTGGTATTACAATATTATCATGGATATAATATACAGCATTTGTACTTAAGTATGCGGGGACAGCGTAGGCCCGACAATAAGTCGTTGCTTACTACACAAAAAATGTAGAACAAAATAAAAAGTTGTTGAAATAAAATAAACAGGTGTTGAATGCTGGGTAGGTATTGGTAGATTGCAAGCCGTAGAGGGAGTAAAAAATAAGTAATTAGGCTCGAAAATACAGATCGTTGACGGTGCTCAAAAGGCTGCTTAGCTTAAATATGGCTGGGCTAGACATGTCGGCCGCATGCCGAACGAGTGGTACGCCCGTAGAATACAAGATTGGGCCTACCTTAACCTTTTGCCCGTCATTGTCACATACGTGACAGGCAAAAGCGTCCCTTGTATGCCAAATGACACAAATATGTGACAAAATGGTGGGTGAAATTGTGGCTTAGCGTTGAGGGTACGCGCGTAAGTTTATGCTATGGTAAGACAAGGTCGGGGCAGACGACGAAGGAGATGGCGGGATGTCTTTCTATAAGAATTGGCGCAGAACCGGGACTGATGGATAAATGGAGGGAGGCCGTTGCCCAGCAGTGGGACTATCCAGGCTATTATATTATTACAGTTACAGGAATACAGATTATAATAAACTTATATTAAAAATAAAGTAAGTAAGTATTGAGAAAGTTTTGTCTAACTTGGGGATCGTAGCAAAGACGCCACGGTCAGCAATCGAGCTAGCGATTACTAGACCAAAGAGCACAGCTAACGATTTAATATATTTATATAGCACAATATCGAAAGATATAGGTCAGGCCTTTGCACAGCAGAGGGACATCGCCGGCTCATCATCTGCCTAGTTTTTCTCAACTATATTGGGGTCGGCTTCCAGTCTAACCGGATGCAGCTGGATACCAGTATTTTACATGGAGCGACTGCCTATCTGACCTCCACAACCCAGTTAGTACTGGGTAATACGATACCCCTTGGAAAGACTGGTTGTCAGACTTTTTGGGCCACTGACTATCTAACGACTGTCAAAGATCTATAAATGACACCCGGGACCAACGGCTTAACGTGCTTTCCGAAGCACGGAGGAAACTCGGTATGTAATGGGTGGTCACCCATCCACAGACCAACCTAGGCAAGCACGGCTTAACCTAAAGATCGACCCGAGCGGCTGTTATTATTTAGCCACGAGCTCCTCAGGGACATCACCGGCTAAATTATCGAAATCTTCGAAGATTAAGGCAGCGGTGTAGATTAAATAATATTTTGGATAGTTAGGTAACGTCCCACGTAATAAAGGCCGAGTCTATTGCCATCAAATGGGCACAAATCCAAACTCCAGCCTGCTACTGAAACAATCGTGATTTACACACTCTGTAACACTTTGCATGACCTGGAATCGAACCCAAGAACTGTTTCTGCGCAGTAGTGCTCACAAACATCAGACCAAATTGGTAGTCTAACTACAAAACAACGTTACTTAATGTAAAAATTGTGTAAATTTTATGGTAAAAACATTCAAGGTAATTCACTGGATCTATTGTTTGTTAGTCACGCGATAAACGAACTCGTGTTCATTCATTCATTCATTCAAAAAAGTGGGTACTCTTATTTTCATTTAAAGACTAAAATATTTGTTACCTACCTATTTAATAAACAAATGTTAGTGGACATACTCGTCAACCCGTACACACATGACATCCTCCACATCTTTCATCTGTAGTGTATGTATATATGTTACGGCTAATAGCCGAAGTGCGGCTACATCTAGTTTTAGCCGGGTACAACTAGGTTTAAAACGGTTAGAACATGCAGCCTATTTGGATGTAGTGCTCCCCGGCTGCTGCCGCGGCACCGCTCGCTGCGCTCGCTCGGCTCGCGCGCGTTTGGTCACAGTTCTAACTTAATCCAATTGGTCGGTGTGTCCTAGCAATAAAAAGGATACACAACTGTTACCAGCCGCACCTAGGTTTAGCCGGCTAGAACTAGGTGTTATCTTACATAAGTGACAAAGTTGAACAGGAACCTCCTGCCTATTTCTGGCACACTACTTCTATGTTGATGACTGTTTTTTTTCTTTTACAAGATATTAAAGACCTGGGGGCCTGTTTTACTTTAGCAGAATCATAATAGGCTCATAATATGAATTACATACATACATAACATCACGCCTGTAATCCCCGAAGGGTTAGGCAGAGGTGTACCTAATAGTACACACACATTTCGTCAGTTATGTTTAATTCCAATGTAATGGGGGGCGTGATTACAATTCGTGAAATGTAATCACGCCTGTACTGTGACCACAACATTCTTCCGGAATTAGTATAACTAAATCAATCAATAATCAATGCTCATATATGTTTAACTAAAAATTCAGTGTATGTATTATGATTATAACATAATATACTAATTGGGGTGTCTGAGGGTGTGCGTTAATTATGTTACATGTTGTATAAACTGCGTCAGTGAACATTTTAAGAATTTTAACGTGTTTCATAAATTATTATCCTATTAATGTCTCTGCTAAAGCGGCCGTTTTCTTATCTTTGGTAAGTAACAATGTCGGTTTAAAATTTTCTAGAAGTCTAGAGGATATTCCTATTCTAGAGATATACATGAAAAGAATATCTTATCAACCAAACAATATGGTTTTACTCATAAGAATAAAGAAGGTCATTCGCTCACAAAAAAGGAAAATCACTTGAAGCGTTTTCCTCAACTTCAAGATGACTCATTGGCAGTGACTAACTGAATCCAACTTTGTTGATGAGGAAATAAAGTCGATTGTTTATTGAAGGCATTGTCCATGGTCTGTATGTAATGTTAATTTGTCACAACTCAAGGGTGTTGTGGAGATGAATCATTATTTGTTTTGTATGACGGCGCCAATGACGTTTTTCAATTAGTTGGTATCAAGGTTTTGGTGACTTTACAGATAGCATAAACATCACGCCTGTAATCCCCGAAGCGTTAGGCAGAGCCTTACATATCGCCGGTTATGTTTCAGACTATGTAATAGGGGGCGCGCCCATTGCCATCAACGGGACACAAATCCAGATTCCGTGGCTGCTACTGAGAAATTCCTGATGGAAAAACTCAATTACACTGCGCGACTTGGGAATCGAACCCAGGATCAGTAGCGCTTGCGACCACTAGACAGATAACATAAAATCACGCCCGTCAAAATCAAAGCATTTATTTCAAGTAGGCCAGTTACAGGCACTTTTAAATTGTCGAAACAAAGGCAACAGTAAAATAAAGCTACAGTCCCAGTCACAAGGCACAAAAACTGTGAAAGTACTGTAGTTGCCCATTCCCTAACGTAGATCTCTATGGAGAAGAACGGGCAAGAAACTCCATGGACACTCTTTTAAATCAGAATACTTTAACAAAACCTTGGTAACATCATTCATTTTGAGATGGTACATTATGTGAGAACGATCCGTAATCCCCGAAAGGTTGGGTAGAGGTGTACCAAATAGTACACCCACATTTCGCCAGTTATGTTTAAGTCCCATGTGATAGGGGCCAAGCTCATTGCCATCAACGGGACACAAATCCAGGGCCTAGACCAACGAGGCAGTCAGTCAGTAGAATAAATAATTAAAAAAAAAATGAGATTAAGAATTTTATTATTACCTAAAGTAGATTTCATCTATCAACAATACAATATATTTCATAAAAGTTCCATAAGAAATACCTAACAAGTTATGTGACATTATAATTTAATATTACAAGATCTTTCATCATATTTAATAAAGCATACATTACCTAAAAACGAAATTATAATTGTAAAAAAACTATTTGCATGGCCATGTGACGGCAAATTGTGGAGGACCTCATTATAAAAGAACATCTATGCACCTATTAGCCATGTTTGCAAAGAAATAAATGATTTAAATACTAATAATAATTAAGTTTGATTCAGAAAGCGGTACTCCTGGACACGGCTCGTATTGTCAGGAGGTTCCTCTCTCTGGAGCCCTGACCGCCGGTAGCTTGGACCCTGTTCCCGATACCGGTGGGCTACAATTTTTTATATTATTAAATGTTTTTTATATTGTTTTTAGTTTAAGAAATATTTAAAAATGTATAAGATTTGTGTAAAGATAAATAAAGGAAATATTAAGTTTAGTTTTTACAAAATAATACAAAAGTTAAAATGTCATGTTCCTTTTTCACCGACTGTAGTCTTCATTTTCAATTCTTCCATTTGATCGACTGCAAAAAAATACACAGTAATTTATAATATTTATTTCAATGAACTACAGTTGTGATCGAATAAGTATTTTTTTTTTATTGACGAAGCTTGCTGCGGTGCGATGCACGCCGGAACGGTTACAATATGAACGGTTTTTTAAGCCTGCGATGTAGCAGCGTCGTCATTGCGTTACGACACCGCCCGTGCGTTACGGGTGCTGCGACGACGCAACGCACCGGCGACGACCTTGTGGCTTTAGAGCGAGGCCCCATTAGTGCGTTGCGCTGCGTTGCGTCGCGTCATCGCAACGGAACAACGCATTGTATGCCACACCTGTGTTGCGTTGACGCTGCGCCAACGCAACGCAAGAGGGTATGCACGCCGACGCAGCTGCGTCTCAGTTCAGCCTTTGCAATGGATAGATACAAACGTGTTCTTTTGTTGCTTTTATTACGGCACCGCCGAAATAAACGTAGAAATCATAGAAGATTCTGGATATCTCTTTTGATAGCATTAAGAAGCAGCAGTGCATCACTGTCCGTCGTCGCAGCGGAGCTCCGACAACGCAGCGCATCACCCTCCCTCCCGCTTCGTCTCTTGTCCGTCGATCCGTTGAAACGTCGCGCGCGACGACGCAACGGTCTAATGGGGCATGTCATAAAAAATGTATGGAAAACGACGCAGCGACGACGCTGCGACGACGCAACGCAGCGCAACGCACTAATGGGGCCTCGCTCTTAGAGTGAAGCCACACTACTCCGTTGCGTTGCGTAGCGACATCGCAGCGCAAGATTTTCGTTCGACAACGCAACGGAGAAGACTGGCATGTTTTAAAATTTAAATGTAAAATGACGCAGGCGTCAACGCTGCGACGACACAACGCAGCGCAACGCAGCAGTGTGGCTTCGTCTAAAGTTTACAAAAAAAATCGCTTTATCTTTAGTCTTTATTAGATTAATAGCAAAGAATTCAATCGTAAGATGCGACAGTGGTGCTGTGCAGGCGCTAACAATTACGTAGTGTTTTTTATTATCAGCCTTACTTGTTTGCGTCTCCTGGGCAAAGGCCTCCCATTTTTATTCCATACCTCTCTATCTTGTGCGATCTCAGACCATGTTCGCTCTGCAAACATGATCAGGTGCCCTACTATAGTTTTAATATCACTTCAGTGTGGGAAAGAGACGGAGTTATAGTCCAGTGTCATCTTTTTCTCACTCTGGAATAAGATCGTCATGGTCTCGCCCCAGATCGTCACACCATCTTTGCTGACGTCGATTTCCTCCATCAGGCGCCTAGTAAATGACGATCATTGATGACCACCTCTGCGGGTGAATTCGTGGACCGTGGTCCGTCCACTTCATCTTCAGCCTGGTTGTCTCAACATCAGCAACCAGAGATGAAATAAGTCGGTAAATTCAAGGTAAACTTACATTATCTCTCAGAGTATTCTCAGCAAGGATGTACTCTTCAGACTGCGGGTTTAGAGTCATCTTGTAGTTGGTGAGCGCCGCCCTGTCCTTCTGCTTGGCTAATGTTTCTATTACTACGGCATGGATCTGAGAAGGAATGTTTACAATGTAACATAACAACAAATTCAATGGGATAAGATAAAGCACTTTTACTCAAAGGTCCATCCGATTACTTATGTTAGTACCTAATTAACAAACAATTGAAGAAAGAAGATTGCAATTTGCACGTGTTTGTACAAATTGCAATCTTCTTATCTAAATACTTCCTCGTCATTTTAATAAATAATTGACGTTAAAGATATTGTTAATTAGTTCTCATACCTACCAAATATACATAAAAAAAAATCATCAAAATCGGTCGTGCCGTTTCGGAGGAGTGGGACCAAAGTCCGAAAATCTGACAACCAGGCTTCCAGTCTACCAGATGCAGCTGAATTTTACACGGGGCGACTGCCTATCTGACCTGCACAACTGGGTAATGCGATACACCTTGGTAAGACTGGGTGCCAGGCGTAATGTCACGTTTATTTACCTTGTAAATATGCGCTAGGCGCAGTCGGTCGTCAGTGCTGGCGACCTTGTTGACGCAGGTCGCCAACAGTTGCTTGCTCGCTTGCAACTCGCTCAGGCGAGCCAGTAGAGTCTCTATGGGGATGTTGGATGACACTGTGGTACGGCCGAACCAGTCCTGTAGACAGATTGTAGATGTAAAACTAGGAGTTTCTTGGGCGACGAAAGAAAAATTGATAGTTTAGGGGCAAGCAATTCCTTCCATCTTGAGAGTTCAACAATGTTCTTTTTGTTGTCGATCTGACGATTGTTTTTAGGGTTCCGTACCACAAAAGGGAAAAAACGAAACCACTTATAGGATTACTCGGGTGTCTGTCTGTCAGTCTGTCACAGCCAATTTACTCCGAAACTACTGGACCGTTTTAGCTGAAATTTGGTACACATATGTAAGTCGGTGACCCAAATACAGACGTGTAACGTAAATTAATGTATTTTAAACATGAGGGCCAGTTTTGGGGAGTAAAAACAATATTGTGTTACATACCAAATGAAAGGGCTCATTGTGAGCATCTCAAATATTTTTTTTTAAATAATTTTAAGATAAATAGACCATCCCCCTTAACTCAGAAACTACAAGGCCGAAAATTTAGAAAAATACAAAAAATAGTTCTTTGCCTATAGATTACAGCGAGAACCTATAAGAAAGCTATAACAAAAAATAATAAAAATAAATTAAAGGGGGCTCGCCTACTACGACGGAACCCTTCATGCGCGAGTCCGACTCGCACTTGGCCGGTTTTTTTTTTAAAATATAATATTTAAATAAAAAAACCGGCTTATTATTATATACCCACAAACTCGATCTAGATACTTGAAATTTAGCGCAACAATTCCTTATCCTGCCTCTAAAGGGGTTAAATCAGGAATGAAAGTTTCTGTGGAAGTTCATCTTGGCCAATGGGAAAAAGCCGTGTGGTCACCGCCACATTATGGTTTAAAAATCACAAATAAAAAAAAAAACAAAACAAAAAATGAAAAAAAAAAATAATTAAACGAAATCTCTTTTGTGGACAAATCAAATCTTATGACTACAATTTTTATTAGCATTTATAATTATATTTTAGAGTAGGTACTTACTTTCTTAGTAAACAATGATTCTACTATGTCCCACTTGCCAGATTTGGCGTGAACATTTAGCACCACCCAGTCGTACTGTTGAGGAGTTATCTGAAACAATCACAAAGAAGTTTACAAAAAGCAGGACGCAGTAAAGAAATAGTTGCTTCGAAGCATTTTTTCATATGACTTCTAGACCTCTCGATAGTGCTACTGATGAGCACAATCTTGGATTCGATTCCCAGATCGGGCAAAGTGTTTCCTTCAGGAATTTCTCAGTAACAGCCCGGTTAGGATTTGTGCCCAGTTGATGGCAATTGGCTCGCCCCTATTACGTAAATGGACTGAAACATAACTGTCGGAATCTGGGTGTACTTTGGTATAGTTCAGCCTAAGCCTTCGAAGATACAATTTTTACTAGATGGAAGAGACACCGACGTTAAAACGTTAACCACGTATTCAGTACAAAATTCTGAAACACAAATATAAATTTTTATTTATTTTATTTATTTATTTATTTGCGTTCTACAAGGTAAAAACATGGTGTTTTACAAAAGGCTTAAAGCTAAGAGCCGTTGTAGACCCCGTCGGGGCACAGCAAAATTTTGTGTAATTTGTACAATCTTAAACTTAAAATTAAAATATACTTGAAACCAAACAATCACATTCGCGATGAAAAAAAAAAATCATCGGTAATAAAAAAATCAGCTGTTCCATACATTTGGACCGTGTAGGCATAGCATCTGCTGTCTCATACATTTTTGTTTTGTAGGAAACAGCTGTTGTTTTTAAAAATCGATAAATAAAATTCTCGTTGGTCAGAATGTTGTACTGAATACGTGGTAGGTAACAGTAGCGAAGGGTCAATTTTTGTAAGAGGTAAGCCGGAATACGTATCTTTAATGTGATTATATTATTTGTCTATAAAATACTGACTGTGCCAGTTTTCGGAGCCGGCAGGAATCGAGTTGTATGGAACCTTCGCCACTGGTAGGTAACCGTTTTAGCGTCAGAGCCCGTTTTTTTTTTTTTTTGGATGTGAAATCATCAAATGGCCCCCCACTCTGGGCGGAGCGGAAGGGAGTGTCAGACTTGTACTGACTAAAACCCATCCATGTTCCTTCATTGCCCTTTGTGTTCCAGGGCCACGGTATCTCTTTCGAACAGTCCCGCAGCCCTGGCAGAGCATCAGTGCCCCTTACACTCTGTATATTATTTAATGGATAGGTTATTTGGTGAGACGTGGGTGTACGCGTGATGTTACGTCATTATTACATTTTACCTGATGTCGTTGGCACAGCGTAAGGGGTGACATCACGTTGCCGGCGCCCTCGTTCCAGTGGTTCGTACAGTTGTGAGCTAGCCACTGTATCACCGATTTGTAGCTTAGATCAGGTTTGTTTACGTGTTTCTGCCATTCTGTTAATAGATACTAAAATTAATAATAGACCCCAATATATTGCGCGCGAACTAACTTGCTGCGCGAGGCGCCGCTCACGAGCGCGCTCCGCACTTTCAACCTTATTGCTGAGGACTTAGACTTATTCTGTTTAATTGACTAATTTGCTATGCTAATAAATAACTGTTTAAATTTTAAGTAGTAAATAAATAAATATTGGAGTCGGCTTCCAGTCTTACCGGATGCAGCCGAATGCTAGTATTTTTCATTGAATGACCGACTATTTCGAAGACTATGACGATACCTCTTGGTATGATTGGTTGTCCGGCTTTCGGGCCACTGACTACCTTTAATGACTGTCAAAGATCTACAAATGACAGCCGGGACCAACGGCGTAACGTGCTTGAAGCACGGAGGAAACTCGGAAGGTAATAATGATCAGTCATCCACAGACCAACCTTGGCAAACGCGACTTAATTCTGAAGATAGCCCTGTGCGGCTGTTAATAACCTATAAAGGGTGTAAAGGACACCCCTCGGCAGACTAATAGGGTGAAATCTTATATCATACTAAGATGATCGGTAAAATGCACGTAGAGAACGGCAAGCGCAACGACAAGTTCGATGATCTCTCTAGCTAGGCAGGAAGTGAACAGCTGATTTCACGCGTCGTTCGTTAGAGTACTTCAACATCCATTATTGGATTTATAAATTTTAGCCGTATTATTTACATAAATGGAGTTCTACGTACAGAGAATATAATTTTACATTGAAATAAAGGAATAGTATACCTTAAAAACGATAAAAAAATGAAAACTTTCCTGAGCAAAATTCCGGTGGAATATGATTTAAAATAAGGAGCTGAATACACCATGTCGGTTTGCGAAAGGCACTATATGTATAACATTACCTAACAACTTTACATAGTCAGCAATCATCTTAGCCTGGTGTTGGTCCACCCCAGGTTGGTTGAAATGGTTGGCCAACAAATTGGTCAGCTTCCTCAACAGAGCATCTATGTTGTTGCCTTGAGTCTTCACAGCGTGTTGGTATTGATACATCTTGAACAAAATGAATATTTTAATTATTCTTGGCAGTTATTCTCCATGCGCAGCCTTAAGGGCAACTATTCTCACTTTCTGAATGACTTATTCGTTAACAGTTCAAAAATGCAGCTCAGAAATAGTTTAATTGAAATTAATAGTTTATTTAAGGACAAACTGCCAGGGTGGCCCGCAAAATTCAAATTTTCTTACGTTTTTTGCAATTTGCAGGTCAGTGACCGGTTGTATATTGATTATAAAATGTCTTACGACCGTAATACATATGGCTTTAGTAAGTTATCTTTAAAATGATCAACACAAATGTTCAATATAAAGCCTGATACTGACCTGAAAATTGCAGGCAATCCTGGCGCTTTCACCTTGGAAATAGATATTTATATAATTTATATTTTATATTTAGAGGATTTTTTACTTACAGCTGCCTCTGGACTGTGACCCAACATTCTGTAAACATAAACATATTAGTATGGAAACGTTCCATTAATGTATTACAAAATAAATAAGTCTTCGTGTAGTTAGCAAAGGCTTATTACTAGGGCACGCCACCATAGTGGCGATAAGTCCCCTCTTTGAGGAGTGGCTAGAGAGGCGCCACGGCGCCCTCACCTACCGCCTGACGCAGGTCCTCACCGGTCACGGTTGTTTCGGGAGGTTCCTGCACCGAATCGGGCGGGAGGAAACGCCCGGGTGTTTCCACTGCGAGGATCGTCCGGAGGACACGGTGGAACACACCGTGGAGGTCTGCCCCGCTTGGGCGGAGCACCGCCGTGTCCTCGTAGCGGCGATTGGCGGCGGCGATCTCTCGCGTCAGGCCTTGGTTCAAGCCATGGTCCGGAGCGAGAGGGAATGGGAAGCCGTCACCTCCTTCTGCGAAGCAGTCATGCTAGTGAAGGAGGTGGCGGGACGTGAGAGGGAAAGAACCTCACGTCCCAGTCGCCGCGGGAGACGCCCTGGGCGTTGGGGGTCACGTGGTGGCTCCCGGCCACCGTAGGCGCGGGCCTGTGGACGGCGAGTTATGGGCCAGCTCGCCGTCCGGCCGTCTTATGACGACAGGCCGTGTCGACGGCGCGTTCGTGTTCCACGCGCGCCTCAAAGAGATGTCAGCAAATAAGTAGGGGTCCGCAAGGGCCGATGCCTGCCAGGGCTGCGGGACTGTTCGAAAGAGATACCGTGGCCCTGGAACACAAAGGGCAAAGAAGGAACATGGATGGGTTTTAGTCAGTACAAGTCTGACACTCCCTTCCGCTCCGCCCAGAGTGGGGGGGGTCATTTGATGATTTCCCATCCGGAAAAAAAAAAAAAAAAAAAAAAAAAAGGCTCATTACTAGAGATCTTAGTGAAGCATCTGGTCTAGGGAAGTCAGTACAACTTATAATCACCATACCTACAGTAGTAGTTTCCTCCTGAATGCAGGTTGAAAACCGGTACTTAAGGCCCTTCAGAAGCTGTTTGATTCCGTCATACTCGAGGGGAAAACGCCGCAGGCATGGTGCAGGGGTGTGGTGGTACTCTTTTGCAAAAAGGGCGACAATGCCCGGCTGAAGTACTATAGGCCCACCTCACTTCTAAGCTATGTCTACAAGTTGTTTTCAAGAGTCATCACGAATCGTCTCGTTCGCAGGTTTGACGATTTTCAGCCTGCCGAACAAGCCGGATTCCGAAAAGGCTTTAGCACCGTAGACCACATACATACGCTGCGGCAGGTTATACAGAAGACCGAAGAGTATAACCAGCCTCTCTATTTAGCGTTGTGGACTACTAGAAAGCCTTCGATTCGATCAAGACTTGGGCTGTACTGCGGTCTCTCCAAAGGTGCCAAATTGACTATCGGTACTTTGAGGTGTTGAAGTGTTTGTACAAAAACGCCACCATATCAGTCCGACTTCAGGACCAGACTTCGGAACCTATCCTTCTGCAGCGAGGTGTGAGACAGGGAGACATCATATATCCGAAACTGTTCACCGCTGCACTGGAGGATGTCTTCAAGGTTCTGGACTGGAGAGGGCTAGGCATCAACGTCAATGGCGAGTACATCTCTCACCTTCGGTTTGCAGACGATATAGTGGTCATGGCTGAGACCATGGAGGACCTCAGTATAATGCTCGATGACCTCAGAAGAGCTTCCGAAAAAGTGGGTCTTAAAATGAACATCGACAAAACCAAAGTCATGTTGAATGCCCATGTAACACCCACTCCTATCAAGATCGGAGACTCTACACTCGAAGTTGTAGACGATTATGTCTACCTGGGACAAACGATCCAGTTAGGTAGGTCTAACTTCGAGAAAGAGGTAAATCGTCGAAGCCGACTCGGCTGGGCAGCGTTCGGGAAGTTGCGTGGTATCTTCTCGTCCAACTTACCGCAATATCTCAAGACGAAAGTCTATGACCAGTGTTTGTTGCAAGTGATTACATACGGGACCGAAAAGTGGTCGCTCACAATGGGCCTCATCAGAAGGTTTAAAGTCACCCAAAGGGCAATGGAGAGGGCTATGCTCGGAGTTTCTTTGCGTGATCAAATCAGAAATGAGGAAATCCGCAAGAGAACCAAGGTTACCGACGTAGCCCGAAGAATAGCCAAACTTAAGTGGCAGTGGGCAGGGCACATTGCTCGCAGAACGGATAGCCGATGGGGCCGGAAAGTTCTAGAGTGGCGACCGCGAACTGGAAGACGTTGCGTTGGAAGGCCTCCCACTAGGTGGACCTGGTAAAGGTTGCAGGGATCCGCTGGATGCGAGACGCACGGGACCGGTCAACGTGGCGACACTTGGGGGAGGCCTATGTCCAGCAGTGGACGTCTTTCGGCTGAAATGAATGAATGAATGAATGACCTACAGTAGGCGCGCGAGTTGATTGCATACCTGTCCGGAACCTACACCAATGCAGTCGAGGTGGCAGAGATCTGGCCGAGGCTAATTTTACTATAGCTAAGACGACCTCCCCGCGACTATCGCGCCCCGCGCCTCTCTCGCCCGCAGCGAATTGTTGTCCTTAAATTTATCGCACGCTTTCGCATTCCTAAGGTCTGCATTCAACTCCCGTGCCACAGTAGTTCTAACCCGTTTTTTATGAGTTGAAACATCCTCATGGATACCCTCCGTCCGGGGCGAGCGGAGATTTATGTCGGACTCTAACCGACTTAAAAATCCACTGTTCCTGTTCCATGTGCCAGGGCGGGAGATACCAGTACATTCGCGCGCACTCGTAACTGGTATAAGCTCGCCGTTCCCGGCGGGCCCTATCACGCGCGTGCAGCCTATCCAGCAACCGCACGTTCTCCATGAAGGCGCGCAGGAACCACTGCGTGCCAGCTCTTTGGGCCTGGCTGGTCGGGCGACGACTCAACCGTCAGTTCTCTCCTTATGGTAGCCGGAGATAGTAGTTCTACCCCAATGCAATTGCTGTGGTCTATACCTTGTAAAATTGCCCTAATATCTCTTGTCACACATAACATTAACATAAATATTTAGGTATACAAGAAATATTTTACCAGTTTTGTTTCAACAGACTTTCAGCAGCCGCCTGTACTTATTTACCTAAAAAAAAATTCAGACGAATTCATAACCTCCCCCTTTTGGAAGTCGGTCATAAAAAACAAATGACTTACGTCAGCAAATCAGTGAGTTCAGTGATCTTCCCCTCATTATGTAAGAACGCAATGTAATGGTTGAGGGCCACAGGTCTTGAGGATAGCAGCTCGTAGACTAACTTCTTGTTTAACGTCTGGATCAGGAAGAGAACCACCTGGAAAAGAGAGCAAAGAGAAAAAAAAAAATAACAAGTATCGTCGATAAAGGGACTGTTTCTTAATTTTAGACAAGCTAAAAAAGCAAGCGAAGCAAGCAAGCAAGAAAAGCAAGCAAGCAAAAGAAGAAGAAGCAAGAAAAAGAAGGAGAAGCAACTGAAGCTTCTTTTGGGTGGCGAACTTAGGGTTGAGTCGTGACCAGCCAGGCTCAAAGAGGTAGCGCGCAGTGATTCCTGCAAGTCTTCATGGAGAACGTCAACATCTTCTTCTTGCCCTTGTCCCATGTTACTTGGGGTCGGCGCAACATGTTATTTTCTTCCATTCTCCTCTGTGAATCGTCACGCTATCATTTACTCCTTTTTCCTTCATATCATTCCTCACACAATCCATCCATCTTTTCTTTAGTCTTCCTCTCCCTCTGGATCCATCAACATTTATATTCATTGCTCTTTTGGCGCAGCAGTGAGACACGCAATATTATCTCCTTTTTTTATTGTATAAATTTAAGATTTTTAATTTTTAATATATATTTTTTTGTGCTTGTTGTGTGCACTTGTGGCATGGGCCAAATAAATATGTTTTCTTTCTTTCTTTCTTTTAGTCAAATGTGATTCATCCCCTCCTCATCACATGTCCATACTAACTTTTTTTTATCCTGGCAGTATGCTGTCATGGGATTATATTGGACCACTGCCTTTTGCCTTGCCGGCCACTGAAAAAACTCTGTAGCCAGCAAAAACAATATTAATGAACTCAAAACTCACAGTTAGCACAGCATTGCCATCCCCAATAGCCAGGGCTCCATCCAACAGTTCAGTTTTACTCTTCATGCTGCGGTGAACATGCAAGGAACAACTCCGGCCAAGAGTCAGTCTCTGTAGAGTCATGGCAACTGTCTCCTCTATTTCCTGCTTGGTTTCCTTTGAAGGGTCTTTCCCAGATTGAGCTAGGAGGACTGGAAATGAGAGAAAGGACAATGGTAAGTGCCTAGTAATCTACGAAATAAAAATCTTAAGCCATAGTCCAGAAGTTAGAAATTTTAAATCACGAGAAAAAGTGTTCACTACTGAGGAAGAATTTTTCATCATCTCTTCAATTTTGTTGACATATTTCATTGGAAGTATTTTGGACACACCAACTAACATACTCAATAAGGTTTGTGTCCTAATAGATTGGAATTTACAATGAAATCAGAGTGTAAACTTGATAATAAATAGCGTATATAGCAGCAGCCTATAGTGTTCCCACTGCTGGGACACTTGCCTCCTCTGAGAGGGAATTGGCTATAATCCACCACGCAGGCCCAGAGCGGGTTGGTTGATGTCACATGTCTTCGAATTTTAGGTTCTAGGACATGCCGGTTTCCTCACGATATTTTTCTTCACTGTTTTGAGAGCAGTGGTGATGAAATAAATTACACAAAGTAATGCGCATGCCTGGGTTCGAACCCACGACTTACTGCTCGTAAGTCGGGGCCGCCACCGCTGGGCCACCGCTGGTCGCCAAAGATAAACAGAGTAACTAGAAAACAGGACATTCTCAGTTGTGTGACAACTGAGGTTTGATTTTTTTTGTTCTTCCCATTGCATATATAGGCACTCCAAATCTCATACGGCTTCTTTGACCGCTGACCCATTGTCTCAAGTGTTCACAGCACATTTTACAATCAATTTGAGGTATCCACGGCTTGTTGTTCATCCGCAATTTTTGACTTAAAGTAAGAAAAATAAGAACTTTTTATAAAATCTGATATTGGGTTCCTATACTTTTTAACTGTGTATTAACCAAAAATGTAACAAAACTCAATGAGACAACTTCTTCGCAATGAAGACAATGATATGAAAATCAATTATTATTTTTTTATAGAAATGGACAGATAAGTTAGCAAACCGAGGGCATGAAAGTACTGATTAAAGCCAATATTAAAAACTGAGGGTACATCCAAAACTACATGTAGGAAAAAAAAGTATTTTTAGTGTTACCAATGGACACCTAATAAGAACCATTAACAATATCTCTGCACCATTTTTTTTTATTTTATGTTTTGACGATGAGTGATTATCATCATTGGGCAATATTACCGGTTAAGCAAGCGTAAGGTAGGACACCCTTAGGCTAGGTAGAGCGACAATCTCTGCCGGGTAGCAACTGCCCCTGCAGCATGACCACCAGACAAGGATTTCTTTGACGAAAGAATCGACAAAATGACAGATAGTGCAAAGAAATCTGTCATTGTGTCGACACAAAAATCAAGTTGCCAAGTCCAGCAGTGCACTGTTGTAGGGTGATGATCAATGATTGATGGTGAGCCGATTAGAAACTTACTTAGATCTAATACTTTAGAAGACACAAGACTATTGAGTGGTACAGCAGCTGACTTGACAGTAGTAATGCTAAGATTACTGAAAATGCTCTCTTCATTCTGTCCAGATGACTTCTGACCGATGGCCAGGATCTCTTGCGTTGATAACTGAAAGTAAGTAATTAAACCAGTGAATAATAATGACCTGGCAGTATGAGGTATCTTATAGATCTAGGAGGATTGTGGTTGACCTGAATTTAAGTAAAAACACTTAGATTTATTTTATCATGCCCTTAATTCTTTAGTTAAGACTTTTTTTTGTTGTACAGCAATAACGTACTGGCATCAATCCTACTAACTTTTACTATTAACATTCAACCAACAGAGATAGTTTGATAACGAAATTAACAATTACGAAAAGATTCATCATAAATTAAATAAACGTACCACATCATCATCAAAACTGAAAGCTTTGGCCTTTGTTTCACTTGTATTCCAATAGTCGTCGTCTTCCATTGTCACTAAATAGGTATTTTTCAGTAATTTCTTATAGCAATTTGTAAACAAATAAGTTTTGTGTTGTAGTTGTCAATGTCAAAGGAAAATAAGTCAATGACATTGACAGCTTACGTTTCGTTAATTACTTTGCGTTGCAGAAAAATACAAAATAACTCGCCATTTCTTTGGATGAAAGAAAGGGGAAATCTAGATTCTTTAAAATGACACTCGGTTGATGACAATTGGCTCGCTATTAAGTAAACGTATAACGAAAATGTCGAATTAAGGGTGTACCTACTATTGGGTAGTATATCTACCTACACGTTAGCCCAACAGAACTCTTTTACGTCATTTGCTGAATCTGCTCGGCTGCAGCTGGCATCGTCTACGAACACGAGAACTCTCGTTAGGTACTAGTATTTGGCTAAACTCCATGGCTGTCGTTCACCTAACCCATTCTGCATGAATAAACATGGCGCAGACTAAATCGGCGAATGTGGGAGTGCCTACGTAAAATACAGGCGCGGATTAGTTGGACTTAGGTAAAACCTGGTAAAAGTGAATCATCTGCACCAAACCCATCCATTTGATTTGAGTTTGTAACTTATTTGTAACAAATAAGATAACTTCCGTCACTGATAAAACTAAAATTTAAAACACATAAGAGAAAAATGACTTTATTTTCTACTCTTTAAAGTTTAATTCAATTCAAATCAGTTTCAATTGAGTCAATGACGATGATTCTTGACTTTGGAAATTGTTTCAAGTGGGATTATATTTGAGAGACTGACTAACCAAACTTTGTTGTCTCAACGGGGGAAACCAGTTTATATCTATGGATAAGATATTTTATCTTGAAACCGGAACACGATGCACTGAACGTAAGGTTAATCGAACCTTGGATTTTTTTAATAATACAAACTTAAAATCATTTCATTTGTATAGAAGCTTGCCCCAACATGGTCCGGAGATAGCTAGGCAGATGATAAAACATGAAAGGAATGTATAAAACTCATAAGTGAACAGCTCACCTGGAAAAAATCTGTTAAAAGTTTTAATATAACTTTTAACTGCTTTTTTCCAGGTGAGATTTTACAAAGCAATTATATTATAATAGCCTTGTAAAATCAAAATCAAAATATTTTATTTCACATAGACCTCAATGGGCACTTATAAAACGTCAACAAAAAGGTGCACGGTTCGGGTTGGTCGTTTCCTATGGAGAAGAACCGGCAAGAAACTCCATGGTTACTCTTTTCAAATCATTTCGTATTACAATTATCATGGATACAGCATTTGTACTTAAGAATGAGGGAACAGCGTAGGCCCGGCAATAAGTCGTTGCTTTCTACACAAAAAATATAGAACAAAATAAAAAGTTAACAAGCAGCTGTGAATCTACAAAGCCTACAATGTTTACACATTCACATACAATCGATAAAAAGAATCTATACAAAGGTAAGAAAATATTGTAAAACGCTGAATTAAACAAGTGACACAAATACTGTTATCAGTGCTGTAACTAATCTGAGCAAAAGATTTACAAATTATTTGAAAACTATTGTTAAAATCTGATTCCAAAGAAGCGAAAAAATGAGGTCGGGAATAGTTAGAGACATCCACATATTTGTGCCGTTTATGAGCTACCTGGGAAGCCGCATGCGCAGAAGGAACTAAAGCCAAACTTCTTTATCTTCAACGTAGTCCTTGATTTTGTAATATGCTTTTTTAATAAGGACATAGTTGGATAGTTTTTGAATTTTCCATCGGTCAGTTCTATAACTGACTTTGGCAACTTGTTCTAAAAGCGTATACTGTTTATAAGAAAAGACTTGCTAGTTTTAGTTAATCTGAATTTAGGTATTACAATTTCGTGTTTACTGCGTATATTTATATTATGAAAGTCGCTTCTAGTTTTGAAAAGCCCTCGATTTTTGCGGACATATAAAATACATTCTAAGATATAAAGTGAAGGCAGGGTCAGTATATCAATCTCTTTAAATTTTTCTCTGAGGGACTCGCGAGGACCCATTTAATAGATCGCACGGACTGCCCTCTTTTGTAGAATGAAAATTGAGTCAACGTCTGCTGCTGATCCCCACAGCAGAATGCCATAGGACATAATACTGTGGAAATAAGCATAGTATATTAGCCTAGCTGTAGCCACATCAGTTAACTGCCTTATTTTTCTTACTGCATATGCAGCTGAGCTTAACCTACCCGAAAGAGTTCTAATGTGCGCGCACCACTGCAATTTTGAATTAATAGTAATCCCTAAGAATACAGTTTCCGCTATAACATCAAGTTTTTTGCCGTCAAGATTTAAATTCAGATACCGTTGTGGTACATTCGGTAAAGAGAACTTCAGACATTTTGTTTTGTTCACATTCAGTAAAAGATTGTTAGCTGCGAACCATTTCGAGAGAACGGTTAGACTTTCGTTGACATTCGTATCTTTTCTATCTATTTTAAAAATTAGCGAAGTGTTATCAGCAAATAGAATTATATCCGATAATTTGGCCATCATATAAGGGATATCATTGATGTAAACAAGACATAGGAATGGACCGAGAATTGAACCTTGGGGCACGCCCATCTTGACTAGAGACCCGGAGGACGTCGCCCTATTTACATTTACTATTTGCTGCCTGTTATATAAATAAGAAAGAACAAGATTAGCACCTTGTCCACGAATTCCGTAATGGTGTAATTTACAGATCAGTGTGTTGTGGTCGATGCAGTCAAACGCTTTTGAGAGATCACAGAAAATGCCAATGGCACCCTGGGATTTCTCCCAAGATTCCAAAATGTGACTGATGAGTTTTACTCCCGCGTCCGTTGTCAACCTACTCTTCGTGAAACCAAACTGTTGTCTATGCAGAATCCCATTTGAGTTGAAGTCAACATCTGGTCCAGCATGATTTTTTCATAGATTTTACTCATTGCTGGAAGCAGAGATATTTCTATAATTTGAAGGATTACTCTTACAACCCGATTTGAATATTGGTACTACTTTACTATGTTTCATCAGATCAGGAAACTTGCCGCTGTCCATCATCATCATCATCATCATTTCAGCCGAAAGACGTCCACTGCTGGACATAGGCCTCCCGCAAGTGTCGCCACATTGACCGATCCCGTGCGTCTCGCATCCAGCGGATCCCCACAACCTTTACCAGGTCATCGGTCCACCTAGTGGGAGGCCTTCCAACGCAACGTCTTCCAGTTCGCGGTCGCCACTCCAGAACTTTCCGGGACCATCGGCCATCCGTTCTGCGAGCAATATGCCCTGCCCACTGCCACGTAAGTTTGTCCAAACATTGATTGAATATGCCTGTTAGGACAGGAGCGATTGAGTCAAAAAAACAAACAAAGTGTAAACACTCCAGTCCTACTAATATTATAAATGCGAAAGTTTGTGAGGATGGATGTTTGTTACTCTTTCACGCAAAAACTACTGAACAGTTTTGGATGAAATTTTGCACACAGATAGTTTATAACCTGGATTAACACATAGGCTTACTTTTTATCCCGTGGGGCAATTATCGAACTCCACGCGGGCGAAGCCGCGGGCATGTCCTAAATAACATCAGAGAGGTAACAGTTATCGGAGATTCATGATGAAGGCAAGTCAAGATATTCCTGGTTTTCTTTATCTTTATCTGTTGTCTATCCTATTATCATCTTGATACGACCAATCGATAGTGAATATTGATAGTGGTTCCGTACAACAGAAATCAAAGTGTTTTGATATTAAACTTAGCCTTGACAGTCCACTGCTGGACATAGGCCTATCGCTTCGCGACGAGACCTTTGTTTCTGCTTTCCGCATCCAGAATGACCAAGACTTCTAGTTGATTTCGTCGGTTTACCTGCTGACTGAGGGGAGTCTTACACTACATTTACCGATGCTTTTTCTCCACTCCATTGTTTTGGTTTAACCTACAACCCACTACCAGGTGGTAGGTGATGGTGGTAGAACACCACCACCTACCACCTTTTCGCCTCAGTCACTGGGACGGTGAATGGTAAATGGCAACGCATTTGGCGATGCTTACGAAAATGTAGATCTGTCTACAGGCCTACCATTTTACCGTCACCGTCTTCTTCCTCTTCGTGTCGCTGGCACGACAATAATTGTTTTATTTTGTTAGCCCAGAACTTCGCCACTTCCCCTAGCGCCGTCGGTGGCCGCGCAAAGATCACGACCGCTGCATGTTTTTGGGCTTAGAGGGCCGTCACCTGCTTTTTGCATAGGAAATGCTTGGTCATTATGACTATCAAAAACGCGGTGTTTTCGTAATTCTTATATTTACCGCGTATCCCTAACCACCTATCTAACGTTACATTCATAGTGAAAAATGAGATATAAGGAATAACACCGGGTGTGTGCATCATACTGATATCTCAGTCTATTCAATGCGTTGTGCAAAATAACGGCGTTACCTATTTTATTTTATTTGTAAGAAAAAAATATATAATAATGGGTTCCGGTGTTAATACAAGTATAGGAAAACAATATTTAATATCAGCATGCTGTAAGTACTTTTGTTTTTTATTATAGACATTTCGCCCGACAAAGTGTCAGAGTAGCACGCGAATTTCAAATTGTCTTGTGTTTTTTGCAATTTACGGGTCAGGTTGTATGTTGATGAAAAATGAGTCGCGCAAGTAACACGTATGTAGTTACAGCATTACAGTCATTAAAACCGTCAATACAATCCTCTAAGTTTCTTTTAACCTCATTGAATGACTTTTTCATGAAATATGTAGTTATTGAATGAGGTTACATGAAGTTCGAGGGATGTGTTAATGATTTTAATGATTACAATTGAAATTCGCAAAAAGTATTGGACTTTCAATACGAACAGAAAGTCCAATATTTTTGCGAATTTCAAGAACTCGTAGACCAAAAGTTGTTCAGTTTCATGGTCTGAGAGATCACACGGGAGGTCTTCTTCGTTTCCATACTTCTCTATTACTCGTCATCTAGGCTCTCACCTCCTTTGCTGGTATGGCTATCCATATCATCCACTACTACCACTTTTATGAACACCTTACTATTTTGCGGTTCCAGTATACCTAGGACAGTTTGGTGTGGGCTACACAATGGGATGGACAGCACCGATTCTGCCGAAACTGCAGAATCTGGATGAGACACCCTTGGATAGAGTCATCACTGATCCGGAAGCGGCCTGGATGGCGTCCATTACTTTTATCGGGCTTATTGGAGGTAAAGGATATTCAGCTCAAGTTACAACGAGGGCCATCTGAATATTTTTTCACGATTACAACGATTGTCCATGGAGAAACTTAGTAGCTCGTGGTTAAATAATAACAGCCGCCCGGGTCAATTTTAAGGTTAAGTCGCGCTTGCCTGGGTTATTTCGTGGATGGGTGACCACATATTACATACCAAGTTTCTTCTGTGCCTCGGAAAGCTCGTTAGGCCGTTCATCTCGGCTGTCAATTGTAGATCTTTGACAGTCGTTACAGGTAGTCAGTGGCCCGAAAGTCGAGTCTTAGCAAGGGGAATCGTATTGGTAAAAGACTACGTAGATGATGATCTGTCTGATACAATACATGTTGTTTATCGTGAAGTTAAAAAAATTAATTATAGCATATTTCCTGCTTGATCAATAATAGCCAGAACAATTCTCTTTTCAGGTCCCTACATCTCTGGCTATCTCTGCAACGTGGTAGGCAGAAAGCCATGCCTATACTTTGGTGGTGCCATGTTTGTACAATCATACGTTTTGCTAGCAGTTGCCAAATCTTTGGTTTTAATGTACGTCGCCCGAGTTTTGATTGGTGTTGGAATCGGAACGTTGTTCATCACAAATCTCGTCTATATTGGAGAACTGGCGTGAGTATCAGACATTCAGAATCATAGATTTACAGGGTGTAAAAGGATCCTTCACGAAGCCGTCAACCAAGCATTATGTACATCAAACTAAGTATCTTTACTCGAAAATTATCGCTGGGAATCAACTTCATTTTTTGGGGTGAAAAATCACGTTTTACGGTAGGACTCAATGTAACGCACTCGAAACATTGTGCTGATGGAGGTATTGAATAGTACGGATTTCGCGGAGGTGTTTAAAGTAAAGTTTTTACGTTAAAAATAAGTATTAAAAAAAATAAACTTGAGAAAAAGTTGGAACTTTGACCTCCAATATCTCCGTAACTGGAATATCTGGGAACCACGTAACTACGTTTTTTCCATGTATGGTTCCCAGGTATGGTCTACCATGGATGGGTGACTACCCATTACACACCGAGTTTCCCCCGTGCCTCGGAAAGCACGTTAAACCGTTGGTCTCGGCTGTCAATACTCGTAATCTTTGATAGTCTCTAAGTAGTCGGTGGCCCGAAAGTCTGACAGCCAGTCTTACTAAGGAGTACCGTATTATTCAGTACTAACTGGGTTGTGGAGGTCAGATAGGCAGTTGCTCCATGTAAAATACTGATATTCAGCTGCATCCGGTTTGACTTGAAGCTGACCCTAAAGTAGTTGGGAAAAGGCTAGGCAGATGATGATGATGAACGCTACTGTAGAAACCAATTCTGTAGCCCAGTTCGAGGCCGATTCACTTTAGATTTCCATCGACGGGCTAAGCTAAGACAAAGAAGAAGGAGAGCAACACTAAACAATAGCATATTTTTTTCTTCTTCCAGGTCAACAAGAGTCCGAGGGACACTGCTAACACTGACAGGGTTCTCAAATTCATTGGGTATCCTGGCAGTGTACTCGATAGGACCGTATATATCGTATGCAGCAATCAATTGGATATCCGTTGGTTTAAGCGTTGTGTACCTTAATTCTTTATTCTTTATTGTGCCTGAAACTGCTGTTTATCAAGTTATGAAGGGTAAGTTTTATTTTTATTTTTGGACTTTATGACGATCATGCATGTGATCTCTATGAATCATTCATTAATAATTAATATATTATCATGATCCATCATATCCTCAGCATTGCCAAAAATAATAAAAAAATGGCAATAATTTCTGCTGGCTAGACTTCGGAACTCATTCCCTAACATTGGCACTAACAGTTTTCAAAGCAAAAAACATTGTTAAGCGAATTATCAACTCATTACAGCATCTTACGATTTTGTAGGAATATCTGAGATTTATAGACAGCAAAATAAATAAAAATCTTTTATTTCAGGCAAAAGACAAGAAGCAATGACTATTCTCAGATCACTTGGCAGACAAGACGACATAGATGAGATAGTAGCACAAGCAAATGTAAAGCCAAAACCAAATATGGCACAACTAACTGAAATGTACACGGTCAAGACTAACAGAAAAGCTGCGCTTTTAATAATATCTTTAAATATTCTTGCTCAATTCAGTGGTATGATGATTGTTATCGCCTTCGTTACGGTGATTTTCGATATGACTGGATCAACTATGGAGGCTCATATATCTACTATGATCATCGGTGCTACTCAAGTGTTTGCGTCGATCATTGCTCCTGTACTTGTCGATAGAACTGGAAGAAAGATATTATTGTTGGTATCTTGTGCAGCTTGTTCATTGAGTTTGGTAAGTTATCGTTATTTTTCTTAGCTTTAAAAAATATTCTTCTCTAATGGCTGATACAAACGTTACGAAAAATCATCAAAAAATCATAAAATACTGTACTACCTTCATTATTGCCTAATTCTTTAAACTGATTATCTCTGCCTGTTGCTCTAGTCGTCACAAGTGCAACAGCTGAGCATGAGCTCCTGGGTTTGGATTCCCGGGTCGGGGAAAGTGTTATTTCGTTTTTCCATCAGCAATTTCTCAGAAGCAGCCAGGGAGTCTGGATTTTTGCCTGGTTGATGGCAATAGGCTCGCCCCCTATAACATGGGACTTAAACAAAACTAGGGAAAAGATTTATAATATGTTTTTTTTCTGACAACTTTATTATAATTTTTCAGTTTGCCCTTGGGACGTATTTCTATTTGTACAATTCTGGTCACCCACTAGCTGACGATTTGCAATGGCTTTCGCTAGTATCTGTGATGGTGTTCTGCGTAGCTTATTACAGTGGTAAGTTTATTTTGTCTTCTCTTATGATTTTGTCATTGAAACTGAGGCAATTGAGGGAAATTGGTTATATCAATAACCAATTTTAAAATACTAATGGTACCGGCTAAATCCAATTTCAGGCCAAACTAGTTTTTACTATTTCAAATACCGGCCAAACCTAACTTTGTTCGTGTATGTGAGTATAAAAGTAGGTACGTAAAACGCTCACACGATAGAGGAGAAATTTCAGTGTGGGGCGACGTTTAAAACAATAAATATGGGATAGTATGAATAGAAAGAGCTGGCTGATGCTAATATGACGATTAACAGAAAAGTATGGAAGAAGAAAACATGCTACGCTGATCGTCAATTGGGATAAGGACAGGAGAATGATGAATAATGATGATGCCACCCTGGCCCAGTGCGATGAAATAGATGATGTCTGTCTTCAAATAATTGGTTCAAGGACACGCCGACTTCTTCAACCGTTTTGAGACTTTACAGCCACAAAATAATGTGTCCCATTTCTTTCTCCTTCAGGCATGGGTATCATCCCCGTCACATTCATCGGAGAAATGTTCACGGACACCTGCAGAGGTTTCGGTGGCACATTCACTGTCACCATCGGCTGGCTGTTCGGCTTCGGAGTCTCAACAGCGTTCGGTTACATGTTACCAGCATGGGGACCTAGTATCATATTCTGGATGTTTTCCAGTGCCTGCACTTTTGCGTTCTTCTTTACTATCATTTTTGTGCCTGAGACAAAGGGGAAGAGTCTTTTGGAAATTCAAGAGCTCTTGAGTAAGTGAACGGCTGTGAGTCTGTTATATTATTATTAAATGTTTCTATTTACTGATGTGTTTCTTCTTGAACCTATTCTAGTACAAGAAACAGAATGTATGACCAAAGGACAAATAATGTACAGGGTGTACCAGATTAAACGCATGATCTCCCGTGTGGTGACTGAGACCATGAAACTGAACCACTTTTGTTCTATGACTTTTGAAAATTCATAACTTTATTTTTTGGCTTTCCCATAATGATGATCAGCTGATTGCGTCCATTCCTATCGATAGATAGATAGGAATGGACGCAATCAGCTGATCTGGATCTGGATCGATCCAGCTTTTTTGCGAATTTCAAGAAAACGTAGAACAATATTTGTTCAGTCCGAGACGTCGTGCAAGACCTCTCGCGTGATGTCTTGGACCATAATCCAAGACATCTCGCGAGAGACGACTTTTTTTTTTTTTTTTTTTCCGTATGGGAAATCATCAAATGACCACTCTGGGCTGAGCGGAGGGGAGTGTCAGACTTGTACTGACTAAAACCCATCCATGTTCCTTCTTTGCCCTTTATGTTCCAGGGCCACGGTATCTCTTTCGAACAGTCCCGCAGCCCTGGCAGGCATCGGCCCATGCGGACCCCTACTTGATTGCTGACATCTCTTTGAGGCGCGCGTGGAACACGAACGCGCCGTCGACACGGCCTGTCGTCATAAGACGGCCGGACGGCGAGCTAGCCCATAACTAGCCGTCCACAGGCCAGCGCCTACGGTGGTCGGAAGACACCACGTGACCCCTGACGCCCAGGGCGTCTCCCGCGGCGGCTGGGACGTGAGGTTCTTTCTCTCTCACGTCCTGCCACCTCCTTCACTAACATGACTGCTTCGCAGAAGGAGGTGACGGCTTCCCATTCCCTCTCGCTCCGGACCATGGCTTGAACCAAGGCCGGACGCGAGAGATCGCCGCCGCCAATCGCCGCTATGAGGACACGGCGGTGCTCCGCCCAAGCTGGGCAGACCTCCACGGTGTGTTCCACCGTGTCCTCCGGACGATCCTCGCAGTGGAAACACCCGGGCGTTTCCTCCCGCCCGATTCGGTGCAGGAACCTCCCGAAACAACCGTGTCCGGTGAGGACCTGCGTCAGGCGGTAGGTGAGGGCGCCGTGGCGCCTCTCTAGCCACTCCTCAAAGAGGGGACTTATCGCCACTATGGTGGCGTGCACTGCACGGGGTTGCGACAGTCGCTCTCTCCATGTCGCCATGAGATCACGCTGGAGGTGATGATGATGCCGCTGAGCGGCAATTTGTCGCGGCAGCGGAGTTTCCCCCCGACATAGTGCTTCCGCGCGCCATTCATGCAGGCGCGCGAGGACTATCGCCTCCAGATCCCATGGCGGCAATCCGGCAAGGAGGCTAGCCGCCTCGCCGGAGATCGTGCGGTACCCCCGGATTAGCCTTATGGCTATCACCTTTTGGGGCGCGTTCAGGTAGTGGGCGGCTTGCCGCCTCAAAGAACGCGCCCACACCGGGGCCCCGTAAAGGGCCATGGACCGCACGACCCCCCCGTAAAGCTTCCGGCTGGAGGCGTTTGGACCCCTCAGGTTGGGCAAGAGCCGCTTGAAGGCAGCCCCTGTTCGTTCCACTTTGGGAGCCAAACGTCGGAAGTGCTCCACGAAGTTCCACCGGCTGTCGAGGACGAGTCCTAGGCACTTCAACGTCGACCCGACGCCGATGGAAACCCCTCCTGCCATCAGTAGGGATCCCGACGGTGGCGCATTCCGAGGCCCAAGAAATCACATGGCCTCGGACTTGTGCAATGCCACCTCGAGACCCAATTGCCAGATCCTCTCCACAACTATCGTAACCCCGCGTGTCATGTTTTCGGCCGCCGCCTCGTGCGACCTCCCTTGTGCCAGTACCAGCGTGTCGTCAGCGTAGCAAACTACAGTGACGCCAGTAGGGAGGTCGGCGCGCAGCACCCAGTCGTAACCGATGTTCCACAAGGCCGGCCCCAGAACCGAACCCTGTGGAACACCGCACGACATCTCTCGCCGGTTCCATTCTCCGCTCCGATTGGGGTAGATGACAGCCCTATCCGTCAGGTAGTCCTTGACCACACGACGAAGGTAGGTCGGCACCCCGTGATACCGGAGTGCCTCCGCAATGCAGCTCCAGGGCATGGAGTTGAAGGCGTTGGCGATGTCATGAGACACCGCCAAGACAACCCCACCCCGGGACACCGCGTCCCCCGTCGTGAGGGCTCTCACGCGCATGATGGCGTCCACCGTCGAGCGCCCCTTGCGGAAACCAAACTGGGTTTCCGCAAGATCCGGCCCCATCCCTGCAAGGTGCCCGGCGAGGCGGTTGGCAATGACTCTTTCAAAGAGCTTGCCCACCTCGTCGAGCAACACGATGGGCCGGTATGCGGACGGAGAGTCCGCAGGGCGCCCTGGCTTCCGGATGAGGACCAGCTTCCCGTCTTCCAACGAAGCGGGAACTGGCCTCTCTCCAAGCATGCGCTTAGGAGCCCTTCCAGTCGGGGCCCGAGAGCCTCAGAGGCCAGGACCCAGGCTTTGCCAGGCAAGCCATCGGGTCCCGGGGCGGTATTTCTGGCTTTCAGCCTGCGTACCGCCACTCTCAGGTCTACCCCAGTCACCTCCGGAACGTCATCGTCGTCATCGGTGTGGTCCGCTTCCAGCACCGCACGCGGAGCCATAGGCGGGGGAGGATGCTGCCCTCGCAAAGGGAACAGAACGCTCACCACGTCCTCCACGAGCTCAGGCCGGAGACTCTGCGTTAGCGGGGGGGCCCGGGTGCGGAGTTTGTCCCGCACCATCTTGTAAGGGCGCCCCCACGGATCTCCGTTCAGAGACTCCAGCATCTCCTCGCGGGCCAAATGCTTGGCCCGCCGGACAGCCTCTTGGAGGGCGGTCTTTGCCGCTCTGTACCTCTCGTACAGCTCCGCCTCAATGGCTGCCGCATCAGAAGGGCGGATGCGGAGCCTGCGATGCCTGGCGTACAGGTGCCGCGCGGCAACGCACGCCTCGCGCAGAGACGTCAGTTCTTGCGACCACCAGTACACCTGACGCCGGGCGCTTCCTGGCCGAACTCGGGGCATTGCCACGTCGCAAATCTCGGACATGGCCTCCCGGAACCAACCCGCCTCGTTGTTGATGACACCCAGGCCTGCACGATTGAGGCTTCCAGTAGGAGCTCCCGGTCCAGCTGCTTCAGCGCCCATCGCGGACCACTCGGGGCCTGTAGGACCGGTGCGCTTGAGGTCTGAGTGGAGACGTCGAACCGGATGTACCGGTGGTCGGAATAGGTCTCCACCCCCCCCATGACGCGCCAGTCGACGACACGCGGTGACATAGCGGGGCTAGCGAACGAGATGTCCACCACCGACTCGCCCCACATCCGCACGCACGTGGGGACAGAACCCCGATTTAGGACGACTAGACCTGTCTCCAGAGCCTCCACCATCCTACCCCGCACGTTACACGGACGAGAACCCCAGCCAAGTTCTTGGCATTGAAGTCCCCGAGTACAAGTATGGGGAGGGAATGGCTTCCGATGACGACACTCAACTCCGTGAGGGAGTTGTGGAACTCGGCGAGAGTTCGGCTCGGGGAGAAGTAGACTCCCACTACAACGATCTCCCCAAACCGTGCTGCTACGCACCCCTGACCCTTCCTGACACTCTCAAGGGTCGGGGTACCGGCGGCGGCCGACGCAGCGAGAGACGTCTTGCGTTTATTATGTTACACCTTGTATTAAAGTTATAATAAATCAGTCTACCATACTTTAGTATATTTTTTTATATTAAATGGGCCTACTCTTGACCTAAATATTGTCCTTCAGACTAATAATCGATGTCAATGTAATTGTAAGTGCCCATTGGTTTCATTGCCCGATGAAACGGCAATATGACCAAAAGGACCGGACCAAAAGCTTAACGTGTTTTCCAACCTACGAGGGTATCTCAGCGTAAACTTCCAACGACTGGATTGCTACTGAGGAATTCATAATGACTGTCAGACTTGGGAATCGAAATCAAGATAATATAACATCACGAATGTAATCACAGAGACAGAGATGTACCTAATAGTACACCCACATTTCGTTAGTTATGTTTAAGTCCCATGTAACAGAGGGCGAGCCTATTGCCATCTACCGGGCACAAATCCAGATTCCGTGACTGCTACTACCTCGTTGATCTAGTGGCTGCAAGCGCGACTGCTGAGCAAGAGGTCTTGGGTTCGATTCCCAGGTCGGGCAAAAGTGTTATTGGGTTTTTCCACCAGGTACTTCTCAGTAACCGGTCAGCAGCTGAATACCAGTATTCTACATGGAGCGACTGAAAGATCTACAAATGACAGCCGGGTCCAACGGTTTAACGTGCTTTCCGAGGCAAACTTTCAAACTCGGTATGTTTTGAGTGGTCACCTATCGAAGTGCGGCTTAAGCGGCTGTTATTATTTAGCCACGAGCTCCTCCTTCTCTGACTCTTTGTCACTTATGCTTTTCTATTCTGTTAACTATGTCGACGATTTTGATAAAATAGCAATTCTCTGCCAGATCACCTCACCTTACCTCGTCGATTTTATAATACTGGGTGTAAACGGACCTTTTACGAAGCCGTCAACCAAGCATTATGTACATCAAACTAAGTAACTTTACGCAAAAATTATTAATTCATAATTCATTTATTTATTGTTTGCCACAGGTGAAAAGACAGATCTTATAATTAGCGTTATTGTATCACTGTAACATACCCATGAGGTGTACAATATTTGTATATATGTCAATATCATGTAAAAAATAATAATAATACAAATTTTACACATTTTATCCGTTACATTGCTGGGAAGCGACTTTTTTTTCGGGTGAAAAATCACGTTTTACGGTAGGACTCAATGTAACGCACTCAAAACATCGTGCTGATGGATGGATTGAATAGTACTGGGGTCGTGGAGGTGTTTAAAGTAAAAATCTTACATTAAAATGGTGTATTAAAAAAAATGTGTTTAAAAGTTTGTATGGTCTAGCGAGAACAATGCCGGGGAGAACAAGTGTCTTTCGACTTGGTTAAGGGTCTTTTTACACCCTTTATAGTAAGCTTATGTACGATCACGACTGAAAGGAGGTGTCTGGTAAGATGACGAGTAATAGAGAAGTATGGAAGAAGAAAACATGCTGCGCTGACCCCGAATGAATTGGGATAAGGGCAAGAGAATGATGATGGTAGTTACGATTATGAGTTTTGCTTCAACTTGAAACAAAATAACTTAGACAAAACTTGAACGAACTTTGACTTTGAACTTGGACTTAGATTTCGAGAGCTGTGAGCAGGGTGCGATGGTCTAATTGGTTAAGACGTCCGGTGTACTGAATCAGAAGGTCGCAGGTTCAAACCCTGCTCGCACTAGAATTTTTCTTTCCATGTCAAAACAGCTGTAGTTCCCTACGCAGGGTTTGCGTACTTTTATGTAAATGTTAAACGAAACTTTTGAAATGTGGGTGTATTATTGGCTCCTTACACCTCAGCCCAACTCTTCTATGTTATTAGTTGGAGCTGCTCAGCTGCAGCTGGCATCATCTCCGCACGAGAGAACTCTTCACTGGTGAGGTACTAGTATTTGGCTAAACTACATGGCTGTCGTTCACCTAACCCATTCTGCATGAATAAACATGGCGCAGACTAAATCGGCGAATGTGGGAGTGCCTACGTAAAATACAGGCGCGGATTAGTTGGACTTAGGTAAAACCTGGTAAAAGTGAATCATCTGCACCAAACCCATCCATTTGATTTGAGTTTTTAACTTATTTGTAACAAATAAGATAACTTCCGTCACTGATAAAACTAAAATTTAAAACACATAAGAGAAAAATGACTTTATTTTCTACTCTTTAAAGTTTAATTCAATTCAAATCAGTTTCAATTCAGTCAGTGACGATGGTTCTTGACTTTGGAAATTGTTTCAAGTGGGATTATATTTGAGAGACTGACTAACCAAACTTTGTTGTCTCAACGGGGGAAACCAGTTTATATCTATGGATAAGATATTTTATCTTGAAACCGGAACAAGATTCAGTGAACGTAAGGTTAATAGAACTCTGGACTTTTTTAATAATACAAACTTAAAATCAACATGGTCCGGAGATAGCTAGGCAGATAATAAAACATGACAGGAATGTATATGTATGTTACTCTTTCACGCAAAAACTGCTCAACAGATTTGGATGAAATTTTTCATGCAGATAGTTTATAACCTGGATTAACACATAGGCTTACTTTGCTTAGCTTTTGACTATGTCCATTATGGCACACTCTTAAATAAACTTGAAGCATATGGAATTAGAGGAAATGTCAATAATTCATATAAATTCGTTGAGGGTGTCACGGTACAACTCGCTCTGTGTTTTATATTATTATAAATTATCTAAAGACGTTTAAACTCTTATCAGTGCTTGGAAGTAAATAGTTACAGTTATAAGTGGACCATTGCATTGTGAACTAATTTGGTGAAGTGCACAAACACTGCAGAATTTGTAAATGCAATTTGCATTAAGTTACAATCTACCGCGTCTAACAATAAGTGAGAAGTGACTTAACGTTACGCGTAAGCGACGAGCTACGCACGGCGCTTACGACCTTTTTCTCGCGACCGAGTACGTGCGCAGAGCATCGGAGCGCCCTACAAGTCAGAGATTTAACGTGGTTAACGTAGGTAACGTGATAATTTCTTATTCGTTTGGTTACGCTGCTACAAAAAGTCGGCATAGCATATTGTAATGGCAGATAATCCTGTTAAGTCGCTAAGTTCTGGAATGTTATGGGGATGTTGTGACCAAACAGCTGAGAACGAAAAATACGCTAAATGCATAAAGTGTGTTAAGGCATATCATTATACATGTCTGTCTTTAACTGACGACTACAATGTACCTGCTAAGTGGCATTGTCCTGAATGTTTAAACTCAGGCCCGAAACAAAGAAAATCCGATAACACGCCTTTGCGCAACATCTCAACTACTAGAGGCAATAAGAGGCAGGCCGTTGGATCTCCACCTCAGGCGCCTGTTGAAACTGCGTTAGCACCCGACGATATTCGTCTACTTATTCAGGAAGCAGTAAAAAATGAACAGGCAGAGATGTTAAATAAGTTCATAGAAAATTTGAAACTAACCCTGAATCAACAGTTGCAACCAATAAAAGATCAAATGGAGAATATGGAAAAATCCATGGCTTTCATGAATCATGAAAGCCAGAGGAGGTGTTCTGATTGCCGTCCTAAAGGAAATAAATTCAAAACGAATGACTCAATGGGAAAGTAATTGTGAAGATTTGTGGGTTATCATAGACATCTCGATTACAAAGTCTGTTCGTCAACTAGCTCTGTGCGCAGTTTATTTACCTCCACCACTACTTCGTTCAACCCTTGAGCACTTCTTGGACTCTTGTAATAATATATTTGAACAGTCGGGTTTGAAGTCGTGTATAGCTGGTGACTTTAATTTAAGTAATATTGATTGGAACTTGGCAAGTGAGTTGGATAGTGGTTATATGGCACCAGGTATTGGTCACTTGTTAACTGATTTTAGTCATATAAACAAATTATTTCAACTTAACAATATAACTAATAAGTCAGGACGCATACTTGACCTTGCGTTGACTGACTTAACTTCGGGTATCGTTTGTTCTGCTCTAAATCCCCTAAGTATAATTGACCCTTTGCATCCCCCAATTGAAATTTATTTAAAATCATACAAGACTTCCGTATAATAGTAACAAAAGACTAAATTTTTACAAGTTAAATTATGATATTATTTGTAAACACTTAAATGAGATCGATTGGGACCTTTTATTTGATGGCGCTCACGATGTGAATGATATGCTCAGTATATTCTACGATAAAATTAAAAATATTATAGAGATGCAAAATCCCCCTACCACCCGTAAACATAGGACACACCCTCCTTGGTTCGATAAAAATTTAATAAGAACCTTGAGAGAAAAGGAAAAGATGCGCCAGCGATACAAAACATATAAAAATCCCATGGATGAGCTTGAACTGAAGCTGCTGAGTAAACGGTGCTCGATTATGGCTGCTTCCTGTTACAATAAATATGTTAGCGACCTAGAAACTGCAATAACCAAGGATCCGAAACGATTCTGGGCTTATATCAAGGAAAAGCGAGGTGGTACCAGTTCATATCCCCTGGCAATGACTGACGGCATCACATCGTCTTCGGATGGCATCAATATCTCAGAAATGTTTGCTGCTCACTTCTCTTCCATGTACAGTCAACAAAATGTGACTCATCATTCATCTTCCTCTGAGTACATGCAGGACATGTTAGCTTATAGTTTACCTTTGACAACACCAACGATTGAGATTGATGCCGTGCTCACTAAATTGAAATCTCTAGATCGCCGCAAAGGCGCTGGACCCGATGGAATCCCTCCTTATTTTGTCTCCATGTGTGCTTCGCCTCTGGCAGCTCCTTTATTACGTATATTCAATCGATCGCTTGCCGCCGGCATATTCCCAAAGCTTTGGAAGGTAGCAAAGGTTGTACCAATCCATAAATGCAGTGATCGTAATTATGTAGGTAACTATAGACCCATTTCAATTTTGTCGACCTTCGCCAAACTTTTTGAGTCCTTGATATGTCCCTACATCCAGTCTCATTTGAAGCTTTACCTTAGTGATACCCAGCATGGCTTTGTGAGTTCAAGATCTACGTGCACAAACCTAGTGACTTTCGTGGAGACCCTAACGAGTGCCATTGACTCTGGGAAACAAGTTGAGGTGATATATACCGATTTTAGCAGAGCCTTTGATCGCGTCCCTCATAATATACTTCTTCATAAGTTAGCTGCTTACGGCATCACTGGCTCGCTCCTTAATTGGTTTAATTCTTATCTTAACGGTCGTTCCTTCTTTGTTGCCCTCAATGGCTACCAATCAAGCTCCCACAAGGTTACATCTGGCGTCCCACAAGGATCACATGTTGGCCCAGTTTTATTTAACCTATTTGGTAATGATCTCGTCAACGAGTTGAAATTCTCTGAGTGTTACATGTATGCCGACGATTTAAAATTTTGCAGAGTGATCGAATCAGACCTTGATGTTAAGTTGCTACAGAAAGATATCGACATGTTAGTGAAGTGGTGTGATGAAAATGGTATGAGCTTAAATATTAACAAGTGCTACCACATGAAATTCACTAGAAAAACAAAATTAACACGCAGTTCCGCAGCTCGTTAGAATATTGCAGCACAGTGTGGAGACCTCACTATGCCACCCACGCACTAAGATTGGAAAGGGTTCAAAAACGATTTCTGTGGCATTTAGCATACTCTTCCGGGATAGCTAAAAAGAAATTATCGTATAAAGAGAGACTTTTGCATTTCAAAATGATATCCCTACAGAATAGGAGAGATTTATTGGATTCATCATTTTTATTTAAAATTTTGCGACATAAAATTGACTGTCCCCAGTTATTGAGTAGGATCAAATTTCGCGTGCCCACGAAAAGTCCACGAGCTCCTATTACCCCCTTGCGTCCTCCTCTTCGCAGAACCGTACTTGGTGCTAATTCGCCTATTCCCCGCCTATGTAAACTATTAAACAGCTGCAGCGATCTCGTAGATGTGCACTCTGACTCACTTGGTAGGTTCAAAAGCATTATTTATAAAAAACTTGTAAAATATATATTTTTTTTTATAGTGCATGTATGTTTAAAATATTTTTTTTTTTTAATTTAATTAAAATTTTTTGATTCTTGATTTTAATTTGGATTTTATAATTTTAATTTTAATTTTGTTTTTATTTTTAATTTTGATTTTGATTTTGATTCTAATTTTTAATTTTGATTTTGACTTTAATTTCGAGTTTAATTCTGATACTGACTGTGATTTTCATTTTCATTTTATTCGATTTTAATTTAATTTAAATTATGTATTTAAAAACCATAGTTGTGTGCGGTGAGTAGTTAGGTACTCATCTGATTTTAAGTAGGCACTCAACGACAAATAAGTAGTGCATGATGTGCTTACCTGTAAGAGGTTGATACACTTGTCTGTGACTCTATTGAATGTATCTCATATGTTTGAAGCAGTGTATTCAATTGTTGGTGAGCCAAATAAATAAAATAAAAATAAAAATAAATAAAATAATCAAAGCAAATCTTACTTACTAAACAGAACCCAAATAACAAATACAAACCACGTTAATATGAAAAGTAAACATGAAATTGTATTTCAATCTCCAGAACGTATAGTTTCGTTTGGTGTGCCACAAGGGAGTGTTCTAGGGCCTCCGTTATTTATATTATATATTAAGGATCTACCGAAAAGCATCCCTCAACCTCTTACACTATTTGCCGATGATAGCACTATAACGATACCCTGTAAAAGTGTTGATACTTATGAAAGTGACATAAATGATTCTATAAATCTAATGGTAAAGTGGCTAGATGACAATAACTTAAAAATTAACCTGACAAAAACTAAATTAATACATTTTAATCAACGGATCAATAGTAAGAGTAATTTAAACTACGATGACCAGCCTATAGAAGAGGTAGAAACAACAAAATTTTTAGGTCTCCACATTGACAAAAAACTGAACTGGAAAACCCATATCGAGATCTTGTGCAAGAAGATCAGTAAATCTGCCTATGCCCTGCACACATTGTCGTCTATAATAAGTGTGGAGGCATTACTTACAGCCTACTATGGTTTAACAGAATCTCATCTACGCTATGGTGTCATTTTTTTGGGCAACTCAACGGAAAAAGACACGGTGTTCAAGGCTCAAAAGAGATGCGTTCGTTCAATATTTAAAATTAAACCTACTGATAGTTGCGTGCCATACTTTAAAAAATATAAAATACTTACATTGCCATGTCTGTACATTTTAGAGGTAGCTGTTTTTGTCAAAACAAATCCACACCGATTTAAACGATTAGGTGAAGTAGTCCCGCGTAATAGGCGCGACAACAGTAGGATATGCTCTCATACTACGAGAACTACCCTCATGCGCAAAAATGTCTTCTGTATGGCTCCTATAATATTTAATAAATTACCTAAAAGTTGGAGAGAACTGCCCTTGTCAGTTTTCAAAAATAAGCTAAGAAATTTTTTAATCAGTAAAGTGTATTACAATGTTATAGATTTTTTAAATGAAAAGGACTTTTCTATTCTGACTAGTAATATGTATAGTAAATAATAACAATTTAATCATGTGAATCTTAAATCAATTGGCGTTTGACTGCTTACTATTGAATATTCTGGACATAATTTAATCTATTTTGACTATAATTTACTAATACTATAATATCTTGACATCAATTATTATTTATTTGTTTTGTATTTTGTAATGAAATTTAGAATGACTATAATTATGTAAAATGCAATTAAACATAATTTTTTATAATACCTACAAAATTTGTACGCCGTTAGTGGCAAAACATGGACGCACACAACATCTATTAATTCAATACCTTGCATGTCTGATTAGTCAGTTTATGTAAACGCATGTTTGACAAATAAATTATCTTTATCTTTATCTTTATCTTTATCCCGGTAGTATGATCTCGTGGGACACTTATCGAACTCCACGCGGGCGAAGCCGCAAGCATAAGCTGGTCCTAAATAACATCATAGAGGTAACAGCTATCGGAGATTCATGATGAAGGCAAGTCAAGATCCTCCTGGTTTCATTTATCTTTAACTGTTGTCTGTTCTATTATCATCTTGATACGACCAATCGATAGCGAATATTGATAGTGGTTCCGTACAACAGAAATCAGTGTCTTGATATCAATAAACTTAGCCTTGGCAGTCCACTGCTGGACATAGGCCTATCGCAAGCTTCGCCACAAGACCTTGGTTTCTGATTTCCGCATCCAGAATGACTAAGACTTCTAGTTGATCTCGTCGGTTTACCTGCTGACCAGTCCTACACTACATTTACCAATGCTTGTTCTCCACTCCATTGTTTTGGTATAACCTTTTCGTCTCAGTCACTGGGATGGTGAATGGTAAATGGCAACCTATTTGGCGATGCTTGCGAAAATGTAGATCTGTCTATAGGCCTACCATTTTGCCGCCACCTTCTTCTTCCTCTTCGTGTCGCTGGCACGACAATAATTGTTTTATTTTGTTAGCCCAGAACTTCGCCACTTCCCCAGCGCCGTCGGTGGCCGCGCAAACATCGACCGCTGCATGTTTTTGGGCTTAGAGGGCACCTGCTTTTTGCAAAGGAAATTCTGGGTCATTATGACTTTCAAAAACGAAGTGTTTCGTTTATTTACCGCGTATCCCTAACCACCTATCTAACTTTACATTCATAGTGAAATATGAGATATAAGGAATAACGCCGGGTGTGTGAATCATACCGATATCTCAGACTATTCAATGAGTTGTGCAAAATAACGGCGTTACCTATTTTATTTTATTTGTTAGAAAAAAATATATAACAATGGATTCCGGAGTTAATACAAGTATAGCAAAACAATATTTAATATCAGCATGCTGTAAGTACTTTTGTTTTTATTTTAGACATTTCGCCTGACAAATTCCTTAAGGTGCGTCAAGCGTCAGTGTAGTCCGCGAAATTCAAATTTTCTTGCTTTTTTTGCAATTTACAGGTCTGGTTGAATGCTGATGAGAAATGAGTCGCTCAAGTAACACGTATGTAGTTAAAGAATTACAATCATTAAAATCATCAATACAATCCTCTAAGTTCATTAAACCTCATTGAATGACTTTTTCATGAAATAGTTATTGAATGAGGTTACATGAACTAAGAGGGATTTTAGTGATTACAATTGAAATTCGAAAACAATATTGAACTTTCTATAGGAATAGCAAGTTCAATATTTTTGCGAATTTCAAGAACTCGTAGACCAAAAGTTGTTTAGTTTCATGGTCTGAGAGACCACTGGGGCGGTCTTGAGTTTATTGTTAATAATTGTATAATTTTGACGCATCGATAGTTTTCGTGGTGTATTTCCGTTGACCCCACCGCCCGTAACCCCACTGGTGGGGTCAGTGGGACGTTCCCGAACCTGGGCGTCACACAAACAGTCCTGTTCAGTTTGACCTCTCTTGATAAAATAAAAAAAATAACTTTTATTTCAGACAAGCAACATTCATAGAATAGAAGACTTCCTTTCGCGATTTCGTCATCATCATCATTCTCCAACCCTTATCTCTATTTATTTGGGGTCGGTTCAGCGTGTCTTCGTTTCCATACTTCTCTATTACTCCTCATCTCAGCTCTCACCTGCTTTGCTGATATGGCTAGCCATATCATCCACCACCATCACTTTTATTAACGTCTTACTATTTTGCGGTTCCAGTATACCTAGGACAGTTTGGTGTGGGCTACACAATGGGATGGACAGCACCGATTCTGCCGAAACTGCAGAATCTGGATGAGACACCCCTGGATAGAGTCATCACTGATCCTGAAGCAGCCTGGATGGCGTCCATTACTTTTATCGGGCTTATTGGAGGTAAAGGATATTCAGCTCAACGTTCATCTGAATATTTTTTCACGATTACAACGATTGTCCATGGAAAAAGTTAGTAGCTCGTGGCTAAATAATAGCAGCTGCTCGGGTCAATCTTAAGGTTAAGCCGCGCTTGCCTGAGTTAGTCCGTGGATGGGTGACCACCCATTACATACCGAGTTTCTTCCGTGCCTAGCTACAGGCCCGAAGGCAGATGATGATCTGTCTGATACAATACAATCATATTGTTTATTGTGAAGTTTAAAATAATATAGCATATTTCTTGCTTGATCAATAATAGCCAAAACAATTCTCTTTTCAGGTCCCTACATCTCTGGCTACCTCAGTAACGTGGTAGGCAGAAAGCCATGCCTATACTTTGGTGGTGCCATGTTTGTACTGTCATACATTTTGCTAGCAGTTGCCAAATCTTTGGTTTTAATGTACGTCACCCGAGGTTTGGTTGGTGTTGGAACCGGAACGTTGTTCATCACAAATCTCGTCTATATTGGAGAATCGGCGTGAGTATCAGACATTCAGAATCATAGATACACAGGGTATAAACGGACTATTCACGAAGCCGTCAACCATGCATTATGTACATCAAACTAAGTACTCGTATCTTTACGCAAAAATTATCGCTGGGAATCAACTTCATTTTTTGGGGTGAAAAATCACGTTTAAACGGTTGGACTCAATGTAACGTTCTCGAAATATTGTGCTGATGGATGTATTGAATAGTGCGGAGGTCGCGGAGGTGTTTAAAGTAAAGGTCTTACATTAAAAATAATTTAAAAAAAAAACTTGAGAAAAAGTTGGAACTTTGACCCCCAATATCTCCGTAACTGGAAGAAACGTGGTTCCCAGGTATGGTTCCCAGGTAGGGTCTACCATGGATGGGTGACTACCCATTACATACCGAGTTTCCCCCGTGCCTCGGAAAGCACGCTAAGCCGTTGGTCCCGGCTGTCAATTGTAGATCTTTGACAGTCGTTAAGTAGTCGGTGGCCCGAAAGTCTGACAGCCAGTCTTACTAAGGGGTACCGTATTATCCAGTACTAACTGGGTTGTGGAGGTCAGATAGGCAGTTGCTCCTTTTAAAATACTGATATTCAGCTGCATCCGGTTTGACTGGAAGCTGACCCTAAAGTAGTTCGGAAAAGGCTAGGCAGATCATGATGATGGACGCTACAGTAGACGCCAATTCCGTAGCCCAGTTCTAGGCCGATTTTCGATTTCACTTTAGATTTCCATCGGCGAGCTAAGCTAAGACGAAGGAGAAGGAGAGCAACACCAACAATAGGATATTTTTTTCTTTTTCTAGGTCAACAAGAGTCCGAGGGACACTGTTAACACTGACAGGTTTCTCAAGTTCATTGGGTATCCTGGCAGTGTACTCGATAGGACCGTATATATCGTATGCAGCAATCAATTGGATATCCGTGGGTTTAAGTGTTGTGTACCTGAATTCTATATTCTTTATTGTGCCTGAAACTGCTGTTTATCAAGTTATGAAGGGTAAGTTTTAATTTTATTTTTGGACTTTATGACGATCATGCATGTGGTCTCTATGAATCATTCATTAATAATGAATATATTATCATGATCCATCATATCTTCAGCAAAATTATCAATATTATGGCAATCATTTCTGCTTATCCGAATTTTTGCTGACTAGACTTCGGAACTCTTTCCCTAACATTGGCACTAACAGTTTTCAAAGCAAAAAACATTGTAAAGCGAATTATCAACTCATTACTCTCTGGTAAATTATGATGTACTCTGGAGAGAGCTTGAGATAGGGGTGTATCGGTAGGTGTCCTCAGGATCCTACAGTATTGGTATGGGAACCAAAAAAATGTTGTTAGGTGATCCAATGCACTCTCTGGGACTTATAGGTTAGAATGCGGTGTGAGGCAGGGTGGTCTGACCTCCCCTAGGCTATTTAGCACATATATAAACGGCCTAATCGTGGACCTCAGCAATATGCGAGTCGGATGTAGCGTCCATGGTGTAAAAATAAATAGTGTCAGCTACGCTGATGACATGGCGTTGCTGGCACCGACGGCAGGTGCTGTAAACGAAATGCTGCGGGTCTGTCAGGCGTATGCTGCCTCGCATGGACTTATTTATAATGTCAAGAAGTGCGAATACATTGTCTTTAAGGCCTGCGGTGAATGCCCAGATACTATACCTGACATTACCCTAAACGGCTTGAACGTCAAAAGAGTGACAACATTCAAATATCTAGGGCATCTTCTCGCCAACGACCTTAAGGACAATGTTGACATTGAAAGGGAGCGTAGGGCACTGGCGGTCCGAGGTAACATGTTGGCCCGAAGATTCGCTCGGTGTGGCAGTCAAGTAAAAGTAACACTGTTTAATACGTATTGCCAGAGCTTTTACACGGGGAATCTTTGGGTTAACTATATCAAAAGAACGCTGGATGACCTACGCGTTCAGTATAATAATATTTTTAGGATGCTGTTGGGACTGCCTCGATGGTGCAGCGCTTCTGCGATGTTTACGCAAAACCGAACTGACGGCTTCCATTCGCAAGAAAACCGCGTCGCTGTTGTCAAGGTTGCGGGCGAGTGGCAACAGCATTCTTAAAACTGTGGCGGAGAGTATCGACTCTCCGATTATTAAAAGTTTTGTGAGAAGGGCAATCACTCAACATTAATTTGCGGTTGTCCTTTTCACAATACTATCTATTCTGTATGTCTCTATTTTAGTTTAAGTACTAACACTAGTAATAAGTTATTTTATTGTTTACTAACACGTTGGATCATTGTTGTCCGAAAAATAAAGAATATTATTATATTATTACAGCATCTAAAGATTTTGAAGGAATATCTGAGATTTATAGACAGCAATATAAATAAAAATCTTTTATTTCAGGCAAAAAACAAGAAGCAATGACTATTCTCAGATCACTTGGCAGACAAGACGACATAGATGAGATAGTAGCACAAGCAAATGTAAAGCCAAAACCAAATATGGCACAACTAACTGAAATGTACACGGTCAAGACTAACAGAAAAGCTGCGCTTTTAATAATATCTTTAAATATTCTTGCTCAATTCAGTGGTATGATGATTGTTATCGCCTTCGTTACGGTGATTTTCGATATGACTGGATCAACTATGGAGGCTCATATATCTACTATGATCATCGGTGCTACTCAAGTGTTTGCGTCGATCATTGCTCCTGTACTTGTCGATAGAACTGGAAGAAAGATATTATTGTTGGTATCTTGTGCAGCTTGTTCATTGAGTTTGGTAAGTTATCGTTATTTTTCTTAGCTTTAAAAAATATTCTTCTCTAATGGCTGATACAAACGTTACGAAAAATCATCAAAAAATCATAAAATACTGTACTACCTTCATTATTGCCTAATTCTTTAAACTGATTATCTCTGCCTGTTGCTCTAGTCGTCACAAGTGCAACAGCTGAGCATGAGCTCCTGGGTTTGGATTCCCGGGTCGGGGAAAGTGTTATTTCGTTTTTCCATCAGCAATTTCTCAGAAGCAGCCAGGGAGTCTGGATTTTTGCCTGGTTGATGGCAATAGGCTCGCCCCCTATAACATGGGACTTAAACAAAACTAGGGAAAAGATTTATAATATGTTTTTTTTCTGACAACTTTATTATAATTTTTCAGTTTGCCCTTGGGACGTATTTCTATTTGTACAATTCTGGTCACCCACTAGCTGACGATTTGCAATGGCTTTCGCTAGTATCTGTGATGGTGTTCTGCGTAGCTTATTACAGTGGTAAGTTTATTTTGTCTTCTCTTATGATTTTGTCATTGAAACTGAGGCAATTGAGGGAAATTGGTTATATCAATAACCAATTTTAAAATACTAATGGTACCGGCTAAATCCAATTTCAGGCCAAACTAGTTTTTACTATTTCAAATACCGGCCAAACCTAACTTTGTTCGTGTATGTGAGTATAAAAGTAGGTACGTAAAACGCTCACACGATAGAGGAGAAATTTCAGTGTGGGGCGACGTTTAAAACAATAAATATGGGATAGTATGAATAGAAAGAGCTGGCTGATGCTAATATGACGATTAACAGAAAAGTATGGAAGAAGAAAACATGCTACGCTGATCGTCAATTGGGATAAGGACAGGAGAATGATGAATAATGATGATGCCACCCTGGCCCAGTGCGATGAAATAGATGATGTCTGTCTTCAAATAATTGGTTCAAGGACACGCCGACTTCTTCAACCGTTTTGAGACTTTACAGCCACAAAATAATGTGTCCCATTTCTTTCTCCTTCAGGCATGGGTATCATCCCCGTCACATTCATCGGAGAAATGTTCACGGACACCTGCAGAGGTTTCGGTGGCACATTCACTGTCACCATCGGCTGGCTGTTCGGCTTCGGAGTCTCAACAGCGTTCGGTTACATGTTACCAGCATGGGGACCTAGTATCATATTCTGGATGTTTTCCAGTGCCTGCACTTTTGCGTTCTTCTTTACTATCATTTTTGTGCCTGAGACAAAGGGGAAGAGTCTTTTGGAAATTCAAGAGCTCTTGAGTAAGTGAACGGCTGTGAGTCTGTTATATTATTATTAAATGTTTCTATTTACTGATGTGTTTCTTCTTGAACCTATTCTAGTACAAGAAACAGAATGTATGACCAAAGGACAAATAATGTACAGGGTGTACCAGATTAAACGCATGATCTCCCGTGTGGTGACTGAGACCATGAAACTGAACCACTTTTGTTCTATGACTTTTGAAAATTCATAACTTTATTTTTTGGCTTTCCCATAATGATGATCAGCTGATTGCGTCCATTCCTATCGATAGATAGATAGGAATGGACGCAATCAGCTGATCTGGATCTGGATCGATCCAGCTTTTTTGCGAATTTCAAGAAAACGTAGAACAATATTTGTTCAGTCCGAGACGTCGTGCAAGACCTCTCGCGTGATGTCTTGGACCATAATCCAAGACATCTCGCGAGAGACGACTTTTTTTTTTTTTTTTTTTCCGTATGGGAAATCATCAAATGACCACTCTGGGCTGAGCGGAGGGGAGTGTCAGACTTGTACTGACTAAAACCCATCCATGTTCCTTCTTTGCCCTTTATGTTCCAGGGCCACGGTATCTCTTTCGAACAGTCCCGCAGCCCTGGCAGGCATCGGCCCATGCGGACCCCTACTTGATTGCTGACATCTCTTTGAGGCGCGCGTGGAACACGAACGCGCCGTCGACACGGCCTGTCGTCATAAGACGGCCGGACGGCGAGCTAGCCCATAACTAGCCGTCCACAGGCCAGCGCCTACGGTGGTCGGAAGACACCACGTGACCCCTGACGCCCAGGGCGTCTCCCGCGGCGGCTGGGACGTGAGGTTCTTTCTCTCTCACGTCCTGCCACCTCCTTCACTAACATGACTGCTTCGCAGAAGGAGGTGACGGCTTCCCATTCCCTCTCGCTCCGGACCATGGCTTGAACCAAGGCCGGACGCGAGAGATCGCCGCCGCCAATCGCCGCTATGAGGACACGGCGGTGCTCCGCCCAAGCTGGGCAGACCTCCACGGTGTGTTCCACCGTGTCCTCCGGACGATCCTCGCAGTGGAAACACCCGGGCGTTTCCTCCCGCCCGATTCGGTGCAGGAACCTCCCGAAACAACCGTGTCCGGTGAGGACCTGCGTCAGGCGGTAGGTGAGGGCGCCGTGGCGCCTCTCTAGCCACTCCTCAAAGAGGGGACTTATCGCCACTATGGTGGCGTGCACTGCACGGGGTTGCGACAGTCGCTCTCTCCATGTCGCCATGAGATCACGCTGGAGGTGATGATGATGCCGCTGAGCGGCAATTTGTCGCGGCAGCGGAGTTTCCCCCCGACATAGTGCTTCCGCGCGCCATTCATGCAGGCGCGCGAGGACTATCGCCTCCAGATCCCATGGCGGCAATCCGGCAAGGAGGCTAGCCGCCTCGCCGGAGATCGTGCGGTACCCCCGGATTAGCCTTATGGCTATCACCTTTTGGGGCGCGTTCAGGTAGTGGGCGGCTTGCCGCCTCAAAGAACGCGCCCACACCGGGGCCCCGTAAAGGGCCATGGACCGCACGACCCCCCCGTAAAGCTTCCGGCTGGAGGCGTTTGGACCCCTCAGGTTGGGCAAGAGCCGCTTGAAGGCAGCCCCTGTTCGTTCCACTTTGGGAGCCAAACGTCGGAAGTGCTCCACGAAGTTCCACCGGCTGTCGAGGACGAGTCCTAGGCACTTCAACGTCGACCCGACGCCGATGGAAACCCCTCCTGCCATCAGTAGGGATCCCGACGGTGGCGCATTCCGAGGCCCAAGAAATCACATGGCCTCGGACTTGTGCAATGCCACCTCGAGACCCAATTGCCAGATCCTCTCCACAACTATCGTAACCCCGCGTGTCATGTTTTCGGCCGCCGCCTCGTGCGACCTCCCTTGTGCCAGTACCAGCGTGTCGTCAGCGTAGCAAACTACAGTGACGCCAGTAGGGAGGTCGGCGCGCAGCACCCAGTCGTAACCGATGTTCCACAAGGCCGGCCCCAGAACCGAACCCTGTGGAACACCGCACGACATCTCTCGCCGGTTCCATTCTCCGCTCCGATTGGGGTAGATGACAGCCCTATCCGTCAGGTAGTCCTTGACCACACGACGAAGGTAGGTCGGCACCCCGTGATACCGGAGTGCCTCCGCAATGCAGCTCCAGGGCATGGAGTTGAAGGCGTTGGCGATGTCATGAGACACCGCCAAGACAACCCCACCCCGGGACACCGCGTCCCCCGTCGTGAGGGCTCTCACGCGCATGATGGCGTCCACCGTCGAGCGCCCCTTGCGGAAACCAAACTGGGTTTCCGCAAGATCCGGCCCCATCCCTGCAAGGTGCCCGGCGAGGCGGTTGGCAATGACTCTTTCAAAGAGCTTGCCCACCTCGTCGAGCAACACGATGGGCCGGTATGCGGACGGAGAGTCCGCAGGGCGCCCTGGCTTCCGGATGAGGACCAGCTTCCCGTCTTCCAACGAAGCGGGAACTGGCCTCTCTCCAAGCATGCGCTTAGGAGCCCTTCCAGTCGGGGCCCGAGAGCCTCAGAGGCCAGGACCCAGGCTTTGCCAGGCAAGCCATCGGGTCCCGGGGCGGTATTTCTGGCTTTCAGCCTGCGTACCGCCACTCTCAGGTCTACCCCAGTCACCTCCGGAACGTCATCGTCGTCATCGGTGTGGTCCGCTTCCAGCACCGCACGCGGAGCCATAGGCGGGGGAGGATGCTGCCCTCGCAAAGGGAACAGAACGCTCACCACGTCCTCCACGAGCTCAGGCCGGAGACTCTGCGTTAGCGGGGGGGCCCGGGTGCGGAGTTTGTCCCGCACCATCTTGTAAGGGCGCCCCCACGGATCTCCGTTCAGAGACTCCAGCATCTCCTCGCGGGCCAAATGCTTGGCCCGCCGGACAGCCTCTTGGAGGGCGGTCTTTGCCGCTCTGTACCTCTCGTACAGCTCCGCCTCAATGGCTGCCGCATCAGAAGGGCGGATGCGGAGCCTGCGATGCCTGGCGTACAGGTGCCGCGCGGCAACGCACGCCTCGCGCAGAGACGTCAGTTCTTGCGACCACCAGTACACCTGACGCCGGGCGCTTCCTGGCCGAACTCGGGGCATTGCCACGTCGCAAATCTCGGACATGGCCTCCCGGAACCAACCCGCCTCGTTGTTGATGACACCCAGGCCTGCACGATTGAGGCTTCCAGTAGGAGCTCCCGGTCCAGCTGCTTCAGCGCCCATCGCGGACCACTCGGGGCCTGTAGGACCGGTGCGCTTGAGGTCTGAGTGGAGACGTCGAACCGGATGTACCGGTGGTCGGAATAGGTCTCCACCCCCCCCATGACGCGCCAGTCGACGACACGCGGTGACATAGCGGGGCTAGCGAACGAGATGTCCACCACCGACTCGCCCCACATCCGCACGCACGTGGGGACAGAACCCCGATTTAGGACGACTAGACCTGTCTCCAGAGCCTCCACCATCCTACCCCGCACGTTACACGGACGAGAACCCCAGCCAAGTTCTTGGCATTGAAGTCCCCGAGTACAAGTATGGGGAGGGAATGGCTTCCGATGACGACACTCAACTCCGTGAGGGAGTTGTGGAACTCGGCGAGAGTTCGGCTCGGGGAGAAGTAGACTCCCACTACAACGATCTCCCCAAACCGTGCTGCTACGCACCCCTGACCCTTCCTGACACTCTCAAGGGTCGGGGTACCGGCGGCGGCCGACGCAGCGAGAGACGTCTTGCGTTTATTATGTTACACCTTGTATTAAAGTTATAATAAATCAGTCTACCATACTTTAGTATATTTTTTTATATTAAATGGGCCTACTCTTGACCTAAATATTGTCCTTCAGACTAATAATCGATGTCAATGTAATTGTAAGTGCCCATTGGTTTCATTGCCCGATGAAACGGCAATATGACCAAAAGGACCGGACCAAAAGCTTAACGTGTTTTCCAACCTACGAGGGTATCTCAGCGTAAACTTCCAACGACTGGATTGCTACTGAGGAATTCATAATGACTGTCAGACTTGGGAATCGAAATCAAGATAATATAACATCACGAATGTAATCACAGAGACAGAGATGTACCTAATAGTACACCCACATTTCGTTAGTTATGTTTAAGTCCCATGTAACAGAGGGCGAGCCTATTGCCATCTACCGGGCACAAATCCAGATTCCGTGACTGCTACTACCTCGTTGATCTAGTGGCTGCAAGCGCGACTGCTGAGCAAGAGGTCTTGGGTTCGATTCCCAGGTCGGGCAAAAGTGTTATTGGGTTTTTCCACCAGGTACTTCTCAGTAACCGGTCAGCAGCTGAATACCAGTATTCTACATGGAGCGACTGAAAGATCTACAAATGACAGCCGGGTCCAACGGTTTAACGTGCTTTCCGAGGCAAACTTTCAAACTCGGTATGTTTTGAGTGGTCACCTATCGAAGTGCGGCTTAAGCGGCTGTTATTATTTAGCCACGAGCTCCTCCTTCTCTGACTCTTTGTCACTTATGCTTTTCTATTCTGTTAACTATGTCGACGATTTTGATAAAATAGCAATTCTCTGCCAGATCACCTCACCTTACCTCGTCGATTTTATAATACTGGGTGTAAACGGACCTTTTACGAAGCCGTCAACCAAGCATTATGTACATCAAACTAAGTAACTTTACGCAAAAATTATTAATTCATAATTCATTTATTTATTGTTTGCCACAGGTGAAAAGACAGATCTTATAATTAGCGTTATTGTATCACTGTAACATACCCATGAGGTGTACAATATTTGTATATATGTCAATATCATGTAAAAAATAATAATAATACAAATTTTACACATTTTATCCGTTACATTGCTGGGAAGCGACTTTTTTTTCGGGTGAAAAATCACGTTTTACGGTAGGACTCAATGTAACGCACTCAAAACATCGTGCTGATGGATGGATTGAATAGTACTGGGGTCGTGGAGGTGTTTAAAGTAAAAATCTTACATTAAAATGGTGTATTAAAAAAAATGTGTTTAAAAGTTTGTATGGTCTAGCGAGAACAATGCCGGGGAGAACAAGTGTCTTTCGACTTGGTTAAGGGTCTTTTTACACCCTTTATAGTAAGCTTATGTACGATCACGACTGAAAGGAGGTGTCTGGTAAGATGACGAGTAATAGAGAAGTATGGAAGAAGAAAACATGCTGCGCTGACCCCGAATGAATTGGGATAAGGGCAAGAGAATGATGATGGTAGTTACGATTATGAGTTTTGCTTCAACTTGAAACAAAATAACTTAGACAAAACTTGAACGAACTTTGACTTTGAACTTGGACTTAGATTTCGAGAGCTGTGAGCAGGGTGCGATGGTCTAATTGGTTAAGACGTCCGGTGTACTGAATCAGAAGGTCGCAGGTTCAAACCCTGCTCGCACTAGAATTTTTCTTTCCATGTCAAAACAGCTGTAGTTCCCTACGCAGGGTTTGCGTACTTTTATGTAAATGTTAAACGAAACTTTTGAAATGTGGGTGTATTATTGGCTCCTTACACCTCAGCCCAACTCTTCTATGTTATTAGTTGGAGCTGCTCAGCTGCAGCTGGCATCATCTCCGCACGAGAGAACTCTTCACTGGTGAGGTACTAGTATTTGGCTAAACTACATGGCTGTCGTTCACCTAACCCATTCTGCATGAATAAACATGGCGCAGACTAAATCGGCGAATGTGGGAGTGCCTACGTAAAATACAGGCGCGGATTAGTTGGACTTAGGTAAAACCTGGTAAAAGTGAATCATCTGCACCAAACCCATCCATTTGATTTGAGTTTGTAACTTATTTGTAACAAATAAGATAACTTCCGTCACTGATAAAACTAAAATTTAAAACACATAAGAGAAAAATGACTTTATTTTCTACTCTTTAAAGTTTAATTCAATTCAAATCAGTTTCAATTCAGTCAGTGACGATGGTTCTTGACTTTGGAAATTGTTTCAAGTGGGATTATATTTGAGAGACTGACTAACCAAACTTTGTTGTCTCAACGGGGGAAACCAGTTTATATCTATGGATAAGATATTTTATCTTGAAACCGGAACAAGATTCAGTGAACGTAAGGTTAATAGAACTCTGGACTTTTTTAATAATACAAACTTAAAATCAACATGGTCCGGAGATAGCTAGGCAGATAATAAAACATGACAGGAATGTATATGTATGTTACTCTTTCACGCAAAAACTGCTCAACAGATTTGGATGAAATTTTTCATGCAGATAGTTTATAACCTGGATTAACACATAGGCTTACTTTGCTTAGCTTTTGACTATGTCCATTATGGCACACTCTTAAATAAACTTGAAGCATATGGAATTAGAGGAAATGTCAATAATTCATATAAATTCGTTGAGGGTGTCACGGTACAACTCGCTCTGTGTTTTATATTATTATAAATTATCTAAAGACGTTTAAACTCTTATCAGTGCTTGGAAGTAAATAGTTACAGTTATAAGTGGACCATTGCATTGTGAACTAATTTGGTGAAGTGCACAAACACTGCAGAATTTGTAAATGCAATTTGCATTAAGTTACAATCTACCGCGTCTAACAATAAGTGAGAAGTGACTTAACGTTACGCGTAAGCGACGAGCTACGCACGGCGCTTACGACCTTTTTCTCGCGACCGAGTACGTGCGCAGAGCATCGGAGCGCCCTACAAGTCAGAGATTTAACGTGGTTAACGTAGGTAACGTGATAATTTCTTATTCGTTTGGTTACGCTGCTACAAAAAGTCGGCATAGCATATTGTAATGGCAGATAATCCTGTTAAGTCGCTAAGTTCTGGAATGTTATGGGGATGTTGTGACCAAACAGCTGAGAACGAAAAATACGCTAAATGCATAAAGTGTGTTAAGGCATATCATTATACATGTCTGTCTTTAACTGACGACTACAATGTACCTGCTAAGTGGCATTGTCCTGAATGTTTAAACTCAGGCCCGAAACAAAGAAAATCCGATAACACGCCTTTGCGCAACATCTCAACTACTAGAGGCAATAAGAGGCAGGCCGTTGGATCTCCACCTCAGGCGCCTGTTGAAACTGCGTTAGCACCCGACGATATTCGTCTACTTATTCAGGAAGCAGTAAAAAATGAACAGGCAGAGATGTTAAATAAGTTCATAGAAAATTTGAAACTAACCCTGAATCAACAGTTGCAACCAATAAAAGATCAAATGGAGAATATGGAAAAATCCATGGCTTTCATGAATCATGAAAGCCAGAGGAGGTGTTCTGATTGCCGTCCTAAAGGAAATAAATTCAAAACGAATGACTCAATGGGAAAGTAATTGTGAAGATTTGTGGGTTATCATAGACATCTCGATTACAAAGTCTGTTCGTCAACTAGCTCTGTGCGCAGTTTATTTACCTCCACCACTACTTCGTTCAACCCTTGAGCACTTCTTGGACTCTTGTAATAATATATTTGAACAGTCGGGTTTGAAGTCGTGTATAGCTGGTGACTTTAATTTAAGTAATATTGATTGGAACTTGGCAAGTGAGTTGGATAGTGGTTATATGGCACCAGGTATTGGTCACTTGTTAACTGATTTTAGTCATATAAACAAATTATTTCAACTTAACAATATAACTAATAAGTCAGGACGCATACTTGACCTTGCGTTGACTGACTTAACTTCGGGTATCGTTTGTTCTGCTCTAAATCCCCTAAGTATAATTGACCCTTTGCATCCCCCAATTGAAATTTATTTAAAATCATACAAGACTTCCGTATAATAGTAACAAAAGACTAAATTTTTACAAGTTAAATTATGATATTATTTGTAAACACTTAAATGAGATCGATTGGGACCTTTTATTTGATGGCGCTCACGATGTGAATGATATGCTCAGTATATTCTACGATAAAATTAAAAATATTATAGAGATGCAAAATCCCCCTACCACCCGTAAACATAGGACACACCCTCCTTGGTTCGATAAAAATTTAATAAGAACCTTGAGAGAAAAGGAAAAGATGCGCCAGCGATACAAAACATATAAAAATCCCATGGATGAGCTTGAACTGAAGCTGCTGAGTAAACGGTGCTCGATTATGGCTGCTTCCTGTTACAATAAATATGTTAGCGACCTAGAAACTGCAATAACCAAGGATCCGAAACGATTCTGGGCTTATATCAAGGAAAAGCGAGGTGGTACCAGTTCATATCCCCTGGCAATGACTGACGGCATCACATCGTCTTCGGATGGCATCAATATCTCAGAAATGTTTGCTGCTCACTTCTCTTCCATGTACAGTCAACAAAATGTGACTCATCATTCATCTTCCTCTGAGTACATGCAGGACATGTTAGCTTATAGTTTACCTTTGACAACACCAACGATTGAGATTGATGCCGTGCTCACTAAATTGAAATCTCTAGATCGCCGCAAAGGCGCTGGACCCGATGGAATCCCTCCTTATTTTGTCTCCATGTGTGCTTCGCCTCTGGCAGCTCCTTTATTACGTATATTCAATCGATCGCTTGCCGCCGGCATATTCCCAAAGCTTTGGAAGGTAGCAAAGGTTGTACCAATCCATAAATGCAGTGATCGTAATTATGTAGGTAACTATAGACCCATTTCAATTTTGTCGACCTTCGCCAAACTTTTTGAGTCCTTGATATGTCCCTACATCCAGTCTCATTTGAAGCTTTACCTTAGTGATACCCAGCATGGCTTTGTGAGTTCAAGATCTACGTGCACAAACCTAGTGACTTTCGTGGAGACCCTAACGAGTGCCATTGACTCTGGGAAACAAGTTGAGGTGATATATACCGATTTTAGCAGAGCCTTTGATCGCGTCCCTCATAATATACTTCTTCATAAGTTAGCTGCTTACGGCATCACTGGCTCGCTCCTTAATTGGTTTAATTCTTATCTTAACGGTCGTTCCTTCTTTGTTGCCCTCAATGGCTACCAATCAAGCTCCCACAAGGTTACATCTGGCGTCCCACAAGGATCACATGTTGGCCCAGTTTTATTTAACCTATTTGGTAATGATCTCGTCAACGAGTTGAAATTCTCTGAGTGTTACATGTATGCCGACGATTTAAAATTTTGCAGAGTGATCGAATCAGACCTTGATGTTAAGTTGCTACAGAAAGATATCGACATGTTAGTGAAGTGGTGTGATGAAAATGGTATGAGCTTAAATATTAACAAGTGCTACCACATGAAATTCACTAGAAAAACAAAATTAACACGCAGTTCCGCAGCTCGTTAGAATATTGCAGCACAGTGTGGAGACCTCACTATGCCACCCACGCACTAAGATTGGAAAGGGTTCAAAAACGATTTCTGTGGCATTTAGCATACTCTTCCGGGATAGCTAAAAAGAAATTATCGTATAAAGAGAGACTTTTGCATTTCAAAATGATATCCCTACAGAATAGGAGAGATTTATTGGATTCATCATTTTTATTTAAAATTTTGCGACATAAAATTGACTGTCCCCAGTTATTGAGTAGGATCAAATTTCGCGTGCCCACGAAAAGTCCACGAGCTCCTATTACCCCCTTGCGTCCTCCTCTTCGCAGAACCGTACTTGGTGCTAATTCGCCTATTCCCCGCCTATGTAAACTATTAAACAGCTGCAGCGATCTCGTAGATGTGCACTCTGACTCACTTGGTAGGTTCAAAAGCATTATTTATAAAAAACTTGTAAAATATATATTTTTTTTTATAGTGCATGTATGTTTAAAATATTTTTTTTTTTTAATTTAATTAAAATTTTTTGATTCTTGATTTTAATTTGGATTTTATAATTTTAATTTTAATTTTGTTTTTATTTTTAATTTTGATTTTGATTTTGATTCTAATTTTTAATTTTGATTTTGACTTTAATTTCGAGTTTAATTCTGATACTGACTGTGATTTTCATTTTCATTTTATTCGATTTTAATTTAATTTAAATTATGTATTTAAAAACCATAGTTGTGTGCGGTGAGTAGTTAGGTACTCATCTGATTTTAAGTAGGCACTCAACGACAAATAAGTAGTGCATGATGTGCTTACCTGTAAGAGGTTGATACACTTGTCTGTGACTCTATTGAATGTATCTCATATGTTTGAAGCAGTGTATTCAATTGTTGGTGAGCCAAATAAATAAAATAAAAATAAAAATGAATAAAATAATCAAAGCAAATCTTACTTACTAAACAGAACCCAAATAACAAATACAAACCACGTTAATATGAAAAGTAAACATGAAATTGTATTTCAATCTCCAGAACGTATAGTTTCGTTTGGTGTGCCACAAGGGAGTGTTCTAGGGCCTCCGTTATTTATATTATATATTAAGGATCTACCGAAAAGCATCCCTCAACCTCTTACACTATTTGCCGATGATAGCACTATAACGATACCCTGTAAAAGTGTTGATACTTATGAAAGTGACATAAATGATTCTATAAATCTAATGGTAAAGTGGCTAGATGACAATAACTTAAAAATTAACCTGACAAAAACTAAATTAATACATTTTAATCAACGGATCAATAGTAAGAGTAATTTAAACTACGATGACCAGCCTATAGAAGAGGTAGAAACAACAAAATTTTTAGGTCTCCACATTGACAAAAAACTGAACTGGAAAACCCATATCGAGATCTTGTGCAAGAAGATCAGTAAATCTGCCTATGCCCTGCACACATTGTCGTCTATAATAAGTGTGGAGGCATTACTTACAGCCTACTATGGTTTAACAGAATCTCATCTACGCTATGGTGTCATTTTTTTGGGCAACTCAACGGAAAAAGACACGGTGTTCAAGGCTCAAAAGAGATGCGTTCGTTCAATATTTAAAATTAAACCTACTGATAGTTGCGTGCCATACTTTAAAAAATATAAAATACTTACATTGCCATGTCTGTACATTTTAGAGGTAGCTGTTTTTGTCAAAACAAATCCACACCGATTTAAACGATTAGGTGAAGTAGTCCCGCGTAATAGGCGCGACAACAGTAGGATATGCTCTCATACTACGAGAACTACCCTCATGCGCAAAAATGTCTTCTGTATGGCTCCTATAATATTTAATAAATTACCTAAAAGTTGGAGAGAACTGCCCTTGTCAGTTTTCAAAAATAAGCTAAGAAATTTTTTAATCAGTAAAGTGTATTACAATGTTATAGATTTTTTAAATGAAAAGGACTTTTCTATTCTGACTAGTAATATGTATAGTAAATAATAACAATTTAATCATGTGAATCTTAAATCAATTGGCGTTTGACTGCTTACTATTGAATATTCTGGACATAATTTAATCTATTTTGACTATAATTTACTAATACTATAATATCTTGACATCAATTATTATTTATTTGTTTTGTATTTTGTAATGAAATTTAGAATGACTATAATTATGTAAAATGCAATTAAACATAATTTTTTATAATACCTACAAAATTTGTACGCCGTTAGTGGCAAAACATGGACGCACACAACATCTATTAATTCAATACCTTGCATGTCTGATTAGTCAGTTTATGTAAACGCATGTTTGACAAATAAATTATCTTTATCTTTATCTTTATCTTTATCCCGGTAGTATGATCTCGTGGGACACTTATCGAACTCCACGCGGGCGAAGCCGCAAGCATAAGCTGGTCCTAAATAACATCATAGAGGTAACAGCTATCGGAGATTCATGATGAAGGCAAGTCAAGATCCTCCTGGTTTCATTTATCTTTAACTGTTGTCTGTTCTATTATCATCTTGATACGACCAATCGATAGCGAATATTGATAGTGGTTCCGTACAACAGAAATCAGTGTCTTGATATCAATAAACTTAGCCTTGGCAGTCCACTGCTGGACATAGGCCTATCGCAAGCTTCGCCACAAGACCTTGGTTTCTGATTTCCGCATCCAGAATGACTAAGACTTCTAGTTGATCTCGTCGGTTTACCTGCTGACCAGTCCTACACTACATTTACCAATGCTTGTTCTCCACTCCATTGTTTTGGTATAACCTTTTCGTCTCAGTCACTGGGATGGTGAATGGTAAATGGCAACCTATTTGGCGATGCTTGCGAAAATGTAGATCTGTCTATAGGCCTACCATTTTGCCGCCACCTTCTTCTTCCTCTTCGTGTCGCTGGCACGACAATAATTGTTTTATTTTGTTAGCCCAGAACTTCGCCACTTCCCCAGCGCCGTCGGTGGCCGCGCAAACATCGACCGCTGCATGTTTTTGGGCTTAGAGGGCACCTGCTTTTTGCAAAGGAAATTCTGGGTCATTATGACTTTCAAAAACGAAGTGTTTCGTTTATTTACCGCGTATCCCTAACCACCTATCTAACTTTACATTCATAGTGAAATATGAGATATAAGGAATAACGCCGGGTGTGTGAATCATACCGATATCTCAGACTATTCAATGAGTTGTGCAAAATAACGGCGTTACCTATTTTATTTTATTTGTTAGAAAAAAATATATAACAATGGATTCCGGAGTTAATACAAGTATAGCAAAACAATATTTAATATCAGCATGCTGTAAGTACTTTTGTTTTTATTTTAGACATTTCGCCTGACAAATTCCTTAAGGTGCGTCAAGCGTCAGTGTAGTCCGCGAAATTCAAATTTTCTTGCTTTTTTTGCAATTTACAGGTCTGGTTGAATGCTGATGAGAAATGAGTCGCTCAAGTAACACGTATGTAGTTAAAGAATTACAATCATTAAAATCATCAATACAATCCTCTAAGTTCATTAAACCTCATTGAATGACTTTTTCATGAAATAGTTATTGAATGAGGTTACATGAACTAAGAGGGATTTTAGTGATTACAATTGAAATTCGAAAACAATATTGAACTTTCTATAGGAATAGCAAGTTCAATATTTTTGCGAATTTCAAGAACTCGTAGACCAAAAGTTGTTTAGTTTCATGGTCTGAGAGACCACTGGGGCGGTCTTGAGTTTATTGTTAATAATTGTATAATTTTGACGCATCGATAGTTTTCGTGGTGTATTTCCGTTGACCCCACCGCCCGTAACCCCACTGGTGGGGTCAGTGGGACGTTCCCGAACCTGGGCGTCACACAAACAGTCCTGTTCAGTTTGACCTCTCTTGATAAAATAAAAAAAATAACTTTTATTTCAGACAAGCAACATTCATAGAATAGAAGACTTCCTTTCGCGATTTCGTCATCATCATCATTCTCCAACCCTTATCTCTATTTATTTGGGGTCGGTTCAGCGTGTCTTCGTTTCCATACTTCTCTATTACTCCTCATCTCAGCTCTCACCTGCTTTGCTGATATGGCTAGCCATATCATCCACCACCATCACTTTTATTAACGTCTTACTATTTTGCGGTTCCAGTATACCTAGGACAGTTTGGTGTGGGCTACACAATGGGATGGACAGCACCGATTCTGCCGAAACTGCAGAATCTGGATGAGACACCCCTGGATAGAGTCATCACTGATCCTGAAGCAGCCTGGATGGCGTCCATTACTTTTATCGGGCTTATTGGAGGTAAAGGATATTCAGCTCAACGTTCATCTGAATATTTTTTCACGATTACAACGATTGTCCATGGAAAAAGTTAGTAGCTCGTGGCTAAATAATAGCAGCTGCTCGGGTCAATCTTAAGGTTAAGCCGCGCTTGCCTGAGTTAGTCCGTGGATGGGTGACCACCCATTACATACCGAGTTTCTTCCGTGCCTAGCTACAGGCCCGAAGGCAGATGATGATCTGTCTGATACAATACAATCATATTGTTTATTGTGAAGTTTAAAATAATATAGCATATTTCTTGCTTGATCAATAATAGCCAAAACAATTCTCTTTTCAGGTCCCTACATCTCTGGCTACCTCAGTAACGTGGTAGGCAGAAAGCCATGCCTATACTTTGGTGGTGCCATGTTTGTACTGTCATACATTTTGCTAGCAGTTGCCAAATCTTTGGTTTTAATGTACGTCACCCGAGGTTTGGTTGGTGTTGGAACCGGAACGTTGTTCATCACAAATCTCGTCTATATTGGAGAATCGGCGTGAGTATCAGACATTCAGAATCATAGATACACAGGGTATAAACGGACTATTCACGAAGCCGTCAACCATGCATTATGTACATCAAACTAAGTACTCGTATCTTTACGCAAAAATTATCGCTGGGAATCAACTTCATTTTTTGGGGTGAAAAATCACGTTTAAACGGTTGGACTCAATGTAACGTTCTCGAAATATTGTGCTGATGGATGTATTGAATAGTGCGGAGGTCGCGGAGGTGTTTAAAGTAAAGGTCTTACATTAAAAATAATTTAAAAAAAAAACTTGAGAAAAAGTTGGAACTTTGACCCCCAATATCTCCGTAACTGGAAGAAACGTGGTTCCCAGGTATGGTTCCCAGGTAGGGTCTACCATGGATGGGTGACTACCCATTACATACCGAGTTTCCCCCGTGCCTCGGAAAGCACGCTAAGCCGTTGGTCCCGGCTGTCAATTGTAGATCTTTGACAGTCGTTAAGTAGTCGGTGGCCCGAAAGTCTGACAGCCAGTCTTACTAAGGGGTACCGTATTATCCAGTACTAACTGGGTTGTGGAGGTCAGATAGGCAGTTGCTCCTTTTAAAATACTGATATTCAGCTGCATCCGGTTTGACTGGAAGCTGACCCTAAAGTAGTTCGGAAAAGGCTAGGCAGATCATGATGATGGACGCTACAGTAGACGCCAATTCCGTAGCCCAGTTCTAGGCCGATTTTCGATTTCACTTTAGATTTCCATCGGCGAGCTAAGCTAAGACGAAGGAGAAGGAGAGCAACACCAACAATAGGATATTTTTTTCTTTTTCTAGGTCAACAAGAGTCCGAGGGACACTGTTAACACTGACAGGTTTCTCAAGTTCATTGGGTATCCTGGCAGTGTACTCGATAGGACCGTATATATCGTATGCAGCAATCAATTGGATATCCGTGGGTTTAAGTGTTGTGTACCTGAATTCTATATTCTTTATTGTGCCTGAAACTGCTGTTTATCAAGTTATGAAGGGTAAGTTTTAATTTTATTTTTGGACTTTATGACGATCATGCATGTGGTCTCTATGAATCATTCATTAATAATGAATATATTATCATGATCCATCATATCTTCAGCAAAATTATCAATATTATGGCAATCATTTCTGCTTATCCGAATTTTTGCTGACTAGACTTCGGAACTCTTTCCCTAACATTGGCACTAACAGTTTTCAAAGCAAAAAACATTGTAAAGCGAATTATCAACTCATTACTCTCTGGTAAATTATGATGTACTCTGGAGAGAGCTTGAGATAGGGGTGTATCGGTAGGTGTCCTCAGGATCCTACAGTATTGGTATGGGAACCAAAAAAATGTTGTTAGGTGATCCAATGCACTCTCTGGGACTTATAGGTTAGAATGCGGTGTGAGGCAGGGTGGTCTGACCTCCCCTAGGCTATTTAGCACATATATAAACGGCCTAATCGTGGACCTCAGCAATATGCGAGTCGGATGTAGCGTCCATGGTGTAAAAATAAATAGTGTCAGCTACGCTGATGACATGGCGTTGCTGGCACCGACGGCAGGTGCTGTAAACGAAATGCTGCGGGTCTGTCAGGCGTATGCTGCCTCGCATGGACTTATTTATAATGTCAAGAAGTGCGAATACATTGTCTTTAAGGCCTGCGGTGAATGCCCAGATACTATACCTGACATTACCCTAAACGGCTTGAACGTCAAAAGAGTGACAACATTCAAATATCTAGGGCATCTTCTCGCCAACGACCTTAAGGACAATGTTGACATTGAAAGGGAGCGTAGGGCACTGGCGGTCCGAGGTAACATGTTGGCCCGAAGATTCGCTCGGTGTGGCAGTCAAGTAAAAGTAACACTGTTTAATACGTATTGCCAGAGCTTTTACACGGGGAATCTTTGGGTTAACTATATCAAAAGAACGCTGGATGACCTACGCGTTCAGTATAATAATATTTTTAGGATGCTGTTGGGACTGCCTCGATGGTGCAGCGCTTCTGCGATGTTTACGCAAAACCGAACTGACGGCTTCCATTCGCAAGAAAACCGCGTCGCTGTTGTCAAGGTTGCGGGCGAGTGGCAACAGCATTCTTAAAACTGTGGCGGAGAGTATCGACTCTCCGATTATTAAAAGTTTTGTGAGAAGGGCAATCACTCAACATTAATTTGCGGTTGTCCTTTTCACAATACTATCTATTCTGTATGTCTCTATTTTAGTTTAAGTACTAACACTAGTAATAAGTTATTTTATTGTTTACTAACACGTTGGATCATTGTTGTCCGAAAAATAAAGAATATTATTATATTATTACAGCATCTAAAGATTTTGAAGGAATATCTGAGATTTATAGACAGCAATATAAATAAAAATCTTTTATTTCAGGCAAAAAACAAGAAGCAATGACTATTCTCAGATCACTTGGCAGACAAGACGACATAGATGAGATAGTAGCACAAGCAAATGTAAAGCCAAAACCAAAAATGGCACAACTAACTGAAATGTACACGGTCAAGACTAACAGAAAAGCTGCGCTTTTAATAATATCTTTAAATATTCTGGGCCAATTCAGTGGTATGATGATTGTTATCGCCTTCGTTACGGTGATTTTCGATATGACTGGATCAACTATGGAGGCTCATATTTCTACTATGATCATCGGTGCTACTCAAGTGTTTGCGTCGATCATTGCTCCTGTACTTGTCGATAGAACTGGAAGAAAGATATTATTGTTGGTATCTTGTGCAGCTTGTTCATTGAGTTTGGTAAGTTCATCTTTATTTTTCTTGGCTTTTAAAAATATTGTTCTCATATTCTATTTATATCGTGGAGGAGCTCGTGGCTAAATATTAACAGTCGCTCGGGTCGGTCTTCCGGTTAAGCCGTGCTTGGTTAAGGTGGTCTATGGATGGGTGACCGCGTCATTACATACCGAGTTTTGTCAGTGTTTGGTTGTGGTAGTTGGATTTTCGTAACCCAGTTATTGTGTGTCAAAATACACCTTGAAAGCCTATATGCTATTTTCATGACCCAATCGTTGAAGGCACCTTATTTCCGACTGATAAAAGCGCTCCTTCAACGATTGCTTCATGTCAGCGACATTGATGCCCAAACTCAAATACTTATAGGTTTTGGTTGCTGAGAGGGATCTAAGATTTAAGAAATCCGAGAGCAGGGTTACCTCACGATTCCACACTCTCCCCTCACTTTGCATGCATGACCGCAGATTTATTGACACCAAATAAATTGTTATTATTAAGCCATGTTTAGTTTCGTTAATTTTGAAACTGTACGGCTTTCTTCTGTTTCGACGAGCCTTTGCATTCTGAAAGCGTTTGCTATGATCATAAAATACTGTACTACCTTCATTATAGCCTAATTCTTTAGACTGATTCTCTCTGCCTCGTTGCTCTAGTGGTCGCAAGTGCAACTGCTGAGCATGAGATCCTGAGTTTGAATTCCCGGGTCGGCAAAGTGTTATTGGGTTTTTCCATCAGCAATTTCTCAGAAGCAGCCAAGGAGTCTGGATTTGTGCCTCATCATCATCATCATTTCAGCCGAAAGACGTCCACTGCTGGACATAAGCCTCTCCCAAGTGAGAAAGAGGTTAATCGTCAAATCCGACTCAGCTGGGCAGCGTTCGGGAAGTTGCGTGGTATCTTCTCGTCCAACTTACCGCAGTGTCTCAAGACAAAAGTCTTTAACCAGTGTGTGTTGCCAGTGATTACATACGGGACCGAAACGTGGTCGCTCACAATGGGCCTCATCAGAAGGCTTAAAGTTACCCAAAGGGCAATGGAGAGGGCTATGCTCGGAGTTTCCTTGCGTGATCAAATCAGAAATGAGGAAATCCGTAAGAGAACCAAGGTTACCGACGTAGCCCGAAGAATAGCCAAACTTAACTGGCAGTGGGCAGGGCACATTGCTCGCAGAACGGATGGCCGATGGGACCGGAAAGTTCTGGAGTGGCGACCGCGAACTGCAAGACGTTGCGTTGGAAGGCCTCCCACTAGATAGACCGATGACCTGGTAAAGGTTGCAGGGATCCGCTGGATGCGAGACGCACGGGACCGGTCAATGTGGCGATTTGTGCCTGGTTGATGGCAATAAGCTCGCCTCCCTTAACTGGGACTTAAACAAAACTAGCGAAAAGAGGGTGTACTATTAGGTGCTGTTATGTTATGAATGTATGTATTTTATGATATATTTTTTTCTGAAACCTTTTATTTTAATGTTTCAGTTTGCCCTTGGGACGTACTTCTATCTGTACAACTCTGGTCACCCACTAGCTGACGACTTGCAATGGCTTTCGCTAGTATCTGTAATGGTGTTCTGCGTAGCTTATCACAGTGGTAAGTTTATGTCATACTAGTTTTTGCCTGCGGCCTCGCCCGCGTTAATTTATAATTTGACAATTAAACTCTTAGCATACTACTAAAGTTTCTATAATAATATAATTCAATCATGATTCGAAAGACACGTCGAGCCATCTATTATCTTTACAACGTTATTGTTGTTTTCCTCGGGAACAGTACTTTTTTTCGAAATGAAATACAAACCCTATGTCCGTTTCTGTACACCTGAAAACGTATATGCAAAATTTCAGGATGATCGGTTCAGTGGTTTAGGCGTGAAAAGGTAGCAAACAAACTTACTTCCGCATTTATAATATTACTTAGGATTATGATTTTGCCATTGTCTCTGAGAGGCCGATTTTATTGAACTAATGGTACCGCCCAAAGCCAATTTCAGGCCAAACTAGTTTTTCCAAATTCAAATACCGGCCAAAACTAACTCTGTTTGTGTATGTGAGTATAAATGTAGGTACGTAAAACGCACCCACGATAGAGGAGAAATTCCAGTTTGGAGCGAAATATGGGATACTATGAATAGAAAGAGGCAGCTGATGCTAATATGACGAGTAACAGAAAAGTAAGGTAGAAGAAAAAATGCTACTCTGATCGTCAATTGGGATAAGGACAGGAGAATGTTGAATAATGATGATGCCACGCTGGCCCAGTGCGATGAAATAGATGTCGTCTGTCTTGAAATAATTATTTCAAGGACGCGCCGACTTTTTCAACCGTTTTAAGATTTAACAGCCACAAAATAATATGCCCCATCTCTTTCTCCTCCAGGCATGGGTATCATCCCCGTCACATTCATCGGTGAAATGTTCACGGACACCTGCAGAGGATTCGGTGGTACATTCACGGCCACCATCGGCTGGCTGTTCGGCTTTGGAGTGTCAACAGCGTTCGGTTACATGTTACCAGCATGGGGACCTAGTATCATATTCTGGATGTTTTCCAGCGCCTGCACTTTTGCGTTCTTCTTTACCATCATTTTTGTGCCAGAGACAAAGGGGAAGAGTCTTTTGGAAATTCAAGAGCTCTTGAGTAAATGAACGGCTGTGAATCTGTGATATTATTATTATATTTACTGGTGTGTTTCATTTCTGAACCTATTCTAGTACAAGAGACATAATGTACGACCAAAGGACAAATAATGAACAGGGTGTAACAGGTTAAACGCATGATCTCCCTTGTGGTAACTCGGACCACTTTTGTTCTATGATTTTTTGAAATTCATAACTTTATGTTTTAGCTTTCCCATATATATCGTATTATATCTGAAAGATAGCATACACGCGAATGTATATGAACCAAATTATTATCAGGAAGTCAATTGACAACAATCAACAATGATTTAGCTGATGTATTGTTGCTCCAGCATTCAAAAACCTAGACCCCTTTTTAAAGTCCTTAGACAAAATCTGGTCCAGTATTAACCAATATAAAAATATAATTTTAATGGGCGATTTAAATATTAATATTAAACTTGAAGCTTAACAGAATACTTAAATCTGCTTGCTTCCCACGGCCTTCTTCCCACGCACACTCTGCCGACTAGAGAATCAAACTGTCTTGACCACTGCTTCGTCAAAACAAATCTAAAACCGTTGACCATAGTTTGTAATTCAACCCTAACTGACCACTCAAGTGTATGATATCACTTCCTCTGGAAATTAAAAATAGACTCAAAAATCACCCCTTTCATACAAAAACTGACTACGATGCTGCATTAGAGACCTAAAACAGATTGACTGGGAAGAAAGGTTTCATAATGATGACCCAAATGCGATGATGAACATCTTCTTGAAAACCATCAAAGACATCTTCTCGAATCACACACACACCGTCAAACAGCCTAAGCGACAAATACTCGTTAAGCCTTGGATTACACCAGGTCTACGTAAATGTATATACATGTAATACTCTAGTCTACTAAAAAACCTTAAAAACAAATGTTTTAAAACAGAATTAGCCAAGTCTACTAACAATATAAAAAAAACAATGGGGATTGGTAAAAGAAATGGCTAATTTAAATAGCTACCCAAAAATGCCAACAGATCTTCTTTCCACTAAGTCACACACACACCAGGACGCGTTAAATAACATAAATAGCTAGTTTGTCAATGTCGGTAGTAATTTGGCAAACACCATCCTGTCCAGGACCCTCACAAATGAGATAGATCTGAGCAGGCGGTGTAGGCCAATACCAAATAGCGAAACCCTAAACTCCTTTATGCTTCTCCCGACAGGCCAATTTGAAATTAAAGAAATAATTGCTAACATAAAAGCCAAGAATTCCTCGGGATGGGACGGTGTCTCCACGTTTTTCATTAAAAGAGCAGTGGATTTCCTTATTGAACTGCTAGCACACATATGTATTGCTTGCTTTTCAAAGGGAGTCTTTCTAGAAGCCCTTAAAAAGTCTGTCACTATTCCTATATATATAAAGCAGGAGACAAAACTTTGGTGTCGAATTATAGACCGATCTCTCTACTTTCTTGTTTTTAAAAAATTCTTGAAAAACTAATAAATAAGAGGCTAAAACACTACCTAGAAACTCATAATCTTCTCTCAGGTAATCAATTTCGGTTTAGGGAAAAAATATCAACCGCTGACGCTCTTTACAAACTAACTTCGTATGTAGTCAAAAACATGGATAGGGACAGAAATGTCTAGGCATATTCCTAGACCTAGCAAAGGACTTCGACACCGTCTCTGTACCCATCCTCCTGAACAAACTCAATACCTTAGGAATTCGAGGAATACCTCTCCAACTTTTCCAAGATTACTTGACAAGTACCATGAGGAAAATGTCACCTTCGGAGTGCCTCAAGGCAGTGTTATGGGTCCTACGCTGTTTTTTAATATATATTAATGACCTCTGCAACTTGCTTTTACAAAATGGTCAAATAATAAAGTTTGAAGAGGATACAGTATTATTGTTTAGCTCTAACACGTGGAAAGATGTAACCGAAGCAGTAAATGTAGGTTTTTCTTTAGTAACCTCATGGCTGGACAATCATCTGTTGACACTTAATCTTGACAAAACGAAATATATTACATTCACAATTAACAGTAGAACTCAACCGTCTCCTAACTCAATAAACATACAAACTCACCATTGCAAAACTCGAAACCTGTCATTGTAACTCAATCACATAACATACATAACTTAATCAGCCTATTAATGTTCCCACTGCTGGGACGCAGGCCTCCTCTCTATGAGAGGGAATGGGCTATAATCCACCACGCGGGCCCAGTGCGGGTTGGTAGATGTCTCTTGTCTTCGAATTTTTGGTTCTAGGACATGCCGGTTTCCTCACGATATTTTCCTTCACCGTTTTTGAGAGCAGTGGTGATGAAATAACTTACACAAAGTAATGCGCCTGGCTGGGTTCGAACCCACGACTTACTGCTCGTAAGTCGGGGTCTAGACCACTGGGCCACCGCTGCTCTCAACCAGTCATGTGTAACTCAATCACCAGAACCAATTCCATAAAATATCTCGGTGTTATGGTAGACCAAAACCTAAACTGTAAAGAACACGTCATTAAAGTAAATAATCGCGCAAGAGAGCTGATTTATATTTTTAAAACTATCAGAAATGCATGTGAAATTACGCTACTAATAAAAATCTATTTAGCACTATGCCAATCTATACTGAATGTATGGGGGGGAACCTCAAAAACAACCATGTTGTCTGTCGAAAGAGCACAACGCATGGTACTTAAAGTAATTTCTCGCACAAAGTACACTTAGCCGACACACCTACTTTACTCAGAACTAGGAGTACTAACGGTGCGAAAATTATTCATTAAACAAGAGATCATGGCACAACTTATGTTGTGCCATGATCTCTTGTTTAATGAATAATTTTCAATAATTTTGTGTTAGCAAAGTGCGGTTTTACTTTATAGTAAAACCGCACTTTGCTAAAAGGCGGCGATTAGATATAGTTTATAACATACCCAAATTTAGAAAATGTTTTGCACACAAATTTCACAATTATCTTGGTCCTAGCCTTTACAACAAAATAAGTAAAGATCTAAAATTGAAGAATCTTGATAGCCAAACATGCAAAAAAGCTATTGAAAAATATCTGAAAGCACTAGACTACAACAGCATTGAAAATCTACTATAAAACGATGTTATAAACAAGGCACATAAATAAATTAACAATATAGCACACCTAACTGCATACATACAGAAACATACATAGAACATATAGACCAAATAAAAATGGATATTTTGGCTTCAAAACATTCAAGCAATGATTTTCGATCGTTTTGGAAACACACAAATAAGCTGAGCAGTAAGCCAGGCCTCCCTGTGTCTCTCTATGGGGAGAGCGATCCCGTAGGCATTGCTGATCTCTTTAAGGAACATTTTAGAATAAAGTCTCCACTGGGTCCCTGCGTTTCCGAGCCTGATGTTGTTGACCTTGGTGACCTTGGAACGAGATTCACTGCTACGGACGTTAAACGTGTTATTAACAGTATGTCAAGAGGCAAGTCTCCAGGTCATGATGGTCTCAGCATTGAGCACCTCAAGTTCGCGGGCCCTCATTTACCAAGAGTGTTAGCAATGTTTTATAACTTTTGTGTGAGTCATGCGTATTTACCTTGCCATATGACTAAAACTATCGTAGTGCCCATTATTAAAAATAAAACGGGTGATATTGCTGACATAAAGAACTATAGGCCCATTTCTCTGGCAACAGTGATCGCGAAAGTGCTTGACAGCCTGCTTAACAGACAACTTAATAACTTTGTTCAGCTGCACGACAATCAGTTCGGATTTCGATCCGGACTATCTACTGAAAGTGCTATCTTGTGTCTAAAGTGGGCTGTGAGGTACTACTCGGATAGGAAAACTCCTACGTATGCTTGCTTCCTCGACCTCTCCAAAGCTTTTGATCTGGTCTCCTACAATATCCTCTGGAGGAAGTTAGAAGAATCTGGTGTTCCTCCAGAGTTGATTAACACTTTTAAATGCTGGTATAGAGGCCAGATCAATCAGGTACGCTGGGCCGGGGCTTTTTCGGAACCGTATAGGTTGGAGTGTGGGGTAAGGCAGGGGGGGTTGACTTCCCCCACGCTCTTCAACCTCTATGTCAATGGGCTGATCGAGGTGCTCAGCAGAGAGCGTGCCGGCTGTTACATTGATGGAGTATGTGTAAACAACATTAGTTACGCCGATGATATGGCGCTGCTGAGCGCCTCGGTTTGTGGTCTTAGGAGATTGGTGACCATCTGTGAAGAATATGCTTTACTTCATGGATTGGTCTACAACGTCACTAAAAGTGAAGTCATGGTCTTTGGTGCCGGTGGTCGATGTCCTGATGCTATCCCTCCGGTCAAGTTGAACGGAATATCGCTTGTGAGGGTATATAAAATGAAATACTTGGGACATCTCTTGACCGCTGACCTCAGAGACGATGATGATATTGAGAGAGAAAGAAGGGCGCTGTCGGTAAGAGCTAATATGATCGCTCGCAGGTTTGCACGTTGTACTGTCGTTGTAAAAAGAACCTTATTTCGTGCATATTGCACTTCATTTTACACGTGCAGCCTGTGGGTAGATTACACTCAAAAATCGTACAGCGCCCTTCGCGTTCAATATAATAACGCGTTCCGGGTATTGATGGGGCTGTTCCGCTTCTGTAGCGCATCAGGGATGTTTGCTGATGCGCGTGTCGATTGTTTCTACACCACGATGCGTAAAAGATGCGCTTCCCTGGTGCGCCGGGTGCGGGCCAGCCCCAACATTATACTGCAGTGTGTGGCGAGCAGACTGGACTGTTTGTGTGTGAATCGTTGCTGCAAGCTTTCTACTTCGGTGTTAAGCTTGTAGCAGGGATTCGCATAAATCTATAATGTGAGACAGTGTTAGGTTAAGTGTGTAGGTTAAGTTTACTAACATAGTTGTAAGGAAATATTGTTACTAACTTTGTGAGTCCTGTTACTTGAATTAAATATAATAATATATAATATACGCGAACACAGACAATTCCAATAATTTGTAACTTAATTAATATAATTATCTGTACTATGACTTATTACCTCTCTGTTGTTCTAAAGTTGAGGAAGACTGTCCGCTCGTGATACAGTTTATACTAACTAGTACGAGGGGATAGGGCGAATCAGTCTAAAGACAGCCAAACCATCTTTATACAACAGTTGTTCAGTTCGAGACGTCTTGCATTTATTATGTTACACCTTGTATTATAGTTATAATAAATCAGTCTACCATACTTTAGTATATATTTTTTATATTAAATGGGCCTACTCTTGACCTTAATATTGGCCTGAGGACAGATGTGCTGTAATAATCGATGTCAATGTAATTGTAAGTGCCCATTGGTTTCATTGCCCGATGAAACGGCAATATGACCAAAAGGACCGGACCAAAAGCTTAACGTGTTTTCCGACGTACGAGAGTAAACTTCCAGTCACAGGATTACTACTGAGGAATTCATAATGACTGTCAGACTTGGGAATCGAAATCAAGATAATATAACATCACGCCTGCAATCACAGAGGCAGAGATGTGCCTAATAGTACACCCACATTTCACCAGTCATGTTTAAGTCCCATGTTATATGGGGCGAGCCTATTGCATTTAACCGGGTACAAATCAGGTGGTGCTGGTCGAATGTGGGTATACCTACGTAAAATACAGGCGCGGTTTAGTTGGTAAAACCTGGTAAAAGTGAATCATCTGTACCAAACCTAATGTGATTTGAGTTACTGCCAAAGAAGAAATTCCAGTTCAGTCATTGATAAAAATTAAATCTAAAAATTGGCAAACAGAAGGTAAAATTGACTTTATCGTCTACATTTTAAAGTTCATTCCAGTCAATGGCAATGATTCTTGAACTTGTTTCAAGTGGGTTTATTTTTGGAAGACTGACTAACAAAACTTTGTTGTCTCAACGGGAGAAACCAATTTGTATACATAAGATATTTTATCTTGAAACCGGAACACTATGCACTGAACTTTAGGTTAAGGTTAAAATGAGTTTTGAATTATTTCCTTCGAGACGGTTTGACCGATAAAGAAACGGTTTTGCTATCTTCTTCCATCTATATAAATAAAAAGAAAAGTCCTGGCTAACTGACTGACTTATCAAGGCCCAGCCCAAACCCTTGGACCTAGAAAGCTGAAAATTTGCACAGAGGTTCCCTTTATAATGTAGACAAGGAATAAGGAAGGATTTTTAGAAATTCAACCCCTAAGAGGGAGAAATGCTGTGTTGAATTTTCTGAGAAACTTTTTATTCTCGGAGTCGATTGACTTGAAAATTTGTGTACATACTCTTCAGTTAAAATTATGAGATACGTGTATCACAGTTTTTCCAAAATCATCCCTCAATTTAAAATTCGATGTCCTGACTGGCTGACTGATATATCGCACAGCCCAAACCGCTGGTCCTAGAGACATGAAATTTGGTGGTTGGATTCTTTGTAAAGAGTAGGCATCCACTATGAAAAAGTTTTTCGAAATTCCACCCCTAAGAGGGTGAAAAGGGGGTTTGATTTATCAGTGAAACTTAATCTTTTCTGGGTCGTTTGACTCGAAAATTGGTGCACACACATCCTAAATAACATCAGGGAGGTAACAGCTATCGGAGATTCATGATGAAGGCACGTCAAGATCCTTCTGGTTTTTTTTTATCTGTTGTCTATCCTATTATCATCTTGATACGACCAATCGATAGCGAATAATAAAAAAAATGGTTCCGTACAACAGAAATCAAAGTGTTATGATATCAAAAAACTTAGGCTTTGGCAGTCCACTGCTGGACATGGGCCTATCGCAAGCTTCGCAAGCTTTGCAACAAGACCTTGTCTACTTTCTGTCACGAAGACTCCTAGTTGATCTCGTCGGTTTTTCTGGCTGGGGGAGTCCTACACTACATTTACTGACAATTAGATTTGGAATAATTAAGATACTTCATATAAAATGGTTTGGTTTATCTGCATCAGAAATTTCTCAGCAACAGCCACGGAGTCTGGATTTGTGCCCAATTGATGGTAATAAGGTCGACCCTTATTACATTGGAGTTAGACATAACTGGCGAAATATAGGTGTAGGCCTATCATTTCACCGTCATCTGCTTTTTGCACAGGAAACGCTGTGTCACTATGAGAATAAAAACGATGTGTTTTCATAAGTCTTGTATTTACCGCGTACCCCTAACCGCCTATCTAACGTTACATTCATAGTGGTTTAAAGACATACATAAGTGCACCGGGTATATGCATCATACCGATATCTCAGTGTGCAAAATAACAGCGTGACCTATTTTATTTTATTTGTGAGCAAAAAGAAATAATGAGTGCCGGAGTTAATACAAATATAGGAAAACAATATCTAATATCAGCATGCTGTAAGTACCTTTGTTTTATTATAGTCATTTTGTCTGACGAATCAGCCAATCGCACCAATTGACTTGTACACACAGGGTGGAACAAAATAAACGCAATACCTCTCGTGTGGTGTCTCAGACCAGGAAACTGAACAACTTTTTACAATTCATAAGTTTTTTTTTAGTTTTTGAATATATGTTGATTGTGGATCAGCTGATCGCGTCAGTTACTATAGAAAGTCCAATATTGTTTGCTAATTTGAAGAACTCGTAGAACAAACGTTGTTCAGTTTCATGGTCTGGGAGACCACACGAGAGCTCTTGCGTTTGTTATGTTACCTTGTATAATTTTAACGCATCCATGATTTTCGCTTCAAAAACTGGGCGTAACACTAACTTTCTTGTTCAGATTGACCTCTTAGGCTAGCAGGCTTACTTCTGCGTTCTCATGATCATCGTCATTCTCCTTATCTGTATTTATTTTGGGTCGGCGCAACATGTCTTCTTCTTCACACTTCTCTATCTTGTCATATCAGCTGTCACCTCTTTTGCTGGTATGGCTATCCATATCATCCACTACTACCACTTTTATGAACACCTTACTATTTTCAATTTCAGTATACCTAGGACAGTTTGGTGTGGGCTACACAATGGCGTGGACAGCACCGATTCTGCCGAAACTGCAGAATCTGGATGAGACACCCTTAGATAGAGTCATCACTGATCAGGAAGCAGCCTGGATGGCGTCCTTTAGTTTTATTGGACTTATTGGAGGTAAAGAATATTCTATAGTTACGGCTCTGACGGTGGTCACAGAATCAGAGTCGAGGAAAAGATCTGGTTCAAATTGATATGATGGTCTGTACCAGATCCTTGGGTAAATGTAACGACATCTTTCTGATTATGTTCGTTCAGGAGCTCGTGGCTAAATTTAATAATAACAGCCACTTGCGCAGTTAAAGAGTTACGAGAGCAGCGGTGGCCCAGTGGTAGAGACCGCGACTTACGAGCAGTAAGTCGTGGGTTCTAACCCAACCAGGCGCATTACTTTGTGTAAGTTATTTTATCACCACTGCTCTCAAAACGGTGAAGGAAAACATCGTGAGTGAACCGGCATGTCCAAGAACCAAAAATTCGAAGACTACCTGCACTTCGCCCGCGTGGTGGATTATAGCCCATTCCCTCTCATAGAGAGGAGGCCTGCGTCCCAGCAGTGGGAACATTAATAGGCTGATTATGCTATGCTATGCGCAGTTAAAGCCACGCTTGCCTAGGCTGGTATGGGTGACCAACTGACCACCCATTACATATAAAATTTCCTCCGTTCCTCGGAAAACACGTTAAGCCATTGGTCCCGGCTGACAATTGTAAATCATTTAGTCAGTGGCCCGAAAGTATGACAACCAGTCTTAAAAAATTCTTTTCCAAGGGGAATCGTAACTATCGTATTACCCAGAACTAATTGGGTTGTGGCGGTCAGATACACAGTCGATTAATGTAAAATACTGGTATTCAGCTGCAACCGGTGAGACTGGAAGCCGACCCCAACATATTTGTGAAAAGGCTAGGCAGATGATCTTACAGATACGTGTTGTTTATTAAGAAGATTAAAATTATATTATTTTAATCTATATATAAATATGTCAGGATTTACTTCATTAGGTTCGCACATAATGTGGGCAGACGATGGGTTTCGTGCTATGAAAACACACTGGGTGCGATACACTGTTTCTAGCAAAACTAACGAATTACTTGAGATTACAACTTAACACAATAACAGGGGGGCACAATTAATCGGGTACAGTTCCAAGACATCTCAACTCCGCCGTGATCCGACATTGACTATGGCCCTCGCCTCGAGCTGGACATCAGGGCTCTGTAGAAGCACGCTGTGTTGTGACTGGTAAGTAGGTCGCATGATGTCACCACTGCACACAGGCGCGCTTTCCAATTAATTGATCAATAATAGCCAGAACAATTCTCTTTTCAGGTCCCTACATCTCTGGCTATCTCTGCAACGTGGTAGGCAGAAAGCCATGCCTATACTTTGGTGGTGCCATGTTTGTACTGTCATACATTTTGCTGGCAGTTGCCAAATCTATGGTTTTAATGTACGTCGCCCGACTTTTGGTTGGTGTTGGTATCGGAGTGTTATTCGTCACAAATCTCGTATATATTGGAGAAATGGCGTGAGTATCAGAAATTCAGAATCATAGATATAAGAAAGCTAGAGTGCCTTGTTCCCGAAGGGAAGCCAGCAGGAATCGGCTTCTTAGGTGACTTCGGGCCTAGAAAGCAGTTATATTGTTATATTTCTATGATCAGGTGGCCTACCATGAACTAAAGTAGTAGAGTTGTAACCTGTGTGGGAAAGAAATACAGCTATACACACAGGACGTGTAGTTCTATCTCTTTCCCTCACTGAAGTAAGATTAAGGTGGAAGCGCCAGGGTACCCTGCGTTTACTTAAACTTAGTCTTAGGATGTAGACCACACAGCAAATTAAGTCATTGTTCCCGGCTGTCAATTTTAGATCTTTGAGAGTCGTTAAGTAGTCAGTGGCCCGAACGTCTGACAACCAGTCTTAACAAGGGGCATCGTATGACCCAGTACTAACTGGGTTGTGGAAGTCAGATAGGCAGTCTCTCCATGTAAAAAACTGGTAGTTGATCCTAACGTAGTTGGGAAAAGGCTGGTCAGATGATGATGATGGACGCTACTGAAGGTGTCAATCCTGTCTGCCCAGTTCTGGGCCAACTCACTATAGATTTCCATCGAAGTGCTAAGACGAAGAAGAAGGAGAGCAACATTAAACAATAGGATATTATTTTCTTCCAGGTCAACAAGAGTACGAGGGACACTGCTAACACTGACAGGGTTCTCAAGTTCATTGGGTATCTTGGCAGTGTACTCGGTAGGACCGTATATATCGTATGCAGCAATAAATTGGATATCCATGGGTTTAAGTGTTGTGTACCTTACTTCTGTATTTTTTATTGTGCCTGAAACTGCTGTTTATCAAGCTATGAAGGGTAAGTTTTAATTCTTTTTAGTTGTCATTTCTTCAGCATTGCCAAATTGTTTCAATGTTACGGCAATTGTATTTACTTATCCGAATAAAGTTAATTGCTAGACTTCAGAAGGCAGTCTCATATTGGCACTAAAAGTTGTGAAAGCAACAAAGATTATAAAGCGAATTATCAAAATTCATTACAGCATCCAAAGATTTATTAAAATTCTTCTTATTTCAGGCAAACGACAAGAAGCAATGGCTATTCTCAGATCACTTGGCAGACAAGACGACATAGATGAGATAGTAGCACAAGCAAATGTAAAGCCAAAACCAAAAATGGCACAACTAACTGAAATGTACACGGTCAAGTCTAACAGAAAAGCTGCGCTTTTAATAATATCTTTAAATATTCTAGCTCAATTGAGTGGTATGATAATTGTTATCGCCTTTGTTACGGTGATTTTCGATATGACTGGATCAACTATGGAGGCTCACATATCTACTATGATCGTTGGTGCTACTCAAGTGTTTGCGTCGATCATTGCTCCTGTACTTGTCGATAGAACTGCAAGAAAGATATTATTGTTGGCATCTTGTGCTGCTTGTTCATTGAGTTTGGTAAGTTCATCTTTATTTTTCTAACCTTTTAAAAATAGTCATACTCTATTTATCTTCTGGAAAAGCTGGTGGCTAAATATGAACAGCCTCTAGGGTTGGTCTTCAGGTTGAACCGCGCTTACCTAGGTTGGTTCGAGGATGGGTGACCGCACATTATTTACCGAGTTTCTTCCGTGCCTTGGAATGCCTTGGAAAGCACGTTAAGTCGTTGGTCTCGGCTGTCATTTGTAGATCTTTGACGTTGTTACAGTGGCCGAAAAGTCTGACAACAAGTCTTACCAAGGAGTATCATAAAAGGCTAGGCGTATCTGCTTAGATTTTTCAACCTTTGTCCGGCTCGGTTTCCGGTATATCTAATTTCCAGCTGAATATCAGCATTTTACTTTCATTTTTGCAACCCAGTTACTGTATAAAACAATACACCTTGTGAAGCCTACATGCTCCATTCATAACCCAACCGTTGAAGGCACGCATATTATTTTCGCCTGATAAAAGACAATCTATTAAATATTGGATATTATTAAAGGAGCTCATAGTGTTTACGGGCAGCGGCTATAACAGTGCAACACACGAATAAAATTCGTGCCGTGCACAGTGGAAACATGTCCGTGTTCGAGCGCGCATCGCAATGCCCTGATATTAAAGTTTTCGGTTGCTGAGAGGGATCTAAGATTTATGGACTCCTAGAGCTGATTTCCCTCAGATTCCGCAATATTTTCTTTTCACGCTTTACATTCATGACCGCACATTTGTCGACAATAGATTGTTATAACATGTTTACGAGTAGCTTCGTTAATTTTGCAACTGTACTGCTTTCATCTGTTTCGACGAGTCTTTGCATTCTGAAATGCGTTTGCGATGATCTTAAAATACTGCACTGCCTTCATTATTGCTAATTCTTTAGACTGATTATCTCTGCCTCGTAGCTGTAGTGGTAGCAAGCGCGACTGCTGAGCTTGAGAGCCTGCGTTCAGTTTCCGGGTCGGGCTAAGTGTTATTATATTTTGCCATCAGCAATTTCTCAGATGCTGCCAGGGAGTCTGGATTTGTGCCTGGTTGATGGCAATAGGGACGCCCCCTATTACATTTGACTTACACATAACTAGCGAAATGTGGGTGTACTATTAGGTGATGTTATGTTACGAATGTTTGTTATGATTATCTTTGTTTTCTGACACCTTTTTACTATAATTTTTCAGTTTGCTCTTGGGACTTACTTCTATCTGTACAACTCTGGTCACCCACTAGCTGACGACTTGCAATGGATTTCGCTAGTATCTGTGATGGTGTTCTGCGTTGCTTATAATAGTGGTAAGCTTATGTCTTTTCTAATGATTTTGAAATTGAAACTGAGGCTGATATAATAAATTTTCCGGGTCTGTCTGCTGTTGAGTTTAAATGTATGCATGACACACCCACGATAGAGAAGAAATTCCTAGTGTGGGGTAACGTTTAAAACAATAAATATAGGATAATATGACTGAAAGAGGTGGGTGATGCTAATATGACGAGTAACAGTAAAGTATGGAAGAAGAAAACATGCTACGCTGATCTTAAATCAATTGGGATAAGGACAGGAGAATGATGAAAAATGATGCTGACCTAGTGCGATGAATGGATTTCTTCTGTCTTCAAGCAATTGGTTCAAGGAAACACCGACTTCTTCCACCGCTTTATGACTTTACAGCTACAAAATAATATGTCTCATTTATTTCTCCTCCAGGCTTGGGTATAATTCCCAACACATTCGTCGGTGAAATGTTCACGGACACCTGCAGAGGTTTCGGTGGTACGATTACCGTCACCATCGGCTGGCTGTTCGGCTTCGGAGTGTCAACAGCGTTCGGTTACATGTTACCAGCATGGGGACCTAGTATCATCTTCTGGATGTTTTCCAGCGCCTGCGCTTTTGCGTTCTTTTTTACTATCATTTTTGTGCCAGAGACAAAGGGGAAGAGTCTTTTGGAAATTCAAGAGCTCTTGAGTAAATGATTGGCTGTGAACCTGTGATATTATTATTAAATGTTTATATTTACTGGTGTGTTTCATTTCTGAACCTTTTCTAGAACAGCACACTATGTACGTCAAAAGGACAAGTAATACAGGGTGTAACATAATAAGAATTGCCAAACATAAGTGGCTGTGGGCAGGGCACATTGCTTGCAGAACGGATGGCCTATGGGGCCGAAAAGTTCTGGAGTGACGACCGCGAACCGGAATACGTTGTGTTGGAAGGCCTCCCACTAGGTGGACCGATAACCTGGTGAAGATTGCAGGGATCCGTTGGATGCGAGTCGCACGGGACCGGTCAATGTTGCGAGGTCTATGTCCAGCAGTGGACGTCTTTCGGCTGAAATGATGATGATGATGATGTAACGTAATAAACGCATGACCTCTCGTGTGGTGACTCAGACCATGAAACTGAACCACTTTTGTTTTACGATTTTTGGAAATTCATAACTTTTATATTAGTTTTATCATTAATCAAATAAATAAATATTCTAGCTGGCTGGTCCCACTCACCTAAGAAAGCTTTTATGGCTTTTAAGCCTCGTGGGAAATAACTGTGAAAAAACTGTAAGAGCAATAGCTCAAACACTCGGTCGCAAGATTTCGAGTCGGAGAGGCTATGTTTTTTAATGTTTTTTTTTAGCCTGTACTGTCCCACTGCTGGGCAAAACCCTCCCCCAATTTCTTCCATGTACTCTTTTCCTGCACCTCCTCGGGCATGTTAATATGTTTTTATTACAAGCTTTTAATTAACTTGCAATGTTTGTATGTTACTTTGTTTCTTAGATCAAATCTTGCAACTGAACTTTAAAACAGTTTCTTTCTTTCTGTCTAAATTTAATATGGTGGAGTCCCAAAGATGGCGGAGTAATTGTTTTTTATGCATCCCTATGATATTATGAGTATTTATTAAAAGGGTTTGCTGAAAAAAATACGAAACAAGCGAAAGCTAAAAATAAATGAAAAGCTTTTATTAAACTTGCCTTATTAGTAAGTTAATTTTGCACGAACATCATCTTTTTACTCATGTCCCATGTTGCTTTGGGTCGGCGTAACACTCCAACGTAGTTTCTCTCCAGTCAGTATTCACGCTATCATTTTACTCCTTTTTCTTCCATATCATTCCTCACACGATCCATCCGTCTCTTCTTTGTCTTACTTCTCCTTCTCCAGCCGTCAACATTTATATTCATCACGCCTTTTGTCATATGTAATTTATCCCTCCTCATGACACGTCCTTATCAAGATAAACGATTCCCTTTCAACTTTTCTTTGGTTGGTGCAACTTTCAAACTTTCTCCGTTTTAGACAAACAATTGCGATATAGTTTTAAATCATACCGATGATGCCTCCAAAGTAAAGCACGTATCCAACCCATGAGGCCTGGCTATCACTGAGGGTGGGTGGTTACGGTGTTTTGTCAATGTTCTTGAGTTAAGGGTTTATTGGCGCCGTCCAGCGAAGTGTGTAGCCGACTAGTAACTGTCTTAAGTACACTGGAAAAAAATAATATGGAAATTAATTTTTTTGATGATCGTCAGCATCTTCCTGCTTTTGTTCCATTATATTTGGGGTTGGCGCAACACGTTTTCTTCTTCCATTCTCCGTCACGGCATCATTTAATTCTTTTCCTTTAATATCGTTTCTCACACAATCCATCCATCTTTTCTTTATTTGACGACTAGCAGCCCGTCCCGGCTTTACTGAGGGATATTGTAGCATTCTAATGGTGAAAGATTTTTTTTAAATTGGTCCAGTAGTTTTTGAGTTTATTCGTAACAAACATTAAATTTTTCCTCTTTATTATATTATTATAGATATCTTACTTATCTAATAAATAATTAAGAAAACGTTTAATCATTTAAACATTGGAAATACCTATCATTTACTTATCTATGACATTATTGTGACATTTGATTATTCAAATCAAAACATTTTACCTAAATCTATGAATATAAAATTCAAAGTCCTGACTGACTGATATATTAACGCACTGTCCAAACCGCTAGTCCCAGAGACATGAAATTTGGAGGGTGTTTTCTTTCACTAAGAAGGGGTTTTTCGAAATCCCACCCCTAAGAGGGTGAAATAGGGGGGTTAAATTTTCTGTGAAACTTTTTATTCTCGGGGTCAAAAATATGTGTACCTACTCTCATCCCAGATATTAGTCTAGTTTTACGGAGAACTTCGTCGAATGTTTGTTTCTGAAAAAAAAAATGGTGTCACTAGTTTCACGTAGGCCACGCGAACGATGCCGCGGGCAGAAGCTAGCCTATTCAACATTCAAGACTGCAAAATTAATTTTCATAATGTATCGCAAAATAATAATTACATCGAGATTCTGAATCGTAGGTATTATCCAATAATCAAAAATGACATTAATTTGATAAAAATAATAGTAATTCCAGTCACGTGAATAATTACTGTCCCTCAAAGTGTAATAGCGGGCATTTAAATTTATTAAGTACTACATTAAATAGTCTTCATAAATGTCGATATTGAAATGCTTGACGTGCATAATTCTAGGTATCCCAAACGTGATCATGTTACGCATACTGAGGAGTTTACCTAAAACTTTTGGCAAAATAAATCTCTATCAGACAAACCCGATTCTCATGACGTGTGGTAATCTTAAGACCAACCATTGTGTCATCTCATCTCATCTGCCTACTGCAAATGGTACCACCGTGCCAACCGTCTTTATATCTACAGAATTTCATTTTTTATCAGTTATCCTATTATCATCTTGATACGGTTGCGAATACCAATTTTAATTCATTTTTTCAATTCATGAAAATTGGTTCCGTACAAAAATATGCTTAATATTTTGCAGATTTATCAATTTTTAGGGTATCGTAGCCGAATGGCAAAAAACGGAACCCTTATAAATTCGTCATGTCTGTCAGTCCATATGTCACAGCCATTTTGATACTTTTAACGTGCACATCGTTCTCACATAGTGTACTATCTCAACATGAATGATGTAACCAAGGTTTTGTAACAATATGCTGATTTAAAAGAGTGTCCATGGAGTTTCTTGCCCGTTCTTCTCCATAGAGATCTACGCTTTGGAATGGGTAACTACAGTACTTTCACAGTTTTTGTGCCTTTTGACTGGGACTGTAGCTACATTTTATTGTTGTCTTTGTTTCGACAGTTCAAAAGTGCGTGTAACTGGAATACTTGAAATAAATGTTTTGATTTTGATTGATTTTGACACCCTATCTCCTAAGCATCTCCTCTCCTCTCCGCTTTGCACATCTCCGCTTCGCACATCTCCGCTCGTCTCTGCTTTGTTGGAGTCCGGACCAACGCTATTATCTAGGTTTTTATTCATTGCATTGTTCGGGTCACGTGCGGGTGACTTGCAAAAAAGTAGCTTGGAAATATTTAATTTTTGTACTTATCCCTAATTGCCAATCTAAGAGTCATGCAATTTGATTCACAAGAAAATATAAGATATGGATAAATTTATAAGTCAGTTCAATGCAAGCAAATAAAGGCGAGACTTTTGCGCTATTTAGAAAATTAAATTATTTTTATAGTGTAAAGAGGAAACAGTGCAATGAGTGCCGAAGTTAATACAAGTTTGAGCAAACAATATTTAATTGCAGCATGCTGTAAGTACTTTCTGTTCAACAACCCTTTGCCCAACCAGGAAATCGAACCCGAGACCTCATACTCAGCAGTAGTTTGGACCAATATACAGACGAGGCAGGTTCCAAGTTTAATTAACAACAAAGTCTAATTTCAGTATACGTAGGCCAGTTAGCAGGAGGCTACACCATGGGCTGGACTGCACCGGTGCTGGCGAAGCTACAGAACCCCGACGAGACACCGTTTGACAATGTCATCGATGATGCAGAAGCATCCTGGATAGTGTCTCTTGTTTTTATCGGGACCATTACAGGTAAAGGACTTCACTAAAACTAACTTCGGTCATTACTTTGTTACTGCTGTTTTTGAAGACTCCCTTTACATTTCTATTAATGAAATCCTATATAAGCTCTATTTTTCAGGTCCTTACCTCTCAGGATACTTCTGTAACATAATAGGCAGAAAGCCTTGTCTATATCTTGGGGGAGGCGTTGTCTTGGGTGCTTTCGTTATTATGACCGTTGCTGTCAATGTGCCTATGATATACGCAGGCCGTATTATGGCTGGAGTAGGCAATGGAGTCATATTTGTGACGAACCTGGTCTACATTGGAGAATTTTCGTGAGTACCTTTGAATAAAACCTCGTCATACTCAGCTTACAGCAGATCACTACTGGACAAAGGCTCATCATACATCTACCTCATAAAAGCTATTTTACATGAATTTTTTGATTTGAAGTCCGAAAGTCTGACAACCAGTCGTGCTAAAGATACCGTGTTATCCAGAGTAATGAGTTCAAGAACTCAGTCGCTCCATTTTAAATACTGGTCTTTGCTGCATGAAGTTAGACTTCTAGCCGACCCCAACATAATTGGGAAAAGGCAGGCAGATGATGAAGATAAAAGTAAGTAAGAAAATCTTTTTGCATGAGATTGATGAAACATGATGTCCTGGTCTAATCCGTCCAGCATTAGACCAAGGCAATGTATTGGCAATGTATTAAGGCGAAAATGTCCCATTTTTTTAAACGAAAATCTGAGTCAGACACCGGTGACAATGCCTTTTGACTGATTACCTAAATATTTTGAAAATGTGTGTGGCTCCGGTGTAGTTTATAAAACCAAGCCTTGTTACCGCAACGAAAATCAGGCGACTGGCATTTGCAGTAACAACATAAAATCAGGTCGATATGTGAACCACACACCAAAACTTCAGTTATGTTGAAGTCCCCTGTAATAAGGGGCGAACCTATTGCCGTCCGGGTACGAATCCAGACTCCGGCCTAACTACTGAGATTTTTTTAGAAGCGAAAACCCTACAATCATATTACCGTTCTGAAGAATGAGGTTCTACAGAACGGTCTCAGCAGCAAATACTTTCTTCTCTGTCAGGTCGACAAGAATTCGAGGCACCCTGTTAACCCTGACAGGATTCTCCAGCACTTTGGGAACACTGATAGCATATGCAGTGGGACCGTACGTATCGTACGCGGCCGTTGGTTGGCTGGGTGTCGCTATATGCGGTCTGTACATTGTGTTAGTCTTTATTTTCGTCACTGAAACGGCTGTTTATCAAGTATTGAAAGGTAAGACTTTGATTCTTTAGTAGTAATATCCATGCATTCATATTAGCCATATAAGTAAGACCACTCTATGTGAGCCATCTAACGATCATCATTACATGAGTATTGTCTTAGTCATTCTGACAACCTTCTTATGCTCAGCAGTCGCGTTTGTGGCCACTAACCCACGAGGAAATCTAAAACTAAATAACAAATAAATCTGATTTCAGGTAGAAGAGAAGAGGCGATGGAAAACCTCACATCACTTGGTAGAAAAGATGACATCGACGAAATAGTAGCTCAAGCAAATGAAAAGCCGAAATCGAACATGGCTCAATTGACTGAAATGTACACAGTCAGGTCGAACCGAAGAGCAACATTTATAATAGTAGTGTTAAACATCATGCAACAACTAAGTGGAATAATCGCTGTGATTTCCTTTGTTACGATTATTTTCGATATGACGGGATCTGATATGGAGTCACATATTTCTACTATAGTTATTGGTGTCACTCAACTGGCTGCGGCAACTATCGCTCCCGTCCTTGTTGATAGAACTGGAAGAAAATTTCTGTTGTTAGTCTCAACGGCAGCTTGCTCAATAAGTTTGGTAAGTTCTCTTTGTTCAGCTTCAAAAATATACTCATTGTGCATTATAAAGTTTTCCGTCCGTTTCCAAAATTCTACAGGGTGTAAATAGACCCTTAACATAACCGAAAGGCACTTGTTCTCCCCGTCTTCGTCATTAGCTGCCGAGCGTTTCCCATTTATTTTGGAATAGAGTTTCAGTCAAACTGAACGCAGCTAAATGCTATTTGACATGGAGCGACTATGACTTTCAAAACCCATTTACTGTGTACCGATATCCTTTGGAGAGATTGACTGGTTGTCTGGATACTGACTGACCACTGTAACAACTGTCTGGCGACTTAAATGACCAAAGTTAACCCAATGAAGACTGATGGTCAAATTATGCATATGTCCGACAGAATTGAAATATATCTCAAATATAATTAATATTAATTATAAGCATATACAGCATACACATATTGCAACAAGCTCCGGATCGGGCCAAAAAAAAAATGAAAATGTTGGTTTATGCTGTATTTTGCCATGATTTGACTACAAATGTCAGTCTCCATTTCTGTTCTCCCGCTACTTGGTCTTACACTCAGATTGCGAAGACAAATTGCCCATCATTAAAAGGTTATTTCTGCAACTGAAAGATGTTGTCATTCCTTATTTGTTCCTCGAACTGAAGAGTTTTAAGTTTTTCTTTTCACTATGTTATTATTATTTTTCAGGCTGCTCTTGGAACTTACTTCTATCTGTACACAAATGATCATCCAGCAGCTGAGGGTTTACAATGGCTTTCACTAGTATCCCTCATAATGTACTTCATTTCGTATTTTGCTGGTAAGTATTTTTATGATCATCATCTGCCTAGACTTTTCCCAAGTATATTGGGTTCAGCTTTCAGTCTAACCGGATGCAGCTGAACACCAGTATTTTACATAGAGCGATTTCCTATCTGACCTCTACAACCCGGTAAACATGTAATACGTGTCCCTTGGTAAGACTCGTTGTCATACTTTCGACTACCTTTAACGACTGTCATAGATCTTCAAATTTCAGTCGGGACCAACGGCTTAAACTACTTCAAGAGGAACGGTGGAAACTCGGTAATTAATAGATTACCACAGACCGACATTGGGAAGCGTTGCTCAACCTTCAACATTAACCCGCTGTTATGATTAAGCCACGAGGAGCTAAGCGAGCTCACCAAGTATTTTAATGATATTGAGTTGCAAAGGAGCAGGTATTTCTATAACTAGCAGCGGACTGCTATAGGCTTGGTTCATTGATTGAGATCGCTTACGTAACTGCATATCGTCTACAATTACACCGGTTTCCATATTCTTCACGACGCCTCTCGTCCGCGCGGAGGGGAGCGCCGGTCCTCGGTGCGGTCGGGCGGCGTGTGATTGGCATCATCAGATTTCACCGCCCCAACGCGCGGACAAGGTGCGGTGTCATGGGAAGATCGCCATACTTTTCTAACCGGAATTAGTCCTGCCGCGGACGACCTCAGTGCCAAAACACAAAGTCATCCATTCCAATTGGAATGGATGACTGATGCTTAGTACTTTTTCAACGCCAAAATTTACGATACAGTTCCCAAAACGCACATCCCTCGCCACTTCTTAGTGTTGTAGCTGGAAAGAAAAAGAGCCATCTTTTACAAAGAAGTCTTCTTCCACATAACATGTCTCAGCCTAATCAGTGTGTAATGATAGATGCTGGTGGGACACTGGCTGCCTGTTGAGAGAGAGTGGGCTGTAAGTCTGTACCGCAGGCCCAGTGCAGTTTGATAGATTCCACTACATTGTTTATGCTAATCAGGACTTTCTTCTCTCCAGGTTTCGGCATCATCCCCAACACATTTATCGGTGAAATGTTCACGGACACCTGCAGAGGCTTCGGTGGTACGTTGACTGCCACCATCGGCTGGTTCTGCGGCTTTGGAGTATCAACGGCATTCGGTTACATGTTGGTACCACTAGGTCCTGCAGTGACCTTCTGGATATTTTCTGGCACCTGCGCTTTTGCGTTCCTCTTTAGTGTTGTATTTGTACCTGAAACGAAAGGAAAGAGTCTGTTGGAAATCCAAGAGATTTTGAGTAAATCTTGGCTGTGATATTATTGATTAAATACTTATTTATTAGTTTTGGTTTTATTGTTGGGCCGATTAAAGAGCATAGTGCTGTATATAAACCATCAGGTGTGCCGCTGGGGGTTTTGACTACTTACTACGACTATTACAAGCTGATTTCTTGTGGTAGCTGAGTACAATAATAAATAGGAGTATGGACGACTGCCCCAGCATTGTATAAACATGGTACCTAGCAATATGTAACGCCGAATAGCTGAATATTAGTCATCATCTGCCTAGCCTTTTCCCAACAATGTTGGGGTCGGCTTCCAATCTAACCGGATGCAGCTGTATACCAGTATTTTACATGGAGCGACTCTGACCTCCACAACCCAGTTAGTACTAGCTAATACGATACCCCTTGGTAAGACTGGTTGTCAGACTGTTTGGGCCACTGACTACCTGTAACGACTGTCAAAGATCTACAGATGACAGCTTAACGTGCTTTCCGAGGCACGGACGAATCTCGGTATGTAATGGGCGGTCATCCATTTACAGACCAACCTAGGTAAGCACGGCTGAACTTAAAGATCGACCCGAGCGGCTGTTATTATTTAGCCACGAGCTCCTCGCTAGCTGAATATTAGTATTTCATATAAAAAAACTTTTCATATCTTTACAATTCTGGAAATAAAATCGTGTGACTCCTACGTATTGTCGTAGCAGTCACACCACCGTGATACCACCGCGGTGTCGTACCTATTGAGGTATAAAAAACTGCAAACACATAACATTGCTATGAACTTTTATCTAGGCTTTTGGATGTATCTGCGATGATATTGATAATTGTATTTTTGACTAGCGACCCACCCCGATTTCACACGGTAGTATTTGAGTAAATATCTATAAAGGGGTAATTGCACCAAAAAACGTGATACAAGAGGCGTTCTACAATCCGCGCAAAAATTACTCCCGGCCGCGTGTATTTAAGTAGGTATTAAACTCTCGTAAAACTTAAACTATGTATAAGTAGTTGTAAGTTTTACGAGAGTTTGTTTTTCCAAATGAGTAGAAATAAAGACAGTTTTTACATCAGACAATATAAATAAGTGTTTGAAATTATGAACGTATTTGAAAATAAAGATTATAATTAACTGATCCATACAACTTTAGATTTTTGTATTTGAGGTAGGGAAACGATTCTGCTAGGCACACACACACACACACACACATCACACTAATCACACTAATATTATAAAGGCGAAAGTCTATATATGTGTATGTGTGTAAGTTTGTTACTCCTTCACGCTCAAACGGCTTAACGGATTTGGATGAAATTTGGTATCAAGATAGCTTATATTCTGGATTAACACATCTAGGCTACTTTTGGTCCCGGAGATAGATAGGCTAGGTGTAAAGTAGTAAAACCCAAAGGAGTAGGTAGAAAAAGCTGCATTGCAACGCAAGCCGGGTACAGCTAGTTATTTAAATCGGGGCTTGGAAACGTTATTTGTAATAACGTTTTTAAAACGTTTTGAACAGTTCTTTGTAGATCATTTTGTTCGGAACGAAAACGAAATGAGAACGTTTATTCCGCAGCGTAAAAACCGGTTTATTCCGCAAGACGTAGCCGCGGACGGCGGCCTGCGGCAAGCATGAACTTTTTTAGTTGAATCGGGTATGAAATGGAATGAAAAATAAAAACGGGTAAAACGTTTTATTAACCAAGAACGATTTAAATGTTGTTGTTCGTCAAAACCGTTTTTTATAACGTTCCGTTCGAACGTAACTGAAACTAATCGTTTCTTAGGTATTTAAGACGATACCGTTTCGAAAAATATACCGGTATCCGAACCCTGATTTAAATATAACTCTAAACTAGAGTACAAAATATAAAAGCACAACGAACAAGCAAACGGCAAATCATTCAAACGACGTCTGACTGTTGACATCTGACGTTTGTTTTTTTTCAGAGATGGGATCGAACTTCACGTGTAACAAAATCGATAAAATAATCGAAAGGGTTAAAAGAAAAACTAGAAATAGTTTTTGTCGACCACTATTCAGTTAATATTTTTCGACACAAAATAAGTAAGATTAAACGAATAACCACATTCCGAAGCTTTCAGTTATTTTATTTGATTTTCATTAGAATAAAGTGGAATTGAGTAGAATCGATTGTCACTACGTTGAAAGGCTTCCCACTAGGTGGACCGATTCAAATCAAATTCAAATTCAAATCACTTTATTTGTAGATCATAGGTGAAAAAATACATATATGCAGATGTTAGTGCTCTTAAAATTATCGCTATGTCTTGCCGTCAGCGGCGTACAAATATTCTAATTTTAATTCTAAAATATTCTAATTACAATTACGAATTATTACTATGTCAATCTCTAATTAATTAATATGTCAATTTTCAATTACTAATTATTATATACGATGACCTGGTGAAGGTTGCAGGGATCCGCTAGATGCGAGTCGCACGGGACCGGTCAATGTGGCGTCACTTGGGGGAGGCCTATGTCCTGTAGTGGACGTATTTCGGCTGAAATGATGATGATGATTGTCACTTTGAAAACAAACCCATTTTCCGAATCAAAACCCTGTGAAAACACAATAACAAGCAACTAAACAGGACACCGAATTAAAAGCCATCGATTCCCGCCAAAAGCTTTGAGGAGCTCGTGGCTAAATAATAACAGCCGCTCGGGTCGATCATTAGGTTAAGCCGTGCTTGCCTAGGTTGGTCTGTGGATGGGTGACCGCCCATTACATACCGAGTTTCCTCCGTGCCTCGGAAAGCACGTTAAGCCGTTGGTCCCGGGTGTCATTTGTAGATCTTTGACAGTCGTTAGGCAGTCAGTGGCCCAAAAAAACCTGACAACCAGTCTTACCAAGGGGTATCGTATTACCCAGTACTAACTGGGTTGTGGAGGTCAGATAGGCAGTCGCTCCATGTAAAATACTGGTATTCAGCTGCATCCGGTTAGGCTGGAAGCCGACCCCAATATAGTTGGGAAAAGGCTAGGCAGATGATGATTCCCGCCAAAAACTTTGATTGCCAGGTTTTAGAAAATATTTTTTTATGATAACTTATCTTATTGATATAAGTACGGTTTCAATTTGACATTTTGGAAAAGCGATATGACCCCTCCCTAGCTTGCAGTACGGTCTTATTTCCCCTTGACTTTGTCATGACAATCAAAAAAAGCTCAATCAAAAATCAATTGAGATACTTTTTTATGTTTAACAGTTCACGTAAGTTCTGGGAAACTATTAAACACTAAATAATTCATGAATGTATACTTAAATATTACGAGTTAATGTGAGATTCCTACCCATCTCATTTAGAATACAGATAGCTTATAACCTGAATTAACACATAAAATACTTTTTATCCCGGTATTATGATCCCGTGGGACAATCACTTATCGAACTCCACGCGGGCGAAGCCGCGGGCATCTATCATATAATAATAATAACCCCACAGAACCGTGACGATTCTGTGACTTGTGTACTGGTGTTAGTGTTTGAGTTCCTGCTGTCATATCGGACTGTTCTGCGTCCTCACTCAGTCGCTCTCCGTTGCATTAAGGGTACGCACATCGGCTATATCTTTAACTAGCTTTTACCCGCGACTTCGCCCGCGTGAATGTCGAAAAATATCCGATTACTTACCTTCATCCCCCTTTTTAACGCTTCGGGGTAAGAATTATCAAATACGCTGAGTATAAATTAATTATCAATCGACAGCCTAAACACAAAATGTGAAGATCCTAACTTCAAAACTGACGGACTTTCATATAAACTTCCATCCCCTCCTTCACCCCTGTACGGGTGGAATTCCCAAAAATCCTTTCTTAGTGGATACTTACTCTTCACAAAGAACACACCCTCCAAGCTTCATGTCTGTAGGACCAGTGGTTTGGGCTATGTGTTGATATATGTATCACCCAGTCAGTCAGTCAGTCAGTTTATCATTTTATATATATAGATTATTGTACTCAGCTACCACAAGAAATCAACTTGTAATAGTCGCACGTAAGTAGTAAAGGCCCCCAGCGGCACACCTGATGGTTGATACACAGCACTATGTTCTTGGATCGGCCCAACAATAAAACAAAAACTAATAAATAAGTGTTTAATAAATAATATCACAGCCAAGATTTACTTAAAATCTCTTGAATTTCCAACAGACTCTTTCCTTTCGTTTCAGGTACAAATATAACACTAAAGAAGAACGCAAAAGCGCAGGTGCCAGAAAATATCCAGAAGGTCACTGCAGGACCTAGTGGTACCAACATGTAACCGAATGCTGTCGATACTCCAAAGCCGAAGACCCAGCCGATGGTGACTGTGAACGTACCGCCGAAGCCTCTGCAGGTGTCCGTGAACATTTCACCGATAAATGTGTTGGGGATGATGCCGAAACCTGGAGAGAAGAAAGTCCTGATTAGCATAAACAATGTAGTGGAATCTATAAAACCGCATTTGGCCTGTGGTACAGAACTTACAGCCAACTCTCTCTCAACAGGCACCCAGTACACACTGATTAGGACGAGGCATATTATGTGGGAGACGAGTTCTTTGCAAAATATGGCTCTTTTTCTGATAGCGTTTTGGGAACTGTATCGTAAATTTTGGCGTTGAAAAAGTACTGAGTATCAGCCAAATTGGAAGGAATGACTTTGTTTTTTGACCCTGAGCTAGTCCGGGGCAGAACTAATTCTGGTAAGAAAAGTAAGGCGATTTTCACATGACACCGCTTGTCCGCACGTTGGGGCAGTAAAGCGGATGTCACGTAGCATTGGCTTGTAAGAAATCCGTTGAAGCCAAACACCCTTCCAACCGCACCGAGGACCGGCGCTCACCTCTCCTCTGTGCGGACGAGTGGTATCGGCGTCGTGAAGAATCGACTATGGATGCCGGTGTAATTGTAAACGATATGCAGTTACGTAGGCGATCTCAATCAACGAACCAAGCCTATAGCAGTCCGCTGCTAGTTATAGAAACACCTGCTCCATTGTAACTCAATATCATTAAAATACTTATTGACCTCGCTTAGCTGCTCGTGGCTTAATCATAACAGCCGCACGGGTTAATATTGAAGGTTGAGCAACGCTTGCTAATGTTGGTCCGTGGAGGATCCATTAACTACAGAGTTCCCTCCGTGCCTCTTGAAGTAGGTTAAGCCATTGGTCCCTACTGTCATTTGTAGATCTTTGACAGTCGTTAAAGGTAGTCAGTGACCCGAAAGTCTGACAACCAGTCTTACCAAGGGACACGTATTACATGTTTACCGGGTTGTGGAGGTCAGATAGGCAGTCACTCTATGTAAAATATGGTGTTCAGCTGCGTCCAGTTAGACTGGAAGCTGAACCTAACGTACTTCGGAAAAGGCTAGGCAGATGATGATCATAAAAATACTTACCACTAAAATAAGAAATGAAGTACATCATGAGGGATACTAGTGAAAGCCATTGTAAACCCTCAGCTGCTGGATGATCATTTGTGTACAGATAGAAGTAAGTTGCAAGAGTAGCCTGAAAATTAATAATAAGATAGTGAAAAGCAAAACTAAGAACTCTATAGTTAGTGGAACAAATAAGGAATGACAAGATCTTTCAGTTGCAGAAATAACCTTTTGATGATGGGCAATATTCTTTGCAATCTGAGTGTAAGACCAACAGCATTGAAATTTATTTCAAATAGTCCCTTTAAATTGGTTTTTTACTTCATACTATGACAACAACAAGTAGCGGGAGAACAGAAATGGAGACTGACATTTATAGTCAAATCATGGCAAAATACAGCATAATCCAACATTTTTAGTTTTTTTTGGCCCGATCCGGAGCTTGTTGCAATATGTGTATATACATATAATTAATATTAATTATATTTGAGATATATTTCAATTCTGTTGGATATATGTATATTTTGACCATCACTCTTCATTGGATTAACCTTATTCATTTAAGTTGCCAGCCAGTTGTTACAGTGGTCAGTCAGTATCCAGACAACCAGTCAATCTCTCCAAAGGATATCGGTACACAGTAAATGGGTTTTGAAAGTCATAGTCGCTCCATGTAAAATACTGCATCCAGTTAGACTGAAAGTCGATTTCAAAATGAATGGGAAAAACTTGGCGGCCAAATAGAATAAATTTGGAAACGGACTCTAAACTAAAATGCACATGGAGTATATTTATGAAGCTGAACAAAGAGAACTTACCAAACTTATTGAGCAAGCTGCCGTTGAGACTAACAACAGAGATTTTCTTCCAGTTCTATCAACAAGGACGGGAGCAATAGTTGCCGCAGCCATTTGAGTGACACCAATAACTATAGTACACACATGTGATTCCATTTCAGTTCCCGTCATATCGAAAATAATCGTAACAAAGGAAATCACAGCGATTATTCCACTTAGTTGTTGCATGATGTTTAACACTACTATTATAAATGTTGCTCTTCGGTTCGACCTGACTGTGTACATTTCAGTCAATTGAGCCATGTTCGATTTCGGCTTTTCACTTGCTTGAGCTACTATTTCGTCGATGTCATCTTTTCTACCAAGTGATGTGAGGTTTTCCATCGCCTCTTCTCTTCTACCTGAAATCAGATTTATTTGTTATATAGTTTTAGACTGCGTCGTGGGTCTAGTGGCGGCAAGTGCGACTGCTGAGCATAAGGTGCTGGTGGTTGTCAGAATGATTAAAACAATACTCATGTAATTATGATCGATAGATGGCTCCTACAGAGGGTTTTACTTATATGGCAAACTTGCTTATGCCCGCGTCTTCGCCCGCGTGGAGTTCGATTATTGTCCCACGAGATCATTCTACCGGGATAAAAAGTATCCTATGTGTTAATCCAGGTTATAAACTATCTGTGTGCCAAATTTCATCCAAATCCGTTCAGTTATGTTTGCGTGAAAGAGTGACAAACATCGATCCATCCATCCATTCTCACAAAGTCTTGCATTTAAAATATTATAAGTAAGATAGTAAGATATGTATCTATGGATCTACTAAAGAAGAGAGGTCTACTAAACAATCAAAGTCTTACCTTGCAATACTTGATAAACAGCCGTTTCAGTGACAAAAATAAAGACTAACACAATGTATAGACCGCATATAGCCACACCCAGCCAACCAACGGCCGCGTACGATACATACGGTCCCACTACATATGCTATCATTGTTCCCAAAGTGTTGGAGAACCCTGTCAGAGTTAACAGGGTGCCTCGAATTCTTGTTGACCTGAAAAAGAAGAACGTATTTGCTGCTGAGTGAGATTTAGAAAGTTATATGATTGTTCAGTTTTCCTTTTTAGACTTTTCGTAGTGGTAAGCCCGGAGTCTAGATTCGTACCCGGATGGCAATAGATTCGGCCTGGCCCAGGTGTACTGTTCATATACAGAATTGAGTTAATGTTAATTACTGCAAATGCCAGTCGCCAGATATTCGTTGTGGTAACAAGGCTCGGTCTTGTAAACTACACCAAAGTCCGGTCACACATTTTCAAGATTTTTAGGAAATCAGTTAGAATTTGTCAGAAAGCATTGTCAACTCTGTTTCGGACTCTGACTATCGTTTCAATAATTGAGATTTTTCGCCTGAATACATTGCCAATACAGTCCAGCATTAGAACAGGACGTCATGTTTCATCAATCTCATACAAAAAGGTTTTCTAACTTACTTTCCCTGTCTCCAAGTCATAATCTACTCAGCCTTTACCTTAAGCCTTACCAATAAGTTGGGGCCAGCTTCAAGTCCTATCCTATCTCTATGCAGCTAAGACATATCATATATTTAACATGGAGGGACTGAGTTCTTTAACTTAGTACTCGGGGTAACACGGTAGCTTTGGCACGACTGGTTGTCAGACTTTCGGACCTCAAGTCAAAGGATTCATGTAAAATAGGTTTTATTTCGCAGGTACATGCGTGATGATCCAAGAATGAAGTTGAATGGCCAGTGATGGAGAAGAATATGACCAGTAGTGAACTGTTGCAGGCTGAGTATGACGAGGTTTTATTCAAAGGTACTCACGAAAATTCTCCGATGTAGACGAGGTTTGTCACAAATATGACTCCATTGCCCACTCCAGCTATAACGCGGCCTGCGTATATCATAGGCACATTGACAGCAACGGCCATAACAAGGAAAGCAGCTAAGTTAACGCCTCCCCCAAGATATAGACAAGGCTTTCTGCCTATAATGTTACAGAGATATCCTGAGAGATAGGGACCTGAAAAATAGAGATTATATAGGATTTCATTAATAAAAAAGTAAAGGGGACTCCCTTCTTCAAAAACAGCAGTTACAAAGTAGTTTTCCGAAGTCAGTTTTACTTAAATTCATTACCTGAGACGGTCCCGACAAAAATAAAAGATACTATCCAGGATGCTTCTGCATCATCGATGACATTGTCAAACGGTGTCTCGTCAGGGTTCTGCAGCTTCGCCAGTACCGGTGCCGTCCAGCCCATGGTGTAGCCTACTGCTAACTGGCCTACGTATACTGAAATTAGATTTTGTTGTTAATTAAATTTGCAACCTGCCTCGTATGTCTAGTGATTGGTCCAAAGCTACTCCTGAGCATGAGGTCTCAGGTTAGATTTCCTGGTCGAGAAAGGGTTGTTGAGTTTTTCAAAAAAAAACCTTCTCAGTAACAGCCACGAAATTTGGATTTGTGCCCAGTTGATGGCAATAGGCTCGCCCTCTATTACATGCGACTGGAACATAATTTGCGAAGTGTGGGTCCCGCCTATTCGGAGATTATAGCATTTAAGAAGTGACATACAAGGTGTAAATACCCTTCAAGAAGCTGTTAACCACATCAAAAAATAATAATTAGTATGTATTTAAAAAAAAAGGTGTGAAAATGTGTGAACCTTTGACGTCCAATAACTGCGTAACTAGAAGTTTCATTGGTAGGGTCCAGGACAAAAATTATCACAATGCGGTAACAAGTACCTTGCGGCTTCGTGAAGGGTTTTATTACACTCATTATAAAAGTGATGAATATCCTATATTGCAACATAAACTATTAAATTGATCTCCTGTCTTGTATAGATAAGAATGTTGGGCCACAAAACGGACGAATGAGGCACATGAAAGGCAATTACATGTGGCTGAGATGAGAATGCTAAGGGAGACGTGTGGTGTTACGCAAATGGATAAAGTAAGAAATAAAAGGATTTCTGAATGAGGTGCCGATGACTGAAAAGTCAAATACAAATACAACGGCTATAAGAGTACTAGAAGACGACCAAAGAAACGATGGATAAACTGTGTGAAGGATGATATGGCTGGAAGAAGAAGACATGCTGCGCCAACCCTAAATAAATTGGATAGTGACAAAAGAATGATGATGTTTGATTGTACTTAACTTTTAGTACAGTAAGTATAGTTATAGGTCCTTTCACAGTTTTTTTAGCTGTGACAATTGACTAAGGTGGCTACTGCTAGAGGTAAAATAACTACAGTTTATTTACTGTAAATAAATGTAAGAAAAACATTACAAAAATTTTATTATATAATTTATGATTTTAGATTTACCTTTGTTTTTTTTCACATGGGCATTTTTAAAATGAAAATGAAATAGTAAGTACTTACAGCATGCTGCTATTAAATATTGTTTGCTTAAACTTGTATTAACTTCGGCACCCATTGCACTGTTTTATCTTTACACTATAAAAATATATTAATTTTCTAAATAGCGCAAAAGTATCGCCTTTATTTGCTTGCATTGAACTGACGTATAATACTATATTTATCCATATCTTATATTTCCTTATGAATCAAGTTGTGTGAATCTTAGATTGGAAATTAGGGATAGGTATAAATTTTTGTATGTACATACAAAAATTTAATATTTCAAACTTTTTACTTTTTTGCAAGTCACCCCGCACGTGACCCGAACAATGCAAATTTAGGTAAATGAATTAAAACCTAGATAACAGCGTTGTTCCGGAATCCAACAAAGCAGAGATGAGCGGAGATGTGCAAAGCGCAGATTAGAGGAGATGTGCACCGCTCGCCGTTCGCTGCCGACTCTTCTCATCTCCGTTGTGCGTCGAGTGCGGAGGCTGGGCTAAACAATAAATTACGAGTCTTCTCATCTCTATGCTGAACCGTTTCCACCAAAACTAAGTGTGAATAAGGAAATAGTATTGGTGGTTTACAACACATCTCTCCTCTTGTCTCGTCTCAGCTTCGGTGGAGTCCAACCCCAGCCTAGGATAATTACCACCAGGTTAATAGATTCCATAATGACTGTCTCGCTGGTAGTGCTCACAAGCATAGCTGCGGAATTCGGGTTCCTAAGCCCAACTTTTGTTTCTCAGGTCTGTCAGGAGTTTGACTTTATACCTGGTTGGTTGTAATCGTAGTAGTAGTATTTTTAAAATACTAAATAGTTTGCCAAAGGGCAATGGAGCGCAGTATTCTGGGTGTCTAAAGTCAGGACAGGGTTCGTAACACCACGCTGCGTTCCAAAACGGGCTTAATAGACGTTGGCAAGAAGGCTGCTAGGCTAAAATGGGATTGAGCTGGTCACGTCAGCCGTATGCACGATGACCGCTGGGCAAAAGCCGCCACACGATGGTTGCCGAAAGACGGACGGTGCCGCTAAAGCCGGCTCAGAAAGAGGTAGCCTGTTGATCTGTACGCGTACCGCGAAGGCTGGTTCGAGGAGGCACGGAAAAAGAGCACATGGAAGGAATTGGGGGAGGCCTTTGCCCAGCAGTGGGACAGTACAGACAAATAAAAAAAAATGTCTTACGTTTGACCATAACTTGCCTGATGTGGAACGGTGATGCGGCCTAGGGTGGTGCACGCTTGCCTAGAAGAAACTGATACACTCGAACTTTGAAAAGATTCGATCGGAAAACAGAGAAGCATGCTGTCATGTTATGATGAGACTAGTAAAAATTAATAAATCTGCAAAATATTAAGCATGTACCTACTGAACCAATTTTGATACTTTAAAAAAATGTACCGGAATCAATTTAATTCGCAACCGTATCAAGATGATAATAGGATAACTGATAAAAATATTTAGATCTGTAGGTATAAAAACGGAATGACGTACGTACGAATGATATTAAACGAATATATTAAGAATGCTAGGTAACTTCAAACCAAACAAATAAAAATGTATTTTTTGACCTGTCAAAGCAATTTTAGTTTTTCTCGATTTTTCCAATGTTATATTGTGTAATATAACATTTATTTATTTACCATCTATGTAGACCCATATTATGCGAATAAATTATGATTTGATTTAAAATGAAAAAAAAAAGATAAAATCTTTATTAACAGGTGATTGATCAAACATCAGTGTAGCTCTGGCTCTTGTACTAGGATTCCCTGTATCACAAGAGCAAAAATTTGATTTGATTTTCTCTTTCCAAGTAGCATCGAACAGCATTTTATTTTAACGGATTGATAATAATTAAAGTTCGTTTTTATTAAACGACTGCAAAGCAATCAATGTTTGTAACCATGCATTATCATCTAAACTGAACATGTATGCGAAATTTCAACACAATCGGAAACCGAAGAGTGGGTCAAATTTAACTTCTAAGATTTTTTCCATAGTTACAGATGAAGCTAATAATCTTCCTGCCCTTGTCCCATGTTACTTGGGGTCGGCGCAACACGTTTTTTTCTTCCATTCTCCCCTGTCAACCGTCACGCAATCATTTACACCTTTTTCCTTCATATCATTCCTCACACAATCCATCCATCGTTTCCTTGGTCTTCCTCTCCCTCTCCGTCCATCAACATGAACATGAAGCTAAGCAAAAAAGCAATGTGTGGATTTTGACATAAAAAAGCCAAGATTATATTATCAAGACATTATCTAAAATCTCACAATACCTACTATCTTAAATTAGTCTATACCTACCGAATTGTTATCAAAACGATTTCTTATCATTGTCAAAACAGATGTGTAGACATTTTTACAATAGGTATTTTTAAAAGGCATGAAATACTAAAATGACGTCCAATGATTAAGAATTCACGAGGTTGATAAAAGACATGCACTTGTGTAAGATTGTAAAAAAGATAACATAATATGTTTATATCTGGATAGTACCGGCATAACATCATAACATCACGATTTGCAATCCCCTAAGGGTTAGGCAAAGGTGTATTTAACAAGTACACTCACATTTCGCCAGTTATGTTTAAATCCCATGTAATAGGGGGCGAGCAGAATTTCGTGATGGAAAAACCCAAGAACACTTTGCCCGACCCTTGAATCGAACACAGGACCTCATGCTCAGCAGTCAGTCAACAGGCAGGTAGGCAAAAAACAGCAGTCAAAGAGGCAACACCTGCATTGTGTTATTAAAACGGATCTCCCAATAAATTGGTATGCTACAGAATCTTCGGGCCGTTTTCATAGAGGTTTCTAAGAAGTTTGGCTCCGAAGAGCGTTCTTCGTTGTTATTTGTAACTGTATTACAGTCTCTTTTAGCTTGATATTCAATGGACGGTCTAAGGTTAAGCCGCACCAATTAAAAACCAAATTTCCTCCGCGCCCCAGAAAGCACGATAAGCCGTTGGCCCCGGCTGTCATTTGTAGATCTTTGAGAGTCGTTACAGGTAGTTAGTGGCCCGTAAGTCTGACACCCAGTATTACCAAGTACTAACTGGGTTGTGGAGGTCAGATAGGCAGTCGCTCCGTGTAAAATACTGGTATTCAGCTGCATCTGGTTAGACTAGAAGCAGAACCCAACAGAGTTGGAAAAAGGCTAGGCAGATGAGATGAGATGATACAATGGACGGTCAATGTGGCGACACTTGGGGGAAGCCTGTGTCCGGCAGTGGACGTCTTTCGGCTGAAATGATGATGTTGATGATACAATGGACGGTCTCAAGAAAAGCACACGTCATGAAAATCAGGTTTGTGTACAGACATTTATCTTTGGCAAAAGTTTTTAGTTAAACTCCTCATTACACACGTGACATAATCAAGTTCGGAAGAGCCTGGCCTATGCACGTTAAGCATTTCAATATTTCCGGAGGACACGGTGGAGCTCACCGTGGAGGTCTGCCCCGCTTGGGCGGAGCACTTCCGTGTCCTCATAGCGGCGATTGGCGGCGGCGATCTCTCGCGTCCGGCCCTGGTCCAAGCCGGCATGGTCCGGAGCGAGAGGGAATGGGAAGCCGTCACCTCCTTCTGTGAGGCAGTCATGCTAGTGAAGGAGGTGGCGGGACGTGAGAGGGAAAGAACCTCACGTCCAGCCGCCGCGGGAGACGCCCTGGGCGTCGGGGGTCACGTGGTAGCTCCCGGCCACCGTAGGCGCGGGCCTGTGGACGGCGAGTTATGGGCTAGCTCGCCGTCCAGCCGTCTTATGACGACAGGCCATGTCGACGGCGCGTTCGTGTTCCACGTGCGCCTCAAAGAGATGTCAGCAAATAAATAGGGGTCCGCATGGGCCGATGCCTGCCAGGGCTACGGGACTGTGCGAAAGAGATACCGTGGCCCTGGGAACACAAAGGGCAAAGAAGGAACATGGATGGGTTTTAGTCAGCATTACATATAGTCAGCAGCGGCAGCAAAAAAGCATTTCAATATTGCCATTTGTGAAGGCTCTCCATAATGCAGTAATAAAAAATAAATGCCCGCTATTACACTTTGAGGGACAGTAATTATTGACGTGACTGGAATTACTATTATTATTATCAATTAATTTCAGTTTTGATTAATGGCTAATTCGCTTCAAAATCTTGATCTAATTTTTATATTACGACACATTATGAAAATTAATTTTGCTATCTGTATAAAAAGATTTAGGTAAAAATGTTTTGATTTTATTATTGTCATAGATAATAAATGATCGGTTTTTCCAATGTTTAAATGATTAAACTTTTTCTTAATTACTTATTTGATAAGGAAAAGTAAGTACCTAAACTTACAAAATTATGAGATCTGATTATTTTTACATTTTACAGTCTTTTTTTTTATAAAACGTTGCCCCACACTGGGAATTTCTACTGTATCGTGGGTACGTACGTTTACAAACATTTAGATGTAAAGACAAGTATGTGAGATACACGAACAGCCAGACCCGGAACAACTACTTGTAGGCCATACAAATATTTGTCCCGTACAAGGATCGAACCCACAACACGTAGCTCAGCAGCCAATCGCTCATCCACTGCGCCAACCGTGCCGTCAAACATAGATTTCTTCCGATAGATATTATTTGTAGAATACATAGAACTCATCTGCCTTTTTTTTTCCTTTTATGCTGAATATCAGTATTTCACATGGAGCGACTGCCTATCTGACCTCCACAACCCGATATCGTAATACTAGTGGTCCGACTTCCGGACTAGTGGTGAACATGAAAATAACCAGGGGTCGAGAGAAAACTAAAACTTTTCTGGAAAATAAAATCCACTCTTGACCCTCAAGGGTCGAGAATTAACTGTAGTTAGGGGTCCAGTGAACACTTTATATTTTGGTCGAGGGTCCGAGAGTGGAGTAAACGAACAAAACATAAGCAGAACAAAAACTATCGATCTTAGGAAAGAATCAATAAAAATTGCTGACTATCTGACATAATATCAGTCACCAAGTTGAAAATGTATTGGCATTTTAATATAATTCTAGTCATCTTTAGTCCCTACAACAACAAGGAGCTGGACAGAAACTGAGCAGGTGACGATTAATTACTATGGCTTATTAAAAAACAGTCTGCTATGCTTTTTAGGGATCCGTAGTCAAAATAAAAAAATCGAAACGCTTTTTATTTCCCTGTGCCAGTTCCGTCCATATGCCACACCATTTTCCTCGGAGAGTGTATTCTATTAATCGTTATAAATTGGTGTAGTGGAATAACGACAATTATTATAGACCGACCGCTTTATTCTGAAGGCTGATCACGTATTGGTTCAATTAGTATCGTAATACCTACGTGGGTTATGGTTATGAAATGTGAAAGCAAATTACCTGTGGGATATTGTTAGGACTTTGTGGATGCTTAATGTGCCTTTGATGGGGCAAGGCGGATGTCTCATTAAAGCAGTCGGTCTATAGATGTTGCACTCCATAATTGAGATACCGATAGAACACAAATTAAAAAAAAAACATATACAGTCACAAGCACTAATATGTAAACATTTATTAACGTTAAAAAGTGTTTTTCTCGTACTGTTCTCATTAAAATTTCATGTTGTTACGAACATAGTATTCTGGGACTTATACTTTTATAAAAAAAGATCCTATCTCTAAGTTACAATCGTTATTTCTCGCGAAAATTCCTTTAAAATTTAGGAAAGTGTTTACATATTGGTGCTCATGACTGTATTGTGAGATATGGGCTTCTAAAGTCGTAGAAAATGTGTCCTCTACCTAAAATCATCCTTTCCTCTCAAATTGTTTTGACAACAGAATATACATAAAATTTGGAGAACGAATTCAATCCAGGCTGCAAGAGTGAGCGAAGCGAACTCGAAAATTTTACCGCTTTGGACAGGTTAGAACTTTATCGACCCTTCATACAGGAATTACTCGGTCAATTATACAGGCAAGTTCAAGATTGAAGACAGTGCAGGTCGCAAGAGCGAGCAAAACGTTTGAAAATTTTAACACCTAGCATCGAATAAATTTGAGATCAAATGTGCTCGATCTTAAATCACTAGGATAGCTAAGGTTCTCTTTTAACCATTCAAACAGATACAGAGGTTGTCAACTGATTTACGTATAAAAGTTTCAAAATTATTCAATCAGCTTAAAATGTTAAGCGAGCGAAGCGAGCTCGAAAATTTCACAATAATTTTGGATTATCCTAAATTAATAATTTTGTTATGTGATGCCGCACTCAAAATATGCGCTTTGGACGTGGAGTTACGGATACCATCTCGTTATTCAATACAATACATATTGTGATGGGTGCCAGGGTGTCCTACTTTGCCCCAACCAAAACGGGGTCGCCCCACTAGGTGCGAGGCCGTGGGGGTGGGGACCTTTCGCCCTTGCCTACGCCACTGAGTAGATATAAAATAAATAAAAAACCCCAGTCTCCGCTTCCGTCATGTGGTGCAACATGACTAGCAAATAGATAAAAAAATAGCAAATGTAAGTATTAGATATTCCGTTTATCTAGATATTAAAAATACCAAATTCATTCATAGGTACAATACGTACCTAATTATCATAATCGGTTTTATCGAGTTTGATTTTGTTTATTTTGATAAACAAAATCAAACTCGATAGTCGATAGTAGCACGCTTTGATTTCATAATGACAAGGCTTTTTAGCACGTGTATAGTCGAAAATAGAATTAAAACTATTATACATTCATAGCGTTGTATACTACATCATCATCTGCCTAGCCTTTTCCTAACGATGTTGTGGTCGGCTTTAAGTCTAACTGCATGCAGCTGAATACCAGTATTTCACATGGAGCGACTGCTTATCTAGCCTTCGCTACCCAGTTAGTACTGGATAATACGATCCCACTTGGTAAGACTGGTTGTAAGACTTGACTACCTTGCTCCGCGTGACCCTCTGAAAAGCAGAGGGCACAGCGGAGGAGCAAGGGCGGGCTCGGTGTGCACTTACCCTGCCTCCGAGCAGACAGTGAAGGACGTGCGTTCCTCACTGTCTCCGTCGATATCGTAATCCCACCGTCGAAGTGTCGTGGAACACGTCTCGCGGCTTCGATTGGGACCGAGGGTCTTGGCTTAACCGCCCGGACCACGAGGTAGAAAACCTCTATAAAAAGTTACCCCGAATCTCAAGCGGCGGCGCACCGCGAGGAGATGTATGGCTGACGGGTTCCTTTGGAAAATCAGTCTCTAGTGCGAACCACTGCCGGGCCTGGCTATGGCTTATCTGGGTACAGGGGGCACTGCCCAGATGGACTTTTTATTTCCCCCATACTTGTGGGAACAGTATGGAAACGAATACAACCCAAAACACGGCCGATATCGGCGAAGGAAGGGAGGAGAGGGATGCGGTGTCGGAGTCCGGCGCCGCATCCAGCGAGGTGAGCGCGGGAGGCTCAGTGAGCTCCCAGCGCGGGAGGCCCGGGGCTGCTGCGGGGAACAGGGAGTTCCTACGCAAGCGGTCCAGGCCGGTAGGCGACCGAGAGTCGTCGTCAGATGGGGAGCTGGCTTCGGCTTGTAAGATCCCCACCAGCAAGCGCGGCGCGGGATCCGTGGCAAGGGGAGAGGCCTCTCTGCCACCGAGAGATCGGCGCGGCTTGCCGAGGAGGGGCGCCATCCGGGGGTGGCCACCGGTCACGGGGTAACCCGTTCGGGCTCCTCTGGCGACGAAGCGGGCGCAGATGGCGGCTCCGATGCGGAGCGTAAGGCCGGACTCGCGAAGGAGGTGGAGGCGGCGCTGAGGGCTGTCTCTTTGAAACAAAAGCCCTCCACCAGGCAAAGGGCTATACCTGCAGCGGTCGCCTCCATTATGGCGGCAGCGGAGGCCAGATTTGCGGGGCCCCCGCCAGACGGCGTGGCCATTCTGAGGGCGGAGGTCGCTCGCCTGACGGCCGCCACGGAGCTTCTCAAAGAGGAGAACATGAAGCTCCGAGCAGACCTGGCCAGTTTGCGCGAGTCCGGCTCTCGCGAGGCGCCCCAAAATGGGGGCCAGAAGCATCCAAGCCAGTCCGTGCCGGTGGAGAACCAGGTTCTGAATCTGGTTCGGCAGGAGCTGGCTGCCTTCCAGGCGTGGTTCTCCGTCCTGGAGGGCATTGTCCTGCGCCCCCCCCAGCGGCAAACAAGGCGCCCGCGGGCCCGACGGCGGCCTCATATGCGTCTGCTGCGGCCTCCGTACCGGGGCCGTCCAGCCAGCCCCCCGGCAGGGTTATGTCGGCCCCGACGAAACCGGCTCCGGTTAGGAAGGCGGCGGCCCTGAAACAGGGCAAGGCGGCGGCCCTGAAACAGGGCAAGGCGGCGGCCCTGAAACAGGGCAAGGCGGCGGCCCTGAAACAGGGCAAGGCGGCGGCCCAAAAGAAGGGCAAGGCGGCGAATATGCCAGCGCCAGCCGCGAGACAGCCGCTATCGCCGCCCCCCCCGCCCCCTAAGCCTTCCGCGGCCGAGACCGGGTGGCAGGTGGCCGGAGAAAAAGCGAGGGAGCGATCGGCGGCCAAAAAGGCCAGGAGGCAGGAGCAGAAACGCCGGCAAAAGGAGCGGGGCGTCGCGGTTAGGCTCAGCACCCCAAAGACCGCAGCTGTAGTGATTACACTACAGCCGGACGCGGAAAAGAGGGGCGTGACCTACCGCGACGTGCTCGTTAAGGCGAAAGCGACGGTGGATCTCGGAGAGCTCGGGATCACCGGGGGCCTCCGGCTTAGAGTCACCGCAACAGGGGCTCGAGTGCTGGAGATCCCTGGCGAAACCCGTGGCTCGTCCGCCGACGCTCTGGCTGAAAAGCTTAGAGCGTCCCTAAATGCGGACGAGGCCCGAGTGTCCAGGCCCGTCAAATGCGCAGACCTGCGCATACTGGGTCTGGACGACTCGGTGACCGAGAAGGAGGTGGTGGCCGCCGTCACCAGGATCGGTGGGTGCCCTGCCGGGCAAGTCAAGGCAGGCACCTTACGTCCGGACCTGTCGGGCATGCGAACCATAACGGTAAGCTGCCCTGTGACAGCGGCGAAAGTTATTGTGGAGGGCCGAAGGCTCTTGGTGGGCTGGGTTTCGGCGCAGGTGAAGCTGCTGGAACCCAGACCTCTGAGGTGCTTCCGCTGCCATGTGGGGCACCACGTGTCGGTCCGGTGCACCTCGGAGGTGGACCGCAGCGGCCTGTGCTTCCGCTGCGGCCAGCCTGGTCACATGGCCGCGGCTTGCTCCGCCGCGCCGCGCTGCGCCGCATGTGCGGCAGCTGGCAAGCCGGCCGATCACCGGGCAGGGAGCAAGTCCTGCGGTGCTCCCGCCAAGGCCAGGGGCAAGGGAAGGCCCTCCGCCACCACCACCAAAACCCCCACCGTCGCCACCACCGCAGCCGCCGCCACTGTCGCTGCCGCTGCCGCTACTGCTGCAACTTCCGCAGCGGGGCCCTCGCAGGGGGCCCGGGAGGGGGCTGAAATGGAGTGCCAGTAACGGCCCCATTACGCCTTCTCCAGGCGAACATCAACCACTGCGCCTGCGCTCAGGATCTGTTGCTCCAGAGCATGGCGCAGTGGTCGATTAACATCGCCGTGGTCGCTGAGCCGTACTTTGTCCCGCCCAGGGATGACTGGGTTGAGGACCTTAGCGGCTCAGTGACCATAATTACGTCGGTCGCCGCCGGTACCCCGACCCTTGAGAGTGTCAGGAAGGGTCAGGGGTGCGTAGCAGCACGGTTCGGGGAGATCGTTGTAGTGGGAGTCTACTTCTCCCCGAGCCGAACTCTCGCCGAGTTCCACAACTCCCTCACGGAGTTGAGTGTCGTCATCGGAAGCCATTCCCTCCCCGTGCTTGTGCTCGGGGACTTCAATGCCAAGAACTTGGCTTGGGGTTCTCGTTACACGGACGTGCGGGGTAGAATGGTGGAGGACTGGGCTCTGGAGACAGGCCTGGTCGTCCTAAATCGGGGTTCTGTCCCCACGTGCGTGCGGATGCGGGGCGAGTCGGTGGTGGACATCTCGTTCGCCAGCCCCGCTCTGTCGCCGCGTGTCGTTGACTGGTGCGTCATGGAGGGGGTGGAGACCTATTCCGACCACCGGTACATCCGGTTCGACGTCTCCACCCAGTCCTCAAGCGTGCCGGTCCTACAGGCCCCGAGTGGTCCGCGATGGGCGCTGAAGCAGCTGGACCGGGAGCTCCTCCTGGAAGCCTCGATCGTGCAGGCCTGGGTGTCATCACCAGTCAGGCCTGCCGACATCAACAACGAGGCGGGTTGGTTCCAGGAGACCATGTCCGAGATTTGCGACGTGGCAATGCCCCGAGTTCGGCCAGGAAGCGCCCGGCGTCAGGTGTACTGGTGGTCGCGAGAGCTGACGTCTTTGCGCAAGGCGTGCGTTGCCACGCGGCGCCTGTACGCCAGGCATCGCAGGCTCCGCATCCGCCCTCCGGATGCGGCAGCCATTGAGGCGGAGCTGTACGAGGGGTACAGAGCGGCGAAGACCGCCCTCCAAGAGGCTGTCCGGCGGGCCAAGAACTTGGCCCGCGAGGAGATGCTGGAGTCTCTGAACGGAGATCCGTGGGGGCGCCCTTACAAGATGGTGCGGGACAAACTCCGCACCCGGGCCCCCCCGCTAACGCAGAGTCTCCGGCCTGAGCTCGTGGAGGACGTGGTGAGCGCTCTGTTCCCTTCGCGAGGGGAGCATCCTCCCCCGCCTATGGCTCCGCCGCCGCGTGCGGTGCCGGAAGCGGACCACACCGATGACGATGACGACGTTCCGGAGGTGACTGGGGTAGACCTGAGAGTGGCGGTACGCAGGCTGAAAACCAGAAACACCGCCCCGGGACCCGATGGCTTGCCTGGTAAAGCCTGGGTCCTGGCCTCTGAGGCTCTCGGGCCCCGACTGGAAGGGCTCCTAAGCGCATGCTTGGAGAGAGGCCAGTTTCCGCTTCGTTGGAAGACGGGGAAGCTGGTCCTCATCCGGAAACCAGGGCGCCCTGCGCACTCTCCGTCCGCATACCGGCCCATCGTGCTGCTCGACGAGGTGGGCAAGCTCTTTGAAAGAGTCATTGCCAACCGCCTCGCCGGGCACCTTGCGGGGATGGGGCCGGGTCTTGCGGAACACCAGTTTGGTTTCCGCAAGGGGCGCTCGACGGTGGACGCCATCATGCGCGTGAGAGCCCTCACGACGGGGGACGCGGTGTCCCGGGGCGGGGTCGTCTTGGCGGTGTCTCTTGACATCGCCAACGCCTTCAACTCCATGCCCTGGAGCTGTATTAGGGAGGCACTCCGGTATCACCGGGTGCCGACCTACCTTCGTCGTGTGGTCGGGGACTACCTGACGGATAGAGCCGTCATCTACCCTGGTCGAAGCGGAGAATGGAACCGGCGAGAGATGTCGTGCGGTGTTCCACAGGGATCGGTTCTGGGGCCGGCCTTGTGGAACATCGGTTACGACTGGGTGCTGCGCGCCGACCTCCCTACCGGCGTCAGCGTAGTTTGCTACGCTGACGACACGCTGGTACTGGCACAAGGGAGGTCGCACGAGGCGGCGGCCGAAAACATGACACGCGGGGTTGCGATAGTCGTGGAGAGGATCCGGCAATTGGGTCTCGAGGTGGCACTGCACAAGTCCGAGGCCATGTGTTTTCATGGGCCTCGGAATGCGCCACCGTCAGGATCACTACTGACGGCAGGAGGGGTTTCCATCGGCGTCGGGTCGACGTTGAAGTACCTAGGACTCGTCCTCGACAGCCGGTGGAACTTCGTGGAGCACTTCCGACGTTTGGCTCCCAAACTGGAACGGACAGGGGCTGCCTTCAAGCGGCTCTTGCCCAACCTGAGGGGTCCAAACGCCTCCTGCCGGAGGCTATACGCGGGGGTCGTGCGGTCCATGGCCCTTTACGGGGCCCCGGTGTGGGCGCGTTCTTTGAGGCGGCAAGCCGCCCACTACCTGAACGCGCCCCAAAAGGTAATAGCCATAAGGCTAATCCGGGGGTACCGCACGATCTCCGGCGAAGCGGCTAGCCTCCTTGCCGGATTGCCGCCATGGGATCTGGAGGCGATAGTCCTCGCACGCCTGCACGAATGGCGCGCGGAGGCACTACGTCGGGAGGAAACTCCGCTGCCGCGGCAAATTGCCGCTCAGCGGACAGACCTCCGGAGTGATCTCATGGCGACATGGAGAGAGCGACTGTCGCAACCCCGTGCAGGGCACGCCACCATAGTGGCGATAAGTCCCCTCTTTGAGGAGTGGCTAGAGAGGCGCCACGGCGCTCTCACCTACCGCCTGACGCAGGTCCTCACCGGACACGGTTGTTTCGGGAGGTTCCTGCACCGAATCGGGCGGGAGGAAACGCCCGGGTGTTTCCACTGCGAGGATCGTCCGGAGGACACGGTGGAGCACACCGTGGAGGTCTGCCCCGCTTGGGCGGAGCACCGCCGTGTCCTTGTAGCGGCGATTGGCGGCGGCGATCTCTCGCGTCCGGCCCTGGTTCAAGCCATGGACCGGAGCGAGAGGGAATGGGAAGCCGTCACCACCTTCTGTGAAGCAGTCATGCTAGTGAAGGAGGTGGCGGGACGTGAGAGGGAAAGAACCTCACGTCCCAGCCGCCGCGGGAGACGCCCTGGGCGTCGGGGGTCACGTGGTGGCTCCCGGCCACCGTAGGCGCGGGCCTGTGGACGGCAAGTTATGGGCTAGCTCGCCGTCCGGCCGTCTTATGACGACAGGCCGTGTCGACGGCGCGTTCGTGTTCCACGTGCGCCTCAAAGAGATGTCAGCAAATAAGTAGGGGTCCGCAAGGGCCGATGCCTACCAGGGCTGCGGGACTGTTCGAAAGAGATACCGTGGCCCTGGAACACAAAGGGCAAAGAAGGAACATGGATGGGTTTTAGTCAGTACAAGTCTGACACTCCCTTCCGCTCCGCCCAGAGTGGGGGGGGTCATTTGATGATTTCCCATCCGGAAAAAAAAAATAAAAAAAAGACTTGACTACCTGTAAAGACTGGTAAAGATGTACAAATGACACCTGGGACTAACGGCTTAACGTAATTTCTGCGGCATGGAGGAAACCTGGTATGTAATGGGTGATCACCCATCCACGGGTCAACCTAAGCAAGCGCGGCTTAACCTGCACTACAGAGTCTAAAGATAGCACAGCAGTCAAACACGCACAAAAACACAGCACAAATGACGGAATAAACTCGTATTTTATCAATTTTAAAAATTCCGATAAAGGCTAAAAAGCAAGTGCGAGTCGGACTAGTGCGTGAAGGGTTCCGGACCATCGTAGAAGGGGAGTCCCTTTAATTTTTAAATAATTTTTATAATTTATTGTTATTGCGGCAACAGATATACACATTCTGTGAAAATTTCAACTGTCTGCCTATTACGAAACACGAGATACAGCCCGCTGACAGACAGACGGACGGACGGACGAAAGGACGGACAGCGGAGGCTCAGTAATAGGTTGCCGTTGGTTACCCTTCGGGTACGGAACCCGAAAAACGACAGGCTAGGGACAAGTACACATTAGTTCAATCTTGATGATATCGTATATTAATATTATGTTACGTCGAATCAGTATTATTAACAACAGGTAGGCTATCAGCCTGGTGCCACTTCAGCTCCCTTATTCCGCGTTGTGATGACTGCTTTAGTTCTTTGTCAATTCACTATAATTCCGGATCGGATCCCATAGATACTCAAAGCGGTACTTCGTGATAGGTGTAGAAAATTAAAACAAAGCTTCACAATAAATTAATAATTTAATATCACAGCTATTTAAATTAATCATCTACCTAAGATCTCTTGAATTTCCAAAAGACTCTTTCCTTTTGTTTCAGGTACAAAGACTACACTAAAGAGGAACGAAAATGCGCAAGCGCCAGAAAATATCCAGAAGGTCACAGCAGGTCCTAAAGCTGGCCACATGTAACCGAAAGCTGTTGACACTCCGAAGCCGAAGACCCAGCCGATGGTGACCGTGAAAGTACCACCGAAACCTCTGCAGGTGTCCGTGAACATTTCACCGATGAATGTGTTGGGGATGATGCCGAAACCTGAAAAGCAAATAATTGGAAATGTTAACAGACTGATAAAAAGAATAGTCAAGCTGGAGAACTGGAGAGCTGGACTTGAAACCAGCAAAACAAAAACCGAATTTAAATCAAAGGTCAACCATCCCAAACATTTCTGAAGTCATGGTGCAAGATGAAATACATTTTTCGGTCTGCTCAGACATCATCTGCCTAGCCTTTTTCTAACTATGTTGGGGTCGGCTTGTAGTCTAACCGGATGCAGCAGTATTTTTTATATGGCGCGTCTACCTAACTGTCCGCCACAACCCAGTTAGTACTGGGTATTACGATATCCCTTTGTAAGACTGGTTGTCAGACTTTCAGACATGTGTGTCCGTTTTTATTAACACTAGTTACAAATATTTTGGAATTAGCAAAATGTATTATAAAAACCATGGTAAAGCTTAAGACTAAAATGATCCAACATCATCTGCCTAGCCTTTTCCCAACTATGTTGGGGTCGGCTTCCAGTCTAACCGGGTGCAGCTGAATACCAGTATTTTACATGGAGCGACAACCTATCTGACCTCCACAGCCCAGTTAGTACTGGGTAATACTATACCCCTTGGTAAGACTGGTTGTCAGAGTTTTTGGGCCCCTGACTATCTAACGACTGTCAAAGATCTACAAATGACACCCGGGACCAACGGCAAAACGTGCTTTCCGAGGCACGGATCTAAAATGATCAAACAATAGATAAATTAAACTTACCACTAAAATAGGATATGAAGAATAGCATAATCGAAACGAGCGAGAGCCATTGTAAGTCATAGGCGGCCGGATGACCGGTCATGTACAGATGGAAGTAAACACCAAGGGCAGCCTGTAAATAAAAACAGTAATAAGGTAACGGATAGTAAAACATTTTGAGAATTCCGGAGAAAAGCCGCAAATTAAAAAAGAAACTAACTTTTCCGAAGGCCATTGAACATTTTCTATTTAAAAATTCGGAAAAAATACAAGGCTGGACAAACACCGAATGGATGACCAAAAAGCCGGACATGTTTAGACGAATGGTAACGCTACACACAGGTCTGTTGAGAGTGTCAGCATTTAAATAATTTATGGCAGAGGGGCACCCAACATGGCTATATGATAATAAACCATGGAGAATCCGAGTAACATAAACTTGGATGTCTTAATTTCAAAAAGGCAAATAAATGGAAGAAGGGGGAAGGAGGCAAAGTACAAAGTAATGCAAAACGCAGTGGTGGCCCTTTGGCAAAGATCCCAACTTACGTTATGTTGGTAGTCGGTTCCAACCAAGACAGGCGTGTCACTTTGTGTAATTTATTTCATCACCACTGATATCAAGACTGTGCACTGCTTCTCATAGGCCTGTGTCCCTGCAGTGGCTACAATGAGGCTAATTCATCATCATCATCTGGCATAGCCTTGTCCCAACCATGAAGGGACGGCTTTCAGTATTATCCGATGCAGCTGAATACCAGTTTTTGACATGGTGCGACTGCCTATCTGACCCCCACAACAGTACCTCCTCAGACAGTACTGGGTAACACGATACCTGTTGGTAAAACTGGTTGTCAGACTTTCGAGACACTGACTACCTGTAATGACGGTCAAAGATCTACAAATGACAGCCGGGACCAACCGCTTAACGTGCTTTCTGGGGTCGGAGGAAAATCAGTATGTAATGGGTAGTTACTTATCTACGTGCCAACTTAGCAAGTGCGGCTTAACCTTAAGATCGAACCGAGCGGCTGTTATTATTTAGCCACGAGTTCCTCCACTAGGCTGATTATGCATTTATGTAAGAGGCAGACGATAACAATGATACACTTACCAAACTCAATGAACAACCAGCTGTAGACACCAACAACAAAATCCTCCTCCCAGTTTTCTCAACAAGTATTGGAGCAAAAATTGCCGCAAAGACTTGAGTTAGACCAATAATAATTGTAGATATATGAGACTCCATATTTGATCCAGTCATATCAAAAATGATGGTGACAAAGGACATCACAGCAATTACTCCACTTGCTTGTTGCATAATGTTTAGGCAAATTATTATAAATGCAGCTTTTCTATTAGACCTGACTGTGTACATTTCAGTTAGTTGAGCCATGTTTGATTTTGGCTTTTCATTTGCTTGTGCTACTATTTCGTCTATGTCCTCTTGTCTACCAAGTGATGTGAGATTGGCCATTGCTTCGTCTTTTTTGTCTGTAAAAATAAAACGGTTTAATTTCTAAGGAATGGATCACTCGTTTTCATAATCAGAATATAACATTTCTACTTTTGGGAGTGGGCCACCACGCGGGCGGGTGGATGTCACAATGTCTTCGCATTTTTGATTGCAGGACTTGCTGGTTTCCCTGGCCGGGTTAAAACCGATCGTGAACTAGAGCCCTTATAGCCCTTTCAGTTATTTTAGCTCCGCCAGTGCAACCACAACCTTATTTTAACAAAATAAAGATTACTTTAATTTTTATCCACTTGTCTGTCGCAGCAGCTTCATTCGCTTCGCGAATAAAGATCAGTGTAATTTTGACTGTGACTAAAAGACAGAGGTCTCAATCTTCAATAAAAACATTCGTACCTTTCATAACTTGATACACAGCGGTTTCAGTCACGAAGAAGAAGACCAACACAAGGTATACGCCGCATATAACCACGCCTATCCAGCTGATCCAGGAGTAAGCTACAAAAGGTCCTACTGAGTACGCTAACAGGACTCCAACAGTGTTGGAGAATCCAGTCAGTGTTAACAATGTGCCTCGAATTCTTGTTGACCTGCAAAAAGAACAAAGTTTTACATTTATTAATTCTCTCTTTAATGTTAATGTTGACAGGACAGAAATACCAAAAAAGATAGTTGTATTGTTTGAGGAATGAAATGAAAGAAAAAGTAGTAAATGATGTAAACGTATTGTGCCTACCCTAAGAAAGATGCTGACAAGATGATGATGATAATGACTCATTCTTTTGTTGGTCTTGTGGTCGCAAATATAACTGCTGAGCAAGAGACTTTGGGTTCGATCTCCTGGTTGGGCAGTGTTATTTATAAGGTGATTTTTTTTCGGCGCTTTGTAGAGTCTCAGTTTATGCCTAATTGTTTTGATTCCTGGGACTCAAACATAGCTAGTGAAATGCGGGACATCTGCACACGGACATTTTTTTTTCGGTTGGGTAATCATCAAATGACACGCCCCAGGAAGGGAGTGTCAGACTTCTACTGACTAAAACCCATCCATGTTCCTTCTTTTCCCTTTATGTTCCAGGACCGCGGTATCTCTTTCGAACAGCCCCGCAGCCCTGGCAGGTATTGGCCCTTGCCATCTCTATGAGGCGTGCGTGGGACACGAACGCGCCGTCGACACGACCTGTTGTCATAATACGGACGGACGGCGAGCTAGCCCATTACTCACCGTCCATCTGCAGACTCTGTACCTACTCATTTTATATGCTTTTTATAAACGAACCACCTTTTACAAGCTTCTTTTCCACGTGAAGGGGATATTAAGTATCCTATGAACTAACCCAGGTTTTGTTTTACCGGGAGCCTATTTTCATCGAAAACCTTTCAGCTGGTGTGAAAAGGTAACAGACAGACAGACTACTTTTGTATTGGAATGAGTATGGATGGCAGGCAGTGATAGCCTAGTGGTGTGACCATCGGACTGCCAAGTCATCAGGTCTCAAGTTCGAACCCAAGACACGCACCTCTGACTTTTCGGATTCATGTGCGTATTGCATAACTATCACTTGCTTCGGTCAAGGAAAACATTGTGAGGAAACCAGCATGCCTGAGAGATATATCTTGTAAAAGTCAAGAGGCTTTCACATACCGTAGCCACAGAGGCCCATACGCGGCATAAAAACTATGACTGCCTGGTTAGGAACTAATCAGATAAAAAAAAAGAATGGATGGCTGCCTGCCCTAGAACTCTCTTTGCTGTGTAGGGCTTGACCTTTCAACAACACCACCGTTACTAAAAAGTCTGAAGAACAGAAAGTCATTCAGAAAAAATCAAAAAGGTCCCAACAGTAACATTAAGCCTGCCCTGAAACGTTAGACACGCCTTTATTTCTCTCACAAAAGATTCTTAAAGGTACTTACGCCATCTCCCCGATATAGACCAGATTTATCACAAATAAGATTCCAGTGCCAACACCCGTAAGAGTTCTGCCAGCGTATATCGTAGCCAAATTCGGGGCAACTGCCAAAATTATAAAGGACAGCATAAAGATGGCACCGCCCAGGAAAAAGCAAGGCTTTCTGCCTATCGCGTTACAGAGGTAACCGGAGAGGTAGGGACCTGAAAATGAAGAAAATTTTTGATGTTAATGATCAAGTAGTGAATGTGAAGTAGCTTGGTGGCTGACACGGGAGAATGGAAGACATAAACGTGGTGCGCCGACCCCAAGTGACTTGAGACAAGGGCAAGATGATGACGATCAAAAATAGTGAATTTGATAGTGAGACGTTTAGACGGTTGTAGATCGTTTTATTTAAACATATTGGCTATGCGTTAATCCATCGCAACTGCTGAGCATGAGGATATGGAATCCATTCCCGGGTTGTTATTGGGTTATTTATTTCATCAGGAAATAAATAACCCTATGTTTTAGTTACAAATATTTTCTAGTCTTTTTTTCTGTTATTGCACCTACTGATTATTGTCTCTGCATCACCCTAAGGTAGACTGGTAGAAAATGCCTATGGCATTAAGTCCGCCTTTGTACAGTTTTTACTTGTACATAAAGCTTTAATAAATAAATAAATAAAATTTCTCAGTAGCAGCCACGGAATCTGCATTTGTGCCTAGTTGATGGTAATAGGCTCGCCTCCTATTACATGGGACTTAAACATAACTGGCGAAATGGCCTACTATTAGGTGCACCTCTGCCTAACCCTTCGTGGATTACATGCGTCTTGTTATGTGTTATGTTATTAGAAAAAGCAAGTTACGTGTTGCTGGAGACCTCATGACCATCATCATCTGCCCAGCCTTTCCCTTTCTTTTTGTTGGAGACGGTTTCTAGCCAGACCAGATGCAGCTGAATGCCAGTAACTTATAAGGAGCGATTGTCTATCTGACCCTTACATCACAGCTACTAGGTAAAACGATAACCTTTGATAAGACTGTGGTGGTCATACTTGTGCTTGGTGTCTTCATTTCTTTTTTCTCGTTCAAACTCTAGCAAGTGGAAGGGTAGGATTCAAATTCAAATTCAAATATGTTTATTTGTGAAAAATAGGTAAAAGTAAGTATATGGTGTTAGTTTTGGGTAATATCAACAGTATTATGCTGCTTTTTTCTTTGCAAGAAGAGTCCCAGTTATTAGAATAACATTGTGTGATGTGTAACCAGGTCGTGGACCCAGTGCGGGTAGGTGGATATGACAATCTCGTCGAATTATTGGTTTTACTAGCGATTAATATGATAACAGCCGCTCGGATCGATGTTTAGCCGTGCTTGCCTAGGTTGGTCTGTGGATCTTAAGTCTGAGCTTCCTCTGTGCCTCGGAAAGCACGTTAAACTGTTGGTCCCGGCTGTCATTTGTAGATCTTTGACAATCGTTGCAGGTAGTCAGTGGCCTAAAAGTCTGACAACCAGTCTTACTAACGGGTATCGTATTACCTAGTACTAACTGTGTTGCGGAGGTCAGGTAGGCAGTCGCTCCATGTAAAGTCCTGGTATTCAGCAGCATTCGGTTAGACTGGAAGCCGACCTTAACATAGTTGGGAAAAGACTAGGCAGATATATCAGTTTCTTCTCTGACCAGTAGTGTCCTTGGAAACCGCCGTGTCTTTCGAGTTTGTAGGTCGTAAGTTCAAACCTAGGCAGCCGGTAAACATTACGTATAATTTATTTCATCACCACTGCTCTCAATATGTTGAAGTCTTACCCAACATTTGAAAGTATTCTTTCACCATACATACCTAAGACACATCCAAGAGCAATAACGGAGACAATCCATGCTGCTTCGGCATCGTTGATGACACCCCCTAAGGGTGTCTCATCAGGATTCTGCAGCTTGGCCAGTACAGGTGCTGTCCAGCCAACGTTGTACCCAACTATCAGCTGACCTACGTATACTGGAATTGACAAAAATGTGTGAGGTTAAAGCCATCCTATTTTACAAGCTGAAACCAACAATATCTAAAAAATTTAATTGAAATCAGCTGAATGATTGGAGATAAGCGTGTACGTACCAAGTTACCTACACGTGATTTTTATATATCAAAAAGAATACTTACAGCATCCTGCTATCAACAATTGCTTTCTTATACTAGTGTTAGCTTCGGCTCCCATGACACCCATGTTAACAGTTTACTCTCACACACACAGACTACATAAATAATTTATAATTTTATTTTTATTTTAACACAATTTTATTGCGTGTATTTTGGCATAATGTTGTGAACTGACTTATCTGAGTATTATCATTTACTTATAGGTTTTCCGCAAGAGCAAAAATACATCAATCTGATTATCGATTAGGGATGCGTGGTAAAGATAAATGGCTTTAAATACATTTTATTGCAAATCTCCAGAACGCGGATAATAGTGGTGATTTTTGGCAATTTATTTACGTTTTTTTTTTGTTTTTTTTTTTTAACATAACATCACGCTTGTAATCCCCGAAGGGATAGGAGAGGTGTACCTAATAGTACACACACGTTTCTCCAGTTATAAGGTCAAGTAAAGTCAAGGTAAAGTTCCATGTAAAAAGGGGGCGAGCCTATTGCCGTCAACCGGGCATAAATCTAGATTCCGTGGCTGCTACAGACCCGAGAATCGAACCCAAAAACTCATGCTCAGCTGACAAAATACATTTATAAAACACATTTACAAAATAAATTTACAGAATACATTTACAAAATAAGTTTACAAAATACATTTACAAAATATATTTTACTAAATACATTAACATTTACGTTTGCATAACATTTTGTGTACGGAACAACCTAAAATAATGAGTGCACTTAATTACTACCCATTCATTTAAGTATTATTATCAGTTAATCTCTAATAGGCACAGTGTTTCGTATCAGTATCTGTAATCTCTAATTGATGAACGGTGTTTATCTCAATCCCTAATCTCACAATAGTATAAAATTAAGTCGTTTGTCTGTCTAAACGGTTTGTACTAATTAGCTGCTTGATGTATTTGATGGCAGAATACATTATTCTTAATAATATACTTTTTTCTTTTTTTTTATATTTTTAAATGTTTTTTATATTGTTTTTGGTTTAGGAGCTCGTGGCTAAATAATAACAGCCGCTCGGGTCAATCTTTGGTTAAGCCGTGCTTGCCTAGGTTGGTCTGTGGATGAGTGACCACCCATTACATACCGAGTTTTCTCCGTGCCTCGGAAAGCACGTTAAGCCGTTGGTCCCGGCTGTCATTTATAGATCTTTGACAGTCGTTAGGTAGTCAGTGGCCGAAAAAGACAACCAGTCTTACCAAGGGGTATCGTATTACCCAGTACTAACTGGGTTGTGGAGGTCAGATAGGCAGTCGCCCCATGTAAAATACTGGTATTCAGCTGCATCCGGTTAGACTGGAAGCCGACCCCAACATAGTTGGGAAAAGCCTAGGCAGATGATGTCTGTCTAATCGCTTTGTACTAATTAGCTGCTTGATGTATTTGGTGGCAGAATACATTATTCTTAATAATATTTTTTTTCTTTTTTTTATATTTTTAAATGTTTTTTATATTGTTTTTAGTTTAAGAAATATTTAAAAATGTATAAGTTTTGTATGAAAATAAATAAACGGAATAATATTTTTTTTATTAACAGATGATTGTTCAAACATCAGTGTGGCCCTGGCTCTTGTACTAGGATTCCCTGTATCACAAGAGCCAAAATATGCTTTTAGAATATGCTTTTTAACTGTCATGGTTACTAACACAAACAACACAATACACAACAACAACACAAAACACAATCACACAACAGCAAACAACAACAACAAACCACAACACACACAATCAACAAACAAAAAACAATAAATCAGTAAACATGGTAAATATCCCGTTTCTAGTGTTACTGATAATATTTAATGTTTCTTTATCGTGTGGTTAGTGCCTAACCTGGTGTCAGAGTTTTTATGCCGCTCATGGGCCTCTGACTTGGCTTTACATGCTGTCGAGAAATATCTCTCAGGAATGCGGGTTTCCTCACGATGTTGTCCTTCACCAAAGCAAGTGGTACATTATACATACATTACGCACATGAATCCAAAAAATCAAAGGATCGTGCTTGAGATCACTGCTCAGCTTGTACTTATTAGTGTTTTATTATTAAAAAAATAGGGTGCGTGTAAATACATTTTTTATTATTTTTCCTTGTAGTGAAATTTTAGACTAAATTTCATCAAAAAAGTGTCAGCTGTGAAGACCAAGAGACGTTATCAAATTCATAATTTTAATTTAAATCTTACCCAATTAATATTATAAAAAAACCAGTATAGTAATCTGGAAGTCACCCTATTGGCTATAGATTACGGTCTCTAATCAATATTTCTTCAGCAATATATCAATGTTTACATAATATTGCGAAACAATTCATAAAAATCTTTTTTTCATAATATTATGCAATTGTCAAAAAAACCAGTCTGAACTGGATAGTATCATGATTAGACAGATTTTAATAATTAAAGTCGCTGTGATAAGAAGAATGAGGAAAATGACGCTTTTATGGCGAATGGCAAGTCGTACGTCAACCTAGGAGGTTCCTCATCATCATCAGCCTACAACTGTCCACTGCTGGACATAGGCCTCTTCAATCGCACGCCACCAAACTACATTCTAGGCAACTTCCATCCAATTGCTATGAGCTATGTCGACAACTCTGGTTCTCTGTCGGATCCCCTCATTCCGGATGCGATTCCTCAGAGCGACTCCAAGCATAGCCCGCTCCATAGCTCGCTGAGCGATCTTGAATTTATGGACCAACCGTACCGTGACTGTCTACGTCAGCCCCGTAAGGGTGTTACCACACCAATAGATTGATCGTCGATCGAGGCTATAGATCGATGGTAGAATGGATATGTCGGCGTCGATCGGCAGTTTCTACAACACCAATTGATCGATTGTCGTCATTTCTACCATCGATCGATTTGTGATCGGCGATCGATAGATTGGTGAGGTAACACCCTAAGTCATAACAGGCAGGATGCACTGATTGAAGACCTTATCAAGGAGGTTGTCGGCTGCTTAACCTGGCTATTCTGTGGGTGCCTTGAATGTAAACTAAGCAACTTGACGCTGGAGGGAAGGAATGAAGGAACCCGTCTGTGAGGTTTCTTTACTATTCAAAGATTAGTAGCATTCAATAATCATTGATTAGACACTATACTAAACTATTTTGCCACTTCTATTTCTTTGAAACCTTTTCCTTCATTCCGAATTCCACCTAATCAGCACGCCAAAAGGTGCACATTATACATCAAACCATGTCGCATGTTCTCTTAGCCCTTATCATTTCATACTTGCATTTAGGATTATATCACGGCGAATTGTAATGGGGATTATCTGTTTATGATAATACTTAAATAGATATCGTTATCATTTTGTCGTCTTACACTTACGAGATAGAAACAAATGTCATCAGATGATACATCATGATAGAGAGAGAAAAATTGCATGATTGACGGATTGGTGAACTGAGGAGGTCCTACGAATTCGAATATACTGGTTAACAGCTCATAATTTAAAAAAAAAAACGTTTTTGACATTACAAAGTGTGAGATAGGACACGACATAACATCATTTCTGAAATTACCGAAGGGTTAGGCAGAGGTGTTTCTAATAGTACACCTTGATTTTAGTGACGTTTTAGTGCTACGTACTAGGGGCGAACCTATTGCAAATTCAGAATTCGTGGCTGCTACTCAAAGATTGCTGATGAAAAAACCCAGTAAGACTTTGCTCGACCTGGGAATTGAGCCCAGAACCCCACGAGGAGCAGTTGAGAATGCAGCCTCGAAACCAATGGGGCAGTCACTACGAAAGTACTGAACACCTCTTGGTTTCAAGAAATACTTTTGGGAAAATGTCGTGAGGAAAGCTTTGAGTATGAATGTGGATGGGTATATGAATAGAGGAAGACCAAAGAAACGATGGACGGACTGTGTCAAAAATGATATGGCAAGAAAGGAGGTGCCTGATGAGATGACGAGAGGTATGGAAGAAGAAGACATGTTGCGCCAACCTCAAATGAATTGGGATAATAGCAAGAGAATGATTACTTTTGGGATACGACAAAGCTGTATTCAGCTGCATCCGGTGAGACGAGACCTACCCCAACACAGTTTTGAAAAGGCTAGGCAGATGACGTCATGACAAAACGAGAATAGGAATTCGCAAAATGAGGAGTTGACAAAATGGATCATGTTTCAACAGCGTAGCTATCTCAGTATTAACATTTAAATCAACAAATATTGTCACGGACGGATTATTGGATTAGCCAATGTAAGTAAAAGTAATTAACCCGAGTTTCCACAGTTTACTAACATAAATGAATTTTAAAGATACAGATAAAAAATATTATTTGTCTTTTTTATAAGTGGATGAAACGGATTTGGTAAAGCCAAAAAATAGGGTTGTCTGTTTTTTTTTATCAGTCTTCTTTTATTCGAACGGAAAAGTTATTCTCATTAAGGTGGAAGTGCTAGGGTAGCCCGCAAAATTCAAATTTCAATACTACTAAAACATAAAAAAACACTGTTTCACGAAAAACACTTTTTCATGAAATAGCCACTCAATGGGAAAATACGTAGACCTACCCCTATCTCGACCGTACTGACTCTCAAAGAGAGGAAGTCTGTTTCTTATTAGTGGGAACGTTTTAGGATGATTTATAATCAAACGAGGAACCATATAATGTCCTTTCATCATCTGCCTAGCCTTTTCCCAACTATATTGGGGTCGGCTTTCAGTCTAACCGGATGCAGCTGAATACCCGTATTTTACATGGAGCGACTGCCTAACTGACCTCCACAACCCAGTTAGTACTGGGTAATACTATACCCCATGGTAAGACTGGTTGTTAGACTTTTTGGGCCACTGACTGCCTAACGACTGTCAAAGATCTACAAATGACAGCCGGGACCAACGGCTTAACGTGCTTTCCGAGGCACGGAGGAAACTCGGTATGTAATGGGCGGTCACCCATCCACAGACCAACTTAGGCAAGCACGGTTTAACCTAAAGATCGACCCGAGCGGCTGTTATTATTTAGCCACGAGCTCCTCATATAATGTCCTTACATCAACCAAAAATACATGTGTGGTGACTGCAGTAATTTCCATTCGACAACCATGGATTTGTTAGAAGCACATCGTTAGGTTTATGTGTTATTAATCTTAAGTAAGTAGAACACTTACCTTATGTATTATCAGTGCATTCTCTAGTGGAGACGAGAATCATGTCTGCAGTTCTCTAGTAATATTTTTTTTTAGTTTAAATAATGTTCGCTTTTAATCGTCCTGTTTTAAAGCAGTATTTAATTATTATAACTGGTAAGTCTTTTTGTATTCTAAACTGATTTTTGGTCTCAGTCATAGGAGCTAAAAAGTCTTTTCCGTCCCTAGTTTCGAAATGACATAATTTTCAAAATTAAGTTAATTTCAGAATTTTTGAAAAATTCTTGTAGGTGTTAGTTGTATTTCCACAAACACAATGTTTGTTTATATGTTTGTAAGTATGAGCTAGGTAGTCGATTCTGGTCGTCGGTTTTGATGTGAAGCTATAATGATGTCCATCATGACGCACAGCAGGGCTAGAATGTCATAACATCACGCCTGTAATCCCCGAAGGGTTAGGCAGAGGTGTGCCTAGTAGTACACCGACATTTCGCCAGTTCTATCTAAGTCTCATGTAATTGGGGGCCAGCCTACGTGTGTTTACAGTCCAATAGTTTTCCTTATAAAGTCCCAACCGAGTCTATTCAGATATTCAGCTACATTCGGTTCGAAAATAAGCCGACCCCAATATAGTTGGGAAAAACCTAGAATATGATAATGATTTCTATTCTCGAACAAATCCAATTAATTATTATTGATCAGTTGGAGACAAAAGACATAAGACGCCCCCCGGATTAAACATTCCTGTAGTAAACTAAATGATATTTTTTCTGTTTCCAGCAAATCTATCCCTCATAACCGTGGGTCTAAACGTGGCCTGGTCATCACCAGTACTTTTAAAGTTGAAGAATGAGACGGAGACCGTTCTATCTAGACCGATCACCGAAGAAGAAGGATCATGGATTGTGTCCATAGGTTCTGCTTGTGGGCTTGTTTGTAAGTTATAAGTTAAGTTCTGTTATATGGGTCTAATTCCTTCATCAAAAAATCGATTGCCGTTGAAGGAGATGGGTGAAGCTAGGGTGTATCCACCGAAGCTGTGCGGAGATGTGTAATGACTGGCAAGACCGGAGTTGAGATGTAAGTACAGGTTACTCACGGCTAGTTTAGCGACCACCACACACCGCTCGCCAAACACCACTCACATCTTTTCTCGGCTCCGCTGTGCGCTTCTGCCGAGTGCGGAAGCTTGCCTAGTCAAATATGAGACATCTCCTCTCCTGTCTGCTCAACTGAAGCTAAGCAGAGACGAGAAGTGTTATTAAAAAAAACAATATTAGTAGTTTACAACACATCTTCTCTCACTCGTCTCGGCGGAGTCCGGGGCTAAAACTGAAAACTCTCTACCTATATACATAGACTACCTTTTAAAAAGACATCTGGTAGTTCTGCGGTGATCAGGGTAAGATTTGATTGAACCGTTAGCGGCGACGAGTGGAGCGCAGAGGAGATGTGCGGAAACCGACCAATCACATTGGTTAAAATCTTCATCGCGTCTCTCGTCCCCGGTTTAGTGGAGTCCGGACCTTGGACCGGAATAGGTTGAGTTGAGCCAAAAGTAATACAAGGAAGACCTAAGCTTGGAACATATGCTTACTACGTAGAGGTAATTTTTGAGGAGAAGTCCAGATCGGTTGGTTGTTTATAAATGGATGGATTGTGTGAGGAATGATATGATGCCGTGATGTTGGACAGCGGAGAATGGAAGAAGAAAACGTGTTGCGCCGACCCCAAATAGAATAGGACAAGGGCAGGAAAATGATGATGATGATGATGATGATGATGATGTTGATGATGATGATGATGATGATGATGATGATGTTGATGTTGATGATGATGATGATGATGATGATGATGATGATGATGATGTTGATGATGATGATGATGATGATGATGATGATGATGATGTTGATGATGATGATGTTGTTGATGATGATGATGATGATGATGATGATGATGATGATGAAACCTTATAAATCCAATCCAATACTTTAGGAATCCACAGAAACATTACATTAGCTACTGAAACCATTAACTACTTACTCAAAAACAATTCAATTTTTTCAGTAAACTGCTTCATAGGCTTCCTAATGGACCGCCTTGGCCGGAAGACCTGCATCATCATCGGCGCTATACCTCGACTGGTGATGTGCTTCTCCCTCATGTTTGCAACGGATATCTGGGTGCTGTACTTCGGCAGGGCCATCGATGGATTCGCTAATGTCATAGTTTTGTGCGTAGTGCCTACATATGCTTCGGAGATTGCTAGCGTAAGTGTACCTACCTAGTTTTTATCTTGTAACTGGAAACCTTACAAGCTTGTATGCCGAGCCGCTTCTTGACTTCCTGTACCAGTTCGCCCATCCTGTTCCTTGTCAGATGTGTTCTGTGGTCAGAATAGTTACAGCACTACTGACAATATTTCTGTCACATGTTTAATTAAGACTTTTTGTTGTATTTTCTTACCTTTGTATACAGGCTGTAAGGGACAGCCCTCCGCAAACTGACAGGGTGCATTTAGCTCCTTATTTTGAATCATATTCCACCGGAATTTTTTCGGGAAAATTTTATAAAAAAGAAAAAAAGAAATGTTACAATTTATTTATTTCAATGTAAAATTACATTCCCTGTACGCAGCACTCCATTTATCTAAATAATACGGCTAAAATAAGAAAATTATTGTTAAATGGATGCTAAAATACTCTAACGAAAGACGCGTGAAATCAGCTGTTCACTTCCTGCCTACCTACAGAGTTCATCAAACTGGTCGTCGCACTTGCCGTTCGCTACGTGCGTTTTACCACGGTAACGCTACATTGCGTATGAAAAAATAAAACATATCAAATTTATTGAATTCCCATAACATTCCTGAAATAATTTCTTGTACCGGTCATCTTAGCATGATATACTGAATTCACCCCATGAGTTTGTGGAGGACTGTCCCTTACACCCTATAGATTCTTTTTTACCGATTTTTAGTGAATGCGTGAACAGTGTAGACCTTCTAGATACCTAGATGCTTATTAACTTTTTAAATTGTTTTACATTTTTTGTGTAGTAAGCAACGACTTACTGTCGGGCCTATGCTGTCCCCCATTACTTAAGTCCTATTGTTGTAACATGATAATATTGTAAAAACAAAGCATTTTAAAAGAGTAACCATGGAGTTTCTGACCGGTTCTTCTCCATAGGAAAGGAACAACACGAACCGTTCACCTTTTTGTCGACGTTTTATAAGTGCCCATGTTTGTCGCTATTCCCCCTTTTCTGGGGTGGATAAGGACATTGGTGTAAATCGATCGGACAGTGAACTGACACTGTCTAGATTATCTGCCACTCGCTACTGTATTGTAGTCGCTATTGGCACGTCATTGTCCTTGAAAAAACCCCTCCTTAGGAGATCGGGCCTAAATGCCTGAGATTTTTCCGCACGTGTTCAGAAATTCATATATAAGTACACCAAGGTGCAGCAATGTAGCTTGAAAAAATAGTAGTATTCTTTTCTCAAGGCGCTTTTTGCTTTATAACGACTTAGGTAATAGAGAAACAATAGTGACGCAACTTCATCCGGTGTCGTAAGCGATAATTGTGTTAAGTACCTCATAATCTTCACATTCACTAGATGTAATACTGATATCTGCCTGCGTCTAGCTGCGTAATTACTTTAGATAATGATAAAAATGCACCAACGTCATAGTGATAGAATATCGAAGTGCACTGCTCACTTGTTCAAATAATCGATCTGACTTTTCATCCTAGCCTTTTTTGCTAAAAAAAAATTGACGCGCAGACTGCTGCGTTTCGTTTTTCATCCATACACACTGTCTTATTAAAAATCATCTCACTCTATTTACACAGCTCGTAAAAGATAAAAAACAGGGTATAATAGAATGAACGCAATTAATCATAATTTGGCGTTTCAAGCCCGGCCGGCCGGAAGACGTTGCGTTGGAAGGCCTTCCACTAGGTGCACCAATGACCTGGTGAAGGTTGCAGGGATCCGCTGGATGCGAGTCGCACGGGACCGGTCAATGTGGCGACGCTTGGGGGAGACCTATGTCTAGTAGTGGACGTCTTTCGGCTGAAATGATAACGATGATGATGGCCTTCCAAAAAAGGAACCACTGCCGAAAGAGTGTACCTAAACACAGTTTCTTAAAAATCTGTTTCTTCATCATCCTTATTAGCCTGCCCTTATCCCAATTTATTTGTGATCGGCGCAGCATGTCTTCTCATTCCATACTTCTGTATAACTCGTCATCTCATCAGATACCTCCTTTCTAGCCATTTCATACTTCACACAGTTCATTCATCGTTTCTTTGGTTTTTCTTAAAAATCTGTTTATCAAAGTAAAATATCTTTTTCCAGAAAGAAATCCGCGGCGCTCTCGGCACGATATCTCAAGTGGCTTCAGCACTGGGGATGCTGATCGTCTTCTCCATCGGTCCCTATGTATCGTACTTCGAACTGCACCTGGTCTTCACCATCATTGTTGCCTCCATCACCGTGCCTATGTGGTTTATACCAGAGACACCATATTACTTGTATTCTAGAGGTAAGATCAGCTTTTTTGGTACAGTTCTTTCCCCTTCTTTGTCAAAATCGAATTGATCTTTATTTGCTTTGCTAGAAGGCTTCCAATGAGTTGTTGACAGAGGTGATAATAACTGTGAAAATACTGTAGATTATAGCACCTGCTTCAATGTCACCAACGTCTATTTTTGGAAATGATTTCCTTATTGGCTATGTTTGAGCAGAGGTAATTGAGGAATATCTTTTATTAAATTACACACATAATGGAAAAATATTTTTTTTGGTGGGTATAATCACGTTTTAAGGTAGCACTCAAATCATTGTGCTGTTGACATTGAATACACGGGTATTTAAAGTAAAGTTATAACATTTAATACTCATGTGAATAAGATGGAACTTTGATCTTCAATATATCCGTAACGAAAAAAATTATCAGCTGTCCCATACTTTTCGACCAAAATATATGGGACAGCTAATAATTTTTTCGCATTTACGATATTGAACCCGTAGAGGAAGTTGTTCAGTTTGATGGTCTGCAGCATATCCTTTCATATGACTATACCCTTTCTGTTACACCCTGTATAGTGATTCATTATGAGATAACTATATTCTTATCCTTTTTCCAGGACGCAAAGAAGAATCTCTGAGAGTTTTGAACAACCTCCGAGGCTCAGAAGACTTGGCCAACGAGGAGTACAAACTATACTCTTTAAACCAGCTGAAACTATCCAAGAGAGAGATCTTCAAAGACAAGACGACTTTAAAAACGCTAGGAAAAGTTATATTCTTGAGTATTTTTCTTGAACTAATAGGATACAATGCTGTAATATTTTATATGCAGACCGTGATGGTATCGACACAGACTTCCGTGGGAGAAGATGTAGCTTCCGTTGTGTGTGGGTGCATACAGCTTCTGGCTTGTTTCTGCACTATCCTGTTGACGGATAAATTTGGGAGGAAACCTATATTGGTGACGACTCTGTTCGGAATGGCTGTTGGGATGGTAAGATGATTTTTCGTTAAATATTATTTTATTACTATTTTAATGCCTGCAGCTTCGTCCGCGTGGAGGTCGTTAATTGTCCCACGGGATCGTACTACCGGGATAAAAAGTATCCTATGTGTCCCAGGTTATAAACTATTTGTGTGCCAAATTTCGTCCAAATCCGGTCAGTAGTTTTTGCGTGAAAGAGTAACAAACATCCAGACATCCATAGTTTCTTACGTCATCAAAAACTTTCGCATTTATAATATTAGCAGGACTAGCGACCCGCCCCTACTTTGCACGGCGCCGGCGTCATTTTTCGGGGTCAAAACTACTGTTTCTCAAGTTGGAACTAAGCATACACATTCAAAAAGTTTCATAGAAATCTGTTTAGTGGTTTCGGGGATTAGCCTGTACGATACCATGTGATATTTTTTTGCTTTCTCATTTTATCAGGTTTTTGGGGAAAACTCAATGATAATATTTTAAGATCTTGTGTCAATATATTACCAGTTGGAGGGAGCAGCACGTCTAGGTTCATGATGACGAGACTATTTTTGTTCACAGCTGGGATTGGGCACATTTTTCCAGCTGAAGCAAGAGGATTTTCCGATTAGAGGGTTCCTGAACTTCCTGCCTCTCCTGTCCATGATGCTGGTTATATTCTGTTTTAATGCAGGTAATTATATTTTTTTACATTTGGAAGAACATTTTGGAATCAGGAGATCTTCCGAGTTAAACCCCACGGTATGCTTGTATTTACCAGGATTTCGAAAATTACCGATAATTGATAGCAAATCTGACAACTTAAAAACCAATAGTTGTATTGTTTTTATTAATCATATCCGAGTCTGATGAACGATCATCATCGAGGGTTTATCGTCGGGTAATGCAGTGAAGGTATACCATCAGGAAATTTTCAATGGTAGTCTAGAGTCTTGGTTTGAATTACGGAAAAGACTTGCCAGTAATTTCACAGAATGGTGACATGGGTGCATGCAGACGATTTTCAATGCGCTCGTGGAGACCAACCCTGAATTGAACTTGATTGTTGATGAATGGAAGACGATCATTTTAGAATGTTTGTGGTTCTGTGAGAAAACAGAGTAAAAGGATTACTGAACTTAATTTAGTATTAATGGCTTATTCTGTATTAAATGTAATAAATAAATAACAATTCTGAATATCCTATTGGCAAAATGGGATACGAAACTCACTGTGTCCGCTCGCGAACATTAAGTTAAGCCATTAACTCAATGTTCGCGAGCGGACACAATGAGTTTCGTAAGTCGGGAACAGAATCGAGTTGCGAGTGGCAGTGGTAGCTTTACTGAGTGCAAAAAACGAACAAGAACGAGGGTAGACCGATTTGTCTGCTCATAAAACCCATTGGCAATGACTTCAGTTTATCCGTGATCATGGTGCTTGCAACAGCGCCGAAATATCGGGAATTCAAAGAAATCTGTAAACATGGTAAATATCCCGTTTCTAGTGTTCATGATAATGACTCAATGTTCACTGAAAATTGAACTTTTCCTTTCCAGGTATGGGCTCCATATTCTGGATGGTAGTGGCCGAGCTATTTGATGGACCAGCTCGAGCGATCGGCTCCTCAGCAGGCATAGGTGTCGCCACCTTTTTCGTCTTCCTTACCACCAAGTACTTCGCTTACGTCACATTTGCGATAGGAGCTGCCAATACCTACTGGATATTTAGCTGCAATTGTGTGATTACCGCGCTTTTTATTTTGTTTTTAATACCGGAGACTAAGGGGAAAACGTTTGCTGAGATTCAAAAGGAGATGGGCAGGACAATTGTAAAGGATGTTGAGAAAGAGAAAGAATAAACTATATGATAAATGTTTGTTTGATTTGCTGTTTTTAGAGTTCCGTATATCAATGGAAAAAGGAATACCACACTCACACTCACTCACGCACACACGCACACACACTCACACACAAACTCACACACGCACCCACACACGCCCAGACACACCCACACACATACACACCACTCTCACACTATCTCACTTTGTTGTCCGTCTGCCTGTCAAAATCCTTTTTATCAAGAACACGTAAGGTATCAAATTGAAAATATCAAATACTCTGGCCTACTGTCTCTTTCAGCTTTGAAAAAAAAAATCCAACTTATAATTCAATGCGACTAAAAGATATGACTGTCTATGTCACATATTTTGCGATTTCACAAGGGAATCAATAACTATAGGGTACTTCCAGTTGATCAAGAATCATGAAATTTAACAAGAAGCGATGTCTTACGACACATGGAAAGGAAAAATTTCAAAACCGTAAATATGTAGTTTATTAACAAAAACGTACAAACTTCATAATGCAGGGCGCCCTGCATTATAAAGTTTTTACGGAACCCTCAGTGTGCGTGTCCAACTCGCATTTGTTTAATCACATATTTTAAAATGTTACCCGTTCAACTGTCTTTAACAAACGATAGTGGCACAGCCTGTTTTCAGGACTAATTATATTGTATAACATTCACCCTCTCGAGACAGAATAAAAAACTGAATAAGGTCATTAAAAATAATTTATTTACATGATTATTTTTATCACAGTTCACAGTCATACGTATTAATAATTAAAACAATTTTGTGGTTCGCACGACGGCCAATCAAGCAATACAAAACCAGTTTATGCGGATCTCATTGTATAGGAAATCTATACAAAGCGAGGTCAAGTTATACTGGAAATGTACAGCTTCATGTGCCGCCGTGTGTACATGTTTTATTCATCACTTCAAATATTTTTCAGACAGTTTTATAACATAACTGACAGGCTTTTTTATTTTTTTTTTTTTCCGGATGGGAAATCATCAAATGACCCCCCCCACTCTGGGCGGAGCGGAAGGGAGTGTCAGACTTGTACTGACTAAAACCCATCCATGTTCCTTCTTTGCCCTTTGTGTTCCAGGGCCACGGTATCTCTTTCGAACAGTCCCGCAGCCCTGGCAGGCATCGGCCCTTGCGGACTCCTACTTATGTGCTGACATCTCTTTGAGGCACACGTGGAACACGAACGCGCCGTCGACACGGCCTGTCGTCATAAGACGGCCGGACGGCGAGCTGGCCCATAACTCGCCGTTCACAGGCCCGCGCCTACGGTGGCCGGGAGCCACCACGTGACACCCAAAGGCCCAGGGCGTCTCCCGCGGCGACTGGGACGTAAGGTTCTTTCCCTCTCATGTCCCGCCACCTCCTTCACTAGCATGACTGCTTCGCAAAAGGAGGTGACGGCTTCCCATTCCCTCTCGCTCCGGACCATGGCTTGAACCAAGGCCGGACGCGAGAGATCGCCGCCGCCAATCGCCGCTACGAGGACACGGCGGTGCTCCGCCCAAGCGGGGCAGACCTCCACGGTGTGCTCCACCGTGTCCTCCGGACGATCCTCGCAGTGGAAACACCCGGGCATTTCCTCCCGCCCTATTCGGTGCAGGAACCTCCCAAAACAACCGTGTCCGGTGAGGACCTGCGTCAGGCGGTAGGTGAGGGCGCCATGGCGCCGCTCTAGCCACTCCTCAAAGAGGGGACTTATCGCCACTATGGTGGCGTGCCCAGCACGGGGTTGCGACAGTCGCTCTCTCCATGTCGCCATGAGATCACGCCGGAGGTCTGTCCGCTGAGCAGCAATTTGCCGCGGCAGCGGAGTTTCCTCCCGACGTAGTGGCTCCGCGCGCCATTTGTGCAGGCGTGCGAGGACTATCGCCTCCAGATCCCATGGCGGCAATCCGGCAAGGAGGCTAGCCGCTTCGCCGGAGATCGTGCGGTACCCGCGGATTAGCCTTATGGCTATTACTTTTTGGGGCGCGTTCAGGTAGTGGGCGGCTTGCCGCCTCAAAGAACGCGCCCACACCGGGGCCCCGTAAAGGGCCATGGACAGCACGACCCCCGCGTATAGCCTCCGGCAGGAGGCGTTTGGGCCCCTCAGGTTGGGCAAGAGCCGCTTGAAGGCAGCCCCTGTCCGTTCCAGTTTGGGAGCCAAACGTCGGAAGTGCTCCACGAAGTTCCACCGGCTGTCGAGGACGAGTCCTAGGTACTTCAACGTCGACCCGACGCCGATGGAAACCCCTCCTGCCGTCAGTAGGGATCCCGACGGTGGCACATTCCGAGGCCCATGAAAACACATGGCCTCGGACTTGTGCAGTGCCACCTCGAGACGCAATTGCCGGATCCTCTCCACGACTATCGCAACCCCGTGTTGGGACTTTACTTGGGACTTTCAGGAACTACATTTTAGGTATAACGTCGACCAACATATCTGTGCAGGCGGAAAAATACAGAACTAAAACAAATGTACCAAGTTTGACATATCGTTGCATTTTTTCTTGACAAGCAGTGCCTCCCCGAATTGTAAACCTAAACTGGTCACGTTTCTTTTCACTTTTTTTGTTAGCTTATACTGGTTCTCTAACCAATGTAAGTTAAAGTTAATATGAAAAAGAATATTTGAACCTGGGGAGCTACTATGACGTCTTACCAGGAGTAATTCCAGTGTGGGAAGAGACAGAGCTAAACAGGTCCTCTAGCGCCATCTCTTTCCCACAATGGAATAACTCCTGCTTTATGACGTCATGGTAGGCCACCTGGTCTACACAATTTATTAGATTCATCCCGTGAATCCACGATCGTCGCGTTCAAATGCTATGTCACCTATTTTTTTTAATTTGTTTGTCTGTTTTTCAAGTTCGCCGAAAATGAATATAGAATAGAACAGAATATAATAATAATCATTATTTGCGTGAAATATGGTACAATGAGGTGTTAAAGATAAATAGGTTCTTCATATTCCGCCTACTAAATTCAGCATGCAAATATTGTTATTTAAAAATAAAATTTAAGTTAACAATTAAAGTTTAGATAAGCAACAGTTACAGACTCAACTAAAAATAATAATAAGTACCTATTAATATAATATTTATATTTTGTACTTAGTGATGTTACATAAAAAAAACAATCATATAAATATGTTAAGTTGGTACGTACAGTAAAACCATTAGGTACAGTCGGGCTTAAAGGCTAAAATCTCACTTACTTACTGTGTATTGTTCAGACGCCAGCACATCAAGCTTCCCGAAACTGTCAAATTTTCCCAATCATCTTGATCCTAATGCTTTAGCAATAAAGTTGAAAATCTTTTAATAGAAATTTGACAGAACATTTAGCATGCAAAATATTGTTATATAAAAACTAAGCTAACAATTCAAGTTTAGAAAAGCAAGAATTACAAATACAAATTTAAAAAAAAATATGAATGTGATAGTCACGTGTTTTCGATGATCGCTTTGGTTAGGAGGACACAGTTTGCTGTATATCACAACAGGTATTATAATGTCTTGACAGTACAGAGGGGACAAGTGTTCAGAAAATAAGTGTATACAGGCTGTAGTAAGACCTTAACAAAGCCGAAGCCAAGCATTCTGTACATCAAACTGACTAATTTCTGGGAAACGACTTTTTTTTTTGGACTGAAATACACGTTTTACGGTAGGACTCAATGTAACGCACTCAAAACATTGAGCTGATGGATGCATTAAGTAGTACGGGGGTCGTGGAGGTGTTTAAAGTAAAAGCCTTACATTAAAAACATGTATAAAACAACTTGCGAAAATGTAGGAACTTTGACCCCCAATATCTCCGTAATTAGAAGGTTCCCAGGTAAGGTCTAGAAAAAAAAATGATCGCAATGACGGGAAGAACAAGTGCCTTTCGGCTTCGTTAAGGGTCTTGTTAACCCTTTATACAGTAGTATATACCCTTATTTTCTGAACTTTACCCTCTAGCTTTAATTCCTATTAGATACACAATTCATTCAAACATTTTAAATATTAAACAAATACCAATAAAAAACAATCTACAAAGTCTAACATGTGCCATTCCTTCCTTCCTTCTTCCCTCTCAAATTGTTTTGTATCTCTGCAAAGCTCTTTCCCTTCGTTTCAGGGATACAAAACGTAATGAATAAACATAATAATATACAATTTACGCTGAAAATCCAGTAGGTAGGAGCTGGACCAATGGCTGAAGAGAAAAGAGCGAAATATTTAGTTGTTAAGAAGACGAATAGTGTTGACATTAGCTGGGCAATGGACATTCCCATCCCTCTCGATGGATCATCGAAGAGTTCCGCGTTGATTACCCAGATTAGGGATCCGATACCTGGAAAATAAAGAAAAGTTTGGTTTGGTTACGGATTATTACACGATGCAATCTCTGCCGGGAGTGGTTTAAACCACCTGGACATGAGTTGCCGTGGCCGACTTAGAAATCTCTAAACAGACTTCGAACCCAAGTCGACATCGCTTAGACTTTTGGGATGGAGATCTTCCGGCCCTTGTCCCATGTTACTTGGGGTCGGCACAACGTTTTTCTTCCATTCTCCTCTCTCGATCATCACGCTATCATTTACTCCTTTTTTTCTCATATCATTCCTCACACAATCCATCCATTATTTCTTTGGTTTTCCTCCCATCCATCCTATAAAATCAGGTCTGCTTTACAAGTTAAAAAATAATGCAATGTCTTTACCTGCACTGTAACAGTAGACCACCAATATAAGTGATATTAGTGGCAAATAGTTCAGGAATCCATCCACTGACTGCACCTCCTTCAATTTGAAGAACAGTCCTAGGCCAAACTGGAATTAAAAGAAAAACATAATTATTACCTTACTTAAAAATTCTGCCCAATAGGCTGTGGATCAAAATAGCCATTTTCTGGAGCCCTGACACAGCCAGAAGGCGTCGCAGCAGCCTCGTAGAAGATGGCGGGACGAGCTGGACAAGACCAGCGACCAGTGGTCTACATTGGTCCTGGATCGAAACAACTGGATGTCATGGGGAGAGGTCTTTGCCCAGCAGTGGGATGACGCAGGCTATCAGTATCAGTAGTTAAGCCCGCGGCTTCGCTCTGGTGGAGGTCAAAATTATCCCATAAAACGTACAACCGGGATAAAAAGTATACAATGTTCGAACCCTGAACATCCTTACTAATCCTTATCCTTACTAATGTTATAAATGCGAAAGTAGGTTTGTTTGTTACTTTTTCACGTCTAAGCCACTAAACCAATCATACTGAAATTATGCATATACGTTCCGATGTCAGGTGTACAGAAACGGACATAGGGTTCATTCCGAAAGAAAGTACGGTTCCCGAGGAAAAAAAAAAACGTTCTTATGATAGTAGATGGCGCGGGAAAAAGCTAGTAGTCTATATGTGTGCCTCATCTAAATTAGCTATTTAAATAATTCTTTGTATTTCAAAGTGTTCCTAAATTCCTAACAACTACCTACTTAAATACATTTTTTTTAATTTTCGAAAAATAAAGCAAAATTAGCAAAAAAATACTACATTAACCTCTAAACACTTTTAATTTTTGAAATTGTATATTTTTACCTGATATTTATTTAATTAACCGTGGGAAATATAATTAAAGTGCGTAATAATAATTCTTCGGTGTTTAACTATAAAATAGCCGTTTTTTTTTTCTCAAATTTTGTTCCGTTTGTAACTAATACACGGTCACGGTTTACAACGAAACTAATACTGTCACTTACGGAATATCTTCCATGATTGTTCATTATTTTGAGCTTCCGATATTTTAGCGCTGTTGCAAGCGCCATGATCGCGGGACCAATCACGGAAGATATCCCTTATGTGACAGTATTAGTTTAGTTGTAAACCGTGAAAGCTTAAAACCGTACTAGTAGTTGCATATTACCTCATAGGGTAGTGTGTCAAAACACCTGATTCAATGTGCCGTCGGTTTCATTACTTCAAGTAGGTAAATTTTTGTCATAGATTATGTTTTGAGAATTTAAGATACGTAGTACAGCCCAGCTTTTTTCACTCTAACTATTGCAATTGTATCATACATAATCGTTTAAGATTTTTTCAAGAAAAATAAAAAAATGTCGCTAAAAAAACCATAAAAAGCGGAAAATAACTTTACTTTCGGAAGTTGATTTCCGCCTTTTTGTGTTTTTTTTTTTTGGAAGTCGGTTGTTATTTTGGAGCTTAAATGAAAAAACATCGAAAAAAATATACAGCCGAACATAGAACCTCCTCCTCTTTTGAATTCGTTTAAAATTCGTTTTTCGTAAATAGTCATCGTGTCAAACAGGTTCTATTATCATGCGTCCGTTTATCTATCTATTTTTTTGTTCTGTTTTGCACTTTCACGATATTTATTATTTCGTAGTTTATTTAGTAATAATTTGCTGTATGTTTATTTAATTTTTTGGACACATCTATTATACATATTTAAGTACCTTTTCACCACCACCATTGACACAACACATAAAACTATTTTACATCCGTGACCTCTCTAATCCAGGTCCAGTTGAAAACCAGCGTCAGGCACTAGTTGCCCGGCATTTTACTGAACTGGTCCTATTTGGCGCAGCTATGAGGCACACAGTGTTCACACCTACATTTTTTGTTTAGCTTTAAGTTTTTTTTTCTTGTATTATTTTTGTTTTATATTGAGTGCACTTGTGGCATGTGCCAAATAAATGTATTTTCTTTCTTTCTTTTTTTCTAAAAATAACAAAAAACTCACCATTCCCAACCCCAAGCCAACACAAGTGACTGTCAAAATCGGCTTCCGTCCAAACCGATCAGTAGCCAACGTAGTGCAGAAACTGGCAAACAGCTGGATCAACCCAATTGTCACTGAAGCCACTTCGGGCCTAACTGACGTTTGAGTTGATTCCAAGACAGTCTGCAGATAGAACGTCACTGCATTGAACCCAACAAACTGAGATCCGAAACCCAAAATAAGGACCAGGATTAAGGATTTCAAGAATAGTCTGTTCGTCAATATGTCTTTTTTGGTTATTTTGATGTTGTTAGTTTCCGAAGACAGGTCGTATTCTTTTAGCTCTTCGTTAGCAAGTGACTCTGAGCCTCGAAGGAATGTCAGGACTTTTAAGGCTTCCGATTTGTGACCTGAAATAGAGAAGATATTAATGATTAAAATAGTGGATCAGCGGGTGTGAAGAATGTGTCTGATTGAAGGTGCCTTTGTTCCTGTGGGGGATATTATCTCAATGCATATACACGACAACTTTATGTCAATGTAAATTAAGTAAACAAACAATTTTCACAAAGAAACTTTTTTTATACTCGTTCACTTTTGTCTCAATAACCCAACAGCCGTTTGAAATTCGTGCGCGCGCGCGTCTTTTACCTATCAGCTGTTAGCCGCGTTACGCCGTCCGAAGTAAATGTATATATTTTTTTGAACTCGCTTTTCTTATACACGCTGTAGATATAAATGTAGTAGGTACATCATCTGCTATCATCAACCTAGCCTTTTCCCAACTTTATTGGGGTTGGCTTCCAGTCTTACCGGGTGCAGCTGAATACCAGTATTTTACATGACCGACTGCCTATCTGAACTCCACAACCCAGTTAGTACTGGGCAATTGGCAAACCTCTTGGTAAGATTGATTTTCAGACTTTCGGGTCACTGAATACCTGTAACGACTATCAATCTACAAAAGACAGCTGGCACCAACGCCTTTACGTGCGTTCCGCGGCAAGATAACAATCTCGATATTAAGTAGTGAATGTGATGGTCACCCATCCACAAACCGACCTTGGCAAGCGCGGCTTTACCTTGAAGATCAACCTTGTACGTACCTCTAGAATACAAAGAATAAGGTCCATCGGGCAGGAAGAGCAGCGGTATGGTGCTCGCTATGATGATGCCAGTGTAGATCATGTTCAGCATAGTATAGGATATGAAGGGACCCATAGACAACATGGTGACAATTCCAATGGAACACATGATTTGTAGAATGGTTCCTAGGCTGCCACGGATTTCTTTCTGGAATTGAAAAAGTAAAACATAAGTATTCTTTTGTCCAAAAATCTTATTACTAAATATTACTATTTTTTACTTGCAATGAGTTAGAGAATGAACACACATCCTCATCTGCCTAGCCTTTTCCCAACTACGTTGGGGTCGGCTACCGGTCTAACCGGATGCAGCTGAATACCAGTATTACACAGTACCAATACCAGTATTTTACATGGAGCGACTGCCTATCTGACCTTCACAACCCAGTTAGTACTGTGTAATACGATACCCCTTGGTAAAACTGGTTGTCAGACTCTTCAGACTGATTTCCTGTAACGACTGTCAAATATGAGCCACGGATCAACCCAGGCAATCGCAGTTCAACCTAAAGATCGACCCGAGCGGGTATTTTTATTTAGCCACGAGCTCCTTGAGATACTCACATATCGTCGTAATATTGGCTTGAGCCGTTGACATAAAACTCTTTTAGATCTGCTCAAGTCGATTCATTATCTTTAACTATCTTTTGCCCGCGGCGTCGCTCTAGTTACGGTCTGAAATTGTCCCACAGGATCGTTTTAAATATAGCCTATGACACTTGGGGGTAATTCTTCTCATTAGTGAAATAAATTTTAGAGTCAGATCCGAGAATCCGAAGATTACCCCTACATCCAAACGACCAGTTTTTTTCTCTGTATGTATAATATTATTAGTATTGATTTCACAGGTTGTAAAAGTATTATTAAGGCAGTGATTCCTAATGTCGTTGGAAAAAGGCTCGGCGAAATGATGTACAGAAATGATTTATGTTATAGCTGAATTGTTTGGGTTATCCTAACTGTGATTGAATAATCTAAACCTTCTTATTATTTCTTTAAGGCTACACTGTGAGGATTTCAACTCAAGGTATGCAAAAATACATTGTAAGTATTTTTGTTGCACTTTTTAGGTTGTTAAGATATATGTATACATCTCCGATCCCAATCAACCAACGGACCTTTTCATGACGCAATTTAAAAGAAAACTTATGACTACAAAAACTAACTGACTACACAACAAAAAATTGTAATCAAACACGAAGATTTTTGCCCCCATAGTCTTTTACTTAATGTAGATCTTTAAATAGAGAAGATCTGAGTTTTCACGATTTTCGAATAAAAGCATATTTTTTTTTATTTTTCATCTGTCACGTTATAATAATGTGAAGTGTCTGGATGCACGAAATAGAACAATGTTGGTTGTGTATCAACTCTTTGCTTGTTGTTTATGTTTTCGTGGGAGACATCGTACTATCGGATTAAGAAACGATTTCAGAGATCTCGGCTCGCGGAAGGGTGACCATACCCCTTCGTGCCAATTGTCATTCGTTGATCTTAGTTAGACTTTACAGGTTCTCAGAAGTCCAAAAGTCTACTGATAACCTTTCTTACCAAAGGGTGGTTGCTCCTTATAAAATACTGGTAAGTTTAGTATACCGCTGTATCTGTTTAGACCTGGAAACTGACCCCAACAAGGTTGGGAAAAGGCTTCGTAGATGATGATGCTTTGCCTTGTTTTCTGACAGATATCAGGCGTGATAGGTGGATAGATTGTGTTAGGTACAAGTGAGGAACGGTATGCGAGAGAAACGTCGTGACGTCTGACACGGGAGAATGGAAGAAAACGTGTTGCGCCGACCCCAAATAGAATGAAACAAGGGCCCCTGCCCTTGATGATGATGATGATACTGAGTAAAGCAGTAGGTAACTCAAGCTTATTTTTCGCGTAATTTTAGAAACTACTTAATCGATAAATGTAAATGTAAAGAATGATATGGCAAGAAAGCAGGTGTCTGGCGAGATGACGAGTAATAGGGAAGTATGGAAGAAGAAGACATGCTGCGCCGACCCCAAATGGATTGTGATAAGGGCAAGAGAATGATGATACTAAATCGATATCCAAATCACAAATAGCATTCTTTAGCAGCTACACGAAATTGTTATGACGTGGCAAATTGACCAGTATCAAATAGAAAAAAAAAAACTTGCCCCGCCTGTGCAACTATCTCTTGTGTCAGTGATTGTTAGTAACAGTTACATAAAGTACCTAATCTTAAATATGCTACTCACACTAGCTATCTCCGAAGCATACATAGGCAATATAGTGAAGACCCCAGCATCAGCTATACCAACTAAAGCCCTCCCAAGGAGGATCATCCACACTTCACTGGCATAAATAAACACGAAGCCAGCTGCAAACTTGGGCAATATGACCAAAATGAGACATGGTTTTCTGCCTATTCTGTCTATTAGGAATGATCCGATGATTAGGTTGGCTGAAAAAGAAAAAAAAAACGGTTAAACAGAACGAAAACGAAAATATTCAAAGCCCACAGAATAAGTAGATAAGCTAAACTATCAAAGGGCGCAGTTATGAGCGCTCCACAAAATCAACATCACCTCAACCGCACATCCCCGCTCTCACACTTATACCACATTATTTTTAGTATATGCGAAACCTGAATATAGTTTCTTCAGAATAAGTAACTGAATCGATTCCAATAATTTTTAAACCATGTTATATTTTGTCCCTAAAATATTTAAAAAAGTGTACAAATTGGACACCGAGCGACACTAAGTACCTATCGCAATCATTTAGGTACCTACTGCTAAAATAATTATTATCAATGAGCTCAAGACGACGCTGGAGGCGTCCGCGCGGCGGCGCCGCGTGGTGACCACGTTTTTGTGCGGACAACCAGGTAAAAAAAAAAAAAATGTAAAAAAATCCGAACAAGCTTATAACTTTGTGATTTTTCATGATACAGTTATGAAATTTTGTACATAGATTCTTTACATAAAAATACTAGATACGTGTTTCAGGTTTCGCATGTTACGCGTTGCCATCCAAAGGGCATCGCCGACGCAGCAATTGCACATATTGACGAAATATTGCAACAGACATCGCGCGATGTAAATGATGGCCTAGATTACACTTTATGACGTCCGATCTGTGTTTTCTTAATTAGACTAATTTTATACAGATGCATTCCATATTCTTACTTCGGATAGGCACTTAGGCTAATTAGTTGTAATTCATTGTAAGAGTTCTTATTTAAAATAAACCTAAGTTAAAATCATTTTGTTTTTTTTTCAATCATCCGGTTGCAGCTAACGTAATTGGCGCAGTCGGTAGGATATTCGCGGGCCGATTCGCGAGCTTAGGGATCTCTAACATCGATATCCGCGTACGCGAGTCGCCCGGGCGGCTATCAAGCCCCGACGCCGAATATCCGAATCTACGGTCCAGCTGCAGTTCCGGAAGAGGAATCTAGACATCGATTCACGAGAGAACCAGATATGATGTATATGTAAGTACACTTGAATTTGTCTAGTGTTGCTTCCCTTTATTTCCTAAGTGTGTGTCCCCTTTTTCCAAGATTTTTCATCCGAAAAACTCTAAGACCGGGGAGCCTACATCGCGTACGGCTCGCTGGAGTACTATAGATACAGGTAGAGATTTAGATAACGATCGTTCAATGAATACTAATTCTACGATGGCTCCGGATGCGGACACCATTTACAAAACTCTCCGCATGGTGCCGTAGTTCGATGGAAACCCGAATATATGGACTAGATTTATTTCAATTTGTGACCAGATAGTTAAAACGTATATAAGCACCGCCCCAGGTAGTGAGTTAACAAACGCTTGTTTAATTAATGGTATATTAAATAAAATTTCGGGTTCAGCCGCTTGCACTATTAATTCAAATGGCATACCAGATAATTGGCAGGGTATTAGGACAGCATTAATTAACAATTTCTCCGATCAAAGAGACGAAACAGCGCTGTACAGAGACCTCTCTTTAGCTACGCAGGGTAACAAGACCCCTCAGGAATTTTACGAGCATTGCCAAACTTTATTCAGTACGATAATGACTTATGTTACATTGCATGAATCAATTCCAACTACTATTGAAGCCAAACGAGCATTATATAAAAAAGTAACTATGCAGGCTTTCGTAAAAGGCTTGAAGGAGCCATTAGGGTCCCGTATTAGGTGTATGCGACCCGACACTATAGAAAAGGCCCTTGAATATGTTCAAGAGGAACTTAATGTGATTTATCTGCAGGAACGTAGTGACTTTCAGAAACCATCCAGTAGTAATAAACCCGTTAATCACTCGTCACAACCCGTCACTTTAATGCCGCCACGATTTCCAAACCTGCCAGGACCTATTCCGAACTGGCCAAGTCCTGTAGGACTGAAACCTAATCAAACACCTCCCCAACCATTTAAATTTAACCCAAATGTGAATCAGCAACCACAATATCGTATGCCTATGCGTACTCAGCAAATGTTCCGCACTATACCACAGTCTTATAACGCACAAAGTAATGTTTTCCGTTTGCCACCTAGAAACATTCCACCACAAAATCCAGGCCCGAAACCTATGAGTGGTGTACAACATTTTACCCCTAGGCCTATGTTATCTGGGCATGATTGGCATAAATCGGGAAACCCGCCACCTAATAGCTATTTTAAAACTCGTGAGATGAATATGAACGAGTGCGCGTCATATGACGAGTCATATTACCCAGCGGAGTATTGTTACGAGCCCGAGTATTATAGTAATGATTTTAATTATAGTAACTATGATTCATACGCTGCATTAGAGTGCAACTATGAACCGATATATAATCACAGCATTACGGATAATGATGTTGAGTGCAAAAATGAACCGCAACCCGGTCCAAGCCACTCTTCTCCGTCATCTAGCCAGGATTTTCAAAAGGAATCCCATGCAAAAAGGCCAACATAGAATTAAACCTTCAGACACAGCGTCAGTTACCTTATATATTGACATCGAACCCTCCCTTAAAACTGTTAATAGACACTGGCGCGAATCAATCATTTATTAGCCCAGAAGCTGTGGAAAAATATTTCCCTAATTTTCCTCTTAATTATGACCCCTTCGAGGTCACGAATGTTCATGCAGTTAGTAGAAACAATTATTCAATAACTATACCATGTTTTCAGGAATTTAAGGATTCAGATAATATTAAATTGTTCATATATCGCTTTCATGATTATTTCGATGGCTTAATAGGTTTAGATTTATTGACCAAGTTTGAATCAAGGATAGATTTGAAGGATCAGAGATTAATAACGCGATTTTCATCCAATCCAATCCGTATGTATAATTCATGTAACGTGAATCTTTACGAAGATATTATACCGGCACGGTCGAAAAAAATAGTTAGAATACCAATTAATGCCCCTGACGGCGCAGCCTATATTAATGAACAGACTATATGTAATTGTGTCGTACGCGAGTGCGTTACTACTATCAAGAATAATCGCGGCTATTTAGAGATAGAGAATCCGAGTTGTAATGACATTATAATATCACTTGACCGACCTGTACAAGCTAGTTTATTTAACATTGAGACGGATTTTTTGGAGCAACGCAATAGCAATAGGGTTAAGGACGTTATTTCACGTTTACGTACGGATCATTTAAATGAAGAAGAGAAAGCTAACCTTATAGCCCTTTGTTCTAAATATAGTGACGTTTTTTACCTTGAAGGCGAGGCATTAACGTTCACGAATCAAATCAAACACCGAATTAAAACCACTGATGAAATGCCCGTCTACACAAAAAGCTACCGATATCCGTTCGTTCATCGCCAAGAAGTTCAAGATCAAATATCTAAGATGTTAGAGCAGGGAATTATAAGACCGTCGGATTCCGCTTGGAGCTCACCTATTTGGGTAGTTCCTAAGAAGATGGACGCATCGGGTAAACAGAAATGGCGACTAGTAGTCGACTTTAGGAAAATTAATGAGAAAACCATTGACGATAAATACCCTATCCCTAATATAAATGATATCCTTGATAAATTAGGCCGGTGCCAGTATTTCACAACCCTAGACCTTGCTAGCGGATTCTACCAAGTGGAAATGGACCCTCAGGACGTTCACAAAACAGCATTCAATGTCGAACATGGGCATTTTGAGTTCCTTCGAATGCCAATGGGTCTTAAGAACTCACCCTCAACCTTTCAACGAGTGATGGACAATGTCCTTAGGGGCCTCCAAAACGAGATATGTCTCGTTTATTTAGATGACGTCTGCATTTTTTCAACGTCTTTAGCGGAACACATGATCAACCTCGAAAAGGTATTTCAAAGGCTTCGAGAGTCCAACTTTAAAATCCAAATGGACAAGTCTGAGTTTCTAAAGCTCGAAACCGCTTATCTCGGTCATATTATTACAAGAGAAGGTATAAAACCGAACCCAGATAAAATAAGTGCCATAGAAAAATATCCTATCCCTAAAACTCCCAAGGAGATAAAACAATTCCTAGGACTTGTCGGGTACTATCGTAAATTCATCCCAGACTTTGCCAAAATAACTAAACCACTCACTCAATGCTTAAAGAAGGGTAGAAAGATAGTTCTAGATCCAGAATATGTTAACAGCTTCGAGAAATGTAAAACATTACTAACAAATGACCCCATATTACAGTACCCCGATTTTTCCAAAGAATTCATTCTGACGACTGATGCTTCAAATGTAGCTATCGGCGCGATTTTATCCCAAGGATCAATTGGATCTGATAAGCCTATATGTTATGCGTCACGAACTCTTAATGATAGCGAGCTTAACTACAGTACGATTGAAAAGGAGCTTCTCGCGGTAGTGTGGGCCACCAAATATTTTAGACCGTATTTGTTTGGTCGGAAATTCAAGGTGCTGACCGACCATAGACCGTTACAGTGGATGATGAACATTAAAGAGCCGAATTCGCGATTAACGAGATGGCGATTGAAACTTAGTGAGTACGATTTTAGTGTCATTTACAAGAAGGGTAAAAACAACACTAATGCGGATGCCCTCTCCCGGGTGGAGATTCACAACGAGGACACTAACTCCCTTATAGACGAAATATTTTCCATAATGCCTAGCCCAACCGAAAATCTGCCCTCTGCACATTCTTCCACTGCAACAGTACACACTAGTTTAGAACACCCTATATTAGAAATACCCATCACCGATGAGCCCCTTAACAAGTTCCACCGCCAGATATGTTTCACAGTAGTAGATGATATCAAACGTAAGCCAGTTGCATCCAAGCCGTTCGAAACTCACACAAGAATAGCTATTCAGATCTCAACTTCAAATTTGAAAAACGAAGTAATTAATGCCATTAAAGAATACGTGAATCCAAAAGTTAAGACCGCAATTATAATAAATCCCCCTCTCGCTATGTACTCAATTATACCGGTTATACAGGACAATTTTAAAAGTTCTTCCATGAACCTTGTATTAACCAAAGTTGAACTCGAAAATGTAAAAGAATATCTTCGCCAACAGAAAATAATTCAACACTACCATGATGGCAAAACCAATCACCGCGGCATCACTGAATGTTATTTGGCTTTATCTAGGAAGTACTATTGGCCAAAAATGAAAGACCATATAACAAAATTCATTAGTGAGTGTATTATATGCGGCCAGGCTAAATATGACAGAAGGCCTATTAGACCCCAGTTTAATATTGTACCTCCTGCCACAAAACCATTCGAGATAGTTCATATGAATTTATTTACGGTTAACAATGAAAAATATATTACCTTTGTAGATGTATTCACCAAATACGGCCAGGCATATCATCTCAGAGATAGCACGGGAATAAGCATACTCCAGTCCCTTTTAAAATTCTGTACTCACCACGGAGTACCCATAACATTAGTAACCGACAATGGCACAGAATTCACTAATCAGCTCTTCTCTGAATTTACACGTCTCCATAAGATAAATCACCACAAAGTTTTACCGCATTCTCCAAGCGACAACGGTAACATTGAACGTCTCCATTCAACCATCCTCGAGCACATAAGAATTTTAAAGCTACAGCACAAAGACGAACCTATAGTCAATCTTATGCCATACGCTATTATTGGTTATAATAGTTCGATACATAGTTTTACTAAATGTAGACCATTTGACTTATTAACTGGTCACTTTGATCCTAGAGATATTTCCGACTTAGATTTCACCCAGCAGCTACTACAACAATATATACAGAATCATAGAGATCGAATGAAACAGGTTTATCAAATCATTAGCGAATCCTCCCTAGCTAACCGAACCGCATTAATAGAAAATAGAAATAAAGATCGTGAGCCTGAAATAGAGTACGTTCCTCAACAGCAGGTATTTATAAAGAATCCCTTAGCATCCAGACAAAAAACAGCACCACGGTATACCCAAGATACTGTTCTAGCGGACTTGCCTATTCACATCTACACGTCTAAAAAACGTGGGCCTGTGGCTAAAGCTAGATTGAAGAGGGGCCCTAAAAACCCTAACTTGTTACAGGATTCTACTATTACTGACTGTCCACGAGACGCGGCCAATGGAGATAAAACTTGAAAGTTTGGCTGACGGACTAGGCTTACTACCCTACAAACTCGGACCAACAAGAATGACCACCCACCATCATACTTTCCTTCAGTATATTAATTTAAAGGACGTAGAATATCAAGTCACAGCTTTACAAAGTCAAATTTCAAATTATCAAAATCGAGTTAGTAAAGATGTATATGCATTGTTTGAGCTTCAGGTCAATTATCTTACTGGAAAAATTGGCAAATTAGCACATCAGTTAAGATCTCTAGAACCTGATCGAGTTAAAAGAGGTCTAGTAGACAGCCTTGGGTCAGTAATTAAAAGTATAACGGGAAATTTAGATTATTCAGACGCGTTAAAATACAATAGCGCTATTCAGGTTTTGCAAAATAATCAAGATAAATTAGCGAATGAGTTTAATAGTCATATTAGTCTCAGTAAAGAATGGATGAGCAAACACAATAATGTATTATTACAACTAATTGAAAATCAGAATAAAATTAATAGCTCCTTAGCATTTCTTTTAAATGTTACACACCAAACAGCTGATTTGATTAATTACGCCAAGTTCGGTCAACTTCTAACTATCGTTGGTGAAAATGTAGAAGATTTGAGGTTAGAAGTAATTAGAATAGAAAACATATTAGCATTTATTCGTGCGTCAAGCACTCACCATTCTATGATAGATATAGATACTCTTAAGTCTATGATAAATAGGTTAGAAAAAAATATATAGTAAAGATCAGCTATTACAGTTAGAACTAAGAGAATATTATAAAGTTATAAGCCCAGGATCATATTTTAATGAAAATCAAATAGTTTTAGTTTTCAGGTTTCCTATAGTTTCTAAAAGCATTTATAATTTATACAGATTATCTATAGTACCCAGTAGGTACGGTCAAGCCCTTATCCCCACCTATCCTTTCATAGCAACCAATCAAGACTCATTCGTGTACATAGAAGCAGAATGCTCGAAGTTCACAAACTGGTATCTCTGTGAAAAAGAAGTATCGCATCAAATACGTACAAAATTCGACTGCATCCAAGAACTTGTCGTCAATCAAGCCCTTAAGAATACCTGCCAGTTCACTAAAGTATTTCTGACGAAAGAAGCTATGGAGAAACTTGACGACCAACACTACGTCTTGACGTTCCCTCAGCCAACGAAGGTTCAACTATCCTGTGGCGGAGAAAGCTTCAACACGCTACAAGGCAGCTACCTCGCTACAATCCCTGTAAACTGCTACCTGCGTACAGATGAATTGACCCTTATCAATGAAAATGATGAAATACGCGGCCAACCGTTGACACTTATGAACATCGCATATGATGAAGAGAAGCAAGATGACGAATCACCTTCTATTCACCTCAACTCCATCGACTTGACAGGACTACACAGCGTTCAGAATCAGATTACGATGACCCAACCCATACAACTTAGCCAGAATCAATCCGACATTTTGTATCACACTACGATACCCTTCTACACTGTACTATTAAGTGCAGGAGCACTCACTGTAGCTGTACTAAGCTATAGATATAAATGGTTCTGTAAGACGCCTACGCAGACTAACGCCGACCGACATATCTATGCCGAACCTGAGAAAGCCGAAGAGGAACAGGCGCCCGGAGGACAAGTCCCAGCAACATTTTCTCTTAAAATTCTAAAATAGTTGCTGATCTACGGGTGGAGATGTTACGCGTTGCCATCCAAAGGGCATCGCCGACGCAGCAATTGCACATATTGACGAAATATTGCAACAGACATCGCGCGATGTAAATGATGGCCTAGATTACACTTTATGACGTCCGATCTGTGTTTTCTTAATTAGACTAATTTTATACAGATGCATTCCATATTCTTACTTCGGATAGGCACTTAGGCTAATTAGTTGTAATTCATTGTAAGAGTTCTTATTTAAAATAAACCTAAGTTAAAATCATTTTGTTTTTTTTTCAATCATCCGGTTGCAGCTAACGTAATTCGCATATACTAATGTTGTAAATATTGTAAAGGTTCGTCAGATCGGAAACAGCCAGTAAAATTGAGATGAGGTGATGCCGACCCGATGCAGTGCTTGTAAGTATTATCTGAGCTTTAGTACTCGTAGCTTAACACTCGTATCTATAGTCAAGTTCAAGTAATAATGCAACCATTTTTATGCCATAGACCAGAATTTGAACAAAGCAATAAACGTCAAAGAAAGCAAAGAATTCTAACTGTTGACAGTTCTAACTTCAAGCAATTCTTAAACTTCAGAATAAAAATCGGCGCTACCTCGAAAATAAATCGTAGCTCAACTAAACTAAGCGAGCGAAAGACATGCAATTATTTTGAAATGCAAAAGAAGAGATGGCTATAATGTGCGTGCGCTCGGAATAAAACGACGTATGTGCTAAAACGAATTTACTCCTTTTTTAACAAAATAAATTAAATTTTAAAACTACTTTGAGTAAACTTTGATATGATACTTCTTTATGTTTTAAAGTAAATTCCATTGAATAACTATTAAGCTTTACGCCGTGATGTCGAAAAAAGTAAAAAAATAGATATATTTGTATACTTAACAATTTAGAAAAAAAAAAAAAAGTAATTGTATTGTGTATTCCTTTTACTTGATACTAGACCAAAGAGTCAAAAAACCTATACCAAAATTGTAAATCCCTATTCCACATACTTAACAAGTTACACGAAATAGAAAAACGTCATTTTTTTTCTATATATCACCTTAAGTAATGACTTTTACTCAAGTTATCACTTTGACTTGTTTATGGATACCGGTGTCAGAATTATGACCGTTGTGGCACACCAGTTCTAGACTAGATACCTCGAATCGGCCATTATGAAGCCCGTGGGGCTGGTGGAGTGAGAGTACTTTAGCAAGGTGGCTATTAGCTAGATGTAAATAGTCGAGGAGTTGTATGATGATCAATTTGAGAGACATCCGTTGCAAGACTTAAGCATGTTTAACAATAGACTATGAAACGACAGTGCAGCGTGTCGTCTATGCTTCAAACGTGATCAGAATCACGTTGCCGGCCGATGCAGGAGCATATGACACACCTCGTGAAATATATTTAAATAAACAAGATTGTCGTATGGTCCGTGGATTCTTGTACAATGGGAGGCGCGGTTAGCGCAATGGCCGAGAAATTAGCTGCTATGCTACGGGCCGTGAGTACGATACCTAAGTTGACAAACATGTGACTACACAGGTCTATTTATAGATGAGGTTGTTTGTAACATTTGTGTCGGTTATCATAATCAGCCTATAACGTCCCACTGCTGGGACTAAGACCTCTTCTCTGTGAAAGAGACTAGGCCGTCATTCACCACGCAGCCCCAGTGCGGGTCATCATGTATTATGACATCCCCTGTCACAATACATGTCTTTGATTTTTTGTTTCTAGGACATTTGTTTGTTCACAGTGTTTTCCGTCTTGAGTTAATTACTGTTAATCCCAGTTTAAAGAAAAAATGTAGGGCAAGCATTCATTGTTTTAATACAGCAATGAATTAAACTAGGTAATAAAGTAATAGGTAGGTAAACATGAAAACTTCAAATGTTTACTTGCATGGTACGGATTTGACAACTCTAGGTCAAGGTAAATGTTTGAATAAACAAATCCTGCAAATCTCGGATAAGATAAAATAATAAGCAGAGATAGTAATTTAGCTAACACTGGCGAAAAGAAAAGCCTTGACTACCATAAACTTACACTGTGATGTCATCATCCTCTGCCTAGCCTTTTCCAAACTTTGTTGGGGTCGGCTTCCAGTTTAACAGGATGCAGCTGAATACCAGTATTTTACATGAAGCTACTGCCTATCTGACCTGACTAGCTAACGACTGTCAAAGATATACAAATGACACCCGAGACCAACGGCTTAACGTGCTTTCCGAGGCACGGAGGAAACTTGGTATGTAATAGGTGATCACCCATCCACAGACCAACCTAGGCAAGCACGGCTTAACATAAAGATCGACCCGAGCGGCTGTTATTATTATATTTAGCCACGGGCTCCTCTTACACTGTGAGTCATGATTTTCAATTATTGTGAGCTCCCGATATTCTTCTTTTTCTTCTATCGTTGTGTCGATGATTCCCTTTTTTAAATTAAATTAGTTTTGACCAGAATTCTGCCACCTCGACGGCGTTGGTGGTGGCCTCGGACAGGTCCCTCAAAGTACAGGTGGAGCCGCACATAGTGCAGGGCAGGAGGTGAGCCAAAGTTTGCGTTTTGGCACCGCAGTCACACACGGCATCATCGAAATACTCCCACCGGACCGAGTTGTATCGGCAGCTGCCCACCTGGCTTCGCAATCGGTTTAGGGTCTTCCAGGTGGGCCATGGCAGCAGGTGTCTCACTGGGAGCCTTTAAGCAACTTCGACATAATGTGTTGGAGGGGGATGTCTGAGGAGTCCGGGTGGTTAATCATCAAATGACCCCCCCCTCTCTGGGCGGAGCGGAGGGGAGTGTCAGACTTGTACTGACTAAAACCCATCCATGTTCCTTCTTTGCCCTTTATGTTCCAGGGCCACGATATCTCTTTCGAACAGTCCCGCAGCCCTGGCAGGAGTAAGTCGACCTAAGAATAAGGAAGCTCTTCCGACTCTTCAGCCTGTCTCTTGGAGTCTTCATATTAAAGAGAGGGTGGCGTTTGTCTATTTGCTGTTTACGGTACGGAAGAGCAGGTAACCTCTCTTCTTACCTCCGGGGGAGAGGGGGAGCACACCTCTCGATATAAATAAATAAATAAAAATCTTTATTAACAGGTGATTGTTAGTAATATCAGTGTAGCTCTGGCTCTTGTACTAGGATTCCCTGTATCACAAGATCCACACCTCTCAATTCACAGGGAACGTATAAAAAAAGATAGACAAAAAAAAAAAAAAAAAATTAGGATACACTATAAGATATGGCATGCATTAAAAGTGTTTACAAACATAAAATATAAAAGAGAGAGAAAAAAAAAGCAAGTAGTAGATATTAAGTAAGTGACAGTGTAAGTTTATTTCATCATCTGCCTAGCCTTTTCCCAACTATATTGGGGTCGGCTTCCAGTCTAACCGGATGCAGCTGAATACCAGTATTTTACATGGAGCGACTGCCTATCTGACCTCCACAACCCAGTTAGTACTGGGTTATACGATACCCCTTGGTAAGACTGGTTGTCAGACTTTTTGGGCCACTGACTACCTAACGACTGTCAAAGATCTACAAATGACACCCGGGACCAATGGCTTAACGTGCTTTCCGAGGCACGGAGGAAACTCGGTATGTAATGGGTGGTCACCCATCCACAGACCAACCTAGGCAAGCACGGCTTAACCTAAAGATCGATCCGAGCGGCTGTTATTATTTAGCCACGAGCTCCTCACAGTGTAAGTTTATTTATAAACCGTTAAAGTTTAAAACAGTGCTTGACTATCTATCAAGTTTTTAAATACAGCAGCCTACGATAAATTAAAGCCGACTTAAATAGTTCACGGTGATTTCGTCATTGCGCACAGGTTTTGTAGCAATAGATGATTGCTTTCATCCGGTGTATGGTGATTCATGGTTAATAATGGAAAAAGACATTTATTACCACACAACAGTCGAATCAAAATGATTTTCTGACTTTGCTCACATTCTGCAGTATACAGTTTGTATTTATATTCGGCATGTCCTAGAACCGCAGATTCGAAGACTGACATCCACAAACCCGCACTGGGCTCGCGTGGTGTATTATTGCTCATTTCTTCTCACAGGGCCCTTTCTGTGCCGCTATCGGAGATACAGACCCCTATCTGTATAAACTTATTCTGTCACTTACAGCATATCTTCCGTCATTGTTCATTATTTTGAGCTCCCGATAATTGAACAATCACGATAAGTAAGTGACAGTATAAATTTAGTTGTAAACTGTAAAAGCTTAAAACAGTCCCTGTCTGTATCCCCACAATAGGAGCTACTCTTATTCTTCTTCTCTTCCATCTCTACTTCTCATCTTTCCAGCCCATTTTAACTGAATAAAGATTTAGATGAGCATTTTGCTGTCAGTCCCATTTTATAGGTAGGTACTTAATGCCGTGATATTGGGGACGAATCGCATATAACTAAAAGAGTGATAAATATAAATGTTGATGAATAGAGAGGGAGAGGAAGAACAAGGAAACGATGAATGGACTGTGTGAGGAATGATATGAAAGAAAAAGGAGTAAAGGATAGCGTGACGGTTGCCAGAGGAGAATGGAAGAAAGAAACGTGTTGCGCCGACCCCAAGTAACATGGGACAAGGGCACGGCTTGGGACTGAGAAGACGGTAGATGATAATCAAAACAGCCTTACCAGCAATTCCAGTCAGGAACCCAATGGACACCATCCATGATCCCTGCTCTGCAGTTATCTCGTGGGGCAGTATCGTCTGCGTTTCATTGCTGAGCTTCACCAACACTGGTGATGGCCAGGCTAGGCCGACTCCAGTGCACAAGACGCTTAGGTTCACTGAAAAAGAACACAGGTGAAGATAAATAAAACGCTCCTTACTGCATAACAAATACACATGAAAAGGAGGAAACACAAACGGTACTCATTTTCTTCTCCTAAAAATGCTTGTCCGAAAATCATTATCCATAACACGTTTGCTTCTGTAACCATTATGTTCAAAAATTTGAAATTTTGTTTAACATAATTAACTTTACTTCTAAAACTATTCCGCCATAATATCGATTACTATAATAATTTAATCTCCAAAAATCATATGTCCTAAGTATTGTATTGTATAATGTGTATTATTACCGCAACGCATGGGTAATCAGAAATTTTCCTAAAAAATATCATAAAAGTCTTGCTAGCTGGCGTGAGGAGCGTAGGCCGAAGGCGGACCTACGACGATATTTGTGACAGAAAGTGGGTGTGTAATGTAAAATGTGAGCGAAGCGAGCGCGTGTCACATAGTCGTCGCATCTGACAGTCCTCTTCTCTGTTTTTAGATCATGACGTCATCCATTTTGTATATAATTGATTGTAATATTTATGACAAACGGATTTAGGGCATATTGTATTTAGGGATTTTAATTTTATGGCATGTGATATTATGTGGTATCGGACAAATGATGATTAGGACAAAAAAAATGTGGCACTTAAGATTATGGATAAAAAAATTAGGGAACACAATAGAGAACCGCAAGGCCTCTCGCGGGCTGTCTCGGACCTGAAACTGAACAAGTATTGTTCTAAGAGTTCTTGAAATTGGCACAAAATAAATTGGACTTAAAATATAGGAACTGACGCGATCAACTGATCAACATGTATGGTAATGGTAAAATAAAAAAAAAAGTAGGTAATGAAATAAATGAAAAAAAAAAGATAAGTAGGTCCTACATATTCCGCTTACTAAAATTCAGCATGCAAATATTGTTAAATGCGTTTATTATGTTATCTTGTGTTTATTACATTTTGAATAGTAACGAAAACTTAAATCAGTTTATATTTCATTCAAACTTTTTGACTAACCTCAACGTGAGCTAGATGATAGCATGTATACAGTGGTTACACTGTGACAAAACAATAAAAATTCTAACTACGGCGAAAGGCCTTGACGGAACAACGTGCCGTAATGTTCGACACCATTGGAACCGGTCTCGTTGTGTTTACAAACACACGTATCGCCATGACGTTTACAACGTAAAAACATGCGTTTCCGGGATATTTTGACCTAGTGATATAAACAAAAAAAACCGACCAAGTGCGTGTCGGACTCGCGCATGACGGGTTCCGTACCATCGTGGTAGGGGAGCCCCCTTTAATTTTTTATTTATTTATTTTTGATCAATTTCTATCACTGTCAATTTACTTAATATTTGATAACTAAAAGTAACATACAGGGTGGAAGGTTACCACGTATTCAGTACATCATTTTTCGTCGGTAATTTAAAAAAAAAACAGCTGTTTTCTACAGAAATACAATCTACACGGCAAAAATGTTACAGCTGTTTTTTTTTTTAAATTACCGGTGTAAAAATTTCTATGTGGAGGTTCAGAATAGTGTACTGAATGCGTGGTACCCGTTTTAGCGTCGACGTCCTTCCACCCTGCAATATAGCTAAAAGAAACCAGTTTTAACTTATACTGTCACTTGTGGGATATCTTCCGTGATTATTCATTATTTTAAGCTCCCGATATTTCGATTTTTTGAAACACACACACACACACATTTTTTTCTTAATTTTTCAATTTTTTTTTTTTATAACGAACTGTCACTGACGGTAGATATCCCGTAAGTAACAGTATAAGTTTAGTTGGAAACCGTGAAAGCTTAAAACAGTGTTAGAAACCAGTTTGGTACTAAATGTAATCAAAACAAAGGTAGTTTGTATAATTCATGTCAAATCAATCATCTATCATGACCAGCTGAGGGTAACAATACAAGTATATCGGGTCATATCCTAGTTAGAGTAACATCTCTTCGTCTCTCAATCTACATGTCATTGTGCTATCTCCAACACAATACAGAAGCCATAAACGTGGATACATAGAAGGTAAACATGATTGATACAAATTGTCAACTTCCCACAATAATTGTAAACTTAAGTGATTATTTAAAGTGCGTTCACATGAGTATTTTTTTCGCAGGCCAGCTGTAATGTTACTAAAAATAAGAAGACTAAGAATAATTTGTTTCAAAAGTATTACTAAAAGTGTATATTTAGGCGCAGTGTGTTATTTTTGTCAGATAGGCAGTCGCTCCATGTAAAATACTGGTATTCAGCTGCATCCGGTTAGACTGGAAGCCGACCCCAACATAGTTGGGAAAAGGCTAGGCAGATGATGATGTGTTATTTTTCATACAATATTATTTATTTATTGGCCTTCTTAACAATAAGTACACTATTACATTATAACTTAATAAAGTTTGCAATGTACTAATCTACAGATCAGTGATCTGTGTGTGTGTGTGTGTGTTCTGTGTGTATGTGTGTGTGTGATCTGTGTGTATTTTTAGTAAGATCTTTAAACGCCTCCACGACCCCCGTAATATCCAATCCATCCATCAGCACAATACTTTGAGTGTTTTCCATCCCAAAAGTCGTTTCCCAGCAATAATTTTTGCGTAAAGTTACTTAGTTTGATGTACAGAATGCCTGGTTGACGGCTTCGTGAAGGGTCTGTTTACACCCTGTATGCCACGTACAACATACAGGAAAACATACTGATGACGATGACGCCATTATTATTTCACAAGAATAACATCTTCTTGTCATTGCGCTTTCTTACATGAAACAGACAATTTGTAGTAAACGTCATGGGTATAAATTGTCGACTTCCCTTCATTTGCAATTACAATCTACGAACGTGGTGCCTTTAAATGTCTGAACTGAGTTTACATCCAAATCATCCAATTGAGTTGGAACTGTATTCGCTGCAGGCTTCAGTTGTTTTTCAATTGTTGTACCAAAGCGCAATGTAGACTTCACCCTACTTCGTAATTAACTAATAATTCCGAGTGTAGGTCATCCGAATCTCTCCACTTTTGGCTATTGAGTAATGAGCTCACCACACCTCACCTCACCACCCTCACCTATATCTCGTCTGTCCACCTAGTTGGTTGTCTTCCATCCCGTCCCATTCCAGCACTTTCTTCCCCCATCTTCCATCCAGTCTACAGCATAAATAGCCCGCCCACTTCCACTTTCTTTTTTTTTTGTTTTTCCCATCTGAAATTTGTCAGGTGTAGCAGTTCTGTGTCTTTATTTTTGCCGTAGCTGTTGTTGGCAATAGGCTCAATTTTTTGGGACCTTGCTGGCGAAATGTGGATAAGATAGGCACCTTTCTGCCTTATTTTTACTACCCGAATTGAATCCATCCATTTAGATTCTAAGCTAAATTGTTGTTTGTGTATTGTTTGTCGTGTGTTGTTATTGTTGTTTTTGCATTTTTGTTTGTTGTTGTGGTGTTTTATTGTTGTTGTTGTGTGTTGTAGTTCGTTGTTGTTGTGTTAGTCTCAAAAAATTTTAAAATTATAATATTATTTTAATTTTTTTTGAGACTTTTTGCATAAAACCTTTACTCCCATATTCTAACAATGATAGCAGGTAAATACGACGTAGTAAACTAGCGTAATGGATGCTTAAAAATAACGAGCCAGTATTTATTTTGTGGGACAAATATCCCTTGAAATGGCTTTGTTATAGCCGTTAGATGATTTCCTGAAAATATTTCGTGAATGAATAGTTAGACCCTATATACTTTAATAAAATATTTGTTAATTTTTTGTTGATAACACAGTAAGATATTTTATTAAATTAAGTGACGATCACATCGTCGATCGGGGTCATCAGTTCACGCTAGAGGCAGCCATTGGCAAGGAAATTGTCACATCATACAAAGGATACTGTTCCACCAAGTTCGTGGATTATCAGTATCTCACATAATAGGTACTTAATTACTATCTTAAGCTGGTTACATAATGTGTTGATAATTGTTTAATTGTTATAACAACGACTCGTGCTTGAGCTCGTTAGGGTTGATCTTCAAGGTTAAGGCATGCTTGCCAAGGTCGATCCGTGGATGTACATACCGAGTTTCCTCCTCGGAAAGCACGCTAAACCGTTGGTCCCGGCTGTCATTTGTAGATCTTTGGCAGTCGTTACAGGTAGTCAGTGGCCCGGGAGTCTGACAACCAGTCTAACCAAGGGGTATCGTATTACCCAGTAACTGGGTTGTGGAGGTCAGATAGGCAGTTGCTCCATGTATACTGGTATTCAGCTGCATTCGGTTCGACTGGAATTCGACCCCAACATAGTTGGGAAAATGCTAGGCAGATCATAAGGGGTATGAATAGTATAAAGGGTGTAAATAGACCCTTAACATAGCCGAAAGGCACTTGTTCTCCCCGTCTTTGCGATAATTTTTTTTCTTCTAGACCATACCTAAAGTTCCAACTTATTCACAAGTATTTTTTTAAATTCATGTATTTAATGTAAGATTTTTACTTTACACACCTCCACGACCCCCATACTATTTAATCCATCCATAAGCACAATGCTCTGAGTGTTTTCCATCGAGTCCTACCGTAAAACGTAATTTTTCACCCCAAAAATAAAGTCGATTCCCAGCAATAATTTTTGCGTAAAGTTACTTAGTTTGATGTACAGAATGCTTGGTTGACGGCTATGTGAAGGGTCTGTTTACACCCTGTATAGGAATTGAACCCAGTACCTTTTGCTTAGCAGTAGCATTTGCAACTACTAGACCAATTTATAAGGCAGTTCTAATTTACATTTTTCTCTATTATTTATTTATTTAAACTTCATGTACGATAGTGGTACATAGGCGGACTTAATACGACAAGGCATTCTTTACCAGTCAACCTTTGGGTTAAATAAGAAAACATTGTGATGGGTACAAAATGAATATATAAAAAATAACTTGCACTTATAAAACCCATGCTTATGGGCTATTATTATGTAATGTTAGTAATAACATTAAGGTAATCTAAATTCTTGTATGTTAAATAGGATCATTTAGAAGCTTAATAATAACCTATTATTCTATTTGGTCTCGTTGTGATTCTAATTTACTTAAATTATGTGCAAGCCACCAATTAATATAGATGTTCTAGAAAAATCAAGAAATTATTCATTAAAAATATAAAAATCTGAATTATAATTACGTAATTAGTCGTGTTTTATGATATTCTAGATTCTAGAATACTAACTTAGGTATACAATTAGTTAAATCATATATGAATAATTGGCAAGTTTTTTATTTACTCATAAAACTGTTATTAATATTGTTGAATAATCTTCATATTTTACTGACTACTTCATTGGTCTAGTGGTCGCAATCGCGACTGCTGAGCAAGAAGTCCAAGGTTCGATTCCCTGATCGGGTAAATTGTTATTACGTTTTCCATCAGGAATTTTTCAATAGCAGCCACGGAGTCTGGATTTGTGCCCGGTTGATGGCAAAAGGCTCGCCATTACTTAGGAATTAAACATAACTAGCAAAATGTGGGTGTAGATATTATTTGGTACACCTCTGCCTAACTCTTCAGGGATTACAGGTGTGATGTTATGTGTGTTATGTAATCATAATAGGTAATTATTTGAAAAAATATTTTTGCTTCGCTGTGTTTTAGTCGGAAATTACACACATTACTGCGATAATAAAAAGAAAAGAAAGAAAGAAAAAGATAATAAAAAGTACTTTATACCCTAACCTCCTAACCAGGCAATGGTCTAAAAATGTTCTCTACTATCTTTTTAGACCTACGTATTCTGCAGTGGCGAAGGTTCCTTAGAACTCCATTCCTACCGCCTTCCCTTCGAAAAATGGCACAGTCAGTATTCTTTAGACAAATAATATAATCACATTAAAGATGTGTATTCCGGCTTACCTCATACAAAAATTGACTCTTCGCTACTGGTATTCTGCTTATGCGTATGAAGTTTCATTAAAATCGTTTCCGTTATTGCGAAAAATATGATCTTGAAAGTTTGTATGAAATGCCGTAAGTCGTAAACGCTCTTAAGTCCAATGTAATAAAAGGCAACCTCTTACCACCATCTGGGCCTTATACAGGCTGCTACGGAAAAATCTACCAAAAAAACAAAACAACTCTTTGCGCGACCAAGGAATCAAGCCCAGGACCTCGCACTCAACAGGCGCGTATGCGGCCATTAGATCGACGTGGTTAGTTTCAATAATTAGTAGGTAGGTATTGGCAATTGAATGAAAGATAATTTAGAAGTGCTGATATCAATGTCAATCATAAATTATTGAGTAAGATAAGTTATGGAAACATACCTTACTTAATAATTATCAGATGACGAAATTGACGATTTTTTAACCGACTTTTGAAAAAGGAGGAAGTTATTTTTTTATTCATGTACGTACACCGATTTCTCCACGATTACTGGTCCCATAAAATATAAATTTTAGTTTTACTTGAATCATTTGTGAGTACTTGAAATTGGTACCAATTTTTTTTTTCTAATACCATGTTGATAACGTGATGGACCATTAATAACAAATAAAATTTATTAATGACAATAAATTTGTGTGAGATTGTACTTTTTAGCAAAAAATTGACTTCCAAAAAATAAATAAAATAAAATAAAATAATTTTATTTCATATTATTTTTGCTTACATTGCATGTCGATGGGTCTACATTTAGGCATAAAAATTGCCTGTAGTTGAAGGCTCCGAAAAAAAAAAAACACTAGAATAGTCCAAAAAAACTTTACATTCGGAAGTGAATGGCAAAAAGTCAATGAAACAAAAAGTCTTTTACGACTTCCGAGTTATTTTGGACGTATCTTTTGGTTTTTATGGAATTCCTTTTTTTTTGTTGCAAAAAAAAGTTTTTTAGGGTTCTGTTATCAAATGGCATGATAATATCATTAAGGTAAAGGCAGTGATAACGACCCCGACTTAAGAGGAGTAGGTTGTGGGATCAAATCCAGGCTGGCTCTTTATTTATTTATTTAACACTTCAAGCACAGAAGTACAGAGGCGGACTTAATGCCATAGGCACTAAGCCATGGGCTTTACTTTTTGTAATTTATTTGTCTTATCACCACTGCTGCTCTCCAAACGGGGAAAGAAAACATAATGATTAAAACGGCGTGAAAGAATCAAAAATTCAATGATATTATGTAACCAACCCACTTTTTTTTTTTCGGATGAGAAATCATCAAATGACCCCTCCCGCTCTGGGCGGAGCGGAAGGGAGTGTCAGACTTGTACTGACTAAAACCCATCCATGTTCCTTCTTTGCCCTTTATGTTCCAGAACCACGGTATCTCTTACGAACAGTCCCGCAGCAAACCAACCCCTCAGGACTCGAGTGGTGGATTACAGCCTGCTCCTCATCACAGAGGAATCTTGTCCTAGCAGTGGAAATCTAACCAGAATATGATGAATCGTCATTCATGGAGGTTATTTGAAAGTTGTTGTAGATCCTTAAAAAAGTATAAGTCAATTTTTACAGCACGGTTGGCGCAGTGGCTGAGCGATTGGCTGTTTCGCTGCGTGTCTCAGGTTCGATCTGACCTACAGTTAGTTTTTCTTGGTCAGTTTGTGTATGTGGATATAAATGTTTGTAAACGCAACCACAATATAGGAGAAATTCCTAGCGAAAGTAAGTAAATGAGTAACCATACCGGTTTTTTAACTGACGTCGATAACCAACGAGGAAGGAAACCATCTTGGGGAAACCGGGAATAAAATGTATTTATTTATTTGATACATTAACAGCAGTATATCCTAAGAATTAATGTGCAACGATAAAAATAACATAACAGTGCTGGTATGTATACCTATAAATATTAAATTTTCACGGGATCCATGACGCATGCACCACGTAGTGAGCAACCGTGGTAATCAATCCTTCTTCGGTTCGTTCCTTCTTCCTCAGAACATCGTCATCATCTGCCTAGCCTTTTTCCAACTATGTTGGGGTCGGCTTCCAGTCTAACCGGATGCAGCTGAATACCAGTATTTTACATGGAGCGACTGCCAATCTGACCGCCACAACCCACAACACTCCTTGTGTTGTTGTGGGTTCTCCTCAGAATATTTATTTCAATTACTTGCGTGTACTTTAGAACTGTCAAGGACTCAAAAAAATGAAGATAGAGTTTATTTAAATCTTTCTTTCCGATTCAATTGATGTTATTTCCACTTAAACTATAACAAATTATGTTGACAAATTACGAATGTTCTCATTTTTCAATAAAACATTGAACTTTCTGAATACACACATATTTGTTTACAGTTTTGGAAACTTAATTGCAAATAAAGAATAATTGAATGAAATGAAGCTCTGAATGAGAAGAGGTCTTTGTCATGAAGATCCATTTAAGGCCAGTATGACGGCGTCAAACCCAAAAAAATCAAAATATTATATTTCACATGGGCCTCGATGGGCACTTATAAAACGTCGACAAAAAGGTGCACGGTTCGGGTTGGTCGTTTCCTATGGAGAAGAACCGGTAAGAAACTCCATGGTTACTCTTTTCAAATCATTTGGTATTACAATTACCATGGATACAGCATTTGTACTTAAGTATGGGGGGACAGCGTAGGCCTGACCCAGATTCTTATTTGTTTATGCATCGCAATCTATACATATAATAAAATTGTAACAAACCGATGTCTGTACATTGAAGATATTGAAAAAAAATTAAACGGGAGCCCCAATTTTTTTTTTTTAATTAGAGCTACAGAAGCAACAGTATTTAGAATTTTTGTCTGTCTGTCTTTCTGTCTGTATGTTTGTACGAGCATCACGCAAAAACTACTGCATGGATTTGAACGCAGTTATTACCGCTCTACTGCTAGATGCTTAACTTAAAATATATAGGCTACATTAGATATAGTTTTCGCCCCGTTAGGTGGCACTGTGCGAAGCAAGGGCGGGTCGCTAGTATTAAATAATTGGCAATTAGATACTAATTGGTAAATACGAATAGTAAAAACTTTGGATAATAAATTAAATTAAATTCCCATTATCTTATTATCTCATTAATAGTTTTGTGCCATTTTAGTTTTTCACTTATTTTAACAAAAACATATTCATCATTCAATTATGGTGCTACCCATTAATAATGTTTACAAAAAACCAATTGATAAATAATGAATAAACCAAAAAACTCAGGTATCAAAAAAATTACTTATGTTTAAAATCTAGACGGATGAGGATACACCTAGTTTCCTTTTTGACCACTCTGAGCCGAAACACCAATTCTAAATCAGAGGTCAACGTCTTTTAATGTCTAGACATAAACTTGGTCAGGTAATAGAAAAACCATGCAGATTAGTGTCTGAGATGGTATTTTGAAGAAAGAACCACAAAGTTTTGATTGGGCCTGGCCATTCGGTGCCATCCATTTGTCTGTAATCGTGTTGCTCAAGTCAGAACTTATTATACAGGGTGGATACGTTCAACGAGGCAGTAAGGAGAACTACCTTAAACGTTACAGCTACACGAAAATAGTCTTAGGAGACTATCCATATTTTTTCGTGAAATTTTGATGAACATTCACAGATTTTCAAAAAAAATTACAGTTAGCAAGAAAATGGCCATTTTACATAAAACATTTTTTTGTTGCCAATCGATCCTGTTTCTAATACTGATCAAAACTTCTAAAGGAACAACCCAGGTCGGAGTACTAAAAAAAGTTAGAAAATGCAAAAAGCTTTTCCCATACATTTTGTTTGAAAGTTTTTTTTTTTTTTTTTTCGTTTTGATCGATCCTGTTTCTGATCAAAAACTCACTCGAAATCATTGCAGGTCCTAAGAAATAATTTATGAACCTAAAAAAAAATGACAAACGATACGAAGACGGTATGATGTAATTATGTTTTTTTGGGATTTCTGATTTTTTAGTACTCCAACGATGGTTGGTCCGATAGAAGTTTTTGATCAGTATTAGAAACAGAATCTATTAATATCAAAAATATTTTTTTGGTTCAAATTTTAAAATAAAATGTATGAGAAAAGTTTTTTGTAATTTTGGACTTTTTAGTAGTCCAACCAGAGTTGGTCCTGTAAAAGTTTTTGATCAATATTAGTAACAGGATCGACTGGCAACAAAAAATGTTTTGTGTAAAATGGCCATTTTCTTGCTAACTGTAGGTGTAGGTACATTTTTTTGAAAATCTGTGAAAGGTGATCAAAATTTCACAAACAATTATGAATAGTTTCCTAAGAACATTTTCGTGTAGCTGCAATAATTAAGGTAGTTCCCCGTTAAACGTATACACCCTGTATAGTGGAAATACTCAACAGGGTGCAAGGTAAAGAAATAGAAGTCATTTATTAACTAAAATTTTTGTATGGACAAGATAACAGAATATAGGTATCACCTTAAAGTATCCACCTTTCTGTTATCTTGTCCATACAAAAATTTTAGTTAATAAATGACTTCTATTACTTTTTCTAATAGAATTCAAATGAAAAGTAGGGAAAGTCTAATAAGGGATCTGGAGATTTACTCGAGCACGACAGATCCCCCTTACTGTTATCTGTCGTGCTCGAGGATATCTTTACCTTGCCTCTATTAACAAAAATTTTTGTATACCGGGTGTAAACAGACCCTTCACATATCCGTCAACCAAGCATTCTGTACATCAAACTAAGTAACTTTACGCAAAAATTATTGCTGGGAAACAACTTTTTTTTATGGGGTGAAAAATCATGTTTTACGGTAGGACTCGATGGAAAGCACTCATAGCATTGTGCTGATGGATGCCATCTATTGCCATCAACCGGGCACAAAAACAGACTCCGTGGCTGCTACTGAGAAATTCCTAATAAACAATAACACTTTGCCCAACCCGGGAATCGAACCCAGGACCTCATGCTCCACTAGACCGACGAGGCAGTTTTTATTTATATAATAATCCAAATAAATTCGTAACCACTTACCAATCAATGTCACCTTGCGTAACAAACTTCAAAACATTTAACACACAACGAACACAAAAAATAAACAAACGAACATCACTAAAAAAATATATTAAAATACCCACCGACAATGACAACAGCGTACTGCCTCAACAGGGGACTTCCATGGAACTTAAACATGTTAATATCTTCACTTTTGAAAGAGATAAGAACATTCGTAACTCAGTTGTAAACTGCACGTATCTTTACCGCAGATGTTTGACGAGTGGTATGCGCGTGCGCCGGTCGATCTCACTACTGTTAGAACTCGTTTGTGAATTATAGGGGGGGGGTAACGAGTTAAAGTAGTCGAACTGTCTATGCACTATGATGATGCCTAAATTATTATGTGAAGAGAGGAGCACGTGGCTAGATAATAACAGCCGCTCGGGTCGATCTTTAGGTTAAGCCGCGCTTGCCTAGGTTGGTCCTTGGATGGGTGACCACCCATTACATACCGAGTTTCCTCCGTGCTTCGGAAACCACGTTAAGCCGTTGGTCCCGGGAATTTGTAGATTTTTGACAGTCGTTACAGGTAGTCAGTGGCCCGAAAGTCTGACCGACAATCTTACCAAGGGGTACCGTATTACCCGGTAATAACTGGGTTGTGGAGGTCAGATAGACAGTCGTTTCATGTAACTCAACTCGACTCAACTTAAAGCATTTATTTCAATTAGACCATCACAGGCACTTTTGAATGTCAAAAAAACAAAAAAAAAATCAAAGCTACAGTCACAAGGCATAGTAACATGAGAAAGTACTGTAGTTGCACATTCCAAAGCGTAGATAAAATACTGGTATTCAGCTGCGTCTGGAAGTCGACCCCAACATAGTTGGAAAAAGGCTACTCAGATGATAAATGCTATAAAATGCAGACTTCTTTGAGACGTTATAATTTCCCGGTTGTACAGACGCCACCAGCCAGCACATCAAGTTACTTAATTCTGTCAAATTTCTTTACTAGATTTTTAACCTTATCGCTGAAGCATTAGGTTCAAGGTTGATTGGGAAAATTTGACAGTTTCAGGTAGCTTGATGAGCTGGCGTCTGTACATAATAACTATACATTCGCTTTTATTCACTGTTGGTATTGTATGGACTCACATTTTACCATCGTTTGACCATGACCTGTAAAATATGGTGGCAGGACCATGAACTGGCAGCAAGGTTAGCATTGAGGTTGTGCGATGGTTTTCTGCATTATGGGTCGTTGATTTGATTCTTGCGCGGTAGGTACACTTAAAATTTTCCTTGGTCCTTTTTTTTTTGTTTCATCCCACTGTTCTTATGGGTCGTAAAAGGGGTGTTCAAACATCTGTGATCGTTAACAAAGCCTGAGTTTTTTTTTAATCAGTTTTTTTCATTTTTTTTTTATTATTCTTGTATGTCCCATTGCTGGGCAAAGGCCTCCCCATATCCTTCCAGGTATTCTTCTCCTGCGCCACCTCGGAAAAAATATTAAATTAATATAGGAAATAAAAAAGCTCCGCAAAAATCTATCTCTCTTGTATCTATATTCTATTGGTCCGCAGAAAAAGGGACGGTAAATAGATGTAATCAAGATGTTAACGGGGTTTTGTTTAAAAAAAGAGCAAAACGAAACGTTTTTCGATGGTACAGACGACAGCACATCAAGCTACTACAATCTGTCATTTTTTTTTAATTTTTCAACTTAATCGCTAAAGCATTAAGTTCAAGGTTGATTGGAAAAATTTGACAGTTTCGGGTACCTTGATGTGCTGGCGGCTGTAAGACATGTTTTTTATAAGTCGAAGGAAGCGCGATTTTTTTAGGTTTCTTTTACTAAAAATAAACCAAGTTTAAGTCATAAGATCTTTAGGCATAAACATTTAAAAATTAAAAAAAAATATATTTTTCTAATTTTATTACCAAATGTGTTTTGATTTTTTAATGTTATTTTTCCAATTTAATTTTATTACCAAATTTTAATATGTTTTGATTTCAACTTTTAAATGCTACTATAACTTTGTTAGCTTAGTTATACATTTTATTAAGCATGCTGTGGTCTCCTGTAAGTGAAGGAGTACACCTACGTCATAAATTTGACGTCGATTATTTATTTTGTGTGTTTGTGTACATCCTTTGTTGGAGATCCTAAACAAATAAATAAATAAATAAACGAAATGCATAAGGGAAAACAAAGAATGTTACAAAAACAGGTCAGAGCATCCTAGTTTTGCACCTGTACAGGTGCTGTAATATTAATGATATCAAGGTCAACTTTGGGTTTTACTTGATGATGCATAAAATACACATGACAAGGTAAGTAAGTGTTGCCATACTATACAGGGTGCACGGGACAGCCCTCCACAAACTAATGAGTTGAAATTTTTTCTGATAGGTAGGTACCTCCCTGTCATTTATTTGAATTACATAATATGACGCGTGGAAGGAGTGGGAGGCATTTGCCCAGCAGTGAGATAGTTCATCCTAACAAAAAAAAAACAAATGGCATTTCTCGTTTTTACGTGCGTTTTACCCTTTCAAAAAGTGCAAGTTTCCCCATTCTCTTTTGATTCAAATAATGGAATGAGCAAATATATCCAGTATGTCATAAATGAAAGCGAGTGCAACGTGACATACTTCCACTGAGTTATAGGCAGTAAAATTATTACATAAGCAATACCTACGAATTTACAGGGTACTTAATACAAGTAGAAATGGTAACATTGTAATGAGTACCTTTCGAGTTCATAGATATCATAATGATGTATTTGAATATAATATCATTCCCAATTGGCCAAACAACTACTTAAGATAAAAGAATTTGTTCCAAACATACTTATGTTAGACATGTGTCTGTTTTTCTGACATTCAAAAGTGTCTGAAATGATCTAATTGAAATAAATGCTTTGAGTTTTTTTTTTGATTACGAAAACAAATCAGCTGACCCATACATTTGGGCTCAATTTTATTTCGCGATTTCAATGAAAAATTTTCAGCTGTCCTATATTAGATTTCAATGCTCAATAAATTTCAAACTCGACCCAAATGTATGGGACAGCTGATATTTTTTTCGTATTTACGATATTGGACCCATGGAGGAAGTTTGTTAGTTTATTTAGGTCAAATCAAAGAAATTCAAAATACTTATAGAAAGGACAGTGGGGATATTTTCATACAATTTTTTTTTGATTTTGACTCACGAATACTACCTGACAAGCGGGCGTGTGACACTAGGCAGACCGATTTGTTACTACTTAGAAATACGCGTAAGTGTAAGATTACGATTTTCTTCGTCTTGTCCCGTCCATCGCTCGTAAATTAATATTTGAAAGTCTTTGGGTAAAATCTTGGAAGCTGAATTTGATACACGCCCTATTATCCTATGGAGTTGTATTTTTTTTTTTAATTTGGCTCACCAACAATTGAATACACTGCTTCAAAGATATGAGATACATTCAATAGAGTCACAGACAAGTGTATCAGCCTCTTACAGGTAAGCACATCATGCACTACTTATTTGTCGTTGAGTGCTTACTTAAAATCAGATGAGTACTTAACTAGTCACCACACACAACTATGGTTTTAATCCACAATTCAAATTAAATTAAAATCAAAATCACAATCAATATCAGAATTAAAATTAAATCAAAATCAAAATCAGTAAATCAAAAAAATTAATTAAAATCAAAAAATATACATTGGTTCAGTTTCGAGGGCAATGTACTTATAACCCCAGTATATGCTCCAGGTAAGGGAACTCCTCAACGGCCAACAGCACAGACACGAAATTTTATCAACAAGTTCAATTATGACGTTCCAAAATTCACCACAACCTGGCTGATGGACTCAGGCTTGGGTCCAGACCAGAGATCTTCTCAAAAGAAGAGAAGAAGAAGAGAAAGAAGAAGAAACTTTTGGTTAAAAAAGTTTTTATAAATCATCTAGACTTATTGCTTTAAGTTAGCAATGAATAGGAAATCTTTTTGTAATAGGGTGTTTAAAAAGCCCTCGACCTGTTTCACCAGCTTTAGGTACCCATCACACAGAAATTATCACCATCTGACTAGCCTTTTCCTAACTATATTAAGGTCGGCTTCCAGTATAACCGGACGCAGCTGAATACCGGTATTTTACATTGAGCGACCACCTATCTGACCTCCACAACCCAGTTAGTACTGGGTAATACGGTACCCCTTGGTAAGACTGGTTCTCTGACTTTCGGGCCACTGTCTGTCCGTAACGACAGTCAAAGATCTACAAATGACAGCCGGGACCATCCGAGTCACGGAGAAAAATAGGTATGTAATGGGTGGTCACCCATCCACAGACCAACCTAGGCAAGCGCGGCTTAACGTGAAGATTGATTCGAGCGGCTGTTATTATTTAGCCATGACCTCCTTACAGAAAAATTACTCAACAAAAGTTCTAAAATTAGCGTTCCTGATTTTATGAAGATTAAATTTAAATTTCGTCAGACAAAGTGGTCCACTCTAAGTTAATCTTATAATCCGTCCTAATTAAATTGACCGCCAAAAAGCAGACTTGATCTAATTTTAGCAGATCATTAGGGTCGGTCTACTTCGAAATTTCATTATTTTGGAGTAAGAAAAAGTAGCAGAAAGCTGGAAAAAATGTTAGTAAAAGAGTAATTACTAATTCATTGAAAATTGTATGCTTTTCAACGTCCCTATTGCTCACGACTACATCGATGATCTGGTGGTGCCAGTGCTTCTGTTGTGCTCGAGGTCTTGGATTCGACTCCCAGGTCGAGCAAAGTGTTATTAGGTTTTTCCATCAGGAATTTCTCCGTAACAGCTCAGAGTCTGGATTTGTGCCCAATTGGCAATATTCTCGCTCCCTATTACCTTCACGAGACTACTGGAAAAATGTGAGTGGAGGTAAACTTCTGCCTAATTTTTCTGAGATATAAGGCGTGCTGTTGATCACGTAAATATGGCCAAACTCTTTCAAAGGATATCTCTCAAGACTCACACAGCGATGAGGTATCGACTTCGAACCCAAGACACGCACCTCTGATTTTTCGGATTCATGTGCGTATTCTACAGGGTGTTTATTTAAACGTGGGCAATACTTTAGGGGCGTGTAGTACTCTTGAAAAAAAGCAACTTTTACTATGGGACCGACCAAGAAATCGCTAAAAAAATATCAGCTGCTCCACACATTATTGGTCGCGGAACTCAAAAAAATGTAGGCAGATTAGAGAACAGCAGACTTTTTAAATCTTATTTCATAGTTAGCCCCATAGTTAGAGTTGCTCATATTTATAAGTACTTCACTCCCTTAAAGAATTGCCCACGTTTAACCAAACACCCTGTATAATTATCATTTGTATGAAGGAAAACATCGTGACGAAACCAAACTAGCATACCTGAGAGATATTTCTCAACGGCTTGTAAATCCAAGTCAGAGGCCCATGGGTGGCATAAAAACATCAGCTTAGGTCAGTAACCGCAAGAAAAAGAAATCGATAAGATAAAGAAGACAATCCAAGAAGTTACTCGTATACAGATTCAAGGAACACCATGGTGTGTGTGTTATCTGTAGGGACCAGATAAATGATATGCACTTTAGATTGTACTGAATTTGATAAATCTATACTAATATTATAAAGCTGAAGAGTTTGTTTGTTTGGTTGAACGAGCTAATCTCAGGAACGACTGGTTGGAATTGAAAAAATATTTTAGTGTTGGATAGCCCATTTATCGAGAAAGGCTATAGGCTATATCATCACGCTACAACCAATAGGAGTATAGCATCTATGAAAAATGTTGCAAAAACGGAAACGGCTGAGAAAGAGCTAAGTCACGCGAAGTCGCGGTCACAGCTAGTATTTATTAAGGTTCACATTAACTTGGTTATAATTAATACAGCAAATTAAGACGTGGCAGGGCGATGGTATGTAAGCGACTGGCGAGCCGGGCAGGTTCCCAGCCCGGCGGAATATCAAAAATGTCATACAACAATCGTACCGCTAGAATCCCTACAACCAAAATGAAAGTTATCAATTTCAATGTGATGTTTTATGTGTATGACTGTACCTATGTTACATCCGATGTTTAAATAACAACTTATATTTACTATAAATCGCAATTGTCATTAAAATCGAACCACGATCCAGATCGTTACCCGATGAGAGTAAAAAATATAGCACCGAGAAAACTTTCAATATCTTTGTGTAGATTAAAGTATGAATTAGATAACCATGGAGTTTCTTGCCAGTTCTTCTCCGTAGAAAACGACCACCCCGAACCGTGCACCTTTTCTCAACGTTTTTTATGTGCTTATGTAAGCCTACATGTGAAATAAAATATTTTCATTTTGATAAGCTATGGTTTTATAACTTAAAAATATAAAAAAAAAACGTAATAAAAACAGTGCTGCTGAGCGTTAGGTCCTGGGTTTAATTCTTAGGACAGACAAAATGTTATTGGGCTTACATCAAGAATTGGGACTATTTGATGAAAATAAGCTCGACCTCTATTAGGGTGTCTATGCCTCTGTGAGTCGCGTAAAATGAGTCGCGGAATTTACGCTGCATTCGGTTTCATACTTGAAGTCCTGTTTGTATCACACGGCGATGTAAAATGAGTTGTACCACAAAGCGCGCTGCGGCGACGCACTTTGCGTCGCCATCTGGTACAACGGTGGTGTGGCTGTGTCATATAATGAAGGTATTGATGTTAATAGCAATAAAATAGATCTTTGACAGTCGTTACAGGTAGTCAGTGGCCTGAAAATTTGACAGCCAGTCTTACCAAGGGGTATCGCACCCAGGTAGGTAGGTAGGGATACCCGTAACTAACTGGCAGATAGGTAGTCGCTCCACGTAAAATACTGGTATTCAGCTGCATCGGATTAGAGTGGAAGCCGACCCCAACATAGTTGGGAAAAGGCTAGGCAGGTGATGATGTTCATAGCAATACTGTAATGTTATCTGCATCGTAAGTGAATGCTTCACGTCCTCTATTTTCGTCAGCTTCCTTTACGCAATGAATTTTGATAATAAATTTATACGTAGACCGTCGTCGATCAGTTCCTAGCAACGAAATAGGCAGGTATAACTTTGGCAAAACGAAATAAGTATAGCTTACTTTTAGTATCCTGTCACATTTAGGAGCTCGGTACCCAAAAGCTTGTCTAATTCATACTCAAGAGTCCGCAGTCTTCATTTTATTGTGAAGAAAGCCCGCTGTTCCTTTATACCTTGATATTTCTAGTGCAGAACGAATCCTTATAATGTATCGAAGCTATCTTTAATACATTACGCGGTGGGAACCTTTGTGCAGAAACATATCCATTAAAGAAGAAACTCTTAGTTCTATTCAAACATAACTGGACTCTAATATTTCTGAGATTTAATACAAAACTCTTTAATAATAACAGCCGCTCGGATCAATCTTCAGGTTAAGACCGGAAAAATTATCAACTGTCCCATACAAAATTTTAATACCTACTCGACCCAAATGTATGGGTCAGCTGATATTTTTTTCGCATTTACGATACCAATATCGGAACGAAAAGGTACTGACCAACTTGGGTCCAAACCCATGGAGGAAGTTGTTCAGTTTGATGGTCTGCAGCATATTCTTTCATATGACTATACCCTTGCTGTACACGTTGTATAAACGATCAACGCCTACAGTAAACTTGATCGGCACAAACGAAAAAGACTGCTAAAAAAATTACGACTGCAACGCCTGTAATACATTTCATAACAACAGATTTTAATAAGGATAAAATAAAACAATCAGGTTTAAAATTTATCACAATATATTGTTCATACTCTTCTTACTGACCTTTCTTTTGTACGTAACTAGGATCCTGTTGCCATTTGCAACGATATCACCATTCAACTGGTAAGTTGTAATTTCCATTCGCTCAAACCTTTATCAACTTTGGCAACCAGTTTTTTGATTTTCTTTTGCTTAATGCATGAGTACCAACATTCGTCTCACAGCTTACATACTCACAATAATAAATTATCTACATTCATAAAACTTAAACTAACTCATCATCTCCTGAATTTCATGCAGCGTCTTTCCCTTAGTCTCAGGCAAACAGAAGTACGTGAAGACAAAGGCTAGTATGCACGATCCTCCGAACAACCAGAAGGTGACGTCACCGCCGAGGATGTCGACCATGGTTGTGAAGCTGGCTGTCAAGCCGAAGCCGACCAACCAGGTCATTGTGATAGCTAAGGTTGAGCCGTTTGAGCGGACATTGGCTCTGAACATCTCGCCGACTATTGCGTTGGGGATTGTGCCGAAACCTGGGGGAGACAAAAAAAAAATATTTATAACATAACAAGAATATTATTCCCGAATTGTTGGACAGAGGAAAGGGGTTTAGACAAAATTTGCGTGCTGGAGGAGCTACGTGCTAAAGTAACCACACAATAGGTCCCAAACAGCAGCAAACGGCAACGCGACAGGTTGGAGATGGCGGGACGAACTCGACTCTTTTCGCAAGGATTGGCGAATAATAGCACTGGATAGGGATATGACGAAGAACAGCACTGCAGGGCAAAGGCCTCCCTTCCCTATTTATATTTATCTGTCTTTGGCTATTTGGGCCCAATCCTTTTGACAAGAGTCCAGCTCGTCAAGCCATCTCCTTCTGGGCCTACCGCGTCGTCGGGTTCTGTTGTTCGGAACCCAATCTGTTGCCACTTAGGCTCAATTTTGATGCGACATGCGGCACATGGGCCTGCCTAGTTCCATTTTAATTTGGCGGCTGTGTTGCAAATGTCTGCTATTTGGGTCTTGGATCGAAGTATACTGTTCCGTATACGGTCAGAAATTTTGACTCCTAATATACTTCGGCATATACTTCTGGCTCGCTGGCAGACCCCCAGTGCGGACACCCAGCAGCTTTTCCAAAAATTTTTACACAATGACCACTTGAAAAAATACTTTGAAGTTCATTTACTCTGTTTGTTAAAACTGTTTTAAAAGAAAGGATTTTAATGCACATATTATACTTTTTATCCCAACGGTAAATGGACCCAATTCTGAATTCCACGAAAATAAAAGTACTGCTTTGAAGCCAAAAACGTTGTATTTTTCGCAAAGGTCAAACAGTAATAAACTCGTGTGAAATCGATCACATGGTAATGAAATTTTCTGTACTTGGAGTTCAGTACACCCAGCAGGTTTTCACGGCTCACGACTTGAATAAATATTTTGGAGTTCATTTACTCTGCTAGTTAAATCTGTTTTAAAAGAAAGGATTTTAAAGCATCAATACATACTTTTAGTTCATTTATGTTTACCCGGCTTCTAAATACTTGAGTATAATTTAATCTAATGTAATATAATACTTGATCTAATTTAATTTTGTTCAATTTAATTTAATCTAATCTATGCACCTATTGTAATTATTTTTGTTAATTTCTTTTTTAAATTTTAATTTTCCCAATTTTATTACCAATGTGTTTTGATTTTTTTAATTGCTACTATGACTTTGTTAATTTATTTTTAAATTTTATTTTTCCAACTTTATTTCCAAATATATTTTATTTTTCTAATTTGATTTTAGTACTAAATAATGTGTTTTGATTTGTCGTCGATTATTTATTTCGTGTATTTGTGTATATCCTTTGTTGGAGATCCTAAATATTTTTTTTTTTTTTTGTTTCCGTAATCATGGTAAATATCCCGTTTCCAGTGTTAATGATAATACTTGTCGTGTAAATTTTGAATCCGTACCTGCTTCATAGCAAAAGAAGTAGATGATGAGAGAGACCAGTGGAAGCCAGCCTATGGATGGTAGCACTGGACTGTCTATCCTGTCCAAGTAGAAGTATACTCCGAGAATTGACTGAAAATAAAGAAAAATCATTATTACTTCTTACGTAGTCTCTATTTGCCGAAGACAAGGTAAGTTCAGATTCTCAAATTGTGAATAAGCAGTGAGGTCATTTTTCCTTCTTAAATTATTAAAAAAATAATATAACAACGGTAAAAAAAAAAACTTCTTTTTCTACAATCTACAGGGTGTAAAATAGACCCTTAACATATCCGAAAGGCACTTGTTCTCCCCGTCTTTGTGATATTTTTTTTGTTTTAGATCATACCAGGGAACCTTCTAGTTACGGAGATATTGGTGGTCAAAGTTCCAACTTTTTCACAAGGTTTTTTTTAAATACATGTTTTTAGTGTAATTCCATCCATCAGCACAACGTTTTGAGTACTTTCCATCGAATCCTACCGTAAAACGTGATTTTTCACCCCAAAAAAAAAGTCGATTCCCAGCAATAATTTTTGCGTAAAGTTACTTAGTTTGATGTACAGAATGCTTGGTTGACGGATATGTGAAGGGTCTGTTTACATCCTGTATATAGATCTATACTAATATTATAAAAAGAGTAAAATTTGTTTGTAAGCTTGTATTTGGGGGGTAATTTTCGAAACTGCTGATCCAATTCCGAAAATTCTTTCACTAACGGGAAGCTAAACAAAAGCGAGAAAGGAAGAGATGTGGAGGGTGGAAGGCAGAAGGTCTTTAACGGCAGTCTTTCTTACCAAACTGAAAGCACAAGCAGCCATAGAGATCAGCAACAGCATCCTCCTTCCTTTATTCTCAATCAACAGAGGAGCGATCAAACTGGACAACAGCCTAGTCACCCCAATGATAATGGTGGCCAAATCAGGATTAATCGAAGACCCAGCCAACTGGAAGATATTAGTCGCAAAGAACAAAACGACAGCGACTCCACTGGTCTGCTGGAAGGCTCCTAACATGAACGTGATGAACAGGCTCCATCTGTTAGATTTGATGGTGAATATTTCAACCCAGTCCATGATCTTGCTGGAGGTTTCTCCTTGTTTCTTCGCGAACGTTTCGATGACTTTGTCTACGTCTCCACTTCGTCCTAGCATGTTCAGGGTATTTGCTGCTTGTATATCGTTGTCTGAAATTGAGTAAGACAGATTGGATATTATAATGATTGTGATACATTAAACTGTATAAACTTACAATGTCATTTACGGGATATCTTCAGTGATTTTCAATTATTGTGAGCTCCCAACGATTGAAAATCACGGATCATATCCCGTAAATTACAGTATAAGTTTAGTTGTAAACTGTGAAAACATTCATTTTATTATGGTTTTTATCGACCTGAAAACTGCAGGTTGAGACGCAACGAAAAATTATTTCAGATTCCCTGGTGCCAAGTAAATTATACCTACTTCTCATTCATTTACGACCCAGAATCGAATTTAAAGTATCTAATCAAAACAGTAGGAAGAGTGAAATATACAAAACATTCAAATTATGAATGAGCATATAATAATGTCAATTATCAAAAGATCGAGAAAAGTGGGGAAATGATATATTCTAACAATAATGTTGTCCTTAGGCGGTTGGATCAAGGGCCTGATTTAAATGGCAGTATTCCTCGATACGGCCCGCATTGTGAGCAGGTTCCTGTCTCTGGAGCCCTAACAACCGGTAGCTTGAACCCTGCTCCTAACACGCGCGGACCACTATTTTTATATTTTTAAATGTGTTTTTTTAATAAGTATTTAACAAAGGTAAACCTGGGATTAATTAAAGAATTTTTCGTTCATAAACTTTGACAATGATTAAAGAATACGCGGTCACGTGAGCGAAGCCGCCGTCTCAGCTAGTTAATGAATCATCAACTGCCTAGCCTTTTCCCAACTATATTGGAATCGGCTTCCAGTATACCTGGATGCAGCTGAATACCAGTATTTTATATGGAGCGACTGCCTGTCTGACCTCCACAACCCAGTTAGTACTTTGTAATACGATACCCCTTGGTAAGACTGGTTGTCAGACTTTTTGGACCACTGACTACCTAACGACTGTCAAAGATCTACAAATGACACCCGGGACCAACGGCTTAACGTGCTTTCCGAGGCTCGGAGGAAACTCTGTATGTAATGGGTGGTCACCCATCCACTGACCAACCTAAAGATCGACCCTAGCGGCTGTTATTATTAAGCCACGAGCTCCTCAGCTAGTTAATGAATAAAGGAATAATAACGTTGATGGAAAAGCTTACCTTTCATAGCATGATACACCGGCGACTCAGGAACAATAAAAATAATGCTCAGCAGATGAATCAGACACAACCCTAGCGCTATATACCCTGTCCCGGCGTAAGAGACGAAGGGACCTATGGAGTAGACCAGGAGAGTTCCAGTGATGCCCATTATAGATGTCGATGTTAGCAGGATTCCTCGGATGTGGGTGGAGCTGATAACAAAGAAACATTCACGGATAAAGTCTATTAGTTAGTAGTAGTTCTATTTAAGTCAGAATAAATAGCTCTCTCTCTATTAGAAGTCGAGTCATGGTTATTATTATTAGGTTTCTCGTTTTTAATTTTGGTATTTGTCAAAATATGTACTAGTTTATTTTATTTGTATATAAGTATTAGTATCATTATAAGTGTTTTCGATAGCAAGAAGTTTTTTTTATATATTTATTTTGTACCCTATCACAATGTTTTCTTATTTAACCCAAAGGTTGACTGGTTGAGAATGCCTTGTGGCATTAAGTCCGCCTATGTATCACTATTGTACATGAAGTTTAAATAAATTAATAAATAAAGGTACACCACAGAATTGAAGAAGAATAGAAATTGTAACAGGCTGATGTCTGTGCATTGAAGATATTGAAAAAATAAATTTGGTGGGTCTTTATTGGAGCAACAGATGCCAAAACAACAGTTTTTAGAATTTTTGTCTGTCTGTCTTTCGGTCTGTATGTTGCATGGATCTGAACGCAGTTTTCACGGTTCTACTGATAGATGTTTAACTTAAAATATAGGCTACATTAGAAATAGTTTTGAACCCTATAGGTGGCGCTGTGAGAAGCAAGGGCGGACCGCTAGTACATAATAGTACAGTCACGAGCACCAATATTTAAACACTTAACAATTTTTTAAAGTGATTTCTCTTACTGTTCTGATTAAAATTTCATATTGTTACGAACATAGTATTATGGAACTCATATTTTTATGAAAAAGATCATATCTTCAAGATACTATCGTTATTTCTCGCGAAAATTGTTTTTAAATTTAGGAAAGTGTATACATATTGGTGCTCGTGACTGTACAAGTCTTACACTGTCACTTACGGGATATCTTCAACTATTGTGAGCTACCGAAATTTTGACGCTGTTGCAAGCGCCATGATCGCGGGATGACTGGAGAATGCGGATGGATGGAAAACAATGTTTGAAAATCACGGAAGATATCCCGTGAGAGAGTAACTGTGTAAAATTTAGTTATAAAGTGTGAAAGCTTAAAACTGTAGCTGTTTTGACATGGAAAGAAAAATTCTAGTGCGAGCAGGGTTTGAACCTGCGACCTTCCGATTCAGTACACCGGATGTCTTAACCAATTAGACCATCGCACCCTGCTCACAGCTCTCGAAATGTTCGATCCATTAATAACGTCTTACGGTGACGTTAGCGCCATCTATTTAGAAAGTATCGAACTAACTGCTGCTTAAAACTGTATTAAGAAAAAACAATGACAATTGAAAAAAAAAACCAAATTATTAAAATATTTGAAAACTTTTTCATTCATTTCATTTGTGATGCACAAATGTTGAGGACATTATACTAGTATCACTCCTACAATCCCTGAAGAGGTAGGCACAGGTGTACCTAATAGTATACCCGCTTTTCACCAGTCACGTTTCAGTCCCATGTAATAACAGGCAAGCCTTTTGTCATCAACCAGCCACAAACCCAGACTCCGTGGGTGCTACTGAAAAATCCCTGATGAAAATACTTAATAACACTTTGTTCGACCTGGGAATCGAACCCAGGATATACACTCACCCACTAGACTGACTAGAGCAACGAAGTTTTCTTAAGTGGTAGGTAAAATCCTATTTCGTAGGAGTTTCATTGGGTATCTATCTACCTAGCTGTGCGATTTATTTGTGTGTCGCAAATGATGACCTCGCTGGCATTAAGTAAGGTACCTTAGCTGGGTTCGAACCCACGCCTTATGACGTATAGTTCGTGACGTTACCACTGCACCAATACATGCTGGGACACGTGAGATAATTACGATACAGATACGTATTAATACGTATTATTTAATCATTACTGATATAAATATTTAGAAACAGTACATTTTTATATCTATTCATAACAATAGTAAAAAAATATATTGATAGATTTGAATAATATAATATGATAAGAATCATTTGAAGATTCTGATTAGATAACAATATGCTCCGGAAACCCGTCATTCAATACACGTGTAGAAATCATTATGAATTAAAACGTTTTTCTAATCAAATTTATCAATGTTATGAATAATTTAGTTGATTTGATTGTTTAATTTAATATCATTGAACTTTTGGAATGGTCTAGACGTATCCCAGACTGTAATCTTCAATGTAAAGTGTTAATTTGGTCTGCACGAACAGTATCGATTAAAATTTTGCAAATCAAATGAAAACTACTTTCGAAAAAAAATTAAAAGTAACAAAAATATATAAATAAAAATTTAAAAAATATAATACAATAAAAAGTAATAAAAAAATCTTTTAAAGATTTGTGGTGAGTAGCCCTTTTGGGCTTAAAGTACAGTCGCAGACAAAGAATACGGGTCAGTACGAGAAACTTAAATAACTCATTAATAATTGAACCTAACGGCATGAATGAAACTGTATGTTGTAGATAATTTACCAGTTAATAAAACAACTCCGTATCTTCTAAACATTATTAGTTTAACTGTCAAAATCACATCTTCTTTATTTTTATTACATAGTCTATAACAAAGTCGCTCCCGCTATTTGTACGGTTAGATCTTTTAAACTGCGCAACGGATTTTAATGCATTTTTCAGCAATAGATAGAGTGATTCAAGAACAAGGTTTACATTTATAAGGTTTATGTTTAGAAAAATAAAGTATCAATAATTTTTCGCTGAAATAAGTCGGGTAAAAATAATGGAGATCCAACGCCGAGCGGCATATAGGAAGGACCTTATTGAACTAACATATCAACTACATTTGGGAGATAAAAGCTTATAGTTTCTGTAACATGCAGCGGAAGCTGACTTCTACCTCAGAATGAGAACGTTATAATTTGCTGACAGCGTTTTTGGAGTCTTTGAGTCTAGCGATGGACGTTTTCAAGTTCTATGATCCTATAGAAACTGTTCCTATGTGAGGTAACCATCCCACGATATACCGACCCCAGCCGACGATAAGCGACCAGTCGGGTTACTATAACGTCTTAAAGCACTATTGTTGAAAGTCACTCCAATTTGGGAAAGGAACGTCCTCTATAGCTCCGTCCCTGTCCCTTTCCCACTCTCAACAAAGATTAAAACAATACTGCTATAAGATGGCATCCAACTTAAAACGAGTTATTTGTTTGACAAAAGTTGTATTTTTTTTTTCGGATGGGAAATCATCAAATGACCCCCCCATTCTAGGCGGAGCGGAAGGGAGTGTCAGACTTGTGCTGACTAAAACCCATCCATGTTTCTTTTTTGCCCTTTGTGTTCCAGGGCCACGGTATCTCTTTCGAACAGTCCCGCAGCCCTGGCAGGCATCGGCCCTTGCGGATCCCTACTTATTTGCTAAGTACAAATAATTATATAAATCTTGGATACTCACGCAATCTCTCCTACATAGACAATATTACTAACAATCGTGATGCCCATGCCGAGACCACTGACGACTCTCACTGCGTAAATCATGGCGATGTTCTTCGTGGTCACCACCAGGATATAAGCCACGACGTTCAGGCAGCCGCCGATGATGAGACACGGCTTTCTGCCTACCATGTTTGAGAGGATGCTGGTTACGTAGGGTCCTGTAAGGGAAAATACGTTTGAATCGGACAAAAATATGTTTTAAAATATATTTTGAGCTTTATTGTATTTAGATTCACGTGCAATTTTATTGTATGACTAATAAATATCAGTACCTATTCAAAGCTGGACTGAACTTTGAACCTTATTGCTAGGTAAAATTGAAAACAAGCTTAACTTTAACCAACAAAATTTTGGCTACCTATCAAGAATTAGATAAAAAGCTAGGTATCGTTTTCGGGCCTAAGGAGTTGTTTATTTCATAAGCAAAAAATAAGATGGATAGAATACACTCGCTCTTAACCTTTTGAACGCCATTGTCACGTATACGTGACAAGCATGCGCTTACCCTGTATGCCAACGATACAAATATGTGACAAAATGATAGGTGAAATTGTGACTTGTCACGCGCGTGCGTTTATGCTTTAGCGTTCAAAAGGTTTAATGTGCACGTCTTTCTACATTGTTCTCACATATATGTATAATCTCAACATGAATGATGTAACCAAGATTTTGTAACAATATTTTGATTTAAAAGAGTGTCCATGGAGTTTCTTGCCCATTCTTCTCCATAGAGATCTACGCTTTGGAATGTGCAACTACAGTACTTTTTCAAGTTATTATGCCGTGTGACTGTGACTGTAGCATTGCTTTTTATTGTTTTTTTTTTTACTTTCAAAAGTGCCTGTGATGGTCTAATTGGAATAAATGCTTTGAGTTTTTTTTTTTTTGAGAACAAAATCCGTTTTCATTGCTCCAATGATCAATATTCGCTTTGGCTGTGGAGTTGCAGACACCAGCTCGTTATACAATACAACATAATACAGTAGAGCCTTTTTCGTGTGGACTAGTGCCACGAAAAAGAAGAAGAAAGAAGATACAATAAATTCAATGGTCCCGTGAACACACGAAAAAGAAGAAGAAAGAAGATATAATACATTAAATGGTCCCGTATCCAGAGGATTAAATTGTAGTTAAAGACGCTAAATGAAAAAAAAATTAAAACTCACCAACAACAGAACCAATATACAGTAAGGATCCAATCCATGACGTCTGAAAATCTGTCGCTATTTCATCCAGAGGACTGGTTTCCAGGTCTTGAAGCTTTGGGATGATTGGTGCAGACCAGCCTACACTCCAGCCGACGATTAGCTGGCCTATGCTGACTGTGGAAGGAAATTAACAGTTACTAAAAGGCTAACAGAACTTTGAGGGTCTTTCAAATGTTCTTCTCTTGTATAAGCCTAAAGCTCACTGCTGCACATGGACCTCTCCAATTGCTTCCCACTTCGTTCAGCGTTGGCAGTGAGTCAGTGAGGCCAAGGGCAACCGCATATTGGGTATAACCTTGTGGAGGCTGCTGTAAGTATAGCATATCATAATCCACCTATAATGTTCCCACAGCTGGGACACAAGCCTCCTTTCCATGAGAGGGAATGGGCTATAATCCGTCTCGCGGGCGCAGTCCGAGTTTGTAGATTTCGTATAGCGTCGAATGTTTGGTTATAGGACATGCCGGTTTCCTCACGATGTTTTCGTGCACCATTTTGAGAGCAGTGGTGATGAAATTATTACACAATGTAATGCACCTGCTCGGGCGCCAACCCACGACTTGTAAGTCAGGGAATGGGGGTAATTACCACTGCTGATGTTAATTACTTTTAATTCACACCTGCCTTAAATGCGTAAGTCCAAACAAATTTCCCTTAAGAAGTTCCGGGTAGGAAGGTCTCCTAAGGGATCAATTAGGGTTTAAATCGAAAGGCTTGGTTATCAGTATAATGTTTTCCCAACGGTGTCGTTTAACTCCGTCTAATTGATTTTGTTAACAGAATATTGCGGAATTGTCATATTAACCAATACTAGTAAGAATTATGAGCCTATAGTTTCACACTGATAGGACTACTCTTCATCGTCATCGCTGAAAGACGTCCACTGCTAGACCTAGGCCTCCCCCAAGTGTGGCCACATTGACCGGTCCCGTGCGTCTCGCATCCAGCGGATCCTCGCAACCTTCACCAGGTCATCGGTCCACTCAGTGGAAGGCCTTCCAACGCAACGTCTTCCAGTTCGCGGTCACCACTACTCTTCAGATTGGATATAAAATTATGAAATACGTACGAAGCCGCGGGGAACAGCTGGTCAAAAATAGAGTTAAAAAAAAACATATAAACTTACTGCAAACCATAACCAACAACTGCTTTCTTATCGATTCCTTTTTTACACTCTCCGTTTTTGAGTTCTCCATTAATTTCACCGTTTTAATATTCTCCATTTTTAAACTACTGTAACTGTATTTCCTATCTTCCATTTATATTTACAGTTGGCAAGATCGTCACGTTTATTTACTGAATAAAAATACTTAATGAAATACTTTCATCCATAAGGAATGGCAGGTAAGAAAGACTATTGAAAAATAAATGGCTGCTGAGCTTAATATTTGCTACTTGATACTTCTTAGGTAACAGATGTCATATCAAGATTGTGTAATCACGATTTTGACTGTTAATTGGTAATCAGCGATCTTGATAACTATCTATAATGTCAATCAACAATAATTAAGATAGTTGGGTACACGAGTAAGGCTGTACCTGATTTTTTATGATTGGTAAACGGCTGTCTGCAACTTATGTTTAGAAGGTCGTGGATTCGAATCCACGCAGGCATGTTACTTTGTGTTAATTATTTCATCACTTCCACTTTCTAAATCATGAAAAAAAATCACAAAGAAATTGGCTTGTTAAGGAACCAAAAACATTCGAAGACATGTGACATCTATTTCCCAGGTCCCTGTAGTAAGAACATTATGAGCTGATCATGCTAATGCTATTCCATCGAAGAAAACGCTGTAAAAACCAGGTCAGCTATCGGGCAGACTTTAAAGCGCTTGACATCCATACAATGCACTGAGGAATTTCTCAGTAGCTGTTCGGTTTTTGGATTCGTGCTTGGCTAAAGACAAATAACCTCGCCCCTTAGGGTACCCTGTAGGGTTTGGTGAGGGAAATTAGCATGGATGAAGTAAGGAAGGCAGTTCCATGTATGAAAATGGAAAGGCCCCGACGTGCTCAAATGAATAATGACTGAAAAACTGTGTAGTAATTGGTTATCGTGGTATGCTGTGAGCATGTGATGCGGAGAAATTAAGAAAATTTTGAGTATGAATTTAGATGGATATAAGAGTAGAGGAATACCAAATAAACGATGGATGGACTGTGCGAAGGATGATATGGCTAGAAAGGAGGTGACTGCTGAGATGATGAGTAATAGAGAAGTATGGAAGAAGAAGACATGCTGCATCGACCCCGAATAAATTGGGATAAGGACAGGATAATGATGATGAGGCCCGCTTACTGCATGCTTATAGCTCAGCTCTGCCCAACCTTAGGGGGATCAGGTGGCTTGTCCAAAATTATGTCATCATCATCATCTGCCTAGCCTTTTCCCAACTATATTGGGGTCGGCTTCCAGTCTAACCGGATGCAGCAGAATACCAGTATTTTACATGAAGCGACTGCCTATCTGACCTCCACAACCCAGGTAGTACTGGGTAATACGATACCTTTGGTAAGACAGGTTGTCAGACTTTTTGGGCCACTGACTACTTAACGACTGTCAAAGATCTACAAATGACAGCCGGGACCAACGGCTTAACGTGCTTCCCGAGGCACGGAGGAACTCGGTATGTAATGGGCGGTCACCCATCCACAGACCAACCTAGGCAAGCACGGCTTAACCTAAAGATCGACCCGAGCGGCTGTTATTATTTAGCCACGAGCTCCTAATATATAATAAAAACCAATATACAAATATTAAAGAACTTAAAAGACAGCCCCCTTAAAAACTTTTGAACAACGTGCGTATAGATGCCTATCGTTGTGTTCCGTACATTTATCAAACGATGTATCTATTATCACTCATCAAACTCATTTAATTGCCTCATCATAACCCAATGGAAACTTTTCTATCTTAATGTTAGCGCTTCTAATAAGTATGACGGTATATTTGACCAGTCATCTGATAAACGGTAACACTCGTTTGATTGCTGACTTTTAATCAATCAGCCATCAAACGTATGTTTAAGTTATTTTGTGTGTAAGATTGTGATGCGGAGAAGCTCGTGCCTTAATTAATAGTCAGTCACACGGGTCGATCTTCAAGGTTAAGCCGCGCTTGTCAAGGTCGGTCGGTGGATGGGTGATTATCATTACATAACGAGTTTCCTCCGTGCCTCGGAAGCACGTAAAGCCGTTGGTCCCGGTTCTCTGTGTTCTATCTTAAGGTTTTGTTTTCCGCACTTAGTCGTTAAAGTGGACCATTGTTCATGAAGCATGGCGGCCGTTATTCCAACCAGACCACCTCCCTCCAGAAGCAGATTAATCTTCCCAGTCTTCTTAGGACATCAGCAAGGGATCTTGGTGTTCCAAGAGCTTCCTTGCCGATCTGGGTGGTTCGGGTCCGAAGGCTTTTGTGTTGGAACCCCTTCAGGCGAGTTCATCAGCTGCATCGTTTCCAAGTGACCCATTGTGTCCTTTAATCCACTGTAGTGTCACTGTGTTGCAGTTTAGTAACGTAACGCGTTCTAGGACATTATGACATTCTAGTATTAGTCTCAACGTGATCTGGATTCTCTATAAGGATTGAAGAACTGAGGCACTGTCGACGAGTATCCGAATATGTGTATCCACCTTCCCTGACCTCAATGGCGTGTGCCGCTAGGATGATGCCTACACATTCAGCTTGATAGACAGTGTTGAGCATTCCTAGGGGTCTGGATATTTTAATGTTTAGGTCATCTGAGAAGACTCCGAACCGTCGTCGGTTTTTGATCCATCAGTGTAGATCCTTAGCTCTTTTGAACCTGAGTAATCCACACATCTCCGCTGTGAGCTTTACGTTGTAGTGTTTTTTCAGGCAGTGTGTTTTCAGGGTTCTATCGCTTGGTGATGCATCATGGGCTGGTGTTTGATAGGATGCATCCTCTTTTATGCGTGTGTGTTTGATTCTGGAATCTTTACTTAGGTTGCCGAATATTTCCAGCCTGAAAGTCGCTAGGGTCGCCTCTTCTCTTACGACAAGGTGTAGAGGTGGTAACCCCAGAATCACCTGTAGAACAGCAGTGGGTGATGTTCTCATGCTACCGGTGATTGCTACGAAGGCAAATCTTTCAGGTACCATTTGTAGGTCTTTGACATTCGTTTCAGGTAGTCAGTGGCCCGAAAGTCTGACAACCAGTCTTACCAAGGGATATCCTATTACTCAGTACTAACTGGGTTATGTAAGTCCGATAGGCAGTTTCTCCATGTAAAACACTGGTATTCAGCTGCATCCGATAAGACTGGAAGCCGACCCCAATAAATTTGGGAAAGGGCTAGGCATGATGATTGTAATGTAGAGAAAAGAGGAAAATGTCATGAAGAAAGTTTCAAGTATGAATGTGGATGGCTATAAGTGTAGAGGAAGACCAAAGAAGCGATGGATGGACTTTGTGAAGGATGATATGGCTAGAAAGGAGGCGTATGCTAAGATGACGAGTGTCCGGAGATAATAATATACATAAGTAGTGAGTTCCTCCGTGCCTCGGAATGCACGTTAAGCCCCGACTGTCACTTGTCTGACCATCAGTCTTACCAAGATGTATCGTATTCCTTCGTTCGTGCGGTCCGAGTGCTCATTGCCTTTTTAAGGAAATTTCGAAACGCCTAGTTGACGCTTCCCGTGATCCAAGGGCTGGCTTTTACTTTGGCCAGAGGCTAAGTGTTGCCATACAACGTGGCAACGCCGCCAGTCTCTTGGGCACATTACCAGCTGACAGCGTTGAGGAGGAGTTTTTTGATGCCCTCTTATAGTTTGTTGTTAGTTTATTTATTTTAGGTTATTTAATAGTTTTTAATAAATTCCTTAGAAATAACTAGGTTGTGGAGGTCAGATAGGTAGTGGCTCCATGCTGAATACTGGTATTCAGCTGCATCCAGTTAGACTGGAAACCGACCCTAACATGATTGGGAAAAGGCAAAGCAGATGATGGTGAGGGTCTACCCTTGTCCTATGTTACACGTATTGTTTTTCATTCTCTCTTGAAAGTCTCGCTTTCATGCACACCTATTTCTTTCAAATATTTTCAGCTACTGCTTAAATATACAGGGTGTAAACGGACCGTTCACAAAGCCGTCAACCAAGCATTATATACATCAAACAAAGTTACTTTACGCAAAAAATTATTGTTGGGAAACGACTTTTTTTTTTGGGGAGAAAAATCACGTTTTACGGTAGGACTCAATGTAACGTATTCAAAACACTGTGCTTATGGATGGATTGAATAGTACGGCGGGTCGTGGAGATGTTTAAAGTAAAGTTCTTACATTAAAAACATGTATTAAAAAAAAACTTGTGAATAAGTTGGAACTTTGACCCCCAATATCTCCGTAACTAGGTATTGTCTAGATTCTAGACCATACCTGGAAACCGTCTAGTTACGGAAGAATTTTTTGTTCTAGACTTTAGGACAAGAACAAGTGCCTTTTGGCTTTGATAAGGGTCTTTTTACACCCTTTAGACAGTCAAGAACAATGCCCCAAGGATATTAATTTACAACGTTCGTTCACCATTATTATTTTGGGACATTAATCACATGCCAACGTATGAGAATGTACATAGTCTTTCGGGTTATTGACAGTATCGGTCAATGCTCTCAAGGTCCTCCTTACATGGAGCTACTCAAAATAAACTGAACAAATTACTTATTACAAATATACATTTATAATCAGTCTATAGGTACGTCCCGAACAGCTGTTATTGTGGAATACACTTTCTCGAAAATTTTCTGTTATGTCCAAATTGGTTCAATCCCATTAATAAAATAAAATTCATTTAATTCAGATAACTTGATCCATACAGTGAAATTAAAATAACATTGAAGTGAAATCAGTATTAAAAATAAAATAAATTAACATTTAAAATAAAAAAAATAAAATAAATTACCATCAAAATTAAAATTAACATTAAAATCAGAATTAAAATAAGATAAAATACGGAATATCGCTTGTGAGGGTTTATAAAATGAAATACTTGGGACATCTCTTGACCGCTGACCTCAGAGACGATGATGATATTGAGAGAGAAAGAAGGGCGCTGTCGGTAAGAGCTAATATGATCGCTCGCAGGTTTGCACGTTGTTCTGTCGTTGTAAAAAGAAACTTATTTCGTGCATATTGCACCTCATTTTACACGTGCAGCCTGTGGGTAGATTACACTCAAAAATCGTACAGCGCCCTTCGCGTTCAATATAATAACGCGTTCCGGGTATTGATGGGGCTGTTCCGCTTCTGTAGCGCATCAGGGATGTTTGCTGATGCGCGTGTCGATTGTTTCTACACCACGATGCGTGAAAGATGCGCTTTCCTGGTGCGCCGGGTGCGGGCCAGCCCCAACATTATACTGCAGTGTGTGGCGAGCAGACTGGACTGTTTGTGTGTGAATCGTTGCTGCAAGCTTTCTACTTCGGTGTTAAGCTTGTAGCAGGGATTCGCATAAATCTATAATGTGAGACAGTGTTAGGTTAAGTGTGTAGGTTAAGTTTACTAACATAGTTGTAAGGAAATATTGTTACTAACTTTGTGAGTCCTGTACTTGAATTAAATATAATAATAATAATAATAAAAAATCTGTGGCCCGAGTGTCAAATTGACAGTACGAATTTTTACGATACTGAATTTTAATTTAATGTTTTTATCGATTTAACCCATATTTAAACAATAATATATTAATTACATCAATAACAATGATAAGAAAAAAAAAAAACAGAAAATCTATTTTACAAAACCGGACCCTAAATTTTTGAAATATACTTTAAAATATACATGAATGCTGACAAGAAGCCGGGCAAAACATCAGGCACACCCACCATCTCCGGACTCGTCGCTCAGCTCCGCCTCGCAGCCGCCGGGACGCGCCTCAATCGTGAGTGCTGTGTCTCCGATCGCTGCAGTTGCGTCGAGCTCGAGTGACGAGTTTTTCTCCCCGCCGTCGACCCCATCACCACCACGACGACGAGGAAGAGGACGGCCACCAGCGGGCTTGGGACCTCGAGGCCAACAGGCCCCGAACAGGGTCCCCGCTGCCGGTGGAAATGTGTCGCGCATGCGATGGACTCAGTCCATTAATGAGAACGTCATGCGCGCATATTATGGGGCTACTGAGGGGGGAAGCAACTTGACTGCGTACCGTGGTCGGATGCTCTCTCTGTTTCAGGTGCTTGAGCCAGGTGTCAGCGTGTCGGCGCAACGGCTGTCGGATCAAGTGCGGGTCATACAGCGTAACCACATGTTGGATGACACCGTACTTGAGCGACTACGCTTCGATTCACGGAGTAACCTAGTTATACCTGCTTCGCCAATGATTGCGGTACAGCTACAAAATGTATCCAGTGCTCCACCGCGATCCGAACACGATGGTGAAGAAGATGATGACGAAGTTATATCCGTGAGTACCCAGTGCAACGCACAATTGAGGAGCGCTTTGGAGGGTGCATTCCGGGAGTACCGATCCACACCGCCTGAACTTAGGCCTCGTCTACCTCGTTTACCTATGCACAAGAAAAACAAGGCGCTGGTGTGTGCTTTAGATTCGCAGCTGTCAAACTGCTTTGACAGCAGCAAAGACCTCACCGATACCCACTCAATATTGTACTGTGGAGCTGTAGCGGCATGTCGTGTAGCTCACGTCAAATTTCCCAACAACGACAGAGCTACACGACCAAAATTTGCTGTTCCAGCTTGGCAATGCAGGATTGAGCGGCGTATCGGTGAGGCTAGAGCACTCATCGGCAAGTTAATCTGCTTTAGGGAGGGCAATACTCGACCTAGAGTGATGCGCTTTGTGAAGCGGGCGTTCTCGGGAACTGATGTTAGTTTTCGAGACTACTTAGCCCGCGTCACAGAGCGTATCGACTTCCTGAAGCAGAAGATCTGTGCATGGGCAAGCCGTATTCGTCGGTACAAGCGGCGAGTGGAGCGTTACACTCAGAATCGCACATTCCGAAGTGATGAAAGGTGGGTATATAGGGCTTGGGAACGACCGGACCAAGGTGTGACTGATACGCGTCTACCAGATGATGACGCCATGTGTTCGTTCTGGCGCAACATCTGGTCGGTGCCTGTCAGTCACACTGAGGGTGATTGGACCCGGGAGGTTGAACGAGCGTGTGATTCGATACCTGAAATGGGGGCAATTATCATCAGCCCCCAAGATGTAGCTCGTGCAGTCCGTCCGTTGCCTAACTGGAAATCTCCAGGGCCGGATGGACTGCACAACTTCTGGATTAAATGGTTCCAGAGATCACATGTTCGCTTAGCATCCCAGTTTCAGTCAGCCTTAGAGTCAGGGTCGCTGCCCCAGTTCTTGACGACAGGAATTACCCACCTGCTCCATAAATCAGGTAGTACTGCGGAACCCAAAAATTATAGACCAATCACTTGTTTACCAACGGTCTATAAAGTTCTTACATCCATTTTGAGAGCTAAAATCAATCATCATATTGATAGTAATTCTATCATGTCTGCCTCTCAGAATGGATGTAGGAATGGGTCCCGCGGTACTAAGGAGCTGCTCCTTATTGATATGGCCATTAGCCAACAGGTTCGCCGCTCGCGAAGGGATCTGTCTACATGTTGGATAGATTACAAGAAGGCCTATGATTCTGTGCCTCATACATGGCTCATGAAGGTGCTGGAGTTGTATAAAGTTGATGCAACTCTGCGTACCTTCCTGATGTCATGTATGGGGCACTGGAGAACGGTCCTTCACTATCCAGGATGTCGACAGATCCAGGGGAACAGCGAACCGATAAAGATTGAGCGCGGTATATTCCAGGGTGATAGTCTGAGTCCATTGTGGTTTTGTTTAGCCTTGAACCCTCTCAGCACACTGTTGGAGGGTTCAGGTCTAGGCTATCGGTTGAGGAGAGGTGGTCAGGTCATATCTCACCTTCTTTACATGGATGATCTGAAACTCTTTGCCCCCAACAACTTGCAACTGATGAAGCTACTGAAGGTAACGGAAACTTTCAGTAGCGCCATCAGGATGGAATTTGGTGTGGACAAATGTGCAGTCATGCATGTGAAGCGAGGGGAGATTATGGAATCCGTGGGAACTCAACTCTCGGATTCCATACACCTTAGATCCCTCTCCTCAACAGAAACCTACAAGTATTTGGGTATGTCGGAAGCATTAGGTATCAATACTGCCGACATGAAACAATCATTGAGGGACCGCTTCTTTGGCCGCCTGAATAAAGTACTAAGCAGTCTTTTGTCAGGTGGAAACAAGGTGCGCGCCTTCAATGGTTGGGTCATGCCGGTTTTGATGTATTCTTTCGGCATACTCAAATGGACTCAGACGGAACTTGATGCCCTGGATAGGAGGGTCCGCGCACTGCTGACCGCAAATCGAATGCATCACCCGCGGTCGTCGGTGATGAGACTGTATATCCCGCGGAAGTGCGGGGGTCGTGGCTTCTTAAATGCTAAGACCCTGCACAACCGTGAGATATGCAGCCTCAGGGAATACTTCCTAGAAGTCGACGAGGGGATGCACCGAGATGTGGTCTCAGTGGACAAGGGCCTCACCCCGCTCTCTCTGGCTAACGAGAACTGGCGCAAACCTAGAGTATTAGACACTAATGATCGCAAGGAGGTATGGCAGGGCAAGGAGCTTCACGGACGCTTTTACCGGGCCCTACATGGACCCGATGTAGACTTCTTAGCGTCCGTATCTTGGCTGCGTTTCGGTGACCTATTCGGCGAAACCGAAGGTTTTGTCTGTGCAATAATGGACGAAGTTATGATGACGAATAACTACCGGAAATACATTGTGAAGGATGGCACGGTTGACATTTGTCGGGCATGCCACCGTCCGGGAGAATCGATCCGACACATTATTTCTGGGTGTTCTCGTCTGGCTAACGGAGAGTACTTGCATAGACACAACCTCGTTGCCAGGATTATCCACCAGCAACTTGCTTTGAAGTACAACCTTGTGGAATCAGAAGTACCATACTATAAGTATGCGCCCGACCCAGTTCTCGATAATGGTAATATCACGTTGTATTGGGATCGATCTATCATCACTGACAGGACTATTGTTGCCAATAAACCTGACATTGTGGTGATAGATCGATTGGAGCGTCGCGCAATGATTGTTGATATAACGGTTCCGCATGACGAGAACCTCGTGAAAGCAGAGAAAGATAAACAATTCAAATATCTAGATCTGGCTCGCGAGGTTGTCGACATGTGGGACGTGAGTACAGCAGTCATTGTGCCGATAGTCGTGTCGGCCAATGGCTTAATAGCCAATAGCCTCGACAAACATCTGAGGAGGCTCTCGCTTGGCAGCTGGATCAAGGGCTTGATTCAGAAAGCAGTACTTCTGGACACGGCGCGTATTGTTAGGAGGTTCCTCTCTCAAGAGCCCTGACCACCGGTATTTCGGACCCTGTTCCCGATACCAGTGGGCTACTATTTTTTATATTTTTAAATGTTTTTTTTATATTACTTTGTATAGAAATATTTAAAAATGTAAATTATATGTATAGAAATGAATAAAGGAAATAATAAAATTAAAATTCATTCAAAATTAAAAAAGATAAAATAAAGTCGGCAGTGATTGCTTTTTTTTTTATCTCGGTGTAAATATTTTATGAAAATCTGTAATTGGTTTTTTAAAAAGAATATCATAAAAAAACATTTTTATTAAAAAAAAAATACTTTTATGAATAAATTCACTTTTATTGTGTTCTACGTTTGAAGATAATTTTCTTAGGCTGTTTAGCGGCTGCATACCTTTGCTTCTCTTTCAACCGGGCGAAAGCAAAGCGCGGAAAAAAACAAATTAAATCATAGTTTCCTAATTAGTCATGACAAAAACACTTTTCGTTCTATTATTTTATTTCTTCGAAAGTGTATTGGAAAACGTCGTTTGATACACGTGGGCATTTCTTACTGCAGCTCTCGGCTCAATGTTATAAAGGGAGATCTTAGTACCCAGTACTAGCTGGGAAGTGGAGGTCAGAGAGACAGTCTCTCTATGTGAAATACTAGTATTCAGCTGCATCCGGTTAGACTGGAAGACGACTTCAACTTGGGAAAAGGCTAGGCAGATAATGATTAGTCAGTCTATAGTGTTTCCACTGAGCTTCATCTCTGTGAGAGTCCCAGCACTGGACGTAATCCACCACGCGGGCCTAGTGGTGGACGTCACATGTCTTCTGTAGGGCTGCATAAAATAAATGTTGAAATAATTCCCTGAGTGTCAAATACAGGGTGTAAACAGACCCTTCACATAGCCATCAACCAAGCATTCTGTACATCAAACTAAGTAAGTTTACGCAAAAATTATTGCTGGGACTTTTTTTTTTGGGGTGAAAAATCACTTTTTACGGTTGGATTCGATGGAAAGTACTCAAAGCATTGTGCTGATGGATGAATTGAATAGTACGGGGGTCGTGGAGGTGTGTAAAGTAAAAATCTTGCATTAGAAACATGTATTTTAAAAAAAACTTGTGAAAAAGTTGGATCTTTGACCCTCAATATCTCCGTAACTAGAAGGTTCCCGGGTATGGTCTAGAACGAAAAAATGGTCGCAAAGACGGGGAGAACAAGTGCCTTTCGGATATGTTAAGGGTCTATTTACACCCTTTATAAAAATAAGATTCAGAATATAGTATGAAAGTGTGATCGAGTGTGGTAGGTAGAAGCGTAAATAAAAGTCACTACGCTAGTACTCACGGTCCTATTTAGTTGATGTCCACACGCACAACACAAACACAAGAGAAGGTGAACAGAGGATAGTACACAGTCACAATAGTCACCGAAATACGTATAAACAGTTTATAGTGACACAGTTAACCCAGGAACCATGCGTTTTCGAGGTGTCACCGAATTATGCGCACGCGTCGTAGCGAGGCTCGTTCCGACTGGAGGTTATGGAAATTTCTGTGACTGAAGTATCTGTCAGTGTCCGCTGGTCCACAATTTTTTCGCTTACCGAGTTTGACTGGACCTTTATATTTATTGTACACCTCCGCTTAATCCTTTGGCTACAGGCGTGATGTTATGTTATAATGGTTTTATTTGAGTAGCTTCATGTACAGTAGACGCTCAAAAGTACACTACCATGCTAAAGATTATATTGCTATGAACTGTGCGAGCGCGATACAGCAGTGTGTGTGCGTGTGCGTGTATGAGTGATGTCTCAACATTCCACACATAACACACACTAATGAACTGTCGTCACACTACGCGAAATAGCATTATATTTCTGTTCCATTTAGAATACACATCACAGTGATGACCTGTTCTTACCATTGCATTGTTAAAATTCGCGTAGTATTAACATGGGTTGGTAGCTGATTGGGCTGAGCATGGGTTAACGATCAATGAAGTCCAAGTTCGAATCCATGTTATTACAATGTGCGGCTGTTTTTTATTTCTTTGAAACCTTAATAATATTTGTATTTTAAGCAGAAAGTCGTTAGGTATTTATGTTTATTTATAATGTAGTCATGCTTATTATTTATTTTTTATAAGAAGTTAAATATTAGATAGTTATTGTATTATTATTTAACCTCATTAATTGATTTTTATTTATGTTTTCGGTGTTGGAAGGTGGAAATAAAAAAATCATGCTGAATGATAACAAAAATGTTTATTCGTTTTATTTATTTATAAAATTAACAAACTTATATGAGAATTGTGACGTCACATTCCTATCTAGGCAAAAAAAAGTTCTCTTATCACCGTTCATAAGATTTTTTGTTGTATACCCACTTAGTCAATTCATAATAGGAATAACATAACACGGAAAGGATATTCTAATAACACAAAAATAATTGTTGATACCCCCTTATTATAGGTATCAGTATTCAGCAGAGTTCATTGAATACTAATATATGAGTTGGACTTTATGAACGTGTTTTTTTTATGTAACGTCACATTGAATGTATTGAGGTTATAAACAATATTGAAACTAAACCCCAATTTAAGATCATTAAATTTAAAATTTATTTCTTAATTTTTTATTTTTTTTATTTACGGTTATGTTAATATTACTAAATATTTAGTTACCCGGTCTGCTTATTAAATTAAGTATTATTATTTTTCGCCATAAATTAAGTCTTCCTTTTGGCAAGACTTGAAAGTCTTCTCGTCAGAAAATACAGTCACCTCCCAGTTAAAATCTAAACAATCTCGAGCAAAACGTAGTCTTTCCTCTCTGTGTTTTTGTGTCAAAAATGGTTTTTAGCTGGCTTCCGATGATGTAAATCTTCAGCATGGACTGCATGGCGAACAATCTGTAATGTAGTATCCAATTGCTCTGCAAACATTATAGTTGGAATGAAACCATTTGTTTCATATTCTTCCACCATAAAACGTCGCTGAGTCGGGTTAATAAGCGGCGGCCTTTCACTTCTTAGACGACTCTTCAGACTACCTTCTTCCTCAAACCTCTTTACCCAACGGCTAACAGAATTTCTAAAAAAAAACAAAATATGATTACACACTTGCAACTAGCAATTTATTTAATAATAAGAAAATTACACACCACAACTATCATCATAATAATTATAATTTTTAAAAATAACTTATCCATTTTAAGCCAGTTTCAGTTGAAATTTGAGAAATATTAAGCCCATTTTTACGCAAAGTGACAACATTTGCCCTGTCATCAATACTAATATTAGCTTGCATCTTAAATAAAGACAATCAAACAATACGCTTATCGTAATAATAACAAACGCTCGTGACAAAGTTCACCAACTAACAACGTCATAACTAACTACTTTGTTCAATCCAGAAGTTTATTTTGTTTCACATTCACCCTCATCTTTTTTGTTAATAATAAGTTCCAACTAATATTTAGAAAAACATATCTCATCGGGTCTAACGTTTCATTTATAATTAAAACACAAAAAGTGTAGTGTCACTCTTGGGTTCGAACACAGGCTACACCATGCGAGACATTTTATCTATAGCGTTAACCGCTAAGCCAGATAGACACATAATTGTTAGTTTGAAATTAAATATCACTAACTTAATACTCCGTCGCGACATGACAGGCTTGTCACTAAGGCAAATGATCATTATATCGCACTCTTTCTGACTAGATAATTATGAAATAGTGCGATATACGAGATCGTGTATGTGTGCAAAATGTTTCTTATGGAAAAAGGTCGTAAGTGCGACTTGTTTTGATGCGATCGTTTTGTGAAACTGCTACTGCACTTATGGTCTCTACTGTACTTTTACTATGGTAACTCGTCCTTTAAAATGCTATTACACTGACAACTTATTTAACTAATAAATCCACGCCAAATAACCAATATAATTCACCAAAACCCATTTATCGTAGAAATATATCAATGTTACTGCAATATTAGTCAATAAATGATTACTGATAACAAATCGAAATCATTAATTTGTTTGATTGATTAGTAGGTTCATAGGTACCAGCGCATCAAGTTACCACAAACTGTTAAATTTTCTCATTCAATTTTGAATATAATCATCAACGTTTTATGGTTTAAAATCATTTGGAGAAATGTGACAGTTTGTGGTAACTTGATGTACTGGCGACTGTACCTATGCGACGGTGCATCGAAGCCACCTCAACCTAACATCTATAGATGTTATCAATGTTACCTTATATCATTCGATGCCTTTCTTTGCTCGTGCAAACTTAGGATGTGTCGTCATCAAGGCGAACAGTGAACGACGAGCGATGAGCGAGCGTGGTGACTATCCGCTGACTAACTCTGAGCAGTGAATCCGCTTACTGAATGAGTTGGCAAGTGAAACGCCGCAAACTGCCTACTGTACACGCTGTATGTACACTCTATTTAAAATATATAAGGAAGCGAACTGCAAGCAAACAGGCAGCCGCTCAGTGTTACACTAATGAGAACAGAACCTTACACAGCACGGAATCGCAGCATCGGCAGCGTCAAATAAAATGGGGTAAAACTGCGTTGTGCTCACAAATTCTGCCATGGATTCCATTTCTATATGCCATTTTTGTCGCAGATTGAACACCTTAAAAGTTAATCGACGTCATCGGCACAAGCGTTCGTGCCGAATCCCGGAGTCGCGTTAGTACGGTCAGAGCTGATATCATTGAAGTAGGTAGGCTTAGGGCCGGCGTGGCACGGCATGGCACGGCAGGTTGTGCTGCGGCATCCCGCGGCGTTCTGTGGCATTCCGTGACATCTTGCTGAAAGCCCAGCCACTCTGGCATCAATCAGTTTTGCTACGCGCGGATTTTAAGTTGGAAGTTCGAAGTTTGAACCTTATTTCAATTAGCATAGCAATCATAATTCCTTGACACAAAGTGCGTCTACGCGTCATACGTCTCGCGGGATGCAATGGCGCGCCATGGCAACCCGTGGAATGAAACGGCATGACACGTCATGCCGCAGCATCCCGCGGCACGTCGCGTCATTTCGCGGCATCGCAGTATGAATATCGAATAACTTGGTTAGTAATAAAATCCTTTGCCATGACAAGCCGTGCCGCGCCGGCAGGGAGCGTCGGCCCTTACGCCAATAAACCTGTACATAAACAGATTACAAACAACTTCGATGCTCAATCCCTAGAACCTCAATCTTCAACACCTCAACATCTCGTTAACGAGCTCAAAACTATTCGCCCTAAGTTATTCACACCAAATTTGACAGATGACAACTTGCAAACAAGTTTGATTGCCAATTACACTCGCATAATACATGCGTTGGAACTTGTGGTCGACTTATTTCGAAGTCGACAAGTTTGTGAAATCAATTCGAGACGAGATTCCGTTTACAACCGTTATCTAAACATTAAAGGTCGGAGGGTACAGAAGACTACACGTCGCGTCGGTGTTAAAACTTTGACCTTGAGCCAGACCGGAGTTTCAATAGAATGCGAGGCTAGCTTCATCATCATCATCATCATCATCATTTCAGCCGAAAGACGTCCACTGCTGGACATAGGCCTCCCCTAAAAGTGTCGCCACATTGACCGGTCCCGTGCGTCTCGCATCCCTAGTCAGGTCATTGGTCCACCTAGTGGGAGGCCTTCCAACGCAACGTCTTCCAGTTCGCGGTCGCTACTCCCTGCCCACTGCCAATTAAGTTTGGCTATTCTTCGGGCTACGTCGGTAACCTTCGTTCCCTTGCGGATTTCCTCATTACTGATTTGATCACGCAAGGAAACTCAGAGCATAGCCCTCTCCATTGCCCTTTGGGTGACTTTAAGCCTTCTGATGAAGCCCATTGTGAGCGACCACGTTTCGGTCCCGTATGTAATCGCTGGCAACACACACTTGTCATAGACTTTCGTCTTGAGACACTGCGGTAAGTTGGACGAGAAGATACATTGGCTAGCTTATTGTACTGATTTTGTTACCACTACTACTTTTACCTTTTAAGGTGGAAGCGCCATGGTTGCCCGTGAAATTCAAATTTTCTTTTGTTTTTTTGCGATTTGTCGGTCAGTTTCCGGCTGTATGTTGAAAAGTATGCAAACAAGTAACATTTAATTAAAAGTATCAAAAAAACCGACTACAAATTGTATCATGTATTTATACAACATTATTTTTAGTATATGCGAAACCTGAATATAGTTTGTTCAGAATTAGTAACTGAATCGATTCCAATAATTTTTAAACCATGTTACATTTTGTCCCAAAAATATTTTTAATAAGTTACAAGTTGGACACCGTGCGACATTATGTACCTATTGCAATCATTTAGGTACCTACTGCCAAATTATTATTATCAAAGAGCTCAAGACGACGTTGAAGGCGCGCACGCGGCTGCGCTGCGTGGTGACCACGTCTTTGTGCGGACAACCAGGTCACAGAACAAGCTTATAACTTTGTGATTTTTCATGATACAGTTTTGAAATTTTGTACTTAGATTATTTACATAAAAATACTAGACACGTGTTCCAGGTTTCGCATATACTAATACAGTTGTATATCCAGGATGGAATTTTTCAATGCTACTGGAGGGAAAGTACTTTAAATATTGGAAATGGAAAATTTTACTCAAAGGAAACATTCCTTTATTTAAAAAAAACGCAAGAAAGGTGTATCACACCCAGTGTGTTTTCATAGAACACATGGTTTGCCCGCATGATGTTCGAGACTAACGGAGTAAATCCTGACATATCCGCCATATACCTTTCACTCCTATTTTTTTAAATGGTTTTTTTGTTAAATAGTTTCACCTTGCAAAAAGTACTAGGCTGGCATGAATTCAAGGTGGTATTTTACCAGTTCTGGATGTTTTTAACTACTTAGAGGTCTTATGGTATTTTTTTTTATTTTTTTATTATTTATTTATTCAATAGTACACTTACATTTTATACATTTTAAGTTGGTGCCAACATAAACTCATTAGAGTTTTACCGTGCACCAAAATCATCGACTACATAATTTAGAGACTTAGATTTATAATGCATTTTTTTTTTCAGAACTTTAAAAAGTACTAGGCTGGCATGAATTCAAGGTAGTATTTTAATAGTTTTGGAAAACAACCAAAATCAAAATCAAAGCATTTAATTCAAGTAGGCCAGTTACAGGCACTTTTGAATTGTTGAAACAAAGACAATAATAAAAAAATAGCTACAGTCCCAGTCACAAGGCACAAAAACTGTGAAAGTACTGTAGTTGCAAAAAACTCCATGGACACTCTTTTTTTTTTTTTTTTTTTTTTATTTATTTAATGAGACTATAGTACAGAGGTGTTGCTTAAGTCTAAACTCGCCAAACTTTTACGTTTGATGGCGGAAATCAAAATTTAAATCAGAATACTTTAACAAAACCTTGGTTACATCATTCATGTTGAGATGGTACATTATGTGAGAACGATGCAGCAAAATGTGTACGATAAATGTGTCCATAGTAAAAACAATTCAAAAATAAAATATTTAATTCAAATAAGCCGTGGCAAATAAGAGATGACCACAGTCACAACTGACAGCGCCCGTTCACGAACATGACGCATGTATCAGCACCATTCAACTCAACCATTTCGAAGGGAACTAAATGATCCGACACAAGTGCCACCATCAGCGAGACATTTGAGTGAGCATGACATACTCCTAACCGCCAGGGCACATTCAAGTCAAGAAAAGACGCAAGTTTCCAGCGAATGCCTGCTTTCTAGTACATAGTACTCACACAATATGGACAACTTAAGATACCCTAACAGGTCATACCTGTAATTTTTTTTAGTTACTCATTTAACATCTCTGCGGGGTGGCTAAGTTCATCACCTGATGCTGTTTTAAAAATACGTTAATTTACTGATGTAGATACCGCGAGACTCGTCTATTTTAGTTACTTTCATAGTATAAGTTCTTATGGCATTTTGTTATGGGGACGGCTGCAGACATTGAGTCTATTTTTATTCTGCAAAAAAGAGCCATCCGAGTCATATGCACGAAGGCTCAGATGAGGTAAGCTCCTACTTATTTATGACAGCCTGGTACTTTATAGGCACGAGACGTAATCTATACTGACGTTTACTGGACTAACGAAAAGCTTTTGAGTTATATTGAAAATATTGTGTTTGGGGCAAGGGGGCCTAGGCCGCAAGCAAGGTACGCCGTTGAGTTGATCGCGTTCGTCGTATTCGTCGCTCACGCAAAACACCCCGTTAGCGATTACCATACTTTTTAGGTTTACGTAACTATAAGGAGCAAACGGTACCACTCTACCGGTTGGCGGAACGCGAATACCGATCTTTTATAATTTTCGGTAGCTCGGTAGACGTAATGCAATGGATCATCGGCGTGAATGCCACTCAGTTACACCTTTACTCTACCTGCTATCATCCCAGCTTACTAAGTGTCCTGCTAAACTAGATTTGACTTACATAACGCGATTTTCAACTACTAGTAATACTTTTATATACTAAACTAGCTTTTGCCCGCGGCTTTGTCTGCGTGGATGTCGAAAAATATACGATTACTTACCTTCATACCCCTTTTTAACCCTTCGGGAGTAGAACTATCAAAAACGCTGTAACACAAATAAATTAATTTTCAATCGTCAGCCTAAACACAAAATTTGAAGATCCTAACTTCAAAACTGACGGACTTTCATATAAACTTCCATCCCCTATTTTACTCCTTTAGGGGTGGAATTCCCAAAAATCCTTTCTTAGTGGATACTAACTCTTCACAAAGAACACACCATCCAAGTTTCATGTCTCTAGGACTAGTGGTTTGGGCTGTGTGTTGATATATCACCCACCCAGTCAGTCAGTCAGTCACCATTTACCATTTTATATTTAAAGAAGATAGAAGAAGAAGATAGGCTTGCGTTTGCTGGCATGTTGTGATGAGATAATGCGGCCTAGGGTGGAGCACGCTTGCCTTAAAGAAACTGATTCACTCGAGCTTTGAATAGATCCAGATTATCATGAACAGGGAACAGAGAGGCCAGCAGTAAATTCCACAGACTGGCGGTTAGCACAATAAATGTGGAAGCATGGCGCTTTGTTCGGCCTACTTCAAAATAATTCAGCCCCTCATCATCATCATCATCATCATTTCAGCCGAAAGATGTCCACTGCTGGACATAGCCCTCCCCCAAGTGTCGCCACATTGACCGATCCCGTGCGTCTCGCATCCAGCGGATCCCCGCAACCTTTACCAGATCATCGGTCCACCTAGTGGGAGGCCTTCCAACGCAACGTCTTCCAGTTCGCGGATTCAGCCCCTACGTTGATTAAATTCGCACTTATTGAAACCTGAACTTAAAGAAGACTTGTTTGACGTGGACTTTCCCTGATGTGGGGTGTACTTCTGTCATTAAAAAAAAGAATGATATTAAACATTTATTTTTTCACGATGTGAACCCTAATATGTATGCACTTGCCCGCGACCTTCGTCCGCGTGAAATTATATAGCCTATAACCTTCCTCGATAAATGGGCTATCCAACACTAAAATAATTTTTCAAATCGAACCAGGAGTTCCTGAGATTAGCGTGTTCAACCAAACAAACAAACTTTTCAGCTTTATAATATTATATACATAATATATGTTTTATTAATAGATTGAAACTGAATTATTTTAATTTATATGTTTTAAACACTGTTATAAACTGCACGGTTTACAACTAAACTTAAACTGTCACTTACGAGATAACTTCCGTGATTGTTCAGTATTTTGAGCTCCCGATATTTCGGAGGTTTTAGGCTGCGAGTTCCAGTAGTGCGTGTAGCAAAAGACAAAGAAAGAGGGTAGATAAATTTGACTGCTCTTAAAAATTTATTTTCCATTCACCCACATTCTCCAGTCAACCCGCGATCATGGCGCTTGCAACAGTGCCGAAATATCGGGAGCTCAAAATAATGAATAATCACGGAAGATATCCCGTAAGTGAAAGTATAAGTTTATACGTTTTAGACCATAAAAACGTAGAATAGAATGAAACTTATTGAAGCGACGCTAAGCAATAAAACGCAGACCAGAAGTAAATTCACATGGTAACGGACTCCAAAAATAATCAAAGAAGTCATCATTATTATAAGAAGTATTGGGAATATTGTAATGAATAAAGAAGGATGTTACTACGATTGTCGAGCCGGGTTTCCAGGACAGAAACATGGTTTTGGACACGGTCGTTTCTCGCCGTGTGTTTCACACGAAGGAGGCTGAGGAGGTTCCGGTTTTGGTCCATCGTTGACTGCCTTTTTCATCTGTAACATCAGCTGCTGTATTTGATTCGTGAGTTCACCAACAGTATTACACATTTTTTCCATAATATGCAAAGGCAATTTTCCACTACCACCACCACCAGCAGCAGCTCCAGTATCCGGCCCTACTTGGTAGGTTTGGAAGTCCCCAGACATATCGTTAGTTGATGAACAATTAGAACAACACTTTGCCTCTGTCGGATCGGCGTTGCTCGGATCAGGTTTACACGGCGGCATTGAAATTTGTGAAGGCTGTGGGCTGTTTGTTAACGTTGGATTACCGTATTTTTTGCAGTCATGTTTTGCACATTTACTAAGAGGGCACGGAGGTGGCCCGCTAAACTTTGTTTTTGGGTCGTTGATTGGGCACAGGGAATTCTCACATTTCGGCGGTCTATTTGCAGGACACATTGTATTGTTACAACTGAAAGGCGTGTCGGTCCTGTATTCTTTGGGCTGAGATGTTTTGCAGTCTGGGCAGGGGCATGTTACCTTAATGATACCGGCTTTTATATCTACAATTTTACCAGGAGTGTAGTTCAGACAGGTGTAGTGCACCCAACATTGACAGGCGCCCTGGCATTGTAAGCCTGTTTTCTGCGTTACTGCTCCTAGGCAAATCTTACATGGATTTTTCACTTTACTGCATTTTCTTGACATTGTGATTAGAAACGTATTAAACCCTTTTTGAAAACAGTTACCATGGTTGATGTTTTAGGCTTCTGTTTTGAATATTTTTTTATATATTTTTTGCGGGCATCACGAATTTGTAGATGTAAATTTGACGTTGACATTTTACCAATTCTTTTTCTTTCTTTTGCCTCTGTCAAACTAAAACCTGTCACGTAAAATATTGACCTCGTTAAAGGATTTAAGTTTCTACTTCCTCCGTTATATTCCCGTGCCAAGTCTTGCCCAGAAACCTTTGTAAAGTGATATTATTATAATAATATTATGTAGTCCGATGTATGATTGCCCGACTATAATTTCAAAAACCCGCCAAGTGCGTGTTGGGCCACGTACAATGTAGGGTTCTATAGCTGCCCATCAAAATATGTAATAATAAAAACAAACTTACATTTGTAGTTGAAAAACCTGTGCTTCCATACATTATGTTTAGGAAAATGTTATCCAAGTACATTTTGTAAGTTGGTTGACTATTACTCGTAAACTTGTAAAGCCTACTTAGCTGTCATAGTTTTCTTTTTAACTTTGTTATATATACTAGCATCGTGAATTTTTTCACAAACCCAAACAACCGTTAAGCTGGTAGAGGGACACTTGAGTCTAACCAAACCAGCACTTTAAAGATTAATATTTCACAAAAGAACCCCTTAATCGAAATATTATTTAAACAAACTCGCAAAATTTTTAAAAGACCTAGCCAACGACATCCCAAACTATGGGGTACGTGAGAAGAAAAAATATCCTCACTTTTGTAGAAGAGATACCCTAAAAATACTTTTCGAGATTTTATTTTACCACTTCGCGGCGTCGTATATTCATGAAAAATTACAGCTTTCTAGTACTAAGAGTCTTTGAGCTAAGCTGCGGACAGACGACAGACGGACGGACATGGCGAAATTATAAGGGTTTCTTGTTAACCTTAAAAACCACTGGTGTCATGGTCCTCTGATAGCTACTACTGATAGACTAAGGCCCGGACGCACGCCGCTCGCAACACATCGCTCACCACATGCCGCACACCGCTCACCACACGCCGCACACAGCAAATCGTACTCCGCACGCAGCACACAGCAGACCGCTCACCGCACATCACACAGCATACTGTTTACTTCACGCCGCTCACGTCTCTTCTCGTATCCACTGGTCTAAACAATTACGAGACATCCTCTCTCTTCTCTGCTCAACCGTTTCCACTAAAGCTAAGCGGAGACGAGAAGTGTAAATCCCTTCGGGGATCTACTAAACCGTAGTTCCGTAACTGATTTCGATGAAGGAATTATTATTAAGGAATAATAATTCCGTCATCGAAATCAGTTACTAGTTAAAATTTCATAGTACCTATTGCAAAAATTACTTGTACACACGTGTCAAATTTCCGAGTTTCCTCCGTGCCTCGGAAAGCACGTTAAGCCGTTGGTCCCGGCTGTCATTTGTAGATCTTTGACAGTCGTTAGGTAGTCAGTGGCCCAAAAAGTCTGACAACCAGTCTTACCAAGGGGTATCGTATTACCCGGTACTAACTGGGTTGTGGAGGTCAGATAGGCAGTCGCTCCATGTAAAATACTGGTATTCAGCTGCATCCGGTTAGACTGGAAGCCGACCCCAATATAGTTGGGAAAAGGCTAGGCAGATGATGATGTGTATTGCTGTGACCTAACAGGGTTATATATTGTTCTTAGCTGTAAGTCTTTTTTATCACCTTTTTAATATTGTGGAGTGTTGAGACTCGATTTGCAGCGATCTGCGGGTGGTTGCAGGCGGAGCATTCCGATTGCGCGTGTTTGCCGTTACAGTGCGGTCGCATTTGGTATTTTATCTTTATAAGCCAGCTGGTGGTCACTTACATTACTTTGTGTAAGTTATTTCATCACCACTGCTCTCAAAACGGTGAAGGAAAACATCGTGATGAAACCGGCATGTCCTAAATAACCATAAATTCGAAGACATGTTACATCTACCAACCCGCACTGGGCCTGTGTGGTGGATTATAGCCCATTGCCTCACATGGAGAGGAGGCCTGCGTCCCAGCAGTGGGAACATTGGAACTAAGCCAGATGGTCTAGCGGCCTAGAAGATCTTGTAATGCTTGCAAAACTTGCTGTCTCACTGTCATTTGCCGAGTTTTTCGTCAGCAAATGAAAAGTTCCGAAGGTATACAAGGTGCTGATGTGGTTTGTCATACCGACCAGCCGCTATGACAAATGACATCGACACGACCGGTTTCTATGCAAAGCTATACTTCTGAAGGAGACGGCAGACTGCATCAGCGATGTTGCCGATAGCGGATATCATTGTTTCATTAACCGCAAACGACCATACCGTTACGGCTTTAAATCTGAACGTGACCTCGCAACTTTTACAGCAGCGTAATTTCTCTCCTGTTTCACGAAATAATCTGTCAAATGAAACAAAGAAGACTAATCTTGTCGCTCTTTATGAATACAGCCAAAGACGGCACAGCAACACACGGTCGCCCGAACGCAGCATCAAGCGCCGCGTCGCGGTGCGCCTGTCGAAGATTGAGAAGAGGCTACAACAATGGCCGGTCTGCCATTTCGATTGGGTTGACCGCTGATGGTTGCAGTTTGCGGCTTCGGAATGATAACTTTAAAACTAAAAAAAATATGGGAGAAACTGTTTTATCTGAAATTTAGTTTTGGTTCACTTCTTGTCCACTATTTTGTTTATCCTGCACATTAGCTCCTTTATTTGTTTTGAAAGCATTCCGACTGTACCGCTCATTTCATGCAGAGCATTTACCATTAAATCCTGTTCCTCTTGACAATATTGGCCATATTCTATTGAATTTTGCTTTTCACCTGAAAGTGGTCAAATTAGTAAACATAGGACAGCGCTGGCAACATGAAAATTTTGTTACTGAAAACATAAATTATGTAATTTAATAAGACGATAAGTAGTTGAGGTAAAATAATCCATATTTTTATTGTGTTTTGATTGGCCTTTAGCGAAATTATTGTTTGGATTAGTACGTTTCAGCAATTGTTAGCGGTAACCTGCGTTTGAGTATGGCAGCAGAAAAAATACAGGTAGATGAAAACATACTCATCTCATTTTCCTGTCCTGCCTCTATCCTCATTTATTTAGGGTCGACGCAGAATGGTCTTCTCCCATAATTCTGTATTAGACGTCATATCAGCTGTACTCACTCGCTTCCTAACCACATCATCATACAGTTCTTTCATCGTTTTTTTAGCCTTCCACTATTCTTATAGCTTCAAAGAAAAAATACAGAATATGCTAAAAACTTACATGCTGGATCTTTTAACGAAGAGGTGCTACTGGTAGAGGGCATTTCAGCTGGTCTAACACATGAGGCACAAGGCGGAGGCCTAGATTCGTTCGGGATTGGTGTATACCGAGGACTTGGAAGTCGGGCAGGGTATGGCTTTCGAGGGGGAGTATACTTCGCCTGAGTTGTGTTACCTAGTGCATCGTCAGCACATATCTTTGTTGAGCACTTGTATTCTTGTCGTACTTTGTCCCTATTCGAGGGACAGTCATCCAAATCACACTTAGGTGGACCTATGGCGTTCGATGGACACTTCTCGTTTGAGCATGTATAAGGAGGGTTTGTCAAATACTCTTTTTCCTGAGTCGTTTCACAGTCTGGACAGGGGCACATCACTTTGATTATACCAGCTTTGACATCTGAAATCTTCCCTGGCGTGTAGTGGAGGCATTTGTAGTGGGCCCATTTTTTGCAAGCGCCTTGGCATTGCAATCCGTTTCTATTAGTCACTTGTGCAAGACAGTATTTACAAGGATTCTTGACAGGATTAAATTTGGACCTATGTCTGTTGATCATTTTATCTGACTGGTGTTCACTAGAAACTCGGATATCATTTTGGTTATTGATGTTCGTTACATTTTTATAGTGGGAAATTTAATGAATGGTTTCTGCTGTGATGGATTTTGGGCCCATTTTCTAATTTTCTTCCACTTTTGACAGTTTGATTCATGAAGATTATGCTGATAGCGATCAAATCTACGCATCAGAACTTGGCAATAAATATCTTTTATCTATTTCTAACTTCTTACAAAAGGAACTTTGTGGAGTTTCGTAGCAATGAGCGCGGTACGGACAAACCCGTGTCTTTCTTGGTAGGTCAAGCTAATCATTCGAAGTGTCGCGCTAAAAAGAAGAGCTCAACAGTGGAACAGTATAAGATAAATTCAAGAAAATTATCTATAATACTTAGGTAATCATAGTTGAACACTTAGCATGACTTTAACCCCTCCGACCCCCCCAATCGGTCCCCAACCAAATTCCTGGGTACGGCCCCTTGTGACCCCCCCAAAGTTTTAGGCTGGGACCGCGCCTGGTTTTGGGTAGCTTGATGCGCTGACGACTGCAGGTACTTTGGCAGATCGGTAAGCCAAGCTATGCAATCTTTATGTCTTATTCCTCTATGAACAAACACGATCATGAAACAGCACAGACGCAATTCTGATCGTCTAGTGTTCCCCTGGAACGACGTTGTCTATGATCCACGACTGGCTGTGGTGTCATAGGCAGTATGGTCGAAAGACTTCCCTTCGGAGTAAATAAAAAAAAATAAAAAAATGGCTGTGGTGTCAAACTGACATTGACACATGGACGTAAGACTAGGCAGTATGGTCAAAAGACTTTAGCCTTCCCTTCGGGGTAAATCATAAAAAAAAAAAAAAAAAAAATTACATTGACACTTTGACAGCCATTTGAGATTTTAAGGTTATATTTCATTCTAGGTAGGTTATTTCGATAAAGAAAAGTCAAATAAAATAAAACTAAAATGCCGTTCATGAAAGGAAGAGCACCTATCCGACGTACACTTAACTACCTGAATGCCGGCAGACTAGTATTAAAAGAGAAAATCAAGATATTTTCAGTGGCTTATAATATACATGGACAAAACAATATTGGGGCAAAAGAGTTCGTTTTCTGGTATTTGCCGCAAATTCAATACAAAAACCCTGACGTCCAGGTAGCAACGTTAAAGAATCTTACTCCTTCACCATTCATAAAGTGTTATTTCGAAGATGGAAGAAAAATTTTAGTAGATGTTGACAATAAGTCAAAAGAAGAAATTTTGGAGCATTTAATTAATACTGTTGGTGAGTTTCGCTTAATTTATGTATATATAGGCCTCTGCTCTACCACAGGCTACACTAGTACGCTGGTAGTATTGATAACAAAACTTTGGTTAGGATTCATTCATCTTATAATTCTTTATTTATTTCCTTCATATTATAAAACTCAAACAAAGTACTGTTGGAAGGGAAATCAAATGAAAAATAAGCTGTAACAGCTTTGGACCTCAAGAATAAAATTCTACACTGTTTTTTTTTTCAGTGTGTACAAAAATAATATGATAGAACTGTTCCCAAACAGCACTAAATTATCCTATTTTTAATTACAGGAAAATCAAAGGACATTCTAGAACAAGAATCTTTAGCTGCGGAAAAGAAGGATAATCCCGCCAACTTCGGTATAGGTTGTGAGCGACCATGTATCTGTGAAGTCTATGGACAAGTCCCTTGCCCCGGTGTGGTACCGCTTCCAAAGTTCATGAGAGGAAAGTTCAAAAATGCTACTGATTAGGATAGTTTAGAGAGATAGAATTTGAAAATGTTAATATTTGTTGTAGTATTCAGCCTATAACATACAGCATGTGGGCCAGTGCGGTTGCACTGATGTAACATGTTTTTTCCTTTTTGGTTCTGCTAACATGCTCATTTCCTCGCAATCTTTTATTCACCATTTTGAGAGCAGCAATGAAATTAATCACACAAAATAAAGCTGTCAAACCCACAAATGCTGTATAACATTGCTGAAGTTCTAACACCACGTAAGTCAAAAATAACAACTTCACAGGAGAGTGTAAAAACTGCATAATTTTGCCTAGGTAATGGTACAATACCATTTTATAATTTGTGTTCACTTCAAATTAGATAGAGACGTTGCTTGTTTCTGATTGTCTGAAACATCGCGTCTTCTGATTCTCTAGGAAATGGCATCAAAATGACAAAACAGCCAAAAACTTACTTATGTTAGAACTTCAACAACGATAAGTCACTGTTACCATTGCTCACAATAATGTTTTATATTACAAAGAGTACATAATATTAACACTTTTAATGCTGTTAAGTTAAGAATGTAGATAGTTACTTAGTAGTAAATTTATTATAATAAAACAAGTTTAAATTACTTAACATTTTATTTTTTTTATTTTTTCTTTCTTTCCTTTTATTCAACTAATATCGAATACAGTCAATAATAGGTTATATAAGTATACCAACATCACAATCAACATCAAAATTAATAAATTAGCATTTTTTTTACATGTTGCTTTGCTAAAATGGTGTTTAAATTTATTCATTACTAGCTGTTGCCTTCGTCCGTGTGAAATTATTATAAAAATATTGCTTCCCTATTTGAATTGGTTTTTGTTAACAATTTCAAGGGTTATAATTATTTGTGTGGAACCCTAATTCTTTTTCTAAAATAAAAGTCCTAGGTTACTCGCTTAGCCATTTCGGAGATTAACCGGAATGAACGAGACGGACACACAGATAAAAATTTAAAATAATGTTTTTATTTTGTTGTACCATATATACTTTCATATGCATTCAGTAAAAAGCTGTCATTTTGAAATTACAGATGGACACATAAATTTTATATATTTGTTAAAGATACTTTGCCTAAATGGTGTTTAAATTTATTCCTTTTGTTAAAGTTGCTCAGACAATAATTGGATGCTCCTGAGTTTGACAGTAGAATATAGATCATTCTATTTTCAAAGTCATCCGATTCACATGATACAATTTAAATTTATACATTTTTGGTGCTCGATTTTGGTACTACAGTTATTTTACACTTCAACCAACTTATGCATGCGGGAACCACAATACTAAAATAATTGTACCAAGTTTGATATATCGATGTAATAGGTCTTTACCTATGTAATTGGAGATTTAATAAACAGCATTTTCAGATTTAATTATCTGTGGATTGGCGCGCAATTCGAAATTCAAATAAATTTTATTCGAAAGCCGTGTTCTTTTAACTTCAAATTTAGTCATTTGTTTTTAGATAGTTTTTTTTTTTGTGAAATTGTGGTAGTTTTTGGCGCCATGGATAAACTGAAAATTCGTACAATTTTCGAATATGAGTTCCTACGTGGACTTACCGCTGCGCAAACAACACGAAACATTAACGACGTGTACGGGCCTAACACTGCTTGCATAAACACGGTCCATTATTAGTTCAATCCTTTTAAATCTGGAAATTTTGAGTTGAAGAATGAGCCTCGCGGTCGGCCGGTAACCATTGTCGACAACGACAAATTGAAGGCGGTAGTGGAAACGGATCCAACTCAATCTACGGCTGAGCTTGCTGCGGGTCTTGGAGTTAGTGTCAAAACGACATTGAAGCACTTGCGTCAAATCGGAAAGATAAAAAAACTAGACAAGCTAAAATAAAAAAAAAATATAAAAACTTTTGTTTATAAAATTTTCATACAAATCTCCAATTTCATAGGTAAAGACCTAATATTTTTGTTTGACAAGCAGTGTCACTTTGAACTGCACACTCAAAGTGGTCATACTGTACCGATTTCTAACTTCCTTTTTTTTTCGTATTGGATATCATCAAATGACCCGTCCCGCTCTGGGCGGAGTGTCAGACTTGTACTGACTAAAACCCATCCATATTCCTTTACCCTTTGTATTCCAGGGCCGCAGTATCTCTTTCGAACACTCCCGCAGCCCGCAGGCATCGGCCTTTGCTGAAATATCTTTGAAGCGCGCGTGGAACACGAACGCGCCGTCGACACGACCTGTCGTCATAAGACGGACGGACGGCGAGCTAGCACATTACTCACCGTCCACAGGCCCACGCCTACGGTGGCCGGGAGCCACCAAGTGGCCCCCGACGCCCATTTTGCAACATCTTGAATGGGATTTGTGTCACTGTCAAACTCGCAACCAAACCGTTACCTTTACATGCATACATAAACTCACGCCTTTTCCAATGGGTATATGCAGAAACAACAGAACTCCACCTGCTACGTTCCTTACATACTCCTTTTGCCTCGTCCACATTCATACATCCTGGTCATACACGCACGCCGGTTGCGATTACCTACTATGCACCTGATTTTCTGAAGAACCTCACCAATAAGGTATATCCTTCTAGGGCGTCCCCTCCTGGCGTTGCCACCCACATCTGCCTTGTAAATACCATCCTCTCCACATGACCAAACCATCGAACCAATGGATGGTTTGGTAATTTTTGCAATTAATAAGGGTGCTTGCTGGAGGTTGCTTTGGCATCACTGTCAAAGTGATCTTTATTTCTCTTGGATTAAGGATCCTGGTACTTGGGGTACTGTCAGAGTAGAAAAAACTGACAAGACCAAGAAAGATTTCAAATCAAATACAGAAACACTTTGTTGAGTTACGAAAACGTATAATCTTTGACGTGATAGGCCATCAATGCTGCAGCGATATAGTGCATATTCTGGAAGGCATGAAAAGTCCTCGCGTTACAGTGCTCAAAGAGTTGTTGGTCCACTTCATCACCTCTCGGACATGTGTGGAGGAATATCCAGGGACAACATGTTTTGCTGTTTATATCCTGAAAAGTAAAACAAGATTTGATTCTGAAAATGGGATATGATTCTTGCTTGCATGAGAAAAGGACGGTAGGTACTGGTAGTAACTACTACCAGTATGGTCCTTTTCTCATACCAGGTTGCCATAATGTGATTTCAAATTCCCCATTCGATTAAAACAAAATTAAATATGATTTCTTACTTCGAGTAATTATATTCCTGTTTTCTTTTCTTTATGAAATTTTATGTATTTAATATTTTAGATTTCCAATTAATACTGAATTAAATTATAGGGATAACTTTAACAAATGGAAACCCTCCGACACACACATAGATAAAAAGGTGGCTTCAGTATTGATGTTCGCGGCGCGCCGTCTTCCTTTTTTTTGTTGGTCTGAGCATGCAACCAAAACTATAGTAGACATTTATTTCGCTACGTGGCATCCTCAGTAGTTGTTGACACGACGACCCTTTTTTTTTTCGGATGGAAAATCATCAAATGACTTCCCCCCCCCCCTCACTCTGGGCGGAGCGGAAGGGAGTGTCAGACTTGTACTGACTAAAACTCATCCATGTTCCTTCTTTGCCCTTAGTGTTCCAGGGCCACGGTGTCTCTTTCGAACAGTCCCGCAGCTCTGGCAGGCATTGGCCCATGCGGACCCCTACTCGGTTGCTGACATCTCTTTGAGGCGCGCGTGGAACACGAACGCGCCGTCGACACGGCCTGTCGTCATAAGACGGGCGGACGGCGAGCTAGCCCATAACTCGCCGTCCACAGGCCCGCGCCTACGGTGGCCGGGAGCCACCACGTGACCCCCGACGCCCAGGGCGTCTCCCGCGGCGACTGGGACGTGAGGTTCTTTCCCTCTCACGTCCCGCCACCTCCTTCACTAGCATGACTGCTTCGCAGAAGGTGGTGACGGCTTCCCATTCCCTCCCGCTCCGGACCATGGTTTGAAACAGGGCCGGACGCGAGAGATCGCCGCCGCCAATCGCCGCTACAAAGACACGGCGGTGCTCCGCCCAAGCGGGGCAGACCTCTACGGTGTGCTCCACCGTGTCCTCCGGACGATCCTCGCAGTGGAAACACCCGGGCGTTTCCTCCCGCCCGATTCGGTGCAGGAACCTCCCGAAACAATCGCGTCCGGTGAGGACCTGCGTCAGGCGGTAGGTGAGGGCGCCGTGGCGCCTCGACCCTGGCCGAGCGGTCAACGAGTAAAGTGTAGGTACTTACTTTGACACTAAGTCTAAACTCGGGAAGTCTCTCTATATTCTTGCACGTTGGGCCTGCTATAATGACGGATGCATCTCTTAAAGCTTGACCTAAATTCAGGCACTCCAGTGTTGTAGTGGACGATGTTTTCGTCATCTCCTGACTGGCCTTCAGTAGCAGTGGAGTGACGGGACATAGCTGGAGAATATATTTGCATATCAGTATTTATTTACGATGGATAGAATGTGTGAAGGATGATATGGCTAGAAAGGAGGTGACTGCTGAGATTAAGAGTGATAAAGAAGTATGGAAGAAGAAGAAGACATGCTGCGCCGACCCTAAATAAATTGGGATAAGGACACGAGACTGTTGATTAGTATTATATTTATTTGTAGTGGTACATAGACAGTCTTAATAAGGTATTCTAACAACATTGTGACGGTACATTGTAAAGATTTTCTAAATTAATAAAATACTAGGTGTTTAGATGGCAAACTAGAAAAGCCCACCTAATGACAAGTGTGCATCGCCTGAAGAATCCGAAATACCTTCATTTTGCCATCTACGAGGCCGATTCTGTGATTATTTTACATATGGAGTAGAAAGAAGTTTCTAAGAGATATAAACGGGTATATAATGCGGATCTAATCGGTTTTGACAGTTTTAAAGATTTGGATAAACAGTGTGTTAACTAACATAAATGGATTGTGCAGACTGGCGTGAACAGTTGCATATCACTAAAGCAATACTGCCGTGGTATAACTAAAATGCCGTTATGCAACATCTGGTCGATTTTCAACTTTTGATGCTATATTAATGAGAAAAAAAAATCTATCGATCTGTGTTTGCGAATTTTCAATATCTTGAATAGTTTTGGAAATAATAATTTAAAAATGCCGTTAAGTACATATTTCTCACTTGTGAAATAAGCAAAAATAACATTAAGTAACTTTGTGAGTCTCAGATAACGGCATTATAGTTATACCACGGCAGAATAGACGGACGCAGTCACGTCCCGCGCAGGATTCGCAACTGTTTTAATAATCCTTCAGCCTATATCCAGCAGATAAAACATGGAAAATAAGCACACAAATCACAATACTAACAATTTTATTTTATATTTTTTCATAAGATTATGATTATTACTTACAACTCAATAATTTAATTGTTTACTTACTTTGTATTGTTTATTTGTTTCTGTTTAACGTATATTTTATAAAAGATTTTATTAAAGATTTAATATTAGGTAATTAGCTGTAATGACAGTACCTAGTTTTAGTTTTTATTTAAGTTTCAGTTTTTATACATACCTATAAAAACTACCTGCACGACTTAATGTGTAGACATTATTTGTACGCCTTTGCAAGGCAGCACATAGTGAAACATAACTCTTTTTGATAACACCGTGTCTTTACTTTACCTATGTGTCTCAAATAAATATATTTGAATTTGAATTTGAATTTGAATTTTTGCAAATAGTACATTTGGAAAAATTATACATTACCCACATACGTTTTTCTTTCGTTTATGCTAAACATTTTCGAAAAATCTCACCTTGCAGCCACATTTGAATCTAATATTTGCACCGAGCATAGGCATCAATAGTAGGTAGGAGTTCAGCGCTGGGTGTGGAGGCCCCACCCATGCAACGTTTAGCCCTTTTACTGAACCGAAATCTTCCTGAAATCAATTTACACCGTTTCTCTAAGCTAGGGTCACCTGAGTGTGGGAAAGAAATGGAAGACTCATCCCTCCTCATCCTGAAGTGATGAGTCAAAATTTTTCAGAATCGTTATTCTTCAGATTTAGTTAAAAGTCACAATATCTTCGCCAAGTTGTACCTGTTTGTGTCTTTTTGGTTCTGGCTCCGTACGATGAGATAAAAATCAACGTTGCTGAACAGTCCGTTGTTAGCTGTTGGCCCTTTTTGAAAATGAAAGAGGGCCCCTGCCCGTAGGGCTCCTATCTGAAACTTTACACTGTTTTAGCGTTCTCCCATCACACCTTACTTACTCGACTTTCAAGTTTTCGTGCTGAATATGCTTGCTGAAAAGCCCTCTCCCCTACCAACAGTGGTGCAAAGATATTTTAGCATTTGGATGACATTGACAGAAGAGCGGCTGTGAAAAAACAAGATGGCTGCGCGCGCCAAAACATACTTTACCATTATAGTCATGATAGTAGCTAAAGACAGAATGGCGGCGTGTGTCCTGGACTGCATGCACAAGACGGGAACCGAGGATTTGTTTGCGAAACGCTGAAGGCACTGATGTGTTTTAGTCGACACAAAAATTATGTCCGCCATGTCTGAGAATATTCTGGAAATTAAATGGGCGACCTTTTGGTTGAATGTCCACATGCAAGTCATAAAACTAATAGGTACACCAAGATGAAAGATGAAAATATCGAAGAGTGTGTGAGATTTTTGCACTAATAAACACAGGCTAAAATCGTTCGTCACTGTCTTGTTGGTCTATAGATTGCAAGCGCGACTGCTGGATATGAAGCTCGGGTTCGATTCCCTAGGTAGGGCAGTGTTATTTGGTATTTTCCATCATGAATCTCTTAATAGCAACCACGGAGTCAGGATTTGTGATCTAGTATCGAACTTAAACATAGATGGTGAAATGTGGGTATACCTACTATTAGGTACACCTCTGTCTTATCGTTTTAAATCGATCGATGCACGTAGCGTGAAAAATTATAAACATTGAGAGCCAGTATGTATGTATTATGTATATATTCAATTTTCAGCAGGTATTAGTGAGTGCGATAATAGCATTCAAATGTTTTGACAATATAATTAATTGTATAAGAAACAGTGACCATCTTTTGATGCGGTGGCGTTAATCTGACGATTAAAATCTTCGCCTATAAACAACTACCACATAATTTGGGTCAGGTGTGTACAGATTAGGCTGGTAATTAAAAGTAATAATTGATTATACAAAACCTACCTGCCTGTATAATCAGTTTCCCAAACTAAATTGTCAGTTATGCCAACATCGTCGGCCCCTAAAAGTGAGGCCGCCTTGGAAACTGCCATATTTAGCATTGGTTGATTGACTTCCTGCAGGATCAACACTTTTGCATTCGTTAATATGTTCTGAAAGAAAATTAACTTTTATATTGAATGTAATGAACAGCCGCGTCATCCGGCTCGAAGGACCAAAAATGTACGGGTAAGGTACATTTAAATGATAGGCTGATTAATTATATGATAAACTAGTGTATTAAACTGATAGGTGATCGACTCGCGGCGAATGAATGCCTTTGTTGTTAGCCCAAACGGTGCTATGCGACTACTGAACGTTAACTCTGATTATTTTATTCATTCGCTGCGCGTCAATGTCAGCATAAAATTGAGACAATTGAAATGTACGGGTTTGCTCGTATGTACAAACCTTTTTTGTAATCGTTGCTCGTCGGTACCACGATAAAAAGTCGACATGCCATTACCTCGCATTGACTGGCATTCATCCTCATTATTATTCTCCTACGCTGATCCCAATTTATTTAGGGTCGACGCAGCATGTCTTCTTCTACCACACTCTGTATCAACCATCTCAGTAGATTCCGCTTTTTGGCTATTCATCTTTCACACAGTCCATCCATCGTTTTACTAGGTATTAAAATCACCTCATAACTATACCAGCATTTATTTTTTTAAAGTTCTGGTCCGTAGTATTCGCATCCGTGTATGACCAGATGCAAGAAGGTCAACGAGACGAAAGGAGTATGTAAGGATCGCAGCAGGTGGTGCTGTGTAGGGCCGAAAAGTTCTGGAGTGGCGACCGCGAACCGGAAGACGTTGCGTTGGAAGGCCTCCCACTAGGTGGACCGATGACCTGGTAAAGGTTGCAGGGATCCGCTGGAAGCGAGACGCACGGGACCGGTCAATGTGGCGACACTTGGGGGAGGCCTATGTTCAGCAGTGGACGTCTTTCGGCTGAAATGCTGATGTGTTGTGTATGTCTGCGGTGTTTTGGTTTTTAATTTAATTCAATTTCGACCTTATAAGTACCAATTTCTGTTGATGGGTGTCACACAATCGCGCTTTCAACTTCCTTGCACTGCCCACGACATCTAGAACCATTCTGGCGGTCCATGATTTGAAACATATTAAATGTTTTGGTGGACGACATCCCATGTATCTGTAAAAGTAATTATTTACATCACCTTCATAATATTATATACTAGTAGCTTTTGCCCGTGGTTTCGTCCGGGTCTAAGAAACGTTATAATAGAAACAACGTCGCTCAATAGTGTAGCTTTCAGTCAGTAAAAGAATTCTTGAAATAGGATGAAAATTTTTGTAGAATCTCTCTTCCACCCATACTTACTAACATATTTTAGATTGTAGTGCCTAGGCGACCGTACTCATCTCAGTTGAAAATAGAGAAAATGATTTTTTCGATATGAGACCTAGCGTGATCGATTTGTCGCACCCGCATTTCGAGAATGTGATTAAATAATATATATACAAATATTGCTCATTTAACCATAGAAAGAGAAGCTACGTCAATATGACTCCCACACAAACGAAATATTGCCGTATCTTTTTAATTATTGCGAATCCGGCGTCGTGCATTTCAGACATCTCATTCGCCGCTGGGAGCTAGCGTGGTACGATCGCGTCATTAAGGTAAGTGCCCCCATTTTGAAATACAATAACCACAGGAGTCAAAATTACGTATGATTATCTTTTACGTGACTTTTAAAATATTTGGTGAAATGGTTATTTGCGTTGTTTATTTATTGTATTAATAATTTTTATTTATTTCTGATATTGTTTTTATTTTTTAGTTATCCTGATACTGCTACGGCATAATGGGGACTAGAGATTTGGATGAAGATCACTTCCTGGCCGCTCTTTTAGAGAGTGAAGAGGAGCCACCCTGTATTGACACCTACAGCGAAGTTGAAGATCACAAGAGCGAAGATGATGTCCAGAGCGACGAGGGCGAAGGTGTTGTGGATGAAGTGAGAGAAGAAGAGGCAGCAACTTCCTGTGAAAATGACCCCATGGAGGAAGAAAGCTCTGAACAAGCGACTATTTTCCGACAGCATGACGTTGATATGTGACTAAACAGTTTTGACTGATTTTTTATACAATTTTCATGTTATTGTTCAATTATAGTATTTTTATTACTCAGAATATAATATAAAAATACTGATTTATGATAAGATTGTGAATTACGAGCTCCAGAAGAAAAAAGAAGTTTGTAATTTTCTGTTTTGTATTATAAAATGAATAAATATAAATACGTAGATGTATTTTTAATTGATTACGGTAGTAGAAAACTAATATTTTTTGTTTTACTAAAATCATTAAAAACCTCTTCATTTTACAGCCACTTAAAACCGAGGAGTCAATTTTACGTATATGATAAAAATGAATAAATAAAAAAATATATAAATATGATTAGCTTTCTAGGGTTAATAGTAGGTATAGGACAGAAAGATCACTGATGAAGGTGTTTCCGATGTTTGAGCACGATTTAAAATTTGTAGCTTGTCTGCCAATTCACATTGTGTAATTCTGTCATGTATAAAACTGTAACGATAACATTTTTCTAAAAGCTTCCAAGAGAAGCCACCATAAAACTTGAGCTAAACCCATATAAATAGCAAAAAATAATCAGCCATGGCTGCCTGTTCTCTTTGCAGCAGAGAGGCTAATCCACATTGCAGTCCACGGGGTCATGAATAACGATGTCTTAATTTTTTTTGGTTCTAGGGTAAGACACCCGGTTTCCTCCCGATGTTTTTATTTACTACCTTGTTGGTCCAGTGTTCTCAATCGCTACTGCTGAATTGCTGATCATGAGGTCGATTTCCGGGTCGGGCCAATTGTTATTAGGTTTTTCCATCAGGAATCTCAGTAGCAGCCACGGAGTCTCTATTTGTCCGGTTGATGACAATAGGCTCGCCCCCTATTACATGGGACTTAAACATAACTGGCGTAATGTGGGTGTACTATTAGGCACACCTCTTCCAACCTTCGGGGATTACATGCGTGATGTTATGTTATATTTTTATTCACTGTTTTGAGTTAAGATGAAAGTAATTAAACAAAATCAAGTACTCTGTCTGGGACTCACGATATTCGTTACTCAGGACCGTTACCACTGAACCAACCACAACTGCTCTGAATTCATTAATACTCAACCTTATTCGAAAATAAAGGGCAGTCTATTCAGTTATTATGACTGTGGCTGGACTGTAGCTAGCTTATTTTTGACTATGGAAAAATGCATGTCACGGGTCTATTTGAAATAAATGCTTTGAGTTTGAGTTTGATACTTACTCACAACTAATCTTCCGCTGAAGTCGCTGTGATAATGGCTCATATTTTAACACAGATTTCAAACAGCTTGAAGCTATATAAGAATCTATTGCACTGGGACGGAGATTTATTCCCATTTTGATTTAATTGCTGAAATTTATCCTAAATTTACCAGAAAAACACAACCAAAATTATGATAAATTTGACATTTTCGACAGTTCTTTCGTTCTCTTTTTGATAGAAAGTAAAACCTAACTGAAAGTGATCTCCTTTGTAACCTTCGTTGGGTATTTAACGTCTTATAAGGGCTGGGATATATGTCAGAAAGCACGTTAAGCCGTTGGACCCGGTTGTGATTTATAGATTTTTGGTTTGGTTACAGGTAGTCAGTGGCCCGAAAATCTGACAACCAGTCTTATCAAGGGGTATCGTATTACCCAGTACTAACTGGGTTGTGGAGGTCAGATAGGCAGTCGCTCCACGTAAACCACTGGTATTCAGCTGCATCCGGTAAGACTGGAAGCCGATTCCAATAAAAAGGGGAAAATTATACTGTCAGTTACGGGATATCTTCCGTGATTGTTCTCAAAAGTAGCAGCCGGCATCGTATTAAGGACTCCACAAAACCTGGTGATACTGTGAGTGTGTTTTGCCATGACTTAGTGTCGAGTTCCAGTAGTGTGCGTAGCAAAAGACAAAGAAAGAGGGTAAACAGATTTGTCTGCTTTTAACAATTTATTTTCCATCCACCCGCATTCTCCAGTCAACCCGCGATCAAGGCGCTTGCAACAGCATCGCATTATCGGGAGCTTAAAATAATGAACAATCACGGAAGATATCCCGTAAGTGACAGAATAAAAAAACTGGAAGAGGCTTGGCAGATGATGATAGGCTGGGATCAATGTATAAGATGTAAGTACACTGCTCTCCCGAGTTGTTTCACAGTAAGACATTAAGGAATATTCAGTTATTCACTTCCTACCATAAAAGCACAAAATTCTATAAAAAAATGGAGCAAAAGGTCGCCTGCCACAATGGCAGGCGAGGTGAGTTTTGTAGAATTCGTTAGTCAAATAGACGGTTCGGCAAAAACATTTTTCTGTCACCCCACGGAAATGGTCAGTAGTTTAGGTTGATTTATCTGGTTGTATATAATTGTTGACTAGCTTATGACCGCGGCTTCTTGTCCCACGGGATCGATCTTGTCTACTGGGATAAAAGTATTCAATCTTTTTTACGTTTCTTGAGTGAGAAACTAGACGATAGCAAATCGCTTCCTCGTCGGTTGTGGGGAAGATACAGAGCTTCGAAGCAAAGCACTTGCTCGTATTTCTGTGATCTCACTGTCTAGTGCCGTCGCCATTCAAAGTTTACGTCGTTAACGAAGCGCCACCGTCAGTTCCATTCATCATCGCGTTGTTGTTCGGTTCGCGTTGTCAAACTGTTGTTCGTTGTTACGTGTTGTTACGTACCTGCCTACTTCAATTTGGAAACGATTTAGCGGAAAATATTACAAAGGACACGCTAAATGCTGTTCATTCTTGGAGTTCACACTTCCGTAGTATTTGCAATGAGATCAAAGATGAACTGTGCTGGTATTAGGGCAAATTTTAATACAGCTACTGTATTTTCACTGACTTGGAGGAGGTCAGTCAGGCAGTTGCTCCATGTAAAATGCTGGTAGGTATTCAGCTGCATCCAGTTAGATTGGAAGCCAACATCAGTATAGTTGGAAAGATGCCTAGGCAGATGATGATGTGTCTTTATTGACTTACCACCATTAACATCTCTTAAAAAGGGCTAGATGAGGATGGCTTAGCACCAGGTGTTGTGGTCTAATGTGGAAGAACCTCATGATCAGAAGTAGGTGTCTTCCGTCTGAGGTGAAGAACTATTTTACTTATATGGACCAATATTATAATCCAGGAATATTATATTCCTGGACTGTGTGAAGAATGATATGGCAAGAAAGGAGGTGACTACTGAGTTGACGAGTAATAGAGAAGTATGGAACAAGAAGACATGCTGCGCCAACCCCAAATGAATTGGGATAAGAGCAGGATGATGCTGAAGTAACTGTATATTTATTGCAATAACAAGGCTTAACGACTAAATGGATTTCTATGAAAGGTTGGAAAAACCGGCGAAGCAGCACCAAACATTATAATAAAAATATTTTGAAGGCTCATTCATTGTATAGTATGTTAATGAAAAACAAAGTTACTGCTGGAGTTTGATAAAAAAGTCACATATCTTGAAAACTAAACATCAAATCTCATTCAATCCTCGTTGAAATTTTTTTTTACGTTCTACAATCCTAATTTTTCAGAATTTTCCTCTTCTTACTTTAGAAATTAATGGGGGGGGACACAAATATTACCACTTTGGACGTGTCTATCTACCTACTAAGTTTCAACTACGTAGTCCTTACAGTTTCGGAATAAAGTGGTTGTGACATACGGACGGACAGACAGACAGACATGAAAAAACTATAAGGGGTTCCGTTTTTTGCCATTCGGCTACGGAACCCCAAATATGAAAAAAAAAATTATATTCAAAATTTGTTCAAATTATTCTGTTAATCGTCACTTTCGAACGTCGAATTTACAAGAAACAGCCTCCAAAAAGCCCGCTATTTGCCACGTCCTTGTGTTTTAACCTTGGAAGAAGTGACGGAATAAACTCCCGGGCATGTTCGTTCCTTTTCTGTGGCATAATTTCCAATCTCATGCGGGAGAAGCCTTGGACAAAAGCTTTTCCAAACAACGGACAGTAGGCTCTGTTTGGCAAAATATTGAAAGATAGTAACAATAACATTTATTTAATTTTTAATATTTTTATACGCAAACCCTGCGTAGGGAACTGCAGCTGTTTTGATATGGAAAGAAAAAGCTGTGAGCAGGGTGCGATGGTCTAATTGGTTAAGACGTCCGGTGTACTGAATCGGAAGGTCGCAGGTTCAAACCCTGCTCGCACTTGAATTTTTCTTTCCATATCAAAACATTTATTTAATTGTTTTGAAAAGTAATTATAATTGGTGTAAGAAGTGTTCTAGGTGTTCTTCTTTATAAATTGCAACAAAATTCATACAGATGAAACACAAAGGATTGTAGGACGAAGAAATAGGGTTAGGATAGGGCGTAATAAAGAACGGGCAAACCTCCCTTGTATGAAGTCGACGTGCTGCCAAGCCACTGGATTCCAGACTCCAACCGCCAATCACCCTCGCCACGCGCACGTGCTTCTAGATTCTTCGAATGTATTTCAACCAGCCACGCCTTCGCCGCGTGCTTCTAGTTACGGAGATATTGTAGGTCAAAGTTCCAGCTCTTCACAAGTTATTTTTTTAATATTTGTGTTAAATGTTATAACTTCACGCTATCAGTACAATGTTTTGAGTGCATTACATTGAGTCCTACCCCAAAAAAAGTCGTTTCCCAGCAATAATGTACACGTATAGTTAATTAGTTTGATGTACAGAATGCTTGATTGACAGCTTTGTGAAGGGTTCGTTCACATCTTGTATATTGGGTTTCTTTACCGCAGATTTCCCAAAATATCTCCGATCTTTAAACAGTCCTTTACCCTCAAAGTCTTGAGTGATAAATGAGATTATTGAAAGTGATTTTATTTTGCGGATTACTTTGGTTCTTGTTCTAAGTGAAGAGGAGCTTTGTGGTAGACCCTTATTTAATCTGATTCAATTGAGAATTGATTGAGTTAAATAGAAACGATATAGGAAGGGCTTTGGAGTATCTTTGCAGCAGATTAATCTAAAAACTTATTTGAAGCGAATTAAGAATGAGCTGAGCAGCGGTGGCCCAGTGGTGGCGGTACTTACGAGCAGTAAAGTCATGGGGTCGAACCCAGGCAGGCGCATTACTTTGTGTAATTTATTTTACCACCACTGCTCTCAAAACGGTGAAAGAAAACATCGTGAGGAAACTGGTATGTCTTCGAACCAAAATTTGAAGACATGTGACAATTGTGACATCTACCAACCCGCGTGGTGGATCCATCCCATCCACCACGCGAATCCATCCCCTCGCGGTTCCATTCCCTCTTACAGAGAGCAGGCCTGTGTCCCAGCAGTGGGAACATTATGGCTGATTATGTTATGCTTATGCTAAGAATGAGCTACTTAAGTATGAGAAGTAACCTTATTGGTGAGGTTCTTCAGAAATGCCAGGTGCGTAGTACTCGCAACCGCGTGTGCCGCCATGTAAATCTATCAAACAAAATGTATTATAACTCTGTGATGTAATTAGTCGCGCCCATACAAAGAGGTCGCAATGCCAGCAAGCATTGCGCTACTCCCCCAGTGCCCCGGTGAGATACGGCCCCGAAGGTCCTTAGGATATTATCAACACAAACTGACGGCATTTTTTCCTTAATTCCCAAATCGGTATAAAAAGCCTAACCCGGGAAAGAACCGGATCCTTGTCACACAATTTAGAAAAATAAAACGCTTACATAGGGTATGAATTTGACAAGCTATGGAGCATTACCGCTGCAGACATCATCTAAGGAAATATTATTTAATAATTTTAGCCAAAATTGTTTTTTTAAATATTTTTCGTTTCTGGCAAAAGATGTTCTTTCTTGGGATATACATCCTAAAGGGAGTACCACATTTATCAATGCGAAAACGGCTTGAGCTGGTGATGACGAAAGAAACGAGACGAACGACGTATTGTTTCGGTGCGGAAGTCGAGACTTCGTCGGTCTATTCGCTTTTAATTTTATGTATTATAAAGCTCTTTCTGATCGGTTCGGAAGCAGAATCGGCTTGAACCATTGCGTGATCAATTCCTAAACCTTCTTGAAGAATAATTTTAGCAGTGATACCCTAGTGGTGTGATCGTCGGACTGTCAAGTTATAGGGCTCGACTTCGAACCCAAGGCACGCGCCTCTGAATTTTCGGATTCATGTGCGTATTGTATAATTATCACTGTTTCGGTGAAGGAAAACATCGTGAGGAAACCAGCCTGTCTGAGAGATATTTCTTGACGGCATGTAAAGCCAAGTCAGAGGCCCTTGGGCGGCATAAAACTTTGACGCCAGGTTAGGCACTAACCACACGATAAAGAAAGAATGAATATTAAAGAGCTTTACTGTTTGATACCTCATTAATGAAACACTGATAAAAAAAATATGCAAGAACTTGGGGCCTAAAAATGCCGCTGTAGCAGAATCTTATTGGGATAATTAATATATAACTATATAACCAAACTGACTATAACAAGATGTAGAATCACTCTCTTTCAAAACAATTGCTATAGTATGTCGGTCAAAATCTTCAATAAAATACCGGAACAGATCAGAGAACTTCCAATTAATTACTTCAAAATAAAACTTAAGAAATGGCTCTTTAATAACGTGTTTTATACAGTTAATGACTTTTTGACTTATAAACCCATTTGTAATGGTTAAGTAGCTTTTGTTCCTATTTGTATTTTATTTTTTGATTTGTTATTTTATTTATTTTTTCTAATTTTATTACATTTTGTTAAATTTTTAACTAGTACTAGGTACCTAAACCAAGAGTAAATTGTGTTAGGTATTTTAATTTTAAGTTTGTATGCTGAAGGAAGTCAGCGAAATGTGTGAAACGTTTTATTTTATAAGACCATCATGTACCATATTTCATGCAAAATAAAGAATTTTGAATCTATAAATCAGTTTACAAATCGTAAAGTCGTGAAAAAGTGACAATTTATAATATTAATATTATAAATTGTCACTTTTTCACGACTTTACGATTTGTTGACTTTACGATTCTGCGTCAGCGACCATTTTACGAATTGTTATAGTATCCTATAGAGATTCCGCTAACACGGGCTTTTTAGCCACAAATATGAAGGCTTCCTACAAAATACCTTGCAACAAAATTATCTTGTTCAGCTGCCACTCATGCGAATAATTACTGGTGGCTGATAAGCGCTCCATTGTACTCTTTGTTCTCAAAGGTAACCAAATTATTTTTTACTCTAAGAATAAAAACAAGGAAGCAGCCTTAACAATATAAATTGTCGTTCCTTTCTCGTTTAGGAAATATTAGAATATTTAATATTCGTATTTTCCCTCTTGTCCCGAAAATTCGGATATTTTTTTATTTATTTTTTATAATAATGCTATTGAAATTCCGTCTTTTGAACTATACAATCCTCGGGGAAATTAGGTTGAGGGAATCTGATAGTATTTTTTGTAGTCATAAAACAAAAATAAGATTACAAAAGTTTTTTGTCTAGACTTAAACTGAAAATTCGCCAACTTGATAAGGTAGATTTTTAAGTTATGAGAACATAAAATACCTACGAGAGCGTTTATACAGAAACTGGGCAACGTCACAAATAGCTGTCAAATATTTACCGGTTGGCTAAATATAAAATATAAATATTTGACAGCTATTTGCGACGTTGCCAAATGTCGTTTTTTGATATGCGATACATGAATTTGTCCAGACAAACGTAATACTAATCATTAAGCATTCCTGCATATTTTCAACTTAACTGTTATTCGGATTTATACAACATTAGTTTTAGTATATGCGAAACCTGAAACACGTGTCTAGTATTTTATGTAAAGTATGTATGTACAAAATTTCAAAACTGTATCATGAAAAATCACAAAGTTATAAGCTTGTTCTGTTACCTAGTTATCCGCACAAAAATGTGGTCACCTCGCAGCGCGCCCGCGCACGTGCCTCCAGCGTAGTGTTGAGCTCAGTGATAATAATAATTTGGCAGTAGGTACCTAAATTATTGCGATAGGTACTTAATTTCGCTCGGTGTCCAACTTGTAACTTTTTTATATTTTTGGGACAAAATATAACATGGTTTATTAATTTATTGGAATCGATTCTGTTACTTATTCTGAACAAACCGTATTCAGGTTTCGCATATACTAAAAATAATGTTGTATATAAAAATAATATACACATTTTACAGCGTAAATGATATGTTTTCTAGTTATTTGTTCTGTATTAAACGGGAAATTATTAATCGGGCGAATAAAAGTATTTTCAAGTCGCCATTTTAAACATTTGTATTCGCCACTATTTGTCGCCCACTTAGTATATCAGTAACCCATTTTTGACACCTTTATTTTGAATTTATTTTCGCTTGTTTAAATACAAACCATTCAGAAACATAGCTTATATTGTCTAGATAAAGACTATAAAAAAAAACAAAACACAAAAACATTACACACACTGACACATCATAAATTATGAACGGCTAGTACCTAGTACTGTCGCATTTCACACGGACTCGCGTTTCACACGGACTCGCGTTTCACACGGACTCGCGTTTCACACGGACTCGCGTTTCACACGGACTCGCGTTTCACACGGACTCGCGTTTCACACGGACTCACACTTCGGTTGTATTGACGTAGTATATACACAGTTATAAATGTGTAAGTGCACGTACTGCTCACGGTAGTGTGTGATCGCTCCGGCAGGTACTCCCACTAGCGCACTAGCGTTTATTGTTATCAGTGTTAGACGATTACTTTGGTGTTTTTGTTATGTCACGGAGCATAACATACGAAAACACTGCATCGAGCTCAATACCCGAACAATACCTTTTGCCATCAAGCCCGCTTCATCGGACCCTTAATGCCTTTTTTGAGGAACTCAATCAATAAACTCAGTCTTACGTAGAGCACTGCTGGATGTAGACTCCCAAACCGCGCCAAAACATCCTGTCGTTCGACTTCGAAATCCAGTCTGTCGCAGCCACCTTTGTCTGGTCGTCATCCACCTAGCTAGTGGATATCTTTCACTATACGCTTGCTGATACACGGTCTCCAACTCTTGATTCTAGGATACTTTATTTCTTAATCCTGGTCTACTCGATCGGTTATATTGTGACTGATATAGCAGTAGCGTCCTCTGTCTGTCGCGTAGCGGAAGCAGTATAGAAGAAAGAAACATCCTTCTGTTTGTGTCGCTTACTACTAGAGAGCGTCAGTATCAATGACTGATTTACGCGTATATCGATTAACTGCTTGCGCTTCTCGACACTGGAGGCGCTGTTTTATCATTGAGTTATTGTAATTTATTATGAATGAATGTCGTAGTAGTCGCTTCCCGACACTGGAGGCGCTGTTTTATCAAAGAGTGAAATAATTATTATGAATGAATGTTGTAGTAGTCGCCTCTCGACACTAGAGGCAGCACTGTAGAAACGGTTTGAATATTCTAGAAATTTCTGGACCCGGAAGTTGAGTGTAAAACGCGAGTTCTATCCGCCCACATTTCATTTGTAGCGACCTGTTCACTTCCAGATACGAAAGAGTGCACTATTCTCGTAAGTTTTAATCGTGTTTAGAATTATTAAACTGTAGCATATTTGCCCAAAATCAGTGAATGTAATAGTTTTAAAAAATGTGGAACCCGACATTAAATCTTGTAGTAGTGTTCGTGTGTCTTTCATTGCTGCCAGATTAGTCCTCTGTCCTCAACACATATATTAAGGCGCTACCTCGAAAATAAATCGTAGCTCGACTGAGCTACTAAGCGATCGAAAGTGACGCAATTACTTTTGAAACGCGAAAGAAGAGATGGTCAGATGGCTATAATGTCGCTCGGAATAAAACGACGTATGTGTAAAAACGAATTTACTCCTTTTAACAAATTAAATGAATTAAATTTAAAACTACTTTGAGTGAACTTTGATATGATACATCATTGGAATTTAATTTAAAACATAGAGAATTATCTCTATGTTTTAAATTAAATTCCAATGAATAACTCTGCGTTATGCCGTGATATCGAATAAAGTAAAAAAATAGATATCTTTGGAATTATTTTGTATCGAGAGAATTCCATTGACTCGTGTATTCCTTTACATGATACTAGACCAAAGAGTCAAAAAACGTATAACAAAATGTTACATCCCTATTCCACATACTTAACAAGTTACACGAAATAGAAAAACCACATTTTTTCCAATATGTCACCTAAACATGAAACAAGAGCTTATTTATTTTATTTCAATTTTCCTGTTTTGTCTTTTCTACACACTGTGTCTACATTTCTAATCCTACTTTCCTCTCGCAGGTCTGCTGGAAGAGATTTCGCATGAAATAAGCAGTACCTTTGTGCTCTTCTATCTTAATGTTATGTCTTGTTGAGTATTTTGTGTGTACATAAATAAATAAATAAATAAATAAATAAGAGCCACCCGATTCCAGGAAATTACGTAATTGTTATGAAAAGAAGCTTTTGCAAATATTATAATCTAATGACTGTTCGGAAACAAAATCACTCAATATTTTCCTAAAATAGGATAACTGGAATGAAAAGTAATTTTATCTGTTATAAAAAAATCCAATATCCTTACGTTACGCCACGGGATGACGTAAATCAGCCGTCAATTTGCTATTAGCTATTCATTGCTGGTTATAAGAGGCATGGATATAATGTTTCATTTACATTGCCTACTTACAGCTAATACATTACCAAAGAGCAATGTGTTAGTGAAATAATCTTACCTATACTATTATATACCTACTATTATAAATACGAAAGTTTGAATGCATGGATGTTGCTTAGCGGTTCTTCTCCATAGGAAACGATCAACCTGAACCGTGCACCTTTTTGTCGACGTTTAATAAGTGCCCATCTAGGCCTATGTGAAATAAAATATTTTGATTTTGTTATTCAATCACGTCAGAACGGCTTAAGGGATCTAGATGTTTGGCACAGAGATAAATTATGGTTTGGAATAGCACATAGGCAAAACTTTTTTTTACACACTAGCTTTTGCCCGCGGTTTCGCCCGCGTGTATGTGGTCTTCGGGGATAGAATTATCAAAAACGCTGAGACACGTATAAATTAATTTTCAATCGTCAGCCTAAACACAAAATTTGAAGATCCTAACTTCAAAACTGACGGACTTTCATATAAACTTCCATCCCCTATTTAACCCCTTAACGGGTGGAATTCCCAAAAATCCTTTCTTAGTGAATACTTACTCTACACAAAGAACACACCCTCCAAGTTTCATGTCTCTAGGACCAGCGGTTTGGGCTGTGTGTTGATATATCACCCAGTCAGTCAGTCAGTTTACCATTTTACACATAGATAGAAGAAGATACACATCAAAATTTCTACACGAGCGAAGTCGCGTGCAACAAACTAGTGTATCATAAAAGTAATGACTTCGTGAGAGAGAGAGCCTTTATTTTCGTACGGGTGTTAAACAATATACAGGGTTGAATATTATGAAGAGTTTAAAGGCCCTCAATTGTCCTGCCTCCGATGCTAAATACTGTACCTTCCTCGGTCAATATAACCAGGTTTAGTAGTCAAAAAGTAGGCAGGATAGTCTCGAAGATAGGATAGCAAAATATTTTGTACACTTCCTATCTGTGCCATGACATGGGCCGTGATCCACCACGCGGACCCAGTCTCTCTTGGTGATATCAAATGTCACCGAATTTTACAATTCTCAGAAACATATCCACCTTAATGTATTAGCTTTTTTTTTTTTTTTGGATGCGAAATCATCAAATGACCCCCCCCCCCCCACTCTGGGCGGAGCAGAAGGGAGTGTCAGACTTGTACTGACTAAAACCCATCCATGTTCCTTCTTTGCCCTTTGTGTTGCAGGGCCACGGTGTCTCTTTCGAACAGTCCTGCAGCTCTGGCAGGCATCGGCCCATGCGGACCCCTACTCGGTTGCTGACATCTCTTTGAGGCGCGCGTGGAACACGAACGCGCCGTCGACACGGCCTGTCGTTATAAGACGGCCGGACGGCGAGCTAGTCCATAACTCGCCGTCCACAGGCCCGCGCCTACGGTGGTCGGGAGCCACCACGTGACCCCCGACATGTATTGGCATTACAATGCCTACCTCCATAATCTAGCTGCTGTAATGATTGCCGTGATATTCATGTACCGAAAACGACTACAAACTCCTTTGGGAAATACGGGCATAAAGTTACAAATGCTAGCCCAGCATAACCTAAAAATGTTCCAATCTCATCCATTCATCTTCAAATATTTAATCTCCTAAAGCCGGCTGTTACGGCAATAGAAGCTCAGTTAGAGGTACTTTTTATATTTTACTACGTAGTAAAACGGTACAGAAGACTGTTTCCAAGTTACCTACATTTAAATGTGTCCATAAATCTTGGTAATCGATTCGTAAACCTAGTCTTCAAAGACATAATTCTTGGCGGGGAAGTTTGTCAATTAAAACTAGTATTATTAAGTTGTAATATAAAGTCGTCGTCAGCCAGAAGTTTGGGTTACCCGGTTGATGGCAATAGGCTCACCCCCTGTAAGGCGAGAATTATACATAAACGGTGTAAGGTGAAGGCACGGCGCAGGCGTGTAATTTATAAGAAAACGAAAGAACGACATGCCTGCGCCGTGCTGCTTGAGTGTAATTCAAGACACGTCGCCTACGTATGCTTTGTATGAAAACGTTTTGAAGCGGCATCTCGCCTGCGCCGCTCCTTCACCTTACACCGTTTCGGTGTTATTCGCGCCTTAAACACACACCGCATCCAGGCGCGGACTCCACTAGAGCGGAGACGAGCGAGATGTGCGAAGCGAAGAGGAAAGGAGATATGTAAAAGCTAGGGTATATCCACCGAAGGCGCAAATTATACAGAAACGGCGTAAGGTAAAGGCGCAGCGCAGGCACAGCGCAGGCGTGGAATTTATAATAAAACGAAAGAATGGTGTGCCTTCGCCGCGCCGCTTGAGTGTAATTCACGACTCGTCGCCAACGTACATTTTGTATTAAAACGTTTTGAAGCGGCATCATGCCTGCGCCGCGCCTTCACCTTACGCCGTTTCAGTATAAATCGCGTCATAGGTGTGTGGAGATGTGCAAAGCGGCACGCTGCTCACAGCACACCGCTCCACGCACGCCGCTCATGTCTCTTCTCGTCTCCGCTAGCGTAAACAATTACGAGACATCTCTCCTCACTGCTCAACCGTTTCTACTAAAGCTAAGCAGAGACGAGAAATGTAAACAACGAAATTCTATTGGTGGCTTGCAACAAATCTTGTCCACTCTCGTCTCGTTTCCGCTTCGGTGGAGTCCCGTCCTAACCATTCAGCTATTACAGGCGTGATGTTAAAATAAAGCAAAAGTGTCAATGAGACTGCCTTTGGCTGCAAATACGGCCGCTGAGCGTAGGAGGTATCCCTCAGGATACATGGGGCCTTATCATACTAGCGGATTGCGAGCATCCTCAAAGCGGAGCGAGCGCGCAACGAATACATCATGGGCGCGCAACGAACACGCCGCGCATGTGCAGCGAATTCATTGCGGATAATGGATCTTCAAAAATTCTTCGATGCTTTCGTTCTCGTCTCCGGCGTCTTCGAAGTAACAAAGCCAACAGCAGTGTTTCCATGTCGGAAACCATTTTGTTACCGAGTGTATTGTTCGTCGTTAACTCGCTACAAATACGGGACGAAAACGTTGCGTACTTGCCACACGTCCGCGACGTCCTCGCTGTGTAGCCGTAGCGTGTTCGCGACGCGTTCGCGAACTGCTAGTATGATAAGGCCCATAGGTTCGATTCCCAAATCGACTAAAGTGGTAGATATATACGAGTTTTTCGGTAGGGATTTCTCTGTATCAGTTCGAAGACTAGACTTCTGCCAGGAAAGTGGAAAGGAGTTTTGGAGTTTTGCCGCTATCAGCCTGTAATTATCCCACTGCGGGTCAAAGACCTTTTCTCATACAGAACAGGAATTAAAATTAGGCATTCTCACATTGCGAGTACCTAAGCAATTTTAATTCCAATTATCCTAACTACGAGTACGTTAAGGTTCACATTAGTTAGCTCGCAAATTCGAGGTACAAAATACCCGTGTATACTTATTTAAACCAAGATTACCCGTAACAAAAAAGGGTTTAAAACTCATGTAGAACTGTTGTAATCCAGTTTAAACTTAACCAGAGTTAATTAAAATGACATAAACTAATACCCTGCGGTAAATCATTTAATCTAAAGGTTAAATATGTGGAGGCACCAGCGAGGACCCTTGTTTTAATTAAAGTTTTAAATTAATATGCTGGGTTCTTTGTTTCGCTAGTTAAGTTGTCTGATTTGGGATAAGCTCTGCAGGACGACTTACATACAAACATACATCTTAATCCTAGCACATTAATAAAAGCAACGTTTATCTGTCCATCCCCTTGGGATAAAAGGGTTTATGAATGGACTAGCTTATACCCGTGGCTGCACCCAAGTGGAGTTTCGTAATTGTCTCATGGAATACATATCTGTAGTGTCTGTATTGTGGGATTTCCGAAATAAAACGGTGCAACGGGGCAAGCAAAAATTACTTCCTATATTTTTCTTCAATATTGTTACAACAGAATGTCTACACAACCGTCTTTTACACAGTGTTGTCACTCCATCATCTTACATAACTTTATTCAATCAGTGTTGCCACATAACTAACCTTACATTCCCACATATCCTATGTGTTAATCCAGCTTGTAAACTGTCTGCCAAATTTTATAAAGTTTTCTGTAGTTTTTACGTGACAGAATAACAAACTTTGGTATTAATAACAGTAAAATCAGATATTTCTGGTATTTATCGACGTTTGGTGGCCTTTACTAGAACTGGTTATCGTATTGGTAGCTTCTATATCATCATGATTGGGCCGGAACATAGCAGAAGGCTAATTCACAGCGGTAGAGAATACGAATAGCGTTGTTTTGATCGAAACTTAACTGCAACTGCACTGCAACAGCACTTCTTTAGTTACGTGAATTAGCCTACTGTAGGCTGTCGTGGTAACAACAGCGCAAAGAGCAAGGAGTAGAACCTCCCGCTTATGATCTGTCATCAGTAGACAGCTGTCACGCCAACGCGCGACGAGACGACGCTCGACGGCGGCGCTTTGCTTTGCTTTGTCTTATCCGACCTTTTTGGTAGTAACCACGTAAAAAAACAAACGGCATTACACCGTCATAATATATTTATCTGCCTGCCTACAAGTTGGTGACTATTTTCGTAAACTAAGCTTATGAAAACTTTTAGCACGCAAACGAGATACGGGATATAAACGAATGCAGTGAAATAAATTTCCTCGTTAGTGAAAAAGCGACTACTGGCTTGTTGAGCAATTCTTTTTCATTTTTTTAAAAAAACGTTGCACCACACTAGGAATTTCTCCTGTATTGTGGGTGCGTTTACAAACATTTAAACTCACATACACAAACTGCCAGACCCGGAACAACTACCTGTAGATCATACAAATATTTGTTCCGTGCGGGGATCGAACCCGCGACACGCAGTGCAGCAGCCGATCGCTCAGCCACTGCTCCAACCGTGCCGTCAATTGATCTTGAGTTTTTATTTTTAGCTTGAGATTTTTCCATTTGCAGTCCGTAGGCTGGATTTGTGCCTAGTCGCAATTGGTTCATTCTGAAACTTATTCATAACGCGCGAAATGTGGGTCTACTATTTTATTTATGTCTGCACATCCCTTCGGGATATACGTTTGATGTTACTAGCTTCGGCCCGCGGTTTGTATGTTGAATATTATAATATTTTTCCTATATTACTGTCAAGTTTTGAAATCTGACCCATAGCTTTTGAGTGAAAGAGTAATAAAAATCCATCCATACTTACAAAAAACAAAATACATCCTTACAAACTTTCACATTTACAATAGCGGTTATTATGATAATATATTTTGACATTAATATACATATATGTCGGATCCGTCATTGGTACGGACATAAAATGAATCTCAAGTACGCCAGTGGTGACATCACGCGACCTACTTACAAGTCTACCCACACTACAGCGTGCTTCTACAGCACCTTGATGTTTACAGCTCGAGGCGAGGACGACATTGAATGTCTGATCGCAGCGAAGTTGAGACGTCCTGGAACTGTACCCGATTAATTGTGCCCTGTATTATTGTGTTACATTTTAATTTGTTAGTTTAATAGAAACAGTATATCGCACCCAGTGTGTTTTCATTGACGAAACCCATCTTTTGCCCACATGATGTATGTACTAGCCTTTCGGAATAAATCCTGACAACCCGATATATATTTTATCATGTTACCCATTTAAGTACTGTCGTGGACGTCAAACAGACACTGTTAAAATACTGGTAGACAGCTGTATACGGTTAGACTGACGAGGAAAATTATGATATTTTGTCTGTTATCAGCTCACCCGTTTCTACCACAAATCAGCTTTGGCATGCCCCAGTTCGCAAGTTCCAGGTGCCAATGAGATTACTAGCAGACACATTAAACATGTAAACTTTGTCTCCAAAGTTGGCACCGTATCGGCACGCTTATTGGTGTTGCAGGTGGGATGGTACAAGGTGGGTGAAACTTTGTCTAGACTCTAGACAATGTAAGGGCTTAGGTTACAGAATGCTACCAGTAGAAACATAGTATAAAGTAACTATAGTTCCAACACATGGACTGACTGAGAAGTTATTAAAATGCATAACATAACATCACGTCTGTAATAGAGTTAGGCAGAGGTGTACCTAATAGTAGACCCACATTTCGCCAAGTATGTTAAAGTGCCATGAAATACGGGGCGAGCCTTTTGCCTTTAAGCGGGCACAAATCCAGACTCCGTGGCTGCTGAGGAGAAATTCCTGATGGAAAAACCCAATAACAATTTGCCCGACCCGGGAATCGAACTCAAGACATCTTGCTCAACAGTCGCAATTGCGACCACTAGACCAACGAGGCAATCATTGAAATGGTCACAACAAAATATCCTAAAATACAACAAAGTTAGCAGGATTCTACTGTCGAAGAAACACGAGTGAATTTGAGTTTGAGTTATTTATAGAAACATTTCCACTGTGATGGAAAGCGTTTCAAACATCGTAATTTTTTTTCTATATTTATAAACACGTGCAGACACAATTTGTTAGATCATAAAAGTATTCAAAAATAGTACAAGGCAATGGTATAATCACTATCGAAAAGTTTTTTGCAGAACAGTACTTTATAAAACAAAGATTCTGTATAAGTAAATGCATTACTTTGTGTAATTTATTTCATCACACTGAAGAATACTTCTATATCTTCTCTTATAACACTGAAGAAAACATGGTGAGGAAACCTGTATATCCTAGACCAAAAAAATCTAAGATGTATGTGACATCTACCAACCCACCAACCCGCATTGGGCCCATTCTTTCTCAAAGAGAAGAGGCTTGTGTCCCTGCAATGGAAACATTATAAGCTGCATTCGGCTCTCAAAGGACTTTTAATTAAGAGTAATTTATTAAAATAATAGTTTTTTTTGTCATGGCACTGATTGTTGAAAAAGTGTGGATGGACCACACTTTTTCAACAATCTACATTATGTGGGTGCAAAATCGAATGCCAAATAATCGAATATCAATTGATCGACCGCTGTAAATCGAACGTCTAAATACTCGAACGTTCATAATATCGAATGGTTAATAAATCGAACATTCAATTTATCGTACACTCAATACATCGAGTGTTCAAAATATCGAATGTTTGTATGATCGAGCGTTTAACGCATCGCATATTCATTCTATCGAAATATCACTATACTGAATACTTTTTAAATAGAATACAAGAAAAAAAATACCAATAAATCACATTTTAATATTTGATTATTATCTTTTATAGGTACATTTTAATATTTTGTGTGAATTGCAATTGCACGGAGAAACTAATAAATCCATGTTGTTTTTATTATTTAATATTTATTCAATCGTATTATCAGCCCATTTGCCTCTTTTTTGTGGAGTAGTTCTATCCAATTCCGCGGTTACCTTTTCAATTGTCCTTTTTGTTAGAGCTTGCTCTTTAACTAAAAATTCTATAGTAGTATAAATACCCCGTTTGTGCTTATCAAGCAACGTGTTCCATTTTCTGTGCCATCCTTAATTAATTAATAAATTATTATGAACGTTCGAGTATTTAGACGTTCGATTTATAGCGGTCGATCAATTGATATTCGATTATTTGGCATTTGATTTGGCATAGTACACCCACATTATGTATATCAGTCTGTACTAATAAATACAATTGAAGTGTCTGTTTGTAATTTGAAAATAACAGCTTTTTACTGATTGCATATGATTTTTTTTTTAATTTTTGTCTTTCTGTCCGTCTGTCTTTCTGTTTGTTCCAGGTAATCTCCGAATTGGTTGGATCGATTTTGACGGAACTTTTATAAACAGATAGCTGATGTCATAAAGAGTATAGTAGATCTTGCAATAATCCTGATAGTGTAGGTAGCTTAGGCTACTTTTTTATAAAAAGACTTAGGGTTCCGAGCAAAAAGATTAAAAAAATTGAAATTGTTAACAAAATCCGATTCAAATAGTTAAATTATATTTTATAATAATTTCTAGCGGACGAAGGTCGCGGACAACAGCTAGTTCTAAAATATATAGCTAAAAGTAAGGTACCAGCTCGTAGACTAGTATCTTACAATACCTACCTACACTATGAGGATTTTTAATATTTTTATACGCAAACCCTGCTTAGGGAACTACAGCTGTTTTTGACATGGAAAGAAAAAATCTAAACTATCTATCTATCTATCTATCTATTCTTCTTTCTATTTTATTCTATTAATTTAGAGAGCTGTGAGCAGGGTGCGATGGTCTAATTGGTTAAGACGTTCGGTATACTGAATCGGAAGGTCGCAGGTTCAAACCCTGCTCGCACTAGAATTTTTCTTTCCATGTCTAAAACTATCAGGATTATTGCAATATCCGCTAGCTGCCAAAGCTGGTGACCGGATTTAGGCCGCAGTAAACAGCTCATGCTGAAACCCGGCCTTGTTTGTTTTCTAAACGTTGCATTTGTTAGCCTCTAGCGTATTAATTTAATACTAAACTCATAGTGCTGAGCTTGATGATATCGATATTTATAATTTTCAACTTTTACGACTTACATGTTACTGTGGATATATTAGTTTTCAACTTTTGTTTTATAAGTTTATGTCTTAAGCCCTGGCTAGATAATAACAGCTGCTCGACGGCGCGTTCCTGTTCCACGCGCGCCTCAAAGAGATGTCAGCAATCAAGTAGGGGTCCGCATGGTCCGATGCCTGCCAGGGCTGCGGGACTGTTCGATAGAGATACCGTGGCCCTGGAACACAAAGGGCAAAGAAGGAACATGGATGGGTTTTAGTCAGTACAAGTCTGACACTCCCCTCCGCTCCACCCAGAATGGGGGGGGGGTCATTTGATGATTTCACATCCGGAAAAAAAAAAAAAAAAAAAAATGTTAAGCCGCACTTGCCTAGGTTGGCCCGTAGATGCGTGTCCATCCATTGTATACAGAGTTTCCTCCGTGCCTCGGAAAATACGTTAAGCCGGTGGTCCCGGCTGTCATTTGTAGATATTTGACAGTTGTTACTGGAAGTCAGTGGCCCGAATGTCTGATAACCAGTCTTACCAAGGGGTATCGTATAACCCAGATAATTTTAATTATAAATTTTATTATTTTTATTTTAATAATGGATTTTTTTTTATTGTAAGTATTTTGTTTACTACGCCGTCGTCAAAACTCAAAATGGGTGTGTCTTGATCATGCAACTTATAGCCAAGCGGATATTTATACCTACCGTTTAGACGAAATCATAAGGTAGTCTGTTAATTCCGTTCGAATAATCTCTCACTGTCTAAATTCATAATTAAATTAATTACATCAAATTAATCTAATATTCTAGGTATGTGGTAGGTATATTACTAGTTCAAGGTCTTATGTTGATCAAAACAATTAAATATACATCGGTAGAGATACCTGCATCAACAATAATTACTACTAGATTTTAATTATCAAATTCGGCTATTTAAATTGGATCAAAATGGAAAATCAAAAAATTACTTTGAAAGCAAAAACAAAAAGAAAACCGTGGCCCATGAGGGGATCGAACCCGCGACCTTCGCGTTATTAGCACGACGCTCTAACCAACTGAGCTAATGGGCCGATGATTCTTACGTCGAAATAACAGACTAATTTTTGTCGTCGACTAACTCATGAAAGGTGTGTAGTAATCACTTGTCGTGGTATGGTATGGACATGTGATACGAGGAATGAGAAAAATGTCGTGAGGAAAGTTTTGATTATGAGGTTGGAAGGTGGATATAAGAATTGAGGAAGAATAAAGAAACGATGGATGGATTGTAGGAAGCATGATATGGCAAGAAAGGAAGTGTCTGATGAGATGACGAGTAATAGCGCAGTATGGAAGAAGAAGACATGCTGCGCCGAAGACAAATGAATTAGGATAAGGGCAAGAGAATGATGCTGACTATCTCATGATAACCTAGCATCAGACAGTCATTAAAGTCATTAACAAATAATAGAGAAAGAATATTTATAGTCCTTTCGCAGTTATCTTAGAGTGTGCATGGGGTTTTTGACACTTAAATGACATAATGCGCGCGCGCGCGTTTTATTGCGCTTCTTGATCTGTCATTACTTGCAACTGTTGAATATATTTTAGTTATAGTTTACTTATAAGTACTAAATAAACCATTGTATGTGAAATATTACTACTGCGCTTAAATGTACACTTTTTGTAATACTTTTAAAATAAATTACTCTTATTCTTATTACCAAGAGGGCACCTGTTGGAAAACATTTTGTTATTATTTTCTGTGAAAGTTGTAAAAAAAAACAATATGGCGGCGTTAGTCCCAACTACGGCCCTCAAAAGAACCATGTGGACTTTTATTTTATTTTGCGTCACTGTCACAAAGCATAGTGATCTTTATACTCGTTTTTATAGGGTTGATATTGTGTTACTTCCACTGAAAAGTCAATCACAATCGAAGTGAACTTCATACACGTTACAATAAGGTTGTTAATCGGTTGCTGCTGTAAAAAGTTACAGTGCAAGGCTTGAATGATTCGTTGAGATCCTGGATCTGGTGAGAATTGGATAAATCAGAAACTATCAGAGATATCTGACGAAGCTATGCATGATACCAATTGGCTAAACTAACTCGAATGTATTGTCTTACTGCTGGTCAAAGGCCTGCCTGTCCCGTTACCACAATAATTATGATCAATTTTATCGTAGAGAAAGACTACATTTAAAGATTTCACAAACATACCATCACGCCCTTGATTCCCGAAGGGTTAGGCAGAGGTGTACCTATACACATACATCCTATTTACAAATATTTCGAAAGTTATATTTTTATGTCCTTTGTAAAAGAGGGCAAGCTTATTGCCATTATTGCACAAAACCAGGCTCCAGGCAGCTGCTTTTCCTTCATTTGAATCTGACAACAGAATGGATTTTAATAGACAAAAAAACATATTTTGTCGATATTCGTAAAATTAGAAAGTGCCCAACACTATTGATACAACATATTGCAGCCATGGGCGACCGCGCTTTGTAGCTACGAGTATTTAACGGTAAAGCACATTCATGTTATATTTTCTAAATACTGACGCTTGGGGGCGCCACCTATTGTTGATCGCTTTGCAGATTATTATTTACTAGCTACGCAAATCTTGCGCCAATATTTGTTGAGTTTAGAGCCGATATTGAGCACACAGCAGACAAATTAACATTATCAATCAGTATTTGTTGTGTTTTTTTGCGGTTCTGGGTTCGATTCCCAGGTCGGGCAAAGTATTATTGGGTTTTTCCATCAAGAATTTCTCAATAGAACTAGTATTTTACATGGAGCGACTGGCTATCTGACCTCCACAACCCAGTTAGTACTAGGTAATACGATACCCCTTAGTAAGACTGGTTGTCAGACTTTCGGGCCGCTGACTGCCAGTAAAGACTATCAAAAATCTTCAGTTGACAGCCGGGACCAAGGACTTAACGTGCTTTCCAAGGCAGGGAGGTAACTCTGTATATATTGGGTGGCCACCTATCCACGGACCAACCTAGAAAAGCGCGGCTTAACCTGAAGATCGACCGACAGTTATTGTTTAGCCCCACGTTCCTTCGAGCTTCTCATGTACTGTCATTTATCGACATTTTATCTCTGCTTTTGCAGTAAAGTGACCTTAATTCTCGTTGCTATAAGATTTAAGTCAGAGGCAATGTACTACCAGGTAATGTAATTGTGAAAGCACTGTAGCTTAGTTTCAAACAATCCATTAAAACTGTCTCCGATTTTAAAACAATCAACTTTCCTTTGGTCAAAAGACACATTGAATGAACTTTTTATTCATTCGTTCTTGAATGGTGCCGCTGAAAGGGCTGAAAACAAGATGATTCAATTTTTTTCAGACAGCCGGTTATTTTTCATTGTGTCACACTGAAATTGTTCAGTCGCCCGTGGGAAATCAGGTTTGTAATCATAGTTAGGATGAAATGATCCAGGTAGGCGGCACCTAATGTTTAACCGGTTTGTAGAGTTGACACATGTGTTGGAGACATTTGGTTCTTTTACCTACCTTTTGTAAGCGTTTTTCTCGTCATATCATTTCTTGATTTAGGTACCTATTTAACTAGCTGTTTTCTGCAACCTATGTACGCGTGAATTTATTATGAATTATGACTTTCCTATTTGAATCGGATTTTGTTAACAATTTCAAGGGTTTTAATTTTTTTCACGGAACCCTAATTTTTATTAAATCCATGACCGTTATTTGAAGCTTACTGTTTGAGACAGGCCCTATCTGTTTTCCGGTTATCTATGTCCTTCTTCTTCACTCCTATATATCTATCTCGCTCGCACACTCCCCACCAGGCAGGCCCGAGCGCAGTTGGGAGGCTCGAGGCGTTCACGAATCATTGGCGTCTTGTTTTCCGGCGAGTACGGTTGTCTTCACCTTCACTAAACCGTAAATAGAAATAGCACCTGCGCGTGAGTTAATTTCATATTTAAACGGTGTTACCGTTCGTTTTTCAAGTCGATTTGATATTAACGTTCATAATTCAAATTGATTACGCAGGTATGTAACGTATTTTTAGCGTTATTTTTCTTGGTTTCTTTTTGTTTCTAGAAACATTTACCTATTGTCCTTCCTCAGTTTAAAGTGTCATAATCATACTGTGTCCTAGTTGTGAACTTTTGTGTTTTACAGATACCTACCTTTTAAAAAGTGTTTTACTTTTAGGATGGATGATTTAGATAAAAATAATACATGTGTGAACGCTAGTGTTGAGGAGCCGCGATATGATTTATCGCGGGATCGGGTGCCAAAGCCGGCTCAGTCCAGTTCTCGGAAACGTGCACGCTCAGCTAGGAGTTCATCATCTAGTAGCAGCCCTTCTTCGTCAAGTGATTCCACGGATTCCGCGAGCTCTTCCGACCGAAAGAAAAAACGTGGCCATCACCACAAAAGAAGGGGGGGCAAATATAGTCGCAAATCACGGAAAGACAATCGGCAGATGCACAAGTTATTCCGAGAGGTGAGTGCATTACGTAATCAAATTGCTTTGTCATCATCAGTGCCATGTGGCGGTGTGGAGCCCGCGTCAGTTATAGACAACGACTTGTTGATTGATGACAGTGTTAGTGGCATCTTGTACAATGATGGTAGTGACGCGTGCGCGAGTGAACCTACTCAGGTTCAACTGCCGTTCAATTTCGATATTGAAACAAAACTGAAGGAGCCTGCGGTTCCTAAAGCACCCGATAATTTATTGAAAGCCCTTCAGGATATACAATATTTTAATAAAAGTGAATGGAGTGAGGTCAGGTACTCTGAAGTACAGAAATCATATTGCCATACGCCTGGTTTTATTGACCTAGAAGCCAATGAGGAGATTCGTGCGTATGATCAGTTGCGCCATTTGGCTTATGCTGACAAGGCTTACTCCGCTCTTACATTTTGTGCGCTGGAACAAAGGCAGGCGTTATCATCTACTTTGTCAGAACTACTATCCTGGGCTCATGCAGAACAGGGTTTAAATTTTAATAGCTTTCAGGATAAGATCACGGAGGTTTTTTCTAAAGGTGATTTCCACAAAGCGTCTTCAGATTTGTTGCAGCTTATCTGTGGACACAGGGCTGAAGTTATACAAATGCGCCGAGATGGAATAACTAATCACGTTCGTGATCCTTTAATAAAGGCAACGCTACGCAAGATCCCACCATCCGACCGCCATTTATTCGAAAGCGAATCGTTTACCGCTGCCCTTGAAAAAAGGGGTGGGGTTAAGAAGACATTCATGCCCTTACTTAAACCTACAAGTGGCTCTGCTTCGCAAGCAGGACCAAGCAAGGCTGCACGTCACCCTCCGCAGGGGTCGGCTCACTATCATGGACCCTCGCAGGGTACCAGCCATGGATGCTGCGCCTCTGTGCCTCATCCACATTATCAATACCGCCAGTCCTCACAGGACTGCTATCATGAACGTCCTCAGCGACAGAGCAACCAAAGTGACCGTCGCACGGCGCCTACAAGCAACAACAGAGGTTCATTTCGCTCGCGGGGTGGCCGCCAAAGCTACAAGCCTCAGAGTCAGGGCAAAGGAAACCGTAAACGCCCCGGAGTCTCCTCAGACTACAACTCTGGGAACAAAAACCGTAAGTACTGACTCGACCGAATTCAGGGCGGGTCAACTAGCACTATTTTACAATCGATGGAAGGAAATGGGAGCTCCAAACTTTCTGTTGCGCATAATAACAGGGTATCGCATACCCTTTCTTCTAAAACCACCTCTAATGTTGCCACATTTGAGGAAAGGGCCCTACATCACACAGGAGTCCGAATCGATGTCGGCACTCATCAGTCAGATGAAAGACCAAGGTGTATTAGAAGCAGTGCGACCTTCCCCGAGCTTCCTGTCAACATTGTTTCTTGTGCCAAAGAGCGATGGCTCCGACCGCCCAATATTCAACTTAAGAGCTTTAAACGACTATGTAATCACGAAACCCTTCAGCCTGATAAATGTGTTTCGTATACCGGAGTTCCTCCAGCCAGGCGACTGGCTTTGCAAAGTAGACCTTTCGCAAGCTTACTTTCACTTACCAATATCTCCGGCACACAGAAGATTTTTGCGCCTCATTTACCAAGGGGAGCTATTAGAAATGACCTGCTTACCTTTCGGCCTCAGTACAGCACCGAAGGTGTTTGCCTCTCTGAGCAACTGGGTCGCTCAAACATTGCGAGAACAGAATCTGCGCATAATTGTCTACCTAGACGACTTCCTAGTAGTTCACCAGGACAGGGACACTCTGCAAACTCATGTTCGTACTCTCCTGAACCGTCTAGAATATCTAGGGTGGCAAGTAAATCTAAAGAAATCCGTTGTGTCCCCACAAAAGAGTCTTTGTGTATTTGGGAGTTCAGTGGGATCCTTGGGCCAACAAAAAATCTCTGCCGCAAGACAAGGTCAGAAATCTTATCCACAAGGTCTCTGCAAGGCTGAACTTGGGCAAGGCTTGCCTGCAAGAATTGCAAAGCCTAGTGGGCCTTCTAAACTTTGCAAGTTTTGTGGTGCCACAGGGCAGACTACATCACCGGTCTCTGCTCAGTTTCCTAAATGCATCTCTAAATATGCCAGTCAGAAAGGAGATCCACTTACCAGACGAAGTCCTAGAAGATCTTCAGTGGTGGTTTCACAACTGCCACCAAACATCTGCAATCCATCTGCCATCACCAACTCACTTTGTGACCACAGACGCCTCCGATCTGGCTTGGGGAGCTCAGGTGGACGGTTACGCAGTGTCAGGTGTGTGGACTGCTCAAGAACAACATCTACATTGCAACCTAAAAGAGATGCTGGCAATCTTAAAAGTGCTCGAAACCCACGGTCCTCTACTGTGCAAGTCCACTGCTCTGTTCCAGTGCGACAATCGAACAGTTGTGGCCCACTTTCGAAACGAGGGCGGCACGAGATCGCCACCTCTGATGGAAGTAACGTACAGAGTGTTCCGCTTACTAGATTGTCATCAAATAAATCTGACAGTCAATTATATACCCGGCATTTACAACGGACATGCGGATCACCTCTCCAGGCACAAGCTAGTGCCAGAATGGCATCTTCTGCCCGCTTGCACGGAGAAGGTATTTCACAAGTTTAGCACTCCGGTAGTAGATCTATTTGCGTCCAGTCGAGCAAACGTGGTAGCCAACTATGTGTCTCTGGATTTAACAGATACCCAAGCGTTATTCCACAATGCCTTTTCCCGGCAGTGGAACTACCACCTTGCGTGGGTATTCCCACCACCGTACCTGATACCCAAGGTGCTGGCCCACCTCAACTCGGCGACCGGGCTGTACCTTTTAATTGTCCCCCGGTGGAGTCGGGTATTCTGGCGGGCCGATCTCAAAGCTCGAGCAGTAACAGCTCCGTGGTCGATCACCAATCTCAGGGAGAATCTAATAGACACCACGACCGGTCTGCCACCCCCCAAGGTTCAAGAGATGGCGCTCGAAGTCTGGAAGTGTGGGGGTGGTCGAAGAGCTTGACGGGTTGGAATGAAGATCAAATACAGTTACTTAAATCCTCGTGGCGTACTTCGACTCTTAAAACCTATAAGGTCGCGTGGGATCGATGGGTATCTTGGTCTAAAAAATATAATTTGGATCCTTTTAACCCAACAGGGCCCATCGTTGCTAGATATCTAGCGGACCTACATTTAGTCGACAAGTTTTCTTATCACACTATTTTGCTTCACAAATCGGTAGTGGCTACTCTATGCAATGCCGAAGATGCTGGACGAATAAGTTCGCATACATTAGTAAAACACGTACTAAAGTCTATTGCTTTAAAGAAGCCTGTCGCCCATAAGCCTCCCGTATGGAATATAGATGCCCTGACCTCCTTTTTAAGTTCAAACACTGTAGATGAAAATAACCCTTTTGCCACTTCTCGACATATAGCAACACTCCTCCTCCTGTGCTCAGGCAGACGAGTCCACGATCTGACATTGCTGCTAGTGGACTCGGAGCATTGCATCGATGATGGCTGTAACATTATTTTAAAGCCAGTATTTGGCTCTAAAACCGATAGTGACACTCATAGGCAATCGGGATGGAAGTTGCTGCCTAATACGAGTAATAAAAATCTGGATCCTGTGTTTTGGGTCAGAAAATTAATTGATCTTCTTAAAGATAAAAGAGATTCGGGTAATTGTCCAAACTTATTTATAAATATCAGAGGACAAGCAAAGGCGGCCTCTCGCACTGTGATTGCGGGATGGGTTAAAACTGTACTAACAGAGGCTGGTATACCCGCTACACCTGGAAGTCTACGATCAGCAGTATCTTCAAAAAATTGGTCTGATAACTTACCTCTGGATGAAATTTTGTCCAGAGGAAATTGGAAGTCCAAAGAGACTTTTACACGCTTCTACAGACGAGAGATACTGCCAGCCTCTGCTAGCAACAGCATTACTAGAATGTTCAACCCAGCTGATTAAATTTTTATTTTCTGTATTAATCTTCTGGAACACAGATTATACTAATATTGTTACTGTTGTTATTACGAATTGTTACTGATTGGTTTTTATTGTATAAATTTATTTCTTGCACACTCCAAAGCTGTTTAATTTAATATTATATTATCTTCCAAATAATGAATATCTATCGCTTAATTCATAGGTATAGATTATTTTCCTGAAGTCAATCAAACCTACTTCACATTGGCGTCCCCACCACCAGGCGATAACAAACACGTCTCAAACAGTAAGCTTCAAATAACGGTCATGGATTTAATAGAAGCGTTTTTCCTGAAATAAAACGCATATTAAATACTTACCTTATTTGAAGCTTACAATTAATTTCTGCCTGGTATTTTTGACTCAATGATTCGTGAACGCCTCGAGCCTCCCAACTGCGCTCGGGCCTGCCTGGTGGGGAGTGTGCGAGCGAGATAGATATATAGGAGTGAAGAAGAAGGACATAGATAACCGGAAAACAGATAGGGCCTGTCTCAAACAGTAAGCTTCAAATAAGGTAAGTATTTAATATGCGTTTTATTTCAGGAAAAACGCTTCTATTATTTATTTATTTAAACTTCATGTATAAGAGTGGTACATAGGCGGATTTTTCTTCTTAAATAAAAGTAAGCGCATAAGTTACTCCTTATGACATCAGCTATCTGCCAGTAAAAATTTTCGGAAATTAGCCAGAACAAACGTCTGTTTGTTTCCGGCTAATTTCCGAAAATTTAAAAAAACAAAAAAAAAAATTAAATAAATAAAAAATCAAATCAAATTATTTTTTTTTCTGTCTAGACAAAAATTTAATTTAAAAAAAATGTGTTCCTGTTATAAGTAGGTACCGTATATACATTCATAGGAAATTAGTAAAAAGCTGTTAATTTGAAATTACAAACAGACACTTCAATTTATTAACTTCAAGTTTTGGATCAGGCATTTTTGTACAAGTTGAAATTTTCGACTCATTTTGAAGTTCAATGTAATTTTGAAAGGAGATCGGGCGGAAGCGGTCCAAGTAGCGTCGGTGAACGAGACCTATATTTTCTTGAAGCTGATGTCAAGAGCATTTTTCGTCAAAAAAATTCCTCTATGGAGAAAAAAGTTATTGATCATTTAAAATGAACTATGTAATCAACGATGGCATTAATTACAAACAGCGTCAATGATTAAGACATACATCATTTTAAAGCTCGTTAGAAGGGTTATTCTTTGTTAAGAACATAAGCAAATCGGCGCCGGGAGAAAAAAGTCAAACACCATAATGTACAATTAGTGACAACAAAATCTTCTAATTCAAGAGGTATAAGGAGCGTTATTGATTCAGACATACATCATTTTAAAGCTTCTTAAAAGAGGGTATTTCTTTGTTAAGAACATAAGCAAATTGGCGCTGGGAGAAAAAAGTTATAGACCATAATGTATAATACAGGTAACAAAATCTTCTAATTCAACAGATACAAAGAGTGTCGGTGATTCAGACATACATCGTTTTAAAGCTTGTTAGAAGAGGGTATTTCTTTGTTAAGAACATAAGCAAATCGGCGCCGGGAGAAAAAGATAAACGCCATAACGTACAATTACAGACAACAAAATCTTCTAATTCAAGAGATATAAGGATCGTCGGTGATTATTACTGTACGTGCCTTACGGTTAAACGAACCATAGGCTGTTGCGCACATAATAATGTCTTTATTATGGTTTTTGGGCTGGGCACGTCATCAAGAAGAAATAGTGCTATCCTGCGCATTTCCTCGACTCTATTGCAAATAGTCGAATCATTTGTTCAAGGCCCCTTAGGTTGTGCGGACAACTGTCCTGTAAGATTACTCTCAAGCAGCTCTAAGGTGGTTGCTGTATTAAGGATTATTATGGTCGTGCAGGTTACGCTTATGTTTATCAGTGATGAAGGATGGATACATACTGCCTACCTACCTACCTTGTATTGCTTTGCTTTTTTAATAAATGAAGAATTCAAATTAATAAAAGTATATAAACTCTTTTTTTAAGGATTTCCATGAGCTTTGGTAATTGAAAAGCATCAAACACAACAAGTGTTTTGTGTATCCCAGAATCAACAAAGCTTCTTGGACCAGAGTCTATAGAAGCTTGCCCGATCTCCTTATTTAGACTTTAAAAAATCGTCTGACGACCCACTCGCAAACGTTGCTAAATATTGAAGATCACCCGGGCTGGTGTAATTATTTAGCCAAGACCCCATTCATAAATCCTCAAATATGTACCTATGTGATCACGAGAAGACAAACAAATAAACAGCATAACATAACATCACGCCTGTAATCCCTGAAGGGTTAGGCAGAGGTGTACGATGTAGTAGGTACATTTCGCTAGTGATGTTTAAGACCTAAGTAATAGAGGCAAGCCTATTGCCTAACAAATTAATCACAGTTGAACGTTACCTGGACTATAAAGGTAGGTACTTAGATTCTTAACAATATTTTCAAAATTAAACACTAATTAGTCTCCCCTGATAAACTTAAACCTTGGTTAATATTGGTACAGCCCCGTCTTGTAATAATTCATAATTATTGCTAGTGATTTATTATTTTCCTCCCATTCATTATGAGATACAGCCTCCTTAATTATTTACACGCTTACAGTTGTCGTATTGTGATTATTTGTGATGATGTGATAATTCAGGGTCTTTTATTTGTAGTTTGTCTAGAGCAGGGGTGTCAAACTTAATTTTACGGAAGATTTAGAAGTTTAGAATGTTTGCAACCGTAACGGTCCAATAGAAAAACTAAGGTGGTCATTACGGCCCCCGAAAGAACGTTCATATCAATTTTTTTATATGTTGGACTGTAAGGATAGAGTTTGGAAGTATGTCATCTTTTTATACCCATTTTTATCTTTTTTTTGAGTTACTTCTCTTTGCTGTAGGACGTGGGTTAATTTTGTATGGACCGCTCCTTATTCAAAATAAAAAAAAACAGGCTTCGTCGAACTGGACTGTAATGATGCGGTCTGCATTAGATAGGTGATGTGGGGCGGGAATAACTGTCATAGAGACATTTTTTAAACAATGTTCGCACAATTTTTATTGATGTCCTATGCGGGCCGATAGGTGGCCCGGAGTCCGTATGTTGGACGGGCCTGGTCTAGAGGTTGCTAGCGTGACCCCTAATCATGAGGCCCTGAAATCGATTCCCAGGTTGGGCGAAGTGTTATTGGGGTTTTCCATCAGGTATTAATCAGTAGAATCGATCGATGGTTGATGGAAATAGACTCGCCCCCTATGGCACTGGGCTGATGACTTCTTCAGTTATGGTTAACTGGAGAAGTGTCTGTATTATATAAGGTACCTCTGCATAACCCTTCGAAGATATCAGGTGTGATGTTATTTTTAATCAAATGGAAATGGTCCTGCCAGGGCTGCGGGACTGTTCGAAAGAGACACCGTGGCCCTGGAACACAAAGGGCAAAGAAGGAACATGGATGGGTTTTAGTCAATTCAAGTCAGACACTCTCTTCCGCTCCGCCCAGAGTGGGGGAGGGGGGGTCATTTGATGATTTCCCAACAGAAAAAACAAAAAAAGAAAAGAAAAGAATGAAAATGGTATTTATTGACCACTCGTACGTTCGGCGACCGTTCAAGCTATACGAGTATAAAACCAGTTTATGCGAATATCCCATTGTAAGGGAAATCTACACAAAGCGAGGCCATGTTGTACTGATAATTTATAACTTTATGGCCGTGTTTTTTTATGGCCGTGTTAACAACAAATAAAAAACTAACTGTCTTGTTTTTTGCAAAGTTAAATTAGTAAAAGTTAGAGACGGGATCATGTCTTTGTCAAAACAAGTGCTTAGTATTGTTTATAACTCTCAGTCTCAAAGCCGTGGATCCCTAGATGGACAAGATTGTTTGACAAGCATTTACGTGCTTGATAAACATGATAGATGAGGCTTGACGCAACGCCAAGCATGCTTGTCAAGCATCCGCCATCTTTTTCATTTTAGTCGCCACAGAGTGATCCCGAAAATATGTTGCTCGACAAGCATGCATCTAAACGGCCAAGAATGCTTGAAGCATTGAAAAAAATTTAAATTATCAAGAATTATTAAGTACACACGGCGACACATCCAGCTATACACCGCCAGTATAATGTAACCTCGCTTCGTATGAGCTTCCCGTACAATAAGAGATCAGCTTAATTTGGTTATGCATAGCTTGATTAGTCGTCGTGTGTACGTAAATGGTCAAAATTGCTTAACAAGCAAGGAAAAAATGATCTGCTTGTGAAGTACCGACCGTCTTGGCCTCCCTAGACGGTCAAAATGGCTTATAAAGTTTTAAATAAGTCGCAGGCCTGATGATAGACCTATGCGGGCCGATAGGTGGTCCGGGGCCGTATGTTCGACGGGCCTGGTCTAGAGGTTGCCAGCGTGACTGCTAAGCATGAGGTCCTGGAATCGATTCCCAGGTTGGGCGAAGTGTTATTTAGGTTTTCCATCACGAATTAATCAGTAGAATCGATCAAAGGTTGATGGCTATAGGCTCACTCCCCTTTAACATGGGACTTATAAAAATTTTGACCGTCTAGGGTCCCCTTTACCATACACAGAGAAACAATTCTCCAAGCGAGATAAACAGTATGATAATGATTTGTTTGTGCCGTACTGTTTCTAAAAACAGAGTGAATAATATCTACGCGGTACAAATTACGAATATTCGGGAGATAAGATGTTACACGTGTACAGAAAAGATTCATTGTATGTGTTTATTTGCTTATAGGGGTTGATATCAAAATACTTCTGTTAAAATTACTCCTTTGTCCGTATATTTGATTGTTGTTTTGTACGGAGCTGACGAATATTTTAGCTATTTTCAAACTAATATTTCTTCCTACAATGGTTAAGAAAAAATCTAAATGAGAAGAATTCATCTGTCTGCCTTTTCCCAACTATGTTGGGGTCGGCTTCCAGTCTAACCGGATGTAGCTGAATATTATTTTCCATGGAGCGACTGCTTAACTGACCTCCACAACCCAGTTAGTACTGGGTAATACGATGGGCCTTGGCAAGAATGGTTGTCAGACTTTCGGGCCACTACCTGTAACGACTGTCAAAGATCTACAAATGACAGCCGGTACAAACGGCTTAACGTGCTTTCCGAGGCACGGAGGAAACTCGGCTTAACGATCGACCCGAGCGGCTGTAATTATTTAGCCACGAGCTCCTTGAAATGAGAAGAAATATTGTAAATAAAATAAATGCGAGTTATTCTCGACGCCCATGATTCAGGGATAATGACGGAAGGTCTACCACCGATTGATAGGAGTTTATATCAACATAACTATATTTAGCAAAAAAACTGACAAGAAACTCCATAGCTAATCATAATCATAATCTTAATCATCATTTATTGCATTCATGTAGTTTACAAGTTGTTACAATTTTATAGGTTTCATACGTGAACCCTGCCAGGGCACGGCAATAGAAATAAATAGTTTAAAGTGCATTAAAAGAGAGAGAGAGAGAGAGAGTATAGAGTTTCTTGTCAGTTTTTCACCATATGAACCGTAGGAACCGTTAAAATTCAAAATTACCGTAGGTTTACGTTAAATATACACGGTGACTTTTTAGTCGTCTTACAACGGTGGTCTACTCAATGTACCCGACATAAAATAGCTCTAGGCGTGATTTTTGTTTTTTTCGTACCATAATAGGTACAAAGAAAACTAAATAATAAATTAGAATAAAATTATGTAACATCCTGTTAATGATGTTTACGTGTCAAACGGGAGAACATTCCTACCCAGCGCTCGAGTTCAGTAGATCATCGCTCGCTACAGGGTGTTTTAACTACGCCATGCCTCATATTACTGAATAATATTTTTAATAAAATAAATAATAATCATCATCATCATCATCATCTGCCTAGCCTTTTCCCAACTATATTGGGGTCGGCTTCCAGTCTAACCGGATGCAGCTGAATACCAGTATTTTACATGGAGCGACTGCCTATCTGACCTCCACAACCCAGTTAGTACTAGGTAATACGATACCCCTTGGTAAGACTGGTTGTCAGGTTTTTTGGGCCACTGACTGCCTAACGACGGTCAAAGATCTACAAATGACAGCCGGGACCAACGGCTTAACCTGCTTTCCGAGGCACGGAGGAAACTCGGTATGTAATGGGCGGTCACCCATCCACAGACCAACCTAGGCAAGCACGGCTTAACCTAATGATCGACCCGAGCGGCTGTTATTATTTAGCCACGAGCTCCTCAATAAAATAAATAATAATATTTTTAATAAGATAAATAATAATATTTTTAAATTATTAAAGTCTCAAAAATACCTTTTTTTATATTAATAATTAGTACTCATTGGATACATGAAGTGGGCTGCCGTTGTAAGACGACTAAAAAGTCACGGTGTATTTATTTATTTTTCTTAGCCTACATTGTGTCCCACTGTTGGGCAAGGTTAATTAATTTAAATAAAATTATTTAAACATAATTAACTTGACTGCTTCGTTGGTGCTGTTCGTGGTTGGGGTCCCGACTTACGAGCACTAAGTCGTGGGTTCGAACCCAGGCAGGCGCATTACTTTGTGTAATTTATTTCATCACCACTGCTCTCAAAACGGTGAAGGAAAACATCGTGAGGAAACCGGCATGTCCTTGAACCTAAAATTCGAAGTCATGTGACATCTACCAACCCGCACTGGGCCCGCGTGGTGGATTATTGCCCATTCCCTCTCATAGGGAGGAGGCTTGTGTCCCAGCAGTGGGAACATTATAGGCTGCTGCTATGCTATGCTATGCTTCGTTGTTGTGGTGGTCGCAAGCGCGACTGCTGAACATGAAGTCCGGGGTTTCTCAGTACCTAGCAGCCACGGAGTCTGGATTCGTGCCCGCTTGATGGCAATAAACTCGTACCATATTACATGCGCCTTAAAAACCTAACTGGCGATATGTGGGCGTACTGTTAGGTACATCTCTGCCTAACCCTTCTTGGATAACAAACGTGATATTATGTTGAATTTAAATAAACACCAATACATTGAAAGAAGTCGTTTTTTGGGAGATCATATCCAAAACGATTGCACAATTATTATTCACAAGCACTCACGCGTCCACAGTCGTAATCAAAAACAAAATAAATGCAGCCATTTTAAAAATGCTAGTACAAATGCAATCAAAAGCCACCGACATTCTACCAACCCGCAAAATATGGCAGGAAAGCGAAAAACAAGGACTTTCAGCTTCGGTTTTGAATTGAAATAGCCCAACACACACACAAACAAAAGCACACACACAAAAAGCACACATACAAAAGGATTTAGTAGAATTGCAGTTTTGAGCGCGCCACGGCTTTGCAGTATTTTTCCACCTGCTGCGTGATTTCTTTTCGGCTCGTTGCTTTGTTAGAATATTTTTGGGTTTACAGCGCCAATTTTAAATGTGAAATCTGGGAATCAATTGTGGATTTTGCCTAAATTTTTAAGAAAGAGTGAGGAAACCATACATAACATCACACCTGTAATTCCCGAAGACTTAAGAGCGTTTACGACTGACGGCATTTCATACAATCTTTCACGTACTTTTTTTTCGAAATGACTGAACCGATTTTAATGAAACTTTATATGCATAAGCAAAATACGTAGGTCTAAAAAGTTAACAAAGAACATTTTCAAGAAATAGTGTTACAGCTAAATTAGACCAATTTTAGATTTTCGATAGAAACAGAAATTTCCAATTATCTTTTTTTTAAAAAGACATTTCGAAAGTTCTCTGTCAACTTTTTAGACTTATATATTCTACTTATGCGTATGAAGTTTCATTAAAATCGGTTCAGTCATTTCGAAAAAAAGGACTTGAAATTTTGTATGAAATGCCGTAAGTCTTTAACGCTCTTAAGGAGAGCTGTACCTTATGGTAGACCAACATTTCGCCAATTATGTTTACGTCCCATATAAGAGGGGGCGAGCCTATAGCCGTCAACTGGGCAAAAATCCAGACTCCGTGGCCGCTACTGACAAATTCTTGATGAAAAAACAAAGACACTTTGCCCGACCTGGAAATCGAACCCAGAAGAAGTACAGCGCGTGTCCCAGGCTCAGAAGTATAGCTTGCGATCAATAAACCAACGAGGCAGTTCCCATGCACATGGTGCTTTATTGCTAGTTGGATAACTTAACTAGTAGTAGAAAATAGGGTTTGTTTCATTTTTAGGGTTCCGTTCCTCAGTCGGCAAAAATGGAACCCTTACAGGATCACTGTGTTGTCCGTCTGTCAAGACCCTTTTTCTCAGGAACGCGTAGAGGTCTCAAGCTGAAATTAATATCAAATACTCAGGTCTGCTGCCCCAGCCAGCTGGAGCAGTGAAAAAAACAAACTTGTAAGTCAACGCGATCAAAAGATATGACCGTTTATGTCGCATATTTTGCGATTTTACAAGGCAATCAAAATCTTTAGGGTACTTCCCGTGGACCTAGAATCATAAAAGCAATTTTTTACAGCACATGTAAAGTTAAAAATCTGGGGGTGCGTTGTCAGAATTCCTCCTCGTGTGCTTGATGGCTGCCGGTCCCTCTCGATACGTCTGGAGGGAATAGCAGCTGCTGGGCCGGTGCACCCTGGGCGTGGGCAGTATCCTTCCCCGAGGAATGGGAAGAGATTCTTATTCCTCGGGGAATGTTACTGTCCATGGCTAATATTCTGACATGGGAGGGGTCCATCTTGGACTTAGGGGGCGTTGCTCCGTGTGACCCTCTGAAAAGCAGAGGGCATAGCGGAGGAGCTAGGGCGGGCTCGGTGTGCACTGACCCTGCCTCCGAGCAGACAGTGAAGGATGCAGTCCTTCACTGTCCCCGTCGATATCGTAATCCCACCGTCGAAGTGTCGTGGAACACGTCTCGCGGCTTCGATTGGGACCGAGGGTCTTGGCTTAACCGCCCGGACCACGAGGTAGAAAACCTCTATAAAAAGTTACCCCGAATCTCAAGCGGCGGCGCACCGCGAGGAGATGTATGGCTGACGGGTTCCTTTGGAAAATCAGTCGCTAGTGCGAACCACTGCCGGGCCTGGCTATGGCTTATCTGGGTACAGGGGGCACTGCCCAGATGGACTTTTTATTTCCCCCATACTCGTGGGAACAAAATGAAAAATATTTTAACCCAAAAAACAGCCGATAACGGCGAAGGAAGGGAGGAGAGGGATGCGGGGTCGGAGTCCGGCGCCGCATCCAGCGATGTGAGCGCGGGAGGCTCAGAGAGCTCCCGGCGCGGGAGGCCCGGGGCTGCTGCGGGGAACAGGGAGTTCCTTCGCAAGCGGTCCAGGCCGGTAGGCGACCGAGAGTCGTCATCAGAGGGGGAGCTGGCTTCGGCTCGCAAGATCCCCACCAGCAAGCGTGGCGGGATCCGCGGCAAGGGGAGAGGCCTCTCTGCCACCGAGAGGTCGGCACGGCTTGCCGCGGAGGCGCGCCACCCGGGGGTGGCTGCTGGTCACGGGGTGGCCCGTTCGGGCTCCTCTGGTGGCGAGGCGGGCGCAGACGGCGGCTCCGAAGCGGAGCGTAAGGCCGGGCTTGCAAAGGAGGTGGAGGCGGCGCTGAGGGCTGTCTCCTACAAGCAAAAGCCCTCCACCAGGCAAAGGGCTATACCCTCAGCGGTTGCCTCTATCATGGCGGCAGCGGAGGCCAGATATGCGGCGCCCCCGCCAGACGGCATGGTCAAACTGCGGGCGGAGGTCGCTCGACTGACGGCCGCCACGGAGCTTCTCCAAGAGGAGAACAGGAGGCTCCCAGCAGACTTGGCCAGTCTGCGTGAGTCCGGCTCTCGCGAGGCGCCCCAAAATGGCCAGCAGCGACCAAGCCAGGCCGTGCCGGTGGAGAACCAGGTCCTGAACCTGGTTCGGCAGGAGCTGGCTGCCTTTCAGGCGCGGTTCTCCGTCCTGGAGGGCATTGTTCTGCGCCCCCCCTTGGCGGCAAACAAGGCGCCCTCGGGCCCGAGGGCAGCCACATATGCGGCTGCAGCGGCTTCCGCACCGGGGCCGTCCGGCCAGCCCTCCGGCCAGCCCTCCGGCAGGGTTACGTCGGCTCCCGGAAGGCTGGCTCCGGCTAAATCGGCCCCGGTTGGGGGAGTGGCGGCCCTGAGGCAGGGCAAGGCGGCGGTCCACAAGAAGGGCAAGGCGGCGAATGTGCCAGCGCTAGCCGCGAGGCAGCCGCCACCGCCGCCCCCCCCGCCCCCTAAGCTATCCGTGGCCGAGACTGGGTGGCAGGTGGCCGGAGAGAGAGCGAGGGAGCGAAGGGCGGCCAAAAAGGCCAGGAAGCGGGAGCGGAAGCGCCAAGGAAAGAAGCGGAATGGCGCTGCTAGGCTCAGCGCCCCGAAGACCGCAGCTGTAGTGATAACACTACAGCCGGAGGCGGAAAAGAGGGGCGTGACCTATCGCGACGTGCTCGCTAAGGCGAAGACGATGGTGGATCTCGGGGAGCTCGGGATCGCCGGGATCCTCCGGCTTAGAGTCACCGCAACAGGGGCTCGAGTGCTGGAGATCCCCGGCGAAACCCGTGGCTCGTCCGCTGACGCTTTGGCTGAAAAGCTTAGAGCGTCCCTAAATGCGGACGAGGCCCGAGTGTCCAGGCCCGTCAAATGCGCAGACCTGCGCATTCTGGGTCTGGACGACTCGGTGACCGAGGAGGAGGTGGTGGCCGCCGTCACCAGGACCGGTGGGTGCCCTGCCGAGCAGGTCAAGGCAGGCACCTTACGTCCGGACCTGTCTGGCATGCGAACCGTAAAGGTAAGCTGCCCTGTGATGGCGGCGAAAGTCATTGTGGAGGGCCGAAGGCTCTTGGTGGGCTGGGTTTCAGCGCAGGTGAAGCTGCTGGAACCCAGACCTCTGAGGTGCTTCCGCTGCCATGTGGGGCACCACGTGTCGGTCCGGTGCACCTCGGAGGTGGACCGCAGCGGCCTGTGCTTCCGCTGCGGCCAGCCTGGTCACATGGCCGCGGCTTGCTCCGCCGCGCTGCGCTGCGCCGCATGTGCGGCAGCTGGCAAGCCGGCCGATCACCGGGCAGGGAGCAAGTCCTGCGGTACTCCCGCCAAGGCCAGGGGTAAGGGAAGGCCCTCCGCCACCACCGCCAAAACCCCCACCGTCGCCAACACCGCAGCCGCCGCCACTGTCGCCGCCACTGTCGCCGCCGCTGCCGCTACTGCTGCAACTTCCGCAGCGGGGCCCTCGCAGGGGGCCCGGGAGGGGGCTGAAATGGAGTGCCAGTAACGGCCCCATTACGCCTTCTCCAAGCGAACATCAACCACTGCGCCTGCGCTCAGGATCTGTTGCTCCAGAGCATGGCGCAGTGGTCGATTAACATCGCCGTGGTCGCTGAGCCGTACTTTGTCCCGCCCAGGGATGACTGGGTGGAGGACCTTAGCGGCTCAGTGACCTTAATTGCGTCGGTCGCCGCCGGTACCCCGACCCTTGAGAGTGTCAGGAAGGGTCAGGGGTGCGTAACAGCACGGTTCGGGGAGATCGTTGTAGTGGGAGTCTACTTCTCCCCGAGCCGAAATCTCGCCGAGTTCCACAACTCCCTCACGGAGTTGAGTGTCGTCATCGGAAGCCATTCCCTCCCCGTGCTTGTGCTCGGGGACTTCAATGCCAAGAACTTGGCTTGGGGTTCTCGTTACACGGACGTGCGGGGTAGAATGGTGGAGGACTGGGCTCTGGAGACAGGCCTGGTCGTCCTAAATCGGGGTTCTGTCCCCACGTGCGTGCGGATGCGGGGCGAGTCGGTAGTGGACATCTCGTTCGCCAGCCCCGCTCTGTCGCCGCGTGTCGTTGACTGGCGCGTCATGGAGGGGGTGGAGACCTATTCCGACCACCGGTACATCCGGTTCGACGTCTCCACCCAGTCCTCAAGCGTGCCGGTCCTACAGGCCCCGAGTGGTCCGCGATGGGCGCTGAAGCAGCTGGACCGGGAGCTCCTCCTGGAAGCCTCGATCGTGCAGGCCTGGGTGTCATCACCAGTCAGGCCTGCTGACATCAACAACGAGGCGGGTTGGTTCCAGGAGGCCATGTCCGAGATCTGCGACGTGGCAATGCCCCGAGTTCGGCCAGGAAGCGCCTGGCGTCAGGTGTACTGGTGGTCGCGAGAGCTGACGTCTCTGCGCAAGGCGTGCGTTGCCGCGCGGCGCCTGTACGCCAGGCATCGCAGGCTCCGCATCCGCCCTCCGGATGCGGCAGCCATTGAGGCGGAGCTGTACGAGGGGTACAGAGCGGCGAAGACCGCCCTCCAAGAGGCTGTCCGGCGGGCCAAGAACTTGGCCCGCGAGGAGGTGCTGGAGTCTCTGAACGGAGATCCGTGGGGGCGCCCTTACAAGATGGTGCGGGACAAACTCCGCACCCGGGCCCCCCCGCTAACGCAGAGTCTCCGGCCTGAGCTCGTGGAGGACGTGGTGAGCGCTCTGTTCCCTTCGCGAGGGGAGCATCCTCCCCCGCCTATAGCTCCGCCGCCGCGTGCGGTGCCGGAAGCGGACCACACCGATGACGATGACGACGTTCCGGAGGTGACTGGGGTAGACCTGAGAGTGGCGGTACGCAGGCTGAAAACCAGAAACGCCGCCCCGGGACCCGATGGCTTGCCTGGCAAAGCCTGGGTCCTGGCCTCTGAGGCTCTCGGGCCCCGACTGGAAGGGCTCCTAAGCGCATGCTTGGAGAGAGGCCAGTTTCCGCTTCGTTGGAAGACGGGGAAGCTGGTCCTCATCCGGAAACCAGGGCGCCCTGCGGACTCTCCGTCCGCATACCGGCCCATCGTGTTGCTCGACGAGGTGGGCAAGCTCTTCGAAAGAGTCATTGCCAACCGCCTCGCCGGGCACCTTGCGGGGATGGGGCCGGATCTTGCGGAACACCAGTTTGGTTTCCGCAAGGGGCGCTCCACGGTGGACGCCATCATGCGCGTGAGAGCCCTCACGACGGGGGACGCGGTGTCCCGGGGTGGGGTCGTCTTGGCGGTGTCTCTTGACATCGCCAACGCCTTCAACTCCATGCCCTGGAGCTGCATTAGGGAGGCACTCCGGTATCACCGGGTGCCAACCTACCTTCGTCGTGTATTCGGGGACTACTTGACGGATAGGGCCGTCATCTACCCCGGTCGGAGCGGAGAATGGAACCGGCGAGAGATGTCGTGCGGTGTTCCACAGGGATCGGTTCTGGGACCGTCCCTGTGGAACATCGGTTACGACTGGGTGCTGCGCGCCGACCTCCCTACCGGCGTCAGCGTAGTTTGCTACGCTGACGACACGCTGGTACTGGCACAAGGGAGGTCGCACGAGGCGGCTGCCGAAAACATGACACGCGGGGTTGCGATAGTCGTAGAGAGGATCCGGCAATTGGGTCTCGAGGTGGCATTGCACAAGTCCGAGGCCATGTGTTTTCATGGGCCTCGGAATGCGCCACCGTCGGGATCCCTACTGACGGCAGGAGGGGTTTCCATCGGCGTCGGGTCGACGTTGAAGTACCTAGGACTCGTCCTCGACAGCCGGTGGAACTTCGTGGAGCACTTCCGACGTTTGGCTCCCAAACTGGAACGGACAGGGGCTGCCTTCAAGCGGCTCTTGCCCAACCTGAGGGGTCCAAACGCCTCCTGCCGGAGGCTATACGCGGGGGTCGTGCGGTCCATGGCCCTTTACGGGGCCCCGGTGTGGGCGCGTTCTTTGAGGCGGCAAGCCGTCCGGCCGTCTTATGACGACAGGCCGTGTCGACGGCGCGTTCGTGTTCCACGCGCGCCTCAAAGAGATGTCAGCAACCGAGTAGGGGTCCGCATGGGCCGATGCCTGCCAGAGCTGCGGGACTGTTCGAAAGAGACACCGTGGCCCTGGAACACAAAGGGCAAAGAAGGAGCATGGATGGGTTTTAGTCAGTACAAGTCTGACACTCCCTTCCGCTCCGCCCAGAGTGGGCCCCCCCACTCTTGATCTTGATGTCATTTGATGATTTCCCATCCAAAAAAAAAAAAAAAAAAAAGTTAAAAATCTGAAACCCGTAAATATGTAGTTTAATAACAAAATACCTACAAGTTTATACCGAACCCTCGGTGCGCGGCCAACTCGCACTTTGCTAGTTTTTAATTAATCTCGTGGATGAAGCGTATTTAGATACGGTAAAATATCCCTTACCAGATGAAAATTTTAGATATCGCGACTCGTCTCAGATGAAACTTTAATATCTTAATGAACGTAAATTCTAGACATCCTACTGATTTTAATGACCTAAATCTGAGATAAACCATGTACCCAACCTTCCAAGTTATCAGTTTACAGATGGATGGCTCTCTTGTAACTACATTATAGAATAGAATAGCATACGTGGGGTGTAATCTGTTTATTGGATACGACATTTGTTTTGTCTGCCGAAGGCAGAATATGGTAGTTACACGTGCGGGTTTGAGGATATTATTATAAAAGAAGACATTTTTTTTCTCACAATTTTCACAATAGTGCTTAATTTTTATGATTGTAGAAATTGTAATAGTTTATTATTTTAACGAAAAATAAAACATGGAGGATACTCCGTGTGAAATAAAGAAAGTAATATTTACGCCTGTAATCCCCGAGGGTTTGAGCAGAGGTGTAATACTTAATACTACACCCAAATTTCGCCAGTCATGTTTAAGTCCCATGTTATTCCGATCCGAGCACATATCCGGACTCCGTTGCTGCTCCTGAGAAATTCGTGGTGGAAAAACCCAATAACACTTTGTCCGACCCGGAAATCGAACCCAGGACCTCATGCTCAGCAGTCGCGCTTGCGACGACCAATATACGAGAAAGTCACAAATTTCACAATCTTTCTTAATTTTTATGATTGTAGAGTTGTACCTAAATTATATCTTATCGATAAATAAAACTTAGAGGATACTCCGTGTCAAATAGAGGAAGGAAACACCTATATAAAAACAGTTTCAGTGGCTTATCTTATATTGTATACTTATTATCACTTGTTTCGGTGAAGAAAAATGTGAGGAAACCAGCATGCCTGAGAGATATTTCTTGACGGCATGAAAAGCCAAGTCAGAGGCCCATGGGTGGCATAAAAACTCTGGCACCATGTTAGGCACTAGTCATCAGTAGGGGTCCGCATGGGCCGATGCCTGCCAGGGCTGCGGGACTGTTCGAAAGAGATACCGTGGCCCTGGAACACAAAGGGCAAAGAAGGAACATGGATGGGTTTTAGTCAGTACAAGTCTGACACTCCCTTTCGATCCGCCCAGAGTGGGGGGGGGGGGGCTTAGTACATGTCTTTAATGTGATTTTATTATTTGTCTGAGAATATTGACTGTGCCATTTTTCAAAGGGAATCCGGTAGGAATCGAGTTGTATGGAACCTTCGCCACTGCTAGCCATACGTTAAAGAAAAAGAAATAGTTTATCTTAACTTTTAATTATCCCATTAGCCATATCGTTGCAAGTATCCACAATGTTTTGTACGCATGTGCGAGTTTACCACAAATTATTTGTATACTATTTTATGTTTAGTTTAATGTACAGAATGTGTAGATGAAAGCTATGTAATGAGTTTTGACACCCTGTATAGAGGCAGCTGGCCTATTGATTAGAAAGAGGATTGCACTTTAAAAAAAAAACAAAAAAAAAAAAAAAAAACAAAAAAAAAATCACCATCTGCCTAGTCTTTTCCAAACTATGTACGGATCAGCTTCCAATCTAACCTGATGCAGCTAAGTACCAGTATTTTACATGGAGCGACTGCCTATCTGACCTCCTCCATAACCCAGGTACTAAGTAATACGATACCCTTTGGTAAGACTAGTTGTCAGACTTTCGGTCCACTGACTACCAGTAACGACTGTCAAAGATCTACAAATGCAGCCGGGACAAACTTAACGTGCTTTCCGAGGCACGGAGGAAACTCGGTATATAATGGGGGTCACCTATCCACGTTACCAACCTAAGTAACCACTGCTTAACCTAAAGATCGACCTGAGCCGAAAGTTATTATTTAGCCACGAACTCCTCTTACATGTGGCACTTTAGAATGAATGAATGTTAGCTTGATTAAATAATTATTTACTATTGTTGGAATTATCATCTGCTTAACCATCATCATCTGCCATCATCTGCCTAGCCTTTTCCCAACTACATTGGGGTCGGCTTCCAGTCTAACCGGATGCAGCTGAATACCAGTATTTTACATGGAGCGACTGCCTATCTGACCTCCACAACCCAGTTAGTACTGGGTAATACGATACCCCTTGGTAAGACTGGTTGTCAGACTTTTTTAGCCACTGACTGCCTAACGACTGTCAAAGATCTACAAATGACAGCCGGGACCAACGGCTTAACGTGCTTTCCGAGGCACGGAGGAAACTCGGTATGTAATTTGCGGTCACCCATCCACAGACCAACCTAGGCAAGCACGGCTTAACCTAAACATCGACCCGAGCGGCTGTTATTATTTAGCCACGAGCTCCTCTATCATCTGCCTAATCATTTGCCAAATATGTTGGGGTCGGCTTCCAATCCAACCGGTTGCTGCTGAAACAATATTTCGGAATAAAAAACCAAAAGGCAACTAACCTGAAAAAACCTAACTCAAAGACAATTTTGCCAGCTCTTCACTTAAGTAAACCCAAAACTGCTTTAAGCGTTCATCACACTTATTTAATCCATCTAAGCTTATTATACTTCAATTATATTTATCCAAAAACAAAATCTAATTCCATGGGATAAACGAACCCAGGGTGAACGACATAGTTCGTTTGCCTATGAAAGTTTTCGGCCTGAAACTTGCGCCGAATCGAGCTTCTGATTTCAGTAGCAATTCTGGAGCCGTCGGGTACGGATGTCGCATGAGCTTCCATTTTAATGAAAAGAACGGTAACTTACGTACGTTATTCACAAAAGAAACTAAAATAATTAAAAAAAGAACAAGTATTGGTGTATACAGAGTGTTTTTTTGGAAAAAAAAAGTTGGATTTAAAAGTTTTTTTTTTTGTTGTTGTTAAAAGTGTTGTTTCACATTGAAAGTGGTTTAATAGTGAGTTGAAACTTAGTGAAAGTTCAGTGTTTAACTAGTATATTGAACAGGGTGAGTTTAATTATTGTGATTGATAACGGTTAGGGACAGCCGATTAGGCTTAGTTTGATTAGATTTGAGTTTGTGAGTTGGGTTTGAAATGTTTGGGTGTGAATTATTGCTGTTATTTCGGTTTCGTTGGAATAATTTATTGATGAATTGACTGGCTTTCCAGAATTTTATAAAACAATGTTTTCGTGTAATTTATCTTGTAGAAATTGTAAGGACGGTTATAAACATTCGACGAAGTGTAGTAGGAACCTACTTTCAGTTTCGGTGAAGATAAAATCGTAATGCGGCTTTATTTTCTCTATTTACTGAGGAATAAAGTACAAAAACAGCAGTCTTTAGTAGAAGTATAGGTAACTACTTATATTATTATTTTTTAAAGATCAAAACTATGAACTCTGACTTTGTTAAAGTATCTACACAAACTAATCGGATGGGAACATCAACCGATGGTTAGTGTTTTAGTTTTAAAACAGGCGTGATTTATTTTTACCCGACTACAGCGAACCAAAAGGAAGGGTTATGATATTAGCAGTCTGTAGTTTGTATTTACGTATGTTCCTCCGTAGCGCTTAAACTATTCATCCGATTTTGATGAATAAGGTGTCAATCGATTCGGTAACATAAGCTAAATTTTAACCGACTTCAATAATAAGAGGAGTCGATTTTACCTAGTAAACGCCGAATTTAGTTAGAGCACGATTTTTCAGCAGTCGGGTTATTTTTAATTATTGTTACCAATTTAGGGAAACAAAAATATCTTTTGTCAATGATACACTATTCAATAGAGAGGGAGAGGAAGACCAAGGAAACGATGAATGGAGTGTGAGGAATGATATGAAAGAAAAAGGAGTAAATGATAGCGTGAGGGCTGACAAAGGAGAATGGAAGAAAAAAACGGGTTGAGCCGACCCCAAGTAACACGGGACAGGTGGAGGAAGATGATTATGATGATATACAAAAAAAAACAACATTGTTTTTCATTTAAAATTACTTAAATGTTAATAAAAATATTATATACTAGCGGCCCGTCCCGGCTTCCCACGGGTGGACATTTATTTTTTAAATAATAAATAAATATAGCCTATGTTACTCAGGGATAATGTAGCATTGTAATGGTGAAATAATTTTTGAAATTGATTCAGGAGTTTTTGCATTTATTCGTTACAAACATATAAAAATATAAATCTTTCCTCTTTATGATATTAGTAGAAATGTTACAGTCAAAACTGTTAATCGAGCAAAACCACTTTTGACTGGTGTCAGTCAAAATCATTATTATGTTCAAAATCAAAATATTTGATTTCACATAGGCCTAGATGGGCACTTATAAAACGTCGACAAAAAGGTGCACGGTTCGGGTGTTAAAATGCGTTTTCGCCATTTTAAATATGTTGTTTCAGAACGTTGTAATTACCTAGTTTTAGAATGACTACAACATAATGTTTAGCAAAGGGTCAAGTTTCTAAGTAAATGTTAGTTATTGTCAAAATAGTTTTCACCGCGCAAAAGTAGTTTTGACTGATTAACAGTGGTCAAAAGTAGTTTTGACTGATTAATAGTTTTAACTGTGACATAATTAAATGTTTCCAATCTAAGCATACATTGGGACAGACAGACAGCGGGAAGCGATTACTAAGTAGTGATTTTCGTTCCTCCACATTTATGCCACATACTTGTCGGAAATATAAACAGCTCAAATTATGATTTATGTCCTTCCTTGCCAACACAACACATTGTGTACTCAAGGCGTGTTTAACAAGCCGTGAAAAACCCACAAAATATAATAAATCGGTGTACCGAGAGCATATCAATTGAGTTAAGAACGTTTAATTTTGTGTTTTATCATGGTTTTCTCGACTCTTAACAACAGAATTTAGGTTCCTTTTTGAAGTCAGCAAAAATAATAATTAAATCCGAAATCTTTATTTATCTCGACATCAAGAATTACAGGACCTGGTATAGAGAAAGATATGGGAAGTAGGAAGGTCTTGAGGTACAGATCACTTCTTTGGCTCTAGAAATCTATTTATTTATTTATGTACACACAAAATATATAACAGGACATTACATTAAGATAGAAGAGCACAAAGGCACTGCTTATTTCATGGGAAATTTCTTCCAAAAGACCTACGAGAGGAAAGTTTTATTAGAAATCTAAGTCAAGATACTAGGTCTTTACCTATGTAATTGGAGATTAATTAACCAGCATTTTCAGATTTAATTATCTGTGGATTGGAGCGCAATTCGAAATTCAAATAAATTTTATTCGAAAGCCGTGTTCTTTTAATTTCAAATTCAGTCATTTGTTTTTAGATTGTTTTTTGTGAAATTGTGGTAGTTTTTGGCGCCATGAATAAATTGAAAATTCGTACAGTTTTCGAATATGAGTTCCTACGTGGACATACCGCTGCGCAAACAACACGAAACATTAACGACGTGTACGGGCCTAACACTGCTTGCATAAACACGGTCCATTATTAGTTCAATCGTTTTAAATCTGGAAATTTTGAGTTGAAGAATAAGCCTCGCGGTCGGCCGGTAACCATTGTCGACAACGACGAATTGAAGGCGGTAGTGGAAACGGATCCAACTCAATCTACGGCTGAGCTTGCTGCGGGCCTTGGAGTTAGTGTCAAAACGACATTGAAGCACTTGCGTCAAATCGGAAAGATAAAAAAGCTAAAAAAAAAATAAAAATACAAAAAATTTTGTATTTAAAATTTTCATACAAATCTCCAATTTCATAGGTAAAGACCTAATACTAAAGTGTATAATATCGTCCACAGAAACCTACTACTGGGACAAAGCAGTATCAGATAGTTTAGGCCATAACCTAACGTTCATCATGATCCTTCTGTGTACCGAAATCCTTTCAGTCGTATAATCGGCTTGAAAAGGTTACAGGCAGAGTTACTTTGGCATTTTAATATTGGCATGGATGTGTGAATTATTAAGCTCTGTGAGTTGAACATCCTGAGAGTCGTGTTTAACTATGCAACGGATTTAAAATAAGCCTTTGGTATGTGTGATACAAATGCGTATTACCCAGTACTAACTGGGTTGTGGAGGTCAGATAGGCAGTCGCTCCATGTAAATACTGGTATTTTGCTGCATCCGGTTAGACTGGAAGCCGACCCAACATAGTTGAGAAAACGCTAGGCAGATGATGATCTTTATTTCTTGTGGATGTGCGATACAAATGATAATTAAATCAGCAGTGAATACATCTGATTAGGCTGAGACTTCACCAGTATGCCTGAGAGATATTTGTCGACGGCATGTCAAGCCAAGTCAGAGGCTCATGGGTGACATAAAAACTCTGACACCAGGTTAGGCACTAACCACACGATAAAGAAGAACCTTGCTGCCAGAAGTTTGCTTTAGTGATAATTATAATTAAAATCAGAAAGAAGCCATAATTTATTCAATTAAGCCGAGATTCAGCCCTTTTCGTTTGTTACAGTGATAAGAGCGTTAACGTCTTACGGCATTTCATACAAACTTTCAAGTGGTTTTTTTTTCGAAAGGACTGAACCGATTTTATTGAAACTTTGTACGCATAAGCAGGATACATAAGTCTAAAATCTTGGTAGAGCACATTTTCGAAAAATAGTGTTACAGCTAAATTATACCGATTTTAGATTTTCCATAGAAACAGAAATTTACAATTATCTTTCTTTTAAAAGACTTTTCGAAAAGTTCTCTGTCAAGTTTAGACTTATATGTATATGCTTACGAAATTCATTAAAATCAGTTCAGTCATTTCGAAAAAAAAACAATTGAAAGTTTGTATGAAATGTCGTAAGACGTTCACGCTCTTAAAAAAATTCAATAAAAGTTCTCTTTAAAAATGTATAGTATTTTCTAGCTTTATGTCTCTACGCGCGAGCAAGTTATTACTACTGTACGTAATACCTAATCATAAACTTTGTATGTAGGTAACTAGGCACTGCATTTCTTGGCAAAGAGGCTTAAACTTGGGACTTTAATAATAGTATTTCTATTTATGAGTCTACAAGATATTAGTACTTCTATGAGTATCTGCCTATTTCTATTAAGACTTGTAACAATTTTCTTCTTTCTTGCTCTGTCGTGTGGTTAGTTGCCTAACCTGGTGTCAGAGTTTCTATGCGGCCCATAGGCCTCTGACTTGGCTTTACATTCCATTGACTTGGCTGCCATGTTGTATTATTTGAGTTCGTTTCATGTTAGTGTCTGCAAATTGACGTCTGGTGTGAGATAGTGTTTATATTTTAAATATGTTTTTACGCAAACCCTGCGTGAGGAATTACAGCTTTGATTTGGAAAGAAAAAAAATTAGAAAAAAAAAGAAAAAGCAAAGAAAGTTTGTTAGTTAGTTAGTTAGTTAGTTGTTAATAGTTTGGTATGGCGACTTCTATACAACATTGATTTGGCTGTAATGTCAACGTGTTGGTTTAAGTAAGTTCGATACTTTCTTAAATAGATGGCGCCAACGTCACCGTAAGACGTTATTAATGGAACGAAAAATTTCGAGAGCGATGGTCTAATTGGTTAAGACGTCCGGTGTACAGAATCAGAAGGTCGTAGTGTTTATATTATCTTTTAAATAAATATACAGGGCGTATTCACCACCACGTATTCAGTACATCATTCTGAACTAAACATATAAATTATACATAGGTAATTTAAAAAACCACTATATCATACATTTTGACCGTGTAAGTTAAACTTTCTACCGATGTAATTCAGAATGATCTACTGAATACGTGTTAACCATTTTTGCGTCGGTGTCCTTTCCACCCCGTTTACCACAGAAAGCGTTATTGACTGGCTTTCGAGTGGACTGAGAACACAAATTGCTGAAATTCTGGACATCGGTTAAAAATCTAACTTCAGAACACGACGAAAAACTTTTACGTTCTCAAATAAATGGTGTAACAAGACCCTTAACGATGCCGAAAGGCACTTGTGCTCCCTGTCATTGCGATCATTTTTCTGTTTTCGACCATACCTGGGAACCTTCTAGTTACGGAGATATTGGGGGTCAAAGTTCCAACTTTTTCACAATTTTTTTCTTTAGTACTCATTTTAATATAAGATTTTTACTTTAAACACTTTCAGGACCCCTCTGCTATTCAATACATTCATCAGCGCAATGTATTGAGTCCTAGAGTAAAACGTGATTTTACACCCTAAAAAAAAAGTGATTCCCAGCAATATTTTTTGCGTAAAGTTACTTAGTTTGATGTACAGAATGTTTGGTTGACGGCTTCATGAAAGGTTCGCTTACACCCTGTATACTCTATACTCTCTGTCTTAGCCACTCATTAAAAGTTCAAGTTCACCTCTCTGACTCTGGTCAAAAATAATTACAGAATGCTCAAGTTACTCAAAAGCTGAATGACCAAAGTTAAGCCTAAGTTGAGCTTAAGTTTAAACGACTTCGTGTTTAGTTAGCCTTATAGCCTTTTATCTTATAATTTAGCGTATCTTAATTTATCATAGTGGCTCTAATTTGACCTGCCTTTCGTTTAAAGGGAGACATTTTCTCTGTTGTTTTCATGTTTTTGGGGTTCCTTTGTGAGCGCAACCAACTAAGTGCCACTAAATTATTCCTCGTAGCGCAACCATGATGAAAAAAAGAGAGGGGTAATAGAGGGGGGGAGGGGGGGATTCATTAATGATATCTCTCTATTTTTCATCATGGTTGCGCTTTGAGGAATAATTTAGTTGCGCTTAGTTGGTTGCGCTATACAATACATTTTTAATTTGAATTTGTGAGCGCAACCTTTAGTTGCGCTCACAAAGAACATTGAAAATTAAGTCTATAAGATCTGGAGATAACTATAACATCTGGAGTGACTACTCCACGATATTGGTATTCAGCTGCATCCGGGGTAAACAGGAGGTCGACCACAACACAGTTGGTAAAATTCTAGGCAGTGCTGATTGATATTATTTCACAAATAAAATGGAAGGAGGGCATGAGAATGGTTGAAGCGTCATGGTAGTCCGCGAAATTCAAATATTATTGCGTTTTTTGCAATTTGCAGGCCAGTGTCAGGCTGTTTGTTGAACAAAATATGATTTGAGACGGGGCTGCGGAACCCCTTTAATTAATTTAGGGGACAACGATGGTACGAAACCCTTCATGCGCAAGTCCGACTCGCATTTGGCCGGTTATTTGTTGAGTAAAATTTACTTTGTAATCCAAACCTGTTGTGCAATTAATTTTGTGAAAGATGTTGTTTTGAAGGAGCTTTCAGCGTGTAGGATTATGTAGGGATCTCATGTCGTTTTATGTGCAGATTTTGAGTTTTTTAAGTGTTACGACAATGGGACCTGTCATCTTATATATAAAATTCTCGTGTCACAGTGTTCGTTCCCGTACTCCTCCGAAACGGCTTGACCGATTCTCATGAAATTTTGTGAGCATATTGAGTAGGTCTGAGAATCGGCCAACATCTATTTTTCATACTATTTATATGGCAAAACAACGTTTGCCGGGTCAGCTAGTTTATAATAAAATACCTCATGGTTTTAAGAATTATCCCATAAACATTTTTAAATCTAAGGTTATTGCACTACTTTTAGGCAAATGTTATTACTCAGTGACAGACTTTCTAAATGATACGAATTTATCCAGATTATAATTGTTATAATTAACTGCAAATTTGACCAAGTAAGACTAATGTACCTGACTATAATATTATTAATTGACTTCATTTTAATTTCTTTGTTTTGTTGACATTATTTTGTTTGTATTAATGTTTTAACTTATGTAATAATTTGCACGCCGTAAGGTTGACTGTAGCCGATCTCATTAATTTATGTACAACACCTAACCTGTACCTACTTTCATAGCAAATAAAATTCTGATTCTGATTCTGATTCTGACATTGACTTTTGCTTTCGTAGTTTTGACCTTATGATATTATATTTTTTTGGTATTTTGGCACTATCTCGTATTACCCAGTACTAGCTGGGTTGTGGAGGCCAGGTAGGCAGTCGCTCCATGTCAATGACTGGCATTCAGCTGCATCCGGTAGATAGACTGTACATGACTCTAATTTAGTACTGTAAACCTGCCTGTCGTCTGATATTGGATCAAACGTCGTCTCCCTAGCCTTTTTTTACATGAAACATAAACTACATTTGTATTCAAAATTGTCTTTTGTTTGGGGTCGGTGGGCTTAGCACAAACGCCAAGTAAATTAGAACGATTAAAAAATTGAAAATACTCGTTTTACACATTTTATTCACTTAGTTTTACATAACATAACATTACGTCCAATACCTTATTATACCCACATTTTGCCGGTTATGTTTTCCATGTAATAGGGGGCGAGCCTATTGCCATTAGCCGTGCACTAAATCTAGACTCCGTGGCTGCTACTGAGAAAATCACTGACGGAAAAACTCAATAACACTTTGCCCGACTGGGAAATCGAACCCAGGACCTCATGCTCAGCAGTCGCGCTTACCACCACCAACGAGGCAGTCAGACATTTTATTAACTTAGTTTTAGCTAACTGTTTTTGAACCTCGTTCGTGCTATTGCGTCGGAAGCAGCTGAACTAGTATTTTACGTGAGGCAACTAACAAACTTGTAGATAATCTACTTTATACAACTTTAGTTTTAGTATATGCGAAACCTGAAACACGTGTCTATTTTTATGTATAAAATCTGTGTACAAAATTTCAAAACTGTATCATGAAAAATCACAAAGTTATAAGCTTGTTCTGTTATCTGGTTGACCGCTCAAAAACGCGGTTACCACATAGCGCGCCCGCGCACGCGCCTCCAGCATCGTCTTGATAATAATAATTTGGCAGTAGGTACCTAAATGATTGCGATAGGTACTTAATGTCGCTCGGTATCCAACTTGTAACTTTTTTAAATACTTTTTTTAACAAAAATAACGGGTTAAAAATTATTGGAATCGATTCAGTTACTTATTCTGAACAAACTATATTCAGGTTTCGCATATACTAAAAATAATGTTGTATAAAGAAAACTGCTACACAAATTCAATTTAGATATCCACCGAAGACTTGATAGACCAGAAAACGAAGGATTTAGCTAAAATAGGTTTATGTCAGAAAGGATTGTTCTCTGACGTGGGTTCCCAACGTTGAGGAGACAAGTTAGATAAAAATAGACTCAGACTCGAAGAAAAACGATCTAGACAGAATTAGGTATTAGATCTTGACTGAATTAGATAAGTAGAATGTAAGATACATTAAGGTTTATGTACTAGAATTAAAAATGTCTAGAATATGAACATTGAAATCTTTTCAAAACTTTGAGTAACATAAATAAGATGAAGTGCGACCAAAGTACGAAGACTTTATAAGTGCGCAATGAATGCACTACAATGCAATGCGTTGAGAAATCAAACTTTGAAGATGTTTTTTTACTTTTTAATGTTGGCCGGGCACGCGAAGTAGGTGTTCTTGTGTTATATAGGCATACCTATATCTGTGGTCGAAAAGCAGAAAAGTCCTAGTAGTCTTTGTTTTTTTTTCAATAATCATTTCATCATCATCATCATCATTTCAGCCGAAAGACGTCCACTGCTGGACATAGGCGTCCCCCAAGTATCGCCACATTGACCGGTCCCGTGCGACTCGCATCCAGCGGATCCCTGCAACCTTCACCAGATCATCGGTCCACCTAGTGGGAGGCCTTCCAACGGAACGTCTTCTGGTTCGCGGTCGCCACTCCAGAACTTTTCGGCCCCATCGGCCATCCGTTCAGCGAGCAATGTGCCCTGCCCACTGCCACTTAAGTTTGGCTATTCTTCGGGCTACGTCGGTAACCTTGGTTCTCTTGCGGATGTCCTCATTTCTGATTTGATTACGCAAGGAAACTCCGAGCATAGCCCTCTCCATTGCCATTTGGGTGACTTTAAGCCTTCTGATGAGGCGCACCACGTTTCAGTCCCGTATGTAATCACTGGCAACACACACTGGTCATAGACTTTCGTCTTGAGACACTGCGGTAAGTTGGACGAGAAGATACCACGCAACCAATAAACTAACTAATAGTAATTTGTTTAATTTCATTAAACAAAAACCCCTTATAAAGTCTGGACAATAATGAGAATTCTGTACAAAGTCAGAACAGAGGGCTACAGAGCCAACCATGACCGAACGAATCCTGATGGTAACCCTAAGTGTTATTCATTAGGTTCCTAATTCTGTGTAAGTGGATGTCTAATAGAGAAGGACGTGTAATATTAAGCGGGAGAGTCTTCTAGCGATATAGGAGAGGACAATATGTTGAAGAATTACCGATTAAAAAATGATTGCATCACGTAAACGTCGTTTCCAAAGGTGTGGACATAGTTTAAAGCGCATTTCCATTTGACTATTTACGCTTAATTCTATGTAATAAGGAGCTAGCCTTTTCTATTAGTCCAGACACTGAGCGATAAATAATAAGTAACTGATTTTACCATTTACGCATAATTTTAAAGATGTTTGGAAGAAAAATTAATGATGATGACGATGGTTTTTTGATGATGATGAGGAACTACCAGTCCCATGATAACGTGTCGTTATCGCCTAATGTAAAAACGGCCATTGGGTGTGCCAATTTCAATTGACTTTTACTTAAACGTAACTCCAACACACAAACACATTTAGTAACAATAGAGCCTGCTATCAATGACTGTGTCAAGCCATGTGAACCCACCTTGTTAATGCCGCACTCTTTACGTAACACCTCAGTGCCCCTTTTTGATCAGCCATAAATAAAGACATCGATACTTCCCATTTTACAGATTTTTTTAATATTAAATGAGCCTACTCTTGACATCAATTTTTTTTTTAAATACGTTGCCCCGCACTAGAAATTTCTCTTGTATCGTTGGTGCAAATTCACATACACAAACAGCCAGACCTAGAACAACTACCTGTAGGCCATACAAATATTTGTTCGACACGAAGCGCACCAGTCAATCGCTTAGCCACTGCGCCAACCATGCCCTCGCCGTTTGTATTTTGTCCTAGGACAGAGATGGGATCGACGACGACGGAACAATGGATTCACAGTGATGTACTGAATACGTGGTTCATTCACTTATTCAAACAAGAAATTGTGTGGTATACTACCACTCTTCTTCTTCTTCTTCTTAGCGTTTCGATGGCAAAAAATTTAAATATGTTTAGCCCAAAACTCAGCTAAGCGTACCCCGCTCACTGATGCAGTAAATAAATCAGCAAGAGCGCAGGGCATGCGGGGCAATATGGAAGGTGGGCCACGATGGCAAATATAAATATAATACTACCACTAAAAAACCTACAAAAAAATAACGCTGTAATTAAATTCAGGGTTTACAAGGTAACATCGAGTCCTCCTATTGTTAAAGTCGGTTAAAATGCAGCCTAAGTTACCCGGGTCATAAAAACGAATCGATAGACACATTATTCATCAGAATCGGATGCAGAGCATTGTTTGGTGAGATTTCTTTTCTTTCAGCCCCGTTTCTCGTCATAAACTTATGACAAGTTACGGAACTCTAGGTGTCACTAACAGAAAAATGTCACGGACTTGGGAGGAAAGTTGGGTTATTAATATGGGAGGAACGTGACCTAGGGGTTATCCGTGTGGGTTTACTTCTTGTTTCATAGCCCTGAAGGCTGACAGTTTGGGAAAAGGATGTGACGGGGTAGAATAAATGATTGTTATATTTAGAAAACGTGGTTAAGCAATGATATTATAGATGAAAAGAGGTAGATATCACACTAGCAGACGCAAATTGTTGCAGACAAATTCAGAAAATTGTCGTAATTTAAGTATTTCAAGCGAAATAGCTATCTCTTTCTGTATTATACGTTCCGTCGCAGTCGTAACAACGCAACGATATAAATTTGAACGTGTATGAACGTAGCGTGTCTTTCTTTGTAATATCATTGTGGTTAAGATACTTTATAATATTTGTCTCGTCTTCACTAACACTAAGCGAAAACTACGTTAATGCCTAAAATATAATTGCGCTTTACGATTTTTAAGTCTAGCATCAGACGTTAAAAATCAAATAAAAACATAACATCACGCCTGTAATCATTTTGTCATATTTTTTGTCATTTATTCTGAACAAAATACATTTGTGTCGAATACAGGATTAATACAATTATAATAATCAATAAAAGTTACAATCAATAATATAGTTAAAATGTCAAAAATAAAATAAGTAATATCACTTATTAACTTAGTTAAAATAAAAAAAAAAAACATAAATAATTTTAAAAAAAATTAAAAAAAATAAATTAAATTAAAAAAAATTCCCGAAGGTTTACGCAGATGTGTAGGACACCACATTTCGCTAGTTCTATTTTAAGTCCTATGTAATAGGGGGCGAGCGTATTGCCATCAACCGGGCACAAATCCAGACCCCGTGGCTGCTACTGTGAGAACACTTTGCCCGACATGGGAATCGAACCTAGAACCTCTTGCTCGGCAGTCTAGCATGCGACCAATAGACCAACGAGCCGTTGTATTAAAATTCCTTAAAAATATTGACTTGACTATCGACCAACAATGGCTTCAGTGAAAATGGAAACATTTCACTATAAGACCTAATCCACTCCCCACAATAAACTGCTATAAGACCGTCATTGCGATATTTTTTTGTTATAGACCATACCTGGGAATCTTCTAGTTACAGAGATTTTGGGGGCCAAAGTTCCAATCTTTTCACAAGTTTTTTTAAGTACATATTTTTAAAGTTTTTTTTTTACTTCAAACACCTCCACGACCCCCGTACTATTCAATCCATTCATTAGCACAATGTTTTGAGTGCGTTACATTGAGCACTTCCGTAAAACGTGATTTTTTCACCTCAAAATAAAAAGTCGTTTCCCAGCAATAATTTTTGTGTAAAGTTACTTAGTTTGATGTACAGAATGCTTGGTTGACGGCTTCGTGAAGGGTCCGTTAACACCCAGTATAGTTATGGCTAGGTTTGCTAACAAAACCTGACCATATAGGGTTTAGTGGTCCAAACAACTGGTAGCTCTCGCAAGCCACCTGCTAAATAATTCCTCAGTTGCTTTTACGACTGTCCAGGGCTTAAGGTGCCTATTCGATTCGCCCCCTGTAGGGGGTAAAGTTATGACCTATTTAATGTGGGGTGCATTGACTAAGTGTGTTTAGAAATCGTCTGGCAGAAACTATTATTGTTGTTGGAGTTTATTGATGTATTGTGTGTATTTTGATGTTCAGATTGATAACTTTAGGTGGAGCTCGTGGCTAATAACAGCCGCTTGGATCGATCTTCAGGTTAAGCCCCCTTTGCCTAGGTTGGTCCGTGAATGGGTGACCACTAATTACTTATCCAGTTTCCTCCGTGCCTCCGTTGGTCCCGGTTATCATTAAAATTTGAAGATCTATGACAGTCGTTACACTTACAGGTAGTCTGTGGCCCGATAGTCTGACAACCAGTCTTACCAAGGCGTATCGTATTACCCAGTACTAAATGGGTTGTGGCGGTCAGATAGTCAGTCGCTCCTTGTGAAATACTGGTATTCAGCTGAATCCGGTTAGACTGGAAGCCGACTCCAACATAGTTGGAAAAAGGCTAGGCAGATAATGATTGTTATTTTTTGTTTGTATATTTGTTTGTGATTAAAAGAGTTATGTATATGAATGTTGATGGAAGGATTGTGTGAGGAATGATATGAAACAGAAAGAAGTACATGATGCTGTGACGTCTGACAGGGGAGAATGGAAGAACAAAACGTATTACACCGACCCCAAGTATAATGGGACAACGGGAGGAAGATGATGATTCCTTCCTGTGCTGATATCGATACGGGGTAAATGTGGTGTTATGGAGGTGCATCAGAGTTGTTTAGTAAGTCATTTCTAGCCTAAGATTTGAAACAGCAAGAATTTTTAAAAATTCATCCCTGTTAGGGGTGAAAGTTTTTAAATGCCAATGAAAACACGGGTTGTAGTTTTATATAATTGTTCGATTTATTCGAAACAAAGAAAGCTTGTCTAGTAAAAATGTATTTATTTCTCACCAACTTAACACCACAAAACTCTTTTGTCAGACAAACAAAAGCTTAACACAAAAAGTCTACCATCGACCAATACTCGATTCAAGGATACTCTTGACCATTAAGTAGGCTTCCAATACAGGCATGTTTCACCCCTGTCAATGTTCAGGGGTGATAAGTGACAAACCCACCCCTCTTGACGGGGATAAAGGCCTTAAATAAAACTCATTTGTAATCCTAATACTGCTCGTCTATCGTTTTTTTCATGCTTTAGACCATTTTGTCTTTGTCCAAAAGGTAGAGGTTCGATTAATGGGTTTTTGGGGCCATATTTGTTGTGGAAATAAATTATGGGCTGCTTAGTGGATTTTAAAGATGGCGGCTTTATGTTTAAGAAAGATAAGCGACTGTTCTCCGTGAGTATGTTGTGACGATAGATAAATAATTTGGCTCATCGAACATCTATTAAGTTCAACATGCAACACTCGTGTATTTTTTAATTGATCTGTACTATTGTGGTAATAAAAATTTCTATATATAACTATGTATAAACTAAATCCAAATTGGATCAATTCCTATAGTCGGCGGTGATTGTTTATGATTTATTCGAAGTTTAGAGTATAAAAAGTGTAAAAAACACTCTCAACGAAGCCGGAAGGCACTTGTTCTTCCCGTCATTGCGGTCATTTTTTGTTCTAGAATCTAGACCATACCTGGGAACCGTCTAGTTACAGAGATATTGAAGGTCAAAGCTCCAACATTTTCTCGTTTGTTTTAATACTAGTTTTGAATGAACTTAACTTTAAATGCCTCTATAACCCCTGTGCAATACATCCAGGAGTAAAATGTTTTCAGAGCGTTACATTGAACGCTATAAGGAAGGTTGAAACGCCTGTGAGTCCTGTGACTAAGAGAGTCATGGATATGAATGTTGATGGATGAAGAGAGAGAGAGGAAGGCTAAAGAAAAGATGGATAGATTGAAAATATAAAAAAAAAAAAAAAAAAAATCCTCCTAGATAAATGAAAAAATTATAAAATTCTTATAAGTTAATAAAATTCTACTAGTCTGTTAAAAAAATTTAAGCAAATCGTCTTTTATGACAATTTTAGTCCGCAAAAAATTTAGGGCAAGTAATGTCATTTTCTTCTTTTATTATGTGTTATGAACTACCCAGTGGGAACATCTAGAAATGATAGTCGTCCAACACAATAAAACAACATCACAACACGGTAAGAAAAGGTGCTTGACACGTGCTAAGAATTTTTTGCTTTTATTTTACTTCGACGGTGATGGACAGCAAAGAGAAGAAAACCATTGATTAATGGCTTTTTACTGCTGTATTCTAGAACAGTGAACAAACAGAGAATGTTCCTGGTATATATAGTGACAATAAATTGAAAGTGTGGTCATCAATACACGTGCCATCTCTGTTGGTCCAATGGACAGTTACAAACGAGTGAGTGATAACATTTTTTTTCTTATTTTATTGAATGGTATTGTGAGGAACAACTCCTAGAACCAAAAAATTGAAGACAATGAACCAACCTGCACTGGGCCGCATGGTAAATTACAACAGCCCAATCTCTCTCATAGAGAGGAGGCCTGTGTCCCAGCTGTGGGAACATTATAGGTTGATTATGTTATTTGCTGTTATGATACCTATCATCTGAGGGCATAGCCAACCGCTTTCAATGTGTTTCGTATTTCTACATAGACCTCCATTATTTTTTCGGTAGTTTAAATTCAATATTTTTAACTTTTCCAGCATCGATATCGCTGATAGAATGTCGCTAGGTCCAGGCCTTCAGATTGTTAATGGTTACCGGCTTATGGATACCTACAATCCTAAAGACATCACCAATGAAAATTCAGCCAGAGACATCTTACACTGAGTTTTCTGGTGTGAAAAATCACTGTTTTCGATATAGCTTACTTCATGTAGCGCACTCTAAAATAAATAATATATGTTGTAAAACTTTGTGCTGATGGATGCATTTAATAGTACAGGGGTCATCGAGTGGAGTTATTTCAAGTAAAAAAAATTAGCCTCCTCCAATGTCTCCGTTACTAAAAGGTTCCAGGTACGGTCAAGAACAAAAAATGATCACAATGACGGAAATAACCATGTGCCTCGGAATGTATTTACACCCTTTATTAATGCACTATTAATTTCAACTCTTGGCAGTGAACTCACCCAAGAAAATCCTTCGAGTTTTGGCACCCTAGTGTCAGTAAAAGCCGGATAAATCACCAAGTTGATTGATGCAACATCCTTAAGCGCTGACGTGACAGCAAAACCCAGCGTTCTTCATATGTTTTATTTTCATCATTGCGCATTGCCGTCTCGGTGGTACTCGTAGCTTAGGTCGGATTAAGTATGGCAAAATATGTGAGTAGCTTCTTACGTGGTTTATTGTTGGTAGGTATGGCTGTTTGAAGTGTACGAATCTTAAGTAATTTGTAGTTACTGTATTATTGACAGCAATTCCCTGAAAGCTTGTGACTGAAATGTTGTGTGGTAATCGGTTGTCGTGATGTTCTATGTTAAGGGTTTTGTTTTCCGCATTTGGTCCTTAAAGTAGATTATTGTGCGTGTCAAAAATATGTATTATACGGCCATGTGATGCGGAGGAATAGAATAATGTCGTGAGGAAAGTTTTGAGTATGAATGTGGATGTTGATGAGTAGAGAAGACCAAAGAAACGATGGATGGACTGTGTGGAGGATGATATGACACGAAAGGAGGTGTCTGATGAGATGAGTAATAAGAAGTATGGAAAAAGAAGACATGCTGCGCCGACCCCAAATGAATTGGGATAAGGGCAAGAGAATGATGATGACAGCAAATCCCAGTTGATTGAAACTACACTATGTTTGTTTCATCTGTGGTGTACTTTCCAACACAAGTGCGACAATGCAAAGTAAAAGGCACTCGAGTCCTATTTTGAAACTGTAACCGGTGTATTGCCATTTATAGTAAGTGTTGTTTGTCGACCAATTATTTTGAAAAAATTAAAATGTTTTGGCTAAAATATAAATGAATTCACTTCCTATTTTTAAAACGATGGATAGCAGGTTTTGGCATTTAATTTACTCCTGATGAAACGAAATGATAAAATTCCGAAATTAACTGTTTTATTGAGGAATTTTATCATTTCATTTTGGGAATTAAATTTTCTGTGATTAATTTTATTCAGAATTTTGAAAATGTAAACAAGAAAGGACGATACTTTTAGCTCAGTTGTTGAGCGATGGGTTTAGCAACGAGACCCGTTGGGTTCAATTCTTGTAAAAATAAATGGTTTGAATTACAGTGGTTCCAGGTAACGGTGGTTGTGAATGTGGGATTCTTAACCAACTTATTCAAGAACCATTGAAATCTGCTGTCCACCTCGTTTGTCTAGTATGCGTAGGAGTGCAACTGGGTTTTCCATCAGGTAGCAGTCAAGTCTGAATTTCGGCCAGGTTGTTGGCAAAAGGCTCGCTGACAATTACATACGACTTAATATAACTGGCGAAATGTGGGTATACTATTAGGCACACGTCTACCTAACCCTTCGGGGATTACAGGCGTGATGTTATGTTATGTGTTTAGAGCTTATTTCCATCAACCGGGCGCTAATCATGCCTCCGTGGCTGCTATTGAGAAATTCCTGATGAAAAACCCAATAACACTTTGCCCGACCTGGGAATCGAGCCCAGGACCTCATACTCAGCAGTCGCACTTGCGACCACTACACCAACGAGGCAGTCAAATTATTATTTAGGTGTCTTTAAATTTACATACCTAGTTTCCTCCGTGCCTCGGAAAGCACGTTCAGCCGTTGGTCCCGGGTGTCATTTGTAGATCTTTGACAGTAGTTAGGTAGTCAGTGGCCCAAAAAGTTTGACAACCAGTCTTACCAAGGGGTATCGTATTACCCAGTACTCACTGGGTTGTGAAGGTCAGATAGGCAGTCGCTCCATGTAAAATACTGGTATTCAGCTGCATCCATAACATCATTGGGAAAAGGCTAGGCAGATGATGATGATTTCGATAAATCTACCTTTAGTATTTATTTTCCAAAGTACCTCCTAATCACTCACACTGAACCCCTCACAACTCAATTAAACAAGTAAACGATCTAGAACTCCGCTTCAGATGCTTCTCATCCAAAAAAAAGACAACATTATCCCCAAATCCGACTGAAAAAGATAGATATAGCTGTCAGGCGCAGCCTACCTTCTCATCGACTTACCGATGTGCCTAATCCAGTGCCGGACGTAACCTAAACCCGTATTGGAGAACAACAAAGATCAGGTCCCGAGGGATTACTATACTTTTTGTGTCTGTCTATACCGTAAGGGTTCTGTTCCACTGCCGACTATAAGCGGGGAGCGAGTGGTCCAACAATAAGTGGTTGGGCCAGACTGGAATTAAGTTTGTAATAAACTTGGTGGTATGCAAATATTCGTTAAATTTGCAAGCTTTTTTATTAGTTTTATTGCTTTATATCAGCACTTGCGTAAAAATAAATCTATTATTATATATTTGTATAAATAAAATTGAAATATCTGTTTCATCATCATTCATCATTCTCTTGCCCTTTTCTCAATTAATTTGGGGTCGTCGCAGCATGTCTTCTTCTTCCATACTTCTCTATTACATGTCATCTCATCAGACACCTCCTGTTTGTAATAGGGAAATTATTAATCGGGCGAATACAAATTTAATTGGCGCCCAATATATTGAATGGGCGACTATTGTACCAAGTAAGCAACTATTTATCCGGTCATTGCGACAAGGAGAATAAAGGAAGCATAAGAGAGCGAAGGCTAAGAGAGACTTGTGGCACCCCGACTCGAACGAACAGTCGAGGTTATGTTGGAAGGGATTCCGGGGTCTTAGTTCGCTCACTTTGCTCGCTCACTAAACCCCGCCATCCCCTTCGTGTTAGGTTACGTTCGCGCAGCGGGAGTACATCGACTATGACCTACAATCTAGTGGTTAATAACCTTGTTTTAGATTTTTTTTCAGAGTCCTTGAATTATCACACTGATCGCATTGAACAACTAGTAACTCAAATTTGTATTTTCAAGCCGCTGTTTTAAACATTTGTATTCGCCCACTGTTTGTCGCTAACTTAGTATTTCAATAGTCCATTTTCAATATTTTTGAAACTAATTTGAATTTATTTTCGCTCGTTTAAAACTACCCTTTGTAATAACAGCTTTGTACTGAATGCATATGAAAGTAACGGTACTTATAACAAAAGAACATTCATTTTAATTCGTGTCTGTCTGTCTGTCTTTTCCGGCTAATCTCGGAAACGCCGAGACCAATTTTGACGGGACGTTTACTGGCCGATAGCTGATGTTATAAGGAGTAACTTGGGTTTTAGAAAATAGCTTAGGGTTGCGTGCAAAAAAAATAAAACCCATGAAATTGTTAATGTAAGTATAGTATGATAACTATAGCTCCTACTTCACTCCTTTTTGGCAGCTAAAAGACTAGGCAAAAAAAGGTAGAAGTTGCTGCTTCCTTTGATTTTCGCCACGGTAAACGAGAAAATAAACGTTCATCAGTCGCTTCCTCGTTGATAGTGGGACAAAAGCCTTAGGGATGAACCACTGCCCAGTATTAACTGCCAAACGATTCCCAACGCTATATCAAAAACAAAAGGTATTAAATTAACTAAAGGAATACTCAAATGATTTAGTGTGTATTTAGGGCATTCGGACAACGCAAGCACTCTTAAAATGTTGTAAAATTGTACAGAGATGTGTCGGTCAGCGATACATGGGCTAAGTTTTATATATAGTTGAGTATATTGTAAGGGCTATGTGACCTAAGTAAATAGAGCCTGCAATGGACAGTAAATAATGGAGATATTTGGGCAACTGGGCTGATACTGAAGGACGCTGAATGTAATGAAACTTTGAGGCAGCTTTGCTGCTAATCTACAAATGCGGATTTGACATTTGAAATTGCGTCGTTGAAGTTCTAACACCACGTAAGTCATTTTATAAACATTTTGATTGTTGATATGCTAGAGAATATACAGGGTGTTTGGTGCATCGTTTGCCAAATTTAATTGGCCGAATGGAGAGTTAATTTGCTATCTCTTCAGGCCCAAGAACTCACTCTTGGCCACACCGGTTTTTTTATTCGGTTTTTCTAATTTTTATTTTGAAAAACAAAACTATAATATATAGTAATATACTTTTTTTTTAGGATAATTTTTATATGTACTGTTGTATGGTTCTATCAAATTCAAAACTAGTCGCTAGTAACGTCTCGTTTTTTTTTAATAACTCACAAAGCTTTTGGAAGAAGAAAATATAATCTTAAAACTCAACTTTAAATTGCTATAAGAAAAAAAACTAAAAGCGATCGAGATCTTCGAATTCTTTTTAAAAGTTCTCTAGTCTGTCTTCTTTCCAACGGTATGCAATATGCTAAAAAAATCTTTTAATAACTTCGCTAATTCTTTAAATTTGTGTATTGGGACGCACCATCAAGCTACTCCATATTCAGGATAAAACACTAGTTTTCGCATAAATAACATGCTGTAAGTAGGTAGACACTGTTATCTCATTCTTACGCAGTCTCTTATATCTTTCTTACATAGGGTTCTAACTTTCCTCGAACTTGAAATGAAAGAGAAAATTAAAAATAATAATTTATTTAATAAATACCTAATTACAAATCTTGTTCAAATTGTCCGCCTCTATTACGTATGCACGTGCGACATATTCGTCTTATCTCGATTGTAGTGGTGCGTAAACCCATTTCTGATTTGATGGTTATGAAGGTCGCCTCAACGCGTTGGACTAAATCATCCCTAGTTTCAACTTCCGTGGCATAGACTGTCCTTATACTTACACACGCTCACATGGATATCTAATAATTCCTTTCTCTATTTCAAAAATACACACCAACTCATTCCTAAGCATGTTTCTTTGTAATAACCATTAGTGGTTAATGGGTTTTATGTAACACTAAAAACATGTCATCAAAAAGGTTTATGTCTGGCAAACAGATCGGTTACACAGTGCGTTGAAAATAGATCAAGTTGATGGTCAAACGACTAAATTACGTGTAGGTTCGTTATGTTCCCCCAATAACCTAAAATGTGTTTTTATTAAAAGGCGTTTCTGCTCTTCTTTTAGGATTCCGTACTCTTATTATTTCTCCGCTATCCGTCCGTCCGTCCGTCCGTCTGTCTGTCAGCGGGCTGTATCTCATGATCTGTTATAAGTAGAAAGTTGAAATTTTCATAGAATGTTTATTTTTGTTGTCGCTATTACTGCAAATAATAAAATAAATAAAAAACTCGAATGGGCTCCTCTACGATGGTACGGCACCCTTCATGCGCGAGTCCGACTCGCACTTGGCCGGTTTTTTTCAAAACGTTGCCCACACTAGGAATTTTATCGTAGGTGTGTTTAAAATCACATACACAAAAGCCAGACCCGGAACAACTACCTGTAGGCCATACACATATTTGTTCCGTGCGGGAATCGAACCCTCGCCACGCAGCACAACAGCTAATCGTACAGCCGCTGCGCCAATAGTTGCCGTCGTTTTCATCTTCCTTCCCGCACGTCCTTTATTTTAGCCTATAAATGTTTTCATTCGGGATGACCAGCTTTTCCCAACTATTTTAAAAACTACTAAATACCAGGAGTTTACATGAAATGACTGCCTATCTGACCTCTACACTCTACTGGGTGCAGAGTTTCGAAGTACCCGTATCGACTCTCAAAGATCTACTAATGACAGCCAGGACCAACGGCTTGTGCTTTCCGAGGCACGGAGGGGTCTCGTTTTATAATAGATGATCTGACGAGCTCGAGGCTAAATATCAAACAGCCGCTCGGGGTCGATCAACAGGTTAAGCCACGCTTGCCTAGGTTGGTCCGTAGATGGGTGACCACACATTACATACCAAGTTTTCTCCGTGACTCGGAAAGCTTGTTAAACCGTTGGTCCCGGCTGTCATTTGTAAATCTTTAACAGTCGTTAAAGGTAGTGGCTCAAAGTCTTACAACCAGTCTAACATAAGGGTTTGGAGGATAACATAAGGGTCAGATAGGCAGTCGCTCCATGTAAAATACTGGTATTCAGCTGCATCTATTTTGACTCGAAGCCCAACATAGTTGGGAAAAGGCTAGCCACATGATGATGATCGCCGATCCACGGGCCGACCGTGGCAAGCATAGCTTAATCTTCGATGTGCCCGTACGGCTGTTATAACTTACCCACGAGGCCCTCAAAAGCTGATGCTCTCCCAAATCAAATCCATTTACCTCATTAGAGTACGGGTCACTACACAGGCCTACACACACATTGGAACACGGCAATGATTAATTGGCAGCATGAATCAGCATGCAATCCTGGGAATGTTCTTGTGTATGGGGCAGTTGTATCACACATGTCTACTGCGACTTAGACATGCTTGATTGGCTGCCAGTTCAATCAAAGGCGACTAAATGTAATCAAGGGTGGTTAATATTGTCTTTATGTCACTTGCCATTCAAACACCTGACTTGGGTCTGCGGTTCAGACGTTCACATTTTTGTTAGATTTGAAAGCAACTGAGACTCGAGAGAAACTCAATCTCGCAACTTCTGGTAAAGAAAGAAACACAGAAAAAGTATTTATTAGTCCATTAAGGACAACACAAAAAAATGGTTAAAATAACAGTAAAAGACATCATCATCTGCCTAGCCTTTTCCCAACTATATTGGGGTCGGCTTCCAGTCTAACCGGATGCAGCTGAATACCAGTATTTTACATGGAGCGACTGCCTATCTGACCTCCACAACCCAGTTAGTACCGGGTAATACGATACCCCTTGGTAAGACTGGTTGTCAGACTTTTTGGGCCACTGACTACCTAACGACTGTCAAAGATCTACAAATGACAGCCGGGACCAACGGCTTAACGTGCTTTCCGAGGCACGGAGAAACTCGGTATGTAATGGGCGGTCACCCATCCACAGACCAACCTCGGCAAGCACGGCTTAACCTAAAGATCTTTTAGATTAGAAGAAGATGTTATTATTTAGCCACGAGCTCCTCCATAACAGTAAAAGACAATTATATAAAAAAGTAAACATTAGCAAAAAAAAAAACAAAAATAAAAGCATTTATTGCTCTGACCACTGATTAACAGTATCAAATCCATACATTGTCATTTCCTAAGGCTGTGGCAGAGGCGTAGACAATAGTACACCCACATTTCAAGTCCCATGTAATAGGGGGCGAGCCTATTGCCATCAACCGGGCACAAATCCTCCGTGGCTGCTACTGAGATATTCCTAATGGAAAAACCCAATTTCACTTTGCTAGACCTGGGAATCGAACCCAGGACCTCATGCTGGCAATCGTGCTTGCAACCATTAGACCAAATCCACATCACTGGAACCGAAAGTTTCTCTTATTTTGTTGGCTTCTCCAAAGACATGTCTACAAGAACTTGGAAACATTCCATTTGATTTTAAGAGAAGGTTTTCAAAAGCTCCCAGACAAGTCGTGAAAAGGCCAAAACAGAGCATCATAATATTTATCACAGTAATCTGGCAGTGAGCCCAATCGAAGTACTAAAGACTGGAAGCATTACCCGAGTGGCAATGCAATACGACCTGTTCTCAAAGTATAAAATATACAGCGTGTGTCAGAAAGGTTAAGAAAAGCATTGTTCTCCCCGTCATTCTGATCATTTTTTTGTCGATCAAAATCAAAAATCAGCTGTTCCATACATTTTGACCGTGTAGGTATTGCACTTTTGTGGGCAACAGCTGATTTCTTTTTTAAACCGACGAAAAATTTCTATGTTTCAAAATGATGTACAGAATACGTAGTAACCGTTTTCACGTCGGTGTCCTTTCCACCCTGTATGATCACACCTTTCTGAAACACACTGTATATATTGGGGCTTCACATTCCATTTAATTTCAAGAAAAGGCTTCCAAAGGCTTCCAGCTACCAGTTTCGCCAAAACAGATTCTCAAAATATTCTACACAAAGCCAAAGTGTCGGCAGCGTCTGGCAGCTTTACCAAGCGAGCTATTAAAACGGGCATCATTGTTGAATGGCAATGCTAATCTTCCAAAGTAAAAGCGAGTCTTTAGAGCAACACCTTAATGGCATAACATAGACTTTAAACCCGAAAGACTTTTGAAGGAAATTCTTAATCTATTGCTTTATAGGTTTGAAAAATTCGAAAGCTCGACAAAGTAAATAACGCAATGAATCTTGTTGAACAGTCGAAAAAACGTTTTTGCAAAATAAATAACCGACTAACAAAACACCACACAAAATGTCTTAAATAACTTTATATAACTTTATTTTCGGAAGTCGGTGACCTTATTTCATTAACTTTTATGACACTGACTTCTTAAAGTAAAGTCATTTTAGACTTTTTTTGAAAGTCAGTTATTTTTCTCAGGCATGTTGGTTTCTTCGCGATATCACCGAAGCGTGCGCGTGCGTATCTTGGGTTCGAACTTCAGACCTATAACTTGACAGTCCTACGGTCACACCACTAGACTATCATTGCATTGTTAGAAACGTGATACAATGTCGTGTCGTCAAAAACGATGATCCAATGTGCCACGGCGCGACATCATATCGTGCGTTTTGGTCCTATACAGGGTGTAAGGGACATCCCTCCACAAACAGATGGGGTGAATTCATTATATCATACTAAGATGACTGGTACAAGCAATTATTTCAGCAATGTTATGGGAATCCAATAACTTTGATTTGTTTTATTTCCTCAAACGCAATGTATCGTTACCGTTGCAAAACGCAAGTAGCGAACGGCAAGTGCGACGACGAGTTCGATGAATTCTGTAGCTAGGCAGGAAGTGAACAGCTGATTTCACGCGTCGTCGTACGTTAGATTATTTCAACATCTATTGTTGGATTTTTGTTTTTAACCGTATTATTTATATAAATTGAGTGCTGCGTACAGGGAATGTAATTTTACATTGTAATAATGGAATAGTAAATGAAAAAAAGAAAATCCAGAGAAAAATTCTGATGGAATATGATTCAAAATAAGGAGCCGAATGCACCTGTCAGATTGTGGACAGCTGTCCCTTATTTCGTGTACACGCATTACGTAAAAACCGCGCTGAGATGCATTATTATAAAAACATTTCCAATCTTATAAAACCATAATGATATTTTATAACCCGAACAGAAAAGTAAGTTCAGCAGTGTAAAGATATATTTGCTTAGTTTCCGTTAAGTGTGTCATAAAATAGTCGTAAATTGCTTACATGGGGTAATGTAGGTGTTTTATGACACCCTGCAGAGTTGTAGTGTATGAAATAGATATGAGATGATGTACTTCGTTTGATCATGTGGAGTGTTGGTTTGAACCTAAAAGGTAGAGACTCTTTTAGTATAGGTTCAAAGTCAGGTCAAGTAATTATTTAGGACATCTGCCATCATCATAGTAACGCACGGCTGGAAATATGCATCTTCAATTATTGCATACTATTATAAAACCTACCTCATTGATCTAGTCGCAAGCGCAATTGCTGAGCATGAGGTTCTGGGTTCGAGACCCAGGTCGGGCAAAGTGTTATTGATTTTTTCCATCAGGAATTTCTCAGTAGCAGCCATGGAGTCTGGATTTATGCCTGGTTAATGGCTATAGGCTCGCTTCCTATTACATGGAATTTAAAAATAATTGGCGAAATGTGGGTGTACTATAAGGAGGTATACCTCTGTCTAACGCTTCGGGGATTTCAGGCGTGATGTTATGTTATTATAAATCCTCGGTCTCTCTCATCCTGATGCAAACACAAGTCTACCGCTCTCCCTAGTCTGAAAATGACCTTCACTAAAAACACGATTCTTCAATCGATTGGCATGTCAGCTTACTTCTTCTGTGAGTTACCTCTTCTTAGCGTTTCGATGACAATCTAAATTGAGTGTAAATGTGGTGCTATTCCACAAATAATGGGTCACTTAATATCGTGTCCTGCGTGTCATGTTGTTCGATGCACCAACTGCTGGTGGACGCTACAGTTGGTGTCAAATTCTGGGTCGTTTAATTTAGATTCTGTGTGCTACATTGACCACTCTGGTTCTCTGTGGTAACTTGGATCAATTTAATTTACCCAAGGCCTAGCTTTTACCTTGGCCAAAGGCTAAGTGTGTCTATACAACGTGGCAACCTGCCAGTCTCTTGGGCACATTACCAGCTGACAGCGTTGAGAAGTTTTGCGATGTCTTTTTATAGTTTGTTGTTAGTTTATGTAATAGTTTTTAACTGTCAGAAATGTATGATTACGAAGAAGACATGCTGCGCCGACACCAAGTTTTAGATAAAGCTAGGCAGATGATGATAACATATCATATTTTTCCGACAGTTATCATCATCTGCCTAGCCTTTTCCCAACTATGTTAAGGTCGGCTTCCAGTCTTACCGGATGCAGCTGAATACCAGAATGATGATGATAATTGTACCTAATTTCCATGTAGGTTCCACGTAGATTTTTTATGATGTAGACTGACAAAAAGGTAGGCGGTAGGTTTTAAATAAACAATTTATTAAATGGGCCGCCTTATCACGCTTAGTAATCCGACAATGTTTGTTTAGGCTAGGTTTGAGATAGTGTTAAACTTTATTGATGTAATTATTTTGTCAACTATAATTTATAAGTTCGCTGTTTTCAGTAAATTTGACAACACGACATCCAGCAGGGCCACATTTCCCACAAATATCTATACAAATAAATACAATTGATGTGTCTTTATGTAATTTCAAAATAACAGCTATTTACTGAATGCATAAGAAAGTATATAACTGTATATACTTTCATATACTACATACTTTATAAAAAAAACAGTTTTTTTTTTAAATTTTTGTCTGTCTGTTGGTTCCGGCTAATCTCCGAATCAGCTTCACCGATTTTGATGGGACTTTTATTGACAGATAGCTGATGTTATAAGGAGTAACTAGACTACTTTATTTTAGAAAAGTGATTAGGATTCCGTGCAAAAAAAATAAGACATTAAGTTGCGTGTTAATTTAATTAAATTGTTGCTAAAAATTGTTGACTTAAAACAGCTAAAATTAGTTCTCAATTCAAATCTGACAGCTGCAGCCACGATTCCTACCTAATTCGACAATCCGTGACGTGGCAATCTCTCATTAGCTAATGTAGTCTGCCGGCCGGATTCCCACGATCCAATTGGGTAATGGATTTAGTACTGCAATCTGGATTGGATTACAGGGTCGAGCCGTATACAAAATCTATTTATTGTTTTAATGTCATAATCTAGTATTACGAATGAGGCGCCTGTCCCATCCGTCGCCGACGAGGAAGCGAATTGTTTTCGCCTATTTTCTCACTCAAGAAATGGAATGAAACAGCTGTTTTTTTTTTAATTACCGGAAAACTTATATGTGCTCAGAATGATGTACTGAATAGGTGGTAACCGTTTTACGTCGGTATCCCTTCCACCCCGTATATTTTTAACTGCCTGTCGTTAAAAAAGCATGACAGTAATAAATCTACACAAGTTAAAACACTCAGTAAAATGTACGCATGAACAGAAACATAATTTCATAAGTCTCGCAAGGCCGACCTACATTCAGACAGACGTAGGAAAACCACAGAGAACCATTTGCTCACCACAAGTTCTAACAAGATGCACGCGATGATGAAGGAAACCAAATATAGAAAATAACACGAGAGGAATAATATACATGTCGGATATATCAGAATTTATTCCGTTAGGCTTGTACATTATGTGGACAGACGATGGGTTTCGTGCAATAAATAAAAACTGGGTGCGATACACTGTTTCTTTTAAACTAACAAATTACTTGAAATAACAACTTAACACAATAACACGGGGCACAATGAATCGGGTACAGTTCCAGGACGTCTCAACGCCGCCGCAATCAGACATTGAATGTCGTCCTCGCCTCGAGCTGTAAACGGAGTTCAAAAAAGGTATTTCAATAAAATAATAAGACACAAAGACGACTAAGAGCAGGTTTTTGTTTTTAATTTAAATTCGCTGTAAGGCTCGATTGGCCAAAAATTTGTAAACATTTAACTACTACTAATTTATGATCAATCGATTTCTGTCAATAGTTCGAAGATAAGTGACTCAGTCGATGTTTTAAACTTATTTAATGCTAAATGAATTTAGTATTTTAGAAACACGCGGCCATTTCTGAAAGTAAACCTTAAATCTTTCGGATTCCTAGTGCAAAGCTGTTATAATGGCTATCTGTTTCCTTCATCAACACCCTGCTGCCCAGATCCCAATTTATTTGGGGTCAGCTCAGCATGTCTTCTTCTTCATACTTCTCGATTACTCGTCATCTGTGTAGTCACTCCCATTCTAGTAAAGTCATCCTTCACACACAGTGCATCCATCGTTTCTTTAGTCTTCCTCAACTCTTATAGCCATCCACATACCTCAAAACTTTTCCCACGACATTATCCTCATTCCTCTGCATCACATGCCTATACCATGACTACCGATTACTACACAACGTTTTATTCACCGGCGCCACTTTCAGACTTCCACGTATGTATTCATTTCTTATTTTATCCATTCGCGTTAACTCCAGCTGTTTACTTATGTATCTCCAACATTTGGACATAGTATCAGATACAGTTAATATAAACCCCTGGGACTGGAAACAACTTAATAATCCTCTAAATAAGTAGCTAATGGATAACATAATCCTAACCGAGTTGGACGGGATGGGTATCCCGAGAAATTGGGCCGAAATCAGCCACAATCAGATTAAGCTCACTATACATCTTCCGGAGTAACATCAACGATTTATCTTAGGATGGATCCGAAGATATAAATAATAGGAGGAGCTCGTGGCTAAATAATAACAGCCGCTCGGGTCGATCTTTAGGTTAAGCCGTGCTTGCCTAGGTTGGTCTGTGGATGGGTGACCACCCATTACATACCGAGTTTCCTCCGTGCCTCGGAAAGCACGTTAAGCCGTTGGTCCCGGGTGTCATTTGTAGATCTTTGACAGTCGTTAGGCAGTCAGTGGCCCAAAAAGTCTGACAACCAGTCTTACCAAGGGGTATCGTATTACCCAGTACAGACTGGGTTGTGGAGGTCAGATAGGCAGTCGCTCCATGTAAAATACTGGTATTCAGCTGCATCCGGTTAGACTGGAAGCCGACCCCAATATAGTTGGGAAAAGGCTTGGCAGATGATGGATCCGAAGATATAATGTTCCTAATTCTATAAGATAGGTTCTTCAAGATTCCGGTGAGGATTGTCTTGTGACGATAGATACTCGTCATGGATTTACCATAGTCATTTGCAGGGCAGATCACTGTTTATAAAAAAAATCACAAGTTTCATGGATGAATTTATTTTGACGCTTTGAACTGTACTAGTTAAACCACTGAAACAAAATGAGTATCCAGATAAGTCGGTAAAGATTCGCTAGCTAATTTCATTTGACCTTTGAAAAAAAATAAGGTACACAAATATTTATTAAATGCACAGGTTTAAATTATTCACTGTACCGTCATCAATTTATTTACACTTCAGTAGTAGTGTAGCGGCACTACAAAGAGTACTACAGCAACATAGAACAAAACTAATACAGCGCCATCTATGACACAGATGATCAACGAAATACATCTAAATCCTACATCGCGCAAGTAAAGTTTTCCGCGACTTAAGACTATATAGAAGAACCCGACAGCAACTGTCGGGCATTGGCCCACCAGACACCCGTCTGGTCGGAGGATCTTCCCTTTTCTATGGGGGATGAAGAACTTTACACCCTATTCTTTATACTCCCAAAGTAGCTTGTTACTCCTTACAAAAGATCACTGAAGAACTTTTGATAAAGTCGTGGGAGTTCTAACTTTAACTATAAATAACTAGCTTCAGAAATTTATTTTAGGTAAAGGAGAACAGCCCCCGCTCTTCACAAATATCCTATCTATTTATATAAATAAAATAAAATAAAAATAGCCTTTATTCTACCACAATTTAGCAATTATTAATACAAACCTATTAAATAATTCCAATTACAAAAATATAAAATAGTAAATTTGAATTTAAGTTTTAAATTAATAACATTATTGAATAAAAAATTATAAATTATCATTTTAGTTAGTCGCCTCTTTGGCGTAGGCCTCCCCCAGCTTCCTCCAGTCCATCCATCTATTTATATAGGGACCAGAAATAGGAGTAAAATTCTTAAACTTTAATTTATTGAAGTTATTATCCGGGTCAACATTTTGCGCGCCCACATAACAAATTTTAAGAGCCGTTTTATCTAAAAGGATTTTTCAGGATGTTCAGTTCGATATCCCGGAATAGTCATTGATTTACAACCAAGGGGTTGTTGCACTATAGAAACGGTTCATTATTTTCTGCGTATACATTTTTTAAAATACCTTTCTAAGGACACTTCGTTAGTGTTCGTGTTCCACGCGCGCCTCAAAGAGATGTCAGCAACCACGTAGGGGTCCGCATGGACCGATGCCTGCCAGGGCTGCGGGACTGTTCGAAAGAGATACCGTGGCCCTGGATCACAAAGGGCAAAGAAGGAACATGGATGGGTTTTAGTCAGTACAAGTCTGACACTCCCTTCCGCTCCGCCCAGAGTGGGGGGGGGGGGGGGTCATTTGATGACTTCCCATAAGAAAAAAAAAAAAAAAAAGGACACTTGGGTTTTTGAGATAATAATCTAATGATACATAACAGGTAATATCAAATAACAAAGAAACGCAAGATATGCGGGAAAAACATAACTCTTCCTTGGGAGTCGGGTAAAAAGGCAGTTCATTAGCATAGGCCTACAGGAAAAAAGCCAAAGTCACAGAAACCGATAGAGAGAGTAGATGTAGACGAAACGACGTAAACGATTGCCTTGTTTTTCTAGTTCGCAAGTACGACTGCAGAGCATGAGGTCGTAGATTCAAATCCCAGGTCGGGCATAGCCAAAAGCAGCAGAATTTATAAGTGACAGCCATATAGTCCAAATTTACGCTCGGTTGTGGGAATAGGTTCGCCCAAACTCGCCCAAAATGTCGGTGTACTATGTGTTAGCGCCTGCCTAACCCTTGGGGGATTACAGGCGTGATGTTCTGTTATATAGATGAGAGAAACACGACTCCTACTTTCCAAAGATTTATAGCCATCGCTGATAGCTTGAAGTATATAACAGCACCTATTTACCGCGTGCGTTTACGAAGCCCGCGTTCATCAAACAGGTTGTGAATATTTTACTCATTCGAAATGTGGAGCTCGCTTCGTGAATGCATCACGGTGTTGTATCTACTCGTATATATTTGTGGGTACTTTTTGGCGCCGGATTAGTATGCGAAGCGCACAAGTGGGTTTTCAATCATGAGCTTGGAGTAAATATGTGGGTCATGGGGGTGTGACAATAAAATATTTTAAGTGCTGTTGGTTGAAGTCTGCTCCATTATTTAAATATCAGGATTCACCATGTCTACCGTTATTTTAAAGTAAAATTAATTTCTTAATTTTTACTGAAAACGTTTTCGTTAAAACTAAGTTTCTATCCACCAATAGTAGGTACTGATACTGATAGTGTTAGCCTGTGTCATCCTACTGTTGGACAAAGGCCTCTCTCAATGACTTCAAAATTCTTCGATCCAGGGCCAATGTGGACCACTGGTCGTTAGTTTTGTCCAGCTCGTCCCGCCATCTCCTGCAAGGTCTACCGCGTCGCCTTCTGACTGTGTCAGGGGTCCACATTGCGGTTATTTTGGCCCACAGCTCGTCGGGCCATTTGGCAGATATGGAGACATCATCGTCATCATCATCAGACATCCAGCATTTAGTAATATAATGATTTTTCTGAAACGATATTTTTAATTAATAATCTTTTTTTTAATTCAAACAATTCCCATTACCTAGAATCACGTACTTAAAACTACGAGTTGCCATGTTTTTCAAACCTTCAGAAAAATCATCACAAAAATCTATTTTTCTTGATTTACTTGCGGCAAGACTGCCTCGTTGGTCAAGTGGTCCCAAACGCGATTGCTGATCATGAGGTCTTGGGTTCGATTCACGGGTCGAGCAGTGTTATTGGGTTTTTCATAAGGAATTTCTCAATATCATGCACGAAGTTTGGATTTGTGACCGGTTGATGGCAATAGGCTCGCCCCCTATAGACTAGACATACGGGTCTTAAAAACATCACTGGCGAAGTGTGGGTGTACTATTAGGTACACCTCTGCCTAACCCTTCGGGGTTACAGACGTGATATTATGTTATGTAATTATAAAATTTAAGCACCAAGTATTCCTGGCTACCACAACATGGCCAGTTGCCCTGATAGGCTAGTCCTAAGTGCATTACGTCCTCCCGTGTATAACTAGATTATTATGAGATAAGATTATCTGGCGGTATTTCTAACACCACTTGTGGTTCACGTGTATAGTTTAATCGTGGCTTAAGCAATTACGAAACTTATTAACAAATGAGTTTTATCCAAGCTAAAATAGCTGCGTTCAGAAAATATTTTTTAACGTTACTATTTGTCAAGTTGAACGAAAAAAAAACACGGGTTACCTTCCATAATTTTCAACTATTCTGAGCTTCCGATATTTCGACGCTGTTGCAAGCGCCATGATCATCATATAAGTCACAGTGTAAGTTTAATTATAAATCGTAAAAGCTTTTTTTTTTTCTGAATGTTTTATAATATAAAATGACCCCTGTTCTATAATCTCTGGATCCGGTGAATTGAATCATTCCCGCTACGTCGACTCGTGATTTTTCTTAGTTATGATACATTGTCTTTAGTTTCACTTCCACATGGCTGTCACAGGGTACAGTCACATTAAAAACAAATACGGCTGTGTTTTTATTAATAAAGTAATTTCGCTCATCCGGTGATACCGTATTTTTTTAATAATTACATTGATAACCCACCACTAAGTACCAGGCTAGCATATATTCAAGGTGTTGTTTATCTTGTAGGTAAAGGAGCTGATCTAAAGTTACTCTATAAATCATTATGGGGGTCACCTTCATCATTGCCTAGCCTTTTCCCAAGCATGTTGGGGGCGGTTTCCAGTCTAACCGAATCCAGCTGAATACTAGTATTTTACGTGGAGCGACTATCGGATCTCCACAACTCAGTTAGTACTAATACGATAGATACTCCTTGGTAAGACTGGTTGTTAAATTGTTACTCTATAAGATGATGTTATTTATCATCTTACCTCACATAACGCATACTGAGCCATCATGCTTCTTATGGTTAAAATGAACAGTCATAAAACATCGCTACGAAATCTCTCCTAATGTTTAAAAATCATTTTAAAACTATTCATATAATCTATTCATACCAAACTCAATAATTTTCCCAAATGTAGATAACATTGAGCCTAAAATATGTTGAACCCATTAATATTCGCACAACACATTCAATTTAACAGTTCAATCGTTCGCTAACGTGCGAATACTCGCCTTTACCCTCAGGGACCGGGCAGAATAACTGTGAATAATGGCTGGAATAGAGGCGAGGCTATGCAGTAAGTGGAGCGACAGCGGGAATGGCTTAATGCTGATTTATTTTTTCCATTCTTCCATCATTTCGTCAGTTTTGTTTAAGTCCCATGTAATAGGCAGCGAGCCTATCACTTTCAACCGGCACAGGTCCAGACTCCCTAGCTGCTACTGATAAATTCCTGGCGGAAAAACCCAATAACACTTTGCCCGACTCGGGAATCGACTACAAGGGTCGGGTTACGGAAAAAAAAAATTGAATTCATGATGACGTGAATACATTTTCACAAATTGATACTTAAAATTATATATGCGATGGAAACTCTTTGCCTCTCCATCTATATATTCGTTAGCTTGTCACGCCTAAACGGATCGATATAATTGAACGGTAGCCTAGGACCTGGAAAAGGGCATAGCGACGTTGAAGTTCTAACACCACGTAAGTTATTTTGATGCCGTTTGCTAGAGAATCGGCAGACGCGTTGTTTCAGCCAATCACAGAAACAAGCAACGTCTCAATCGAATTTGAAGTGAACACATTATAAAATGGTATTGTACCATTACAGACTATAATTATGCAGTTTTTTCAATCTCTTGTTATGTTGCTATTTTTGAATTATGTAGTGTTAGAACTTTAACGACGATTGGCTACTTTACGTTCTGAATTTTTTTATTAAAAAATATGTAAAAGTAATATGTGCAAATTATGGGAGCAATCGTGGAGTGCTGCCTGCTAACATATGCGGTAATATATCTTAGACTGCAAATCTTAAGTAACGTGTAGAATGAGTTGGTTAATATGCTGCAGATTATTAAATATTCAAAATGACGCCATTCCATACCAGTGGATAAATCGATCGCTCCGCTTACCGCTACCAGCGTTCTGTGTAGCGAGGGGTCAAAGGTTTTGGTTGCAAAACGGTTTCATGTTGATCGTGTTTTGTATTCGTGGACGGACAATGTAGCGGAAACCGTGTTTCCCTTTTTTCGTCTTGTAATCTTACAAGATTTCTTATGAGGTTAATAAAATAAAACAGCTGTAAATAGCCTATTGTTGTCTATAGCTGAAGTATTCAAAAAGAGAAGTACCGCCAAACGGGGTGAATAGGAACGTAGGGGTGAATACAGACAAAACTTTGAAAGGGATTTAAACGTTAAATTGATATGATTATGTTACCGAAAAGTACTCTGTTTTATTTAGTTAGTTATACTTAATTATTTAGAGCCCTTGTTGACCTAGGGTCACGGGAAGTATCAAATAAGCGTTTCGTTTGTTTTTATGTTTTAGGTAGAGCTAAAAAAACAATTTTGTCTTAGCTCAGATAAAGTCTCATCCCTTTAAAAGCACTTTAAATTGACTCTCAATATCTCTCCTTCCAAGGACTATATTAGTCGATGTTCCCCGATAAGCAGGTCGTTCAGAACGTGCGCATGATTTGTATTCAGCAACGTTACCTTATCGAGAGCCAGGGTACGGTATAGCCTCCTGGCTATACACCACTGATCTTTCAGTGGCATCATTTACCTGTGATCTTGGCATGACTTACTACATTAAATTATGTTACTTTGTAAGGTTGGTTGTTGAATTGTGTGTGTGACAGAAAAACGATTGCTGTCTTGTGTATGGATGGGTCATGTATTTATGGGAAATTGCAAACGAGTTCATTCTCTAAACAAAAAAACTACCACAATGAGAAAAAAATATGATGATGAATGATCAAGCTTAAAGGAATATTTTTTTGTTTTTTTTTCGGATTGTAAATCATCAAATCATTTGATGCCTTCACATCCAGAAAAAAAAAAAATTTCGCCTACTCTGGGCGGAGCGGAAGGGAATGTCAGACTTGTACTGACTAAAACCCATCCATGTTCCTTCTTTGCCCTTTGTGTTCCAGGGCCACGGTATCTAGTAATTCTCTTGACTCTTAATTCCAGTGTGGGAAGAGATGGCGCTAGGCGACCTGTATAGCTCTGTCTCTTTCCCGCACTGGAATAACTCCTGCTTTAAGACGTCGTAGAAATCTCCCTGAACAAATTGAAAACTTTACCCCTGAAGCAACAAGGTTGGTAATACAATTGATTTGTATTCCGTCAGCATAATTATATATCGTTAGTCAGATCACGAACCAGATTACTGCCATCGGTGGTACAAATTACCTGCCCTGACTGTCTGACGAGCTTACTGATTGATGCGTCATTGTCATTATGAATGAAAATTGATTAATTAGGTAGATGTTTATGGTAATCGTACAGGAGTTGCTTATGTGCTCCCAAAACGGTAAAGGAATACGGGGTGTAAAAGTACCCTTTGTGAAGCTGAAAGGCACATGTTCTTGCCGTCATTGCGATATTTTTTTTTGTATTAGACCATACCTGTGAACCTCCTAGTTACGGAGATAAATACAAGTTTTTAATGTACAATAACTTTAAATACCACCACAACCCCGTACTGTTCAATGCATCCGTAGGTACAATGTTTTGAGAGCGTTACATTGAGTCCTACCGTAAAACTTGATTTTTCACCCAAAAAAGAAATTTCGTTTCCCAGTAACAATTTTGGCGTAGAGTTACTTAGTTTGATGTACAGAATGCTTCGTTGACGGCTCCGTGAAGGGTCTATTTACACCTTGTATATCTTGGGGAAACCGACATGTTCTAAAACCAACCATTCGAAGACACATTCACCAACCTGCACTACCACGCGGGCCACCCTCTCCCACAGAGAGGAGGCTGGTGTCCCAGCATTGGCATTGTCCCTTTATAGGCTGACTAGCTGTTGCCCGCGACCTTCGTCCGCGTGAAATTTTATAGCCTATAGTCTTCCTCGATAAATGGGCTATCCAACACTAAAAGATTTTTTTAAATAGAACCAGTAGTTTCTGAGATTAACGCGTTCAACCAAACAAAGAAACTCTTCAGCTTTATAATATTGGTATAGATTAAGTTATGAGGCTAATGCCAGACGTTTTCTAATTGAGGTATCTGTAACTACAACACAAGGGAACCACACGCCTGTATTTCCTAAGCAGAGCTATAAGTGGGTCCCACACGTTCAGTATTAGTAATCGTGAAAGCTAGACTAACGAGACAAAATGTGTTATCTTTTTCTAAATTGTTTGTGTAATACATAACAATATTATAAAGCAAGCAAGCAGTGATAGCCTAGTGGTGTGATTGTCGGACTGCCTCGTCAAAGGTCTCAAGACACGCACCTCTGATTTATCGGATGTGCGTATTGTATAATTATCACTTGCTTCGGTGAAGGAAAACATCATGAGGAAACCAGCATGCCTGAGAGATATTTCTCGACAGCATGTAAAGCCAAGTCAGAGGCCCATGGGCGGCATATAAACTCTGACACCAGGTCCTAACCTGGTGTAACCACACGATAAAGGAAGAAGAAAAAGAATGTAAAATTAATTCTGTTCGTCTGTCTGTTATGTTTTCAACCTGATGGCGGACGAAATCGCGGGCTTTAGCTAGTTCTACAATACGCCCATTATACCGGTACCATACACAACAAAAATTAATTACGAGTATACAATAGAAATTATATCGCTTAAAACTCAATTACCATTTCAATTTTTCATACATAAATATGCAAAGCTATTAACAAAAGCCTAAGTACTTAATTTAATTTAATAAAAATACGGTTTAAAAAATGCCTGTTTTTGAAATGAGTTCTTATTTTTTTGATTATTCTACGGTTAAAAACACGATATTTACAACTTCACCTGATCATGAAAATCGTTAAAACGTTAAAATGTAGACGGTTTTTCAAGTTGTACTTGAAGTAAACTAAACTTTTACTCCAGAAAAACATATAAATAAATTGGCAATGATGTTTAGAAGAATATTCTACGGTTACTTTTTCTTAAAAACGTTTTTTTATTGTTTTAACAGGTTAAGCCGCGCTTGCCTAGGTTGGTTCGCGGATCGGCGACCACTCATTACATACCGAGTTTCCTCCATGCCTCGGAGTTTTGCCGTGGGTCCCAGCGGTCATTTGTAGGTCTTTGAGAGTCGTTACAGCTAGTCAGTGGCCTAAAAGTCTGACATACAGTCTTACTAAAGGGGTATCTTATTACAAAGTACTAACTGGGTTGTGGAGGTCAGATAGGCAGTCGTTCCATGTAAAATACAAGTATTCAGCAGAATGCCGTTAGACTGGAAGCCAACCTCAGCATAGTTTGGAAAAGGCTAGGCAGATGGCGCTATATTTCTTACACAAAAAGAACAATCTTAAAAATAATCTACTCTTAACGACTGAGAGCTAGATTTTTAGTTTTTGTACCCTAATACATTCGCCATTTTGGTTTTTGCATAAGCTCTCTTTCATATTGAAAAGGACCTTGAAATGATAAAAAATACAGCGTCAAATTATGAACAGCGCTGTAGCGCTGAATGATAAGAATTCACGCTTTTTAGACTCATCCCTTTTACATGGTTACATGTTTTGATATGTTTATGTAATAAATGTTATTTTTTTATGTGGGTGACATAAAAAAAAATCTTCAATTTTCATTTTCAGAATTTCAGATACAAAAAAGTGTGTTTATACAATTTTGAGCTCGTGGTTAAATGATTACAGCCGCTCGGGTCGATGTTCAGGTTAAACCGTGCTTGCATAGGTTGGTCCGTGGATGGGTGACCAACTGACCACCCATTTCTGACTGAGTTTCCTCCGTGCTTCGGAAAGCACGTTAAACCGTTGGTCCCGGCTGACAATTGTAGATCTTTGACAGTCATTTATAGATAGTCAGTGGCCTGAAAGTCTGACAGCCAGTCTTACCTAGGGTTATTGCATTACCCCGTACTAACTGGGTTGTGAAGTTTTACCGTATAATCCGGTTTTCCACCCCAAGAAAAAAAGTCGTTTCCCAGCAATAACTTTTTGCGTAGGGGTTACTTAGTTTGATGTACATAATGCTTGGTTGACGGCTTCGTGAAGGGCCTTTTACACCTTGTATAGTTACTAGCGCTGCTCACAACCGTACGAAATCTTATACATTTTTGACTTCTCTATCATCGTTTTCACTGAGCAAATATCACTTTATCTAAGCCCTCAGGTATTCAACAGAATTAAGAAGCACTTACTTATTTAAACACCCTCTCACCCGCTAGGGAATCTGAAATAATCACTTTTCATTTAAAAAATAAATGCCCAAAAGCAAAGCATATTGAGGTAACCGACGCGACGTCAAAGTCATAATATTTCTGTCAAAAAAAGAAAAAGATAAACAGAATAAAATAAAGTAAATTCTGGCGGCGTCAAAATGTTTTTGCTTGTGAAATATTCGATAAAGGCGCGTTCTATTCAATGAAGCTTCTAATGAAACTTGAGGTATTTTAAAAATCATTTGTAATTATATAAATCTGTAACTATTCTACTGCAATACAAAAGATATTTCTAAACTCGTACTGTCACTAACGGGATATCTTCCGTGATTGTTCATTATTTTGAGCTCCCGATAAGAAAAAAGAAAAAGAAAAAGATAAAAAAAGAAAACAGATACAAAAAAAAAAAAAAAAAAAGATCTTTCTCTCCCCATAAGAAGAAGAGCGAGTAGTAATTTTTAATTATTAATTCTAAAAAATGTTATTTTTAACTGTGAATCGTTTCACTAAAGCAGCTTGTCCTCCCCATCATCATATTTTTTTGTTCTGGATCATACCTGGGAACCTTCTAGTTACAGAGATATTGGAGGTCAAAGTTCCAACTTTTTTTTAAAATATTTATATGTTTTAACTTTACTTTAAATACCTCCGTGAACCCTGTGTAGTTAGTTACTACTTAGCTAATTAGTTGCTTACTTCTTGGCTGGCCAATTTACAAATCGCGTAGTTTTAAAAGTTGTAGCAGGTGCTACGAATTTCGTAGGAGGTGCTACGAATTCCGTAGCAGCAGTATAGCGGTTGAAGCCATTGTTTACACCACTAAGAGAGAAAGAATATGATTAAAAAAACAAATTAACGTTTTAACCAAATTGCCAATCAAAATTATTTTTAACCCCCGACGCAAAAAGAGGTGTGTTATAAGTTTGACCGCAATGTGTGTGTGTGTCTGTCTCTGGCACCGTAGCTCTTAAACGATTGAATCGATGTGGATGCAGTAATTTTATTTGAAAGCTACTTTCTTGGCGATGGTTCTTAGATAAGTTTTATCAAAATCGGTGTAGCCATTTACTAAATATGGGGAATGAAAGTGGTGATGAATTATCGAATATTTTCAAATATACCCAAGTGGGGTATCAAATGAAAGGGCATGATGTGTATATTACAATTAGACATGTTTTATCAAAACCGGCTCAGCCATTTTATTGACTTTTCAAATGTTTGTTCGCTTTTCTTTGTTGCGATAGGGGTTTTTTAAATTCTAAATTTATTTTTTTATAATCAAAGATAAACACATACTTACCAATTTAAACCCATTATTCAATTTTACCGAAAACTTAATTCAATTTGTCCCCAAAACCTACCATGTGGATACCGCCGAATAAATGTACCTCGTTTCAGAATTTCAGAGCCTTGTTTAATGAAAATTTCAGTAAATTGCTCGGAAATTGTTTGCAGATAAGCCTATCCATGCATTTGATGATCACCTAAATTAATGTTGGCAATTTGCTCGCTATTTTAAAATAAACTTGGTTTTTTAATTTTAAATTGGTAGTGGTTTTTCATTTTTGACGAATAGTTTCGTTTAACAATTAGTTTTAATTTATTTGATTCTTAAATAGCTTTGACGTCCTTTACTTAGGCTTGGGGACTTAAAAATAAAGTAGTCACGAGCTATCTATATGTAACAGTGACTGATAGCAATTAGCAGAACCACCTTTGTATTAATGGTTGAGATTTTTTTGAAAAGTTTTCGTTATAATTTTATAATTCTTTTGTATTTTGTTTATTTGAGCGAAGGACATAAAATATAAAAGAATTATAAAATTCTATCGATTCATTTTCTAAAAAATGTCAACCATTTATGCAAATGTGGGTCAGCTAACTGCTATCCTGCTTCTGCGTCCTGTTGAATTTATAGTTTATTGTTTATTTTTTTATAATTTTGTATGATGCACGTCATGTCCTTGCGACATATAAATATTTTTTCTTTCTTTTCTTTCTTTTCTTTCTTTTCTTTCTTTTCTTTCTTTTCTTTCTTTTCTTTCTTTTCTTTCTTTTCTTTCTTTTCTTTCTTTTCTTTCTTTTCTTTCTTTTCTTTCTTTTCTTTCTTTTCTTTCTTTTCTTTCTTTTCTTTCTTTTCTTTCTTTTCTTTCTTTTCTTTCTTTTCTTTCTTTTCTTTCTATCACTCACTGTACATAATCTATGCTCTGACCATAAAATTATCTTCTAAAATACCTCACCTCTCCTCTTCTTCTTCTAAAGAATATTCTGTCTGATCAGCTGTAAATGAAAGTGGTGCCGGTGACTGAAAAGTTGGGTGGTAATCAGCTATCGTGGTATAGACCTGTGATAAAAGTCGGAAGGAAAGTTTTGAATATGAATGTATTTTTTGGCTTTGACATTTGAGGAAGACCAAATGGCTGGATGATGGTTAGATAGTAGATGTCTGCTGAGATGACAAGTCATAGAAAAGTATGCAAGAAGAAGATGAAGAAGATAAATTGGGATAAGGGCAGGAGGTTCCATTCACAGCTGATAATCATCTTTATGATTATAAGCTGTGAATGGAAAAAACGGAGCTAGCCCAGCAATGGGACAGCACAGGCTAGCTATAATAATATAACAGCAGTTTTTACTGCGACATATACATGGAATTATTACTGCGGTTTTTCTAAATTCAAAATTAAACTCAATTGAAATACAATAGGGTTTTTTTTTTTTTTTTTTTTTTCCGGATGGGAAATCATCAAATGACCCCCCCCCACTCTGGGCGGAGCGGAAGGGAGTGTCAGACTTGTACTGACTAAAACCCATCCATGTTCCTTCTTTGCCCTTTATGTTCCAGGGCCACGGTATCTCTTTCGAACAGTCCCGCAGCCCTGGCAGGAATACAATAGGGTTAACTTTCAATCTAGCCAGTTACAATACAATATTAAAATCTAATTTGCAACATCCTCACACGTCGTTCGGAAAACAAATATATAACAATTTGAAAGTGCTTATCTGTAAAAACAAGGGATAGACAGTGACCGCCTCATCTTATATTTATCTTCACAAAAGGTAGCTGTGAATTTTATAAATTGTACCCTTTTTCTGGCAAATATTTCAACAGTTGGTTAAGGGCTGTCAAGAGTACAAATATTGAGTGAGACGGTTTTTTTTTTCTTTTAAACTTTCCTTTTAAATTGTGTTAAGTTTCTGTTGCCATCCCCAATATTTTATTTTTAAATATTTTTTTTTAGTCTTGCAACACTGCATGTGTGATGTTATCAATTTTATCTGTCAATATACGTACTTCTTCTTTGAATTATTCTATCAAGGAAAACATGTGTCTTATTCACCTCGTGATAAATAAAACGCCCTCTGCCTCAATTTCACCAGCTGCATACATTTTCGTACAGCAATTGATATCATCAGAATTAACAGAGGCTCATTTTTTGTAATACTTGTTTTATTACATCCCTGCACTATGTGTGGTTCCACGTGCACATTGAGGGACCTGTCCGTGGCCACCACCAACGCCGTCGAGGTGGCAGAGTTCTGGTCAAAACTAATTTAATTTAAAAAAAAGAAAATCAGCGACACGACGAAGAAGATTACATCCCTTTGGCAATCTATTGAAATTGAATATTTTAATAGAAATTTTTAAAGCTAATGGCAGAAAAAGTAATTATCACGTCTGTAATTCGGTAAATCTTTAATATACCCATATTAACCGGTTATGTTTAAGCCCCATCTAATCTGCAATCATCAACCGGACACGAATCCAAGCTACCGAGCTGCTACTGAAACATCTTCACAGTTAAAGAAAATCGCTTATCGCCGAGATCTGTCTCCCGAAGCACGGTAATGCATGTGTGTTGCTCCCGGTGTAAGTATACTATCCACCTAGTACTCGAACGAGAAGGCATAGCTTGTTACCTTGGATGTGGGCTACTGCATAATTAGTTCCGTAAGTTCATTACAGGAACTGCCGGACGTTACTGATGGCGCCAAACTTGTGACTCAGTTCTGGGCTGACTCAATCTAGATTGCCATCGACACGCTTAGACGAAGTAAAGAAAATTCTAATAACATTTTTCTAGGGCTCGAATTCGAATTTAAAACATAATAAAACAAATATGTTTTCTTGCTACTTTTTAACAAGTAAACACACGATGTATAAACAAGTAGAGCACCTTGCCTTACGTTACATGCTATAAATTCTCAGCTCTCAACAAACATTCCAAAAATAAATTCCAAAATCTTAATGAGCGCAATAAATAATGCGCTAGACTTTGTATTAATTAGGCGTCAGTCTTACCGCGAGCGATTAGAGAGAAGCGCGTAAGACAGAAAGAAAAAGTAAATTTATTTGGTACAGGCCCCACAGTGTGACGTGTAGTACAGACAATATCATCATCATCATCATCTGCCTGCACTAGTCCCATGTTACGTGGGGTCGACGCAACACGTTTTTTTTTCTTCCATTCTCAAAATCAAAATCAATCAAAATCAAAGCATTTATATCAAGTAGGCCAGTTACAGGCCCTTTTGAATTGTCGAAACAAAGATAACAGTAAAATATAGCTACAGTCCCAGTCACAAGGCACAAAAACTGTGAAAGTACTGTAGTTGCCCATTCCCTAACGTAGATCTCTATGGAGAAGAACGGGCAAGAAACTCCATGGACACTCTTTTAAATCAGAATACTTTAACAAAACCTTGGTTACATCATTTATGTTGAGATGGTAAATTATGTGAGAACGATGCAGCCAGATTTGTACGTTAAAAGTGCCATAGTAAAAACAATTCAAAAATAAAATAATTAATTCAAATAAGCCGTGGCAAATAAGAGATGACCAGTCACAACTGACAGCGCCCGTTCACGAACATGACGCATGTATCAGCACCATTCAACTCAACCATTTTGAAGGGAACTAAATGATCCGACACACGTGCCACCATCAGCGAGACATTTGAGTGCATGACATACTCCTAACCACCAGGGCACAAGTCAAGAAAAGACGCAGGTTTCCAGCGAATGACAGCTTTCTAGTACATAGTACTCACACAATATGGGCTAGGCGGCTATATAATACTAAAGAGATTGAATTTATACAATGCAAAGATAGTTATACAATCTTCAGCAGCTCCGACAATACTATTTAATGCTTTCTCCTCTGTCAACCCTATCATTCCTCACAAAATCCATTCATCGTTTCCTTGGTCTTCCTACACACAATACAAAATAAAAGAACTAAACAAGATAAATGAGAGCTAGCAACTTAAAACGTATTGGCGAGCATAAAACAGCGAATGCGCGACGCTTTACCCGCTGGCATTTGAACTTAGTCTTTCAGCGAGTGTTCTGCCCGTCAAGCGAACGTCGCTGAGCGAGTACTCTTATTGATAAATTTTTGTCGCTGCGACAAACGAGCACTCGCCGGCGGAGTAAACAGTCAGTGAACTGTTAACATATTACGTATCTCTTCAACTTACACGTGACCTACTTATTAGTCTATTGCATGTTCCTGCACGCTTCTATTTAATAGTCCTTTGCACGAGTTTTGTCGTCGGAAGAATCGACAAAATGATAGATTTCTTTTGTTGATCTGTCATTTTGTCGATTCTTCCGTCGACAAAACCCGTTTCTGCGGTGGTCACGTTATGCGTGCTGGAGCGATTAAATCTTCGACAGCTCGTAAGGAAAGTTTCGAGTATGAATGTGAATGGCTATACGAGTAGGGGAATGCTAAAGAAACCATGGACGTAATGTGTGAAGGATAATATGGCTGGAAAGGAGGTGACAGCTCAGATGACGAGTAATAGAGAAGTATGAAAGAAGAAGACATGCAGCTACGACCTCAAAAAAATCGGCATCAGGACAATGATGAGCTAAACGCTTGTCGTCTTCGGTGGGACAGGTGCCATACAGGATTATTAATATGCTCTCATCCCTAATAAGGGTAGATTATACTTAAGGGTGTGTTCGCAAATTAATTCGGGCCGACTGTTGCTTAGTGTTAAATTATTCATAGGCTGTTAAGTGTCGGAATCCGGGTTTTAATGTATAATGTGTTGCTAATTTTGTCAACAAGGGTTTTTAGGCAATATGTTTGTGATTTGTAAAAATGTGGTACAGCCGGTCGAGTACAGATTTTCTGATTTTTCTTCTTCTTTTCAAGGTCTTTATTTATGTAGACTGTATGAGTTGTATTTGAATACAATCTGCTTACAAATGATCTTATTATTGTTAGTCAGTCAGGATTTATTTTGTTACATAGGCTAAATATATCGCCTTTGTAAACATCAAAACATGTCATTATTACCTTATTAAATGTCGACTTAACATATTAATTAACATAGATTAACTAAGTATGTGCAGGTCTTAGTAAGGACCCACATAATATTTACAATAACTTACATACAAAATGTACGTTTTATTATAATGGTAAGTTATAATAATATAAGGTAGGTAGCGGGTAGTTTTGTGCAAAGATTTTCTAATTGAATTGATAGTTGTGCGTTTAAATACTTTACGATTACGTGAAAACCCCAGGGTCATCATCATCATCATCAAGAGCACCGACCTTCCACGTTCTTGTGGCAGCCTCATCCAGGATATTACCGCAATAACGACAATGTCGTCTGTCCATCTCGCCGCCGGACAACCAACACTTCTCTTTCCCGTCCTTAGATGCATTACAATCACAGCATTACTCCACTTGCCATCACCGCGCCTTGCTAGGTTTCCTGCACAACTCCATTTGAGTTCATAACGCGATTTCGAATATCGAAGACCTTCGTACGACTCCGGATTTCGACGTTTGAAACTCGGTCCACTAGTTTTACGCCGTGGTTATCAATTAGGTTTAAATATACGCCCATAGGGTTTGTGAAGTCTCACTAGCTAATTTAAGTTGACACTGTATATTTTCAATGGCAGCAGAATTCACGATGCTATTGCCTAACTGCCAGAAAGATATCTCTGACAGTTAGTGGAATACCACTCACGTAATGATTAGATATACACTGAGAACTTCTGTCTGAGTGTAGAACTAACGTGTGTGTCTATCTATCTACAAGGTGTAAACGGACTCTTTACGAAGTCGTCAACCAAGCATTCTGTACATAACATTGCCCAATAATTTTGGGTTTTTGGGAGTTGTTTACGGTAGGACTCAGTGTAACGCACTCAAGACATTGTCATCATCATCATCTGCCTAGCCTTTTCCCAACTATGTTGGGGTCGGCTTCCAGTCTAACCGGATGCAGCTGAATACCAGTATTTTACATGGAGCGACTGCCTATCTGACCTCCACAACCCAGTTAGTACTGGGTAATACGATACCCCTTGGTAAGACTGGTTGTCAGACTTCATCCGGACCAACGGCTTAACGTGCTTTCCGAGGCACGGAGGAAACTCGGTATGTAATGGGTGGTCACCCATCCACAGATCAACCTAGGCAAGCGCGGCTTAACCTAAAGATCGATCCGGGCGGCTGTTAGTACTTAGCCACGAGCTCCTCACTCAAGACATTGTGCTGGTGCAATAAATAGTATAAGTAGTCGTGGAGGTATTTAAAGTAAAGTTATAATACTAAAAACTTGTGAATAAGTTGGAACTTTGACACCCAATATCTCCGTAACTAGAACGCTTCCTGCCCCCGTAGCATGTCCACCGTAGACAAGGGTTTCTTTGACTATCTGTCATTTTGTCGATTCTTCCATCGACAAAATGACAGACAGTTCAAAGAAATCTATCTTTGTGACGACACAACATTCTGTCATTTTGTCGATTCTTCCGTCAAAGACATCCTTGTCTACGGTGGTCATGCTACGGGGGCATGTATGATTTAGAACAAAAAAAATATAACAATGACAGGGAAACAATGTGCCTCTTGGTTTCGTTATGGGTACTTTTATACCTTTTATTTTTCACAAGTCATATAATACTGTCGAATCTTCCCTGTACGCCTTTGTCATGCACACACATGACAAAGTAAAATGTCATAGTAAATATTTTCGTGTTTTATCACACCAAAAATATAACCCATGTAAAATGGAAAAAGAAGCTTCCCACATCCGAGTGTGTCAGCCCTCTAAACCTGGTACGCAATTGTTCGCTCGTGAACATTGTTCTTTATTGCTATTTATTTTTCTACGACCTCACAGAAATCTTTCTAATTTCCCAATACGAATTAGCCATAAAATAAAAAAAGAGAAGGTTCATAAGTTCATTCTAGCAAACTCACGTTCAAATATCTATCATATTTTCAAGAACCTGATTAGTTTTGGAACCGACTGGGTTTTTAGCAGCTGTGTGAAGCTGATATGCACGGCGCGTTCGTGTTCCACGCGCACCTCAAAGAGATGTCAGCAACCGAGTAGGGGTCCGCATGGGCCGATGCCTGCCAGAGCTGCGGGACTGTTCGAAAGAGACACCGTGGCCCTGGAACACAAAGGGCAAAGAAGGAACATGGATGGGTTTTAGTCAGTACAAGTCTGACACTCCCTTCCGCTTCGCCCAGAGTGGGGGGGGGTCATTTGATGATTTCCCATCCAAAAAAAAAAAAAAAAAAAAGCTGATATGCACGAGCTGGGATCACCATCACTTTAGCTTGACCCGTTCAGAATTCAATATTGTGAAATTCCATACTGCAATGCACACACACTGCACGTAGGCAGCAAGTCAAAAATAAGTGTTTGGGCGTATTTTCGTTTTCTGCAATACTATCGTATTCTACTGAAATTAAATGTATTCTATGTTAATCCAGGTTATAAACTATCTGTTTGCCAAATTACATAAATATCCGTTTAGTACTTTTTGTGTGAAAGAGTAACAATCATCCATCCATCCGCATCAAATTTCGCATTTATAATAGTAGTAAAATTTGCTATGCTGTCCTGGTGTGCGATTGGCTTTACAGGCATCGGTTGGGGATTAGAGCGTAAAAAAGAGGAGGAGAAAGCGTAGGTGAGGTGACGGAGTGCTTTAAATTTGAGCATCAAGAATTTGTATTTTATGACTCGTTGGTCTAGTGATCGCAAGCGCAACTACTAAGCTTGGGGTCTTGAGTTCGATTCCCAGGTCATGCAAAGTGTTATTGGGTTTTTCCATCAAGAATTTCTCAGTAACAGCCACGGATTCTGGATTTATACCATGTTGATGGCAATACACTCGCCTCCTATTACATGGGACTTAAACATAACTGGCGAAATGTGAGTGGAGTATTAGGTACACCTCTGCGTAACCATTCGGGGATTACAGGCGTGATGTTATGTTATGATATTTTGTTGGATTTCAACACATACGAATTCCATACCCATGTGATAGTTGCACCCAAAAATACAGTTGTAACAGAGATGTTATGCGGAGATTCAATGAACACAAAATCGATGTTAATCTGTCAATTTAAGCCGACCTACGTCAAAATGTCCGTAGACTTGTCCAGCCCACAGTTGTGTTGCTCATTCTGTCGATAAATTCTTCACGAAATTGGGTCAAGTGAACTTGATTTATACGAGAACATTTCCATCTGTTTACTTAATGTTTCATCGGATATTTTAGTCGTTCATAATTACGTAGACCGTCAGTATGCTTACAATGTTTTTCCTGTTGACTACGAGCTAGAAGCACTAACGACATGCTTCTTGCAACAGTGTCTGCGTAGGGAATGAATGAAAGAAGTCACTTAGAACGTCCCACGACTCACCGCGATGCGAAAGTGGAAAAAAGATATTCCCACAAGACCCATCAATTAGCAAGGCCGTGAATTAAACCTTAACCATTCAATAATATTCTTTATCAAGATTTCGGATTTGAACGAAGGAATTTGATTGCGAAGGAACTCGTGGCTAAATAATAACAGCCGCTCGGGACGATCTTCATGTTAAACTGCGCTTGCCTAGGTTGGTCCAAGGATGGGTATCCGCCTATTACATACCAAGTTTCCTCCGTGCCTCGGAAAGCACGTTAAGACATTTGTAGATCTTTGACAGTCGTTACAGGTAATCAGTGGCCTGAAAGTCTGACAACCAGTCTTATTAAAGGGTATCGTATTACCCAGTACTAACTGGGGTTTTCAGGGAAGATAGTCAGTAGCTCTCGATCAAGAAGATCCTGTGACTGCCAGGCGTACGTTATTTTATAAAAGCCTAAACTTTTTCTGCCTTACTACCTTACTATAGGTAAGAGCTATTGGCTGTTACAAAAAGTCGGTCTTGGTGGCTTTGGCAGGTATCAGTTAACAAACATGTGCTGAATAGCTGTCAAGTTTCGTCTTAATATAAAGAGTGAATTTGAGATAATTATTGGTGGTAGGAACCCACTGCCAGACACTTTTAAAAAGTATGTTAAATTGCAACTGAACGTCACGGGATCTCCATCTAGAAGCCCTTGATCAAAAGACATCAGTTGCTGTCAAGTCAAACGTCAGTCTGATGCGTTTAGTCGATGAAAAGATTGGAAATCTTGGAAAATTTTACATGAGATTATTAGAAATTGGTTTATACAAACCGGAGATTACCTGCTATGGGTAAATAGGTTGCTTTTATTAAAAAAAATGTTTTACATTAAAAAAAATATCGAAACTGATTGATATATTATTCAAGAAATCGTTTTCGGTTCATAACTATGAATAAACTTTTTCTACGGAACCAACTGTGGAATCGCGATTATTTTAATTTTAATACGTGTCGAGTTCAATGAACATAAATGTATGAAAGTTGCTTTTCAGGTTTTTAGTTATTTCAATTACACCTAGTACAAATTAAGTTATATAAGTTTGCTATAACCAAATTGAACTACTGTATATTCTACTCTATGTACCAGCCGGTCCCAATCAGTTTAGCATCCAAACTTCATTGCTTATTGAATGATCATATTCAATTTTGTTTAGTATTAACCGATGTAATAAGATCTCTTTTCAATTGATATTATTTTAGAATGAGTTTCGAGGTTAAGTAAAGTGGAAAGGTTTGAGAGATGCTTGAGATAAAAATATGTTTTGTATCTTTAAACTTCGCGTGTTTTAAGAATGTAGGTTCTTCGATGATTTGAATATTACCGGCAGAATCTCTTCTTCTCTTCTTTTTACGTTAGGGAATGGGCAACTACAGTACTTTCACAGTGTTTGTGCCTTGTGACTGGGACTGTAGCTATTTTTTACTGTTGTCTTTGTTTCGACAATTCAAAAGTGCCTGTAACTGGCCTACTTGAAATAAATGCTTTGATTTTGATTTTGATTTTTGTTTTTTTTTTTTTAAATTATTCAGTAAATAATACGGCTAAAGTAAACTCATCACCGTGTCTGTCTATTTTTTCAACCTTGTCGGGAACGGTTTCCAGTCTAATGCGATGCAGCTGAATACCAGTATTTTAAAGTGAGCACCTGCCTATCAGCATGACTATTACGTATCTCTGTTGACAGTTCATCATTACGAGTTTTGATATACAATGACCGTTTTTGTTGGTTTCAACTGACGCTACCCGTGCAGAACTGTCATTGTATATCAAAACTCGTAACTATGAACTGTCAACAGAGATACGCAACAGCCCTGCTGGTGTTCACAACCTAGTCTTTTTAACGTATCGATGACAATCCAAATTGAATCAATTAAATGAAAAATTTGGCGACAAATTTAGCAATTTCTGTAGCGTCCATCAGCTCTTGTGATGTTCAAGCAACAGGCAGGACACGATATCAAGTGTCCCATCGTTTGTCAAACAACACCACATTTACGCTCCAAAGCAGAGTCATCTATGAATCTGCACCTGGACAGGTTATCTTTGCTTCGGCCAACCTGTGTCCAGAGTATATTTAAACGGGATATTTTTAAATGCACATCTGTACATTTTTTCAGGACACTAGGTAACTCCACTAATTAACTGAATGCATACCAGAAAAATGAATGATGTGCAAAAAAACTAATTGATTAACTAAAAGTGTCCTACAAAAAAAAACAAAAAATCACACAAAACGAGATGACCTTTTTTATGGAATTTACACCAAAAACGTTTGGAGCTCGTGGCTAAGTAATAACAGCCGCTCGGATCGATATTTAGGTTAAGCTGCGCTTGCCTAGGTTGGTCTGTGGATGGGTGACCACCCATTACATACCTACTAGTTTCCTCCGTGCCTCGGAAAGCACGTTAAGCCGTTGGTCCCGGGTGTCATTTGTAGATCTTTGACAGTCGTTATAGGTAGTCAGTGGCCCCAAAAGTCTGACAACCAGTCTTACCAAGGGGTATCGTATTACCCAGTACTAACTGGGTTGTGGAGGTCAGATAGGCAGTCGCTCCATGTAAAATACTGGTATTCAGCTGCATCCGGTTAGACTGGAAGCCGACCCCAACATAGTTGGGAAAAGGCTAGGCAGATGATGATGACACCAAAAACGTTTCCCGTGACCCAAGGGCTGGCTTTTACTTTGGCCAGAGGCTAAGTGTTGCCATACAACGTGGCAACGCCGCCAGTCTCTTGGGCATATTACCAGCTGACAGCGTTGAGGAGGAGTTTTTTGATGCCCTCTTATAGTTAGTTGTTAGTTTATTTATTTTAAGTTATTTAATAGTTTTTAATTAATAATGTATTTAGTTAGTTTACTCTATTAATAAAAATGTGGTTCGTACATCGGATATATGATTTATAAAACAAAAATACGAATTGTTTATCAAAAATACTAACTTGCACTCTAAATTGTACAATCTTACGACGGAATTTCTAAAACTGATATCTAAAGGTGCACCACAATAAAGGGGTACGTATTGCAATACCGAAAAGACCGTATTTTAAAATAACTATGGACGAAATCCGAAGCCGAATGATTGTTTGGTCGAAAGTTTTAAATCCCGAAAGTTCATTTGCCCGAAAGCTTAAAATCCCGAAGATCCATATCCCGAAGTTCGAAATCCCGAAATTACATCCCAAAGCCTAAAATCTCTAAATCGACCAAATAGGTTAGGTTAGAACTGTAACCAACTACCCGCGTGCCGAACGAGCGAAGCGAGCGGTGCCGCGGCAGTGGCCGGCGAGCGCTACGTCGAAATTAGTCCTAAAAGTAAATTAGGTGATGGTTTTCCTTAAAAAAAGTTTTAATATGTTTGTTGAACTAAGGAATTGTTCTATTTTGATAATAGTTATTCGTTCAGTAAAACAGTTATGAAAATATCATTAAACAGTATATTTAATTTGATTTATTTAGTGTCCATAATTTGTGTGCAAGTCAGTATATTTAGTTTAAGTTTGAAATATTTTGTTCGAAAAAAAGGAATATTCAGATATCGATTCAATTACGTGCCTATTTAAACACTTCCAGAACACAACAACCTAGGTACTGGGTATTATATTATCTGTGGTACTGGGTAACACGGTACCGTTTGGCAATACTGCTTGCCAGACGTTAATCATCATCAACAGCCTGATTTCACCCTCTGGTCTAGGTCTGGTCTGGTCTATCTTTCTTGTACCAAACTCCACGCCAGCCTCATCCAGGTTTATTCTCCGATGACTACAATGTCCTTTACCCATCTCACCGTCGGACGACAAACATTTCTTTTCACAGTCCTTGAACACCACTCGATCAGAGCTTTGCTCCACCTGTCAGACGTACAGCTAAAATAAACTAAGGCAAAGAAATTGGGACGTTACTGAAAATAGTGCGGTGTGTATATCGTGCAAATAGGTCCATGGCGTGGGCTCGGAGGATTTGATACTAAAGGCGTTTATCTAGTTAATGTTGGCTCTTGATCAAACAAGAAATAACTATTTATAAAGCTGTTAGAAGTGTGCATATCGTTCAGCTTTACCGTGCCACAAGATTGTATGTCTAGAGGTGCCTAAAACGTAAGTTTGTTTGTTTCTAAACGTCTTGATAAATTCATGAAGAAGTTTGTTTATTTTTTTTTAATACGTTGGGCAACGTATTAAAAAAAGCTAAGCAAGATAATAAGGAAAATCAAATCTTTTCGAAATTATAGGATCTTTGCACATGACGAGAAATTCGAAGACATGTGACATCTACCAACCCGCACTGGGCCCGCGTGGTGGATTGTAGCCCATTCCCTCTCATAGAGACGAGGCCTGCGTCCCAACAGTGGGAACATTAATAGGCTGATTATGCTATATGCACATGGCGAGATTACTGTCAACTAAGCAAGGTTTATTCCCATCTGCCCCCACCGCTCTGTCCCCACTGGTTTTAGTTGCAACTATTTATCGCATCTACCACCATTGGTGGTGGCTACGTTTGGTCAGTCGCATTTTTTTTAAACGTTGCCCCACACTAGGAATTTCTCCTGTATCGTGGGGGCGTATACAAACATTGAATTTCACATACACAAACAGCCAGACCCGGAACAACTACCTGTAGGCCATTCAAATATTTGTTCCGTGCTGGAATCGAACCCGCGACACGAAGCGCAGCAGTCAATCGCTCAGCCACTGCGCCAACCGTGCCGTCTACAGTGCAGTTTAGAAACACACAAACTGTTTAAACCGTTTTAACTTATACTGTACCTCGTTAATCTAGTGGTCGCAATCGCGACTGCTGAGCATGACGCCCTGGGTTCGAATCCTGGGTCGGCTAAATAGTTATTTCGTTTTTCCATTAGGAATTTCTCAGTAGCAGCCACGGAGTCTGGTTTCGTGCCCGGTTGATGGCAATCGGCTCGCCCCCTATTACATGAGACTAAAACAATACTGGCGAAATGTGGGTGTACTATTAAATACACCTCTACCTAATCCTATATGTTATGAGAAGTTATGTTAGATACCAAAGTGTGAGTATTGTCATCATAGTTGATAGTTTGATGATTACTTAAAGGAAATAATATCCGTTTTACCCGACTACGACCAAATCAAAAAGAAGGGTTATAATTTTTACTAGATTATCTTCCCAAACTGTCATTCACTCCTCAGCAGCTTCATTTTGTATAAAAATCTAGGAGAAACGGAGGTTTATTATACAGGGTGTAAACAGACCCTTCACATAGCCGCCAACCAAGCATTCAGTATATGCGTCGGGGGTCACGTGGTGGCTTCCGACCACCGTAGGCGCTGGCCTGTGGACGGCGAGTTATGGGCTAGCTCGCCGTCCGGCCGTCTTATGACGACGGGCCGTGTCGACGGCGCGTTCGTGTTCCACGCGCGCCTCAAAGAGATGTCAGCAATCATGTAGGGGTCCACATGGGTCGATGCCTGCCAGGGCTACGGGACTGTTCGAAAGAGATACCGTGGCCCTGGAACATAAAGGGCAGGGAAGGAACATGGATGGGTTTTAGTCAGTACAAGTCTGACACTCCCTTCCGCTCCGCGCAGAGTGGGGGGGGGTCATTTGATGATTTCCCATCCGGAAAAAAAAAGCATTCAGTATATCAAACTAAGTAGCTTTACGCAAAAAATATTGCTGGGAATCGACTTTATTTTTTTGGGTGCAAAATCACGTTTTACTGTAGGAGTCGATGGAAAGCACTTAAAGCATTGTGCTGATGGATGGATTGAATAGTACGGGGGTCGTGGAGGTGTGTAAAGTAAAAATCTTACATTAAAAACATGTATTTAAAAAAAAAACTTGTGAAAAAGTTGGAACTTTGACTCCCAATATCTTCGTAACTAGAAGGTTCCCAGGTATGGTCTAGAACAAAAAAATGATTGCAAAGACGGGGAGAACAAGTGCCTTTCGGCTATGTTAAGGGTCTATTTGCACCTTTTATGTTAGAACACCACTGCTTAAACCTTCGGAAATAACCAGCGTGATTTTTAAGAACATAGAAAATAGTCGACGATGAAAAAACTACAACGTTATAGAGTCTTTAGGCTTCGGGAAACCTAACAGTAGTCTGAGAAAAACCTAGATGAAGAACATCTGCAAATCATTACTTTGCCGTGTCCGTCTGAGCGTGCGTAAAAAATGAATGGCCGTTGTCTGGTCAAATAAAACCTAGGTACCGTTGTTTCAGCAAAAACTATTCTTGCTAAATCTATTAAATCAAATCAAAACGTTTATTTCGAACGAGAGTCTATATGGGTTAGTAGTGAGCCCTTAAGAACTATGTTAGTACGACTTTTAGATATAACTCAATTCAATTATATTCAATTTAATTTAATTTAAATAAAAAAAGGAAAGGTGTGGGTGTGGTGTGTGTTTTATTAAATGAAAAGTGTTTATGATCTAAATTCACGCAAAAACTACTGAACGGAATTGAATAAAATTATTTTGAGTTTTTCCAATGGGAATTTCTCAGTAGCAGCCAAGGAGTTTTGATTTGTGCCCGGTTGATGGCAATAGACTCGGCCCCTATCACAAGGCATTTAAACATAACTGGCGAAATGTAGGTGTTACACTTTTGCCTTACCCTTTTGGGGTTAAGGGCGTGATGTTATGTTATGTTAACTTATACTAAGCGATACCTAAGTAATTGCCAAACTAAAAGCGAACTGTTGTATGTTGAACGCTTGGCTTAGTGAAATGTTGGTGTACTGCCTATCAGATATAGCCCTGCCTAACCTGCCTTCGGGGATTACAGGCGTGATCTTATGTGTTATGGCTTAACGACAAAGTCTACAATACAGGGTGTAAGAGACAGCCCTCCGCAAGCTGACAGGGTGCATTCACATTCAGTTCCTTATTTTGAATCATATACCACCGAACTTTTTGAGTTACTATTTCTTTATTTCAATGTAAAATTACAGCTCTCTGTACGCAGCTCTCCGTTAATATAAATAATACGGATAAAATAAAATAGAAAACCAACAACGGATGTTGAAATACTCTAACGAACGACGCGTGAAATCAGCTGTTCACTTCCTGCCTAGATACAGAGTTCATCGAACTCGTCGTCGCGCTTGCCGTTCTCTACGTGCGTTTTGCCACGGTAATGATACGTTACGTTTGAGGAAATAAAACAAATCAAATTAATTGAATTCCCATAACTTTCCTGAAATGATTTCTTGTAACGGTCATCTTAGTATGATATACTGAATTCACCCCATCAGTCATCAGGGCGCTTTCTATCGAGATCCCAGACACCTAGTTAAGTATTAAATTTTCCGGATTTCCAAACGACAACCTAACACCCAAAAAGAACAACTGGATCTCTAAACTCAATTCAAATCAGTTCAATCTCCTACACAAACAACTTAGAAAAAAAAACAAATTAAAAACTCACCCCCAAACAGGATAAGCAGATAATCCTTGTAACAGCGAACGCTATACATTTTCAACGCCAATAAATTACGCACTGACAAGGTTACCGCGTGAACGGAGCGAGAAATTAAAACGCATGTCCCGCGCCTGCGGGTTGTGGTAGGAAAGAGGTATTTTGTTTCTTTATGTCTTTTTTTTATGGGGTAGGAAAATCTCTGAAGAAATCCTCTTTGAAATTTCGCCTTTTTTTTTTAGAGTTTTTCTCCCCGTCGTTGTACAGTCGCCAGCACATCAAGCTACCCGATACTGTCAAATTTTTCCAATCAACCTTGAACCTAATGCTTTAGCGATAAAGTTGAAAATCTATTAAAGAAATTTGACAGATTACAATCTGTCAAATTTCTTTAGTAGCTTGCTGTGCTGGCCGTCTGTACTCACAGTATGACCACTTTAAGTTTACAGTTCAAGATGGCGCTGCTTGTCAAGAAACAATGCATCGACATGTCAAACTTGGAACATTTATTTTGGTTCTGTGTTTTCCCGCCAACACAATTAAGTTGGTTGAAGTTTATCAGCTGTTTTGTACGCGTTGTTCAAATGATTATTTAAAAAAAAAAAATGTTTAGTCATGAATTGAGATTTTCCATTTTACAGCATTATTAGCTCATAACAGTTCCTGTGCCAGGACACATGCTTTCTATCTGTGAGAAGGTGCGGGTTGTAATCCACCGCGTAGGTCCAGAGAGAGTTGGTACCATTAATCAATTCATAGACAAGGTATCATCTTTCTAGACTTATCCCACTAAAATTGGGTTCGACTTCCAGTATAACTGGGTACAGCTATACCACCTACTAACTTGACGAATACAGCCATAATCTACGCTAATATTACAAAGATAAAAGATTTGTATATTTGTAACGAATAAAATATAAACTCAAAAACTACTGGACCGATTTCAAAAATTCTGTCACCTTTAGAATGCTACATTATCCCTGAGTAACATAGGCTATATTAAAAAACAATCCAAAATTTAAAAAAAATATACGTGCGAAGCCGGGACGGGCCATCATCATCATCATCCTCATCATCAGCCTCCTCAATCGCACGCCATTCAACTCGATTTTCAGCAACTCTCATACAGTTACTACAAGCCACCCTGCGAAGATCATCACTCCACCGAGCCTAAGGGCGTCCCACCTTACGTTTGCCGATTCGCGGCCTCCACTCAAGAACTTCTCTGTCGGATCACATCGTTCCGGTTGCGATCCCTCAGAGAGGCTCCAAGCATAGCCCGTTCCATAGCTCGCTGAGCGACCTTAAATTTATGGACCAGCCGTACTGTAAGTGTCCACGATTCGGCTCCGTAAGTCATAACAAACATGACGCACTCATTGACGGGACGACCCGCTAGTCTTATATTATAAAATAATATTATGATTAAAACATTCCTGTATGTTTTGTTTTGTTCTAAAATATCATTAAATTAGAATGTATAATACGCAATATCGGGAGGCAGCTGTGCCTCCCGATTATCTTATAATAATGAGCCCATATCCTTATTTCGTCGTCTCGTTATTCCGGCAATTGGTAATCAAGATCTCATCGAACGTATTGCGTCGTAACCAGTAATTCAGATTTGTCAATGAAATATACTTCATAGATTTTGATGGGTGATCGGTTTACTCAAGACAACTGTTGTGGAAATATTTATGGCAGAAAACATTAATATTTCGCCCATTTAAATCTGGGACGGATCTACATACTAATTATTTTTTCCTTTATTCATCTTTATACTCGTACAAATTCATTACATTTTTAAACATTAATTTAAAAAAATAAAACAAAATAAAATATTGCTGTTTTTGACATGGAAAGAAAAATTCCAGTGCGAGCAGGGCCCGAACCCGCGACCCTCCGATTCAGTACACCGGATGTCTTAAACAGCTGTCCATGTCAAAAACAGCTATGTTCCCTACGCAGGGTTTGCGTATAAAATATTAAAAATTGTGGCCCATAGGTAACAGGAACAGGGTCCAAGCTACCGGCGGTCCTCCAGAAAAGGAACCTCCTAACAATACGAGCCGTGTCCAGGAGTACTGCCTTCTGAATCAGGCCCTTTATCCAATCGCATAAGGAGAGCTTTGAAAGATGGTCATCAAGGCTCTTGGCTATAAGGCCACAATCGGCACAATGATAGCCGAGTTCACATTCCACATGTCGACAACCTCGTGTGCCAAGTCGAGATACGTTCTCTTTCTCAGCTTTCATGAGGTTCTCGTCATGCTTATTATTATATTTTTTTCCCTTGTCATTAATGCCTAACCTGCTGTCAGAGTGTGTCTTATTGCATCTTATTTTATTTCATTTTATTTTTATGTTTTATCGTGCTTGTTATTTAGTAACCCTTAGATTTCTGCCACCTTTTCTGTGTTTTTTTTTTTTTTTTTTTCCGGATGGGAAATCATCAAATGACCCCCCCCACTCTGGGCGGAGCGGAAGGGAGTGTCAGACTTGTACTGACTAAAACCCATCCATGTTCCTTCTTTGCCCTTTGTGTTCCAGGGCCACGGTATCTCTTTCGAACAGTCCCGCAGCCCTGGCAGGCATCGGCCCTTGCGGACCCCTACTTATTTGCTGACATCTCTTTGAGGCGCACGTGGAACACGAACGCGCCGTCGACACGGCCTGTCGTCATAAGACGGCCGGACGGCGAGCTGGCCCATAACTCGCCGTCCACAGGCACGCGCCTACGGTGGCCGGGAGCCACCACGTGACCCCCGACGCCCAGGGCGTCTCCCGCGGCGACTGGGACGTGAGGTTCTTTCCCTCTCACGTCCCGCCACCTCCTTCACTAGCATGACTGCTTCGGAGAAGGAGGTGACGGCTTCCCATTCCCTCTCGCTCCGGACCATGGCTTGAACCAAGGCCGGACGCGAGAGATCGCCGCCGCCAATCGCCGCTACGAGGACACGGCGGTGCTCCGCCCAAGCGGGGCAGACCTCCACGGTGTGCTCCACCGTGTCCTCCGGACGATCCTCGCAGTGGAAACACCCGGGCGTTTCCTCCCGCCCGATTCGGTGCAGGAACCTCCCGAAACAACCGTGTCCGGTGAGGACCTGCGTCAGGCGGTAGGTGAGGGCGCCGTGGCGCCTCTCTAGCCACTCCTCAAAGAGGGGACTTATCGCCACTATGGTGGCGTGCCCTGCACGGGGTTGCGACAGTCGCTCTCTCCATGTCGCCATGAGATCACGCCGGAGGTCTGTCCGCTGAGCAGCAATTTGCCGCGGCAGCGGAGTTTCCTCCCGACGTAGTGCCTCCGCGCGCCATTCGTGCAGGCGTGCGAGGACTATCGCCTCCAGATCCCATGGCGGCAATCCGGCAAGGAGGCTAGCCGCTTCGCCGGAGATCGTGCGGTACCCCCGGATTAGCCTTATGGCTATTACTTTTTGGGGCGCGTTCAGGTAGTGGGCGGCTTGCCGCCTCAAAGAACGCGCCCACACCGGGGCCCCGTAAAGGGCCATGGACCGCACGACCCCGGCGTATAGCCTCCGGCAGGAGGCGTTTGGACCCCTCAGGTTGGGCAAGAGCCGCTTGAAGGCAGCCCCTGTCCGTTCCAGTTTGGGAGCCAAACGTCGGAAGTGCTCCACGAAGTTCCACCGGCTGTCGAGGACGAGTCCTAGGTACTTCAACGTCGACCCGACGCCGATGAAAACCCCTCCTGCCGTCAGTAGGGATCCCGACGGTGGCGCATTCCGAGGCCCATGAAAACACATGGCCTCGGACTTGTGCAGTGCCACCTCGAGACCCAATTGCCGGATCCTCTCCACGACTATCGCAACCCCGCGTGTCATGTTTTCGGCCGCCGCCTCGTGCGACCTCCCTTGTGCCAGTACCAGCGTGTCGTCAGCGTAGCAAACTACACTGACGCCGGTAGGGAGGTCGGCGCGCAGCACCCAGTCGTAACCGATGTTCCACAAGGCCGGCCCCAGAACCGATCCCTGTGGAACACCGCACGACATCTCTCGCCGGTTCCATTCTCCGCTCCGACCGGGGTACCTTTTCTGTGTTTACTCGTGAAAACCTGTAATTGGCTCTATGTTGCACATACAATTGTTATTCATTTGTTATAGCTGTTGGATCTCCTATTTATAAATATATCAGATATGTCAGGATTTATTCCGTTAGGGTCGTACATCATGTGGGCAGACGATGGGTTTCGTGCTATGAAAACACACTGGGTGCGATACACTGTTTCTAGCAAACTAACAAATTACTTGAGATTGCAACTTAACACAATAACACGGGGCACAATGAATCGGGTACAGTTCCAAGACGTCTCAACTCCGCCGCAATCAGACGTTGACTTTCGCCCTCGCCACGAGCTGGACAACAGGGTTCTGTAGAAGCACGCTGTGTTGTGGGTAGACTGGTAAGGTGGTCGCTTGATGTCACCACTGCACACAGGTGCTCTTTCCAATTCATTTTATGTCCGTACTAACGACCGGATCCGACAAATAAATAAATAAAATAAATAAATAAAGTGCTTTACCAAAACAAAGGAAGAATAAGTAGAGAGTGCAAACAGATTTATTGCTACTGTCTTAATTCGTTGTTCCAAATTAATTGTCCTTTTATAGGTCAAGGATTCAGATGGGCGATAAGAGATTATCTAAATATGTTCATTTAAATGCAGATTGGACTTTTTTGAGTGATTTATGAGCGGAAGCTGACTTTTGTTTTTTTGTGCTTCCGTTAATTGTTAAGGACGCTTGGACAAGAGTAAATATTGGTTAATTATTTTGCTTTGAAATTAGAAACTCGTGGCTAAACAATAACAAGCTGTACTTGCCTAAGTTGGTCCGTGGATGGGTGATCACTTATAAACCTTTTTTAATGATATAAATTTACTTTAAGATACCTCCAATACTGTTTACTGTTTCCAAGAATGTTTTGAGCGCGTTACATTGATTCTTACCGTAAAATGTGGTAATCACCCCAAAAAAAAAATCGTTTCCCAGCAATATTTTTTGCGTATGGTTACTTAGTTTGATGTGCAGAATACTTGGTTGACGGCTTGAGGAAGGCTCCGTTTACACCTTGTATTTGTGTATAGTTTAGTTAGTACATGGAAGTCAGTGCATTACCTAAATTTTAAAGGGCGTTAAAATTTTGAAGGGCTTTGATTTGAATCCGTTCATGTCAGTACGTTTAAACACCAGACGTCTGTTCTGAAATGTTCTACTATTAAAATAATATGAATAGAAAACCGCAAAATAACAAACCACGCTTCATTTAAATTTCATGAAGTTACTATGATTGCTTTATGCTAACTTTGTTATCCAGAACTTTTATTTTTCTTCGCCATTCAAAAGTTATAGTTTTCCCTGTTTAATTATTGACTTTGATAGTAACTTTGTTAAATCATGAAATTTTTATCAGAACAGTAGGAGAAAAACATTTTTAAAAGTTGCTAAGTGTTTACATATTGCTGCTCGTGACTGTACATTTGCGTGTTTAAGATTTAAAATAAATAAGACGTAAACACCGTGAAAAACAAGAACAGGTCGCTAGTTTTTAATAATTTAGTTTAAGAAAGTCGTTGGCTGGCAATAAGAAGTAATTTTGGGGTGCACAAGGCAGGCCTTTCATCGAATCCATTATATATCAATTTTCTACCGTAACAACGTTTTTTTCCGTAAGATTCCTTAAGCTGCTTTTTTGACGGCGTTTATTCACAAATAATGGACGCTTTGAAAGTATTTTTTGATGCGTATAATGGGTTTTTATTACTTGGATTCTGATGACGTGTGGGAATTTCATAAAGGTTACTGTCTCTTTTTTATTATTTACGTTAAGTTTGACGTTTGCTGGTTAAACTCCGTTATCATAGTCATTTCACACACACACACACACACGCACTCACACGAGTACACCTTCCATATCGAGAGCTATTTCATCGTCTGCCTAGCTTTTTTCCAACTATATTGGGGTCGACTTCCAGTCTAACGGGATGCAGCGGAATACCAGTATTTTACACGGGGCGGCTGCCTTTCTGAGCTCCTCAACCCAGTTAGTACTGGGTTATACCATACTCCTAAGACTGGTTGTCAGACTTTCGGGCCACTGACTACCTGTAACGACTGTCAAAGATCTATAAATGGCAGCCGTTTCTCAGTAGCAGATACGGAGTCTGGATTTGGACCCGGTTGATGGCAAAAGGCCCCCGCCTTTTGCCATCAACCGGGACTTAAACATAACTGACGAAATCTGGATAAAGATATATTTATTTGTGAAACATTAGTAGGTATGTATACACTATACAGGTCTTATAAATAAAAGAAAGTAGCTATATGTTTTGCCATATAGGAATGGCATACGAAAAAAAAATAACTTAAAAATAATATAAACTTAATTAACATAAAACTAAAAAAGAAAAATGGCTAAGACAATATAAAATTTTAAAAAAAAATAGTAGTTGTTATCTAAAATGATTAAATTTACAAGAAATGGCTTATACAATAGGGAAATGGCTTATAAATAACTATACTATTTACATATCTACCTAATCCTTCGGAAATTACTGGCGTGCTGATATGTTACGTCTTATCGAAACTGGTTTTGACAGTTAAAAATATGAAACTGTACAATAACTCGGCTCCTAAAGAACTTGAATAGGTTCGGATTTGCTACGGCGTAGCGTTATCTTCGTAGCGCCAGCTACGTCGTAGCAACAACGGCGCATTATTATCGATATAAGCTACACATTATTTTATAGTATAGGTTTTTTGAAGGTTTTTGGACAGAAAATAGACACGAAGTCTTGTGTCTTAAGAAAAGTGATGCAAGACCAGCTTTTTAAATTGCATATTCAGCCTATTACTTTCCCACTGCTGGGATACGGGCCTCTTGGTGACAGGGAGTGGGCTATAATCCACCACGAGGGCTTCATCTTCGAAGTTTTGGTTTTAGGACATGTCGATTTCCTCAGGATGTTTTTTTCACCGTTTTGAGAGCAGTGGTGATGAAATAAATTACACAAAGTAAAGTACCTATCTGGGTTCGAACCCATGACGTTTTAAATTGATAAGACGATTCAGGTTAGTGCCCATCCGCGTGGTCCATGATCACGGATAAACCAATGATTAATAATGACTTCATCCGTGATAACGAAGCTTGCAACAGCGCCGAAATATCGGGAACTCAAAATAATTCAAATTATAATCCGTATATTTGCTTAACACTTCATTTACCTAACGTTACCTACGTAGCTGTACAGGTACGTAATGTCTACCTGTTAATAAACGCTCCTTAAGCAGGTATAATTTGAGAAGGCGACAGGTGCCTCGGATAGCACTTCCTCTTAGCGAATTAAATGGCAGCATTTGTCTTGGAAATTAGGAATACTTTCATTGCTTAAAGAACGAAATTAGTGATTTTTTATTTTTTTTCTAATGATTGAATTACTCTTGACCTCAATGTAGTCCAGAGGACAGAGATGAGGTCGACGATGGAACGAGCTAACCCAAAAGAAGCCTATTAACTCGCGACTTAAATAGTTTGGGGTCATATGAACATTTGTTATTACATTACGTTTATCGCAATTTTTTAATATTTTACTGATCGTTAATGGTGGAAAATACGACTTTCGAGGATTGGGAAAATAGAACAATTAATATTAGTCAGTAAGTGTCATGTATAATGAATAAGAGCCTTTAACACGGAAAAAACACAGCTCCATCTTACTAATTCATTATGGAAAAATCTCTAATGGAAACGCTCAAAAACACTTTTCCCTACCAGGATATCAAATCCAGGACCATACGATTAGGTGCCGCGCTAGCAACCACCGATAGATATATCGTTATATGTATATTACGTTTACATTTCGCCAGTTTAGTTAAAACACTCATCAGAATTATTAGTGTTCTAGGTAATTATAAATTATCCTAATATTAAATTAAATAATTACACTAGAACTCCAAGCTTTCAACTGTAACCTGTTAACCTCGTAACATCACGCCTGTTTACCTCGAGGGGTTAAGCAGAGGAGTGGCGTGGCGTGTAGTGGGTGGTGTACTTAATAGTACATCCACACTTTGCCAGATAAGTTTCAAGTCCCATGCAGAAGGGGGCGAGATTATTGCCATCAACCGGCTACAAATCCAGACTCCGTGGCTGCTTTTGGGGAATTCCTGATGGAAAACCCCAATAACACTTTGCCCGACCTGGAAATTGAACCCAGGACCTCATACTCAGAAGCTCCGCTTTAACGAGAGGAGGCAGTCAGTCAGTAACCTCTAAACCAATCACACAAGACTTGTGTTACCAGCCCCTTTATTTAGGTCAACCTCATGGTATAATAATATACTTCGCCTGGTATTCTCTTCCCACGATGGCCCAAGACTACGTCACGATTTTGTCACCATTGATTGTCCTTTTCAGTAAATTTAGGGACTCTCATTTAGTGAATGAAAATAAAGTAAATTAATAACTGGCTTAACTATTTAGTAACTCGTGTGATTCATGTATATATTATATTTAGTTTTAAATTAATTTAAATATTGAATTATTAGTTCATAATTGCTTTGTTAAGTTAAAAAATGCATTTTGCTCGGGTAATTCAATCACACACCGTGGCAACACATCGACCGCATCGCAACTGATGACGTATTCTTGGGCCTAACACGTGACCCAGCTATCACGGGAAGAGAATACCAGTCGAAGTATATTATTATGCTATGGGTCAACCTGATCTTGCCCATCTACTTATTATCCTAGATTTTCCCTATCAAACTCCCCAAGGGTAAAGAGATCAGATTATAGGAAAATTACCTATGAGACTGATCTCAATAATTTATTTCCAAGGGTTCGGAGAAATTAAAAAAATATTCTTATTGCTAAACTAGCTGTTGCCTGCGGCTTCGTATGCGTTTATTTTGTACTAGCAATTGCCCGCGACGTTCGTCCGCGCGAAATTATTATCATCATCATCATCATTTCAGCCGAAAGACGTCCACTGCTGGACATAGGCCTCCCCCAAGTGTCGCCACATTGACTGGTCCCGTGAGTCTCGCATCCAGCGGATCCCTGCAACTTTTACCAGGTCGTCGGTCCACGTAGTGGGAGGCCTTCCAACGCAATGTCTTCCAGTTCGCGGTCGCCACTACAGAACTTTCTCAGCTTTCACGAGGTTCTCGTCATGCGGGATGGTAACATCGACTATCATTACGCGGCGCGCTGATCGGTCTATCACTACTATGTCAGGTTTATTGGCGATTTTGTTATTGCGGGTGGGTGTTTATGAGCAGACAAATCGGTCTACCCTCTTTCTTGCCGTCCCGTGTATATCCTGTTTTCTAGTTATAATAATGTCAGAAATAATATGTCTGATGGTCTCACCCGGACGGTGGCAAGCCCGACACACGTCAAACGTCTCGTCCTTCATAATATATTTCCGGTAGTTGTTCGTCAACATAACTTCGTCCATGATTAATTATTATAATTATGTAAATACATAGGTACGTTACGGTCCCGTTTTCATATTTTGTTCAACATACAACCAGACACTGACCTGAAAATTGTAAAAAACGTAACAATATTTGAATTTTGCGGAACACGCTTGGTATTAAAACTCCACAAATATTACAAATTTTTTCTCGAAAAATACGTTTCCGGTAAATTTCTTACTTCCTGCTCAAAGTTACTTTCGTTTAAGCAGTCCAAAACGCCACTCAATCAAGCTTATTCAAATACGTTTAGAAGCAAAAGCTGGCTATTAGTAGCAGGCCTCCTTTCGCTCAACTTACGTTCAAATTCAGATCGCAATTTCATCTTATCATCATTATAACCTAGCCTTTTCCCAATTATGTTAGGGTCGGCTTCCAGTCTAACTGGATGCAGCTGAATACCAGTATTTTACATGAAGCGACTGCCTATCTGACCTCCACAAACCAGTTAGTACTGGGTACTTCGGTACCCCTTGCTACCCCCGCGTGGCCAAAATCAGAAGTAACGCCGTAATCTTTTTTCCAATATGATTTCTTAAAACATTCTTTTTACTAATATTTACCAACAACGTGCTCATGTCAGTGTCATTAAAACTTCAAATGTTACTGAAGTATGACCACTTTAAATTTTCATCGAAATATCTAACTTGTGTCATTTGTAGATCTTTGACAGTCGTTAGGTAGTCAGTGGCCCAAAAAGTCTGACAACCAGTCTTACCAAGGGGTATCGTATTACCCAGCACTAACTGGGTTGTGGAGGTCAGATAGGCAGTCGCTCCATGTAAAATACTGGTATTAAGCTGCATCCGGTTAGACTGGAAGCTGACCCTAATATAGTTGGGAAAAAGCTAGGCAGATGATGATGATGATGATATCTAACTTGGTACATTAATTTTAGTTCTGTGTTTTCCCGCATACACAGATAAGTTAGTTGTAGTGTAGCTCCATAAATCAGTATTCTTTTTTGCCCCAGACATTTTACGAGAATTTCGTTTTAGCGAAATTTCTAGAACTAAAATCATATTTATCAACCATGTTGCATGCTACGATTGCAGACACCAATATCCAGATGTTGTTGACAAGACAACGTACACATATTCGAAATACAGGCAAAACCACAGGTACCAACTAGCTTACAAACAATTGTTGTTTGTGTGTAGATTTACGATTTCCTTCACATGACAATCTGGAATGAAATTGCGACTTTATATATATACAAATAAGGTTGAGATTTGAGGTTCGTTGTGGGCATAGACCGAGAGATTGGAAACTTTTGTAGTTACTGTATTCAAGTTTTGTAGGAAATAAATATTTTGGTTTTTCTTTCTTTCTTGATTTTGGTTGTTACTTTGAAAACAAGAAATCAGGTGATTGCATAAATATGTTGATGCAATATGGCTTCACGTGTTAGGAAAAAAGCAATGTAAAAAGTTATACACAGGTTGTAAACAGACCCTTCACATAGCCAACCAAGCATTCTGTACATCAAACATCAACTTTACGCAAAAATTATTGCTGGGAATCGACTTTTTTTTTGGGGTGAAAAATCACGTTTGAAGATAGGACTCGATGGTAAGCACTCAAAGCATTGTGCTGATGGATGGATTGAATAGTACGGGGGTCGTTGAGGCGTGTAAAGTAAAAATCTTACATTAAAAACAAGTATTTAAAAAAAACTTGTAAAAAAGTTGAAACGTTGACCCCCAATATCTCCTTAACTAGAAGTTTCCCAGGTATGGTCTAGAACAATAAGGTAAGGTTAAGGGTCTATTTACACCCTTTATAATTGTCTTTTGAGTATAGATAAGTACACAAAACTGGATTTTATTTCCAGGTTAGGGAAAATGTTACTGGGTAACATTTGCAAGGCAAGACTGGTTTCCAGACTTCAGGGCTTCAAATGGCAGCCGAGACCAACGGCTTAATGTTCTTTCTGAGCCACGGAGGGGTCTCGGCCCATCCACGGACTAACCTCGAAAAGCGTAGCTTAACCTTAAAGATCGACCCGTGCAGCTGCTATAATATATCAAAAAATCTTTCTAAGTTCTGGCAAAGTACTTCTTTAAAATAATTTCAATTGTTTGGATGATGTCATGGAGCTTTGCCCATATTATTCGGAACTAAAGCCCCGTAAATAAATAAATCACTCATTCGAGGGAATTCTCTTCATTTTCGTATCATCATTTTACATTTTACAAGATAACATTTTGTTGCGAAACATTAAAATCCGCTTAAGGGTTACGTTGACATTTTAAAATAAATGTTGTCAACTGTAAAATTTAGGGGGTTTAACAAAAACGACGTTTAAATTCTTGAACAAATTGGAATTGGATCGCCGATATTTTGTAATATGGTTTATATTTTACAAATGTTTACGATCACCACACTGTCTACTCATTCGACCGCCAAAGGATCGCGAAAAATCTGTGCAAATAATATTGAAAACACAAAATGGCGACATTAGCCGACAAACTGTTCTGCAGTTTGGCAGGAGTTTTGTGTTAATTAAATTTGTATGAATAAATATATTAAAAAAAGGTCAGAACACGGCCACGAGCTGAAAATCCATCTAGGTATACTTACATTTCCCCCAAAACTTTTCACGAAAAAGGGCGTGTATAATCGAAAATCTGTTAATAGTCTCCAACAGTGACATGTACAAAAAAAAAGAAACAATATTTTTCACTCGTTCTGTGTTCATACAAAATTTAAACGAGTTGGCTTGCACGTGCCGATTCAAAACGCAACGAGCAAATAGCAAAGAGGTTGTTTTTGTGTTTTCTGTGAAAAGGTCAGATACGGCACAAGTGTTGGAAAATTTGTATTCCTTTGCTTTTTATAGTCTTAGAAGAGGAATGGTTTTTCATTATTGATTCTGAAAACACTTTGATTTTTTTTTATAGAATTAAAGAAATCAGTTGAAAGTCAATTAAAACAAATATGAATAATTTTGTTGGTCCTTTAGTACCCGACTGTGGCTAAACCCAAAAAGACGATAATGTCCTAATCTGTTAAAGAATTGTAAAGAAGACCTTTCTTTGACTGAGACCGATTAAATATTGTTTAATCTAACTGTTCACTGGTATCTAATATTTAGTTATTTTAGAAATTGGGTTTTTCTTTAAACTCAAGTTTTATGAACTATTTACTATAGACCGACCGCTTTAATGAGTGCACCGCCTTCCACTCTCACTCATTCACTCTTATTCTTTATTGCACACAAAATAACAAATATACATACAAGCTGCCCCACCAAAGGCATATTAAGCGTCCACTAAGTCCTAACAATATCCCACAGTTTATTTGCTTTAAAATAACCATAATCCACGTAGGTATTACGATACTAATTGAACCAATACGTGATCAACCTTCAGAATATTCCATTTAAATTGATACCTTCGCGAGGACTCTTTAAAGCGGACGGTATATCTGCGGGACTGTTCGAAAGAGATACCTTGACCCTGGAACACAAAGGGCAAAGAAGGAACATGTATGGGTTTTAGTCAGTACAAGTCTGACACTCCCTTCCGCTCCGCCCAGAGTGGGGGGGGACATTTGAAGATTACCAATCAGAAAAAAAAAAAAAAAAGTGGTCGGTCTATAGCTGTTGCCCGTGGCTTTGCCCGATTGGAGTTACTAAGTTCTCTAACGGAAACATACTACCTTGATAAACAAGAACTCTATGTCCTAGCCCAGGTTATGTTCAATACAGATGTCAAATTTCATCCAAATTCCGTCAACCATCATGCCATGGAAAAGTGACGGACAGAGTTACTTTAGCATTATTAACAACTAGCGGTTGCCCGCGACCTTCGTCCGCGTAAAATTTTTATAGCCTATAACCTTCCTCGATAAATGGACTATCTAACACTAAAAGAATTTTTCAAATCGAACCAGTTGTTCCTGAGATTAGCGCGTTCAACTAAACAAACAAACAAATTCTTCAGCTTTATAATATTAGTATAGATATACATTATTAATGTAGACGTATGGATATTTTAGTTGCCCTAGTTTGGCTACACTATTGTGTTAACTTAGGTACATAATACCCACATGCCACTACCCACGTCACAGTCTAGTACAATTAATTACCCATTTAAATACACCTCTATATAAATCAGTCGGTAAAGTAAATATTAACTCCAATACAACGCGGGACCACGCTATACGGGTCATCAAATTAAATACGGGAGCTGGTTACATTTAGTTTATTTTTAGATAATATCACTCTTGCTTCCCTGAACAGCACATGTTTATATTTACACCCACATTCAGCCAATTACGGTTAAGTTACATATAATAGTTGGCGACCCTATTGCCAACTTTTTGCAATCAACTAACAAAGGCAAAAATCTAGACTGCAGTTGGGAAATTCCTGATAGAAAAAAAACTCAATAATACTTAGCCCAACGTGGAAATAGAACGCAGGACTTCAGGCTTAGCAATAACGCTTGCGACTACTAGACCAATGAGGCAGCTATTGTGAAATTACATGGATTTAAATCCAAGCTTGTTCATAGTGATCGAAAGCATCTTTGTTGAGCGTCAATTCAATCCCTGTTGAGCATAGCCAATGCCATCAAAAAAATCACACAAAGAACGAAGGAGACATATTCATCGTAAGTTGAAACCTTGCAGAAAAATCAAAATGGCAATCGGGTGACTATGCCATCCTCCACAGAAAACCTTTCAAACCGTCTTTAAGTATTTCATAAGATAAGTGTTTTTACGCAAACACTAGCTCCTGAACAAGTAGGTACTTGTTACTCTCTTCATTAGACCTTGAAGCAGGTGGTTTAATTTGACAACTTTATCATCGTATTTACAGCTTAAGGCGTTGTATTAAATAATTAGAAACACGGCTATGTAAACAGTAGGAAGAAGAAGACAGAATATGCAAAGATTTATGTGATTTTGTTCGAAATATCCTATTTCCTACTTATTATTGTAAATGCGAAAATTTGTGAGGATGGATGGATGTTTGTTACTCTTTCACGCAAAATCTACTGAACGGATTTGAATGAAATTTGGCACATAGATAGTATATAACCTGAATTAAAAAATAGGATACTTTTTACCCCAGTAGTACGATTCTGTGGGACAATTACCGACCTCCACGCCGGGGTCGCCGCGGGCATAAGCTAGTCTACCATAAAAATAGAAACCGAAAAATTACATAAGTAAATAGTGACTGCCTCGTTGGTCGAGTGGTCGCAAGCGCGACTGCTGAGCATGAGGTCCTGATTCGATTCCCAGGTCGGCCAAATTTGTGGAAAAATTGTAATGTTATTAATTAAACTTTTTTTACCTTCATTATTCCCTTAACAACACGGGCATAGCTTTTTATACATACAATTAAACATAAATAAATCTACCATTAACACAATAATCTTTCCAAATTATGTAAAAAAAGTCGTGGCTATCGTATCACATCTACCACATTGTTTTCCTAATTATACAAGATCTTCATTCACTACTCATAACCTTACTAAAAAACCTCTAAATATTCATTCGTCCGTTCACAATGCAAGCAACAAATTGTTTCCGCAGTGCAGTCATTGTAATTCACTTTTATTTGAACATGGTCGTTAGACACCACTAGCTTCGTAAAAAAATGTACAAAAATATCTAATGACTTTATGATTTTTGTAGTAGGTGACTTAAAAACACTGTTCGTAAACTGGCAGTTGCCCGCGGCTACGCCCGCGTGGAATACTTTTTCATGGGATCATTCTAGCGGGATAAAAAGTATCCTATGTCATGGGCATGGTCTACATGTGTAGCCATCGAAATCCTTTCAGCCATTAAGTCACGAAAAGGTTATAGAAGGAGTTATTTTCTCAGATATACTATAAGTCATCATCATCTGCCTAGCCTTTTCCCAACTATATTGGGGTCGGCTCCCAGTCTAACCGGATGCAGCTGAATACCAGTATTTTACATGGAGCGACTGCCTATCTGACCTCCACAACCCAGTTAGTACTCCCTTGGTAAGACTGGTTGTCAGACTTTTTGGGCCACCGACTACCTAACGACTGTCAAAGATCTACAAATGACACCCGGGACCAACGGCTTAACGTGCTTTCCGAGGCACGGAAGAAACTCGGTATGTAATCGGTGGTCACCCATCCACAGACCATCCTAGGTAAGCACGGCTTAACCTAAAGTTCGATCCGAGCGGCTGTTATTATTTAGCCACGAGCTCCTCAGATATACTATAAGTATGGATCTTTTTTTTAAGAAAGAAGTGTGATTGTAGGTAGGTTCAGTGTAAAAGAGTACACACTTAGATGCATCTGAGTACATTGGAAGTCGACCAATACTTGGGTGGGAGCCAAAAATTTCAAGGCCTTGTACTTAGCTTAGGCTGTGCGCAGACCTGTTTAAAGATCGTCTCTAGACAGAAAATCGTTCTATGAAACCAAAGACGGTGCGCACTATTGCAGCAAAACTTTATTTTTCTTTCTTTACTTTCTTTATTTTTTATTTTCTAACTTTCTTCTTTTTTTTTCTTTTTTTCTTTCTTTTTTTTTAAGAAGAAGAAGAAGAAGAAGAAGAAGAAGAAGAAGAAGATATATTCAGAGTTGATTAAAGGTAGTGGGATAGTGATACCTTCCAACGCAACGTCTTCTGGTTCGCGGAGACTGAGTATTAATTGCTTTTAGATAATTATAACAATCTAGCTGTACTCCATAACAAATTGGCAGGAAAAAAGCGCACAGAGAGAAGAGTGGTAGGTTATGTCGGAGAACTTTGCCAAACAGTTGGACAAAGAGAGAGGTTAAAAAAAGTCTCTGTTAGTTTTTCTTTTTTTTGGAGTACAAGGCGAACTTTGTAGGTGCCTGTCATTTTGTTGACGCCGCATCAAAATCATTGTAAAACTTAATAAAACAAACATTAAAATTTGTTATTTTTGTTGCTATAATATAAACTTATCGCGAGGGATCTAAATAAAATGTCGGCAGGAAAAAGATGGGATCAAACAAAACCCGGAACTATCTGTTTTCGTAAAAATACACCCATAAAATGGAGCTTGTCAAAACTACCCTAATCAACGAGACAAACATCATCGCGCGTCGCATTACCGGTGGATGTTGACATTGGATGTCATCCAGCATCCGGGCAGATAATTGACATACAATTACGTCACATATAGTACAGTCCTGTTACAAAGTTAACATTTGACAGCAGCAAACCAACAACGACCTTACCGTAATGAGAATAAAGATCAGTGCTATTTGACAGATTTGTCAGTGGCAGCAACCGATCAGGAACCGTATTTCGTCGGCAATAAAGATCACTGTCAGTTTGACAGTGATGCCCAATCAGTAATAACCTAACTGCAGTAATTCTCTGTGACACAGCGGTTTGGAATCAGCAGGGAAATACCTACCTATTTTAGTTTTTGGAGTTTAAAACCCGGTCCGTTGTCAATTTTTGTTTTATTTTAGTGTTTTCAAATGAATTAAACACATTTATAGTTGCCAGCATCATCACTTTTTATTATTTTTTTACGTTGCCCCATATATTCATTTTGAGAGCTTCCATTGCGTGCGCTGTGTAATCTGTGGAGTCTTACCGCTGAGGTGCAATGTGCGCCGAGAATTCTTATGTGTATTGTGAAAGAAAACCCCGACATGTGTATTCACCAAGCAGCTTTATTGAACTAACATTAATTACAGTAATGCGCATGCAATATGGTATAAACGTAAGTACATGTGATCGCGGGCGTCAGCATAAAATAGTCGAGTGAGCTCGCACATGACACCCACCCTAAGAATTTCTTCCGAGTTGTGGGTGTTTTGCATTCATTATATCTATTGACACAATATGTCTTTTTTTAGGGAGTGTCAATCGCCTTTAAATCGTATTTTTTTTAGAAGGCTGCTCCGCTGCTACTTATCGATTAGTCACTGCGCCAACCACGCCGTGCTGAGTACTCCTAATAGTGCCATGCGTATTATCCAGGTCTCCTCTGCGATCGTAGGTCAAACAACCGACTTTTGCTCTGCCTTTTATCTATGCATTGCTTAACGTTAGTGAATAATATTGTAGACATTTTTATAGACTTTAAAACTACTTTATGATGATTGATATATATCTTCGTTTTTTTCAATGGACGCCATATTATTATTATGTTTAGTACAGCTACTACTAAAAGTAACATGTAAAGTGACTAAAAAACATGTGTCGATCGTCAAAAATCAATAAAAATTTGGCACCTCCACATACATAACGTTCTTATTGGAGGAGCTTGTGGCTAAATAATAACAGCAGCTTGGGTCGATCTTTAGGCTAAGCCCTGCTTGGTCCATTATATGCCGAGTTTCTTCCGTGCCTCGAAAAGCACGTTAAGTCGTTGTTTTCATTTGTAAATCTTCGACAGTCGTTACACGTAGTTAGTGGCCCGAAAGCCTGACAACCAGTCTTACCAAGGGGTACCGTAATACCCAGTACTAACTGGGTTGTGGAGGTCAGTCGGTCCATGTTAAATACTAGTATTCAGTTGAATCCGGTTAGACTGGTAGCTGACCCCAATGTACTTGGGAAAAGGCTAGGCAGATGATGACTTAACGTAGGTACTAACTTTTAGTTTCAATTTTTTATTATTATTTTAGATCTATTTGTAGTATTTCTATTTTATATCTGGCTCTTTCTTTGGCCAAAGAATTAGCATTGCCATTCAGCGTGGCAATGCTAATTCTGCTGGGCACGTTTCCAGATGACAGCGAGGAGCACTTTGGCGCCTAAGTGTGCTATTGTCGTCGTTGTTTAGATGTATATAGGTACTGGTATAGGTATAGGTACTTTTATCATTATTTTATTTTTATACGTAGTCTGTATATTCGTAGTTTGTTTATAATGTACATAGTAATGAATAACATCAGTAAGTTGATAGACATTCTTTTTCATCGAGCGAATCGAATCGATAACAAAAACATTTACGTAACATTGTGTTTGAAAATAACTCCGATAGCGTGTATGTCGTGTTAACATGTGTTTATATTAGTGTGGTTGTAAACCACATGCCAGCTAAATTTCGTCGCAACTAGAACAGTTTGGTTTGTAAATAAGTTTAGTGTGAAGTGTTGCTGTTGGTTTTAGCGGGTTTTTGTTTTCGGATTTGGTGTTGTGAGTCATGGGGTTTACGGTACACATTTGACTGCACTTAGATAAATGTTCTCCTTAGTGCTACTGTAGAAAGTCTTATTTCTATCGCTAAGCAATTATTGCCGAAAGTCTGACAACCAGTCTTACCAAGGGGTATCGCAATTAAATCTGCTGTCTCAAATATCTTGACGTTAAACCAGTATGAGTTTATCAATCAATGACAGCGCGGTGGGCGCAGTGGCTGAGCGATTGATTACTGCATTGAGTGTAGCGGGATCTATTCCCGTACGGGATAAATATTTGTATGGTCTATAGATAGTTGTTCCGAGTGGCTGTGTGTTTGTGAGTTTAAATGTTTGTAAATGTACCCACGGTACACGAGAAATTCCTTGAGTGGGGCCAAGCTTAAAAAAAACAACATCTACTAACCTAGTCTAGAGCTGGAGATAGGCCTCTTCCAAGCTGAACTACCCTGTCCTCCACCTACCACATCTAGTCTGCCCCACTCAGTGTAGTGGTCGGTTAATCAATATACACCCGCGAACTGGGGGCGTCCCACGCTAGTTGACCGATACGCTGTCTGCACTAGAGGAATTGTTTGCACCATCAGCCATCGGTGCTTTGACTAACATGGCTAGTTTAGCCAGCCCTCTGCCACATCAGCTCGCTTACTCTACAGGCTATCTCGGTAGGCATTTGTTTTCCGGAGAAGCTCACTGTCAATTCAGCTTAACTTTACAGACTAATGTCACTAATTCAGTTGTTTTTCAATAATTAAATTTAGAATGCTTCATCTTTTGGAGAAACTCCGAGCATAGCCCGCGCGATAGCCAAATTACAATGTAAGTTTTGCACCAAATTATGATCACTTCATTCTATGGTCAAGCAGTTGCAAGTGCGACTTCTGAGCGTGAGGTCCGGGGAACGATTCCGAGGTCGGACAAAGTGTTATAGGGTTTTTCCATGAGGTGTATCTAAATAGCAGACACGGTGTCTGAATTTGTGCCCTGTTGATGGCAATAGGCTCGGAACGTAAACATAACAGACTGATGAAAATTGTGGGTATACTTTTAATAGATTACTGGCGTGATTAAAAAATTTAGATCAATAAATTACGGCAGCTGATAATATTTTCACGACATTATATAAATTCACAGAAATCAGGTACAAAAATGAAGGAACGTTATCAAATATCACGCCTACCTATTCAGGGTAGGGCTAGGCATTGATGAATGGCTCCCTTGGAGCTGTATTTAGTAATGATAGTATTCCATTTGGGACCTAATTCTGTAGCTACCGGATCATCAATCATTATTGTGGTGTGATTTGCTTGTTTATTTTAGACGGCAAAATATATTTTTGCAAACGTTGTTTGGGACGCCTCAAGCTATAGACCGACCGCTTTAATGAGTACTCCGCCTTGCCCCATCAAAGGCAGATTAAGTGTCTACAAGTTCCTAACAATATCCCACAGGTTAGTTGCTTTAAAATAACCATAATCCACGTAGTTATCACGATACTAATTGGACCAATACTCGTGATCAACCTTCAGAATATTCCATTTAAATTGATACCTTTGCGAGGACTCATTAAAGCGGTCGGTCTATAGATGGAACAACGACCTTAATAAGGTGGCTGGAAGTGGAGCTGAAGGTGGAGGATAAGGTGTTGTGTCACGGCTTGGGAAAGGTCTATTTTCCTGAAGTTGATGCCGGATGAGATCGGGTGGGTTTTAACGGTACGGTTGGCGCAGTGGAAGAGCGGTTGGCTGCCGCGTATTATATTATCTGTGGCTGCCGCGTTGCGTGTCGCGGTTTTGATCCTCGCACGGAACAAATATTTGTCTGGCCTACAGATACTTGTTCCGGGTCTGACTGTTTGTGTTTGTGAGTTTAAATGTTTGTAAACACACCCACGATACAGGAGAAATATGTAATGTGTGGGAAAGCATTTATAATTAAAAACGAAAATATATTTGGAATTTCTCAGTTGTAGCCTGGAATTTGGAATTGTGCCCAGTTGTTAGCAATAGGCCTGCCCCATATTACAAAGGACTTTAAAATGCAATAAAAGGCAAAATGTACTATGCTATAATTCAACTTAACCCCTTCAGGAAACGGTGTGATATTATATTGATGCCATGATTCAGTGGTATCAAACTTGTCAAAAAGCTCTTTGAACCTAAGAGTGGGGAAGACATCTTTACATTATGTTGTCTTCTTTGTTGAGTTTAGATAGCAGTCAATTCTTGAAACCAATATTATTTTAACAAGAATAAGATCAGACTGCCTCGTGCTGAGCATGGGGTCCTGAATTCGATTCCCGGGTCGGGAAAATTGTTATTGAGTTTTTCCATCTGGAATTTCTCAGTAGCAGCCACGGAGTCTGGATTTATGCCCGGTTGATGGCAATAGGCTCGCCTCTTACATGGGACTTTAACATAACTGGCGAAATGTGGGTGTACTAATGGTACACCTCTGCCTAACCCTTCAGGGATTACAAGCCTGATGTTATGTTGTGTTATGTAAGATCATTTATCAAAGCCTACGTGGCCCGACTGATGCACTTTAATATCTAGAATATAATTATATAACTTGATTTTTCTTTTTAACGAAACAGTGCGAGACAGAAAAATGTACACTTACATAGAAACTACCATTGTTAATGATTTCTGTATTTACTTTCTTTGACACGGCACAGTTACGCCTACTATTCCTTTTATTTTCTCTTTGTGAATTTTCTTTTGTCTATAACAAAAAGTTTTTAGTGTTATGAGACCATTTTTATTAATGGTTGAGTAATTATTTTTTAACTTAGGTGGCCCTGTAAGAATTGTTTTAGGGACTATTTTTCTTAATCTTTATTATACCTATTAGATGGTTGTTAAGATGGCAAGGTCGGCATTTTTATCAGTCTTTTATTCATCTTTTTATCTTAATTTTGATGACTGTCGAAGATTGTTGAAAATTAAATTTGACAAGAATTTGCCGCAGTCTAGAAATTGCATCGGGAGCTCGTGGCTAAAAAATAACAGCCGCTCGGGTCGATCTCCAGGTTAAGCCGACCATTGCATACCGAGATTCCTTTGTGCCTCGAAAAGAACGTTAAACCGTTGGTCCCGGCTGTCATTTGTAGATCTTTGACAGTCGTTACAGGTAGTCAGTGGCCCGAAAGACTGAGCTTGGGGTCGGCGCAACTAATTTTTTTTCTTCCATTCTCCCCTGTCAGACGTCACGGCATCATTTACTCCATTCTCTTTCATATCATTCACACAATACATCCATATTTTCTTTGGCTTTCTTCCCTATCACTCTTTTAGTCACATGCGTTTCATTCTTCCTCATTACATGTCCAGTAATGAGAAGAATGAACCGGCAGACGTTGCGTTAGAAGGCCTCCCACTAGGTGGACCGATGACCTGCTGAAGATTGCAGGGATTCGCTGGATACGAGTCGCACGGGACCGGCCGATGTGGCGACACTTGGGGAGGCCTATGTCCAGCAGTGACAGAATGACGAAATGATGATGACATGTCCAGTGATTGTAAAGTCACGTAACAGGCAAAAATAAAGTTGTAAAAATAATAAACTTCCAAGACTCCAAGTCATTCCAATGAATCACACAAGTAGGTTATACAGCATACTAACATACATTCACTGTAATACTCGTATTACTCTCTTCAATATCTACAACTTATTGGCCATAAAACAAGCGTTTGTTTCAGTACAAGCAAAACTTACTTAAACTTTTATCTGTTTTAAACACGCAATGTGGAAAGAAAAAGCTCAGTTTTTATGGGTTAGAATGTAGGTAAGTTACATTAATAATGTAAGTTACTGAGGAGCTCGTGGCTAAATAATAACAGCCGCTCGGGTCGATCTTTAGGATAAGCCGTGCTTGCCTAGGTTGGTCTGTGGATGGATGACCACCCATTACATACCGAGTTTTCTCCGTGCCTCGGAAAGCACGTTAAGCCGTTGGTCCCAGCTGTCATTTTTGTAGATCTTTGACAGTCGTTAGGTAGTCAGAGTGGCCCAAAAAGTCTGATTACTAGTCTTACCAAGGGGTGTAGTATTACCGAGTACTAAGTTGGTTGTGGAATTCAGATAGGCAGTCGCTCCATGTAAAATACTGATATTCAGCTGCATCCGGTTAGACTGGAAGCCGACCTTCGTAAGGAAAAGGCTAGGCAGATGATGATTTATGGAGTTCTACATTGTATTTCGATACATTTTCATTGTCCTGCCCTTATCCCAATTTATTTGATTGGGGTCGGCGTAGCATGTCTTCTTCTTCCATACTTCTCTATTACTCGTCATTTCAACACTCACCTCCTTTCTAGCCATACCATCCTTCACACAGTCCATCCATCGTTTCTTTGGTCTTCCTCTCCTCTTACTTATCGTTTTTTTGTACTTCGACACAATATTAAGACAAAATTTAAACAAAAATAAGGTTTAAAAACTAATAGAAAAGTTACTCTGAATTTAAAGTGAGCATTTCGACGCTAACAAATTTCATAGAAAACGCTCTGAAAACATATTTTTAATCAACTTCATGACCTGAAAAGGTTTCTCCAAACTTAGGACCTACACTTTCAGAATAGATAAAGTTACACCGCCTTTTAAATGAGCTCAAAAAAATTCAACACATTTCAGGAAAATTTTTTAGACGTTGACGTTCTCAGTTGCAGCTCCGGGTCACAATTTCAGCCAAGTTGATGGCAATATGCTTGCCCCTATTACGTCATGGAACTTAAACATAACTGGCAAATGTGAGTGTGCTCTAATACAAATACAAAAACTTTATTGCCGAAAATATTACACAAAGGTTTTACATTGACCTCAAACTAGGCAAAGCTTGTATCTTGGGCACCAATACAGATTGATAAGAGATAGGTATACCTCTTTCAGCCCTTCCAGGATTGCAGGCGTTATGTTAAGTTTAATCTTGGATTCGAATACATAAAATCACTTTTGGGACACACCTCAAGAGCAGAAAGTGGCAGGATAATTTATTTTATTTATTTATTTATTAGGCTTCTCAACAATGAGTACACTGTTACATTATAATTTGTACATTGCAAACTTAAGTCTAAGCGCCTCATCGCTTACAGAAAAGCACAGCATGCACTACATTATGCGCGGATAATTACACAATTAAATAATTAAAATAACTAAAACAAGAATAAAAAATAAACTATTAAAACTTAATTGATTACAGTGAATTAAATTAAATTAAATAACATAGATTAAAATAAATTAGAATAGATTAAATTATAATGGATTGAATTATTTTATTAAAGACTATATTTTTAATATAAGAAGTTAATATTTGATATGTGACTAGGGATACCCATTAAATGGCAAGGGCGACTTTATTAGAGCATGTACTGAAGCTGATAATAAATAAGTCCTTCGAAAAGAACACTACCATACACCATTTAAATAAAAAACGAAATTTACATTCCGACCTCACTGTAATATTATTATGAACATGTACTAATGCTTTCACCACAGGTTCAACACCATTGCGAACTTTGAACCTTGCAAGAGTTTAATGTCATCAGTAACTTTTATTATGCCCATACGAGGTACACAAAGTATTTTGACAAATATATGTGCTACAGTTGTTCATATGTCTGGTGATTTCGATTTTGGTAGGCTATTGCGATCATCATCATTTTAGCGAAAGACATCCACTGCTGGACATAGGCCTCCCCCAAGTATCGCCACATTGTCGCATCCAGCGGATCCCTGCAACCTTCACCAGGTCATCGGTCCACCTATTGCGATAGATGGATTTAATATATGTGGCTGAAGCAAGAAATTACAGACCTACCGCTTTACTGATATAGTGCTTGAGTAACTGCGCGATTTGGAAGATATTTTGATGCACATCAGCAGGAGAAAGTGGAACTGACGAATTATTGGGCCAATCTTCTTACTTATTATTATAAATGCGCAAGTTTGTGACGATGGATGCTTGTTACTCTTTCACGCAAAAACAACTGAACGGATTTGGACCAGATTTGGTACACAGATAGTTTATAGGATACTTTTTATTCCATTAGTTCCCGAGAGCGGCGGTGGCCCAGTGGTGGAGACCCCGACTTACGAGCAGTAAGTCGTGGGTTCGAATCCAGCCAGGCGCATTACTTTGTGTAAGTTATTTCGTCACCACTGCTCTCAAAAACGGTGAAGGAAAACATCGTGAGGAAACCGGCATGTCCTAAAACCAAAAATTCGAAGACATGTGACATCTACCAACCCGCACTGGGACCGCGTGGTGGATTATAGCCCTTTCCCCTTTCATAGAGAGGAGGCCTGCGTCCCAGCAGTGGGAACATTAATAGGCTGATTATGCTTATGCCATATGCAGTACGATCCCGTGAGACAACGACCGAACTCCACGAGGATGAAACTGCGGGCATAAGCTAGAAAAATATAATGTAGTGCCAGCGACACAACGAAGAAACGGACGAATGAGTACACTCTTGCTAAGCATCACCACACCGCTTCCGCACCGCGCAGCTACTTTAGGCACCGTTTTAGTTAAGCCATATCGCCATAGTAAGTATTAGGACTTCGCGGGCCTGTGGACGCGAGTTATGGGCTAGCTCGCCGTCCGGCCGTCTTATGCCGACAGGCCGTGTCGACGGCGCGTTCGTGTTCCACGCGCGCCTCAAAGAGATGTCAGCAACCGAGTAGGGGTCCGCATGGGCCGATGCCTGCCAGAGCTGCGGGACTGTTCGAAAGAGATACCGTGGCCCTGGAACACAAAGGGCAAAGAAGGAACATGGATGGGTTTTAGTCAGTACAAGTCTGACACTCCCTTCCACTCCGCCCAGAGTGGGGGGGTCATTTGATGATTTCCCATCTGAAAAAAAAAAAAGAATTAGGACTTGGCATTACGAAAAAGTTGCAAATCAAGGACAATATAAGGTCAATGAGAACGTTTATCAACATCATTATTTGACAGCCTTTCTCAACTATGTTGGGGTCGGCTTCCAGTCCAAGCAGATGCAGCTGAGTAACAGTATTTTACATGAAGTGACTGCCTATCTGACCACAACCCATTTAGTATTGGGTAATACGATACTCCTTGGTAAGACTGGTTGTCAGACTTTCGGGCCACTAATAACCTGTTACGACTTTCGTGTGCGTTTATATTATCTCTAAGTGTGTATGTGTGTGTACGGATAGAAATGAAATGCGACGTAACTTCGATATTTCTGTACTTACGAAACGTTTTTACAAATATTTCAATGGAGTAGTTATTTAGGTTCAAGCTCGTCCATAGCTATTGGCGGTTACGGACGAACTAAAGACGCCGCGCGCTGCGCATACGATCAAATCAAATCAAATCATTATTTATTTGTCAGAACATGGTCGGTATGTATATTACATGATCTTGAGTTAATGTAGGTTGTCTCATCACATTCTACCACATGGGCGTACAACTGTTAAATATACATTGGTGATTAATTATCATATTTTTTTGAAAATTATGGTTAAAATTCAAAAAGGAATGTCACAAATGAAATAATATAAATAATAATTGAATTAAATTACAATGTCAGTGTCATTTTTTAAGTAGACATTCAAATTATAATAGCATTTATTACTTAAAAATTCTTTATGTCCGAAGAGCTGATCGAGTTTTGTATGAAAAGTCGTTTTTGTTTTGTCTGTTTTTCGAAAAGCCGTAGAACAAATGTTGTTGTTTATGATGTTAGTAATCTACTCCTGCGAGGTTGTTGGTATTTTAGAAATAACCCTGTATATACAAAGCTGGTATTGTCAGAATTTTATGCTTTCTGAAATATGGCACACTCTGCCCGTCACCTGAAGCCCAAACATAGATCTAATGCAGCGCTTTTGCGCTTTAAACGCGGCTTCCCTATTTGTAGAGTTACCCCAAAATATGATGCCGTATCTTAACACAGATGCAACAAGACCATGATAGGCTGTGAGTAGTGCATCCGTGTTAACGGTTGGAGCAAGCTTATAAAGGGCATAGGATGAGCAACTTATTTTCTTGCCTCGTCAGCGCTCCTACACGACTGTCAAAGATCTACAAATGTTAGCCGGGACCAATGGTTTAACGTGCTTTCCGAGCATTAAAGTATAATAAATGCAATTATAGCTATACCCGAACGGTAAACTCACCTCACGCTGCTACAGAATTCACAGAAAATCTCATTAAAACTTTATGAATTGAACTCGTCTTCTTGCAACGAATAAATAAATTACGTGGGAATACTTCTTCAATGCAGCCAATGGACCAGAAACCTTGGTCTCGTCTCGCTTTAAGTATGTAAAGTTATAAACAGTAGAAGAAGTTGTGCATTCTTAATTTGTTAAAGTTTGTGCAGTCTCTATGACTGCCTCGTTGGTCGAGTGGTCCTGGGTTCCATTCCCGGGTCGGGCAAAGTGTTATTAGGTTCTTCCTTCAGACATTTCTCAGCAGCAGTCATAGAGTCTGGATAAAATTTATGCCCGGTTGATGGCAATAGGCTCGCCCCCTATTACATGGGACTTAAAACATCATTTGCGAAATGTGGCTGTAGTATTATGTACACCTCTGCTAAACCTTTGGGGATTACAGGCGTGATGTTATGTTATGTATACACACTAAACAGAAAGAGCAAAATCAATTGTTGAGCCCATTGAAAATACACGAATATGAAATGTAAGGAATCAAATAAAAGCTTTTTTTTTTTTTTTATCAGTTGTATAGAATGGCTATAATAAAGCACGCAATTTGTCAATGTGCCAAACAATACAAATGTATTGTAGCTCATTTATTGTTTTTACGTACAGCATATATGGACCTAACTGTGCATAAAAAAACAATAAACGACTTAAAAAAAAGGTCTGTTAATTGTAATGTAATGGACTGTAAAGATTGTCTGTAATATACTAATGCTTGCAGAGGCTGTGTAATCGCTAGTTAAGGAGTCTGCACACTACACCGTACCATACCATCACCGTGCTATGAACGTACGGTACGGAAAGACACATGGCACGGACTACTATGCCCACTAGAACGTATCAACAGCTTATCATACCCGTTTATAATGGGTTTAAAACCGTCATCACATGCAGTTATAACCCTATATACTTTGTATTAAAAATGTATGTCCACTAGACATGCTCCAACATGACCGCAAATTGGCAAGCATAAGCTGGGACGCGCTCAGGCTCGGTGGAGCGACAATTTTCCCAGAGTGGCTGGTAGCAACTGGATAAGTGTTGCCGAGAATCGAGTTAATTGGCGTACGATTGAAGAGGTCTATGTCCAGTAGTGGACTGCTGTAGGCTGATGAAGATGATCATGACATGCTCCATGCAAGGCACGCGACGGTGTTGGCCGGTGACGGAACTTCTAGTGAACGGTCTTGTGGGCATAGTGTCATACATTTCAATACATTTGTTTTTGTCTGACACGTTCCTGGTACGGTCATAGTATGATACGTACGGTGTACAGACTCCTTAAAATCTAAAAAAAGTACATAAAATTGTGTGAGAAGAATCCAGACATTTTTCCAGATGTAAATGTTTCAGCAAAAACGTTTCATGAAAGAACCACGTTTTAGTTAGAACGAGTCTTTGAATACTAATCCGGACTAATATAAATAAGAAGTCTGTTAATGTACTGGAGCGAGTGGGATGTATTATTCATTTTTATTATCACGGTTTTTTTATTTTTTTGTACAAGCTTTTCGTGCGAGTTCGTCTGTTTAAATTTCTTAATTTCACGTACAAACTATAATAATAACTATATCACTCTGGGCGGAGCGGAAGGGAGTGTCAGACTTGTACTGACTAAAACCCATTCATGTTCCTTCTTAACCCTTTGTGTTCCAGGGCCGCGGTATCTCTTTCGAACAGTCCCGCAGCCCTGTATATCCACGCTGAACATAATGATCTCAAAACAGTCATCATCTGCCTAGCCTTTTCCTAACTATGTTGGGGTCGGCTTCCAGTCTAACCAGATGCAGCTGAATACCAGTAATTTACATGTAACGATTGTCCATCTGACCTCCACAACCCAGCTAGTACTGGATAATACGAACACCCTTGGTAAGACTGGGTGTCAGACTTTCGGCCGCTAAAGGCATGAAAAGGACAGACAGGCAGACAAAGACTTAAAATATTACTATGTATATTATAACGTTCGTCCTTAAAAACATTCCGTCGACGCTCACGTCTTTTAGTTACAAACTTCATCATGAATTTGTTTTTATTGACATAAGTACGATGTGGTTTTTCATTAAAACTTGGAATTTTACGGTTGAAGAGTACAACTTTATTTTAGTGATATTCTTCTTGTAATGGAAATTGTGAGCTTATACATTTTTGTGTGTGATGAGAATGGTACAAGAGGGTTTTTTGTTTATTTGATAATGAGAGTAGTGGAATATCATATTATCGTTTATCATACAAAGTATCTAGAAAATTTATGTATACAAAATATTATACAGGGTGTAAGGGACAGCCCTCCACAAAGTGATAGGGTGCATTCACCACTTTATTTTGAATCATATTCCACCGGAATTTTTCTCCATAAACTTTAATTTTTTAAAAAATTTTTTTTTTTAGTTACTATTCCTTTATTTAAATGTAAAAATACATTCCCTATACTCCGTTTATGTAAATAATGCTAAAATCAAAAATCCAACAATAGATGTTGAAATACTCTTACGAACGACGCGTGAAATCAGCTGTTCACTTCCTGCTTAGCTACAGAGTTCATCGAACTCGTCGTCGCGCTTGCCGTTAGCTACGTGCGCTTTACCACGGTAACAATACATTGCGTATGAGGAAATAAAGCAAATCAAATTTATTGGATTCCCATTAAATTCCTGAAATAATTTCTTGTACCGGTCATCTTAGTATGATATACTGAATTCACCCCATGAGTTTGTGGAGGACTGTCCCTTACACCCTGTATGTTTCAAGATAATAAGAAAAATCAAATCTTTGCGAAATGCACATGACGAGATTACTGTCAACTAAGAAAGGTTTATTCCCATCTGCCCCCACCGGTCTGTCCCCACTAGTTTTAGTTGCAACTATTTATCGCATCTACCACCACTGGTGGTGGCTGCGTCTGGTCAGTCGCATTTTTTTTTTATAAATCATTGAATTTCTCCTGTATCGTGGGTGCGTTTATAAACATTTAAAAATCACATACACAAACAGCCAGATCCGGAACAACTATCTGTAGGCCGTACAAATATTTGTTCTGTGTGGGGATCGAACCCGCGACACCCAACGCAGCAGTTAATCGCTCAGCCACTGCGCCAACCGTGCCGCGCCATTTGCTCCTACCTCTGTCCCACTGGTGGCAGATGCCACTTAAATTAGTTGAATCCTCCACCAGTAGTGGCAGACTCGACAATCAAGTAGCTGGCTGATAGCAAATAGAAAGAAGGATGGCCTTTCTGGGCCTAGCTATTAACTAGTTGAAATATATACCAAAAAAATCCAGCATTTCGTTGAATATAGTAATAGCACGAGCTCTTATCAGAATTTTCGCGTAAAACTCAGGTTGTTCGGAAAAAAAAAAAAAAAAAAACTCAGGTTGTTTAGGACGATACTGTCCATAAAAATTAACGAAAAAAATAATTAATTAAACAAAGAGGACAATGAGGAGATACAATGGGCGATAATATGGCAATCAGCGAATTCTGTTAGTCAACCGTCTACTTTTAATAACAGTGATAGCCTAGTAGTGTGATCGTCGCACTGCCAAGTCATAGGTCTCGAGTTCGAAGGCAAGACATTAGGCTCTGATTTTTTAGTTTTCGATTTATGTGCGTATTGTTGTATAATAATAATATCTCTTGCTTCGGTAAAGGAAAACATTTTGACGAAACCAGCATGCCTGAGAGATATTTCTTGATGGCATATAAAGCCAAGTCAGAGGTCCATGGGCGTCATAAAAACTCTGACAGCAGGTTAGGCACTCATTATCTGCCTAGCCTTTTACCAACTACATATGTTAGGGTCGGCTTCCAGTCTAACCGGACGCAGCTGAATACCAGTATTTTACATAGAGCGACTGCCTATCTGACCTCCACAATCCAGTTAGTACTAGGTAATACGACCCCTTAGTAAGACTGGTTGTCAGTCTTTTTAGGCCACTGACTACCTGTAACGACTGTCAAAGATCTACAAATGACAGCCGGAACCAACGGCTTAACGTGCTTTCCGAAGCATGGAGGAAACTCGGTATGTAATGGGTGGTCACCCATCCACAGACCAACCTAGGCAAGCACCGCTTAACCTAAAGATCGATCCGAGCGGCTGTTATTATTTAGCTCGAAGCACTAACCACACTAAAAAGAAAGAAAGAAAAGAAGACCGTGTTTACGATGCCGAAATAAAAATGTCTTAAAATGAAATAAGTTTACTTGTTACTTACACAACAGTTGAGCTCACCGAGATATGTAACAAGCGTAAAGAGACACTTAACAAAGTCGAGATAAACACGTCCCACTTTAAGTACAATTTATATCTTGAAGCTGACAGAAGAACAGCCTAAACCGCTAGGTCTAGAAACTTGAAATGTTGCAGAAGTTTCATATATTATGTTATAACGAAGGTTATCACTACGGGAGGATTTTACTAACTCGGCAATTTAGGGGAAATCCACGATATCTTCGTCAAGTTTTGCTTTTTTAAGGTGGAAGCGCCAGGGTAGTCCACGAAATTCAAATTTTCTTACGTATTTTGCAATTTACAGGTTAGTATCAGGTGGTATGTTGATGAAAATATGATTTGCGACGGTAACAAATATGGCTTTACAGAGTTATAATCTAGCAATACAACCCTCTAGTTTATTGAATTTAATACTATTGAATTACTTGTTTTGACATGGAAAGAAAAATTCTAGTGCGAGCAGGATTTGAACCTGCGACCTTCCGATTCAGTACACCGGACGTCTTACAGCTCTCGAAATTTGCGTTCCATAAATAACGTCTTACGGTGACGTTAACGCCATCTATTTAAGAAAGTATCGAACTAACTTAAACCAACACGTTGACATTACAGCCAAATCAATGTTGTATAGAAGTCGCCATACCAAACTAATTTAAATACTGAATCGGAAGGTCGCAGGTTCAAACCCTGCTCGCACTAGATTTTTTCTTTCCATGTCAAAACAGCTGTAGTTACCTACGCAGGGTTTGCGTATAAAAATATTAAAAATTAAATTACTTTTTTATGAAATACTCATTGAATAGGATTAAATGAATTTAGAGGGTTGTATTGATGATTATAATTCTGTAACTACTGTGACGAAGATGGATGGTAAAAGATTGCATGTAGCGGAGATGAGAATGTAGAGGTGAATGTGGTGTGACAAGGATGGATAAAATAAGGAATGAGTATATTAGAGGAAGTTTGAAAGTTGCGGTCGTTACAGAAAAGTTGATGTGATGGACGAATCGTATGTGACTAAAGAGTGATGAATATAAATGTTGATGGACGGAGAGGGAGAGGAAGACCAAGGAAACGATTGATGGATTGTGTGAGAAATGATATGAAGGAAAACGGTGTAAATGATTGTGTGACGGTTGACAGGTGAGAATGGAAGAAAAAAACGTGTTGCGCCAACCTTAAGTAACATGGGACAAGGACTGGTAGACAGGAAGAAGAGATTACAGTCGCAAACCAAATTTTAATCAACATACAACCTGATACTGACCTGCAAAACGCAAAAAACGTAAGAAAATTTGAATTTTGTGGGTTACCCTGGCTCTTCCACCTTAAGTCGTTTTGGTTTAGGACCCGTATGATAAGATAAAAATCAACGTAGCTGAACAAAGCATTGTTAACTTCGGCCTGTTTTGCAATCTGCAATCTGAAAGTGAGCCCCTGTCCGCAAGGCTCCTATCTGAAACTTTTCAAATACAGTTTCGGCGTGCTTTAATTCTCAGTTGAATATGCTGAAAATGTTTGTTGAAAAACCCTTGGGTAACAGAAGATCTTAATAAACTTTAAGTTCGTCATTTTTGAAGTTCCGAACTTTAAATTTTATGCTAAATATATAGTTACCGGTAGTAATTAACCGGTTTTCCGGGAGGCTTAGATGCAATAGCCAGCAAATGGAGCTCCATAATTTTAACTCCCTCGAATAGAATAGATTTTGTAGGTCAGAAAAGATCCAGACCTGCCTGCAAAAATATGCACATGCAGGAAAAGCAATAATAATTAGCATGCCATGCATACCTATACTCGACGTCCTCAGGAAGTGTGTTGTCTCGACGATCGCTTGAGCGGGAGGGCGTTGCTGCATCCTGCATATTTAACGCCTGATTCTATACCTTAGCGCCAAACTTGGAAATTGGTTGTTTGACGTCGTTTTTTTTATCATCTTTAGAAAAGTCATCCCTAAAGGCTTTTGAAATCTCTTCGATTTCAAAATTTTTCTTCTGTATCACTTTCACGACAATTTTTATATTTTGTTAGCCCAGAACTTTGCCACTGCCACCGCGTTGTCATTGGTAGCGTAAAGGTCACTTTGGCTGCATGTTTTTGGGCTAAGAAGGCAGGATAAGTGGAGCATAGTTTGAGACACAGCTCCACAACCACACCCCGCTACTGTTTCATTGAGGTCGACCCACTTAACGAGATTATTACGACTTCAACATTAATAAAACAACAATTCTATTGTTACAGAAAATGCCAGACGAGACCAACCTGCGCACCACGGCGTAGATGATCTCCGTGCCAGAACTGGAGACAACACAAAAATGGAACGCAACCACACCAACACAAACGGAAATCATTATAGAAAACGTCATCGACGAAAAGTACAACCTCTCACAGAACTTTTACAATGTCATTACCAAGACAGATGAGACAGGAGATTGTGTCAATGGAACTTATAACTTGACCATAGAAGTTGGATGTGGGGATAAGGCATATGACTGTTTTGAAATAAGTGTTGTTATAATACTGTGTCTACTCATAGTGGTGACTGTGATCGGTAATACGCTGATTATTTCGGCTGTGGTAACGACCAAACGGTTGAGGACTGTGACTAACTGTTTTGTGACTAGCCTGGCTGCCGCTGATCTATTGGTCGGGATATTTGTGATGCCGCCTGCTATAGCTGTTCATATAACTGGTGAGTGAGATATTTTTATTACTAGCTAGTTGTTGCACACGACATTCATCATCATCATCTGCCTAGCCTTTTCCCGACTATATTGGGGTCGGCTTCCAGTCTAACCGGATGCAGCTGAATACCAGTATTTTACATGGAGCGACTGCCTGTCTGACCTCCACAACCCAGTTAGTACTGGGTAATACAATACCCCTTGGTAAGACTGGTTGTCAGACTTTTTGAAATGACAGCCGGGACCAACGGCTTAACGTGCTTTCCGAGGCACGGAGGAAACTCGGTATGTAATGGGCGGTCACCCATCCACAGACCAACCTAGGCAAGCACAGCTTAACCTAAAGATCGACCCGAGCGGCAGTTATTATTTAGCCACGAGCTCGTGCTCGTGTTTGCACACGACATTCATCCGCGTGAAATTTTAATACAAATTACTTCCCTATTAGAATCGGACATTGCTTACTCCTTTACTCCTTATAACATCAGTTACCTGCCAGTAAAAGTCCCGACACAATCAGACTTTTACTGTAACTTTATGCAAATCATAAGAAAGACAACACAAATAAAAAACGCAATACGTATTCTAAAATACACGATTTTGAAATAAATCTTTTATATTTTCATCACGCTATCGCCCCAATTGTTCTCGTCAACCGTTAGGATTATTTTCACTCTTACAATGGTGAATTAACTCTTCAATAAATTTTAATTAAATCATATCGAAATTCGTTTCATTTTAGTATTAAACCGGCCAACGGAGAGTCACACTCGTGCATAAAGGGTTCCGTACCGTCGTAGTAAGGGAGCCACCTTTAATTTTTAATTTATTATTTGTTGTATTAACGGAAACAGAAATACACATTCTGTGAAAATTTCAACTGTCTTCACATTACGGATCATGAGATACAGCCCGCTGACAGACAAACGGACGGACGGACCGACGGACGAACGAACAGACGGACAGCGGAGGCTTAGTAATAGGGTCCCATTGATTACCCTTCGGGTGCGGAACCCTAAAAAAGTTATTCTCAGCTACAACTTTCCTTCGTACCAGTCTGTTATATTATGAAAACATTTTATGACAGTTAGAAGCTTTTTCGGTAATTGGTGATAAAATCCATAATTGAATGCCTTAAACTAAGTAAAATACTGTCCAATTTTATTTGACAGTTAAGTTATGAAAAGATGATGTAATTGAATCTGTAACAAAAACAATCAAAGAAAGTTTTTCAACTTTATCTTGGAGAAACAAAAAAGAATCTGTTTTTTTTTTAAATATCTTCATTTTGATTCACATTAGGAACTAAACGACGATAAAAATTATTACAACAAATGAGTACAGGCAGAAAAACTTCTTGTTTAATTCCTCTTTTGTAATAAAACGGGGCAAATAAATCTATAGAGTTTATGGTCAATTCATGCCAGTTTTGCAAGCTGGCTTCTTATTTTTAGGTTATTTAGTATTTTCGTATGCAAATCCAGCTGTACTTTTTTTGAATGTACTGAGTATTTACTTATTTAAGCTGGAATTTCAAGTTCTTTCTTTAAAAGAACTGTCTTTTGTATACACATGGAGCGACTGCCTATCTGACCTCCACTACCCAGTTAGTACTGGGTCATACCCTTTGGTAAGACTGGTTGTCAGACTTTTTGGGCCACTGACTACCTGTAACGACTGTCAAAGGTCTACACATGACAGCCGGGACCAACGGCTTAACGTGCTTTCCGAGGCACGGAGGAAACTCGGTATGTAATGGGTGGTCACCCTTCCACAGAGCAACCTAGGCAAGCATGGCTTAACCTAAAGATCGATCCGAGCGTCTGTAATCATTTAGCCACGCGCTCTTAGCTCCAACAGTAAAATGTGACTACACAAGAAAAGTTACGACAAATCTGCAGTAACGTTTCGGTTTTTATCGTCTAAGAAATAAGGTTGAAATCGCATCTACACAGGATCTATTTAATACAGTGTGAAAATACGTTGGCGGCTTTTTTTTGGTAAAGCATTATTAAAAACCTCTTTTTGCCTTCACACCACGCTGAACGCTTCCTCTCTTAGATAAACGAAAACCCTTCAAATATATCAGAAAATATGAGGGCCGCATTTCTCGTAAAAAGCGGAGATATCAGATTTATTCTTTCAAAGGGTATGGTTATTAGGGTAGTTTAATAAAAGTTTTTTTGGCCGCATGTGTAGTTTGTGGCTCCGGGAACTTGACTTCGTTTGATTGAAACGACACAAAATGTTCATCCATGTTTTATTACCGCTCTCCTACAACTTCTGAATGATGTCATAAAAAAGAGGAAATTCTCTAGCTGCAGTGTGATTGGTAAAGTTCATAAAACAGATAGATCAGCGCATGGTATAATAATATACTTCGCCTGGTATTCTCTTCCCACGATGGCCCAAGACTACGTCACGATAAGTGTTACCATTGATTGTCCTTTTCAGTAAATTTAGGGACTCTTATTTAGTGAAAGAAAATAAAATAAATTACTAACTAGCTTAACTATTTAGTAACTCGTGTGATTCATCTATTTACTTTAAAATTAATTTACATATTGAATTATAGGTTCATAATTGCTTTGTTAAGTTAAAAAATGCATTTTGCTCGGGTATTTCAATCACACACCGTGGCAACACATCTACAGCATCGCAACTGATGACGTATTCTTGGGCCAATCACGTGACCCAGCTGTCACGGGAAGAGAATACCAGGCGAAGTATATTATTATACCTTGGATCAGCGAATATTCGCCTCTTTTTTTATAAACACTGAACTTAGCAGAGGAAAAGTTTCCTCAGATTCTAACTGTGATACATACTTAGACTAGCGACCCGCCCCGCCTTCGCACGGGTGCAATATATACATATAAACCTTCCTCTTGAATCACTCTATCTATTAAAAAAAACCGCATCAAAATTCGTTGCGTAGTTTTAAAGATCTAAGCATACATAGGGACAGACAACGGGAAGCAACTTTGTTTTATACTATGTAGTGATAAAACATCGTTATTTAGAATTTAGTTTAACATCACGCCTAAAATCCTCAAAGATTCAGGCAGAAGTATATACTAGACACATACCCACATTTTTCAAGTTATGTTTTTTTTGGTATCCTATGTAATAAGGGTGAGCCTACTGCCATCAACGGGGCACAGATTCAGACTCCAGGCTACTACTGAGATATATAAAAATTTAATAACACATTGCCCGACACGGTAATCAAACCCAAAACCTCATGCTCATCAGAAAGCTCTTGCGGCAATTATTATACTAACGAAGCAGATAGGTATAAATACTAACGAAGCATATATACTAACGAAGCAGATAGGGGTACGAATGTTTCGGTGGTCGCAACCGTGACTGCTGGGCATGAGGTCCTGGGTTTAATTCCCGGGTCGGGCAAAGTGATATTGGGTTTTCCCATCAGTACAAGCCACGGAGTCTTGATTTGTGCCCGGTTGATGGCAATAGGCTCGCCCCTTCTAGATGGAACTTAAAAATAACTGGTGAAATGTGGATGTACTATTAGGTACACCTCTGTCTAACCATTTCGGGGATAACAGGCGTGATGTTATGTTATGTTAATATTTGTAAAATAAAAGAAGAGTCGAGACAGCTTATGAATATAAAAGAAAAAATACAAACGAAATAGCAAGAATATCCTGAAAAACATAAACAAAATTATAAGCATTATCTTGTAATATTCTCGTTTGTAAAACGATACGATCACGTAAGAGTATTTCTTGGTAAGTGGATCGTGATATTTGCTAACACCTCGCACCTGAAACTCAAACAATATAGGCGTTTACAGAAGATCAGCTCTATACAACATAGCTCATCGCTCATTGGACTAACGTGTCAATAGTTAAAGAACTCAATAATAAACAAAGGCTATCATCGCTTGAGCAATTACGAATCCTCAGATTCTTTGGACACGTTACCTGCAACAATAATTCCATGGAGCGTTTGATGATTCTGAGTCGAGTCGGAGGCACGAGACCACATGGCTGTGGCAGAATATGCTCGCCATGCAGCCAATAAAGACTGGTAGAAAAGGGCCACGATGGCAGCGACCGCGGCCACTCTGCCAAGAGTAAACGACTTAGAAGAGAGAGGTACAATATAGTGGACAGGAAAACATCAACACCAAGCCATTCTGTCGCAGTGTTGTTAAGTTCAGAACTGAAGAAGAATGTAATCACCGATGTGTTAAGCAGAGGTGTACTTAATAGTACACTCACATTTCGCCAGTTATGTTTAAGTACCATGTAATGAGGGTGAGCCTATTGCCATCAGTCGTTCAGAGTCCATGGCTGCTACAGAGAAATTCCTATTGGAAAAATTTAGTATAACTTTCCGACCTGGCAATAGAACCCAGGAAGATGATGATGCTCTTATGCAAAAACGACTGATAAGAATTATCACGAGATTTCTCCATGTTACAACTAAATCGCCGTGGAGCTTCTGTAAGATTCTGAGATATTTCTAAGATTTTTTCCAATCGTTTAGAGAGTGTAACTTGTGCTACTTCAGTAAATGGTTACCTACTCAGATTTAATTTAGCGTTCAACGTAAGGAGTTTTCTAGAGCGTGTCTCAGATTTAAATTTAATTTTCACGCTTTCAGCAGGTGTTTTGCACGACTTTGTGTAGAGAAAATGACAGGTAATAAAAATTAAATAAAGGAGGTGACTGATGAGATGACGAGTAATAGAGAAGTATGGAAGAATAAGACATTCTGGGAAAACCCCAAATGAATTGGGATAAGGGCTGGAGAATTATGAAGACAAATGAAATAAAATATAGTGTGTGTCATCATCATCTGCCCAGCCTTTTCCCAACTATGTTGGGGTTGGCTTCCAATCAAACCAGATGCAGCTGAATACCAGTATTAAACATGGAGCGACTGTCTATCTGACCTCCACAACCCAGCTAGTACTGAGTAATACGATACCCCTTGGTAAGACTGGTTGTCAGACTTTCGGGCCTATGACTACCAGTAACCACTGCCAAAGATCTCCAAATGACAGCCGGGACCAAAGGATTCATGCTTTCCGAGGCACGCAGGAAACTCAGTATGTAATGGATGGTCACCCATTCTCGGATCAATCTTGGCAAATACTGCTTAACCTTGAAGATCGATCCATGTGGCTGTTATTATTTAGCTACAAGCTCGTTTTGGAAATGGTATGCGTCTAAACCGTTCTTATTTAATAATATAATAATATTAATATAAATCATTTATTTTCTCTACACAAGTTACTTACAGGCTGCTAGGGTTACAGAGGCGCAAGAACCTGAAATTAACTTTGTGAAAGACTGGTGCCTGATGTAGATCTCTATAAGAACCTGTATTACAAGTCACTAGGGCCGTCCCGCAGCTATTTGCCTGCTATGTCCTACTTTAAATGTGATAGTTTATCATCATGGTAAGAATAGATAAGGAAACTAAGTTAAAACACAAAATTAAAAATAAACAAAAATTTGTGTGAAAATAATAGAACGCGTGTGAGTAGCTGGAGAGTGTGTATGAACAAAAATGTGATTAGGCGTAGACGTGGCTTGAGTGTGTGAGGATGGTTGATAGAATATTTAGTGCGAGCTTGATTAAGGGAAGACTGCGGTTCGAGAACAGTGGTTTGTAAAAGCATCAGAGAGGATGATTATCTACTGGGGATTGTCTATCTGAGAGGGATTAACAGTTTTTCTGTTTCCTGGTAGTCTAAAGTTTTCAAATAAGTAGTGACTAAGGTTTTAACATTTATATTTTGTTAGAGGAAATATATTAAGAATTTTGTTTAGCTTATTATATAGGAATGGCCCGAGAAACATGAAGAATTATGGGAGTGAGATGATTTGCAAGCTTTTGTTTGGCATACCCTGCCTTAAGGCGGTCATCCTTTTGGAGATTCGGGTTGTATTGCAATAAGGAGTGTTCTTTCAGTACTGTACGCAATACGAAGGACTAAAGGATATAACTAGCGACCCGCCCCGGCTTCGCACGGAGGCAATGTAGATAATATACACATATACCCTACATATAAACCTTCTTCTTGAATCACTCTATCTATTGCTGAAAACTACATTAAAATCCGTTGCGTAGTTTAAAAGATTCAGAGAGTGGGAGCGACTTTGTTTTGTACTATGTAACTAGCGACCCGCCCCGGCTTCGCACGGGTGCAATACATAAATATAAACCTTCCTCTTAAATCACTCTATCTATTAAAAAAAACCCGCATCAAAATTCGTTGCGTGGTTTTAAAGATCTAAGCATACATAGGGACAGACAGCGGGAAGCGACTTTGTTTTATACTATGTAGTGAAGATGTTCTCGTACAAGACGTGAGAAATAAAACAGAGGGTCGTTAGTAAATAATAAAAGATTGTCACTGATTAATAAAATGAAAATAACAGAACATATGGTTCTTTTGAAATGAGACTTATAACGTGGTAATTAAACCAATAAGCGTTTAGCAAATTTGAGGAAACACGACGTAAAATTAATGAGAGAGACGCGATAATTACACTTAACACAGAAAGTCGGCACATTAAACGAACAGACATAAAATCTTATTTAATTAATTATATCTTCAAGTCTTATGAACAATCTTTAAATATGTTCTGTCAAGAAATAAATTTTGTGTATTTAATTAAATTGAATTTGCTTGTTTGTTAAGTTTATTAAATACCTACATAGATGAAAATATGATAATTGCCTCCGTTCGTGTAGGGTTAAACAAAAAGACAAGTACCTAAAGATTACATTAACAGAATTTAAGATTACATTAAGAGTACATTAACTATTTAATTAAGATTCCGATAAAAAAAATACCTTGATTTTTTCTGCCTCGTCAGTCTATTGGTCGCAAGCGCGACTGCTGAGGATGAGGTCCTGGGTTCGATTCCGCGATCAGGTAAATTTCAATCAGGAATTTTGCAGTAGCTACGGAGTCTGGATTTGTGCCCGGTTTACGGTAATAGGCTGAACATAACTGGCGAAATGAGGGTGTCCTATTAGATACACCTCTGCCTAACCCTTCGGGGATTACAGGCGTACCTAATAGTACACCCACATTTCGCCAGTTACGATCAAGTTCCATGTAATAGGGGGCGATCCTATTACCATCAACCGGGAACAAATCAAGACTCCGTGGCTGCTACTGAGAAATTCCTGAAGGAAAAACTCAAGAACATTTTGCCCGACCTGGGAATCGAACTCAGGACCTCATGTTCAGCAGTCGCGCTTGCGATCACTAGACCAACGAAGCAGTCAATATAATTAGTACCATTGCTACGTGAGTTTTTGTAAGTACTTCACCTAAATTGTGTCCATTAGTACGGAACCCACAAAAGATAACTTGTACCAAAAAATGGACTCCACTCGACTCGGTTTTTGCTAATTGGTGTTTCGTTAGCGAAAAAGGTAAAGTATACCTGAGTACGGTCAGAGGCATAAGTAATTTACTTTTGAAATTAGAAGTTATTTTATTGAATATTTTCGGAACCTTGTGATTACATTTTACCAAAGCTTAAGTACTTTGACCTGTAGAAGTACTTGCCAACTTGGCTTGTTAATAAATGCTTAATTATAATTTAGAGAGTAATTTATCAGTGTCTAAACTATTTTTTTTTCATCAGGAATTTCTCAGCTACAGAGTCTGAATTTGTGCCTGGTTGATATAAATAGGCTCGCCCCCTATTAGATGGGAATTTACATAGCACCTAAACATAACGGGCGAAATGTGGGTGTACTATTTAGTACACTTCTGGCTGACCCTTCGGGGATTACAGGCGTGATGTTATGTATGTTAAGTTATACAAGTATATCACGATTTACGGTAGGACTCGATGGAAAGCACTCAAAGCAATGTGCTGATGGTTTGATTGAATAGTATGTTGGAATTTGACCCCCAATATCTCCGTAACTACAAGGTTCCCAGGTATGGTCTAGAACAAAAAAAATACCGCAAAGACGGGGAGAACTAGTGCCTTTCGGCTTCGTTAAGGATCTATTTACACCCTTTACCTCTAATAATTTTCAACAGATAATAAGTTTTCTCTGTCACACTTCCCAAGTATAAAAATACTTTTACTTTAAAAGCTGACTGTACTTAGCCATATTTTCAACTTTCTTAAACGTAACGCTCAAATAATACATTTTATATAACCCCCAAATTACAGAAAACACAACTTCAGCCTTACCTATTGAAAAACTTCTTAAAAGTAAAAGTCAAAGTTAAACCTATCGGTAATTCGCTTTTACTTTTACCAGTAAATTTTCTTAGGCATACAAACAAAATCGATTATAACCATAGAGAAATTTGACCTGCGAAAAGGACCTTTTTAGTCGATGATTGATGACTGATTTGAAAGGACTTAAATAACAGTTACCAGGTTTTTTTATCGCGAAAGCCTCAGTAGACCTTTTTCAGGGTTACGTAATAATAGGGTGGATTATTTTTGAAAGATGCTATGGGTTCTACTTCCTTTTGAGGAAAAGCGTTGTTATTCATGGAAATTATGAGGTGCCATCAAAAAGTATATACTGTAAACTGCATTATTTTATAGATTCTCTCTCGCCTGCTCTTATCCCAATTTAATTCAGGGTCACCACATGATATCTTCTTCCATACATCTTATTAAGTCATCTCAGCAGTCACGTAGATAATCGTGACAATAAGGCATAATTTTTTTTAATTTTTTTTTGTATTTTTAAATGTTTTAATATTGTTTTTACTAAGGAATATTTATAAATGTAATTGATTTTTAAAGATATAAATAAATAAATAATACTTATTAAATCTATGATCCGTTTGTGGTAATGTAGATTATAGTTGAATAAAGCACATGGCTATTAGCTTCACCAATATACAACTTTCGAAGTGCTCTAAAATATATCATACACTGGGTGGAAGGCACACCGACGCGAAAATGGTTATCACATATTCAGTACATCATTCTGAACCCCCCCCCTCCCCCCCGACAGTAATTTGAAGCTACTGTTCCATACATTTTGAGCGTGTATTGCACTTTTGTAAGAAACAGCATTTTTTTTAATAACCGTTACAACCGAACCGAAATATTTCTATGTGGGGACCCGCTCAGAATGATTATGAATACGTGGTAACCGTTTTCGCCTCGGTGTCCCTTCCACTCTATACATATAAGGTCTATCTTTTCATACGCGAAATATTTTAAGAGTAACTTCTGTAAGTCGTAAAGTCGTCATAGCAAAAAAATTATCTTAGTGTTTTTTTTTTTACGATTTTTTTTTTGAGACTTTTTGCATAAAACCTTCACTCCCATATTCTAACAATGACAGTAGGTAAATACGACGTAGTAACTAGCGTAATGGATGTTTGAAAATAATGAGCCAGTATTTATTTTGTGGCTCAAGTAATTTTAAATTATTTATTTTTTATAAAAAAATATACTCATATAAAAAAAAAAATCCTTGAAATGGCTGTGTTATAGCCGTTAGATGATTCCTTGAAAATATTTCGTGTATGGATAGTTAGATCTTATAAACATATGTGCATAAAATATAATCCAAGCGAAGAATATAGCCAACTTATAAACATAGTATCACGCCTGTAGGTAATCCCCGAAGGGCTAAGCAGAGGTGTAACTCATAGTACACCTACATTTCCCCAGTTATGTTTTTATACAAGTCCCATCCATGTACCAACCTAATAGTTAGTTACCATCAACCGGGCTCGCACAAATCCAAACTCCGTGGCTGCTACTGAGAAATTGCTGATGGAAAAACTCAATAACACTTTGCCCGACCTGGGTATTGAACCCAGGATCAGCGGTTGCGCTTGCGGTCACTAGATCAACTAGGCACCAACATAAGCATAAATAATATCTGTGGTAGGTATTTTGTGGTGATACGCGAACGGATAAAATAAGAAATAAGTGCATAAGAGGAAGTCTTAGAGTGGCCCCGGTGGCTGAAAAGTTTTGTGGTAATTATTTGGGTTGATGCGGAGGAGTCAGGGAAATGTCGTGAGGAAAGTTTTAAGTATGAATGCGGATGGGTATAAGAGTAGAGGAAGACCAAAGCAACGATGGATGGACTGTGTAAAGGATTATATGGCAAGAAATGAGGTGACTGATGAGATGACGAGTAATAGAGAAGTATGGAAGAAGAAGACATGTTACGACGACCCCAAATAAATTGGGATAAGAGCAAGAGGACGATGAGGTATATTCCTTACCCACGTATAAGTTTACACGATTCTCATCTCAACGGGCCCCAAACTCGATTGAATGGTCCTCAAAGGAAACCCACATCGCTTTCAAAGACGTGGTCACTTTTTATTTTAACTCGATCGGTAAAGGACTGCTTTCCCAAAGGTACAGTTTGTTTTATAAATGTTAGAAACTATGTTGAAAACGTTTTTTGATGTTGAAAAATGTTTCTTTTTTATGTTAAAATGTGGATGTGTAAAGTAGGTACTGTTGTGAGTGTTGTTATCTGTGAAAAAGTTCGCTTATAGTTAATTGTACAAACATATTATTATCTTGGCCCATGAGCCTAATGCCATCAATACACATGAACCGGTTAGGATTGCAATTAATGAACACAAGTAACACAAAAGCTAAACTTGTACTGTCACTTACGGGATATATTCCGCGATTGTTCATTATTTTGTTTTTTTTTTTTTGTTTAGAATAAGTTTAGTTTTAAACTGTGAAAGCTTTAAACAACACAAAAGCTTACAGAAAAGAAGTTGCATAATGTTGAAAGGCTTGCACAAGTTTACAGAACACCAATTACAGTTTTTATTATTATCTGAACTAGATACCTCTAATGGACTTATGGCTGTCTTGCCGGTCCGCTGTCCACAGCTAGTATATATATAGTAATCTATGGTTCACAGTCCACAGACTCCATAAAATATATCTAGAGACCGTCCTACGGGCGATAATAGTCTGGCTGTGAATCTCACTCTGCGGCCCGAATGAGTTACTCTGACCGTGCTCTCTTCGGCGTCAGATATACATATCCAGACTCCGTGGCTGCTACTGTGAAATTTCTGATGGAAAACCCTAAAAACATTTTATCGACCTGGGAATCGAACCCAGGGCCTCGTGCTCAGCAATCGCACTTGCGTACACCAGACCAACGAGGTAATAGGTACTACTCAGAATTTACTTCACCAAATTAACCCTAACTACCGCACCCCACTTAAGTGAATCGAATCCAGAAATTCATGGACTACCATCAGCTGGTCAGTGACCTGAAAGCAATAACAATTCTACTGAAAATAAACACCCATTCAATTTAGCTACTTTTTTAAATTTAAAAATTGCTTCAAGTAACTTTTTTCATGAAAATTAACTGTTAAATCAAAACAACGGGTGCAATAAAAAAATAACTTGAATAAAAAACACGACTTTAAAATTAAAAGAATAAAACTGGATTTTCTCTATCAAAATTGATCGCGTAATTTAGTTTCGTGTCCGCGCTATTAACCGTTGAGGAGTTCTCTCTCGAGGAGATGATCCTGGCTGCAAGATCAAGAGTCATGTATGTCATAAAAATGTATTGTCACCAGAACCAAAGATGTGTGCAACAAAACAATCGATTGGGGGGAACTAGTTTGAAATTCAGTTGCAAGATTTGGCCAGTACATACTAACTTATTTATTTTTGATTTTTTTTTCATCATCATCGTCATTTCAGCCGAAAGACGTCCACTGCTGGACATAGGCCTCCCCAAGTATCGCCACATTGACCGGTCCCGTGCGACTCGCATTCAGCGGATCCCTGCAACCTTCACCAGGTCATCGGTCCACCTAGTGCGAGGACTTCCAACCACTCGCCACTACAGAACTTTTCGGCCCCATCGGCCATCCGTTCTGCGAGCAATGTGCCCTGCCTACTGCCTTTTTTTTTAATTAATAAAAATAAATAAATAGGCAGACCTCGTAGAAGATGAGCGGGATGAGCTGGACAAAACAAACGATCAGTGGCCCAAATTAGCCCTGGATCGTAGCAACTGGAAGTCATGGCGAGAGGACTTTGCCCAGCAGTGGGATGACACAGGCTAACAGTATCAGTATATCAGTATTTTTTAAATTTGAATTTGTGCCCCGCTTGTGCTCTGCTTGTGTTCGGTTCGCCTAGCATGGACGCAGCTTTACATAGGGCTCTGTGATAGGTCTTTATAACACGATTTTATTAGCGTCACCTGTAACTAACTATGTAATAAAATCTAAGAAGTTAAATTTGACCCATTTCTCGGTTTCCGATCAAGCTGCAATTTTGCATACAAGTTAAGTTTGGATGACAATGCATGGTAAGTTAAGTTACGGCATTCTAAGTCCAATATGGCGGACTCCCAAAGATTGCGGACTAGTTATTTTTTATGCATTCCCGTGATATGGGTATCAAATGAACGGCTTTTGTAAAAAGAATACGATAAAGCGTGTTTTTAGTTTGTTTTAACTATACTTTTTATTACACCCTGTATTCTTACATAAGAAGTTATAATAATAACGTAATACATGACATACCGAAAACGCTTCTGATATTAAACAGAAGCCTGCTCAATATCTGTATTTTATGAGTACGTACACTTTAAAAAATTCTATGTCTCTGCCAACATCTAAGAGAAACCCCAAGAGCCTTCGTTTCACAAATAACAAAAAAACCTCAGAGCATAACGAGCACTTCAAGAAAAAAATCTGTTTCAACCAAAAATCCAAGCACTCTTAAAGAAGCGACAAATAATTCTGACGGTAATGATATTTCGAAGCACTCCTATATTTTATGTGCGACACAAAAATGAAATATATATTTTATGCGCGAAGCAAGAGTGTTATATTTCCAATTGACACACAGAGTACGGAGTCGTTGCATGTTTATTCCGTTTCAAAAGCTTGAAAGTAATTCCGTTGCATACATACGATAAAGATGTGAGTTCTATACGTATATATATAAGTAAGATGAATGGCAAATAACATGAAAGACTGATGAATATAAATGTTGATGAATGGTGAGGGAGAGGAAGAAAAAGGAAACGATGGATGGATTGTGTGAGGAATGATATGAAAGTAAAATTATTGCGTGATGGTTGACTGGGAGAATGGAAGAAAAAAACGTGTTGCGCCGACCCCAAGTAACATGGGACAAGGCCAGGAAGATGATGATGATGACGGATGGCAAATAAAATCTAGGAGTCCCTTATTTCCGCCATGGAAATGGAGGAAAATGTTCTTAAAATAGGAATAACTATTATTTGTAACAGCTTCAAATATCTGACATAAGTAGGTACTATCTATCACAAAGGCTTAACGTGCTTACCGAGGCACGGAAGAAACTCGGTACCTACGTAATAGGTGGTCACCCATCCACAAACTAACCTCGGCAAGCGCGGCTTAACCTGGAGGTCAACCCGAGCGACTGTTATTATTTAATCACGAGCTCCTCACATATTACTGGCCATAAAAATAAAATGAAAATCTCAGCTTTACTTTAACAAACTTAATAAAAATAAACAGTCAACTTCACACGTAACATCATAAAAGAGAATGAGCTTCAAGTTTCCAGGTTCAACTTAGTCATAATGTACAGTTCACGCCAAAGAGTTTGGCGTGAAGAAATAAACATCATTGGTTATTTGGACAACATCGTTACATCTCTATTCGGGGTATTCCTCAGAGCTCAATCAATAAAAAATAGAGAGTTATCATCAATGAATTCATCAAACCCCTCTCTATTTTTCATCATGGCTCCGTTACGAGGAATAATTTAGTTGCGATTAGTTGTTTACGCTTAATAATGGTTGCGCTCTGAGGAATACCCCTTCAAGCAAAAGGCTCACAAACTTATTTGTCTTTTCAAGTTAAAAACATTGGTTTAAAAGACTTTAAAACATACACTGTCAAAAATAAGTTGTAGCGCGAATTTATTTTGTTGACTGTACTCGTACGTACATGACATACGACAACTCATATTCTAAAGCAGTTTTCACCTCCATTCAACTTAATGTTCAACTTTGTGTTTATATTTGTTTCAACTTCACTTAGTTACAAGACTAAAGAGACATAATCATCATCATCATCTGCCTAGCTTTTTCCCAACTATGTTGGGATCGGCTTCCAATCTAACTGGATGCAGAATACCAGTATTTTACATGGAGCGACTGCCTATCTGACCACATCAACCTAGTTAGTACTGGGTAAGACTGGTTGTCAGACTTTCAGGCCAGTTACTACCTTATTATTTCCTCAATCCGAAATAAAGACACTCAAATTGCACAACAGTCATCAAGTACCAGTGTGGTGCGGTCCTCAAAAGACCATTTCAGAAACTGCAATAGTACATTTTGATACAAGAGGGGAATCTTTTTCATTAGAGCCGAGGCTTATATCACAACCGAACAGTTAGACATCATTTATCATGGCATGTTAATCAACTTCACCTCTTTGTCCACAGGTAAATGGGAGCTCGGATGGATTCTCTGCGACATCTGGATCAGCCTGGACATCCTGCTCTGCACTGCCTCTATCCTGTCCTTATGTGCCATCAGCGTGGACCGCTACCTGGCTGTCACCAGACCCCTGACGTACTCCAGAAGAAGAAGATCTAAGAAACTTGCTTTGACCATGATTTTCTTCGTCTGGATCTCTGCAGGGACGATTACTTGCCCTCCTATGTTTGGTTGGTAAGTATTTGATCTTTCATTTTTGGAGTTCTGTTCTGTCTCTGTTTTTATATAGGGCTTCAACTTAATTGGTGCCTACATAAAAGCGCAATGTAAGATTGGATTTTCAGCTTTCGGAGGTTGATATTTCAAGTGCAATCATTTTTAAGCACTAATTTGGGATTATAGTAAAGTATTTTTTTTTTTTTTTTAAACGTTACCCCACACTAGGATTTTTTCCTGTATCGTGGGTGCGTTTACAAACATTTAAATTCACATACACAAACAGCCAGACCCGGAACAACTACCTGTAGGCCATACAAATATTTGTTCCGTGCGGGAATCGAACCCGCGACATGAAGCGCAGCAGTCAATCGCTCAGCTACTGCGCCAACCGTGCCGTCAAACCTACTTGGAAGCAGTAACAATGTCACATCGTGAGGAAACCAGCATGCCTGAGAGATATTTCTCAACGGCATGTAAAGCTAAGTCAGAGGTCCATGGGCGGTATAAAAACTCTGACACCAGGTTAGGCATTAACCACACGATAAAGATAGAACAATATCACCTTAGGATGCCGTCGACCATGGGTGACGAGTATTTTATTAACTTTAACCTTCTACCCCAAAATTGTATTTATCAGTCGTTTAAACTTAGGTAGTCGTCATTTATTAAGAAAACGAATTTAATCTCCTTCCTAATGATTCAGTTCCTCATTGAGAGATCATCATCACATACTCCACCTGCCTAGGTGTCCTGTCCAACTCCATTTGAGTTCCCTAACGCGATTTCCAATAACAAATATCTTCGTACGTCTCCGGATTTCGACTTATAGCTGGACTACCACCACATAAGTTAAGACTTATCATCTGCCTATCCTTTTCCCAACTACATTGGGATCGGCTTCGAGTCTAATCGGATGCATCTGAATACAGCGGAGTACTAGTATTTTACTTGGAGCGACTACCTATCTGATCTCCACATACCAGTTAGTACTGGGTAACACGATACCGTTTTTAAGACTGGATTATACCCCCTAATTCATTATTACTCCCTAATTCCAAAATGAAGAAACTAAAATCGCACATCAGCCAGAACATGTAGTAAGAATCAACGACCCGCAAACAATTATTGTGTATCTCTCTGTGTGCGAACTGCACCATCTGTTGCTAGTTGCTATGTCAGTATTAAGGCCAAATGGGTACTAGCAAATGTGCTACTTCCTATTATATGTTTCCGTGTTTCATATTACTGTTTCTGGGTCAGTATTTGAGCTAAGAACTAACAAATGTGGCACAGGAATTTAGGAAGAATGTTGCCAACGAAACTGAACAAGATCTGTTGGCCTACCATCATCTGCCTAGCCTTTTCCCAACTATGTTGGGGTCGGCTTCCAGTCTAACCGGATGCAGTTGAATACCAGTATTTTACATGGAGCGACTGCCTATCTGACCTCCATAACCCAGTTAGTACTGGGTAATACGATACCCCTTGGTAAGACTGGTTGTCAGACTTTTTGGGCCACTGACTACCTAACGACTGTCAAAGATCTACAAATGACACCCGGGACCAACGGCTTAACGTGCTTTCCGAGGCACGGAGGAAACTCGGTATGTAATGGGTGGTCACCCATGCACAGACCAACCTAGGCAAGCACACGGCTTAACCTAAAGATCGATCCGAGCGGCTGTTATTATTTAGCCACGAGCTCATCTGGTGGCCTACCATGACGTATTAAAGCAGAAGTAATTCCAGTGTGGGAAAAAGATGGCTCTAGACGACCTGTATAGCTATGTCTCTTTCCCACACTGGAATTACCACGGCTTGCTAAAACACAATAGCTGTAGTGTCAGGTTTTTTCTTTTTCTTCTTTGGCAACTGAGCTGATGTCGACTGCTCTTAAGGGGAAGCGCCAGGTTAGCCCGCGAAATTAAAATTGTCTATAGTTTTTAGGGTTTCGTAGCCGAATGGCAAAAAACGGAATCCTTATAGATTCGTCATGTCTGTCTGTCTGTCCGTCTGTATGTCACAGCCACTTTATTCTGAAACTATTAGGACTACACAGTTTAAACTTGGTAGGTAGATGTATTCTGTGAACCGCTTTACGATTTTAATACAAAATTTAACAAAATTAAAGATTAAGGAACTGAAACTAAAAAATAAAAATCATCAAACCTATGGGTTACATGGAACTGAATCTAAAAAATCATCAAACCTATGTGTTCGGGGTATCTATAGATAGATCTTTAAAAATGAAATGGAGGTTTCTAAAACCATTATCTCTCAAAGTTAATCGTTTGAAAGATCTTGAACGTGACTTAAATGTGCTGATAGTATTAAGTTTCATACTAAGTAGTAGTAGCACGGCGAAAAGAACGTTGGCTATGACTTCACATTCTGTAGATTATTACTACTCCATACGTAATTCAGATTATTTTTATCGCCAAATTGAGAAAATATATATTGTACGTGATTAAGTGAGCAAAAAATTAACTCCAACAACGAATTTTCTGAAAAAACAAGATCAAATTAATACAAGAAAATGTTGATTCAATTACTCCAAATGCCATTAGGCATTCCGTGACCATCACTGGAATCTACTTAAATATTTAGATTTCACGGAGACGGAGATATTTAATTTTATCTTTCTATCTCCTTGATTTTATTTTCCAAATCTGGCTCCCGACCAGGATGATTACCATAATGTTAAGCTCGGTAGCCAAAATGGGAAAACACTTCGGGTTATTACCAAAACTGAATGGTACATTTCCGAGTATAAATTCTAAAGCTCAAAGCACACGTACAGTCACGACAATAAAAAGTATAAGTTAAAGTTCATTCACTGATGACATCTTCAGCACAACTTTGATATCATATATCTCGGAAACATGACACTTCAGAACCTTTTGTCTCATACAAAACTTGTTTGTACTTATACCAGCTATTGATTGATATAGGTTTTATGAAAATCAAATCAAAGTTGTTCTGAGAAGCCATCAGTGAATGGACTTTAGCTTTGATTGCTCATATTTCGGAAACGTGACACTTTAGAACGTTTTGTCTTATACAAAACTTGTTTGTATTTATACCAGCTATTGATTGATACAGGTTTTACGCAAATCAAATCAAAGTTGTTCTGAGAAGCCATCAGTGAATAGACTTTAACTTTGATTGCTCATATTTTGGAAACGCGACACTTTAGAACCTTTTGTCTCATACAAAAACTTAATTGTATTGATACCAGTTATCGATTAATATAAGTTTTATGCGTGGTCGCAACTTTGAAAAGAAATTAAAATGGCGTAAGTTAGGCCAGCCATTAAATTCAAACCCCTTTGTTTGTAAGTTTGTATGTAGGGGTAATCTTGGGCTGCGGGACTGTTCGAAAGAGATACCGTGGCCCTGGAACATAAAGGGCAAAGAAGGAACATGGATGGGTTTTAGTCAGTACAAGTCTGACACTCCCCTCCGCTCCGCCCAGAGTGGGGGGGGTCATTTGATGATTTCCCATCCGGAAAAAAAAAAGGGGGTAATCTTTGGAATTTCTGCTCCGATTCCGAAAATTCTTTCACTTACGGGAAGCTACATTATCCCCAAGTGCCATATACATTTAAAACGTTCCCGTGGATTAATTTCTGTGCATAACGGGAGCTAAGCCGCGAGCATAAGGTAGTAAATTATGAAACAGTGACTATATTCGACTTGGCACCGTCTGGTATACGAACAAATGAACCAGAATAGTAATAGCGAAACTATTGTAGTTGAATACAAGAAATACAGAGTGAGGGAGGAAATATAGTTTGGTAAACTAATGAGGACTAGCACAAGCGCGCGGTGTAAACGTAACGTAAATACGTCTATTTTAAAATTAAAAATATCCGTTCACATACAGGATGTTAACAGACCCTTTTTTTTTTTTTTTTTTCCGGATGGGAAATCATCAAATGACCCCCCCCACTCTGGGCGGAGCGGAAGGGAGTGTCAGACTTGTACTGACTAAAACCCATCCATGTTCCTTCTTTGCCCTTTGTGTTCCAGGGCCACGGTATCTCTTTCGAACAGTCCTGCAGCCCTGGCAGGCATCGGCCCTTGCGGATCCCTACTTATTTACTGACATCTCTTTGAGGCGCACGTGGAACACGAACGCGCCGTCGACACGGCCTGTCGTCATAAGACGGCCGGACGGCGAGCTAGCCCATAACTCGCCGTCCACAGGCCCGCGCCTACGGTGGCCGGGAGCCACCACGTGACCCCCGACGCCCAGGGCGTCTCCCGCGGCGACTGGGACGTGAGGTTCTTTCCCTCTCACGTCCCGCCACCTCCTTCACTAGCATGACTGCTTCGCAGAAGGAGGTGACGGCTTCCCATTCCCTCTCGCCCCGCGCCATGGCTTGAACCAAGGCCGGACGCGAGAGATCGCCACCGCCAATCGCCGCTACGAGGACACGGCGGTGCTCCGCCCAAGCGGGGCAGACCTCTACGGTGTGCTCCACCGTGTCACTTGTTCTCCCCGTTTTTGCGATCATTTTTTTGTTCTAGACCATACCTGGGAACTTTCTAGTTACGGAGATATTGGGGGTCAAAGTTTCAACTTTTTCACAAGTTTTTTTTTAAATACATGAGTAAAAAGTAAGATGTTTACTTTAAACACCTCCCCGACCCCTGTACTATGCAATCAATCCGACGGCTTCGTGAAGGGTCTGTTTACACCCTGTATAATGTTTTTATCATTTTAAGAATGTATTCATATTTTTTTCAATAGATGTTCCTGATTGCGAAACAATTTAACTAAAATGTAAAATTGTTTCATTGAATTTTCGATTAAAAAAGTCTACGTATTTACATAACGTTTACACCGCGCGGTCATGATAGGACTACTGAATTGAAGTGTATACACATTTTAATGATGTCAGGGTAAACAAGACACAGTATACAATGTAAATAGAAGTATACATTGAAGTCTTGAATAATTGAATATAAAATATGACATTCGAGGTAACGAAGTAAACAAAGAATATTTGTAAAATTAAGATGGTAAAAAATAATAACATAGGATCAAGCTTGTAATCCCCGATGGGTTAGTCAGAGGGAGGTGTACCTAATCGTACACCCACATTTCGCCAGTTATCTTCAAGTCTCATGAAATAGGCGGCGAGCCTATCGCCATCAACTGGGCACAAATCCACACGCCGTGGCTGCTACTGAGAAATTCCTGATGGAAAAACCCAATTACAATTTACCCGACCTGGGAATCAAACCCAGGACCTCATGCTCAGCAGTCGCACTTGCGGTCACTAGACCAACGAAGCAGCCCAAAGAAGACGATAATCCTAAGGTTTTGAGTTAGAAAAAGTATGGAGGATCAAGATGTCTTGACGAAGAAGTTGAAATAAGGACTTAACAAGATACAGACTTTCACGATGTCAGAGAAAATGATCAAGAGATATAAATAAAAGCTTTATAGAGATAATGTAGAATATTACAGCAGGATTTAACTAGAGACTAGGTAAATAAAGAAGATCATCATCTGCCTGCCTTTTCCCAACTATGGTGGGGTTGACTTCCAGTCTTACCGGATGCAGCTGAAAACTAGTATCTTACATGGAGCGACTACTTATCTAACCTCCACAACCAAGTTAGTACTGGGTAACACGATAACCCTTGGTGAGACTGGTTGTCAGTATTTCGGGCCACGTCTGACAAAGATCTACGAGTGACAGCTGGGACCATGGCTTAATGTGCCTTCTGAGACACAGAAGAAACTCGTTATGCCGTTGTGGATGGCTTTCTAGGCAAGCGCGGCTTCTCCTGAAGATTGATCCGAACGCCTGTATTATTTAGCTATGAGCTCCTCTTTTTTATTACGTCACTAAAGAATACACTGGACTTAATTCAGCTCTAATTAACTAGAATGCAGTTGAGTGTAAAAACAAACCATCTGTGAACACATAAAATGTAAAATATTTCGCAATTTTAAAGGAAATTGACCCTTCTTAATCCCGGCAAGATAAATTAAGGGATTTTAAGTACTAGCAAAGGTGGGAAAGGTAAGCAGGGTCCTACTAAGTGGGATGTCAGGGAATTTTCTTACCTTAACCCTTATGCGGATGACGGGGTAGCCAATCATGCATGTAGGGGTCGTGTACGACCCGTAATGTTCGTATCAATCTATGTAGTGAGTAAGCTTTTAAGTCATGTTGATGTTGCTGTGTTTATGTATGAAGACAAAGTACCTAGTAACGGTTTAGGTAAATGATAGTTTTGAGAATGTAGGTCAAGTAATAAGGAAGGAGTATCAGTTGGTATTTCCGATGACACTGCTTAAAATGAAACTAATCTTCTTTATTATCGTGTGGTTAGTGCTTAACTTGGTGTCAGAGATTTTTTGCCGCCCATGGACCTCGGCGTGACACCATTGTATGTCCTATACAACATTAGTTTTAGTATATGCGAAACCTGAAACACGTCTAGTAATTTTAAGAAAACAATCTATGTACCAAAACTGTATCATGATAAATCACAAAGTTATAAGCCTGTTCTGTTACCTAGTTGTCCGCACTAAAACGTGGTCACCATGCAGTTCCGCCGCGCGCGCGCCTGCAGCGTCGTCTTGAGCTCATTGATAATAATAATTTGGCAATAAGTACCTAAATGATTGCGGTAGGTACTTAGTGTCGCTAGGTGTTCAACTTTTAACTTTTTTTAATATGTATTTTTGGGACAAAATATAACATGGTTTCAAAATAATTGGAATCGATTCAGTTACTTATTCTGAACAAACTATATTCAGGTTTCGCATATACTAAAAATAATGTTGTTTATAAAACGCTTCCGTAGATAGTGATTTTGCCGCTTACTGCTGCGGTCGAGCATCAATTTCAGACTACCCTCTGAGCTCTGACAGAGCGACAAGGCGCAAATTACTATCGCAAAACCCACAATCTCTTTTTAATTCAGTTGAATAATTCATCTATAAATCCAACATTCTAAATGTGGTTTGTTATTGTCCAGTAAAAGCCATGTCACATTATAACAGTTTTAAAATAAACAGTGTGAACTATTCAAAATTACTTTGGAAAATGAAAGATTTTGATGTAGGATGGCACATTTTTGCAGAACTAAGCTCTTACTGAACAAAATAATAATTGTTTCTGTGATCGAAGTTTAGACATAGCGTTCAGAATTGAAATTGCAGGGGCCCGGCCTTGTCGCTTGCGGTTATCATCAACCGCAACGCCGCAGCCATCTGCAGTCTGCCGTCGACTTTTCAATTATACCTTTATTGAAACTATATTATTGCAATGTCAAACATTACTAGCTGAAAGTAAAATGAATATGAAAAATGTGATTTTATAAGTGGGTTAGTACCATTATGTTTTAGCTTTTGCTAGCTCATTCTTAATAACGAGTGAAATGGTAAAGTTCTTATCGTTTTTGTAGATTTTACGCTATGTAAAACACTTAGGAAACTAGGTGGCTTGGTGAAGTGTGTTAGCAAATTGTACGTTAGAATTTGGACTGAAATTTACATTGCAGGGATTGTAAATGACGAAATAGTTTTAACACGTAATGTTTTAAGCCGCGTTGACACGGTCCAAGCTTGGACCAAGTGGATTCGGATACCTACTCGGACGCAACTCGTATTGTGACAACCCATACCAACTCATCCGATTGCGATGGGTTATGGGTTGCCACAATAAGAGTTGCCTCCTAACATATTTTAACCGTGTCAACGCGGCTTTATTCAGAGGAACCTATGTAACATAGAATCTATGGCAACCAATCGTTTATCGTTTAAAATTAAAGTGCGCGAGTACATTCAAAAAAAGCTGGCAGTTTCGTCACAACGTTAATGTCTTCTTCATTGTTTGTTGTTTTTATTTTAGTATATCCGTGTAAATTTTTATTTACATATATATATTTATAGTATTTTGATATATTGTTATAGTATTTTATATATCCATGTACTTTACCTTGTAATAAATATTTTTTTTGCAGATAGATGCACCTACCACTGTTTGTCTCTGCATCACCCAAAGGTCGACTGGTAGAAAATCCCTATGGCATTAAGTCCGCCTGTCTGTACTTTGTGCTTGAAGTGTTAAATAAATAAATCTTTTCCACGAAAACTGTTTTTGCAAGAACCATTACAATGGCATTCTTAGATACTCTATGTCTAATTATGTTCTTTCTTTTTATTTGCTTCATTGGTCTAGTGGTTGCAAACGCGACTGCTGTGCATCAGGTCTAGATTTCAATATCCGGGTCGGGCAAAGTATTATTAGGTTTTTCCATTAGGAATTTCTCTGTAGCATCCACGGAGCCTAGATTTGTGCCCGGTTAAATGCCCGGCAATAGCCTCGCCCTCTATTACATGGGACTTAAATATAACTGGCTAAACTTGGGTGGGCTATATTGAGACACCTCTGCCTAACCCTTCGGGGATTACAGGCGTGATGTAATGTTACCGTCATCGTTATCATTTCAGTCGAAAAACTTCCACTGCTGGACATAGTCCTTCCCCAAGTGTCGCCATATTGACCGGTCCTGTGCGACTAGCATCCAGTGGATTCCTGCAACCTTCACCACTGTCTGTCTGTCATCGGTCCAATTAGTGCCTACCAACGTAAAGTATTCCGGTTCTCGTTCGCCACTCCAGAACTTTTTGACCCTATCGGCTATCGTGATGTTATACTATATTTAAAACAACCAGTCCATTATTCTTATCATCCAACATTGAAACTATAACTTTCTTCCTCAGGTATGAACCAGACCACAATCAGAACGGGAACTGCCGCTACAACCAGAACCCTGGCTACGTGGTCTTCTCCGCCATGGGATCCTTCTTTCTGCCTATGGCTGTGATGGTGTATGTGTACGCCAGGATATCCTGCGTCGTGGCGAGAAGGCACCAGCAGCTGGCTAGCAGTACTAAGTGTAGTAAGGTTGGTTTTAAAATAAAATGTAAATTATTGAAGCACGAACCAGGTCATATGGTTTTTGAAGCCCAGCAGTCGGGGAGATCGGGCTTCCAGTGATGGTGGCGATGGAGAAATATTCAAGCCTCCAATACTTAAATCACTATAAGGATGGTTGTACGAACAATATAATAACAATTTTAGCTGAATCATGTTCAGTTGCAATTTTAATAAAAGCTAATTGATATAAAAATTATAAAAATTATAATTATTCCTTTATTTATTTCTGTACAAATTAATTACATTTTTAAATATTCCTTAGAAAAAACAATATAAAAATAACATTTAAAATATATCAAATGTAGCCCACCGGTATCGGGAACAGGGTACCAAGCTACCGGCGGTCAGGGCTCCAGAGAGAGGAACGTTCTAACAATACGAGCCGTGTCAAGGAGTACCGCTAATTTATATTATTATTATTTCTTTTTTTTTTTCTTCAATTTAAAATTTATTTTTAAATGTAGGATACCATTTCATCCCAGTGGTACTTTCTTGTGTGATGAATTGTGATCTGCACCACAAAAGCCAGTCGTTGATAAGAGAGAAAAAATCAATATGGTACCATCTCTGGCCGATATAGTGACCCAAAAAGCGGAATGAGACTTCATTTCCTGCAAGTTATTACCACTTTTAAATTCTCTGCCTGAAGCAGTTTTTTGTTGTGTCACATGTACGGTTGGTAACGCCTATACAATACTGCCTGTATTGTGCACTTGTTTACTGACCTGGCCTTTTTTTCCGACGGGAAATCATTAAATGACCGGCCTCCCCGCTCTGGACGGAGCGGAAGGGAGTGTCAGACTTGTACTGACTAAAACCCATCCATGTTCCTTCTTTGCCCTTTGTGCCTGGCCTGGCCTCACTTGCAAAGTATGCGGTCGCACTGACGTTTGATGTCAGAAAACCCAATTCTGGGTTAAGTTTACCTTTGTGCAGAAGTTTATCCTGTAATTTTGTAAAAATAATATTTTTCTCTGTAATTGGACGTAGTTAAGCGAAAAGGACCCAATCCACAATACGGCAAAAAAAAAAGATTTATTTGCACCAAACTGATGATGATCAGCCAGCAAAAAAGATTCAAGCAAGAAACAAAAGTTTATAATTTTTATCTACGTTAGAACCAACCCACATGGCTCGAGTAAATGTGGCTCCCATTTGCTTAACTACGTTCAATTTTGGATTTATTCATGAACTCTTAAAGTAAAGTAAAGATTAATGACTAGTAAACCGCACTTTTTTCATGTTTAAATGTCTCTCAACTTTAACCAGCCTTAAGAGATCATTCTCTTGCCCTTATCCCAATTCATTTGGGGTCGGCGCAGCATGTCTTCTTCTTCCATACTTCTCTATTACTCTTATCTCATCACATACCTCCTTTCTTCCCGGATCATTCGTTACACAGTCCATCTATCGTTTCTTTGGTCTTCCTCTACTCTTATACCCATCCACATTCATACTCAAAACTTTCCTCACGACATTTTTCTTATTCTTCCGCATCACATGACCATACCACGATAACCGATTACCACACAACTTTTCAGTCACCGAGTATTAGTTTCCGGTTGAGGAAAACAATAGTCTTGTCGTTTGTACTTTTATTAAAAAAGCATCATGAGAGAAAAAGGATGCAAGCACGCGGAAAGAGCAAATTGATTTTCAACCGATAGATTTCGAACTATCGTAAAAAACGATCCGATGATTCGCGAAACGATTTTTTTATGGATAGTCCCGAACTTGACACTTTCTATCTCGAAACTGTTTTTAGATTGCCAATTTCAAAGCTTTTCACAGTTTTTTAACGACATGGCTAAGCTATTGGTTTCTAGCGAATTGCAGGTCTTATTCTCGATGGATTTCTGGTCCTGGATCTTTCTGTATTGTGAGAAAGATAGTGAACAAAGAACAAAGGCAGCTTACCAGGCAATCTGGGGAGCACACTTAGAGCTCGCGTTCATTCGTAAAAATACTCTCAAAAGATAGGTCTCAGTCAAATTACGAAATGTTAATCACTGCATATTTTTATAATATTGCATTTGGCTAGAATAACATAATTCATAACCACACTTTTCGCGCGGGCAAATTCAGAACTAACGCCGCCATCATATGTTTTCAATACATTTCACAAGTGTTTACCAACAACGCTCCTGTCCACCTCAATGGAGCGTCAAAAGATCCATATAACACTGTAGGATAGACAAGTACATCAGCCGATATGATATATGGAAAGAAAAACACCTTTAATTGCTTCATATAATGTGCATACTTTCATTGATGAACGCTTCTGAAATTAAGAGAGCCCCGTACTGCCGATCTTCTTTCTAAAGCTCTCTTGGAATAAATTCTAAAGCGATGTTTATGTGGTCTTAATTCAAAGCAGACAGATTCTAATCCACACTTTAATATTATCAACACGAAAATAAATCTGTCTGTCTGATAAATTTTCACGCTTTTATGGCTGAACAGATATCGACAAAAGGCACAACGTTGAAAGGATAGGACATAAGTCTATTTTTAAAGCACTACCTCGGTAATTTCCTTCACAAACCGAAAGACCTTCAATTAATCAGATCAGAAACCGAACCAATTTGCCAATATAAGTGTGTTATGCAATTACCCAGTCGGTCCTGGATCTTTCTGCATTGGGAGGAAGCTAAACCACAAATCTCTAAAACTCTCTCAGCCTAAATTCTAAAGCAATTTTTAAGTGAGCTCTATTCAAATCAGACAGATTTATATCACCATCATCATCATCATTTTAGCCGAAAGCCGTCCCCTGCTGGACATAGGCCTCTCCCAACTGTCGCCACATTGACCGGTCCCGTTCGATTCGCATCCAGCGGATCCCTGTAACCTTCACCAGGTCATCGGGATAGATTTACGTGTAATACAATTTTATTATTACGTTTAAATTAGTCACTACGGCTGGAATGTAATACTTATCTTTTCTAGGCATTTTTGGGGTTAAGTATCAAAAGTTCAGACGGAAAAGTATTACTAAAGATTGATTTCAGTCTGTCCAGTACATCATTTGCCTATAACTCTTTTCGCAACTATTTTGGGGTCGGCTTCCAGTCTAACTGGAGGCAGCTGAATACAATTATTTTACGTGGATCATCCGTCTATTTGACCTCCACAACCACAAGTTACTGGGAAAAACGGGGTACATTCCGATCTCTAGGCAAAGCCGCGGGGAAAAGCTAGTACTCAATACTCTCATATTAAAATAAATCATAAAAAAAAAAATTAAGTTGCTTTTCTGCATCAAATTTTTTGTATCCACCATTGTTTTGTCTTCCATCGCAGTTGCCTTCCATACACATAGACCCTTACTACGTCTTTGATCCCCGAGGGGTTAGCCATGAGCCACGTATTCAATAAGCCACAAATAGTCGGAAAAGTAGGATAGCCTGCCACATTGCGCTATGTGTCAACATCAAGCGACGTTGCCAGACTTATCTAACGGCGACTTTTTAAAATGAAAGTGGTTCGTGTCTGAGAAAATGGTGCTTTGGTACTTGGGATCAGTATTGAAGAACATTATAGTGTTAATATATTGTAAGAAACGATATTCGGTGACAGTGTAAGTGTTATCGCTTCGACTAAACTTAGGGCATAAAAGGACATCGTGACACCAGCTTTTACCAAGAATTTATTTTTTACTAGCAGTTGCCCGCGACCTTCATCGGCTTGAAATTATATTAAAAATATTACTTATTACAATCGGATTTTTTTAACAATTCCAAGGGTTTAAATTTTTTTGCACGGAACCCTAATCTTTTTTCTAAAATTAAAGTATGTTATGTTAAGTTACTCCTTATAACATCAGCTATGTGCCAGTAAAAGTCCCGACAACCGTAACAAACAGACGGACAGACAAGCGGAAAAAAATGTTTTTTTTTTCTTTTTTCGTTTTTTGTACCGCATATACTTTATATTATGCATTCAGTTAAAAACCTGTTATTTTAAAATTACAAACAAACACTTCAATTTTATTTATTAAGTAGATTTATTTATTAATCGGTTATGAAAAAAAATACAAGTCTATCCATACATTTTAAACGTGCAGGTACTCTTTTGTATGTTGTTTGTTTTTAAATCCATGAATCGTGTAAAAGGTATCTGATAAAAATAATAAAAATTCAGCGAAACGCTTCCATTTGTTTTGGAACTATCTGAATAAATAAATACCAGTATTTTCTCGATTTACCCGGAACAAAATAACCAGACTTACTTAAATAAGATACTTGATCCGGTACAAAACAGAATAAGATTCGATTTCGCTAAAGCTTCCTAGACTCCATTATTTTGTCAAGGTCTAAGTACATTGAATTTATCGTTGTTCAATGTAAGCTGTTAAGAAGCAGCTCTTTTCGGATTTCGCACGGTTTGTGTGCTTTTACTTCCAGCTGATCTTATTTTATTATTATTTATTCAACTGCACAGAGAGGTCTACTGTATTAGTAACAATATAACTTAGCATATGTAAGTACTTAATAACCAGAAGAGATCGGGTGCGATTAGTTAGCGCCCACACTAGCGGGCCATCTGCCCGGGCTGTTATCGATTGCAGGATAGTGTTGGGATTGCCACGCAGCCTGTGCGAGGCATATTTTTTATGCCACCTCTCAAAATCTAGATCATCTTTTAGGTCATCCGTTACCAGGTGGCCCAGATCGGTTGTTTATCGGGTGACCTTTCATTAACAGAGCAGGGACTGTAGTGGGACACCTGGTGACAGACCTGTAGACCATGAATTCTGTCTTATTGGCAGTTGTAAGTTATTCCATGGGCCACACCGTACGACTCACACATATGAGTTTTTAGTAGTGTTTCTATTCTATCTCCTCGTATAATAAATGTACCGAGCGATGTTAAATTCATTTTTCCTGCAATGCGTTGTTTGTTTCCAAGTTGCTGTTACTAAAACTGAAAGCAATTATTTTAAATAAACTAATTACAGGCATTTCTAAAATGTCATTGTTGACTGCCTCGGTAGATCGCACGCGCGACTGCTGAGCATGAGGTTCCGGGGTCGATACTCGGGTCGGGCAAAGTGTTATTGGGTTTTTCCGTCAGGAATATCTCAGTAGTAGCCACGGAGTCTGGATTTGCGCCTGGTTGATGACAATATGCTCGCCCCCAATTACATGGAACTTAAATATAACCGGCGAAATGTAGGCGTACTATAATCAGGTAAAGCTCTGCCCAACCCTTCGGGGATCACAGGCGTGATGTTATGTTATGTTTGAATTGCAAAGTAAAATACTAGTATTCAAGTTGCATCCGGTAAGACTGCAAGCCGACCCCAACATAGCTGGGAAAAGGCTTGGCAAATGAAGATCGTTTATACTCAATAGCAAATACAGGGTGTAAACGGACCCTTCACATATCCGTCAACCAAGCATTCTGTACAGCCAACTAAGTAACTTTACACAAAAATTGTTGTTTGGAAACAACTTTTTTTTTGGGGTGAAAAATCACGTTTTACGGTAGGACTCGGAGGAACGCACTCAAAGCATTGAGCTGATGGATGGATTTGAAATATACGGGGGTCGTGGCGATGTTTAAGGTATAAATCTTTCATTAAAACATTTATTCAAAAAAAAGTTGGAACTTTGACCCCCAATATCTCCGTAACTAGAAGGTTCCCAGGTATGCTCTAGAATAAAAAAATGATCGCAAAGACGGGGAGAACAAGTGCCTTTCGGTTTCGTTAAGGGTCTATTTACACCCTTTATAGTTTTTATTAAACAACCCTTCGATGGTCGTTATGGAAGAAAAAACAAGGGGTGGTTGTAATCGGGCCTCGGTGGGAAAATGAGTTGTTTTCATGCCTAAAGCCAATAAACAACAGCTGTTGTTGTTTGTTTGTTTGTTATGTTGTTGTTAACCTATTTTGGTTTGACGTCAACTTGGAGGTTTGACAATGTTAAATAATTAACATAACATCACGCCTGTAATTCCCGAAAAGTAAGGCAGAGGTGTACATAATAGAACACCTAAATTTCACCAGTTATTTTCAAGTCCCATGTAATAGGGGCGAGCATATTGCCATCAACCTGGCACAAATCCAGCCTCCGTGGCTGCTACTAAGAAGTTTCTGATATAAAAAACCCACACTTTTTCCGTACGGGACAATTATTTAATTTTATCAACGTCTTGAGAAGTAAATAAAACATTATCCTTTTTAACATTCAAAGATACTTATAGAAAACATGTCCAACCCGCCCTTTTGTAGGTACAACTGAATTTAGAATAGGGAAAAAAGGAATTCCTCACAAAGCTATTCTTAGCTTTTTCAATGTTCATTGAAATAGTAAAAGAGATTTTCTTTCCACCCTCTAAGTCATAAATGTATCTAAATATGGAGAGGTTACTGTGATGAAAGAGTTATAATTTGGGGTGAATTAGACCACATAAAACGAATTAAAAGAGTCTTTGATCATTTCAATGATAAACCTAAATCATGAAGGTGGACGGTTGTAAGCTTATTATCTGAGAGGAAATACAGGAATGACCTTTCAGAAGGCTTTCATGTATTAACTGCGGCTTAATCATAAACATAACATAATTATATAATTATTATTTTATTCACTAACACAATGAATGTAAAACGACTCTTACGAAGCCGAAAGGCACTTGTTTCCCCGTTATTGCTATTATTTTTTATACAGGACTATACCTTCGAGCTTTTTAGTTACGGAGATATTGGGGATCAAAGTTCCAACTTATTCACAAGTTTTTTTTTTTAAATACAAGTTTTTAATGTTATAACTTTACTTCAAATACATGCACGACCTCCGTAATATTTAATGCATCCATCAGCACAGGGTTTTGAGTGCGTAACATTGAGTCTCACCGTAAAACGTGGTTTTTAACCCCCAAAAAGAAAGTTATTTCCAAGCAATAATTTTTGCGTAGAGTTACTTAGTTTGATGTACAGAATGCTTGGTTGACGGCTTCGTGAAGGGCCGTTTTACACCCATTATGATGATGAATTAAAATAAAGTTGTTGTATATAATGTAGTTTTCTGAGTAAATTGCAACCATTAATTTGATTTCATGTTTCATCTATATTGTTAAACGATAAACCGATAAAACTACATAATATAAAAAAAAAACTTTATTTTGGACCATCATCATAACGTCACCGTAAGACGTTATTAATGGAACGAAAATTTCGAGAACTGTGAGCGGGGTGCGATGGTCTAGTTGGTTAAGACATCCGGTGTACTGAATCGGAAGGTCGCAGGTTCAAACCCTGCTCGCACTGGAATTTTTCTTTCCATGTCAAAAACAGCATCATCATAAGGGTGTAAAACGTCCCTTAACGAAGCCGAAAGGCACTTCAAACTACAAGAATTGACTTATTCTAATTAACATAATTGAAGGAAAGAACGCAGAAAATTCCTCTATTCAAATAATAAAACAAAAGTACATAAGGAAACGCCTGATGAGCACAAATTCTTTCTTATACTAAAAGAAGAATCAGTAAAAAAAGGAAAAGCCACTATAAAAAAGATAATTCCTTATAAATTACCAACATCTTGGAGGATTCCAGGACAAACAGCCTTAGTAGCCACTAAATAAAGCTTAACCTCCATTTTTATCTACAGAGTGAGATTTGTGAGACGGAATTTTTGCTTGAGAACCGAAAAGAAGACAAATATTATTGAAAAGTTGTTAAGGAAGCTCCGAGTAGTGCCAATTTCAAACGCATAGTTTCTTAAAAAAGTATTTTATATTAGCCAAGAATTAAAATATTACAGGAAGAAATTTTGCGAAGAAACTTTTTATTCGAAAGCATCAAAACATTTGACGCAAAAGAGTCCGTTAGACTGTTCATCTGTTGATGTTCCTACTAGTCAGGGACACGGGCTTCCTCTATGAGATGGATTGGGTTGTAATCCACCACGCGGGCCCAGTGTGGCTTGGTAGATGTCACATGTGTTAGATATTTTTGGTTCTCGGACATACCAACCGGCATGTCCTAGAACAAAATCTTTTGTCACGATACACTGTGAAGCTTTTTAATAAATTGAGCTTATAAATGTTGTATACATATATTACTTTTCTGGACATTTGATGCGGAAATTTTTGAGTATGAATGTGGATGAGTCTATGAGTAGAGGAAGACCAAAGAATGATGAAAAGACTGTAAAGAATGATACGGCAAGAAAGGAAGTGTCTGATAAGATGACGAGTAATAGAGAAGTATGGAAGAAGAAGACATGTTGGGCCGACCCCAAATGAATTGGGATAAGGGCAAAAGAATGATGATGATATTACTTTTCTGTATAGTTAGTTACGGTTGCCATTCCGAATCCTTATTGCAAAAACACACCCTGTATGTTAGAACTAGGCCAAAAGGCTCGCAAAACAAACAAAATACAAATCTTTATTAAAACATTCTTGATCCATTACTGTTCCAACTTAGGTTAGTTAATCTGAAGACACCGAGATTTGCTAGGAAATAAACTTTGTTTCACTTAGTTTTTCTTTTCAAGTTGTATTCGACCTACATTCTTTTGGTTAAGTTCTAGCGTTTATTATCTCGGACTTAGTAATTGCCATTTCTGGTAATAAACAATAGACAACAATATTAATATAGATATCATCATCATCTTCCTGTCTATTTCCAATCGGAACTCGTTTTATTCGACATTCTCCCCTGATACTGATAGCCTGTGTCATCCCACTGCCGGGCAAAGGCCTCTCCCCACCGCTTCCAGGTGCTTTTATCCAGGTCTAATATGCATCACTTGTCGTTGGTTTTGTCCAGCTCGTCTCGCCAACTTCTACGAGGTACGCTCTTCTACGAGAGAGTACATTCTCCCCTAAAACATAAAAATACTAAAATGTTAAATCTAATAAATAATAACATAACATCATCATCTGCATCTGCCTAGCCTTTTCCCAATTATGTTGGGCCGGCTTCCAGTCTAACCGGATGCAGCTGAATACCAGTATTTTACATGGAGCGACTGCCTATCTGACCTCCACAACCCAGTTAGTACTAGGTAATACGATACCCCTTGGTAAGACTGGTTGTCAGACTTTTTGGGCCACTGACTACCTGTTACAACTGTCAAAGATCTACAAATGACAGCCGGGACCAACGGCTTAACGTGCTTTCCGAGGCACGGAGGAAACTCGGTATGTAATGGGTGGTCACCCATCCACAGATCAACCTATACAAGCACGGCTTAACCTAAAGATTGATCCGAGCGGCTGTTATTAATTAGCCACGAGCTCCTCCTCAAAAATAATAACATAACAATTTGCTCTTTTATTAGGGTACGTGTTTCTGTCAAACGAGAAAATGCACAACAAAATAACAAACACTTATATTATTCTAACTAAATTCCATTGTTTCAGAAAGGAAAACTCTCCTGCATCCGCACAGAATCGGAGTCCGGATCAGACAAAATGTCGTTACGACAATCAGCATCCAAACAGACATCAAAAAACTCGACGCAACCAAGCGACTGTTCATCACAAGACCACAAATGCCCCTGCTGCTTCCGACCTGAAAAGAAAAAGAAATACAGGTGTAAGGAAAAAGAATCAAGATTCTACAACAACGATGTCACATTCAAAGCAAACTTTAAATATAAAAATACCACGAGAAGAACGCATTCGATGAAAGAACATGTGGAAAATAATCGAGTATCTTCTTTGCGAAGAGAAACGAAAACCGCACAGACTTTAAGTCTAGTGGTGGGCGGTTTTGTTGCTTGCTGGCTTCCATTTTTCCTTTACTACCTCCTCACCCCTTTCATACCAAGTAATTACGTGAATCCAGTTCTAATGTACATACTTACGTGGTTAGGGTGGTTCAATTCTGCAATAAATCCCTTTATATACGCTTTTTATTCTCCTGATTTTAGAGTAGCGTTCTGGAGGCTTACAATAAAAAAATGTAAGAGGAATAAACGTTAAGAATGTTAGTTATTTTTCGACTTGTAATAGGTACTTGCGTAGTTTATATTGCTGTAAATAAATGGGAATCAGCAACTGGTATAAAAAATCCGGGATAGACTGATAAGTTTATTTTGCATATGTTGTACAGTCAATACTCGATTCTAACTCAACAGGATAAGCTTTACATTTGTTTGCAGTGAGATTTTCACTTTATATCTTTGCAATACGGATACGTAAATAATCGCGAACATCTTTCCTTACAGTATTTGCATTATTATTTGATCTTTTCAGACTTGCTTCGTCAGATCTCGGTTTTATGAATCCATTGGAAAGACGTTCCTTGCTTGCTCTAGTTTCATTTTCATAGTTGGTTTTTTTTCCATTTCCTGGTTCATTTGGTAGTTACTCAGCCTGGATACCGCCATTTTGAATTTGAGTAATAAAATATTAGTAAGATAGTTCACTGTGATATAAGGTTTTATATTGCCGTCGGTTATTAAGCTCCTAACTAAGTTGGAAATTGCCAAAATTGTTTGAGCAAAAGTTTTTGTAGCTGTTGGTACAATGTTCTGCGAGTTATTTTGATTGTTTGAAGTTTCATCTCACCTTTTAATGTTTCCTCCGTAAACCCTTTTCGACTATGAATTAAATTGGTGTTTTACCTGTTTATAACAGTCATATTATTTATCATGGGAGGTGGCAGCTATATTTTTTCTTACGTAACAAACGTTTGAGCACTAAATCAGTTCTGACAAAACTGAAGTACAGTAGACGGCACGACATTGACACTATTATAACACATTGAGCTTGAACTGGTCTAGCTTGGTAGTTTTTTTTACCAATGACGTGTGGTTTAGTGTACCTACTTTTATTTAAATACTACACAACTACAATATTTATTAAACATTCAATATTTTTTGGATATATTGGGCTTTATTGAGTTTTTCCATTAGGAATTTCTCAGTAGCAGCCACGGAGTCTGGATTTGTGCCCGGTTGATGGCAATAGGCTCGCCCCCTATTACATGAAATTAAAAAAAAACTGGCGAAATGTGAGTGTTGTATTTATATTATATTATTATTCCTCTGCCTAATCCTACGGAGATTACAGGCCTGTTATTATGAATGTTTATGTACAATAATTTACAAATGATAATAAATTCGTTTCACTCAACTAGGCTGTATTATAGACCTCAAATCACAGTGGATTTAGCAATAAAACCAGAAAAACCTTTTTAGATGTTGACTAAGAAATATGATAGTCTGAAGACCTTATTTATCAAAATTATGTAGTGGAAATATGGTGGCTATTTTATTTGTATGTCATGGATAGAACTTTGTGTTTAGTTTTCAGATTTATTTCTCGCAGGCCAATGAAAAATAATAGAAAATACTATTATGTATTACTAATTGCACAGTTTTGTTAAGACTAAGCTGAAACTTGGCTCACATAAAAATGTTTTTTTAATAATGTTGAATTTCCTATGGTTACATAATACATAGTAATCTACTTTAAGTAAAAAATATCGTAATATTATTTTGCACTGGAATTTGCCATAACAATCACATTATGAAGTTAAGGCTGATGTGTTGAAATTTTTCGGAAGTTCTAAATAACCATATGACATTGTAAATTGAATTAAATGTAATTAATATAAAACATTATGCTATGTAAAAAAAAATGTTTTTTACTACAACAAAAATGATATCATCTATGTAGACAAAGTCATTGATCATTAGCTTACATCGATCTCATAAGTTAAGAATTAAGGTTCAATATTGCTTGACAGAGTTCCATACCCATTCATATTCTGTACACGTGTTATGTATAACATTTATTTATACCATTAATAATATTTTTTATAATAAATGGATCTGATAGAACCCTTCGATTAACTCGAGTCCTAGAATGCCTAGAAAATAAATAGATTTATTTCGGGGCCTATTTCCGTTGTTACTCGAAAACATCTAGAAGATAAATGACATGAATTTGCTTACCAAATAGTTTGTTCAGCTCTTTAGGCATAGCTTTTTATTTATTATTATATAATACGGAGGAAAACGTTTTAAGAGACGGTAATGAAATGAGAACATTGAACACTACTTTATATTATTAAAGTTTGAACTATAGTCTTTCTTAAATGTAATTAGACGTTTATTTCTTGGAAAGACAGAAAGAAGAAATAAGTAAGCATTATTAGTTGAAAATTAACATTATCATTAAGGATGCTACCCAAAGACATTCCTTATTTAATAACTTGAGACAATCTTCATTAAGATCATTACTGAAATTACAAAACTCGACATTTATATCCAAAAGCTGCTTATACTAACGAGACGTGGCGGAGTCATTAGTCATTAATGAAGACAGCTTTTGTGCAAAATGGGCACTTGTACGAGTGCTAGGAATAATTGAGCATTTAATGATACTGACTAGGAATGGTTCCAGTTTACATCACAAGTCCTCTACTCCTAAAGTAATGCTAAGAGCATTGATTTTTTTTACAGTTAACCTGTATCATCCCACTGCTGGGCCAAGAAGGGGACGGACCAATTAAATCTTAGGTCTCTGAGTCTACAATCTTTTTTCACCGTAAACTATATTGTGTTTCCTCATACCGGTGACACTGTTTCGCAAGGTTTTACGACTTACGGTGGAGCACACCGTGGAGGTCTGCCCCGCTTGGGCGGAGCACCGCCGTGTCCTCGTAGCGGCGATTGGCGGCGGCGATCTCTCGCGTCCGGCCTTGGTTCAAGCCATGGTCTGGAGCGAGAGGGAATGGGAAGCCGTCACCTCCTTCTGCGAAGCAGTCATGCTAGTGAAGGAGGTGGCGGGACGTGAGAGGGAAAGAACCTCACGTCCCAGTCGCCGCGGGAGACGCCCTGGGCGTCGGGGGTCACGTGGTGGCTCCCGGCCACCGTAGGCGCGGGCCTGTGGACGGCGAGTTATGGGCCAGCTCGCCGTCCGGCCGTCTTATGACGACAGGCCGTGTCGACGGCGCGTTCGTGTTCCACGCGCGCCTCAAAGAGATGTCAGCAAATAAGTAGGGGTCCGCAAGGGCCGATGCCTGCCAGGGCTGCGGGACTGTTCGAAAGAGATACCGTGGCCCTGGAACACAAAGGGCAAAGAAGGAACATGGATGGGTTTTAGTCAGTACAAGTCTGACACTCCCTTCCGCTCCGCCCAGAGTGGGGGGGGGTCATTTGATGATTTCCCATCCGGAAAAAAAAAAAAAAAAGGTTTTACGACTTGACAAACATCGAGGTTTTTTTGCCTTATTAAAATTTCCAGACTGAGGCCTTAATCCATGATTGAAATTACTGAAAAATCTTAAAATTATCAAGCGGCATTTAATAACACTTTGCAAACGCTACATAAAAAAAATTCGACATGAGATCTTCTTCATTTCGTCGGTTAAAAATAAAAGCTCGACGGGGAAGTGAAACTTCCAACATTTATGAATTCAAGTTAATATCATGCAAAGTAAATTCATCTTCTTTTTGTTGTCTCATTTAAATCGTTTTTGCGCAAAATGAGGACTTCAAATTATTTTATGACAGTACTTTTTCGGTGAAAAATGTTTCATCGAAAACGTTTTAAAGTTTTAAATTGTAATAAGTTTGGAGCGAAACTGAAAAATGTGATGAAATTGCTTTTTAATTTCGAACAGAACAAAATAAATCAGTAAAATGAAAACAAAATGGCGGACGCAAAGTTAACGAACAGTGGGTTAAATTGAACCTAATGGTTCAATTTAACCCACTGTTCGTTAACTTCGTTAAATTGCTATTAGAAAATTCTCAGAATAGAATTTTCTAACAGCAATTAATTAAGTTCAATTTTCCCCAGCAAGTTTAAAAAAAAGAACAACAAAATACCAAGAATCAGAACAATATTAATGCCAAGCACTTAATAATTCAAGTCCCTAAATGACCACCCTATAAATTGTGAACAAGCGAATTTTACTAAATAACCCTTGTATTTTCACGAAACTCCCATTAGCGGTGGGAAGCACTTAATTAGCTTTTGAAACAATAAACATAGAATACTTTATAGTAGGAAAATAATAAAGAATATTGTTTTAAAAGAGGTACACGCAAAAATTGAAGATTAATTTTACAGGAATGTTGGATTTTTTTCCGGAAAAGAGTAAATTTTAGTTTCTCTGGGGAGTACGACGTTTATTGTATATTCTACTGCTGTTTAAAACATTGTGTTTTAGCTTAATACAGGGTGTAAACAGACCCTTCACGAAGCCGTCAGTCAAGCATTCTGAACATCAAACTAAGTAACTTTACGCAAAAATTATTGCTAGGATGCGACTTTTTTTTGGGGTGAAAAATCACGTTTTACGGTAGGACTCGATGGGACGCACTCAAAACATTGTACTGATTGAATAGTACGGGGGTCGTGGAGGTGTTTAAAGTAAAAATCTTACATTAAAAACATGTGAAAATGTTGGAACTTTGACCCCCAATTTCTCCGTAACTAGAAGGTTCCCAGGTATGGTCTAGAACAAAAAATGATCGCAAAGACGGGGAGAACAAGAGCCTTTCGGCTTCGTTAAGGGTCTATTTACACCCTTTATCATTGTAACGTTTTTGGTCTCTTATGTAGAACTGCGCGTGGAAATTTCTGCGAGGAACATTTATAGATGCTGATATGTCTTTTAAATATAAAAGTTTATCGTGGTTTTGTGGTACAAAACTTTTTTAACGTCCAAAGATACATGAAATTTTAACTAATTTAATTGTTAACGATGTAGATATTTCTCATACTATAGAAAGAGTATGAGTATTTAAGTCGATTGCTATAAGAGTAACGGAAAACCAATGAAACGATGAAACGATTTTGTGAAAGATGATTTATGTTTGGAAGCAGCCATCATCTCACTAGTCACCCTACTAGTGAGATAATGAAATATAGCTGTATTATTATTTGTTACTTTATTTTTTTTTTATTTTGATTCTTTGTTACAAGATAATTTGTTAAGTTGTTGTGAACTATGTTGGGGTCGGCTTCCAGTCAAACCGGATGCAGCTGAATACCAGTATTTTACATAGAGCGGTTGCCTATATGACCTCCACAAACCAGTTAGTACTGGGTAAAACGATACCCCTTGGTAAGACTGGTTGTCAAACTTTCGGGCCTGTAACGAGTGTCAAAGATCTATAAATGACAGCCGGGACCAAGGCATTAACGTGCTTTCCGAGGCACGGAGGAAACTCGGAATGTAATGGGCGGTCACCCATCCACGGACCAACCTAGGCTAGCGCGGCTTAATCTGAAGAACGACCCGAGCGGCTGTTATTATTTAGCCACGAGCTCCTCTACCACCATCTTCTTAACTGGCTAGCTAGTAAGTAATTGTCCCACTGTATCAGCCATTCTCAATTTACGGTACACTCAAAAATAAAATAAAATAAAGGACATTCATTTTCCAAGGCTATTTTATATCGGAAATAAAAAGTAATAATAGGTGGGCATCTGAAATAACAGTCTAATTCCAATAAAAATATTTATGGCAAAAATCGATAACAACCTAAATGCCACAGCCACTGGCGGAATGTGGAGTTTTGTCAAGTCTAGCCGGGTTTGATAGCCACATCGTAAAATTATACGAATTCTACAAAATATTTGTTCGCATCTCACATATCTGAGAGGGATTTATTGTATCTAGGGTTATAATATAACATAACATAATGCCTGTAATCCCCAAAGGTTTAGGCAGAGTTGTACCTTATAGTACAGCCGTTTGGATCAATCTTCAGGTTAAGTCGCGCTTGCCTAGGTTGATCTGTGGATGGGTGACCACCCATTCCATACCGAGTTTTCGCCGTGCTTTGGAAAGCACTTTAAGCCGTTGTTGGTCCCAGCTGTCATTTGTAGATCTTTGACAATCGGTACAGTCAGTGGCTCGAAATTCTGACAACCAATCTTACTAAGGGGTATCGTATTTCCCAGTACTAACTGGATTGTGGAAGCCAGATAGGCAGTCGCTCCATGTAAAATATTGGTATTCAGCTGCATCCGGTAAGACTGGAAGCCGACTCCAATAAAGTTGGGAAAAGGCTAGGCAGATGATGATGCCCTTAGAAACCCGTGTTACGTTAACTCAACCAATGAATTTTGAAATCTAGAAATTCCGAATAAATAAAACTAAATCACATTCATTTAGAAAAGTTATTTATTACTCAGAAAAATGGGTTTCAGGCGATGACCTGATTCCTCGAAAATGAAACTTTAGTTTTACGTTCTTATTACATAAATGGTTCAAAAGCATTAATTTCGCTTGACAGTTAGATGATTTGCAGAAATAACGGATTTTTGATTAATGATTCACCTTTTCTTTTGTAAAAGAACTGTAGAAAAATTGATGATTAAAAGGTGGAATTAATTGTTATGAATCGAGGTCGTTTTTGTGTTAAAAATGGCTGAATGCGGAGTCATTTATGAACGGAAGTTATTAGTATGCATTTAATGTTAAACGCTACGGTGATAATGGTAAATCAGTTTATTGAAAACGTTTTGCAAAGTTAATTTGCTTAAATAATGTGGACATCACGACGAATAGCCTAGGTAGGCACGGGTGTTTTCCAAACCTACATGTTTTATATTTTGATTTAATAAGAGTTTCAAAATTAGAATATATAATCCTGAGTTAAGGTGCAAGCGTCAGGGTAGCCCGCGCAATTCAAATTATCTTACGTTTTTTGCAATTTGCAGGTCAGTGTCAGGTTGGATGTTGAAGAAAAATGAGTCGCGCTAGTAACACGCATGTAGTTACAGAATTATAATCATTAGAATCATTAGTATAGCCCTCTACGTTTATGTAACCCTATTTCGTAAATATTTCATGAAAAAGTCATTCAATGGGGTCATATGGAATTTCAAAGTCAATGCAGATACAATGTTTGAAATCCTATAACCCCTTATAGGATTGCATAACGATCTGGCAATCGGAAAACAATGCCAAATAGGCTTATGTATCTTTGCTCGAAAATATATATTTTTTTTATGTTCTGTGAATATTAATTTAAACAGTGATTGATAAGTCTTCAAATAACCTTTGTACAACAACAGAATACCTACCAAGAATAGATTGTATAATTTTTGAGCTGCATTTATGGTGCGAAAAATATTCCCTTTGCCTTATAAAATTCTTTGACAAAATATTCTAAACTTACTATTATAAAATCCAAAAGTAACTTTCTGTTTGACAGACTGTCTGTTAGGTACGTTTTCAAGCTTAAACGATTAAAAGTTTTTAAATTTTGCATTTGTATAGGCCATGAGCTGGCATGTCAATTAACCTGGTGGGAGACCTCTACCCAGGGGTTGCCGCGAGCGAACGCGAACTCATGAAAATTTTAAATTTGAGCTAACTCCCAAATGTTGTAATACACCTAATCTTCCGGCAATTTAAAATAATTTATTTTACAGTATTTTAATTGTATTAATGCGAAACAAAGTTGATTTGACACAACACAAGCCTTTGATGTGTGAAACTTTAATCAACTAAAAGCGACATTTTGTTCCATTAATGGAAATTTCTGTGGCGTTTTTCGTTCATTGAAACAAAGGTTGTAACAAAATAAGCAGCCATTTTGTTTTTGACGGCATTTTCAAGATTTTTTTGGAGTAATTAAGCGGAAAATACTTATTCTAATCCAATCAAATGATTTAAAAAACATAACCCTCTTTTTGGACTCCGTCACAGTTGGGTATAAAGGATGTGACTAAGAAAGGGCGTAATTTTCAACTCAGATTGTCTCAAGATATAATAAGGTACCTACTACTTTACACCAAAATTATTTCACAGTTTTTTAACAATATTGCTCTTATTGTATGGGTAAAACGGCAATCTTTGTGGTTTTTTTTTAACTGGTTTTCAAAATACTTATTTTTCTTAACTTTCTTCGCTTTTAGAATACTCTAAAATAAACAACATTACTAAGCTAATTATTAGTGAGAATAAGTGACGTCACTTTACCTCATTGCAAGCGCAAGTCTCATAACTTTTTAATTTCTAGAGATATTTTAATAATTATTTCACAGTTTTCTTTATTCTAATTTAAATTTTATAAATATATTATATAAAGGAACTTCTCCATTCCAGATAGACTGTCACTTATTTTGATTATTAACAAAAGTTATCAATGAAATTGGCTATTAGGAAACTGATTAGAAACTTAATCAGGACATCAGAAATCGGGAGTAAATTAATAAATAAATAAAATAGTTTATTTTCTCCACAATATTAATCTTACTAGTTACCTTATTTCTACGGTGACAAATAGGACGGGCATTATATTGTGGGAGACTGGTGCCTAAACTAGGCTCGAGGCCTGTATTTCAGGTCACCAGGACTCCTCCATTTAAATTGAATCAGAAATTATATTTAAATGAAGATTGTTAAAACAATGTTGATTTAGTTTAACTCCTTTAAGCTTTGTAGAATTTGCTAAATTACCGAAATTCCGGACTTGACTAATTGACGCTACAAAAGGAGAAATCCGATATTTTGATATCTAAAAGATTACATAAAAGATTATTGTTGTTCTACAGGGTGATATCTTGAGATAGGGCTTGTATGATAGAACCATTAACAGTTGTAGTACTGGAAGATGTTCTTAGTAAACCATTGAAACCTTTTCAATGAATACTGTATTCAAAGATATTTAACAAATTATACAATTAGCTAGAAAAACGGAAATGCTCATGTTTTAGTTGCCTTTTGTATATCGTCTTAAATAAGCACACCCTGTATTCATACTATTATTATAAATGCTAAATTACTATGTATGTTTGATTGTTAGCTTTTCACGCTCTAACGGCTGAAGATTGAGATTTTCGATGTTTTGCTAACCGGCTGACCAGGAATTGGGTTAGGACATAAGATATATTTTTATCCCAGTTGTGTGATGATCAGAGATCGAATTAGGTAGAGAGACATGTGGATAATACCTACGTATGAAATGCCGGAATGATTTTTAAGTTATTTTCCATATATGTTACTTACTTCCTTTAAGTTTTGGCAAATACACACTCTAACACGAAGTGGATGGCGGGGTCTTAGTTCACTCACTTCGCTCGCTCACTAGACTCCGCCATCCTCTTCTCTACCAATTCCGATCTCTAACGATGATTTTCGAACTCATGTAAAGGCAAAAGCTACTATGTAAAAAACGGATCTCCACTAACGGATCATTCTAGTCAATGTAATTTAGACTTAGATTGTAAGATATTTTGTATTAGGCAATTAATATTAATAAAGTATACGTAAGTAGTCGTTTAGGACTACGAATTTTGTGATAAAACATCTCAAAAATAAAGAGTTTTAATGAAAATGGTTTTTATTAATTTTCCTCCCCGAATAAGCTTGAAAAGTGAATTAAAATAAAGAAATAAGACAAGTTACATTCTCACATCTATAACGATCATCATCTGCATAACCAACAATGTTGGGGTCGGCTTCCAGTCTAACCGGATGCAGCTTAATACCAGTATTTGACTTGGAGTAGCTGCCTATCTGACCTCCACAACCAAGTTAGCACTGGGTAATATACGATACCCATTGGTAATCAACTGGGCACAAATCCAGACCTCGTGGCGGCTTCAGAGAAACCCCTGACAGAAAAGCCCACACCTTGGGGAGGTCCTTGGTTCGATTCCCAGGTCGGACAAAGTGTTTTAGGTTTTTTATTTAGGAATTTCTAAATAGTAGCCGCAGAGTCTGAATTTGTGCCCCGTTGTTGGCAATAGACTCGCCCCTTTTTGAAATGAGGAGGAATTGAAGCACTGTAGGTGTACCAAACCCTTTGGGAATTACGCGCGTGATATTTCGTTATGTTATAAATACATAAGGTTTAGGATCTAATTTCCTTGGTCAAGAAGTAATCAACCCCCGATCCTATGTTGAAATGTATGAACATCATTTGGGATCGCGTCTACCAGTGAGTCTGAAATGGAGCATGGAAACGCATTTGGAGTTATGAAAAGGGCTACGTTTGGAGACTCACTGAGGGATCGAATCATCATCATCTGCCTATCTGACCTCCATAACCCAGTTAGTACTGGATAATACGATACCCTTTGGAAAGACTAGTTGTCAGAATTTTTGCGCCACTGACTATCTAACGACTGTCAAAGATCTACAAATGACACCTGAGACCAACGGCTTAACGTGCTTTCCGAGGCACGGAGGAAACTCGGTATGTAATGGGTGGTCACCCATCCACATTCCATCCTAGACAAGCACGGCTAAACCTAAAGATCGACCCGAGCGGCTGTTATTATGAAGCAAAGAGCTCCTCCCACGAGGGATCGAATCTAGAACGAAAAGAACCGGCAGACAACCAGAGTTGTGGATTTAACTCACTTAATACAAACTTACCTAAATATAGCTGGTGATTCAATCCAAATTAGGTTTTAGTACCAGAGGTAAGAAGTCCTAAATTCCATCTACAAATTTATTTTTTTGTAGTGTTGATTATGCTTCCTATAGTTGTTCTATTTTAAAATTCAAGTACTGTGTTCGTGTGTATATTATATTTTCTAATTTTATGTAATCAAATATTTATGCTGTCTTGGCTTCCGTACGTTTTTTCACGGGTGACCACTGAAAACCAGCGCTGTGCTGTGGGCTGAGTGGTGAGGGTGACCTGCTTGTCGCAATCGCGACGTTCAAGCTGTTAACTTTTTTTTTTGTTACTGTCCTGTTGTATTTATAATATTTTTATGCGTTGTATGATTTTTGTTATTTTTTTTTTGTATGTACGTCATCTCTCTGCTACAAATTTAATAAATATTCTTTCTTTCTTTCTTTCTTCTATCATCAATTTTTTATAATTTCGCTTGTCAAAAAATATTAAGACCCTTTAAAAGCAGTGACCTGGAAGCTTATTCAAATTTTAATGATGTTTGAAGAAATCCTTTTCTGCTGTGGCAATTTAGTTTTTTAATAGGTAATCGTTATTTCGGGTTTATCACCACCGACCTTGCCTGCCTGTTACTAACACTTCAGTTTTTTAAATATGTTTCTTCACACCGTCACGGAAATTGGCCCAGTTATCACGGAGTAATCGGTGGACAAATATGAAAAAAACCGGCCAAGTGCGAGTCGGACTCGTGCATGAAGGGTTCCGTACCATCTTAGTAGGCGAGCCCCCTTTTTGTTTATTTTTTTTTTATTATTTGTTGTTATAGCTTTCTTATAGGTTTTCCTATAATCTATAGGCAAAGAACTATTTTATTTTGTTTTTCAAAATTTTCGGCCCTGTTGTTTCGGAGTTAAGTGAATGGTTAATTTTCGCTTATTTTCTTAAATAACTTCAAAACTATTTATCTTAAAATTATAAAAAAAATATGTATATTTGAGATGCTCATAACGAACCCTTTCATTTAAAATGTAACACGATATAGTTTGCAAAACTTTTTTTTTAATTTTCTAGTTTACTCCCAAAAGTGGCCCCCATGTTTAAAAGTCATTAATTTACGTTACACGTCCGTCTTTGGGTCACCGACTTACATTTTGTACCAAATTTTAACTCAATCAGTTCAGTAGTTTCGGAGTAAATTTACTGTGACAGACGGACAGACAGATAGTCACGCGCGTGATCCTTTAAGGGTTCCGTGTTTTCCTTTTGAGGTACGGAACTATAAAAACATGGTGGTGGAATACATAACCTACTCCTTTTTTAGAAACCGGTTAAAAAAACATCATTAATCTGGCTCAATCTTTGAGCAATTGACAGAATAATGATATTTATTAAGACCACCCTTAATAATCTGAACAAGCCGTTTATATTTTTTCCAAGAAAAATAAATAGGTTCTTACTCAATTTACATCATTCGTTTAGTCCCCCTTAAGTAGGTACCGACGTACTTTGGCCTTTCCATGATTTCACTAGCAGCTCTTTGAAGAAACCTTATTCATAAAAGGCCTATATTTGTTCATTTGTTGATATTAAACTGTTCTGCTACAATGGAGTATTTCGAAAAGCAGAATTATTTAGAAAGTTGATTAAATAAACTGATCAAATGGTTACAAGCGCGACTGCTGTGCATGAGGACCTGGGATCGATTCTCGGTTCGGGCAAAGTGTTATTGGGTTTTTCCATAAGAAATATCTCAGTAGTAGCCACGGAGTCTGCATTTGTGCCCGGTTGATGGCAATAGAATCGTCCCCTATTACATGGGATTTACAACATTACTGGCGAAGTGTGGGTTTACTATTTAGGTACACCTCTGCTTAACCTCTCGGGGATTACGAGCATGATGTTATGTCTATGTTTATTAAATAAACTCAATAACTTAATGACTCTGCCCTGCAGTGTAAATGTGGTGCTGTTCCACAAACGATGGGGCACTTAATATCGTGTCCTGCGTGTCCTGTTGTTTTTTCACTTCAGGAACTGATGGACGCTACCGAAAGCGCCAAACTAGTAGCTCAGTTCTGGGCTAATAAAATTTAGATTGCCATCGACACGCTAAGAAGAAGAATTAAACTCAGTATTATAGAGTCGGCTTCTCGTCTAACGGGATGCAGCTAAATACAATTATTTTACAGGGAGCGACTGCCACTGATTAGCTGATCTTACTCCCAAAGACCAATTATAGCTTAACATGACATCCTTTGGCGAGGCTGGTTGTGAGACGACGTCAAAGAACTACGAATGACAGCCGAGACCAACTACTGAACGTGCTCCTGAGCTACGAAAGGGTCCTATCCACATTTCTTCTATCAAATCTTCTTCGTCGTATCGCTGACACGACAAATTTGTATATTTTGTTAGCCCAGAGCTTCGCCACTTCCACCGCGTCGTCAGTGGCAGCGCCTCATGTTTTTGAACTAAGAGGGCAGAACCCATCCCAAATGGCTCAAATTATTGCTTTGAATCGACTTTTTTTTTGGGGTGAAAAATCACGTTCTACGGTAGGACTCAATGGAAAGCACTCATAGCATTGTGCTGATGAATGGATTGAAGAGTACGAGGGTCATGTAGGTGCGTAAAGTAAAAATCTTACATTAAAAACATGTATTTAAAAAAAAACTTGTGAAAAAGTTGGAACTTTGACCCCCAATATCTCCGTAACTAGAAGGTTCCCAGGCATGGTCTAGAACAAAAAAAATGATCGCAGTGACGGGGAGAACAAGTGCTTTTCGTTTATGTTAAGGGTCTATTTACACTCTTTATAGAAGTCTTATTTTATAATAATGTTGGATTGAGAGGAATTCAAAATATATAATATTTCTTCGACGTTGATCATTTCAATGGTAAGCTGGAAACCTACTACAGAAATATAAAAATATTCCTATCTTTATTTACATTTCATAATGTGTGAATATCTTTGCAAATGGGCTCAAAGCTAAGGTACAATTACGGACCCTGTAGAGCACCGCAAAAGTATAAAATTAATGTGTGAAATAAAATTAATACTCAATCAATTTACAATTCTAAAAGTTGTGATTGATATTAATTAACTAAATTTTAACATAATTTTTTTTGAGATCACTTATAACATAATAATTATTTGGTAAGATTACATTAAAACATATTTTACAATAGTATAAGCATAGCATAATCAGCCTATTAATGTTCCCACTGCTGGGACGCAGGCCTCCTCTCTATGAGAAGGAATGGGCTATAATTCACCACGCGGGCCCAGTGCGGGTTGGTAGATGTCACATGTCTTCGAATTTTTGGTTCTAGGACATGCCGGTTTACTCACGATGTTTTCCTTCACTGTTTTGAGAGCAGTGGTGATGAAATAACTTACACAAAGTAATGCGCCTGGCTGGGTTCGAACCCACGACTTACTACTCGTAAATCGGGGTCTCCACCACTGGGCCACCGCTGCTCTATTCTACAATAATAAAATAATATTTATCCATGTATGTATGAGTGTGAATTCTAAACGACCAACAATCTATGGTGTCAGTTTGTGTTAAATATATAAATAAATAAGTAGTTAAATCAATTTGTCCAAATAATTCATCAAAAAAAAAAATAATAAAACGGCCGAGATCAAAGATTTAAATATAACACGGTCCAATGATCAAAGATTAAAAAAAAACGGCCGTACCTACGTCTATCTGCTGACAAAACCGTGAAAAAAAAATCGAATCAGCAATCCTGATATTTTTAACTAGCTTTTTGATCAGTCCTTTCAGTATTTTTTTCAGACCTTAAAATTTTAAGGTCCCGCACGCCAATAGGACCTCAGTTTTTGCCGTCAGTCTGCATATACGCTCCACAGGGCTATTCCTCATTAACCAATGGCAGTGTCATTTTCACTTATACTGGTATACAGCTGCCTTCAAATTAAATTGTAAGCCAGCCCCAACATGATTGAGAAAAAAACAGGTAACATGCTACTACGGCTCTATCATGACATATAATTAAACAAAGAAAAAATGGTTATAGTGATACACTGAACCGAATATTAGCAGAAACACTGCTTTACGAAAATCGTCCTTACTACCTTTTTTTTTGGATTTGAAATCATCAAATGACCAAGGTCCCGCTCTGGGCGGAGTGGAAGAGAGTGTCAGACTTGTACTGACTAAAACCCATCCATGTTCCTCATTTGCCCTTTGTGTTCCAGGGCCGCGGTATCTCTTTCGAACAGTCCTGCAGCCCGGGCAGCCATCGGCCCTTGCCCTTCCTGTGTGGCGCATCCCATCTTTTTGAGGTGCGCGTGGAACGCGAACGCGCCGTCCACAGGCCCACGCCGTCCTTTCTACCTAAGACAATTCTCATTGACTGCATCTAAACGCAGTTAATAAGAATTGTTACAGCTGATATGTTGGCTATACAAAACCCTCAAGTACGCGAGTCCAACTTGCCCTTAACCAGTTTTATTCGGTGCTCTCATTTCTTCAAACAGCCGATTTTAGTCCTGAAGTATTTTCTATCCCAGCAATTTTTAAATCCCTCTCAGCTTTTCGAACATCAAACGATGTTGGAACAAGATCTTGAGTGGCAGAAAGATCCTGTAATTTTAGCTTTAAACACGTTAAGGGCTTATTAACGTCTATATAATAGCGCTCTTTATAAAGAAAAGATTTTGTTATCGTTAACTTTAAGACGGATTTTTGTACGACAAAATCGGTATCTAAAAGACTGTCTTGGAAGATTAAAACTCGCGCACTTGGTTCCGTATGAACAATACTATTTTACTATTGAGTTTATTCAGCTTCTGTAATTATTTGCCACTAGCTGTTGCCCGCGACCTTCATCGGCGTGACATTATTATGAAAATATTATTTTCCTATTTGAATCGAATTTTGTTAAAAATTTAATTGATTTTATTCTTTTTGGACGGAACCCTAATCCTTTTTCTAATAAAAGAAGTCTAAGTTACTCCTTATAACATCAGTTATCTGACAGTCCAAGTCCCGTCAAAATCGGCCCAGCTATTTCAATTCAATTCAATTTATTTTAATCAACAGTTGGATCATATAACAGCATAAGGTACATTAAATAAAAAAAAAACATTAGAAAAATAAATAAAATAAGACAAAACACAACACACACACTTTCATTATTACTTAGACTTACGTTTCGAAGATTAGCCGGAACAAACAGACAGACAGATAGACTGACAGACAAAAATGTTAAAAAATACTTTCATATATGAACATCCTACATATTATATCCAGTAAAAATCTATTTATTTGTATGTATAGATGATAGACGCCAAACAGCCCCGGATCGGCTTATTGTATTACGGCCCAATCTGGCTCTCAGAAACCGGGATCAATTAAGCATGATGAACTCTGAACTCTGAAAACTATAACAGTAAGTATTCTGCGAAACCGTTGGATACGTCACCATCTGCCGAACCGTTACCAATTATCTTGGGATCGGTTTTTAGTCTATTAGGATGCATCAGGCTATCTATACCACTAAAAAATAAAACTGTAATAGGAACCCACACAATTAATCGGAACTCTAGCCACAAAATACTGTCAAAAGCTAAGACATAAGTTTTTAAACTGTCATGGTACTAGAAACGGAATATTTACCATATTTAATGATTGTTTTGAGTTCCCGATATTTCGACACTGTTGCAAGCATGATCACGGATAAACTGAAGTTATTGCGGGTAGGTGTTGTACAATCAGTAAACATGATAAAAATCCCGTTTCTAGTATTAATGTTAACTGTCAATGTCATTAAAGAGCCAAAAGTTCCTTGTATAGTAGTACAACCTTATGACATTCAGAAAGTCGCCGCCTATTCTTATAACTAGGGTCCCGTTGTCATCCTTTTAGAATGGAACCCTAAAAACAGAAGGATGAGGATTTTACCTTGAATTTTAACGGGTAAGACCTATTGTGTTCTTGGATGAAAGAAAATGGGGAGTTCCGTAGAAAATGTTCTTTGTCGTACACGCCGGTGGAGCATAGATCCTTGCGTTGCCTTATTTAGCGAATGATTTTCGAAAGTTACAGGGAATACGGCGTTCGTAACAATCGGATGTCTATTAGACCCCACTTCTTTAACTTGAAGTCTAGCATGTAAAAGACACAGCTTACTTCAAAAACACTTGAGAATAAATTGAAAACATCCTTTATTTTAGACGCGGAGATAGTTGATGGAGTAAGGTTTTGACCGAACGGTGGTCAAGATTATACATATTTATATATGAGAACGATGTAGAAAGACGTGCACACTAAGAGCGGAAGAAAACCCAATATCACCTTGCCCGATCAAAGAATCGAATCCGAGACTGACGCTTATCAGAAGCACTTGCGGCCACTAGACCAACGAGGCATAATCCAGCATGATGTACATATACCTATTGGTATCTGATCATCATCTGCCTAGCCTTTTCCCAACTATGTTGGAGTCGGCTTCCAGGCTAACCGGATGCTGCTGAATACCAGAATTTTCATGGAGCCACTGCCAATCTGACTTCCACAACTCAGTTGGTACTGGGTAATACGATAATCCACGGTAAGACTGGCTGTCAGACTTTCGGGCCACTGATTACTTAACGACTGTCAAAGATCTACTCATGACAGCCGGGACCAACAGTTTAACGTGCTTTCCGAGTCACGGAGGAAACTCAGTATGTAATGGCTGGTTACCCATTTACAGACCAACCTAAGTAAGCGCGGCTCAACCTGAAGATCGACCAGAGCGGCTGTTATTATTTAGCCACAAGCTCCTCTCTTTTATTTTTATCTGATATTAGGTACTTAATAACAACACCTTAAAAACCTTTTCCAATTCCTCCATTTGTACGTAACAATAGTCTGTTCATAAACGGAATAGCCAAAAGAAATCTCTATTTGTTCCAAAATGTAACTAATCCAGAATAAAATGACCGTTTCGGCTACATTTGACCAGAGCCTGTTAGCTGAAAATAGCCGTGCTTTAGCCATTTCATTTTGCTATTGTTATGTTGTCAACGCGAACCTATTGTTATAAAAATAAGCGGGATCTTTATTTGGAGGATACTGACCGACCCTTTGGGCCAGTGTTATTACACAATTTTTCATGTATACAGGGTGTGAAAAGATTTTGCTTGAGATTTTTTTTCGCTTCAGACGAAGGTCGGGCCGTAATTTGAAAATAAAACATAACATTTAACATAACGCCTGTAATCTCCGAAGAGGTACGTACATACCTAATAGTACACCCAGTTATGATTTAAATACCATTAAATAAAGGGCGAGCCTATTGCCATCAACCGGGCATAAACCCGGGCTCCGAGGCTGCTACTGAGAAATTCCTGATGGAAAAAATCTCAGCCTAATTTGAATAAATGACTTTTGATTTTGAGTGAAAAATTAAACAAAGAGGTGGCTCCTGCGATGAATTTTCTGATTTTATCACTGTCAGGAACAGAAAATTTACATGACCAAGGAAATAATTCAATACTAGGTATTTTCCAAACATTCCCTCAGTACGTCAAGTCAATCTCACCACACCTCATCATTGTCAACACCCTGTATACCCGGAGTTTATTTGATTTTATAGGGACACCATATGGTGATTTCTGTTTTGCATTCCGCTGGCTTTTGTTTTTTGTCTATATTACATGTTGGCATCGCAGGGTTAATGTTTTGCGCAAACAATAGAAAAGGGTTAACTTTGACCCATCGTGCGCTGTGATGAAATGTTGTCAATTTCGTCATGTAGGTAGGAAATCTCGTGTCATTGCGAGGTTTTTCGGTCCCTTGTCGTCGTGTTGGCTGAGTTCCTGATGTTCAGCGTTTTCCTTTGTGATCGTTGACCCCAAATATATCTTTTTCATTTTTTATTTTATTTTATAAGTATTAACTACGTTTGTTTAATTATAATTTTCAATTTTTAAACACACAATTTGAAGGGCGGAGCTGTGAAAAAAAAATCTAAGAGTTTAAATAAAAATAAATCCATTTACTTTCGGGTAACAAAAGTCAGATAAATAAATACCTTAACCTAAGTATACATACTATAACATATTTGTATATTTATTAAATGTAAATCAGAGCGATTGCATATTTAAAAGTAACATGTTTACATAATGGAATGATAAAAAATGTTAAATAAAATACTCGAAAATAACAAGAAAAAGTAATCTTTCGTCCATCCTCTCACAAATTATTTAGGTGCATAATAATTAGAATTATCAGTACATAGAAAATCAGTACACAAACAGCGCAAAGATCGTGTATGTCAAGGTAATTTCAATAAAATAAACGGCTCGGCTGTCAAGACGAAAGAAAGTTCAAATTCAAATTCAAATGTTTATTGCACTACACAGTACATTATTACACATTTCCAGATGACAAGTGAATACGCAGACCACTGTTTTGTACCAATTCAGGCATGCAAAATGTATTATTAAAGTTATTCAATTTCTTAAATTCGTATTAATACCATAAACTAGTACGTCTATGATTAGACATTCACATACAGCCTACAAAACACTACTACGTCGTAGATGTCATTAGTACTTAAATAATGTATGGTATTTTGAGCACATTACAACACAAGGCAACAATTCCAACCGCAAACCGCAGCGGCAAAGCCGCAACGACAGGCCGCAACGACACAACTAGTTCTTACGTTAATCTAAACGCTTCTGTAGATGGCGACACTGCCGCTTGTTCCCGTTTTCATAGAATTTTGTGCGGGGAGATGGCCCGAACCTACAGAGGCACAAAATATAACCCTTATCTTAATGCCTACAGTTATTCCAGTGTTCCAATTCTCTAAGTTAACTTTTATAAGGCACTTGCGGTTCTGAGGCCATTTGCCAACTCTTACACTAAGATTATAGACGCTGAGCCGTTGAGAAATTGCGTGGTTTATTCTAGAACTAGTGGCCTTCCCCGACTTCGTCCGGTTCATACGACTTGACAAAACATTAAATCATATTTTCATATTTCATATTTTCGAGAGCTGTGATCGCGATGGTCTAATTGGTTAAGACGTCCGGTGTACTGAATCGGAAGGTTACAGGTTCAAACCCTGCTCGCACTAGAATTTTTCTTTCCATGTCAAAACAGCTGTAGTTCCCTACGCATGGTTTGCGTATAAAAATATTAAAAATTGGCATGGTAATTTTTTTATTGTTAGCTTAATATAAAGGACTCATCACCATCTGCTTAGCCTTTTCCCAACTATTTTGGGGTCAGCTTCCAGCCTAACCGGATGCAACTGCCTATCTGACCTCCACAACTCAGTTAGTTCGAGGTAATACGTTTTTTTTTGTTTTAGACCATACCTGGGTACCTTTTAGTTACGGAGATATTGGGAGTCCCTCATAGAGAGGAGGTCTGCGTCCCAGCAGTGGGAACATTAATAGGCTGATTATGCTTTATGCTTATATTGGGGGTCAAAGTTCAAACTTTTTGATGAGTTTTTTTTTTTTTAAATTTTATAACTTTACTTTATATACCTCCACGACCCCCATACTATTCAATCCATCCATCAGCACAATGTTATAAGTGCGTTACAGTGAGTCCTGTCGTAAAAGGTGATTTTTCACCCCAAACAATAAAGTCGTTTTCCTGCAAAAAAATTTGCGTAGAGTTACTTAGTTTGATGTACGGAATGCTTGGTTGACGGCTTCGTGAAGGGTCCGTTTACACCTTGTATTGTGTCCGTTTACACCTTGTTAAAGAAAGCGATTGCTAACGGCTATATAACAAGATAGATAATATAGAGGGTATGCAACGTTTGTAATAGAAAATGTGCTATTATGTCTCCTTCCTCTGTAAGGATATTACATCCTGGCCTAGATTCGATCTCCGGGTCGAGTAAAATGTGATTGGGTTTTTCTTTTGCTTGGATAACGTAGCAACAGGTTCATACCTTTTGTAACGGTGGGATGAGAATACAAATTTAAAAAAAAAAACGCTATTGGACCTCTTCAATTCTGTTCCTACCCCTTCAGAAATGATGTCGTTATATTGTATTAGTTAAAGTATTAAATGAACAACAAAGCAAAAAAAGCAAAGGCAAAGTGTTATTGGGTTTTTCCATTAGGAATTTCTCAGTAGCAGCCGCGGAGTCTGGTTTTGTAACAGGTTGTTGGCAATAGGCTCCGCACCTATTACATGGGACTTAAACATAACTGGTGAAATGTGGGTGTACTATTAAGTAAACCTCTGCCTAACCTCTACGCGGATTACCGGCGTGATGTTATGTTTAATGAATTAATGTGAATAGGAATATTCCACAAGCCGTTTACACCTCGATAACGTGCAAAATATCATAGATTCCGTCTAAATTCATCCTTTGATACGATATTATATGATATTATAACCTTTCCATAGTATAATGCTATCAAGTTCCTACACAAATAACAATTCTGAGTAATAGTCAATGATCGGCGATCTGATATTGACGTGGAAAAATAACGAAAGGGATCAAAATATTTTTTTCGCCGGAAAATATTCTATATAGCAGTGGTTTCTGAATAGATAAAAAAGGATGTCAAAAGGTTTTTTTTTGTGTAGGCGTAAAAATTTATATTAAGTTTTTAATCGTAATAGTTCCTATCAATCAATCAAAAATTTTTTTGTCAGGCAACTGGCGCCCATAGATAAAAATACACAAAATAATCTTATAAAATAATAAACTAATACATACATATAATAAAACCTTATTTGACTAAAACTAGGCAGGAACCTACCTACCTGTGATCATTGTGACTGTCTGTCACGCACTCCTAATTATTAAGTAGATATTTTATTTGATATTATTCATGTATAATTGAATATGTCTAAACTGTGACCTCCCAATATTAACTACACCTTGTACCCCTCCCTGTCCCCTAGCTTCTAAAGTCGGGACAGGGCTGGAGTTCAATTTAGTAGTCGGTGGAAAGATGACCAGTTTGGTGTCGAGTCTTACAAGGCCGTGCGGACGGAGGGGCGCGGCCTCTCCCCCTTCGGGGGGAGCCGACATTAATACTAATATGTGCATGATTTAAGAAAAACGAAAATTTCATCAGCCTAGGGTAATTTACGAACAGTCACAATCATCATCCACCACGTGGACCCAGTGTGTGTCTTCGGTTCTAGGAGATGCCGTTGTGTAAGGAACACAAAGTGCCTGCTTTTTGAAGACCACTGGCGCACCACTGCTCTTAGACTTCTGTGGTTAGAGTATCCATCAATCTGCTCCAAAAAGTCAGACATTTCAAAATACTTTACTCGTACAGTCACGAACACCAATATGAATACACTTTCCTAAATATAAAAAGCATTTTTCGCGAGAACTATCGATTGTAACTTGAAGATAGGATCTTTTTCATAAAAATATGAGTCCCAGAATACTATGTTCGAAATTTTAATCAGAACAGTAGGAGAAAAACACTTTTAAAAGTTGTGACGTGTTTTCATTTTGGTGCTCGTGACTGTACATTGCACTAAAAACAGTTAAATAATACAATATCTTGACGAAAAAGGCATGTCCTAGAACCAAAGTTCCAAAGACGTGTGACTATCATCGCCAGTGTGGTTGGTTATTGCCCACTCCCTCTGACAGCGAGGAGCCTTGTGTCCCAGCAGTGGGAACGTTATAGGCTGATCATTATTAATACACATTGCAAGACTGCCTAGTTGGTCGAGTCGCCGCAAGCGTGATTGCTGAGCACGACGTCTTGGATTTGATTCCCAGGTCGGGTGTTGTCGGGTTTATCCACCTGTAACTTCTCAGTAGCAGCCACGGAGTCTGGATTTGTGCCAGGTTGATAGCAATATTCTCGCCACTATTACGTGGGCAAACTTAAACATTAATGCGTTTACTCCATAAAAGGTACACCAAACCCTTCGGAGATTACAGGTGTGATGTTATGTTTATTGCATGACAACTTTCATCCCTGATTAGATTCACTCGAACAACAAGCTAGCTATCAGTTATACTGACAGAGCAATGTGTCACATTCCGGGAGATCGACGTAATATAAACAATAATGGGGAATCTTGTAGTCGCAGGGATGCTGACATCATAGGCTGTGTGGTTGGGCCTTGCAGACAGCGAGAATATAAAAAATCGCCTATTTGTTTCAGTGCTAAGAAAAAGAGCTCGTTGCTAAATAATAACAGCCGCTTGGATTGATCCTAAGACATATTATATACCGAGTTTCCTCCGTGCCTCGGAAAGCACTTTAAGCCGTTGGGCGCGGCTGTCATTTGAAGATCTTTGACAGTCGTTACAGGTACCCAGTACGAACTGGTTTGTGGAGGTCAGATAGGCTGTCGCTCCATGTAAAATACTGGTTTTCAACTGCATCCGGTTAGACTGGAAGGCGACTCCAACATAGTTTGGAAAAGGCGAGGCAGATGATGATGCTGAGAAAACATCTGCCAGAAAAGGTCAGACCGCCCATGAAGCAGATTAGTTCTTGAGTGAAAAACCGCAAATTGGTAGACTCAAGTAAGATGTTTATGCAAGGTTGACTTGCATACAACGCACCTTTTTCCCCATGGGTGTAAGCAGAAACCATAGAGCTCCACCTGCTACGAACCTTACATACTCCTTTTGCCTCACACGTTCTTATATCTAGTCATATATGCACACCGGTTGCGAGTACACGCACCTGACCTTTCTGATGAACCACACCAATAAGGTCGGTGTATGTCCTTTTAGGGCGTCCCATTCCGGCGCGGCGTTGACTTTCAAAAATATGTACTTAGTCAAATAACATTTATACCTATGGTCATTAAAACAGTAGTAGGCCATAAGTAGTCCAGTTAGTATGTGCATGTAATTACCGTCATTACCTAACTGTCATAGAATATCAATAATAAACAATATTTATTTGTTAAATTAGGCTTTAACTTAGTGGCAAGATACAATACAAGTGCAACTGGGCTTAAACTAGGAGGACTCCTGTGTTATAAGCACCAGTTACTTTCCGTCACCACCGTGATCGAGCTGCCATTACAAGTGTGGTGCGGTGCAAATGTAAGTATTACAACATTATTAATTTGTAAATTGCTATCGTGCGTGAGTGTTCGTGTGTGTATGGACCTGAATGTGTGTGTGTGTATGAACCTAATATATTTTTTAAATTTTTTTTTAGGTTATTTGGATTTATACAAACTTTAGGTTTAATTGGATTTATACAAACTTTAGGTTTAATAGTCAATGACCTAATCAATCTTTTCCACAAATTTACATTTAAAAAAGTTAATCAGAAACTAGTCTTTCTAAAAATCCTCTAAAAAACGTGTCTAAAATAACAATCGAGTAACAGTATTCGCAAAAACAGCTTCTAAATCATAAAATATGTTCCCTTTTTTAAAGCCTTTTCTCTGACAGGCTATAATTTATCGCTTTTGTCGTAGCCTACGTCTAATAGCCCGAATCGATCAACAACGGTACCTGACATTGATAGCCGGCGTTATATTTGGCTTTTGGCTTGTGGTCCAAAATTTTCGCATCTAATGATGATGTATTCGAAGAATTTCTATGCTGGGAATTATTTTTTATTTATTTATTCCTAACATTTAATACAGTATAAGCCATCAACACTAAATTAAGTAACGGTCGCACGGCTCAGTCTTCTCACAGAACCACAAACATTCCTACATTATCGTCTTCCATTCATCAGCAAACAAGTCCAATCCAGGGGCTGCAGTCTCAATTTTCAACTTTATTTCAAAACCTTAAGGTTTTGAAATAAAGTTGAAAATCTATTAAAGAAATTTGACATCGTTATGACTTAACGACCGATTTTTGTCGCTATGTATGTCGAGACTGCAGCCCCTGGGTTGGTCTCCACGAGCGCGTTGCGCATCGTAAGCACACGCGGTATAGGGGAAGTGGACCGAGCTACAGTGCGACAAAATGGGATATTAAACAATTTATGTTTTCTACAGTGATTATAATAATTTTAAACAAATAATTGACACAGTTCCGTATATAAATCCGAGGCGTCGGTATAACCATGTATAATTTTATACGCCGTTGTTAATTTTGGTCAACAGCACGCCTAACTTTAAGGGAAATAAAATTCAAACATCCTAAATAAAACTTTGTAGGATGCATGTACTTATGATTGGAACATTTTTTTCGCATTTTGTAGCAATTTTGAGATGGGGCAGTAAGGGCAGGTACCTTAACCTTTGTACCTGCAGGACAACGGTTTTAGGAGACTTAAACCAGAACTTTCAAGAAATTTCGATCTGCGTTCGCAGATTTAGGAAAAAGTGTAGTCTGCAAGAAAATAGCCATTTTTCACAAAAAACCTTTTTGATTCCTATCGAACCTGTTGTAAAAATCAAAAAAACTCCATGGGACCAACTGAGGTTTCAGTACCTACTATAAAAGTCAGAAATCGCAAAATAAAATCCCTACAATTCTTTTTAAACGAAACACGAAATAAATCAGTAAACGGACGGAAAGCTAGACTAAACAACAAAATTCAAAGAACGCAATAAAGAAAGGAAGTCTTACTACTCTTAAAAAATATAACTACAATTTGTTTAATCTTCAGAAAGAAATTGAAAGTATCCTCTTAACGATTCACGACAACAATTACCGAGGCAAAATTAAGTGAGCTTCTCAACCATGATTACATGTTTTCAATGATCTAAATATTTTACACTCATCCGCTCCTTTAAATTCCTTTGTTCCACACCCAAAACACGTGTAGAAAGAGATACCGCCCCGCAGCGAATCAGTGACTGACAGCCGAGTCGAAAAGGGTCTGCCAACCGATGTACTGCAACGTGCTCGAGAAGAAAACATTTGAGCATTTAAGCTACAAAGGTACCGCTTACGCTAAGGTTTTTGAAGCTCATCTGTTTTATAAGTCTCATTGCTGATTTTTTTTCTGAAGGGCTCGTAGCTGTATAATAAGTGCCGCTCGGGTCGATCTGCAGGTTAAACCGCGCGGTTGGTCCGTAGACGGGTGACCACCCATTACATACCGAGTTTCCTCCATGGTTTGGAAAGCACGTTAAGCTGTTAGTCCCGGCTGTCATTTGTAGACCTTTAACAGTCGTTACCGGTAGTCAGTGGCCCGAAAGTCTGACAACAAGTCTTACCAAGGGGTTTCGTATTACCCAGTACCTCAACAACCCAGTTAGGGTTGTTGAGGTCAGGTAGGTAATCGCTCCATGTAAAATACTAGTATTCCGCTGCATCCAGTTAGATTGCAAGCCGACCCCAACATAGTTTGGAAAAGGCAGGCAGATGATGATCTGTTTTATAAGTTTCATTGTCTCTGATTGTTACGCAAGAAGGAGTAAATGATGGCTTGATGGTTGACAGGAGAAAAATGAAAAAAAAAAAACCTTGCGCTGAACCTAACTAATAGGCAAGATGATAATGATGATTTCCTCCGGTTTGTCCTTTTTCTGAATTTAGGAGTACCTACTTGTATGTAATCAGAATTTCATCAAGGTCAAATACTTTTAAAGTGAGAAGCATGTGTGTAGTACTAGGTGTTTGGAAAAATTTAAAAAGAGTAAAGGAGGAAATCTTATATCATCTGCCTAGCCTTTTCCCAACAATATTGGGGTCGGCATCCAGTCTAACCGGATGCAGCTGAATACCAGTATTTTACATGGAGCGACTACCTATCTGACCTCCACAACCCAGTTAGTACTAGGTAATACAATACCCCTTGGTAAGACTGGTTGTCAGATTTTTGGGCCACTGACTGCCAAACGACTGTCAAAGATCTACAAATGACAGCCGGGACCAACAGCTTAACGTGCTTTCCGAGGCACGGAGGAAACTCGGTATGTAATGGGCGGTCACCCATCCACAGACCAACCTAGGCAAGCACGGCTTAACCTAAAGATCGACCCGAGCGGCTGTTATTATTTAGCCATGAGCTCACGAGCTCAAAGGAGGAAAACTTATAAGGGACCTTAAAATAACAGGCATGGCAAATAATTTACGATAAACATCCGGGAGAAAACCTGGCCGAAAGCTAGTCAGAAAATAAAGCATTGAAAATTAACTAACTAATAACCAGACTCAATTTCAGCATCCATAACTTATTTTCACTTAGCAGTAGTAGCAAATATTTAATATTTGTATAATCGAATTGAATAATTTACGTTTGAAAATTTCAGTAGACCGCAGAATATCGCTTCATGAACCATTTGTTAATTGGTTCTGGTGATCGAATGCCGCATTTCAATTTGGTACTGGTTGAACGTGTCTGGGTAATCTATTTGGTTTTTAACCCCTGCCGCAAAAAGAGGGGTGTCTTAAACTAGTGTACTGATTTGGATGTAGTTATTTTTATTTGAAAGCTAATTTCTTGGCGATGGTTCTTAGATACGTTTTATCTAAATCGGTGCACCCATTTACAAGATATGGGGGATGAAAGTGGTGATGAATAATCGAATATTTTCAAATATGGGTATATTTGAAAATATTATTATATTTGAGAATATTTTCAAATGAGAGGGCATGATGTATAATTAGATGTTTTATCAAAACCGGCTCAGCCATTTTATTGACTTTTCAAATGTTTGTTCGCTTTTATTTGATTCGATGGGGTTTTTTTTTTTTTTTTTTTGGAATAGACTACGCCGTCCAGTATCTTCATCATTAACATAGTCTCTAAGTAAATCCTGATTATGGGTAAAAACATATTTTTAAGAATTTTGCACTCTGTTGTCTTGTTTTTTGCATTCTACATTGCCTCTATATGGCTTTTATTTCTATCGCGTGGCCATTTTCTCTGACATCGTGAGTCTGTATTTTCTGGAGTCCTTATTTCAAAGTTCCTACCTACCATATCTTGATCTTATCTACTTTTTCCGAATCAATATCTTAGGATTATCGTCTTCGTCTTCTAGCGGTCGCAAGCGTGACCGCTGAACATGAGGTCCTGGGTTCGATTCCCAGGTCAAGCAAAGTGTTATTGGGTTTATCCATAGCGAATTTCTCAGTAGCAGCCACGAAGACTGGTATTGTGCCTTTACTATCAGAATTTTAACTCTGTGGGTATAACATTGGGAGTATAACATTGAAAATACAACTTCTTTTCTTGCGAAATGTGTTTTTCTATACACCTCTGCTTAATCCTTTTGGAATTCTAAGCGTAATTGTATGTTATATTGAACAAGCTTCTTTACCTGTATAAAATAACGTTACATAGAACTTTGATGATGAAACGATATTCTTTTTTTTTTTTTAAACTTTTCCCCACACCTGGAATTTCTCCTGTATCGTGGGTGCGTTTAAAAACATTTAAAAGTTGTATTCACAAACAGCCAGACCCGGAACAACTACCTGTAGATCATACAAATATTTGTTCCGTGCGGGGATCGAACCCGCCACACGCAGCGCAGCAGCCAATCGCTCAGCCACGGCGCCAACCTTGCCATCAAACTGTGTATTCTGTGGGGGTAAAAACCTCGATTGACTATTTTTAAAGTTGTTTTTCTCCTCAAATTACGTAAATATCTTGTTTTTCCCAATTCTTGGTCATTCAATTATCTGAATGGACAGCTTACGCTTTCAAAAACTTTCGCCATAACTCAACTAAACGTAGAAGCTCTAAAATTAGAATACGAAAGACGACTCAGGAGTTCAGAAGTTGTAATTGTTGATGTAAACATACACCCACGCAGAGTAAAAAGTTAGGTGCAAATATTTTTGTTAGGCCGTGCTCCAGTGGCGAAGGTTTCATAAGTTTCACAAGCGATTCCTACCGGATTCCCTTTGAAAAATGGCACAGTCAGAATTCTATAGACAAATAATATAATCACATTATTAATTATTTTTTAATAATTTATGATAATTTATTTTGACATTTTTTTTTAATTTATTCTGTATCGGTATTTAATTTATTTTTGACTTTTTAATTTCATTTAATAATGTTTCTTATTTAATGTAATGTAATTCTGTTATTTAGATTTAAGCTATAATTTGTTTGTTTGTATTTGTATTTTTGTCTATTTTTGGTTTTTTATGGGTCTTGGACCTGAAATAAATGGAAATTATTTCCTTTATTTATTTCTGGTCTTACCAAGGGGTATCGTATTACCCAGTACTGACTGGGTTGTGGAGGTCAGATAGGCAGTCGCTCCATGTAAAATACTGGAATTCAGCTGCATCCGGTTAGACTGGAAGCCGACCCCAATATAGTTGGGAAAAGGCTAGGCAGATGATGATTTATTTCTGTACAAATCAATTATATTTTTAAATATTCCTTACAAAAAAAAAAACAATTAAAAATATAAAAAAAATATTATTATTATTTTATTAAAGATATGTACTCTGGCTTACTTCTTACGCCGTGCTCCCAATGTCGAAAACGTACTGTCGTGACCGGCTCACGTAAATTGGGATCGTCAGAGAAATAAAGAAGCTTGTGATTTAAAAAAGTATAGATCTTCTGCGTCGTTGGTCTAGTCTAGGTCACAAGCCCGACTGCTGAGCATGAGGTACTGGGTTCCATTCCCGGGTTGGGCAAAATGTTATTGGGTTTTTCCATCAGGAATTTCTCAGTAGCAGCCATGGATTCTGGATTTGTGCCCAGTTGATGGTAAAAGGCTCGCCCCTTTTACATGCGACTAAAACGGAACTACCGAAATGTTAGTGTACTGTTTACACCTCTGCCGAACCCTTCGGGGATTACAAGCTTGATGTTATGTTATGTTATGCTGCAGCTGTGCTGTTGGTCCAGTTTTGTCTGTGAATGTTTGGGTGGACTTAAGAAACAATTAGGTGAACCCAATGATATAACGAAATCGATAAAACACAGCATGAACGTACCCTTAGGATGAAAAAATAGAAAATGTTAAGAAATTCCGGACAAACAGTGGAGAAAGTGTATTTGTCATCATCATCTGTCTAGCTTCGTTTCGGCCATGTTGGGGGTCGAATAACTGCCTTCAAATGCGGCTGGATTTGAATATTAATTTTGATCCTTTGGTTTACTTTTGTGGTGCAAAGTACCTACTATACTGTTTTTTCAGCTTGTACAGTGCTTTTATGTAAAGTAAGTATCCAATACCTGGGCGACCAAGCTCTGCTCGGGTAAAAAAAGAGAAAACGATTTTTTCCAAATATAAAGAAAGAAAAAATATTTGTTATCACAGATGACAAAACAAAAAAATGGTTGAATTCACAATAAACCAAAATTATAGAAAAAGTAAACTTAAGAAAAAGATACAACTAAATAGAACAAACATCGTGAGGAAACCAGCATGTTTTAAGAGATATTTCTTGACGGCATGTTAAGCCAAGTCAGAGGCCAGGTTAGGAACAAACCACACGATAAAGAAGAAGAATAGAACAAACAACAACAACAACAACAACAACAAATAAACAACAACAAACAACAACAAACAACAACAAATAACAACAAACAACAACAAAGAACAACAACTACAACTTAAATTGTGTCCTGTGCTGGTGCTGCAACATTAAAAAAAAAGTCACAGTGATATAAGACCTAGCTATGTAAATTTTTTCCGTAACCCTCAATATTGCAACTTTCATCGAACTCGTTAGAGCAGTTTTCGAGAACGTGATTACAAATTACAAACGATACAACAAACACCCTGCATAAAGGATGTAAAAATACCCTTAACGAAGCCGAATGGCGCTCGTTCTCCCCGTAATTGCTTTTTTTTTTGTACTGGATCATATCTGGGAACCTTCTAGTTACGGAGATATTGGAGGTCATAGTTGGGAAAAGGCTAGGCAGATAATGATGAGGACGAGTTTTGTTCATAACAAGTCTCTCACTAAGCTATGGTTCTACTAACACCTACTTACGAACTTCGGACAACCGCGTAAAACAAACAAAACTGAACCTTACCTTTCAAAGTTAAAGTTTGACATTACCGTGAACTTCCCTATCAATAAAGGCAGGTAGGTGTTCTTAATCTGTTTACTTGTTACTCAAGTTTTGGTACACGATAAAGGTGTTAAAGGTTTGATAAGTAAACAAAGTAATTATGACACCTACTGTCATGTCAAATATTAATTAGGATCTTAATTTTTTATCTTTATTTTTATTTATCAGCGCGCGGTGTAATCGAAACGTTTATATTCGAACAATTTAAAAACCGGCCAAGTGCGAGTCGAACTCGCGCATTTTTATAAAATGAGGGGAGCCCCCTTCAATTTATATTTATTATTTGCTGTTTTTGAGGCAACAGAAATGCACATTCTGTGAAACTTTCAACTGTTACGGATCATGAGATTCAGCCTGCCGACAGATAGGCGGACGGACAGCGGAGGCTTAGTAATAGGGTTCTGTTGGTTACCCTTCGGGTACGGAACCCTAAAAATGGAAAAGACTCGTTTGACGTATGATATTCATGTTTGTTGTTGAGTTTGTTTAAAAAAATGAACCAAAACGCTATAGGATAGTTGTATTTGCTATTCAAAAATCGACCGTATTTACGTTTCTTTTAAACCCATCCATCCAAAATCATCAAAGGCACTAACACAAACTCGTGTTGAGTTAGTGCCTTTGATGTTATGAGGGAAAGAGACTGAGTTTGACAGATTGATTGCAATTAACTATTTTATCGTCATAAAGAAGATCACCCCATTAAAACATCACATACTCTGTATTTAGCAATCCTTATTTTTCTTTATTAAGTAAAACTAATATGGACGACATGCACGAATTTTTTGATACTTTAACATATTTTATTATAATTTTAGATCTATTTGTAGTTTGTAAATAATGTACATAAGACCCATATTAAATAACTAATTTCCCCGTTCACAGAAGACTGGAATATACGAAATTCATTGTAGGCAGGTTACTACTAAGGCTTTGCTCAAATCCATCTTTTTTGAGCCCACCAATCAACATAAAAGTAAATTATTCCGTCGCTTCGTTTACATTTCCTGAAGTACTTATTAAACTAATGTACCACCCGTTACTTAGGGCTATGACTAGCCCTTTTCCAACAAGCAGGAACGTCCTTCGTTACTTACTAAACGCTCAAGCGACACGCGCCTTGCGATAGCGTCTAAAAAAAAAAGTAAACGTTGTTCCCGCACTGTGACTTTTTGAAGAGAAGCTGTCGCACTACTAACAGCGATGCTGCTATCAAACGTTAGTCACATTTCCAACGCGCTACTGCACCCTGATACAAACGCGCGTCTGTTTCTGACGATTTGAGGGAACAAAGAGTGGAGAACGGAAGGATGGTGCCACGCTACAACATGGCGTTTGCTTCAAAAAGTCGCGTTGGGCGAGGGCGTTACAACAGTTTCAGACTAGCGTAACTTGTAGCGCGTGTAGGCTCGTACCAGCCCACACGCGAGCACGCGCGCCATATTACACGCTTCAAAAAATATAACGCGCTTATAACAGCGCGTGTTCCCGTGATGTGAGCAGGCGCACGGTGATGCGTCTCTCACGGCTCACACTTATAATTACGAGCTTATAAGCGTGTCAACCCTCGTACGAGTCACTCGTGAAATGTAAGGCTCTAGTATACGCGAGCTTCTAAAAACGAGTTTATACGCGACGAAAATACGCCTATCTGGAATCACCCTTAGGGTAGGTATGCCACAAGTCGTTTACGTCAAGCGTCGCATTGCTGTGCCTCTTGGTGTGTTTAAGCACTTTCTGTAATTTTTTCCTCAATCGCTTGGGCACGTAGCTCGTGGTCAGGCGGTTTGGGCGTTCCCTAATTTGTCACTATGATCAATGATTCTGTGACCTCAACGAAATTACTGTCAGATATAATTTTCAGTTACGACTTATAATAAGAACTCATGTACTTGGAACCACTTAGGAAAATTTAGTGTTAAAATTTTATTAGAAACTGTAAAAACTCAGTTTCGCAGAAAATTCTAGGCTCAACCTGCTACAACTATAATTTTCAAACGTCATTTTATTTCTTCAGGTTCAATAGGCATCGAATTAAACTTATAGTCCGAGACACGGCTTAAAATAACGTGTTACGCGTGTCGCCATCATCATCAACGCAGCAAAAGTATTTCAATGGTGGTACGTACGTAGAGTAGACCGGAGAGGCCTTTAACAGATAATGCACTGAAACATCTGTCTGAGCTCGTGGCTAAATAATAAAAGCCGCTCGGGTCAATCCTTGGTTAAGCCGTGCTTGCCTAGGTTGGTCTGTGGATGGGTGACCACCCATTACATACCGAGTTTCCTCCGTGCCTCGGAAAGCACGTTAAACCGTTGGTCCCCGCTGTCATTTATAGATTTTTGACAGTCGTTAGGTAGTCAGTGGCCGAAAAAGTCTGACAACCAGTCTTACCAAGGGGTATCGTATTACCCGGTACTAACTGGATTGTGGGGTCAGATAGGCAGTCGCTTCATGTGAAATACTGGTATTTAGCTGCATCCGGTTAGACTGGAAGCCGACCCTAACATAATTTGGAAAAGGGTAGGCAGATGATGACGTGTCAAATTAAAAACCTTTTTCAGATATTAGCTTAACACATAGTCTAAGTTTTAAACAAGAAACGTGCTAGGAAAATTTCTTTAAATTTTAAAGTAAAATACCAAACATTCGTCTTCATCTGCGATTCTGTGAAAATTTTAAACACGAACGTGCCTAATGATCTGAGAAACACGATAAACACTTTCTTTTAATATAATTTTTCAAGTCGAGAAAACACTGAATACAAGGCGCTGCAAAATTTTACGTAAATTAGTAATATAAAATAAAATAAAACTTTAAAAGCTAAACAATAAGGTCGGAATTAGTTCAAGACAGGTTTGGACAGCTTAGACGTCCGTCAAAGTGTGTCAATGTAAACGTCTACCCCAACGGTCATCACGGTTCTACGGCTAATATGACCTGCCCATTGTCACTTCAGCTTACTTATTCTGTGAGCTATGTCCGACAACTCTGGTTCTCTGTCGGATCATCTTGTTCCGCATGCGGTCCCTCAGAGAGACTCCATGCATATCCCGTTCCATAGCTCGCTGAGCGAGCAGCCGCACCGTTATGAAAAGTGTTATGGAAATCCAATAACACTTTGCCTGATTAAAGCTTCATTTTCTCAAAGAGAGACAGTTGGATTATTCTCTGGGACTTTAAATAGCTCTTTAATACATACTATTTGACCGTGTTCTATTCGGTACACCCCTGCCTAACCCTTCGGGGATTACAGGCATGATATTATGTTATGCATTTGACCTCTAAACGTAGAAAACCATCACGCCACCTACATGCCTTACTAAAGCATTTACAATTAAAAAAGAAAAGAAAAAGTTAAAGAATTTGTGTGATCAGATCATACAGGATGGAGCGGTATGGAAGGAGGGGAGGCTTTAGCCCAGCAGTGGGACACCATGAAGGCTAGCAAAAAAAAAACTACAAACTAAAAAAATCGACTACTGAAAAATTACGCTCTAATTATATTCAGCGTTTACAAGGTAAAATCGACTCCTCCTATTGGAAAAGTCGGTTTAAATGTAGCCTATGTTACCCGGGCCTTAATAACGAATCGACTGACACCTTATTCATCAAAATTGGATGAATAGTTTTGGCGCTACGGGGGAACATACGTAAATACAATCATACATACATAGACTGCTAAAATCATAGCCCTTCCTTTTGGCTTCGCCGTAATCGGGGTAAAAAGATAAAGTAAACGAAAATTTTCAAATACTCTTTCATTTTACGAACAAAACAGACCGCTATTCGGAACCCAACTCAAACTATTTTACCCGGAAAAATCCCTAACGACGTAATAACAAAATCTCATAACTATGATAATATAGATTTGATTAAAGTAATGTGTGATACAGCTATGTAATGTTTCGTATGATTTATGCTTTTAGGAAAACCAGAATGTATTTCTCGGCGAGGTCTGGGTTGCATAAAGCGAGCTCATGAATATAATTTTTGTTTCTCCGTATGTATCACCTGACGTGCTTTGTTTTTAGGATTCCGTAGCTGAATGGCAAAAAACGGAACATTTATAAATTCGTCATGTATGTATGTCTGTCCGTCCGTATGTCACAGCCACTTTATTCCGAAATTATTAGGATTACACAGTTGAAACTTGGTAGGTAGATGTATTCTGTGAACCGCTTTACAATTTTTATACAAAAATAAAAAAAAATAAAAGATTAAGCCTCGGGCTTGTTCGTAAAACACTTACAACGAAAATTGGTTTGAATAAGATTTGATGTTTAGTTTTTGAGATATGGGACTTTTTCAAACTGCAGCAGAAACTTTGTTTTTCATTAACATACTATGAAAAACAAATTAAGTTTTGCTGTTGAATGTCAAAATACAACATATGAATGAACCTCCAAAATATTTTTATTATATTGTTTGGTGCTACGGAACCCTGTGTGCGAGTAAGTACTTGACTCGCACTTGGCCGGTTTTTTTTATTTTGCTTACTCGTGTATAATATTTTGTGTTTACAGAAAATAAAAGTAATTTGCTCGAAATACTCCGAAACGACGTTATTTTCATGAGCAACAGCGGATAGTGGGTGGAGTATTGTGTTTGCAGGGTGGCAAAAAGCAAGCAACTGTCAGAGAGTAGCTGCAAAGTGATATAAATTAAGTTTAATGTCATGATTGACAAGGCCCATGTTCAATAGGAGACTGATAATAATAAATGAAATACGTGGGCAATTTTTTTTTTCTATCCATGATGTCAAAATGAATTGTAGTAAGCTACCACAGAGCTTAAGTACATTCTATTGAAAGTATACACAACTCTTGGAAAGCGATAGTCTCTTGTCTAGAACCTTTGGTAAAAACCATCTTGTAGAACACCCAACCCAAAAAAACAGACGAATCTAAAATACCTGAGCGATGGAAGCTGGGGGAGCTTCCATCGCTCCACTTACGTCACCATCCCCGCAAAAAAAAAAAAACACAAAAAGATCAATTTTCCTAAAACTTCCGTACCAACGCACTGCAATATAAATTAGGCTCTCGGCCGAAGTTTGCTCGGAGCCAAACTCAATCCGTCATGAAAGTGCACAAACTCCATTACAAGTTTTGCAACACTATCTGTTACGACAACGAATAGGAATGGTAAATAAAAGCGGCGTAAATTCTATGAAGCGTGGAACTGGTTTTTAGACCTTTAGACTTCTTGGATTATGATCTATCAAAGTAATCCAATCTAGCAGTCATAATCTAGTGGTGTGACGGTTGCACTGCCAAGTCTCAAGGTTTACACCATGGTATAATAATATAAGGTCTATCTTTTCATACACGAAATATTTTAAGAGTAACTTCTATAAGTCGTAAAGTCCCGCACGCAAAATACGCGCTTTGACGTGGAGTTGCGGACACCAGCCCGTTATACAATACAAGTCGTAAAGTCACCATAGCAACGAAAAAAAAAATATCTGAGTGTTTTTTTATTACAAAATCTCTTTTTTGGATAAAACCTTTTCTCCCATATTCTAACAATGACAGTAGATAAATACGACGTAGTAAACTAGCGTAATGTGCTTAAAAATAAGGAGCCAGTATTTATTTTGTGGGTCAAGTAATTTTAAATTATTTATTTTTTATAAAAAAATATACTCAGATAAAAAAAAAATCCCTTGAAATGGCTTTTTTTTTTTTTTTTTTCGGATGGGAAATCATCAAATGACCACCCGCCACTCTGGGCGGAGCGGAAGGGAGTGTCAGACTTGTACTGACTAAAACCCATCCATGTTCCTTCTTTGCCCTTTGTGTTCCAGGGCCACGGTATCTCTTTCGAACAGTCCCGCAGCCCTGGCAGGCATCGGCCCATGCGGACCCCTACGTGGTTGCTGACATCTCTTTGAGGCGCGCGTAGAACACGAACGCGCCGTCGACACGGCCTGTCGTCATAAGACGGCCGGACGGCGAGCTAGCCCATAACTCGCCGACCACAGGCCCGCGCCTACGGTGGCCGGGAGCCACCACGTGACCCCCGACGCCCAGGGCGTCTCCCGCGGCGGCTGGGACGTGAGGTTCTTTCCCTCTCACGTCCCGCCACCTCCTTCACTAGCATGACTGCTTCGCAAAAGGAGGTGACGGCTTCCCATTCCCTCTCGCTCCGGACCATGGCTTGAACCAGGGCCGGACGCGAGAGATCGACCTGCGTCAGGCGGTAGGTGAGGGCGCCGTGGCGCCTCTCTAGCCACTCCTCAAAGAGGGGACTTATCGCCACTATGGTAGCGTGCCCTGCACGGGGTTGCAACAGTCGCTCTCTCCATGTCGCCATGAGATCACGCAGGAGGTCTGTCCGCTGAGCGGCAATTTGCCGCGGCAGCGGAGTTTCCCCCCGACGTAGTGCCTCCGCGCGCCATTCGTGCAGGCACGCGAGGACTATCGCCTCCAGATCCCATGGCGGCAATCCGGCAAGGAGGCTAGCCGCCTCGCCGGAGATCGTGCGGTATCCCCGGATTAGCCTTATGGCTATCACCTTTTGGGGCGCGTTCAGGTAGTGGGCGGCTTGCCGCCTCAAAGAACGCGCCCACACCGGGGCCCCGTAAAGGACCATGGACCGCACGACCCCTGCGTAGAGCCTCCGGCAGGAGGCGTTTGGACCCCTCAGGTTGGGCAAAGCCTCTTGAAGGCAGCCCCTGTCCGTTCCATGTGAAAACACATGGCCTCGGACTTGTGCAATGCCACCTCGAGACCCAATTGCCGGATCCTCTCCACGACTCCGCAGGGCGCCCTGGTTTCCGGATGAGGACCAGCTTCCCCGTCTTCCAACGAAGCGGAAACTGGCCTCTCTCCAAGCATGCGCTTAGGAGCCCTTCCAGTCGGGGCCCGAGAGCCTCAGAGGCCAGGACCCAGGCTTTGCCAGGCAAGCCATCGGGTCCCGGGGTGGTGTTTCTGGTTTTCAGCCTGCGTACCGCCACTCTCAGGTCTACCCCAGTCACCTCCGGATCGTCGTCATCGTCATCGGTGTGGTCCGCTTCCGGCACCGCACGCGGCGGCGGAGCCATAGGCGGGGGAGAATGCTCCCCTCGCGAAGGGAACAGAGCGCTCACCACGTCCTCCACGAGCTCAGGCCGGAGACTCTGCGTCAGCCGGGGGGCCGGGGTGCGGAGTTTGTCCCGCACCATCTTGTAAGGCCGCCCGTACGGATCTCCGTTCAGAGACTCCAGCATCTCCTCGCGGGCCAGATTCATGGCCCGCCGGACAGCCTCTTGGAGGGCGGTCCTTGCAATGGCTTTGTTATAGCCGTTAGATAATTCCATGAAAATATTTCGTGTATGAATAGTTAGACCCTATATACTTCGACTGGTATTCTCTGCCCACGATGGCCTAAGACTACGTCACGATAAGTGTTACCATTGATTGTCCTTTTCAGTAAATTTAGGGACTTTCTCATTTAGTGAATGAAAGTAAAATAAGTTACTAACTAACTTAACTATTTAGTAACTCGTGTGATTCATCTATTAAGTTTTAAATTAATTTACATATTGAATTATTAGTTAATAATTGAAGACATTATTTCTTTGTCAAAAATTTCCTGATATGAGTTAGTTATGCCATTTTGTAGAGAAATTCGTAAGCTTTCACAATTCATATTTCTTCAACAAATAGTCAACTATGATTTCGGCAAAAAGCAGACACGTCAGTGACATAGGCGGTTTATGAAAAAAAAAAAAAACTGTCACTAATTCTGTAACTATTTCATGTCATGACAAAGGTGCTTTTTGAAATAATGTCTTAATTGCTTTGTTAAGTTAAAAAATGCATTTTGCTCGGGTAATTCAATCACACACCGTGGCAACACATCGACCGCATCGCAACTGATAACGTATTCTTGGGTCAATCACGTGACCCAGCTGTAACGGGAAGAGAATACCAGGCGAAGTATATAATTATACCATGGTTTAACCCAAGACACGCACCTCTGATTATTCGAATCCATAGCTTCGGTGAAGGAAAACATTGTGATGAAACCAAGTCAGCTAGCGTAAGAGATAGTTCTCATCGGCATGTACAGCCAAGACAGAGGCTTCCGATTCTAGGGACAGTCTGGAACAAAAAAAATATCGCAATGACTAGGAGAACTTCGGCTTCATTAAGGGTATATTACATCCAAAATATAACGGTAACCACTAACCATCAGTTGGGCCACATGCTTGTTTACTATCCAATAACATGAAAAGACATGTGTTGGAGTGATGGGTATTAAGAACTTAGGCCAACGATCATATTATATATGTTTATTACTACCATATTACTTTAACAGAATTTTACATTTAAAGAACGTGTTACAGAGATACAGAATAAAAGCAAGCGACGCCATGACAGTTATAATAGTTAGTTTTGTAGAGGGCGGTAATGTTGCCATACCATAGATCAAGATAATTACATTAAATTTACCACAGATTCCAACAACATGAAACCCCAAGAGCAAGCATGCATAAAAAGAAGTTTATAAGGAAGGGCTGGATGGTATGAGGACCACATTGGCGGAAAAAAGAGATATTTACTTAACAATAGGCTGAATAATACATTCCAAAACCGAAATATACTTCCGACGCGTTTTCACACAGACGGCTAAGTTCGAAAAACTATTTTTTTTTTGTTAGAACCTTTCTTTTGTTACAACTAAATGTTTGTGATGGGTAGGTCGAGTTGAGTGACAGCGGTTCTCGATACTGGCGTTTTATGATGATATTTTTACCCGACTCCGGCGAAGCCAAAAGGAAGGGTTACGATTTTAGCAGTGTATGCATGTTTGTTTTTTTAGGCCTTTGCCCAGCAGTGGGACACTCAAACAGGCTAACAAAAAAAAATGTATGTTTGTATTTTCGTATGTTCCTCCGTAGCGGCTAAACTATTCATCCGATTTTGATGAATAAGGTGTCAATCGATTCGTTATTATGGTCCGGGTAACATAGGCTACACTTTAACCGACTTCAACAATAAGAGAATACGATTTTACCTTGTAATCACCGATTTTAATTTGAGCGAAATTTTTCAGTAGTGGGGTTTTTTTAGTTGTAACAAATTATTGTTCTTTTATCATTATTAAAATCAAAAATATTTATAATTGTCTCTATAGATTTTGTAAGAAAATTTTACTAAAAATATTTTTAAAACATGTTAAACTCTAAATTGACATGGCGTTTTTCGAGCATTAGACCAACATTCACTTTTGAAAGTCAAAGTTAACAGAACAAAAGAATAGTATTACTGTTATTTTAGCTGTTCATTTAAAACGGCTTTAGTATAACTGCCAAATCACAAAACTAGTTCACACAACAGTAGTTTAAACAGTTCTTCTCGCAATTATAATCTCACAGAAAATTATGATACTGAAAGCTGTTGGTTTGTTGGCACTTTGTCTCTCTGCCCGACTATTCTTCTTCTTCTTCTTCAACTCCACCCAATGCTGAGTGTAAGTCTCTTCTAAATCTCTCCACTTTTGGCGGTTTTGTGTCATGGCTATCCAGTTTCTTCCGGCCACTTTAATAAGATCGTCTGTCCACCTAGTCGGTTGTCTTCCCACATTCCTCCGTCCCGTTCTTGGTCTCCACTCCAGCACTTTCTTCCCCACATTCTATCCAGTCTACAGCATATGTGGCCCGCCCACTTCCACTTCCTTTTTGCCTGACTATTGGTACTAGGGTTTAGTTCCACCTGTTATGACTGCTTAGGTCCATCCCAACTTTGCACTGCCCTTGACGTCCACCCATGTCGAAAACATAGCGTGTCGATGGAAATTAAAGCCAATTTACACAACTTTATTCAAAGTGTAGTTTCCGTGCTCACCGCCACCACTGAAGCCACAGAGTAACGTTGATAAGTTCCATTCTTCAATAGAATGGAACTTATCAAAAGTTAGTAAAAACTAAAAGTTTTACTTCGAGGGTTGAGCAATGGCCCGTAATATGACGCCTGTGAAGGTGAGGCTAGAATCAAATTAGTTCGTCCACGGATGATAGAAGAACCATAGATGTGATTAGGTATTATTTAAGAAGAACTCATGAAACAACATTACGCCTGTTACCCGGAACGGATGCGCAGATGTGTGCCTATAGTTTCGAGGGGTCATGAAGAGCATGGTGTAAATTCTCTCATGCCCCGTTTAAAAGGTAAGATCATTGGCCTAGACGGGTGTTGTGTCAGGTTGGGCAGTAGCCTAGCCATCCCTAAACCGATGACCCCGATGTGATCTGAAGTCGCATCCTTCTGTACCCATATTAGCCAGTAATGTGTAAGTCAAATGTAGTAAACGGAAAGTTTATTGCAATCAACCTTTCACAAATCTAGATTCAGGACTGCTACCAAAATATAGTCGAGGAAAAACCTAATAACACTTTGCCATACCTGGGAATCGAACACAGGACCTCATACTCCACAGCATCGCTTGTGAACTCTAGGCGAGGTTTTGTGGTCTACATTATCATTGTTCAAGCAAACTCGCTACGCGCACGCACACACATAAACCGCCACCGGCAACGCACACACACTACGTTCCGCGCCCGCCATCGCAAGCAAGCGCGCGATTCGCCGCGCGGCAGCGACGACAGTCTTCCTGTGGCCACATGCAGAGCTCTAACCTCTTTCGAAAGTACCTATCCATGTTTAACTAAAAAAACCACTGACATATGAAAATATTGAAGCTCTCCTACAAAACATAACTTAATTCAAGTAAACGACCCACTCACATGCCTACATACAGAGACTCCCATACCTACACGTACAATCACACACCCATACACATACAATCACACATCCATTACAAATACATTACATTATGTACAAATTAAACTGATTTATAGCTGCAAGTAAAAGGTTTATTGAAAATCAACATTATCTGAACAACTACAGTACTTTCACAATTTTTATGCCTTGTGACTGGGACTGTAGCTATATTTTACTGTTGTCTTTGTTTCGACAATTCTAAAGTGCCTGTAACTGGCCTACTTGAAATAAATGCTTTGATTTTGATTGATTTTGATGTTGATTTTGAAACAATCATAAGCATACTAAAAGAACTAACACGGGGCTTGATTTAAAATGATATTTGAAAGAAGTCTACATTTTCTTCGACTTTATCGATAGAGAGCAAATGGGTAAGGATGCGTTGATCTTCCATGACTTAGGTACTATTCGCGCATGTGCATCATTTAACTGACCTGTGAAGACAGACGTCCACGTTCATACTCGCACGCCGGTTCCAAGTAGGTAGGCTGTCAATGCTGCTGCCATTTCTGAAGAATCTCACCAATAAGGTTATTGTGACCTGTGACGAGCTTATTAAAAAATGTATTTGCATCATTAACTTCTTCCTTCAAGTTAGTTTGACTTTCTCGTAAGTTTAGAAACTTTTGAAGCAAAATATTGTTAAGGTTTCGTTGAAAATCATTTCCAGGCAAACAAATTGGTCGGACGGTGGAAGTAAAGTAAAAGTAAGTACAGAGTAAAGTAAAGTTTTCTGATTTCGTTTCCGAGTCGACGGGCGTAGTTGAACGAGGTTTCTCAGAAACAATAAACCTATGCAAAAACATCTTAAACGTAGTTGGAATATAAAATTCTTAGATGCGAATTTTATGAAGGTATAAAGTTTTGCCAAAGGTATGCAGTACGTTTTATTGTTGACATTTTTTACTACCCGACGTTTTCCATACAAAATCCAAAGATGGACACAAGATGGAAACCTGTAAAAGATGTCACATGTCTTTCACATGTTTGTTCTATCCAGTTAAATACAATTTTTTTTTCTTAATAATTCTACCTAAGTATAGAATAGATTTTTTTTATTTCAGACCGGAGTCCATAGGGTTACAATAGTAGGTTACAGACACAAATAAAAAAAAACAATTAAAATTCAGCGTGGAGCCGCATCCACCTCCGCAACATCGGGGAATCCCACCGATCTGCAAATACACTGAGAATACTGTTGGTGCTGCCGCGAACACGAGTGTTCAGGGATGCACATCTTCATAATTAATTCATCATTCCTAATAATGGCGGCAAAACCATCAATATTATTATCTGCAAACATCCCTGACGCATTACAACACCACGGCAGCCGCAGCGGTACTCGCAGTGCATTATTATATTGAACGCGTAGGTCGCTATATGTCCGCGGAGTGAAGTTGACCCGCAGACTGCACGTGTAGAAGGACTGACAGTAAGCTTTAAAAAGCGTTTCTTTAACTGGGGTATTACGACTCAAAATAGCAGGCGCTTGTAAAGTAGATACAATCTGTTTTTATTTTTTCGGATGTGTAATCATTAAATAACCCCCCCCCCCCCCCCCCCACTCTGGGCGGAGCGGAAGGGAGTGTCAGACTTGTACTGACTAAAACCCATCCATGTTCCTTCTTTGCCCTTTGTGTTCCAGGGCCACGGTATCTCTTTCGAACAGTCCCGCAGCCCTGGCAGGCATCGGCCCATGCGGACCCCTACTAGATTGCTGACATCTCTTTGAGACGCGCGTGGAACACGAACGCGCCGTCGACACGACCTGTCGTCATAAGACGGCCGGACGGCGAGCTAGCCCATAATCTGTATTTACGTGGTACATTAGTATGTACAACCAGATAGAAAGATGGTAGTATAGTTAGAAGTTGATTGTTCAATCGGTAATCAATAATGATTATCGTTACATATTTTATCATTACAAACAATACACTAACTAGTAATATCAATATCACAAAGTGCTTTATGACATACTCGTAGTTCAGAGTAGTTTTGTTTTTGCTCAGAATTTCTAGTTCCCCAAATAACTTTATTTTGCACTACTTTTTTATTTCTATATTAGCTGTTACTCGTGACCTTCGTCCTCGTGGAATTATTATAAAAATATTACTTCCCCATTTGAACCGGATTTTGTTAACAATTTCATAGGTTTTTATTCTTTTACACAGAACCCTAATCCTTTTTCTAAAATGAAGGAAGAATCTATCTGCCAGTAAAATTCTCGTCAAAATCGCTCCAGCCGTCTCAGAGATTGACCGGAATAAACAGAAAGACACAAATTAAAAAAAAAGGATTTTTGTTTAAGTACCGTATAATGTATACTTTCATATGAAATTACAAACAGACACTTCAATTTGATTTATTTGTTTAGATTTAAGCACTAATACATTAGAATTACAATGGTCGGACCATGAAACATAATTAGTTACATTTACTTTTACAATAGAACTTTCGGTATTAATACTTGTTACAAAACTGTGGTCCAGCCATTTTAATATTTTTGCATTCTAAAATTCAAAATTCCCTAAACTGTCTCGTAAATATTTACGTAAGCACGGTTGTTGATACAACGTGTATGTTCCTTATCTCAATATTTGCACAAGAAAATGTCAGGAGTTGTACAGACACCAACACAACAAGCAACTATAATCAGACAAATTTCTTTAATAGATTTACAACTTTATCGCTGAAGCATTAGGTTCAAGGTTGATTGGGAAAATTTGACAGTTTTTGGGTAGCCTGATGTGCTGGCGTCTGTACCAGTAAACCGTTTAACCTTTCCTAAGCTTCGAATCCCAAAGGTTAGTGTTGTTTATTTCCTGCAAGAATAGCGCAGTGTTTGCTTATAAATATGTATAAATAGCTATTTTTGTAAATACGGATTTTAAAAAGGACGTTATGTGTTTTTTATTTAATAATATTACATCATTCCTGAACATCTCGAAGGGTTAGGCAGAGGTATACCTAATATTACACAGGCCTACATTTCTCCAGTAATGTTTTAATCCTGTGTAATAAGGGGCGAGCCTATTGGTGCGATACACTGTTTCTAGCAAAACTAATTACTTGAGATTACAACTTAACACAATAACACGAGGCACAATGAATCGGGTACAGTTCCAAGGAGTCTCAACTCCGCCGTGATCAGACATTGACAATGTCACCCTCGCCTCGAGCTGAACATCAGGGCTCTGTAGAAGCACGCTGTGATGTGGGTAGACTTGTAAGTACTATAACTTGTAAGTACTCGTAGGTCGTGTGATGTCACCACCGTCGTACTTGCGATTCATTTTATGTCATACTAACGACCGGATCCGACATATTCGTTACTCGTCACTCTTTTATTCATAAGCGATTTGTCCCTACCAAGGCAGTCGATTCCATTTCAACTTTTCTGTAACTGGCGCAACTTTTAAACTTTTACAGTAACTGTAAAATATTTAAAAAAGCACGTCGTTATCAAACAATGTAAGGACGACAAACGACACTAGCTGACGCGCAACTCAAGTCAACGACACACTTTTTGACAACAATGGTCAAAACTTTTTGTCAAGAACAAACTCAACGCTTACTCGGGAATGTCGCATGCAGTGGAATTTGTTGCCTTGTCTTACAGCAATGTTTATGTGAAAACTAGAACACGCGTGAATGTTGTTGACGATGTTAGAAAGCCACGGAAACATTTTACTTACTTACCGGGATAAAAATGATGTCGTGTCATAACCTAAGTCAATACCAAATTCTTATGTTAGAATAAACACAATACTATAGTTACTGACAGAGACAACAAGTGAAAGTCAGCGCATCGAGTTACCAAAAACTGTCAAATTTCCTCATTCGATTTTGAACTTAACCGCCAACATTTTAAGGTTTTAAATCATTTAGAGAAATTTTACAGTTTGAGATAACTTGTTGGGCTGGCGACTGTACCTATTAGAATCACGATATTGGTTTTTTTTCAAATTATTATTAAACTAGCGACCCGCCCTTACTTCGCACAGCGCCACCTATCGGGTCCAAAACGATATCTAATGTAGCCAATATTTTAAGTTAAGCATCTAGCAGTAGAGCGGGTGAAAACTGCGTTCAAATCCATGCAGTAGTTTTTGCGTGATGCACGTACAAACATACAGACAGAAAGCAGACAGGCAAAAAATCTAAAAACTGTTGTTTTGGCTTCTGTTGTTCTAATAAAGCTCCCGTATGTCCTCGGTTAATGTCATACAAGTGCCAAAATATCCTTGCAGCTCTATAGCCTTCCAATCCAAACAAACCTTCTAAATCTAACAACTTAAACGACTGCCTTTATTCAAACACTTGAGCACCAAAGCGGTCGACGAAATCTCTGTGTTCGAAAACAAAGGAAAATCGCTTACACTCCTCAAATACAAATCGTTGGATACTTATCTTAAAATCTACCATTCTACCTCCATTGAAGACGAGGGTCTACCTTACAAAAGATCCCAAAGGGTCAAAGATCAAGTCTTGACCCCGTAAAGCTGTGATCGAATATTTAAATAGATGTCTTCTGAAAACCGAGGATCTGATGAGGTTGTTCACCTTGGAAGATACCGGTGTACTGTTGACAAAAGAGTTTGGTATCTACATAACATCACGCATTTATACCTCGAAGGGTTAGGCAGAGGTGTACCTAATAATACACGCACATTTCGCCAGTTATGTTTAAGTCCCATGTAAAAGGGGGCGAGCCTATTGCCATCAACCGGGCGCAAATCCAGACTCCGTGGCTGCCACTGAGATATTCCTGATGGAAAAACCCAATAACACTTTGCCCGACCCAGCAATCGAACCCAGGACCTCATGCTCAGCAGTTACGGTTGCGACCACTAGATAAACGAGGCAGTTTGGTATTTATCTAAAGAATAAATTTTGGACTTTACCGTTAGGTTACGTACGCGGCGGGTGGCTTGCTTGGCGCCTGGTGCTTACCGAGTCGCCTAGCGAGTAGCGAAGTGAAAAAAACGTTCTAGAATCTACGCAACCGACCACACTTCGCGCTATTTCCATACACACTAAGCGACTAGCGAAGGCACCAAGTGCGAAGTGCGTCCCTTTGTTTCTCACTTCCTTAGTCGGTAGACTCTAATTGATAAGCAAGCCACCTGGCAGGGTGTTCGTAGCCTTAAGCCGCGTTGACACGATCTGAGTATGCTCGGACGGAGTGCACCCCATATTCCGAGCGCACTTGGATGGGTTGGTATGGGTTGCCACAATACGAGTTGGCTCCGAGTAGGTATCCGAGTCCACTCGGTCCGAGCACACTCTGATCGTGTCAAAGCGGCTTTACCGACTTTTGATTACAGTGCATCGTTTTTATGTTTTTCAGCATCAGCTAGATAATAGTGACTGAGCAAGTTAGATGGCAGCGTGTGATGAAAGAGGTTTTAGTCCAGATGTGGGCTTATATATCAGTCAGCATGCGCGCACGACAACGATCGGACGCGTTACTGTTTTAACCGGTCGGTGACTCACGCGGAGGACAATGACCTCAACGGTGAAATGTGTTAATTGCAATATTGTTATTAACGAACTTTTAGCGTTTTTACGAAATGTGCTGGGCGTTATGGATGAGCAAAGCATACATCAACTTTGTACTACGTCTTTTACGGCTGACGACATCGTGAAAGCTAAATCTTTGATATTCGATTCGCTTCCAAATGCGAAGAAGATGCCACTCAGAAGAAAAGACGGGAAGAAGAAGATGTCACGAGATCTTGATGACATCATCAGACTTATGACTAGCACGGACGAAGAGTTCATACCAATATTCGTTGCAAAGGAACTGCATAAACTTCCCCCAGTAACCTTTGATCATGTGGATGTGACGCGGCTCCTGAAAGATATTTTGAGACTACAAAATCATCTCAGTGCACTGGAGGAGAAGTTTGTGACCACAGAAAGGTTTGACGTACTTAGCCAAGAAATTGAGAATATGAAGCACGCATCTACGCGAGATAATTGTTCATCAAGCAATTATGTGAATAAAAGACGAGGAGCATGTTTTCAAAATAGCCCCCCTGATAGTGGACCCTTGGGTCTTAATTATGTGCCTATATGTAGGACACAAACAGCTGATGAGGTGAGCGACCGCACGAAATCGGCAAGTCATTCCCCGATCACAAGAACTAGCGAGGAACGTCCTATCTCTTTCTCCCAGAAACTAAAAGAAGCGACAGATATACGCGGACAAGAGGAGGCGCAGGCGGCGAAGCGGGTTTCGAACAGTGCGAGCGAGAATGGTGTTGCGCCGGCTCAAGGACAACGCGGATGTATGGCAATGAGCGAGAGACAACATGACAGGCGCGTGGAGGACGAGGCGGCTACCGCGGTTTCAAACCAGCGAGGCGACGTACTGGCCGCGTTAGAAGAATCCCCACCCAACGTCAACAGTTCACCAGTAACCACAGCAGCGATACATCATGCTACGTTTGACTCGAACGTGCCAACATGTCCGCAATCTATTGCGAAGGGTATGACAACGCTGGAGTCCGAGTTAATTAGTGAGCAAACGGGAAGGGAGAAAAATACAGAGTGGACATTAGTGCATCGAAAAGTGTCAAAACAATATAAACTAGTTGGTCAAAGAGGTCGCGCAGTTACTTCCCCAGAGGGCAAGTTTAAGGCAGCGGATGTAAAAATACCGCTGTTTATATCAAATGTTAGTGTCGAAACTAGTGAGCACGATATTATAAATTATATTAAAGAAAAAACCAATGAAGTTGTGTCGCTAAAAATGATAAATATGAAAACGTCTAGAAAATACAACGCCTTTAAGTTATTTGTTTCTAAGAATAAGTTAGAATTATTTTTGAATAACGAGTTGTGGCCAGACGGCATAACATTTAGGCGTTTTGTGCGGTTTATGTACCGTAACGTAAGTGACAGGAACAAGTTATAGCTTGATAAAACTTTTCTTTATGAACCTAAATGAGATCAAACATTGTAAGATCATTACTTTTAACTGTAAGTCTGTTAAACGATCGATGGAAAGTGTTAGAAGGTTATGTAATATGAGTGATATTGTATGCCTCCAAGAAACTTGGCTTCTACCCCACGATATTCCTATTTTAAGTACCATATCAGATGAATTTGAATATACGGGTAAGTCTGCCGTTGACACAACTGCCGGATTACTGATTGGAAGGCCGTATGGGGGAGTAGCCATTCTGTGGAGGAAAGGTGTTTTTGATACAGTCACTGTGTTAGAATGTAACAGCTGTCGCTTGGCGGCCGTCAAAGCTAGCATTGGCGGGCGCTCGATTATTGTAGTATGTGTGTATATGCCGACTAATTCGCCCGATAACTTGCCTATGTTTACGGAAGTGTTAGGTGAGATCAGTGCAGTGGTTGCGGGCGGTGGGGTCGAGAGTTTGTTTATACTGGGTGATTTTAATGCACATCCAAACGAGTTATTTTTTAGGGAACTCACTAGTTTCTGTGCAGATCAATCGTTTGTTTGTGCTGATGTTGAAAAACTAGGAAAAAATTCTAGTAGCTATACTTTTATCAGTGACGCACATGGATGCAGGAGGTGGCTTGATCACTGTATAGTCTCTCTGTCAGCTTGGGCTGCAGTGAATATCGTTGTTATAAAAGAGGACGTGTATACGTCAGATCATCTACCACTTTGCATTGAGTGCGACTTAAATATAGTAAGACCCAAGGTGGTAACAATTCCTACTCCTTGCAATAAAGTAATTTGGGGGGAACGAAATGGTACGCAAGTTGACAGATACCGTGAGCTTTGTAACAGTAAGCTGCGTGACATTGATTTCCCTCCTGATTTTCAAGAGTGTAGCCATAGTTTTTGTAATTCAAGCGAGCACAAAGCTATTTTAGATGACTTATACAGTAAAATATCATATGCATTATGTGATGCCGCCGAGCAAACATATGAAAAGGTAGGGACTGTGGGTAGGTGTAGGAACCACAGGACAATATGCGGGTGGAATTACCATGTAAGAGATGCACACCGGGAGGCCAGGCTTAAATACGAAATGTGGGTTTTACACAATCGGCCAACCTCTGGAGTTGTTTTTGAAGAAATGCGAGTGGCCCGTAACATCTTCAAGGCTCGGCTAAAATTGTGCCAAAAAAATCAGGAGCAAATAAAGATGGATACGATTGCAAAAGCAAGAGCAACAAATAATTTTGCTAAGTTTTGGAAGTCCACGAGTAGGCTTGATATTAAGCCTGGCCTGTCTGTGAATGTCGGTGGGAGGAGCGATCCGGGGGAGATTGCAAATATGTTCAAGGAACATTTTACAGTGCAGTCTCCTCTGGGTCCCTCAGTTGGTGTGATCAATGCTGGGCCTGAAATGACCGGAGTGAATTCTTTAATGTTCTTTTCGGCCAGACAAGTTGCAACAGTCATTGAAAATATGAGCAGAGGCAAATCTCCCGGCCATGACGGGCTCAGTATTTAGCATTTCAAGTTTGCTGGGGTTCATCTGCCAAGGGTTTTGTCGCTATTTTACACCATGTGCCTAAGTCACTCTTACTTGCCCGCAGCGCTAATGAAAACACTGGTGGTCCCCATAATTAAGAATAGGACGGGCGACATTTCAGATAAGTCGAACTATCGACCTATATCTCTCGCAACCACAATGGCAAAAGTACTGGACGGTATGATTGATTCTAGTTTGAAGGAATGTCTATCCGTGCATGACTCACAGTTCGGGTTTCAACATGGACTGTCAACGGAAAGCGCCATAGTAAGTCTCAAGCATACGGTCCAGTATTACACTGATCGAAGGACGCCGGTATACGCCTGTTTTCTGGATCTCTCCAGAGCTTTCGATCTGGTAAATTATGATGTACTCTGGAGAGAGCTTGAAGATAGGGGCGTATCGGTAGGTGTCCTCAGGATCCTACAGTATTGGTATGGGAACCAAGAAAATGTTGTTAGGTGGTCCAATGCACTCTCTGGGACTTATAGGTTAGAATGCGGTGTGAGGCAGGGTGGTCTGACCTCCCCTAGGCTATTTAGCACATATATAAACGGCCTAATCGTGGATCTCAGCAATATGCGAGTCGGATGTAGCGTCCATGGTGTAAAAATAAATAGTGTCAGTTACGCTGATGACATGGCGTTGCTGGCACCGACGGCAGGTGCTGTAAACAAAATGCTGCGGGTCTGTCAGGCGTATGCTGCCTCGCACGGACTTATTTATAACGTCAAGAAGTGCGAATACATTGTCTTTAAGGCCGGCGGTGAATGCCCAGATACTATAACTGACATTACCCTAAACGGCTTGAACGTCAAAAGAGTGACAACATTCAAATATCTAGGGCATCTTCTCGCCGACGACCTTAAGGACAATGTTGACATTGAAAGAGAGCGTAGGGCACTGGCGGTCCGAGGTAACATGTTGGCCCGAAGATTCGCTCGGTGTGGCAGTCAAGTAAAAGTAACACTGTTTAAGGCATATTGCCAGAGCTTTTACACGGGGAATCTTTGGGTCAACTATACCAAAAGAACGCTGGATGGCCTACGCGTTCAGTATAATAATATTTTTAGGATGCTGTTGGGACTGCCTCGATGGTGCAGCGCTTCTGCGATGTTTACGCAAAACCGAACTGACGGCTTCCATGCCGTCATTCGCAAGAAAACCGCGTCGCTGTTGTCAAGGTTGCGGGCGAGTGGCAACAGCATTCTTAAAACTGTGGCGGAGAGTATCGACTCTCCGATTATTAAAGGTTTTGTGAGAAGGACAATCACTCAACATTAATTTGGGGTTGTCCTTTTCACAATATTATTATATATCCTATTCTGTCTCTATTTTAGTTTTAGTACTAACACTAGTAATAAGTTATTTTATTGTTTTACTAACACGTTGGATCGTTGTTGTCCGAAAAATAAAGAATATTATTATTATTATTATATAGGTTAAGTTAATTTTTTACACATGACATGGAAGACGAACGACGTCAGAAAATAGAATTATCAACACCCACATAACATCAACCTATCCTTTTCACAACTAAGTTGGGATGTGCTTCCAGTCTAACCAGATGAAGGTGTAGACCAGTTTTTTACATGTAGCGACTGCCTATCTGACCTCCACAACCCTGTTAGTACTGGGTAATACGATACCCCTTAGTAAGACTGGCACCTACAAACCGTGTACTGAAAAGTTAACAAGTACCATTTTGCTTGCATATGTCAATTTTGTCCACTGTACACGCTTTGTACCTACGCTTTAAACTTATGTGCTCATATAATGCGCTTTCGGAGTTTACGAAGGGATCAGCCCCGAAAATGGTAGGTAAGCGACATAAAATTTGAAAATGCAAAAGGTGCAAAAAAAGTAAAAATCTTTTTTGTTGGAGTTCTTTCAGATTTTCTTTTTTCAGGATGAATTCTTTAGTTGGAGAATGGTGCAGAATATTAGATATTTTTGTATTTATGTTATAGTTTATTACTAGATGGCCCGCCGGATGATACCGAATCAAAACGTTTTGCCCACCTTCGAAATTAATTGAGCAGGCTTGCTTTAGTAAATGCTTTATTTACGTGTACATAATTACGACTAATTATCATGCATTAGCAATCACGCATAGCTAATTCGGATAATTAATAATTATGTACTCATGTAATATTAACTCTAAACAAATGCTAGGTTTAGGATCAATATTACATACAGTTTACATACTACAACAACTTATTTTGTATGTACCTACATTATAAGCAAATAAAGTGAGTTAGGTACGCGCCGTCTGTACCGAATTGACTGACACGGGATTGTTGAAATGACTAGGTAGGAGTCATGTGACTATTCCAACCCAGCATTCTGTATATCAAACTAACTAAGTCTACGCAAAAATTATTGCTGGGATAAACTTCTTTTTAGGTTAAAAAAATCACGTTTTACGGTAGGACTCAACGTGTTCCAAAGATTCAGAGAGAAGAAGCAGTGACAGCCTAGTGGTGTGACCGTCGGACTGCCAAGTCATAGGTCTCGAGTTCGAACCCAAGGCACGCACCTCTGATTTTTCGGATTCATGTGCGTATTGTATAATCATCACTTGCTCCGGTGAGGGAAAACATCGTGAGGAAACCAGCATGCCTGAGAGATATTTCTTGACGGCATGTTAAGCCAAGTCAGAGGCCCATGGGCGGCATAAAAACTCTGACACCAGGTTAGGAACTAACCACACGATAAAGAAAGAAGAGAGAAGAAGAGATGTCTGCAAACAGGAAGATCAAGGCCCGATGCCGCGGCTGCGGGACTGTTCGAAAGAGATACCACGGCCCTGGAACACAAAAAGAAAATGGAAAATGGATGAGTTTTAGTCATTACGAGTCTGACACTCCCTTCCGCTCCGCCCAGAGCAAGAGGCGTCATTTGATGATTTCCCATTCGAAAAAAAGGGTACTATTACACCCGTTAAATAATGTACTTGCGACCCGCATTTGGCGCAGGATTCGCTACAGTTTGATCAAAGCTGTTTACTGCCTTGTTGGCCCAGTGCTATCAAGAGGAGCTGTTGTTGCGATCGGTCTTCGATTCAGTTCGCCAATTTTTTATTAGATTTCTCTCTTGAGATATTGTCAGTACCTAGCATATTGAAAATCTGTGTTTCTTCGGCCTGTAATTCTGTATTATATGGCCTCTGTTTGCAAGTTGTCAAGGCCATATAATAGAATACAACTGATGATATTGTTTTATATATTATATTTAGATTGTACTGGCCTAGTGGTCGCAAGCGCAACTAGAACGTGAAGTCCTGGGTTCGATTCCCATGTCAGGCTAAGTGTTATTGAGTTTTTCGATTAGTAGTAGCCACGGAGTCTGGATTTGTGCCCAGTTGATAGCCATAGGCTCGCCGCTATTACAGGGGTCTTAAACATAACTGTCAAAATGTAGGTGTACAATTATGTACACGTCTGCCTAACCCTTCAGGGACTACAGGCATGATGTTATGTTATGTTATCGAGAGACCTTTACCCAGCTTTATGATGATACAGGCAAACAGTAACATATTATATCAAAACGAAGCTACTATATAGACCGACAACCGGTCAGGTCAGATTGGATGCGGGGGCGGAGAACAAGATGGCGTGGCGCAGCCTGTCCAGCAGTGGACTGCAAGGCTGGGTTGATAGATCTGTATACACGTGTCACGACTACCCTCAATTTTAATTTTCCACTTAAGATCCTAAAATTGTCTAACTTAAGGTTGAGTTTCCAGGCTAAAATCGAGCGTTATCACGTTTCTTGCATAATAATATTCTTTGCAAGGTCGCGAGTATATCCGATAGGTTTGTTCCTTTTGTCACCACTTGGTTATAATTATTGGCGTTTTGCATCACTTTAATTATGTTTTATTTAAAATGAAACAAAACTGAAGTTTTAAACGAGTTCTGTCGATGCCTAAACGTTACAATATCTACCAAATTTCGCACAAATGCACCCTATTAAAAAAAATACTAAAGTTACACTGATAATTGACTGTTTATTAGGCTTTTAAATGACTACATAGTATAAAACAAAGTCACTTCCCGCTGTCTGTCTGTCCCAATGTATGCTTAGATATTTAAAACTCCGCAACGGATTTTGATGCGGTTTTCAGTAATAGATAGAGTGATTCAAGAGGAAGGTTTATAAATATACTGCACCCGTGCAAAGTCGGGGCGGGTAGCTAGTATAGACAGAAAGAAAAGGTCTGTATGGATTTGATGATTAAAAAAAACTGGTAAAGTGTGAATCGGACTCGCGCATGAAGGGTTCCGTATCATCGTAGTAGGGAGGCCCCTTTAATTTTTAATTTATTTGTATTATTTTGTTACAGCGAAAACAGAAATACACATTCTGTGAAAATTTCAATTGTCTACCTTTCACGGATCATGAAAAACAGCTCGCTGACAGACAGACGGATGGACAACGGAGGCTTAGTAATAGTGCCCTGTTAGTTACCCTTCGGGTACGGAACCCTAAAACTATGTTCCGCTTTTATTTTAATAATAAATTCACGTGCCTCGTAAAGCGCAGGCAATCATTCTCAAATATAATTTTAAACGATTTCAGGATCAGTACTGAAATTGCCGCAAAAAATTACTGACTTTTGATTGATTTCAATTTTCATCTAACTGAATGTAAAACCGAATACTTTCTGTAAACTGAATTCAATTGAAATACATTTTATTTTTAGCATACAATACTAGTATTTTATTTTACATGTTTTCCAATACTAAAAATGCTGCAATAAAAACCATTGAAAGATTTATTTACTGCAATCACACTGCCCAATTCAGAAAAACATTGATTCAAATGTTTATTATTTGTGTTAAACCCTGTCTGAAAAGTCATCATCATTATAAGTGCCAATATTAATTTTCGATAGTAAGAAGTTATTTTTTTTATATATATTTTTTTTTTGTACCCTATCACAATGTTTTCTTATTTAACCCAAAGGTTGACTGGTAGAGAATGCCTTGTGGCATTAAGTCCGCCTATGTATCACTATTGTAAATTATACCCATCATAACGCTGTCGGTGATGACACCTGGCTCGATCTGATCCTTACCTCAAATCCTTCTCTTGTATCCTCCCATGGTCAACATGACGCTCCTGGCTTTTCTCACCATGACATGATTTTCCTCTCTTATATCCTGAAACCTCCCAAACCTAAACCTAGGGTTCTGTACAGGCATTGTTTTGCGCGGATGAATGTTGAGGAAATTAAGAGTGATGCATCTGTGACTGATTGGGAGCCTATGTTGGAAGCCTCTTTGGTTGACGATAAGGTTGCAATATTTAACGATGTTGTGATCAACCTCTACAATATTCATGCTCCCATCAAAAAAATTAAACTAAAACGTCCTCCTGCTCCATGGATGACAAGAGGGATACGGATGGCAATGCGACGTAGGGACCGGGCATTCCGTAAATTTAAGAGGGATCGTACTGACGAGAACTGGTCATTATACAAGGTTGCAAGGAATAGATACAACCAGATGATACGCATCGGTAAACGCCGCCACATTTTAGATAATATAACTTCTTCCTCTTCTGCCGATATTTGGAAATTTCTTGGAACTCTGGGTATCGGCAAACCGGGACATTTAGACCTTCCAAACTCTATTGACCTGGACGAGCTTAACCGACATTTTTCTTCTGCTTCCTCCATGGATCGCTTAACCAAGCAACGAACTTTGTCCCTAATTTCTGGTCTAACGCGCCCTAATATTAACCACTTTTGCTTCGTTCCAGCTGAACCGGGAGAGATCAAAAAGATCATCTTGTCCATCAAGTCGAAAGCAGTGGGTTGTGATAATATCACCCGTGGTATGATCATAACTCTTCTGGATGAGCTCCTACCTGCCATTACCCACATTGTGAATTTTTCCCTTTTTACCGGAGCTTTTCCTTCCCTGTGGCGCAAAGCCTATGTTTGTCCGCTACCCAAGGTCCCTAATCCCTGTCTTCCTGCCCATTTCCGTCCCATTTCGATCCTTCCCTTTCTATCTAAAGTGCTTGAGGCCTGTGTGCACAAGCAATTCTCCGATTTTGTCCTTCGGAACTCGCTTATCAGCCCACTTCAATCTGGGTTCAGGCCTGGGCACAGCACTGTTTCCGCCCTTCTTAAAGTGACTGGCGATATTAGGGCAGGACTAGAAGACACCAAGGTAACGGTACTGGTGCTGGTCGATTTCTCAAATGCCTTCAATACCGTTAGTCACGACATCCTTTTAGCCATTTTATCCCATGTCATGGTCTCTCCCGGAGCACTGGAATGGTTCTCCTCTTACCTTCAGGAACGCCAGCAGTCAGTTCATGTTGGGAATTCCTCATCATGTTGGTGTGATTTGGAGACTGGTGTTCCTCAAGGCGGTATTCTTTCTCCTCTTCTGTTTTCTATTTTTATTAATCTCCTTACTACTGAGCTTCAGTGTGCTTATCATCTGTATGCCGATGACTTGCAGTTGTACTGTCAGGGGAGGGTTGACGAAATTCGAGATCTGATCGACAATTTAAATCGGGACCTGATAGCAATAAATACCTGGTCCGATAAATTTGGTGTGGCAGTAAATCCTAATAAATGTCAAGCGATCATCATTGGCAGCTCTCGCAGTCTATGCAAGTTGAATGGTACAACCTTGCCATCAGTTCTTTTCGACGGTACGGTCGTTCCTTTTAGTACTGAGGTCAAGGATCTTGGCTTGCATATCGATAGCTCTATGAAATGGCATACTCAAGTTGCTCGTGTCAGTCAGAAGGTTACTGGTTCGTTGCGGGCTTTGTACCGCTTGAGAAACTTTTTACCCTCAAATACGAAAACAATGCTTGTACAGTCCTTAATTTTTCCTATCATCGATTACGGTGACGTGTGCTACTTTGACCTGAATGCGGATCTCCTCGACAAACTTGACCGTCTTCTAAATAACTGCATTCGATTCGTTTTCAATTTGCGTAAATATGATCATGTCTCCGAACACCGGACTCTTCTTAAGTGGTTGCCCATACGTCAGCGTAGGGAGCAAAGGGCGCTTACCACCTTGTTTTCTTTTCTTGTTTCTCCCACTTCCCCTAGTTACCTTGCTCCCCACTTTCAGTATATTTGTACCAACCATAATAGGAGCCTGCGATCAACGCAAAACCGTATGCTTCAATGTCCCTCTCACCGCACTGATTTCATTCACCGATCTTTCTTTGTCCAGTCTATTTCTCTGTGGAATGCGCTTCCCCAGGAAATCAGGATGGCAACCAATCGCTTATCTTTTAAAATTAAAGTTCGTGAGTACATTCGAAAGAAGCTGGCAGTTTCGTCACAACGGTAATGTTTTCCCCATGGTTTGTGTTTTTATTTTGGTATATTCGTGGAAATGTTTATTTACATTAATTTAAATTTTGATATATATTTATAGTATTTTATATATCCTTGTAGTTATCTTATTTCCTTTATTCATTTCTATACATATAATTTACATTTTTAAATATTTCTATACAAAGTAATATAAAAAAACATTTAAAAATATAAAAAATAGTAGCCCACTGGTATCGGGAACAGGGTCCGAAATACCGGTGGTCAGGGCTCTTGAGAGAGGAACCTCCTAACAATACGCGCCGTGTCCAGAAGTACTGCTTTCTGAATCAAGCCCTTGATCCAGCTGCCAAGCGAGAGCCTCCTCAGATGTTTGTCGAGGCTATTGGCTATTAAGCCATTGGCCGACACGACTATCGGCACAATGACTGCTGTACTCACGTCCCACATGTCGACAACCTCGCGAGCCAGATCTAGATATTTGAATTGTTTATCTTTCTCTGCTTTCACGAGGTTCTCGTCATGCGGAACCGTTATATCAACAATCATTGCGCGACGCTCCAATCGATCTATCACCACAATGTCAGGTTTATTGGCAACAATAGTCCTGTCAGTGATGATAGATCGATCCCAATACAACGTGATATTACCATTATCGAGAACTGGGTCGGGCGCATACTTATAGTATGGTACTTCTGATTCCACAAGGTTGTACTTCAAAGCAAGTTGCTGGTGGATAATCCTGGCAACGAGGTTGTGTCTATGCAAGTACTCTCCGTTAGCCAGACGAGAACACCCAGAAATAATGTGTCGGATCGATTCTCCCGGACGGTGGCATGCCCGACATATGTCAACCGTGCCATCCTTCACAATGTATTTCCGGTAGTTATTCGTCATCATAACTTCGTCCATTATTGCACAGACAAAACCCTCGGTTTCGCCGAATAGGTCACCGAAACGCAGCCAAGATACGGACGCTAAGAAGTCTACATCGGGTCCATGTAGGGCCCGATAAAAGCGTCCGTGAAGCTCCTTGCCCTGCCATACCTCCTTGCGATCATTAGTGTCTAATACTCTAGGTTTGCGCCAGTTCTCGTTAGCCAGAGAGAGCGGGGTGAGGCCCTTGTCCACTGAGACCACATCTCGGTGCATCCCCTCGTCGACTTCTAGGAAGTATTCCCTGAGGCTGCATATCTCACGGTTGTGCAGGGTCTTAGCATTTAAGAAGCCACGACCCCCGCACTTCCGCGGGATATACAGTCTCATCACCGACGACCGCGGGTGATGCATTCGATTTGCGGTCAGCAGTGCGCGGACCCTCCTATCCAGGGCATCAAGTTCCGTCTGAGTCCATTTGAGTATGCCGAAAGAATACATCAAAACCGGCATGACCCAACCATTGAAGGCGCGCACCTTGTTTCCACCTGACAAAAGACTGCTTAGTACTTTATTCAGGCGGCCAAAGAAGTGGTCCCTCAATGATTGTTTCATGTCGGCAGTATTGATACCTAATGCTTCCGACATACCCAAATACTTGTAGGTTTCTGTTGAGGAGAGGGATCTAAGGTGTATGGAATCCGAGAGTTGAGTTCCCACGGATTCCATAATCTCCCCTCGCTTCACATGCATGACTGCACATTTGTCCACACCAAATTCCATCCTGATGGCGCTACTGAAAGTTTCCGTTACCTTCAGTAGCTTCATCAGTTGCAAGTTGTTGGGGGCAAAGAGTTTCAGATCATCCATGTAAAGAAGGTGAGATATGACCTGACCACCTCTCCTCAACCGATAGCCTAGACCTGAACCCTCGAACAGTGTGCTGAGAGGGTTCAAGGCTAAACAAAACCACAATGGACTCAGACTATCACCCTGGAATATACCGCGCTCAATCTTTATCGGTTCGCTGTTCCCCTGGATCTGTCGACATCCTGGATAGTGAAGGACCGTTCTCCAGTGCCCCATACATGACATCAGGAAGGTACGCAGAGTTGCATCAACTTTATACAGTAGTAGTTATCTTATTATTATTTAAAATTATTTTCTGATTTACACCTACCACTGCTTGTCTTTGCATCACCCAAAGGTTGACTGGTAGAAAATGCCTATGGCATTAAGTCCGCCTCTGTACTTCTGTGCTTGAAGTGTTAAATAAATAAATAAATAAATGAAGTTTAAATAAATAAATAAATAATAAAAGCAAGACCGGCTGTAGTTCCTATTCATAGGGGAATAACACTTAGCCCGACCAGGAAATCGAACCAGGGGATCGAGGATCTCATGCTCAGCAGTCACGCTTGCGACCACTAGACCACTGACCGAGGGAGTCAGCATTTTACTCGTAGCCATGTAAGTAATCTTTTAGTAAGCAAACTACTAAGTTTCAAAAGCACATGACGAACCCTAACACTTTTAGTTTTTAAAACTTACATGTAAGAGTAAGCTGTAAAGAATTTGAGAACTTAACTGAAACTCTAAGTATACGAAAGTCACGTAACATCATCTTAAGTAAACTTTTAAAACTCTTTTGCCTCAAAGAAACAAAATTCGTGAGGAAAATGTAGAGTACAAATCCACTAAAGAACTTAGTCTAGTATGTGATAAGTATCGGTTTCTACATGTCGTTGTGACCACATAATTAAGCCAACACTAATAACTGAAATGCCTGAAATGGTACATCGAGTGAAAAAAAGTTCAGCTTGCTAACCACGTAAAACGAGGTTTAGTACATCATTCTGAACACGACACCACCGTATAGAAATTTTTCATGGGTAATTAAAAAAAAAACAGTTTTTGTGTCGATGGCAATCTAAATTGTGTCAGCCCAGAACTGAGCTACTAGTTTGGCGCTTTTGGTAGCGTCCAACAGTTCCTGAAGTGAACAAACAACAGGACACGCAGGACACGATATTAAGTGCCCCATCGTTTGTGGAACAGCACCACATTTACACTCCAGGGCAGAGTCATTAATGCATCTCCACCTGAGCAGGTTTTCCTTGCTGCGACCAACCTCCATTCATTTTTACCGTGTAGGTAAAAATGAATGGAGATAGATGATGAGAGATGGATGTAGTTTTGTAGGAAACAGCTACTTTTTTTTAATAACCGACGACCAATTTCTATGGTAACCGTTTTAACGTCGGTGTCGCTTCGAGCCTGTATTACCAACAAGAACTATTTTATTATTATGCTTAATTATTTAGAGACCTTGTTGGCAAGATATCATAAATTTAATTCAACGTTAAAATCCCTTTCAAATTCTGGTCTCGATTCCCGGCGTCTCTATTCGATCCGTCTTACTAGAAATCGATTTAATATAATAAAAAAAAAAAGAATCACTCACACTATTATTTATAATTTCAATTTTCTCATTCGATTTTGAACGTAACCATCAATATTTTATAATTTGTGGAAATTTGACAGTTTGTGGTAGCTTGATGCGCTGGCGACTGAAAAACAGGTTTGTATTCCCCAAAGGTAGACAGTTCCACCTACATTTAACAAGTCATATCCCATACAAAAGTGAGTAAGCTAATAGCTTTCACAGCTTTAGATTTTTCTGTAGCATATTAAATCGTAATTTAGAAGTAAATCACAAATTAATGTCCTACATATTATCGTTTAAAAGTTAGTACTAACTTAGTCCATACTTTAACAATAAACGACACATCAGATTATTTACGACTAAAACCAAACGCGATTACACGAAAATAATCCTAATCGAATTTTGATCTGAACAAATTGATTCTAAAACTTATTATATTTAAAGTTCAAACTCCTTAAATACATAAATTCAAAACTTTAAACCATTAGGAATATTGTTTGTGAACTAAAACAATAAAATTTAAAGTTAGCCATATTTATAGTGGGATCTGTACAAATTATTTTAACGTTGTCTTGGTAAGCGTGGTTTGTTTTCAATCGAGTTTTGGACAACTTCAATGGTGAGGAAATAAAATTTTACAGGGTGCCGCTGACATTTCGTACTTTCATACTTCCTTACTAGGTATATACAATATTATTTTTAGTATATGCGAAACCTGAATATAGTTTGTTCAGAATAAGTAACTGAATAGATTCCAATAATTTTTAAACCATGTTATATTTTGTTCCAAAAATATTTAAAGAAGGTTACAAGTTGAGTACCGAGCGACAATAAATACCTATCGCAATCATTTAGGTACCTACTGCCAAATTATTATTATCAATGAGCTCAAGACGACGCCGGAGGCGCGCGCGCGACTGCTCCGCGTGGTGACCACGTTTTGGTGCGGACAACCAGGTAACAGAACAAGCTTATAACTTTGTGATTTTTCATGATACAGTTTTGAAATTTTGTACATAGATTCTTTACATAAAACTACTAGACACGTGTTTCAGGTTTCGCATATACTAAAACTAATGTTGTATAAGTAAGTTTGTTTGTTTGTTACCTTTTCAAGCCTCAACCACTGAACAGAACATCCTGAAATTTTGGATATACGTTGTCAGGTATACAGACACGGACATAGGGTACTTTTGATCCCGAATAAAAAGTACTGTTGACCGGGCTTTTCCAGCGGAAAGTTGTCCTTCGGCGAACGCAGCATCTGAGAATTTTTTTGAAAGGAGTAAATAGTCTTTACAGCGTATTTCCAAAGAATGTTGGCAACCTTATCTGGCATTCCCCTCACGTAAAGCAAAAATGCTGGCTGCTTGTCAACTTCACACTTCCGGTGCTTACAACCAGTTTTTTGCTTAGGTTGTGCGGGCTTCCCTGTATATCCGTTTCTCTGTAGAACCCTAGGCGCATGTGTTAACTCAGCACGTAAATGTTCCTCGTCACATAGATCATATGCGCGGTTGGTGAGTGAAGTCACTCCAGAGTTCAGCAATGTTCACGTCCAAGAATGGAATTGTCCTCTCAGTTTCCATCTCGTACGTAAATTTTATTTTACCATGTATGCTGTTAAGGTGTGTCAAGCATAGTTCTACCTCTTGTTAGTATCCTTCATTGATCCCAAAGAAATGAAAAAAAAAATACGTAAATCGTACCGATAATCACGGAGTTATGAAGGTAAAAAACATTTTTAAAAAAAAGGCTGGATTGAAAACCTCGTCCTTTTTAAAAGTTGGTTAATAACTTAGAAGGTTGGACCTCGAACTTGGTGTAACATTTTAAACAAAAGTGATGAGAAAGGGGCTAACCGCAAAGTTACAGTAGGAACATTGCATCCCGTATCTGAATCAGTGAGGAGTGCTCTTCATATCAAACCACGTTGTAAGCGTGTTTCGTGAAGATGATACTTTCTATCTATACATAAATGGTGTTAAAATGTATAGGCTTTTGTGTATCTAGTGTCTTTTTATATTTTGTAAGGTGGGCAGAGTGAGAAGTTAAGCTGTTGGTCCCGGCTGACAATTGAAGATCATTGTTACGCTTTATAGGTAGTCAGTGGCCCGAAAGTCTGACAATCAGTCTTACCCAGTACTAACTGGGTTGTGGAGATCAGGCAGGCAGTCGCTCCACTTAAAGACTGGTTGTTTAGCGGCATCCGACTAGGCTGGAAGCCGACCCCAACATTGTTGGGAAAAGGCTAGGAAGATGATGATGGCCACAGTTAGAAATATGAATGAGTTATTGAGGGCCGTGCTATAAAAATTCACAAACTTATACCTACTGTTATGCATAATCAGCTAAAGTTGTGTGTAAGCGACCTTAGAACCCTCTTTGTCCTCAAAAAAATATAACATAGTCATCCTACGACCTCAATTCTGGGGCTCAAGCTCCTTCTCTATGATATAGACTGGACTGTATTCCACCGCGCGGGCCCAGTATGGAACGGGGATCCCACATGCATACTCTTTAAAAAATAATACATAATACAACAGTATACTGATACTGTTACCCTGCGTCATCCCACTGCCGGCCAAAGGCCTCTCCTCATGACTTCCAGTTGTTTCGATCTAGGGCGAATGTGGAGCACTGGTCCTTGGTTTTGTCGAGCTCGTTCCGCCATCTTCTAGGAGGTCTGCCGCGACGCCTTCTGAATTTTTCAGGGTATGTCACAACAAGTATTATCCCTGTTTATTTGAAATCGTACTCAACATACACTGAAGTGAAAACTAAACATGAACAAAATGTATGTATACTAAGTTATAGTGCTAGTGCTTTCCAGTGGCGAAGGTTCCATAGAACCCGATTCCAACCAGCTTCCTTTTGAAAATTGGCACAGTAAGTATTCTATAGACAAATAATATAATCACGTTAAAGATATGTACTTCGGCTTACCTCTTACAAAAATTGAACCTTCGCTGTTGGTGCTTTCCTATTCCTGCAATTTCACAAGGAGTATGGTATGGTATATACCTAATTATATAGTGTATACCTTTTTTTTTTTTTTTTTTTTTTTTTTTTTTTGTTTTCGGGGGGAAACCTTCAAAAGGCGACCGGTCTTTGGGGATAAGACCGGGGAGTGTGGGATTTTTACCGCACTAAAACCACCCCGGTGGTCACCATCCACACATGAGAGGAGGCACCGTTTCCTCTTAAAAGACCTGTCCAGAGCCCCCTCTGTGCAACGCCTCTTAAGGCACATCCCTGGGGCGACTATGCAGAGATCTCCCCTGAGCCTCGCTGTGCAAGTGTGCACGGCAGCACGTGACCACTGTGCTGCCGGTCATATCCAAGGTCACTTGGTAAGCGCACAGAGTCCCCACTCTGTGCACGCCCGTGACCCAGTGTCCCACCTGCTTTAGTTAATGCAGGCGGGGTTTCGGCGTGTTAAGCGGCGAGGCGGTTGCCTCCCCGACGACTTCTTCTCCTATTGGGATCGGCTCTCTCACGATCCCGCTCGGCAGCCTCCTTTTGAACCATCACGGTCTCGCAGAACGAGGTCACCTCCCTCCAGTTGTCAGACTCCGCCAGCATAGCCCCAACTATGGCTGGCAGAGACAGGTCTTGCCCGATCTTGGCTACCAAGACCCGTCGTTCAGAGTCCCATGCAGGGCACTCCTCGAGCGTGTGCTGTGCTGAGTCCAGGTTGCCTCCACAATGATGGCAATTTGTTGTGGCCTCTCGCCCAATTTTATTCAGGTACTCACCGAAGCAACCGTGCCCGGTAAGTACCTGAGTAAGTCTATAGGAGATACGCTCCTCTCTTTTCAGCCAGGCTTCGAAGTGCGGCAGGACGGCTTCGACAACGCGCTTACGCGAATATTGCGGCTGTTGCAGCCGCTCACGCCACTGTTCGAGCGCGTGTCGCCGTTCCTGCCGCCTCAGCCTTGCAACAGCGATTCCTGGTACACTATTACCACTTTGGCGGATATCGCGGATTCGGCTATAAACCCTCGTGTCCATATCTGCCAGGATATCCAGCGGTGGAAAACGAGCCAGGAGAGTTGCCGCCTCAAAGGACACAGTACGGTATCCTCGTGCAATACGAATAGCCATTTTTCGCTGCAGGCTGTTGATTTTAGTCCTGCAGCGCCGGACGCCCGACAACCTATTTGACCAAACAGGCGCCCCATAGAGGACCATCGATCGCACGACCCCCGCGTAGAGGCGGCGAACTTCTTCTCGAGGCCCTCCGAGATTGGGTAACAGTCTGTGCAACGCACCCACTGCCTTCCCGACTCGGGGAACCAGGCGCTCAAAGTGCTCTTCGAAGCCCCACCGACCATCCAAGGTTAGGCCGAGATACTTAATGTATCGTCCCACCTGGACTTGCGCATCTCCCACTCTGACTAAAGAGCTGGGCGGCTCTCTACTCCTCGGCAGCTTGTGGAACCATAGTGCTTCAGTTTTATGAGGCGCTATCTCTAAACCCAGCTCGCGGATCGATGCCACGACTTTTTCCAATCCGAGTTCTGCAAGTTGAGTGGTTTCTTCGGTGGTGTCCCCGCCGGCTAACACTAGAGTGTCGTCTGCATAGCAAACGACATTAACGCCAACGGGGAGATCAATACGCAGGACAACATCGTAAGCGAGGTTCCATAAGAGAGGCCCTAAGACAGATCCCTGCGGAACCCCACACGTAATCTCCCTGCGATTAACACTACCGTCCCGACCCACATAACAAATGTGTCGGTCGCGAAGATAAGCCCCGATGATGCACTGCAGGTAAGGTGGCACTCTGTGATGTACTAGTGCCGCTCTGATCGCATGCCAGGGCAGAGAATTAAAGGCGTTGACGATATCCAAACTTACTGCCAACGCCACCCCACCCCGGGATACTACCTGTTCCGACAGCGATCGGACACGTTGGATCGCATCCACTGTAGAACGCTTCTGTCGGAAGCCATACTGGCAATCGGCGAGGTCTGGACCAACACGTGATAGATGCTCAACGAGTCTTTCGGCAATTATTCTTTCGAATAGTTTGGAGACGTCGTCAAGCAGGCAAATTGGTCGGTATGCAGAGGGACACTCTAGGTCCCTGCCTTCTTTCCTCAACAAAACCAATCTAGCCTCCTTCCAGCTGGAGGGGAACACGCCCGCACGGAGGCAGCTGTTGAACAATCGTCTTAGGCGGTCCCCCAGAGCAGCCGAAGCTAGAACCCAAGCCCGGCCAGGGATACCATCCGGGCCTGGTGCGGTGTTACGAGCCCCCAAACGTCTAACGGCTCTGTCCAGCTCGCTTTCTGTTACCCCTAACTCGTCAAACCAGTCTGCCGATGACAGTAGTGGCGAGGGTCTGTCTCTAACTACTGGAAAGAGCGTGTTAACGACTCTCTCCAGCAGATTTGGATCCATGCTTTCTGTGATTGGGGGTACCCATGGACGTAATTTAGCCATGACCAACCTATATGGCCTTCCCCATGGATCCCTGTCCAACCCATCAATAAGTTCCCGCCACGATCTTGACCTAGCATCAGCGATGGCGCGTTGGAGCTCCATTGTCGCCTCTCGATATGCTCTATAAACTCTGGCAATTTCTTCCTCCGTGGCACTTGGCTGTCGTCTGCGTCGAGTGCGCTGATACTGGCATCGGGACCTTAGGCAGGACACGCGTAATAGCGCAATATCTTCCGACCACCAGTAAACTGCACCAAAACGCTGGCCGCTCCTGACCCGGGGCATGGAAGCGTCACAAATGGATGCCATCTTTTCCCGAAACCAGGCCGCCTCTTCCTCTGGATCGGACGCAGCTCCCTCGGAGGGAGTATCTTCCGGCCAAGCTGTTATATTTGCAGCTGCGACGAGCATGTCTCGATTGAGCTGCTTCAGGGCCCATCGTCGCGCCGGTGGGTTTGAATTTGACCGGGTGGGGCCGCCAGAAGGCCGGAGTGTCACCTTGAAGACAATGTGGCGATGGTCAGAGAGTGTGACCATTTCCTCCGCTACTCTCCATTCCGACACCATGCGAGTAACAGAAGGAGTTGCCCATGAGAGATCCACAATCGACTCCCCCTGCCAACGAACGCATGTGGCAACAGACCCCTGATTTAGAAGTCGGAGGTCAAGTGACGCCGCCCAGTCTTGTACAGCTTGTCCTCTGGGCCTGTCCCGGGAGTTGCCCCAAACTCTGGAGTGAGCATTGAAGTCACCCATGACGAGTACCTGCCGGGGTGCACATTTACACCGGATGCAGTTCGCAACCCCATCTAGATATGCTTCGAATTCGGTGAGAGAAATGTTTGGAGACACGTAGCAGCCCACTACTGCCAAAGGTCCCCATTCCACAGCAACAAATCCTTGCCCTCTATCTAGAATAGAGCAGTGAGGCCCACCGCTCCCGGAAGCCCAATAAATTGCGACAGAGTTCGCGGTGTCCCGGAACCAGCGAGGGTGATCCTGAAGACCATAGGGCTCAGCTACCACCGCCAAGGCAACCGACCACTCCGCAATAGTTTGCATAAAAAGATTTTGCGCGTTGCGGCAGTGGTTCAGGTTGCATTGGAGAACATTTAAGGCTGAGAATGTGAAGCGTCCATTTCCTCCTCAGGGCCTGCACCCATTGGTACCTGTACCGATCTTTGCAATGAAATGGGGACAAGCGCAGCTAGATTTTTACGCGGAGCGCATTTTTTTCCGCCCAGTCGGTGATCCGCTGGAAGACCGTGATCTGCGCACAACGGACACCGCATGGTCAGTGACGTGCATTCTCTCGCTTTGTGAGCTCCCCCGCAAGCATAGCATTGGGTGCTGCGGTCAACCGCACTTGTGCACCGACGGCGGACGTGCCCGGGCTCGAGGCAACGGAAGCACATCATACGACGCGCCGCTAAAATCTGAACACGAACAATCGTCCATCCTAAGCGCAAGCGCTTATCGGATGCCAGCTTCCTTATTGCTGCCAAGGGGCCACGGACCCAGACGTGTCCTAGAGAAGCAGGTGGACGACGGATTTCACCCACCTTTACGTCTTCGGGGGAACAGTCGCCCACTTCAGCAATAGCAGCTGCCACTTCCTCAGGCGTCACAGCGTCATCGAGATCCATTATTCTCGCCTCAGCTCTTTTTGTTGGACGTGAAATTTTAACATCAAACTCAGTGAGGACCTCGCGCATACGGCTGGCGAGATTGTCTGCCTTGGCGGAAGAATCGGCGCCAGGAACGGTAATGACCATACCGCCATCAGCTGCCCTTTTCTGACCAACGGTGTCAATGCCAACATCAGCTAAGCGAATTCGCTGCCTCACCGCGGACATGACCTCCCCGAGGGTGGCAGTTGATCCATCCCTTAATGAGACTGTTATAGCCGCCGTGGCGGGAACCCTAGGCAGTTTCACTGATTGATTTTTCCCCTTTGCAGGAGTAGACAACGCTAAAGCGGCAGCCTGTACTTTCTTTGCCTTTCTCCCCACTACAGTAGACCAAGCCTCCGTTGCATCCGGCAGAGCCTGTGAAGCCTGGGTGGACGCCGTAGGCACAGCGGGCAACTCCACTACTTGAGCTACCGCCTTGCTTTTACCTTTGCCTTTTCCTTTACCCCTGCCGTTTTTCTTTACGGAATTAGGAACCAGATACGGGTCGGCAGTGACAGCCGTTGGCAAAACCCTCCTCGTATCAGCGGCAAGTGGCGGACGCAAAGGCTTCTCTGGAGGCAACCTCTTCTCTATAGCGGCCAGTTTAGCGTCAACCATGCTCCCAATTTCTAAGGCTATAGAACGCCGAAGCTGTGCCTCTGACTCGTTACATTCAGAAGGTACGGTGGCAACAGCCTGCCTAAGTCTCATTGAAGGAGTGGCCACTGCAGGGCTCGTCGTTCTTTCACTATGGCAACTAAGGAGGGTCACCTGCGCTGTCAACTTCTCGACCTGCGCTGAAAGACTGGTAAGCCGAGCCTTTAACTCAGCGTTTTCTGTCTCCAACCTCTCAACGTTGACCTCAACGGCTGATCGCTTGGCCAACTCATCCACTGCGGCTTGCACTGTCACGACCGCCAACTTGAGACTGTTGACAAAACTCCCTTTGAGGTTGCGCGATTCGTTTGCAACTTCCTCAATTTTTCTAAGATTGTCTTTGATGCATGAGTTAAGTTCCGTCGTTTGTTGTGCCTGCATCGTTTTGGCCAACATTTCTGGTTTTGGCATATTTTGCTTTGCCGTTGCCCGAGTTTTGGCCTGCTTAGCTGGTGGACTCGCAAGGTCGGTGTTTTCACCATCCTGTCCGCTGTTGGTCGGTGACTTGCTAAGGCTCAGCGGCGTAACAGGTTTCTTCTTGGTCCCAGACATCTGCGTTCGCTTGCGCATGCGGTACCGAGACGATCTCGTCGACGTTTCAGAGGCGTATGACATTTGCGAGCATCTCTTTGGCAATTGGGGTAGGTGGGCGTACGAATTGTGTACGCGTTGATACCCCCTTTGGCACTTTCTGTGCCTTCTTTGACAACCCTATGCTGGCTAAATCCTGTGAGCTATAATCTCTCCAATTGTCAGAAAGCAGGCTTGCGGTAGTCTGCTCTTGGTCCGGTGTCACGGATGTATTAGGAATAGAACCCAGAACACCCTGGCTCAATGCGCCCTTAAAGGACGGATAAAAATGCGATTGGGGTTTAAAGCGATCATTGTCCCCCCCAGAATACGTGGGACTGACCGAGCTCTGCTCGATGAGGGATTCTCCTGCTGCGGAGCAACAGGTACCCTCCTGGGGTAGTTCTTTTGATTGATTCGCTTCCATTATTATTGCTGAACTCAGCTTTGCCTTTTTTATGGGGTGGGGTCCCCAGGTAAAAGATTTTTAAAAGGGTTTTCTCCCTAAAGTTTGCAGCAGCGACTGGCTAGCAAACTCTTTTCTTCACTGTCATTTCGGGCGACAACTCGACATCCAAGGACTCCTATATTGTCCGCGAAGCTACTGATTCACCTGACAGTAACGTCTGATGAGCAGACGTTTACTGAAAATGAATCTCCCCTTCTCGCGCGATTGTTTAGGTTATGACATGCAACTAGCACATTCAATAAATTCTGGGTACAGTGAACCAAACACCGTTATTTGAGACGATGCGCGGCCGATGCTGTTTCCAGAACTCCAATCTCATCACGTACTGCCCAACGACCCGCTCCGTGAGTCATTGTTCGGTACTTGGCGAAAAACCCCAACCCAGATTCGCTCCTCAAAACTTTGAGAACCGAATCACAAATCAAGTGTCGTCCGATAACTCCGCTCAGTGAGCCACCGCACGACACCCGAAGAAAACACCCTATTCACTCTCCAAAAGTTCGGATAGTGAATCGCGCACAATTCAAGTCAACAGACGGTGCGCCCTCCGCAGAAGTCCGATGTAAAGGACTCTGCCAGGTGTCCCGCTTAGTCTGGTCTCTCACTTGGACCTTTCCGGCATGAGTAACTCTACCGGCAGAGCCCCAAGGTCATTGAGACACGCAAGCCCCACCACGACAACAACGTGGAGACACCCTCGGTGGGGATATAGTGTATACCTAACCTACTTCATTAAAAGTTCTACTTATCTCATCATCAGGCTACCCTTTTACAAAATGAAGTATCATTTTGTAAAGATAACCCGATGATAATACCCTACCTACAAAATGATTAAATATTTAAGTAAGCACTTTAGATGGCCCCCCTAATAACCGTACAATTAACATCAACATTTATATACCTTACAATTCTGCAATGTATTCATAAGTGTAGGTATATAAAAAAATAAAAAAAAATCAACAATAAATTACCTGAACACATAAAAAACACAGAAACAAACAATATATTTATAAATAAACTAAAACGATTTCTCTTAGATAAAACCTACTACACAATTGACGAATACTTCAAAGATAAATTCCTCCTAGAGAAACGAAGATAATTAGAATAACCAAGTAGTACCTAATACATCTATTTACCTTATCTACCGTGCAATATCTTTAATTACTTACTATTTAGTTAATAATCAATTACAGCTAATATATAAATAAATATATAAAATAATTACCTAATTTATAATTTAGAAAATATCTATTAATAATAAATAAATAAATATATAAATAAATATAGAAATATTAATAATAAACAAAATTAATATAAATCTACTCATAAATAATATCTACTTATATATCTAAATATAAGATTTACTCCTTAATTTCAATATTATTATGTTTTTAAACAAAAAGCGCTTCATCCTCTCCTCTAAAAACTAACTTGCTGTGCCCGACAGGGTCCATAATTGTTTCTCTATAATTTACCTACCAGCCTTGTATACATTATGGAATGCAATAAAGTATTGAGTATTGAGTATTGAGTATTGAGTATATTTTTAGAGGGCAGTATTTTAAGCCAGCACTCGGAACTGCCACGTGGAAGAGCTGTGCCGGTAACCAATCGTAAAGTTAGACATTATTATGAATTCATAAATGTACTGTTGCGTAGGAGTTTTCATTTCTGGAATATATGAACGGCTGGGGTATTTTGAGCGGAGTTCATTGAGTGGGGGTACGTCGGTGTCCTGTTTTACTTCTTCCCTCACCGACTTATAAATAAGAAGAGGTTATGATGGGCCAGATAATGCTGCCTTAAAAAGAGCACTGAATAAACAACGCTAACGAGTAATTTGTTCACGTGCACAGACGTGATATAGGGCATGCAGTAATAAGAACTGGGAGAACCGGTTCTTACTGCCGAACTAGAACCGAATCTGCGTACCCTGAATATAACCAAATCGAACCCAAAATAAATACATCACGCCTGTAATCTCCAAAGGGTTAGGCAGAGGTGTACACCGACATTCCGCCAGTTATGTTTAAGTCCCATGTTATTACATGGGACTTAAACATGGGGGTGCCTATTGCCATCAACCGAGCCCAAATCCAAAGTCCGTGGCTGCTACTGAGAAATTCCTGATGGAAAAACCCAATTACACTTTACCCGACCTTAAATCGAACCCATAATCAACCTTAAAAAAAATACAAGCAAAAAAGAACTAAATTAAGACCATATCTAAGTACCAACAGATCATACAACGACGACAGTAAGATACTTAAGCGACAAAGCACTCTTCCGCATTGCTGGCAGCATTGCCACGTTGAATGGCAATGCTAATTCTTTGGCCAAAACTTTCATTAAACACGTTGCACAAATAAAATAGAACATACCGTATAAAAGGTTAACATAAAATATTCTCGATTTCAGACGGCAATTTTCCACCAAAATCGATCACATAGTAAAAAACCAGTGATGTATGCCAATGAACGACGAACGGAATTGCTCTGCATAAAACCTGAAACTAGAGATAAAAAATACTGGCCATGTGTGAGTCGGACTAGCACACGCAGGGTTCCGTACCACCGCACAATATTTTCACATTCTTTTTTTACGTTTGATGTGTGGGTTCCCCTTTATATCGTATTACCTAGTACTAACTGGGTTGTGGGGGTTAGATAGGCAGTCGCTCCAAGTAAAATACGCGTATTCAGCTGCATCCGGTTACAATGGAAGCCGACGCTAACTTAGTTGAGAAAAGGCTTGGCAGATAATGATGATTATGATGTATGGGGATCCTCTTTATTTTATTATTCTTTGTTACTATAGCGGCATTAGTAATACACATCATCATCATCTGAGACTTTACAGCCGCGTGTAGGCTTTAGCCTTTCGTCGAGTATATTTTTTGGCGAAGTTAAACTCACTCTGTGAAAATTTCAAGTCCCTTCCTATAAATAACGGTTCATTAGATATAGTCCTGTGACAGACGGATTGACAGAAAACGTAGCCTTAGTAATAGGGTCCCGTTGGCTCTTTTTTGGTACGACACCCTAAAAATGTTTCATAAAAAAACTAGATAATTTACCAGCTTCTTCGTATACCCGTAGGTGTCATTATGTACAAATTACCTACATAAACATTAAATTTGGGATGTATATTACATGTAAATGTTGTATTCTCAAGGATATATTTGATTGGCGCCAACTGTTGGACCAAAGTGTGGATCAATGCAATATGGAGTTGACACATTTAATTATCCTGCCTTTATCCCAATTTATTTGAGGTCTACGCAGCATTCTTCTTCCATTCTTCTCTATTACTCGTCATCATCTCGTATCAGACCCGTCCTTTCTTGCTATATCGTCCTTCAGACGGTCCGTTCATGGTTTCTTTGGTCTTCTTCTACTCTTATAGCCATTACATTCCTACTCAAAACTTTCCTCACGATTTTTTCCTCATTCCTTCGCATCACATTCCCCTATATAACAAGTATCCATTCTAATTTTATAAATGCAAAAGTCAGCTCAGCCCCAGTAACCCCAGTAGCTCTGTCTGTTACATTTTCTCGCGTTGATGGCTGAACGAATTAAGATGTTTGGCTTACGGATAGACCATCAGCTGGCCATCATCACATTTGATATTTTTTTGTCCTGGTAGTAGGTTGCTGTGGGATAATTTTCGACCTCCACGCGAGCAAACCGTGGGCAAACCCTAGTTTCAAACAAATTATGTAGCGGCACTGCAGTTTTATTTCAATTAAATTAAGCAACGTATCTTCTTTAGAAAATAATCCCAACTGGGGTTTCATAGTGAGATAGTTTTTCATTATGGTTATATTATTGTATTGCCTATTCTTAGGGCCGGACTCCACCGAACCGGAGACGAGACGAGAGGAGAAGAGCTAATACAATTTCGTTATTTTACATTTCTCATCTCCGCTTAGCTTCAGTGGAAACGGTGGAGCAGTGAGAAGAGATGTCTCGTAATTGTTTAGGCCAGCGGAGACGAGAACACACGTGAACTGCGTGCGGTAAGCGGTGTGCCGTGTGCGGCGAGCGGTGTGCTGTGTGCAGCGTGCGGTGAGCGGTGTACTGTGAGCGGGGTTCCGCTTTTCACATCTCCTCTCCTCTCCGCTTTACACATCTCTGCACAGCTTCGGTGGATACATCCTCGCTTCTCCGCTTTGCACATCTCCGCTCACGTCGAGCCTGTGCCTTATACAAGAAGAAAAGTTTCACAGAATTTCAAAAAAATATTACGCCCCGGAATCTCTATTTGAAAAGGAACAAAACACAATCCCTATTCCACATTTAATATTAAATGTATTCCGAAATAAAATATGTATTCTATTCAAAATCCGTATTCAGCACAAATGTGTGCGAAGCTTAAACAAAAAGCAATTCTTCTTTTTTAATTTCGCCTGAGCAATTCGTGAGTTGTACGGAATTTATATCCATTTGTAGTGAAATACGATTATTGCTGTTCGCGCCTCTAAACCGTATAAATATGTAGATTGAGTCGAAATTCCTAATATTTGTTGCTTTTGGTATGATATCTGCTGTGTAGGGATGTTTTGGCGTTTTTATTATTTGGAAAAGTCACGTATATTGTCTGCCTAGCCTTTTCCCAAGTATGTTGGGGTCGGCTGCCAGTCTAACCAGATGCAGATGCGCATTTCTTCAGACTAACTAGCCGTGCGCTCATTCGTATTCTACGTGAATGTCTGTTTAAACATAAATAAGAATAAAATCGCACGGCGTAAGAATACTCCCTGTGTTGATAATGATATTACTTTTTGAAGTTCTATCCTATTCTACAATGTGGAATAAACAAGACCACTTTTCAACTACAATCAACCACCTACAATAAATTAGAAAACTAGATTTATAGATACAGCTACTATAGTAGTTCCTAGTTAGTCTGACCCGCCCATAGCTTAGAGCCTATTCACACTGCGTATTTTCTCGGCGCTAACTACGCGCGTTTAACGCGCTTTAAATGAATTTGTGTCGCAGCTAGTAAGCCTTATCAAATGTGCAGAAATTCAGTGGGGCCGTAAACGCGCGTTCTTGGAACGCGAGTAAAATTTATGTGCCGTATGTACGCGTAGTTGCGGCGACGTAGACGCGATGCGAACACGCTTCTTTCGCACTTTTGTATGGCTTTGTACGCTCATTTGAATCGATACAAACGCAACAATCTGCATTTAGCGTGCCGTGCCGTCGTTGGCGCGTATAAAATACGCCGTGTGAATACGCGCTTACTATAAAACAAAGAGAACGAATTGATTGCCGTATCGCACGAGCTTGACAACCTAACAACCGTCACCGCTTGGAGTAGCCGTTTTGAATAATCGATATGTCAGTTTAGTCGACTTGGAAATGAAGGGTTAGGCAGAGTGTTCCTAATAGTACACCTACATTTCGCCAGTTATGTTTTAAGTCCCATGTAACAGGGGGCGAGCCTATTGCCTTCACCGGACACAAATCCAGACTCCGTGGCTGCTACTGATAAATTCCTGATGGTAAAACCGTAATTACACTTTTGCCTGACCTGGGAATCAAACCCAGGACCTCATGATCAGCAGTCGTGCTTGCGACCACTAGACGGACGAGACCCCGCGCCCGCTCATTGCGCGCCGTTCTAATCGATCCACCACCACTATATCAGGCTTATTGGCTACAATAGTCCAGTCAGTGTTGACGGATTGATCACAGTACAGTGTGATATTACCATTTTCAAGAACGAGGTCGGCCACATACCTATAGTACGGCACTTCCGATTCCACAAGGCTATATTTAAGAGCAAGTTGCTGTGGATAATCAAGTGGATAATCTTGGCGACAAAGTTGTGTCTATGCAAGTACTCTCCGTTAGCCAGACGAGAACACCCGGAGATAATGTGACGGACATTTTTTTTTTTATTAGTGTATCTCATTAAAATACAAACAAAAGAAGACAGCATAATCTATTCTACTCCAGCAACCAGACACCTAAAACACGGTTCATTTAAAATTTAAATTTCCATCGGAACTCACTCAAAAATTCTGATGAAAAAATGAGGCTAACGCTGAAGACTGTTTGATTTATGATTTCAGAATATGACAGTTTTTTAGCCCTTCGCCTGATTTAGTTCAGAGAGTTATTTTAAAAGCGTTATTAACGGTGTGAGCAGACTTCTAGAGTGCTTTGGCGCCTGGATTTTGTAGGCTGGCAAAAATAAGGCTGGATTTTTTGAACTAGGATACGAACGAAGTAAATTCTAATTCATTAACCTTGAGAACTGCTTTTTAGCATGAATTCCTTTCATATCTGTACACTCTAAAGTGATCGTAATTGAGTGTTAGATGGAAGCGCCAAATGAACTTAGAGGGTTGTATTGATGGTTTTAGGTTATAATTCTGTAAATACGAGTTACGGTCGCGAATCATATTTTGTTCCACGTACAGCCTAGTACTGACCAGCAAATGGAAGAAGAAATAGAAAATTTTAATTTTACGGGCTGCCCTGGCGCATTTCCATTTGCAGAGGATTGTACAAAATATGATACACGCACAAAAAATTGAATAGTTTAAACTTTTTCAATTTTTACAAAACTTTACACCATTTACATTAAAGACTGGAAAAAAAATCACACTATCATCTTTTTTCTCACCAAGATATTGATGCCAAACCGTATGTAACTTTTTACCATCATCGTTAAAAAGAGACGGAGCTATACACCCAGTATATTTCCATCTCACTCTTCTGCCGAAAATAATAGGTGTAATAGACGGTATGGCTTATTATGCCATCAATAACAGGTTTTTGCGGTTTCCGGGACGATAAGGAACACTGCACACTTCCCACGGGGGTCGTAGTAAGAGATTAATGTAAGGGATGGGTAGGAATAAAGGTGTCATTAAAGAGACAGGCATTGACCACCTGTAAGGTAGCTTTGTAATAACTTTGTTAGATCATCATCTGCTTAGCCTTTTCCTAACTATGTTGGAGTTTCCTAACCGCATGCAGCTAAATACCAGTATTTTACATGGAGCAACTGCCTATCAAACCTCCACAACCCAGTTAGTTCTAAATAATACGTTACCCCTTGATAAGACTGGTTGTCAGACTTTCGGGCCACTGACTACTTGTAACGACTGTCAAAGATCTAAAAATGACAGCCGAAACCAACGGCTTAACGTGCTTTACGTTACGGGTATTCATAAGCCTGAAAGTCTGACAACCAGTCTTACCTAGGGGCATCGTATTACCCAGTAACTGACTGACAGGTCAGTTATGCAGTGGCTCTAAGTAAAATAAAGTTACAATTCCTAAGACGACCGCAAAAGTAAACCCAGCAACAAAAGGGGTCTAATCGCTATCAGAGGCAGAAGTGATACAGCTAGTTTTTATGTAACACTTTCAATTTAGATGGCGACATTGCCGCATTGTATTTCGTATTCATGTGAGTATTTTATAATTATCACTTTTTTCGGTCACGGATAACATCGTGAGGAAACCAGCATGCCTGAGAGATAATTGAAAAAAATTGATTGATTGATTGATAGATTTGAGAAAAAAAATCTTGACGGCAAAGCCAAGTCAGAGGCCCATGGGCGGCATAAAAACTCTGACACCAGGTAAGGCACTAACCACACGATAAAGAAGAAAGTTTGCCGCCCGTTGTCGTCTATCTTGTCGTAGTTCGCCTATGGAATTGTATCTTTAGTTCCAATCCTGTCTAGTGTGACTGTATGTGCGGACTATTTCAGCTACTCCTACAACTACGAGCAACTCAACTGACTAAGCTGACTCAGCGTTGAGGTGCATTGGGGAAGGCCTCTGTCCAGCAGCAGCTGCGGTAGGCTGAGTTTAGAACGAGGAAGCACCGTAGGTAGCGTCGCCCGATAGCACAAATACTCTTAAAAGAGACTCTGGTATGTAAAACTAATTTATAAGCATGCACAGGTCTTCTGCCTGAAATGTGGTAAATGGCAAAAGTATTTTGAGACAGAATAATTTCAAATAGAGGAATTAAGTATCGATTAAAAGATACTTCTGCAAAACTAATCAAATTATAGCAGACGATGCATCTTATTAGATTACTGTTCCAGTTGGAACAATTATAATAATCTGTTCAGGTGAACATGGCAGACGGGAGTACTTAATGTATTCTTTAGTACTGACATGAAACGGCACAGCTTATCCTATTGTGAAAGCTCATCCGCTGTACTGCGTCGCGCGTCTGATTTTCAGAGGGGGGAATGTGACTGTCTGTCACGTACTCCTAATTATTAAGTAGATATTTTAGTATTGATTTTTATTTAAAATCATCACACGGTATGACCACTTATAAACACATTAAACTTCTATTTTATGGCTTGACAGGCTGGCAAGTGACCGTAATTAATAAAGATTTAGTGAGCTTTCTTCCTTGAATTGTAAAACAATATTGCACACTTAGAAACGCATAAATTCTTTACTTAATGGTAAAGGGACTAGGGACTGACAACCCAAATATAAAAAAATATCTAATTTCAATACGTAGTTCTGAATGCTAGTGCGACATGTGGTTGCAATTTACGCCGGTCTTGGGTATCGCACGGCCCGGGACCCTTTAAAACAATTGAGACGGTTGCACAAAAAAGGAAGCGATTTAAAAAGTATGGGAACATGCCAAGCGTGGGGCTTTTGGAGGCTGGGCCGGAGAAAGCTTGGTGGATTCGAGGCAGTTGAGCTTGAACGGTTTGAGAGGTCGGACGCAAGGGTCTGAGGAATCAGTGAGGGAGTTCGAGACGAGAAAGGAGACAGAAAAGGAAGGGGACTTCAGCAGCGGCGAGGCTGGTAATCGGTGCAGCATATTGTAAGTAAGGCTGTAGTTTAGTTCGCTTCAAGGACCTACTTGGTAAGTGTTACCTTTAATTTACTTTCAATGTGTAGGAACAACAGTGTGTCAATAGTTGCGGACCTTTTATAATATAATTCACGTAGAAAGATTTGTATAGTATTTTAGAAGTAGCGGTTTGGCGGAAACGCAGCGATGTTAATAATTATTTATTTCAGCATGACGGCAGAGCCGCTTCATCATCATAATGTATATTATTATGTCCTGTGTTGTGTGTCCTAATAACTCCTAACCTTGGCACATATTCTTCATCTGCGTTTGGTTATAGGAACGGAGACCGCTTTTCGCAACACTATACACACATTTCATGCATACGACAAACACACTATACACCAACACACCCGACTATTGACGAATGTTGACTTTTACCTGACAAATGAAAGGCAGAACCGTAATATTCACATTCCAATTAAGATAAAATATATTGTTCAGTGGTGACGGCAACACCGTAATATTCTCGGATTTATTAAGACAAATTATACTGCTCAGTGATATAATGCCGACTTGTACTTGTGGTACAAATCAACCAAACGTTGCTGATGAATACTGCTTCCTGTAAAGGTCTAGCTCAGAAACATTGCGTAGAGATTGTTGGCGCACATTTCAGGGAGCGGGGGTAGGCTTCACCAAGTATCCTAAACTGATTGGATAGCTACGTTCTTAGGAACGCTAGGGACTGTGTCTCGTTAAAACTAACCCCGGCTGCCACAGGCCTATTACTGAATCGACACTATTTAGCGAGACACGCAACCACGACATGGGGCAGAGTAAAGAAATGTGAAGTGACGATGGAATAACCACTTCGGCGTCCACCAATAACAATCGCAATATGTTCTGCTACAGACTGAATCTACGGTACGCTCGTGCAAATTGTGTTACAATATAGTAATTGGGGTAATCTGCCGTAAGGGTGTTATTAACGTGAGTACGCGTATAAGTAGAAAAACTAGAAACCTGTCTTCCTCAATGGCAGTGGCCTCACAACCCACTGCCTTAGGATTGGGAAAGATATGTAGATGGAGCCTAGGGAACGTGGCCTGTTAGAGTTCATAGCAATGTTCTCAGTAGGACTATGCACTTAGGTCTAACAGTACACGTACGCCGAGCAAACGTTGTAAAACGGTTCCATGTTGTAACATGAAATCGTTTGCGTTTGCAAATCGGCAATTAGTATTTTGGAATCATTAAATTAACGTAACTGTAAAATAATGAATCTCTTAAGCGCAAGCGTAACGTTTCCTTTCACCAACTTTTCATCATATATATATATCTTTGCGCCCTCTTGCCTTATTAGCTTCATACTTTATTACTGATTTAGTTTTATAGGATTTGATATTATTCATGTATATGTCTTAACTGTGACCTCCCAATATTAAACTACACCTTGTTCCCCTCCCTGTCCCTTAGCTTCTAAAGTCGGGACAGGGCTGGAGTTCAATTTAGTAGTCGGTGGAAAGATGACCAGTTTGGTGTCGAGTCTTACAAGGCCGTGCGGACGGAGGGGCACGGCCTCTCCTCCTTCGGGGGGAGCCGACATTAATACTAATATGTGCATGATTTAGGAAAAACGAAAATTTTATCAGCCTAGGGTAAATTACGAACAGTCACACTAGGTTGTGGAGTAAGTAGTTCCTATTACATTTTGTTAGCAAATTATAGCGATAATGTAGTCTATGACCCATCGCGGACGGAACTAATCTAATCTTACTAATCTCACGAAAAAGGAAAGCAGATTATTTATAAGGACTCTTTCTTCAAAGGACACAGCCGTAATAATTAACTCTATTAACATCACTGCCCACATAATGTCTAAGTACAAAGCACCCTAACAATACTCAACACAATGCTCTTACTACTGAGTTACAAAGTAACGTCCTGTACACGACCTCACGGGATGTGACTTGTGACACGACTGGTATCAAACGACACCCTGTGTCATAGATGGCACTGTAGTATTTTTTTAATTTTTTGTACTATGTTGCTGTAGTACTTTTTGTAATGCCGCTACACGTTATATAAGGTCTTTCTTTTTTATACACGAAATATTTTAAAAGTAACTTCTATAAGTCGTAAAGTCGCCATAGCAACGAAAAAAAAAATTATCTGAGTGTTTTTTTTTTACAAAATTATTAGTAATTCTAAAATTTTTTTGAGACTTTTTGCATAAAACCTTTACTCCCATATTCTAACAATGACAGTAGGTAAAAACGACGTAGTAAACTACCGTAATGGATGCATAAATATAAGGAGCCAGTATTTATTTTGTGGGTCAAATAATTTTAAATTAATTATTTTTTATAAAAAAATATACTCAGATAAAAAAAATCCCTTGAAATGGCTTCGTATAACCGTTAGATGATTCCCTGAAAATATTTCGTGTATGAATAGTTAGACCTTATATAAATACATAATCTCACGCCTTTATCCTATGGGGTTAGGCAGAAACTGCAGAACGCAATCTGCTACGATCCTTACCCTATTAAATGGGTCTTAAATTTAACTGGCGATATGTGGGTGTACCATTAGATTCACCTCTGCTTAACCCTTACCTACCGTATACCTGATAATAAAGGGTGTAACAAGACCCTTATCAAAGCCGAAAAGCACTTGTTCTCCACGTCATTGCGATCATTTTTTTCCTTTCGCCTCGTCCACGTTCATACATCTGGTCATACAAGCACTCCGATTGCGAGTACTACCTGCACCTGATCTATCTGAAGCCTTACCGATTTCTGTAAAAAATGTGCATTTCTCAGCAAATGTAGAGAAAATAATGGAATTGTTGCTTGTCGCTTGAGCGTGAAGCTTGTGGCCAAGCGGCAATGAGAGAAACGAGATGAACAGAGTAATGAGAAACACAAAGAGTAATGAAAGACGGTTAGATCTGGCTAAGTTGGCAAAAGCTTTTTTTCGCGCGTAATATATCAAATCAGGCGTTTTTGGTGTGGTCCTGCCTCGGGAAGACGTCATTTGGGACCGTCGAATAAAAATGTTCGGTCAAAGTTTGGAATGTATTCAGAAGAAAGCTGTCAAAGACCTACACACGACAGACGAACCAACGGATTAGTGTGCTTTCCGAGGCACGGAGGAAAATCAGTATGTAATGGATGGTCACACATTCACGGACCGAGCTCGGCAAGTGCGGCTTAACCTTGAAAATCAACTCGTGCGGCTGTTATTATTTAGCCTCGCCTTCTCAATCGCTACATCATCGCTGCACATACATCAAACTAAAATGAAATATCCGATTTATTGAGCGACATATTCACTTCCTGTATTATGGGTACACCCATTAACCCTTAACGAAGCCGAAATGCAATTGTTCTCCCCGTCATTGTGATCATTTTCATGTTCTGGACTATACTCGGGAACCTTCTATTTACGGAGATTTTGGGCGTCAAAATTCAAGCTTTTTTTTTAATAAAAATTTTTAATGTTACATTTTTACTTAAAATATCTCCATAACCCTTGTATGTACTATTCAGTGCATCAGTACAATCTTTTGAGTGCATTACATTGCATTGACGGCACGGTTGGCGGAGTGGCTAAGCGACTGACTGCTGCGCTTCGTGTCGCGGGTTCGATTCCCGCACGGAACAAATATTTGTATGGCCTACAGGTAGTTGTTCCGGGTCTGGCTGTTTGTGTATGTGAGTTTAAATGTTTGTAAACGCACCCATGATACAGAAGAAATTCCTAGTTTGGGGCAACGTTTTTAAAAAAAAAAAAAAAAAAAAAAAAAAATTACCGCAACCGTGAATTTTCACTCAAAAAAAAAAAATTGTTTCCCAGCAATAATTTAGTAGTAGAGTAAAGTTACTTAGCTTGATGTACAGAATGCTTGGTTGACGGCTTCGTGAAGGGTCCGTTTACACCCCGTCAATATAATAATAATATAGTCGTAAGATGGAGAAGAAATAAATAAAAAATAAATAAAATAATAAATAATTATTCAGTATTCAGATTTCCTTTTCGTAAACATTTATCCCCACACAAAAAATATTCATATTACGAAAGTGACATATTCAATTATTCACTACCTAAATATCATCATTATCTATCAGAAACATCAATATATCACTCAGTTTCATGTAAAAATGCTCATTAGCTACCTAATGATAACGTGTTCATTTAGATACCTAATTAGTACGTTGCATGTTGTGACTGTAATCATTTGTCATTGCCTTGTCGTTTAGGAGCATGTATATGATGTCATTCTGTGTGTTATGTTCTATGGGTTATGTAAATTAGAAGCATTATTTAATTTTTTGTAAATGTGAGCACCATGTAGCCATTATTATTATGGTTCGTCGCGCTTGTCGTCTATAAGATTTAAATTGTTTTTTTTTTCTCTTTCTATGTACATTGTGGTGACATGTAGAAGCAACAATATTGTACCCAGGACTATGTAATATCCATCTACGTATCTGTGTATATCGGCTGCCTTGTTGGTTTAGTCGTTGCAATCGCGACTGCTGAGCATTAGGTCCTGGGTTCGATTCCCGGGTCGGGAAAATTGTTATTGGATTTTTTGATCAGAAATTTTTCAGTAGAAGCCACGAAGTCTGGAATTGTGCCTGGTTAACGGCAATGAGCTCCCACCTTTATTTGGGACTAAAACATAACTGGCGCAATGTAGGTGTATTATTAGGTACATCTCTGCCTAACCTCTTGCAAATACAGGCGTGATGTTATGTTTTCTAATTATGACCAATTTTCATCTAACTTGACTTGAAAAGAATGTCATTTTCCTGTCTCTATGTGTACTATGACAGTTGTTTATGGATGTCGGCCTAAGATCACACACATACACTACATATCAACCCGCCCGCTATAAAAACAAACACGCAAAACATTCTTAAAACGATAAAGATCTGTTGCCTAATTCAACCCCCTCAACCTTGACGGACAAGATCATTTTTTATCTTCCAACACCGATCAAAGTTATGAAGATTTTTTCAAGAAGGTAATTCGAGAAGGGTCGATTGAAGCCCAAGGTTGCTCAGGGGTGGTTGACAACCCTATAACCCGCGCGCTACTTAAGAATATCCCTTGAAAACTGACCGGGGAATCACCCACTCAAGGGTAAGAACCCCGATTAACGTTTCGAGTATCATTTTTGGGGTTTCATGGATGAAAGGTATACTCGTTCTGTTATGTGTAGGTATGTTTTGATATACATAGTTTAGTTTAACTATAGATTTCAAGGGTTCAATATGATTTTAGACTCAGGTCTGGTCTCTGACATTGTATAGTACCACCTGCGTTAGTGTAAACTAAAAACCGGAGAGTGCGAGTCAGACTCGCGCATGAAGGGCCATCGTAATAGGGGAGCCCCCTTTAATTTTTAATTTATTTTTATATAGCGAGGAGCTCGTGGCTAAATAATAACAGCCGCTCGGATCGATCTATAGGTTAAGCCGCGCTTGCCTAGGTTGGTCTGTGGATGGGTGACCACCCATTACATACCGAGTTTCCTCCGTGCCTCGGAAAGCACGTTAAGCCGTTGGTTCCGGATGTCATTTGTAGATCTTTGACAGTTGATAGGTAGTCAGTGGCCCAAAAAGTCTGACAACCAGTCTTACCAAGGGGTATCGTATTACCCAGTTCTAACTGGGTTGTTTAGGTCAGATAGGCAGTCGCTCCATGTAAAATACTGGTATTCAGCTGCATCCGGTTAGACTGGAAGCCGACCCCAACATAGTTGAGAAAAGGCTAGGCAGATGATAGCGGAAAATACACATTCTGTGAATATTTCAATTGTCTACCTATCACGGACCATGAGATACAGCCCGCTGACAGACAGACGGACGGATGGACGGACGGACGGACCGGACAGCGGAGGTTTCGTAATTAGGTCCCGTTGGTTACCCATCAGGTACGATTTCAACAAGATTGGCGGTACCCTAAAAACTAAGCAACAGCGCGAGCTTGGCACTGTGCACACATTCTCGCTCAAAAACGTACCTTCCACTGCTATCAATAAGTTATTTGTAGTACACAAATACTTATTCCCGTATTTAATTAGCACGTTATGAATGACTTTGGTTTTTAACAGTGCCGGATTAGTAAGGCACTACTGTAAGTCGTTAGTTATTTAAAAAAAAGTGCTGTTCTATTCAATAGTACAATATACACAGGGTCAAATTGTATGGAATAGCTGATCTTGTTTTTGAATCTTCGCTGGTGGTTCTGGATTTCTAGAATCTTGTTCTAAATTCTCGGTTAAAGTTTGTGACATGATGTCTCTTACACATCACTTAGATGCAAAAAGACAAGAAATAGATTTTCAATCATGAACTGTAAAAATGGAAAACTCAGAAATTAATTGGATTGAGGAAGCTACAGAAAATTTCATTTTAAACCTGTTGAAAATCGTTAAATTTTCTGGCAAAAGTGAAAAAAAGGTGTTTCAAAAATATGTCGAGTTAGAACCACGCCGTCCAAAGAAAATACAATAAAATATACACGAGCAGTCTTAACATTCTTACGCTTAATAAAACTCAGTGGGCCTGCGAAGACGTTATTACTCATATTGCCTCACCCTGTATTAGCATAAGGGTGCTCTCAGAAACAACTGACGGTTTGCTTTATTAGTTATTTCTGGGCTCCTTATAACTCCCAGTGTAGGCCCTGCAAACCTTGTATGTGTGTACGTATGTCGTTGGAATAAAGTTGAAATTGCAATTGTTGAGGCCTGACAATGAAATGCAACAGTTGTACCTATATAAGCCTAGTTTTAATCCAAGTTTTTGTTCCTTAGTAAGAGTTCGCTAGCAGGTCTTCGGTGCTTATCTTAGTATAGTGACTACTGACGTTCTTCGTGATGCGCAGAATAGTTAAGTAATCAGGTGGGATGGTTGTGGTGCTGTCTGCAAAAAAGGTGTAAACGGACCCTTCACGAAGTCGTAAACCAAGCATTCTCTACATCAAAGTAAGTAACTCCACGCAAACAAATTGCTGGGAAACTACTTTTTTTATTGGGCTGAAAAATCACGTTTTACGATAGGACTCAATATAACGCACTCAAAACATTGTGCCGATGGATGCATTGAATAAAGTTAAAACATTAAGAACTTGTATTTTTTAAAATGTAGTGAAAAAGTCGGAACTTTGACCCCCAATATCTCCGTAAATAGAAGGTTCATAGGTATGGTCTCCAACAACTAAAATGAGCGCAATGAGAGGGAGAACAAGTGCCTTTCGGCTTCGTTAAGGGTACTTTTACACCCATTATAATGGATTAACATAAGTTACCGAAAAGGTTATGCCAATATTGTTGAAACCCTTGGTAAAATTTCAAAACGTATGAAAGCGATTTTCACTTGTTAATTGGGCCTTTAATTGCAGTGGGTCAATCCAACATTCAAGCAGCTGCAATAAAAATATGAAAAACAGAACAATGGTCCAAGAAAACTACACGGCAAATAGGTTCAAAGACACGAATGATATAATTACACTTTATTATTCTTTTGTAAGTAGCAAACGAGAGTTCAATGCGCTGGTATGGGATCCACAGGAGCAAAAATATAAGCTATGATAGAACGGGTCCAACGAAAATTTTCTCAGGACTTACCTACATCAACAAATATATGGATACTACCCCTATTTGTATCCGTCTCTGTTCGTCGCGGGAATGGTGCACATCAACACGTTAGAACTGAGACGTAATAGTGTGCTGTTTATGCACTACTATCTACTACTCAATAATAAAATTGACGACGCGACTACGGTGTTCATTGTTTTCACCGGACCAGCTGCGTCGGTCACGGGTCTGTGCCTTGCGAGGCCTGTTCGCGGCTCCCTCCGTACCTACCTATCCTAACTGCACGATATGCGCCCATAACCCAGGCGATGAATCTGCTATTCGCCCTGATTGCTCAGGAACCGGAACTTGATATGTTTACAAGTAGCAGTAAAGCTATGCTTAATATTATTGCATTAAATTATTTAGTTAATATGGTGTTGGCTTGCCGCACGCTTTGGTGCAAACTGTAAGTGCAGCAAGTATCCGTATAAATAAATAAATATAAGTATGTAGGACAAATACGAGCCGTAATTTAACCCGTAACAGACGGTAACTCATAATATAGGAACTCGCAGAAATTTATAAATTATGAATGTTACAAAAGCACACGCACATTTATTTAAGGTTATAATAACTGTCAAAAATACGAAACTCATTCGTTGAAATTCGTTCATTTATCAAAATTTCTACCGTCTTCAAACGTGTAATTTTTCATCGCTGTAACTGAAATGTAGGCCAACAGTTTTCTGTCATATTCTAGTTATTTATTTAATTTACTTACTTTAGTAAATACATAATTTATGTGTTCTGTTTACTCATGTTTGTTTACGTAACCAAGTATGAGATAATTTGGCTAGGAACATACGCGTGTTTACTTTGTTGTAGATAGTCTTAATGTAATGACTTTTGTTAAACACTATCATCATCACATCATCATTTGCCAATCTTTTTTCAAACTATGATTATTAAAGTTGGCTTTCAATTTAACCGGCTGCAGCTTAAGACCAGTATTTCAAATGAAGCCACTTCAGAAATTAAGCAATGAAGACTGGCTGTCAGACCTTTAGGTTTCTGACTATCAGCATCTGTCAAAGAGCTAGAAATGACAGCCAAAGTCATTTCCGAGGTACAACAGGGTATGTTATTAATGGTTACCCATCTGCCAATCAACCTCATCAGGCAATGCTTAACTTACTCATATAATGCTCAAGTCACTCTTCGCAAATCAAATGAAATGAATATTGGTTAAATTCATTTCATCTGATAAAAATACAAAACGAATTAAATTTAGTTTTCCACCTCACAAAGCTTAGCTATTATCGTATCGAAGCTCAGACAAAATAACTATTTCGGTCTAGATTTAAAATTCAATGAACTATTGATTGTCTGCGGCGTCTTAGTCTAGATTCACGCTGAATTATTCAGTAGCTACTGAAATGGCGGACTGGACTGTTAGCATGTTTATTTATTTCTTTGTTTTTGCTAAGCTAATTCGTTGATAAAGCAATAAATTAACTAATCTTCCATAGAAAAGGATCATCCTCCGATCTGATGGGTGGTGTGTCTGGTGGATTACTGAAGGCCCCCTCAGTAGTCCACCAGACGGACGGTTGTTGTCGGGTTTCTTGTATTTACTTTATGTTAATGATGTGGATAATTTAAATGAGACGAGCTGGTAGCTATTTAGCAACGCAGGTATTATTTAATAACAGCCACTCGATCTTCAGGTTAAGCCGTACTTGAATAGGTTAGCCCGTGGATGGGTGACCACCCATTTTTTTTTTTCTTTGTTCTTTGTTGAAAAACGTTGCCCCACATTAGGAATTTCTCCTGTATCGTGGGTGCGTTTACATACATTTAAACTGACATACACAAACAGCCAGACCCGGAACAACTACCTGTAGATCATACAATAATTTGTTCCGTGCGGGGATCGAACCCGCGACACGCAGCACAGCAGCTGATCGCTCAGCCACTGCGCCAACCGTGCCGCCATTGCATACCGTGTTTCCTCCGTGTCACGGAAAACACAAAAAGCTGTTGGTCCCTGCTGCCATTTAATCATAAACCATCTCAGTATTCCAACCAAATCCTTCACAGCTTTATCGTATGACGGCACAGATGAAATATGGCAATGTCATCATCGGAAAACAGTAATTTGTCAGGATTTTCTTACGTCATATTAAACACAGAAATATCCTCAACAATAGAATTTTCTTGGGTGCGCGTGAAATACTTTCATAGGAGGTTCATAAATATGACGTGTCTGATAAGATAACGAGTAATAGACAAGTATGGTTGAAGAAGACATGCTGGCCCGACCACAAATTAATTGGAATAAGGGCAAGAGAATGATGATAATGAGACTTTAAATAAATTACGTAGGGTAGCTCTAATAAACTGTACCTACAAGAATTTTTTTAAATAAGTTAAAAACAAACCTTACGGAATTTGCTTCAGGTAGCTACGATACCTACATAAATTGCGAGTACATAAATAAATAATACCTAGTTACGTATACACCTCACCCGTCTACTCTAGATTAGGTTAAGTACATATATGGCTCCATTCTAGCAACTAGATATCGTTTGCAAGCTCAGCGGTCTATGTCCAATGAAATGAACGAAATGAACGAAATGAACGAAATGAACGAAATTAATGAAATTAAATTATTTTTAAATCCTGAGTAGTTAAGTTTATTATTAGAAAGGTTTCTCACGCTCCGAAACCAAAAGAACCTACATTCTATTTTGCTACATATCTGTGGCAAGTCCGATAAGTATATAACATCTCCCATTTGATCCTCCTACGCACGTACATACACGTGGTCCTATAAAGTTCATAAAACTTTAAAAAAAAACTTGCTATCATTTGTTTTACTCCCGAGACTCATGCATCTAATCAACAAATAAATAATAACATTAAGAGCCCGAATTTACGTGTACACATCTGTTACACCTTCAGTACAGTCACGAACACAAATAAGTATGTACTAACGATGTTCTCGCATAACATCGATTTCAACTTTGAGGTAAGACCAATTTCTTAATACTTGTATGACATCCAAAATAGGAGCTCATGGCTAAATAATAATAGTCGCATGGTGTGATCGACGGTTAAGCTACACTTTGCCGAGGTCATTCAGTGGATGCTGACTATTTATTACAGATCGAGACTCCATGGTGCCTCGAAAATCACGTTAAGGCAACATTAAGTGCCAGCGACCTTGAGCGAGTCGTCGAGCCGTCGCTGTAAGGGTTAGCTTCAACACGCACCAAGTTTATTTGAAAAAACAACCCCCCTTGTTTCATCAAACACAATACAAATAAAAGCTGTATACTAAAATATGGGTCATTAAATTGTCTTTTAGATCGTCAGTTTCATACAAATACACCCGATATTTTTTTAATGATTATCATTTTTTTGTCCGCGTTAGACATAACTTTACACAAATAAATTACACTATGCTGTAAAAATAAAATTTCATATTTTCACATATCAAATTATGAAAAAAATTGTCTAGTAAGACTTTTTTTTTCAAAGAAATAAGACTAGAATTCGTGATGTTCAATTTAAAATCATTAAAATTCGTATTTCTGCGTCTTAAGACGTTGGTTTTAGTCATTTGTAGATCATTGACAGAATGACAGTCCTTACAAGACAAGTAGTCAGAGGCCCGAAAATGTGTATCTTACCAAGGTGTATCGCATCACCCAGAAACTGGGTTGTGGAAGTCAGATAGGCAGTCACCCCATGTATGTATTTAGCTACATCCAGTTGGATTTACAGATGGTCCCAAAATAGTTGGGGAAAGGCTAGTCAGATAATGATATGAATACCAAAATACAACATCCATATTAAGCATATCAAAACAGTCAGAGAACATGAGGTCCTGGGTTCGATCCCCAGGTCGAGCAAAGTGATATCGGGTTTTATCCATCAGGAATTTCTCAGTAGCAGGTACGAATTCTGGATTTGTGCCCGGTTGATGGCAATAGGCTCGCCTTATTTACATTAGACTTAAAACATAACTGGCTAAATGGGGGTGTACAATTAGGTAGGTACACCTCTGCCTTAACCTTCGGGGCATTACAGGCGTGATGTTATTATAATGTTATATTGTGACAGTCAGAGAATATCACTTTTAAAAGATCCTACGTGTATACATATTAATGCTCGTAACTGTACATTCGTCAACAAAACTTTCTTCATGTATTTATGTTAAACATAAGAATCCGACGCGAAGTACTTCGTATGTTTATTGCGTGGAGCGATTGCTAGGGGTAGGGGTGTCCAAAATAAAATATGACTATTTGTATGTGGTGAGAAAAAATATTTCGAGCATATCAGAAAACTATGCAAATTGAGGTTGTTCCGGTGTATTTTATGGATTGTAAAGATGGTGTTACATTTTTAGCCTCCTTTTATATCCAGTAGTTTTACTTCTCGCAACCTGGTACTTATGACCCTGGCCAGGAGTGTGGCATACGTAATTTAACCCGTAACAGACGGTAACTCATAATATAGGAACTCGCAGAAATTTATAAATTATGAATGTTACAAAAGCACACGCACATTTATTTAAGGTTATAATAACTGTCAAAAATACGAAACTCATTCGTTGAAATTCGTTCATTTATCAAAATTTCTACCGTCTTCAAACGTGTAATTTTTCATCGCTGTAACTGAAATGTAGGCCAAGAGTTTTCTGTCATATTCTAGTTATTTATTTAATTTACTTACTTTAGTAAATACATAATTTATGTGTTCTGTTTACTCATGTTTGTTTACGTAACCAAGTATGAGATAATTTGGCTAGGAACATACGCGTGTTTACTTTGTTGTAGATAGTCTTAATGTAATGACTTTTGTTAAACACTATCATCATCACATCATCATTTGCCAATCTTTTTTCAAACTATGATTATTAAAGTTGGCTTTCAATTTAACCGGCTGCAGCTTAAGACCAGTATTTCAAATGAAGCCACTTCAGAAATTAAGCAATGAAGACTGGCTGTCAGACCTTTAGGTTTCTGACTATCAGCATCTGTCAAAGAGCTAGAAATGACAGCCAAAGTCATTTCCGAGGTACAACAGGGTATGTTATTAATGGTTACCCATCTGCCAATCAACCTCATCAGGCAATGCTTAACTTACTCATATAATGCTCAAGTCACTCTTCGCAAATCAAATGAAATGAATATTGGTTAAATTCATTTCATCTGATAAAAATACAAAACGAATTAAATTTAGTTTTCCACCTCACAAAGCTTAGCTATTATCGTATCGAAGCTCAGACAAAATAACTATTTCGGTCTAGATTTAAAATTCAATGAACTATTGATTGTCTGCGGCGTCTTAGTCTAGATTCAGGCTGAATTATTCAGTAGCTACTGAAATGGCGGACTGGACTGTTAGCATGTTTATTTATTTCTTTGTTTTTGCTAAGCTAATTCGTTGATAAAGCAATAAATTAGCTAATCTTCCATAGAAAAGGATCATCCTCCGATCTGATGGGTGGTGTGTCTGGTGGATTACTGAAGGCCCCCTCAGTAGTCCACCAGACGGACGGTTGTTGTCGGGTTTCTTGTATTTACTTTATGTTAATGATGTGGATAATTTAAATGAGACGAGCTGGTAGCTATTTAGCAACTCAGGTATTATTTAATAACAGCCACTCGATCTTCAGGTTAAGCCGTACTTGAATAGGTTAGCCCGTGGATGGGTGACCACCCATTTTTTTTTTCTTTGTTCTTTGTTGAAAAACGTTGCCCCACATTAGGAATTTCTCCTGTATCGTGGGTGCGTTTACATACATTTAAACTGACATACACAAACAGCCAGACCCGGAACAACTACCTGTAGATCATACAATAATTTGTTCCGTGCGGGGATCGAAACCGCGACACGCAACACAGCAGCCAATCGCTCAGCCACTGCGCCAACCGTGCCGCCATTGCATACCGTGTTTCCTCCGTGTCACGGAAAACACAAAAAGCTGTTGGTCCCTGCTGTCATTTAATCATAAACCATCTCAGTATTCCAACCAAATCCTTCACAGCTTTATCGTATGACGGCACAGATGAAATATGGCAATGTCATCATCGGAAAACAGTAATTTGTCAGGATTTTCTTACGTCATATTAAACACAGGAAATGATTTGAGGAAAATATCCTCAACAATAGAATTTTCTTGGGTGCGCGTGAAATACTTTCATATGAGGCTATTAATATGAGGTGTCTGATAACATAACGAGTAATAGAGAAGAATGGATGAAGAAGACATGCTGGCCCGACCACACATTAATTGGAATAAGGGCAAGAGAATGATGATAATGAGACTTTAAATAAATAACGTAGGGTAGCTCTAATAAACTGTACCTACAAGAGATTTTTGAAATAAGTTAAAAACAAACCTTACGGAATTTGCTTCAGGTAGCTACGATACCTACATAAATTGCGAGTACATAAATAAATAATACCTAGTTACACCTCACCCGTCTACTCTAGATTAGGTTAAGTACATATGGCTCCATTCTAGCAACTAGATATCGTTTGCAAGCTCAGCGGTCTATGTCCAATGAAATGAACGAAATGAACGAAATGAACGAAAATAATGAAATTAAATTATTTTTAAATCCTGAGTAGTTAAGTTTATTATTAGAAAGGTTTCTCACGCTCCGAAACCAAAAGAACCTACATTCTATTTTGCCACATATCTGTGGCAAGTCCCATAAGTATATAACATCTCCCATTTGATCCTCCTACGCACGTACATACACGTGGTCCTATAAAGTTCATAAAACTTTAAAAAAAAACTTGCTATCATTTGTTTTACTCCCGAGACTCATGCATCTAATCAACAAATAAATAATAACATTAAGAGCCCGAATTTACGTGTACACATCTGTTACACCTTCAGTACAGTCACGAACACAAATAAGTATGTACTAACGATGTTCTCGCATAACATCGATTTCAACTTTGAGGTAAGACCAATTTCTTAATACTTGTATGACATCCAAAATAGGAGCTCATGGCTAAATAATAATAGTCGCATGGTGTGATCGACGGTTAAGCTACACTTTGCCGAGGTCATTCAGTGGATGCTGATTATTTATTACAGATCGAGACTCCATGGTGCCTCGAAAATCACGTTAAGGCAACATTAAGTGCCAGCGACCTTGAGCGAGTCGTCGAGCCGTCGCTGTAAGGGTTAGCTTCAACACGCACCAAGTTTATTTGAAAAAACAACCCCCCTTGTTTCATCAAACACAATACAAATAAAAGCTGTATACTAAAATATGGGTCATTAAATTGTCTTTTAGATCGTCAGTTTCATACAAATACACCCGATATTTTTTTAATGATTATCATTTTTTTGTCCGCGTTAGACATAACTTTACACAAATAAATTACACTATGCTGTAAAAATAAAATTTCATATTTTCACATATCAAATTATGAAAAAAATTGTCTAGTAAGACTTTTTTTTTCAAAGAAATAAGACTAGAATTCGTGATGTTCAATTTAAAATCATTAAAAGTCGTATTTCTGCGTCTTAAGACGTTGGTTTTAGTCATTTGTAGATCATTGACAGAATGACAGTCCTTACAAGACAAGTAGTCAGAGGCCCGAAAATGTGTATCTTACCAAGGTGTATCGCATCACCCAGAAACTGGGTTGTGGAAGTCAGATAGGCAGTCACCCCATGTATGTATTTAGCTACATCCAGTTGGACTTACAGATGGTCCCAAAATAGTTGGGGAAAGGCTAGTCAGATAATGATATGAATACCAAAATACAACATCCATATTAAGCATATCAAAACAGTCAGAGAACATGAGGTCCTGGGTTCGATCCCCAGGTCGAGCAAAGTGATATCGGGTTTTATCCATCAGGAATTTCTCAGTAGCAGGTACGAATTCTGGATTTGTGCCCGGTTGATGGCAATAGGCTCGCCTTCAATTACATTAGACTTAAAACATAACTGGCTAAATGGGGGTGTACAATTAGGTAGGTACACCTCTGCCTTAACCTTCGGGGCATTACAGGCGTGACTGCACATAATGCTCGTAACTGTACATTCGTCAACAAAACTTTCTTCATGTATTTATGTTAAACATAAGAATCCGACGCGAAGTATTTCGTATGTTTATTGCGTGGAGCGATTGCTAGGGGTAGGGGTGTCCAAAATAAAATATGACTATTTGTATGTGGTGAGAAAAAATATTTCGAGCATATCAGAAAACTATGCAAATTGAGGTTGTTCCGGTGTATTTTATGGATTGTAAAGATGGTGTTACATTTTTAGCCTCCTTTTATATCCAGTAGTTTTACTTCTCGCAACCTGGTACTTATGACCCTGGCCAGGAGTGTGGCATACGTAGTGTCAAACAGTTGTGGGCGCAGAATGGTAAACGGGTAAACTAGAGAAATAGCTCCTTTAACTTGTACACAATTTATTGTTACAGAATCAATTGCTAACACTACTGTACTAATTAAATACTCTGAACTTGAAAATAAACACAAAACAGTTAATACAGGGTGTAAACAGACCCTTCACATAGCCGTCAACCAGCATTCTGTACATCAAACTAAGTAACTTTACGCAAAAATTATTGCTGGGAATAGACTTTTTTTTTGGGGTGGAAAATCACGTTTTACGGTAGGACTCGATGGAAAGCACTCAAAGCATTGTGCTGATGGATGGATTGAATAGTACGGGGGTCGTGGAGGTGTGTAAAGTAAAAATCTTACATTAAAAACATATATTAAAAAAAAAAAACTTGTGAAAAAGTTGGAACTTTGACCCCCAATATCTCCGTAACTAAAAGGTTCCCAGGAATGGTCTAGTACAAAAAAATGATCGTAAAGACGGGGAGAACAAGTGCTTTTCGGCTGCGTTAAGGGTCTAATTACACCCTTTATACCAGTATGTATCGCGACCACTTCCGAACGATCACTGTCGATACCGTGGGACTAAGCTCCGTATCAGACACTACCTCTAGAACCCCGCACAACGCCTGACAAAGGCGCTAGTGTTTAATTTTAAGTACAGTAGACCTCAAAAGTGCAGCACCATGCTAAAGATTACATTGCTATGAACTGTGCGAGCGCGATACAGCAGTGTGTGTGCGTGTGTGTGTATGTGTGATGTCTCAACATTCTACACATAACACACACTAATGAACTGTCGTCACACTACGCGAAATAGCATTATATTTCTGTTGCATTTAGAATACACATCATAGTGATGACCTGTTCTTACCATTGCATTGTTAAAATTCGCGTAGTATTAACATGAGTTGGTAGCTGTTTGGGCTGAGCATGGGTTCACGATCAATGAAGTCCAAGTTCGAATCCATGTTATTACAATGTGTGGCTGTTTTTTGTTTCTTTGAAACCTTAATTATATTTGTATTTTAAGCAGAAAGTCGTTAGGTATTTATGTTTATTTATGATATAGTTATGCTTATTATTTATTTTTTATAAGAAGTTAAATATTAGATAGTTATTGTATTATTATTTAACCTCATTAATTGATTTTTATTTTATGTTTTCGGTGTTGGAAGGTGGAAATAAAAAAATCATGCTGAGTGATAACAAAAATGTTTATTCGTTTTATTTTTTTATAAAATTAACAAACTTTTATGAGAATGTGACGTCACATTCCTATCTAGGCAAAAAAAAGTTCTCTTATCACCGTTCATAAGATTTTTTGTTGTATACCCACTTAGTCAATTCATAATAAGAATAACATAACACGGAAAGGATATTCTAATAACACAAATATAATTGTTGATACCCGCTTATTATAGGTATCAGTATTCAGCAGAGTTAATTGAATACTATGAGTATGAGTATAATATATGAGTTAGACTTTATGAACGTGTTTTTTTAATGTAACGTCACATTGAATGTATTGAGGTTATAGCTTAAGTGTTCATTTTCTTGACGAAAAGAATATTGAAACTAAACCCCAATTTAAGATCATTAAATTTAAAATTTATTTCATAATTTTTTATTTTTTTATTTACGGTTATATTAATATTACTAAATATTTAGTTACCCGGTCTACTTATTAAATTAAGTATTATTATTTTTTCGCCATAAATTAAGTCTTCCTTTTGGCAAGACTTGAAAGTCTTCTCGTCAGAAAATACAGTCACCAGTTAAAATGTAAATAATCTCGAGCAAAACGTAGTCTTTCCTCCCTGTGTTTTTGTGTCAAAAATGGTTTTTAGCTGGCTTCCGATGATGTAAACCTTCAGCATGGAATGCATGGCGAACAGTCTGTAATGTAGTATCCAATTGCTCTGCAAACATTATAGTTGGAATGAAACCATTTGTTTCATATTCTTCCACCATAAAACGTCGCTGAGTCGGGTTAATAAGCGGCGGCCTTTCACTTCTTAGACGACTCTTCAGACTACCTTCTTCCTCAAACCTCTTTACCCAACGGCTAACAGAATTTCTAAAAAAAAACAAAATATGATTACACACTTGCAACTAGCAATTTATTTAATAATAAGAAAATCACACACCACTACTATCATCATAATAATTATAATTTTTAAAAATAACTTACACATTTTAAGCCAGTTTCAGTTGAAATTTGAGAAATATTAAGCCCATTTTTACGCAAAGTGACAATATTTGCCCTGTCATCAATACTAATATTAGCTTGCATCTTGAATAAAGACAATCAAACAATACGCTAATCGTAATAATAACACAAACGCTCGAAACAAAGTTCACCAACTAACAACGTCATAACTAACTACTTTGTTCAATCCAGAAGTTTATTTTGTTTCACATTCACCCTCATCTTTTTTGTTAATAATAAGTTCCAACTAATATTTAGAAAAACATATCTCATCGGGTCTAACGTATCATTTATGATTAAAACACAAAAAGAGTAATGTCACTTGGGTTCGAACGCAGAGTATACAGTGCGAGACATTTTATCTATAGCGTTAACCGCTAAGCCAGATAGACACATAATTGTTTGTTTGAAATTAAATATCACTAACTTAATACTCCGTCGCTACATGACAGGCTTGTCACTAAGGCAAATGATCATTATATCGCACTCTTTCTGACTAGATAATTATGAAAGAGAGCGATATACGAGATCGTGTATGTGTGCAAAATATTTGTTATGGAAAAAGGTCGTAAGTGCGACTTGTTTTGATGCGATCGTTTTGTGAAACTGCTACTGCACTTATGGTCTCTACTGTACATACTCATCAGGATCCAACATACTTAATTAAATACACACAGACTGCCTCCTTGGTCTAGTGGTCGCAAGGGCGACTGCTGAGCATGAGGTCCTGGTTCGATCCCCAGGTCGAGCAAAGTGATATCGGGTTTATTCCATCAGGAATTTCTCAGTAGCAGCTACGGATTCTGGATTTATGCCAATAGCCTCGCCCACTATTACTCCTAAACCGAGAATACTCTCTTGTATTGAATTTTAATAATAAAAAGGTACATTGGACTTAAAACACAACTGGCGAAATGTGGGTGTACTATTATTAGGTGCACCTCTGCCTAACACTTCGGAGATTACAACGCGTGATGTTGTAAGTCGGACTCACATAAATAAACTTGACCTAATGGTCTGCTATCACAAATAAGTAGACAAATGGTTGCTACCATAAAAAAACAAATTTATCATTCTCTTGCCCTTATCTCAATTAATTTGGGGTCGGCGCAGCATGTCTTCTTCTTCCATACTTCTCTATTACTCGTCATCTCATCAGACACCTCTTTTCCAGCCATATTATCCTTCACCCAATCCATACATCGTTTCTTTGGTCTTGCTCTACACTTATACCCATTCACATTCATACTTAAAACTTTCCTCACGACATTTTCCTCATTCCTCCACATCACATGGGCATGTGATGTGGAGGAATGATATATACCGCGACATCCGATTACCACACAACTTTTCAGTCACCGGCGCCATTTTGAGACTTCTTCTTATGTACTCATTTCTTATTTAAAAACAAAGCCAACAATATCATTCAATTTCTCAAAACTCAATTATTTTCCAGAGGACTTTGAACAGTTTCCAACCGCAAACGATAAAGGTTTTTTTGTACTTAGCCTTACACTCGCTTTCTCTGTATTAACAACACTATGACTCGCTTCTCAAAGTGTATTATGCTCAAAGGAACTCGAAGAAAAAGTAGATAAAAACTAAACTATGTAGCTTCACTTGAATAATATGTAGTAAATTATTTAAATAGATTTAGGTTCCCAGAAACATAATTATGCGTAAAGAAAGAATAAAAGAAGAAATTAAAAGTATTTATTAGTCCGCACAGGACAAAACACACAAAAAAAAAAATATAAAAGTATAAAAACAAGAAAAATATAAAAACAAGAAAAAGAACAAAGGAAAAAAAAATTGAATCGAAAAAAGAATTGTATAAATAGAGAATCTCAAAAAAAATTGTCGTGCCAGTGCCAGTGACACGAAGAAGAAGATCTGCCTAGCCTTTTCCCAACTATGTTTGGGTCGGCTTCCAGTCTAACCGGATGCAGCTCAATTTCAATATTTTACATGGAGCGACTACCTATCTCACCTCCACAACCCAGTTAGTACTGGGTAATAACCATACCCCTTGTTAAGACTGGTTGTCAGACATTCGGGCCACTCTGTCTTTTTGTAACGACTGTCAAAGATCTACAAATGACAGTCGGGACCGATGGCTTGACATGCTTGCCGAGGCACGAAGGAAACTCGGTATGTGATGGGTGGTCACCCATCCACGGACGAACCTAGGCAAGCGCGGCTTAACCTGACGATCGACCAGAGCAGCTGTAATTATTTAGATACGATCTCCTCCAACAGGCTTTGCATGGGACATCGTAATGGCAAAAAAAATATCAGCTGGTCCACACACTCTCTGACTCTCAGGTCAACTTGGTGATGCAGACTGCAATAATCCTCCCCAGCCTAAGCGTAGCTGCGGGACTGTTCGAAAAAGATACCGTGGCCCTGGAACACAAAGGGCAAAGAAGGAACATGGATGGGTTTGAGTCAGTACAAGTCTGACACTCCCTTCCGCTCCGCCCAGAGTGGGGGGGGTCATTTGATGATATCCCACCCGAAAAAAAAAAAAAAGCCTTAGCGTAGCAGCCCTAACACAAACGCAAAACTTTTATAATCCCTGTTTGGTATCTCCTCAATGTTCCTAACTACGCTCAATGGTAGTGACAGATCAATTTTCTTATAAATAATAATATGTTATATTTTCGTTCGCGTGGGTGTTTATTTTTGAAAGCTCTTGAAGGTAGTCTGACAGCATGTTGATGGATCACGTGAATTGCGAGTGTTCTTCGAGAATAGCGACAGTAGTTGGAGTCAGTCAACCGATTTTATCAAGGTATTCAAGGTCAAATAATCCTGCTATGTAACTGGCTGCTTATAGCACAGGAGTCCTCCTAGTTTAAGCCCATTACCACTTGTCTTGTATCTTGCCACTAAGTTATAGTCTAATTTAAGGTACAATAATTGTAAATAGGTTTAAGTTTTGAACAAATAAACATTGAAACAATGTTTTAAAGTTTCACGGTTTACAACTAAACTTATACTGACACTTAAGGGATATCTTCCGTGATTGTTCATTATTTTGAGCAATACAACTCGGTATCCAACCTAGGCAAGCGCAGTTTAACCTACAGATCGACCCGTGCTGCTGTTATTATTTAGCCACGAGCCTATAAAAACTACACAAATATAACAATAAATATAAATATCTCTCTGGAGCCCGGACAGCCGGTAGCTTGGACCCTGTTCGCGATACCGGTTAGCTACAATTTTTTATAAGATATATGTATATAAGCAAATTTTTTTTTTTATTATTTTGTATAGGAATATTATTAAAAATGTAAATCATATTTGTATAGAAATGAATAAAGGAAATAATAATAAAATATTATTTACCTTTGAACAGAGCAAACAAAGACAGCATTGGCGTAACATGCGGAAGTATCATCGTACAGGACATAATATTAAATGGTGAAGTATCCCTTTTCAACGTCGGAAACAGTATACAAGTGAGATGTTTGTCACGGTTTTACCTTATTTCATGACTTTTCCCTAGCCTTGAGTTTGATGGAATTTCCCATCGGCTTAAGAGGAACTTCCATACAAACTTTCATCCCCTTTTAATTAGTATTTTCAGCTTTCTTGATTTATTAGAGATAGATTCAATCATATAAAGAAATATACGCTACGTTCATACTGAGCGGCGTCTATATCGTTGCGTTGTTACGACTGCGATAGATAATACGGAACGTATGATAAAGAAAGAGATAGCTATTGCGCTTGAAGTGCTTAAATTACGACACTTGTCTGAATTTGTCTGCAATAATTTGCGCGCGCTAGTGCGATATCTACTTCTTTTTATTAATAACATCATTGGATAGATTAGTATTTTTTAGCGAGTCGTTTATGTTTGCAAAACCGTTTTTTTTGCCCTTTTAATTTTTATTTTTTAACGAGAAGTTATTATGATATCATCATGTCATCAACATATACGAAGAAAAATATACGTATTATATAAGATAACTCATAAACAACCTAACTTCAAAAAAAAAAATATGATAATCGGACCAGTAGTCCGTTTTTTTTTTTCACAGAAAAATCGATGAATATAAATTAAAAAAAAAAACATTGCTGGTGGAATACATAACCTCCTCCTTTTTAGAAGTCGGTTAAAAATAGTCCGAATAAAGCTACTACGTCTACAACAAGTGAGCAACAGAATTGGCACCAGACAATATAAACTTATCAGTCTAGAATTTTTTTAATACTCTCAAAATTCAATTCTAGAGAGTACTCTCGGTTTTGGAGATTACAAGAAAACCAATAATTGTTGGCTAAAATTTGAATAAATTAGAAACACAATTGTAAGAGTTACTGTCCGTTGGAAAGGATTAATGTGTATTAGAATTAGAATTGTAGTTCTGAGTGGAGTTAGATAACTAAAACATTTGCAATAGATTACTTGGGATCTTGATTGATTTTGTTCGAACAATAGTTTCGTTTCGTTTCACCTTGTTAGTTCTAAAGTCAATTAGTATTTGCGGAGCACTAGTGAACTAAAATATTGATTATGAAATTCAATAATTAATATCGTAACACCGAATATTTAGTTTTAGATGTAAAAAAAGCATTTGGAAACTTTTCAAATGCCTTTTTTACACCTAAAACGGTTACAACAACAAATTCAGTGTTTTAATTGCAATTAATTATTAATATTCTAGTTCACTAGTTAGCCATATTTTTTATTACCATACAGGACCTAATATTGCCAAATTAATTAAAACACATAGCTATTTGCGACGTTGCCAACTTTTTGGATGAACACTCTTAATAACATGTGATTGTATTCTAATCTAATACATATTTCATAAATCAACTCCTGATTACAAAGATTAGGGTAAAAACAAAATAATCCTTTTCGCATCACAATCACTTGGGGGCAAAGTTCTACCCTGTAAGACCCCGAGGTCAACGTACGCACATGTCAATGAACGTGTATGACATGTGTCTTTGACATTGTACATGCTTTGTTTATGTAAGGCTTTCTCGACGTGATTCTTATTGAAGTTACATGATGTAGTGTGTAGGTGTTAAGGTCAATGTTTCATTTGTATTTTTTTTTATTATTATAAGCCTATATTGTCCCACTGCAGGGCAAATACCTCCCTTCTCTCCTTCCATATTTCGAGGTCTAGTGCGATTGTAGGCCAATCCTTTGCGAAAGAGTCCAGCTCATCCTGCCATCTCCTTCTGGGCCTGCCACGTTGTCGTTTCCTGCTGTTTGGTATCTACTGAGTAGTAATTTTTGCCCATTGCTCCTCCGACATGCGGCAAACGTGCCAAGCCCAGTTCCACTTCATTTGAATTGTTGGGCAAAATTCTGTTGTTGGGATCTTAAATGATGATGATGTAATTAAAAATTCTGTCTCCCGAACAATTATGCATAATTTCCTATTTCCGCAAGAGCACCAAGGTTACCAATGCAGCCCGAAGAATTGCCAAACTTAAGCAGCAGTGGGCAGGGCAGGGCACATTGCTCGTAGAACGAATGGCCGATGGGGCCGAAAAGATCTGGAGTAGCGACCGCGAACCGGAAGACGTTTGTTGGAAGGCCTCCCACTAGGGGGACCGATGACCTGGTGAAGGTTCAAGGGATCTGCTTGAAGCGAGTCGCACGGGACTGGTCAATGTGGCGACACTTGGGGAAACCTATGTCCAGCAGTGGACGTCTTTCGGCTGAAATGATGACGATGATGAATAGTTTATGTGCGTCATTTTCGTGCACATAGGTACTCTGTTCGCGCTAAATTCTTGTCATACGAACTCTGGTTTACGCTGCCCTATTCACAGAATATTAGAATCCTATAATTTCATTGACATTGGTATATTGGAATGCTCGAAAAGAAAAAAAAAAAAATGTAATATTAAAAACAAAATAAAACAATAAATAACAACAAAAAGACAAAAAAACAAGAAAAGAACATAATACAATAAAGAAACTATAGACTAAAAAGATAGAAAAAATGAAAAACAACAAGAAAACACAATACAATAAAAAGATACAAAACAACACAACAACAAACAAAACAAAACAACAAACAACACAATATAATACAATACAACAAAACAACAACAACGATACAATACAAAAAACAAATATTTTATTTTTATTTTAATATAATTAAGATAAAAAAAAATAATATTACATTATATTTTCTTATTATTTATTTATTGCTTAATGTAAGTAAATGGAATTGTTTCTGATCTAATTTGGTTTTTTAGCTATAGCTAGCTTTATAGTAATTTATTTGTTTATATAATTATTTCAAAATATTTGTTGAATTTTAGTAATGCCATCTTTAGATTTTGTCTTATCTGAGAATAATGCAATGGATAGCAAAATTACTACTTAGTTTTGTTAATCTTATGTGTTTTATATGTTGTAATTGTTTATTATCCCTTAATGAATAAAATTAAAATAAAAAATGAGCCACGATGCTGTGACGAAGCTGACGATAGCATAAGTCCTTAAGAATAAGTAAGTAAATATTTGTGCGGAACCAGCATTTACTATTTTAAAATCATTCACATTTACGTAACGTTTGCTCCGCGCCTTCAAGCTACCCTTTACTTATAAATACGACAATTTAACATCACTGGACGCCCTAAACATAAACCAACACAAAGTACATAATATACTGTACAACTCACGTCCAAAACTTTAAATTCCTGACGAACTTCTAAAAGGCTCTCGCAACAGAGTACATTCGTGGGAGTCATATATAGGAAGTTAAATCTCAACAATTTACCACAGTACAAAGTTAGTCCTTGCTTTAAGTTTTCAAATAGCCAGAAGTATTTCGAAGAAGTAACGTTGTATTTTGATCTGGGTCACGCGGCTAACAGGTGATAGGTCACAGGCGCGCGCGCTAGTTCGTACGGCTGTTGTGTTATTGGGATAAAAGTAAACGAGTATTAAAAAGAATGTTTCTTTGGTAACGTTGTTTGTTATCATGAGTACAATCACTTGTTTCAGTATCGGTCACTAATTACCAGTCAGCCTATAATTATAAATGTCAAACAAAAATAATATTAATTTTCATCTCTAACATTTTCGATTTTGACACACGAATGCTACCTGACAAGCGGACGAATAACACTAGACAGGCCGATTTGTTACAAAGTAGTAACGAGTATTGGATTACAATTTTCTTGGTTTTGTCACGTCTATCGCTCTAAATATTTAAATGCCTTTCCCGCTAACTTACCACCTAGAGCGGGACTTACCAACTTAGTAACTACTTTAAATGTAAACAAGTTACTTAAGAATTGCAGCGGAGATTCGTTTAAAAAGTTCATTTTTATTTAACTAACTGAATACTCGACGCTTTTCTCTGCAATTTTACCTAATATATTTTTTTTTAATTGTTAGTTTTTTTGCATAACGAAGATCTTTCTGCGCTATTTAATCTTTTTTTTTGTCGATTGAGTATGAAAGAAGACCGAAAGAATATTAAGTACGCACGACGGCTAATCAAGCCCAGTTTATGCGGATCTCTTATTGTTTGGGTAGTCTATACAAAGCGAGGCCAAGTTATACTGGAAATGTAGAGCTTCATATGCGGCCGTGTATACACGTCACATTTGAGGTGAAAGCGCCAGGGCAGCCCATAAAAAATCTAAGTATCGTCGTGGTTCGGCATAATATAATTTAGGACCGTCACATAGTGTAATTTATAGATTAGGTCGGATGTCATCCCACGGAGACGTCCTGTATTATATGCCTATAAAATAACATCACGCCTGTTATACCCGAAACGTTAGGCAGAGGTATACCCATTAGTACATCCACATTTCGCCAGTTATGTTTAAGTCCATTGTAATATTTATTGCTATTTCCATCAACCGGGTATAAATCCAGACTCCGTGAATGCTACTGAGAAATTCCTGATGGAAAAATTTGATAAAAAAACAGAAAAACGCTGTTAATTTGAAATTACAAATAGACTCTTCAATTTTATTTATTTGTATGGCTATAGCAAATTATGTTTATTTCCGTGCAGTCCGAGTGCTCCCTTCCCGTGACCCAAGGGCTGGCTTTTACCTTGGCCAGAGGCTAAGTGTCACCAGACCAGCCAGCCGCCAGTCTCTTGGGCACATTACCAGCTGACAGCATTGAGGAGGAGTTTTTCGATGCCCTTTTATAGTTTGTTTATTTAATGTTTGTTGTTGTTGTTGTTGTTTGTTGTTGTTGTTTTGTAGTTGTTGTTGTCGCAGGGTTTGCGAAACAAACATATTTAAAATTATTTAATAGTTTTTAATTAATAATGAATATAGTTAGTTTACTCTATTTCCAAGAAACATCGTGTCATAGGAGACCAAAGATTGCCTAGCCACGTGCCACTAATACCTACCCGTGTAAACAGCTCGTTTGTCTATGTATATTTGCTGGTTATCACTTCTTATTGATTAGTCAGAAACCACGTGGTTAGTTCATTCAGGGTGATCCGATGACAGTGGAAAACGATTTTTTAGAAGTCGTCAACTGAGATATTGATGACTGAGTTTTTGCCCGCGGCTACGCTGGTGATAATTTTAAATTTTACAATCAATTCGGTTTGTACTGTGCTTGTAATTATATTTTTATACGCAAGCCCTGCGTAGGGAACTACAGCTGTTTTGACACGGAGAGAAAAATTCTAGCGCAAGCAGCGCTGCTCGCACTGGTATTTTCCTCTCCGTGTCAAAACAGTTGTAATAATATTATTCAATTATGATTCAAATGTCACGTGGCGCCATCTATTATCATAAAAACGTAGTAAAGGATGTAGGTGTAATCTACCGAACTTCCAATCCGATTTCGTAAATTCTTTCACTAATGGGAACTATATTATCTCTGAGTGTAATTCGTCGAGAGTAAATGTTATAGGCGACTGCCTCGTTAGTCTAGTGGCAAGCACAACTGCTGTCCTCTGTTCGATTCCCATGTCGCACAACGTGTTATTGGGTTTTTCCATTACGAATTTCTCAGTAGCAGCCACGGAGTCTGGATTTGAGCCCGGTCGATGGTAATAGGCTCCCCTGCCTAAACATAACTAGCGAAATGTGGGTGTACTATTAGGTACACCTCTGCCTAACCCTTCGGGGATTACAGGCGTTATGGTATGTTATATTATTTTCTTACACGTTCACAAACAGGTTAAAATGAAATAAGGTCTACCTCGTGCCTAGACTTAGCGACAGTTCCAGACTATTCGTATTGGTTGACCTTTTGTAGTACTTTGCATTTGTTAAATGGGGTGACCATTATTTTTGGACAGTCGGATATTTTCGTCTAGTGATCTTCTTAGCTTATCGATGGCAGAAAGTTCAATAATGTTTCTGGCCCAGAATTCAGCTACGCGAACTCAGCTCACTGACGCAGTCAATCAAGGTTATCAATGCATTTCTCAGGGTATACGACGCGAGATAGAGAGTGGGCCATAGTCAGTGGGGAGACGCCGCAATTATATATATGCAATTGAGATCTGAACCGTCCATAAATCCATATCTACGGAGATTGACCTTGACGAGTCTATTTAAAGATTTACAAGTCGATCATGGAAACATGTTCCTAGGTTGTAAAGTTCCAGCAATGCTGAATAAACTCTACTGAATGAAACTTAAAATAACGCCTGTGAGCTTTTGACGAAGTAAGTGCTCAACACGGACAAAAGGGCTCTCCTACCATCAAGAAAAAAATGTACGACGAAATGTAGTATAGACCGGCTCCCTTTTTAATGCGTCAATTATTCACGCTTTGCTTTCCCTTACATTATGGACGATAATGGTCTCCGCATTTCTGGCAATTCCCAACCTATGGTTACCCGATTTACCCCCAAATAGGTTTACTATCGGGGTCGACCAATTTAAGTATTCACGTTCAACGTCATTGCTCTTTGGCGTCACTACTTCTATTTTAGAAAGCTTCCCTGAAACGGTTCTTTCACGGCAACAACTCAATTGCAACCTTATTTTGGGAGAAGGAAAGATCATTGTGATTTTAACGGACTTGTCTACACGTTTAGAATTACTTCTTTTTTGGAAATATTGATAGGTTTCACAAGCACTTTTGGCGCTTAAATGACATGGTGAGGAGATAAAATAGAGACAGATATAGATATTTCACGACCGCACAGAACACATGTGCTTTCCAATCAGCAAGTCTTCAACGAACTGGCTGTGCGACATCCGGACAAATGGATATGACGAAATTATGAATTACATTACCAGAATACCCGAAATAACTTGGTCTTAGTAAAATAATCATCTGCCTAACCTTTTCCTGACTATATTGGGGTCGGCTTCCAGCCTAACCGGGTGCTGCTAAATACCAGTATTTTACATGGAGCGACTGCCTATGTGACCTCCACAACCCAGTTAGTACTGGATAATACGATACGCCTTGATAAGACTGGTTGTCAGACTTTCAGGCCACTGACTACCTGTAACGACTGTCACAGATCTACAAATGACAGCCGGGACCAAACGCTTAACGTGCTTTCAGAATCACGGGGGAAACTCGGTATGTAATGGGTAAACCTAGGCAAGCACGGCTTATCCTAAAGATCGAATGAAAAATACAAGAAAGGTTGACTGGTAGAGAATGCCTTGTGGCATTAAGTCCGCCTACGTACCACTATTGTACATGAAGTTTAAATAAATAAATAATAAAAATTTGTTTAAAGGTGTCACTATCACGGAACAGACAAAGATCTTTTATCCAGACCTTTCATTTCAGAAAATGTTTCCCTTGCATGTGGCTAATGTTCGTTGTTATCTAAATAGTTAGCCTGATGACCATCAGATAAACTGTGTTCTAATTCAAGTCAGAATAATTAGTGGGGTCCATTTATTTAAATAAACTTCTCATTAATCCTGTGCTTTAATGATCTCTTATCTGTATTTTATTCTACACTAGCTTATGCACGCAGCTTGTCCCGCATTGAGCTCGTTAATATTCCCACGGGTTCATACTACCGGGATAAAAAGTATCTTATGTGTTAATCCAGGTTATAAACTATCTGTGTGCTAAATTTCATCCGAATCCGTTCAGTAGTTTTTGCGTGAAAGAGTAACAAACATCCATATCCAGACATCCATACATCTTCACAAACTTTCGCATTTATAATATTAGTAAAACTTGTTACTACATATATCTGCTTTTTGTTACATACTTTGGTAACGGATGCAACCACCAAATTATAAACGAACTAGGAAAATTCTATCGCAAGCCTTGATCTGACGTAAATTTTTTTTTTGCTCGTGCTATCAAACTTTTAGATCCCCACTGTTGGGATACTTGGCTTTCTCTCTCTGCCTGAGGGAGTGGGATACCATCCACCACTCGGGCCCAGTGCGGGTTGTTGAATGTCACCATATCTACGAGTTTTTTATTCTAGGACTTGCCGGTTTCCTCACGATGTTTTTCTTTACCGTTTCATAAAAAAATAGGCTGGCTGAGTTCGCATCTATGACTTACGAGTCCTAAATCATGGGAGGGGGGAGTAATACAACCGCTTTTTTGCTTAAAATCAGCAGAAAAAGGTAAATAAAATGGTAAACTCGGGTTCTCAGCGCATTTAAATATTTAATGAAATAGTACGTTTTCTTTAAAGATAATAGTAGTAAAAATAACATCATAAGTAGGAGCATCTTTTATATTTCAGCCGAAGAAAATAAAGCAGTATCTTTTTGCGAAAGTAATTATTTGCCTTCCTCATACCATCCAGCCTTCCCCACATTCTATTTGTGGTCTCGACAAGAAGGATTTATTATCGTATTGCCTCAATTTATTTGTTTTTGGTGAATTTAGCGAACCTTCCGTATTAGTGAGCCTTTCCTGAAAGGTACAGGTATCTTATTTTATGTTTTAATTGAAAATTATATATAGGATGTTAAACTTATCTTTATTTGATTTTAATTTAATTTGAATTATGTATTTAAAAACCATAATTGTGTGCGGTGAGTAGTTAGGTACTCATCTGATTTTAAGTAGGCACCCATCGACAAATAAGTAGTGCATGATGTGCTTACCTGTAAGAGGGTGGTAGACTTGTCTGTGACTCTATTCGATGTATCTCGTATCTTTGAAGCAGTGTATTCAGTTGTTGGTGAGCCAAATAAATAAAATTATCATTAACTTTGAAAACGGGATATTTACCATGTTTACTATTTGTTTTGAGTTCCCGATATTTCGGCGCTGTTGCAAGAATCATGATCACGGATTAACTAAAGTTATTACGAGTGGGTGTTTATGAGAAGACAAATCGGTCCACACTCTTTCTTGTTCGTTTTTTGCGCTCCGTACCGCTACCACTGTCCAATGGTAAACATGATAAATATCCCGTTTTCTATATTAATGCCAGTATTAGTGACCATGTCAGTTTATGTTCATTCTTTGACTTCGAACTTTCTCGAGAAAGCTCTGAGTAATAAAACTGCCCCGTTGGTCTAGTGGTCGCAAGTGCGACTGCTGAGCAGGAGGTCCTGGGTTCGATTCCCGGGAGGCCAAAGGTTTTCCATTAAGAATTTGTCAATAGCAGCGGAGTCTTGATTCGTGCCCGGTTGATGGCAATAGGCTCGCCACTTATTACATGGAGTCTAGCTAAATGGGGGTGTATTATTAGGTACAGTAGAGACCATAAGTGCAGTAGCAGTTTCACGAAACGATCGCATCAAAACAAGTCGCACTTACGACCTTTTTCCATAACAAACATTTTGCACACATACACGATCTCGTATATCGCACTCTTTCATAATTATCTAGTCAGAAAGAGTGCGATATAATGATCATTTGCCTTAGTGACAAGCCTGTCATGTCGCGACGGAGTATTAAATTAGTGATATTTAATTTCAAACTAAAAATTATGTGTCTATCTGGCTTAGCGGTTAACGCTTTTGATAAAATGTCTCGCACGGTGTAGCCTGCGTTCAAACCCAAGTGACATTACACTTTTTGTGTTTTAATTATAAATGATACGTTAGACCCGATGAGAAATGTTTTTCTAAATATTAGTTGGAACTTATTATTAACAAAAAAGATGAGGGTGAATGTGAAACAAAATAAACTTCTGGATTGAACAAAGTAGTTAGTTATGACGTTGTTAGTTGGTGAACTTTGTTACGAGCGTTTGTGTTATTGTTACGATTAGCGTATTGTTTGATTGTCTTTATTCAAGATGCAAGCTAATATTAGTATTGATGCCAGGGCAAATATTGTCACTTTGCGTAAAAATGGGCTTAATATTTCTCAAATTTCAACTGAAACTGGCTAATAATGTGTAAGTTATTTTTTAAAATTATAATTATTATGATGATAGTTGTGGTGTGTGATTTTCTTATTATTAAATAAATTGCTAGTTGCAAGTGTGTAATCATATTTTGTTTTTTTTTTAGAAATTCTGTTAGCCGTTGGGTAAAGAGGTTTGAGGAAGAAGGTAGTCTGAAGAGTCGTCTAAGAAGTGAAAGGCCGCCGCTTACTAACCCGACTCAGAGACGTTTTATGGTGGAAGAATATGAAACAAATGGTTTCATTCCAACTATAATGTTTGCAGAGCAATTGGATACTGCATTGCAGACTGTTCGCCATGCAGTCCATGCTGAAGGTTTACATCATCGGAAGCCAGCTAAAAACCATTTTTGACAGAAAAACACAGGGAAGAAAGACTACGTTTTGCTCGAGATTATTTAGATTTTAACTGGGAGGTGAGTGTATTTTCTGATGAGAAGACTTTCAAGTCTTGCCAAAAGGAAGACTTAATTTATGGCGAAAAGTTAATAAGTAGACCGGGTAACTAAATATTTAGTAATATTAACATAACCGTAATTAAAAAAAAAAAAATGAAGAAAACAAATTTTAAATTTAATGATCTTAAATTGGGGTTTAGTTTCAATATTCTTTTCGTCAAGAAAATGAACACTTAAGCTATAACCTCAATACAATCAATGTGACGTTACATAAAAAAACACGTTCATAAAGCTAACTCATATATTAGTATTCAATGAACTCTGCTGAATACTGATACCTATAATAAGCGGGTATCAACAATTATTTTTGTGTTATTAGAATATCCTTTCCGTGTTATGTTATTCTTATTATGAATTGACTAAGTGGGTATACAACAAAAAATCTTATGAACGGTGATAAGAGAACTTTTTTTTGCCTAGGTAGGAATGTGACGTCACAATTCTCATAAAAGTTTGTTAATTTTATAAATAAATAAAACGAATAAACTTTTTTGTTATCATTCAGCATGATTTTTTTATTTCCACCTTCCAACACCGAAAAGATAAAATAAAAATCAATTAATGAGGTTTAATAATAATACAATAACTATCTAATATTTAACTTCTTATAAAAAATAAATAATAAGCATGACTACATTATAAATAAACATAAATACCTAACGACTTTCTGCTTAAAATACAAATATTATTAAGGTTTCAAAGACACAAAAAACAGCCACACATTGTAATAACATGGATTCGAACTTAGACTTCATTGATCGTGAACCCATGCTCAGCCCAAACAGCTACCAACACATGATAATACTACGCGAATTTTAACAATGCAATGGTAAGAACAGGTCATCACTATGATTTGTATTCTAAATGCAACAGAAATATAATGCTATTTCGCGTAGTGTGACGACAGTTCATTATAGTGTGCTATGTGTGGAATGTTGAGACATCACTCATACACGCACACGAACACACACTGCTGTATCGCGCTCGCACAGTTCATAGCAATATAATCTTTAGCATGGTAGTGCACTTTTGAGCGTCTACTGTACACCTATGCCTAACCCTTTGGAGATTAGAGGCGTGGCGTTATGTTATGTAATATTTTGGCAAAAATAAAAAACATAAAGCTGCTAAAGATATCTAGATCTAAGGTTTTAAACTTTATCATTGACACTGAAAGCGACAACAACAGCAACAGCGCCGAAATATCGGGAACTGAAAAAAAACGGTAAACATGGCAAAATCCCGGTTTCAGTGTTAATGATAATATCTAGATTCACTTATTATTTGCATACTTCTCACGGGATATTTACCGATCAATAATTAAGGTACATGGGCTGGAACAACTTCAGTTAATGGCACTTCTTCTGCTGTCCTAAATCCAATGTCTTTAATACAGATTTGTCTTCCGTTTTCCTTATTTCTTAGCAATCAAATAAGACAGGAAAAAAGTCATTATTTCTCTTAACCTTGTATTTGTTACGATGTTAATTTGATATTTTTATTAAATTACAAATTGAAGAGAAAAAAAAACAAATTGGAATCGATTATTCTAATTTTAATTACTGAGGTCGGACCTTTGCTCGTATTTTGTCACAATTTTCGAGAAAAGTTTTATTTGTAGTATTTCAATTTAGAAATTAATCCCGATATTGCTATATTTTTGGCAGTTTTAATTGATGGATCTATTTTTATTTGTTTCTGAACTTAAATTTGTTTATTTGATACTTTGTCATTGATCTGATTAAATCTAGCTTCAAAAAATAGCTTAGGAAAGTAGGTACTTATTCGTCGTGTCCGCGACTTTGTTTGTGTATTATGTGTTTTTCTATGTCTTATTGCAACAAATGTCGACGATGAAAAGTAGTCTAAGGTCCCGGGTTACTTAATAACGATTGATTGAGCGTTTTAGGCAATAAAACCATTAAAAAAAAACAGATAAAGTCGAAATCGCATTTATAATATTGCTATGGACAAATAGTATCTAATTTTTTTAAGTCAAATTGCGGTAAGTTAGCGAGCTAGCCAAATACTAAATGACAATAATTTTGATTTATTTTTCGTAATTAAATCAACGTCAAAAAGTACATTTAAAAAAATAAAAATAATTAAAAATTAGTCCCTAAAAAGAAAATTTATTTCAGACTATAGTATAAGCATAGTTTTGTTAGTATTTTAGTGTTAATAACAATGGTCTTTCATAGGACAGCATTTAAAAAAAAAAGTTTTTTTATTGGCAGATAAACCCTTAGTAATATAAGTTTTTTAAACTGTCATGGTCCCTAACATTATCATTAATATTAGACGTGTTTACTGATTGTTAACAAATAGTAAACGTGGCAAATATCCCGTTTTTAGTGTTAATGATTAACCCTTAGTAAAACAAAAAAAAGAAACTTTTTACAAATAACCTAACTTCTAGTTACATTAATCTCATCTCATCGTGAGGGGTTCAAGAGCTTTCATGAGAGCTTACAATTAATTTGATGCGGCCTTTCGATCTTATTTTCTTCGGTTAAGGCAACACTCTGGCTCACATAATAATTAGATTTAAGCACTGAGAACGTAGTCTTGGACTTGGTTCTACTAAATTAGATAGAGTGCAATGTAGTCATTAATTAAGGTTCATGGCTCAATAATAATTGATTGATTCAAGGTTTATTCAGCTGTGAAAAAATAAAATAAAATTATAGGCAGTCGCCGAAATCAAAAACTAAACTAGGAACACTCGGCGACTCATCGAGCTATTCATATCCAGTATAACCTGACCTCTCTTTGTATGAGCTTCCCGTACAATCAGAGATCAGCTTAATTTAGTTTAGCTTAGCTTGGTTGGTCGCCTTTTTTTTTTTTTTTTTTTTTTCGGATGGGAAATCATCAAGTGACCCCCCCCCCCCCCTCCCCACTCTGGGCGGAGCGGAGGGGAGTGTCAGACTTGTACTGACTAAAACCCATCCATGTTCCTTCTTTGCCCTTTGTTTTCCAGGGCCACGGTATCTCTTTCGAACAGTCCCGCAGCCCTGGCAGGCATCGGCCCATGCGGACCCCTACTTGATTGCTGACATCTCTTTGAGGCGCGCGTGGAACACGAACGCGCCGTCGACACAGCCTGTCGTCATAAGACGGCCGGACGGCGAGCTAGTCCATAACTCGCCGTCCACAGGCCAGCGCCTACGGTGGTCGGAAGCCACCACGTGACCCCCGACGCCCAAGGCGTCTCCCGCGGCGGCTGGGACGTGAAGTTCTTTCCCTCTCACGTCCTGCCACCTCCTTCACTAGCATGACTGCTTCGCAGAAGGAGGTGACAGCTTCCCATTCTCTCTCGCTCCGGACCATGGCTTGAACCAAGGCCGGACGCGAGAGATCGCCGCCGCCAATCGCCGCTACGAGAACACGGCGGTGCTCCGCCCAAGCGGGGCAGACCTCCACGGTGTTCCACCGTGTCCTCCGGACGATCCTCGCAGTGGAAACACCCGGGCGTTTCCTCCCGCTCGATTCGGTGCAGGAACCTCCCGAAACATTGGTTAGTCGCCTTGCGTACGCTCAGTAAACACTTACAAAATTCAAAATCGATTTTCTCGTGAAATAACGGCTTCCGAAATACTACGAGTATGTACCTGCCGTAGGAAGATTTGCTAGAGGCACAGAGGTAACGCTATTAAACTAAGACCTCGATGTTTGTCACCTCCGTGCCGTTCTGTGGGAATAAACAACTACTATAAATTTTCTAGTGTTCTAAGCTAATTATTTTTCAGCAAAAAAGAAGTTATTATGAAGTCTAGTGCAGATGACAGGAAAACCTATAAATAAACCCACCAAAGGTAAACTTTTTATTTTCCTGCTATCACGACATTTTCGCCACGAAGGTCATTCGTATTTTCAGCAACGTTTTAAAATCTTATCTATTACCGTGCTAACTCTGTTTTCCTGGTACCTACGGTGAGGTGACATTTGAGGTCTTGCAGCCGTATCCTGAAATTAATGGTGTTGCTATCAGATGAAATTTTCAGGAATGGTAATTTGACATTTCATAACATCACGCCTGTAATCCCCGAAGGGTTAGGCAGAGGTATATCTCATATGTAGTAAACCCACATTTCGCCAGTTACGTTTTAAGTCCATGTTATACCGGGCGAACCTATTGCCATCAACCGGACAACAATCCAGACTCCGTGGCTGCTACTGAAAAATTCCTGATGGAAAAACCCAATAACACTGCACGACCCGGGAATCAAATCCAGGAACTCTTCTTATCTTCCTCTAGGGAAAGACCGTGTTGACTTATGAATAGTAAAGGAGGGGTCACACCAAGCAGTCACAAATACAAGACTGACAGATACGAAACATATTTCAGTAAATTTTACCTTACAAAGTTCGCAGTCCAGTCCTCTCTCCAGTCCGCTCTGGACTCTGGTTTGACCTGCCAAAGGGGTGCTGTTGGTGGATACCTATTCGTGAAGTTTTATCATGTTCTACTTCTAGTTCTTCTAGTCCTGTTGTTTACATTACAGGAGGATAGAGGTTTCTGAAACTGTCATACTCATCCTGTAGTTTGGACCGGTTCCATACAGAATCCCATCGACACGCCAAGATGAAGATTGAAAAATCAAGATTAGGTGCAAGCTCCGAATTTGCCATCCGTCAAAAGATCAAGAATGATACTTAGGCTACCATATTGTTAATTCCATAAGATATATTATTATTTTATTCAAGTTTTGGCTCAAAAATTATCTTTATTTACATATTTTAATCCTCCATCTAAGCCATCGAAAGCAGCTGTACCACCCCACTAAATCTTTTTACACTTAAAAGACTTATAGTGTGAATGGTTTTCGTACCTTTATGATGAATAATATTGTTTTTATGTTAATTGATAAGAAACATTTTGTACCTAGTCTAAAAACTAAAGTAATTTTAGTTCCATTTGAGAAATAAGCATAATTTTAACAAAATTCTAAAACCCAACAAACTTACCTATATATTTTAATGAAAGTAGGTAGCGACATCGAAACCTACTTTTATTAAAACATTAGGTTATGACCGGTATCGACTGTCAAAGATCTACAAGTGTAAGTCGGGATCAACGGCTTAACGTAACATGAATAGTTTAGGCGCTATTCGGTATACATACCGAATTTCCTTCGTGCCTCGGAAAGTACGTTGACGGGTGACCACATGTAATATGTGGTCACCCATCCACGGACCAACCAAGGGAAGCGCAACTTAACCTAAAGGTCGACCGAAGCGGCTTTTATAACTTATATGAGCTCTTCCTCGAAGATGGCCTACGTCACATACATAATATTATAATAACATTACGCCTGTAATGCCAGAAGAGTTAGGCAGAGGTGTAAAATAATACACCTACATTTCGCCAATTATGTTCAAGTGCCACGTAATTGGGAGGGAGCCTATTGCCATCAACCGAAATCCCTCCTGAAAGATAAATAAACCAAAGATTGGAAAAACCAAAGTTAAAAAGTTAAACGCAAACGAAATCATATTATTTTTCGAAAATATGAAGTTGTGGTCCTCTCGGGATTTACTCGCTAACTTTATTTACTTACGCTATTTTTAAAGTTTTTCAATAACAGAGAAAATATCTTGTAAAATTGTTTGAAAATAATGACCAACGGAATTTAATGTACGTACAAAAATATGAATATTCATTACTGAGAAGTTGAATTCTTTAGTTTATTTTAATGAATTTTAAAACTTATAAAACAGTTATTTTTCGATCATCATGGTGTCGTGTACTATGTAGTAGTATTTTTTACTTAAATTTTAAGCACGTTTTTCATTAATGTAATTATTGGCTTTCAGGCGTATTTAAGTAAAATTTTTTTTTATCTGAGTATATTTTTTTATAAAAAATAAATTATTTAAAATTACTTGACCCACAAAATAAATACTGGATCCTTATTTTCAAGCATCCATTACGGTAGTTTACTACGTCGTAGTTACCTTCTGTCATTGTTAGACTATGGGAGTAAAGGTTTTATGCAAAAAGTCTCAAAAAATTTTAGAATTATAATAATTTTGTAAAAAAAAACACTCAGATAATTTTTTTTTTCGTTGCAATCGCGACTTTACGACTTATAGAAGTTACTGTTAAAATATTTCGTGTATGAAAAGATAGACCTACAGAATTAAAACAACAATTTGTGGGTTTTAAAAATAAAAATAAATACTTTAGACACCTAACTTTGTAGTTACATGTAAAATCATAATGTCATAGTCTTATTTTATTTAAATAAGTTTTAAATTACAAACTATTTCAGCTGAAATTTTTAAAGCTTGTCCAAACAAATGTGGGTGTATTACGAGTACCTACACTCTTAAATAAAACCCTTTGATCTTTATATGATTTATACGTATGTACTTGCAAAGTATTATATTAAAATGCTGTAATAAAACATAGAATAAAAGACCGTTTAATGTGCCGCCTACGACTGATAAGAAAGGCGATAAGGTCATGCGTGGGATGAATATACGCCTCCGTGTGAGGTAAGCAGACTTATAAGTGCTGAAGTACGAAGGAGGAAACACGACTTGATTTCATCTTATGAAAAGTTACCAAGAAATCTTAGAAGATTCAGTTGGCCATATTAGCCAGTTACGATGCCTTAAGTTTCTGAAACAGCTTTGTTTGTGCAGGATGGGTTTGCTACAAATAAAATGCGATGTTGGAAAATAAAAAATTTCTAATGTAAGTTATTACAGAAATTGGTGAACAAAGTTGACAGTACGATGTCGCATTTTCAATATGACCGCCGCGGGCGCGGGGCGGCCGCACCGACGTGAAGTTCGCGCTAGTTCCGAGCGTCTTCCTTCCGCCCGCTCGTTCGCCCACAGATTATGTATTGTAACAGCTTCTTCTTCTCGAATCGATGACTCAGATTTCTTCCGACCCGTACGTCGACAGGACAGCTCTGTCATTTGCCTCATTCAAGTCCCAGGACTTGAATGAGGCAAATGACAGAGCTGTCCTGCCGCACAACTAATGGCAACCTCCAGAGGTTGCCATTAGTTGTGCTTGAATGCACTGAAACAGCTGAAATTGTAATAAAAAAGCAAACAAAATGTTATAATCACTTCAAAAGCATTTATGTTAGAAAATACTCGAAGACCCACATTTAACCAGCATCGGATGCTGCTCATGAGATGACTAGTACCTAATAGATTAATGGACAAAGCAGATTAGCTGAGCCGACCTCTATTAACATTTTTTTTTGTAACGTCAGACGAAGTACACAAACAGTCAGACCCGGAACAATTACCTTTAGGCCATACAAATATTTGTTCCGTGCGGGAATCGGAAAAAGGATCTCCTGTCCTTTTAATGATGATGATCTTGACTTTCTTAAACAAGCAATTTTTTTGAGCGACTTCGAAATAGTTTTATTTTTTCTAAGCTCACTTATTTATTATATTCACATAAAAGCGTCTCTTAGCTACCTATCGTTTAATAACCCAGTAAGAGGTGTTGACGCTGAGCCCCTGCACATGACTAGTCGAGTCTGTAATTTATTGATATGCCCTTTGTAATAAAAGCAGACATTGGCCTATTTCTAATATTACTGTATAGTGATGAACAGAAGGTTAATTTGCTATATCCACCAATAGAAAGGGTCAGGTAACCATAGAGATAGACATTTTGTTTTGTTCATTAAATACTTTATCAAAGTAATCTATACTAAAATTATAAAGCTGAAGAGTGTGTTTTTTGGTTGAACGCGCTAATTTCAGGAACTACTGGTTCGATTTGAAAAATTCTTTAAGTATTGGATAGCCCATTTATCGTGGAAGGTTATAGGCTATAAAATTTCACGCAGACGAAGGTCGTAGCAAACAGCTAGTACTTTATAAAACACAAAGTTTTAAGTTCCTATTTACGCCCTTGACATATTGCCAAGCTTTAAAAAATCACCCAGTGTACTTAATTTTTAAAATCGGTTATTTTCAAGTGTCATGTTTTATGGTGAACCTTCTGATGTTACTATATTCTATGTCAATTTAATATGTGACATTATTCCAAGGTCACTTCGTTCTCAAGGTCGTTTCTCACATTATATTAACATTCAATAATTTCCAAGATTTTGCATAAAACAAACATGTTTACGTGATTATTTATTATAAGAAAAATGGCTTCTGTTTGAGAAATATTTTTTCTTGGTTTATTGTTATTACACAACTATGGCTTCTTTAGAAGTTTAGCTAAATAAAAATGTGTGTAAGACATATAATTAATTTGCTATTAGAATAAAGCATGATGCTATGCATCATCATGCTTTATTCTCAGAAAGGTTAGGTTAGGTTAGACCAGCACCGCAATCGCTTATCAGAATACGAAGAACTTTGACCGGAAAACCATTCATTATATTCATAGCAGCAGATATTTTATTAAAAGAAACCGATAACTGATAAAAACCAAGACCCTACAGTATTGAATTTTTTTTTTTGTAACATTTCCCCACACTAGGAATTTCTCCTGTATCGTTGGTGCTTTTACAAACATTTAAACTGACATACACAAACAGCCAGACCCGGAACAACTACCTGTAGATCATACAAATATTTGTTCCGTGCGGCGATCGAACCCGCGACACGCAGCGCAGCAGCCAATCGCTCAGCCACTGCGCCAACCGTGCCGTCGAAAAAACACTATACCAGGAATTTTCCAAAATGAACTGATTTAAAAAAAAAAATATCCGATCTCTAGTTTTTTTCCTATTGATACAAAATACATACCAATTTAATAAGTTTGCGGTTGGTTAAGTGAGTAAACTTGACATCATAATTAAATAGACATCAAATTCAGTAAATATTACTGAATTTGATGTCTATTTATTTTATTAACTTTTGATGAGAAAATGATGTCAAATTTACTCACTTAACCAACCGCAAAATTATTAAATTGGTATGTATTTTATTAATAAGAGTAATTAATAATTATAAAAATATATATTTTTAAATGTTTTTTATATTGTTTTTAGTTTAAGAAATATTTAAAAATGTATAAGATTTGTATAAAAATAAATAAAGGAAAATTAAAATTAAAAGTACTTAAGTAGGTATTTAAAAAAAAAAAAACATTAAAATTGAAAGTTGAAAGAAAGTTGTCTTGAAAGTTTCAAATAAGAACTTGTGTTAAGAAATAGGGGTTGATTTTTAGACCTCGTCGACCCCCAAAATCCTTTTCGTTTATATCGAAACAACTAGAAAACCGTTTCGATCCCAAGGGGTCGATATCAACCACTTTGGAAATCCCTGGACTAGACGAACAAGCCAGTCAAATAAAGAGTAACTACAACTTTAATAATTATCTCAAATTTCCACATGCTTATTCGGACGACATTTTCTGCGATTACAAAACGTTGCGTTGTCAAATATGTGTAATCGTTAAACTAAAATTATTGTTCTCAATAACAGAAAACTGACTGAGGTTGACTGGTAGACTATACAATGTTAAAAAACCCTGTCCGATCCGTGAGGGTAAATTACTAAGAGACCGACTCTTAGTAATTTACCCTCACGGATTGAGATAAGATTCTATTTATGTAGTCTTTTTTGGACAACATAATTAAAAAGGGTGTAAAAAGACCCTTAACGAAGCCGAACTGCACTCGTTCTCCCCGTCATTGCGATCATTTTTTTGTTCTGGACCAGACCTGGGAACCTTCTAGTTACGGAGATATTGATGGTCAAAGTTCCAACTTTTTCACAAGTTTTTTTTTTTAAATACTACTTTTTAAGGTTATAACTTTACTTTAAATACCTTTTTGAATCGTTTACTATTCAATGCATTCATAAGCACAATATTTTGAATGCGTTAAATTGAGTTTTACAATAAAACGCGATTTTTTAAAAAAAAGGACTTTCACAGCAATAATTTTTGCGTAGGGTTACTTAGTTTGATAAACAGAATACTTGGTTGACGGCTTCGTGAAGGGTCCGTTTACACCTTGTATAAAAATTACCTCGATACAAATTAAATAAAATTTACTAAAAATAAGGAAACAGACACTGACTGAGCTTCTCGGCTAGTGACGTCATAAACAAACAACTGACGATCGTACATACTAATGCCGAAGATGGTGTTGTCACGAGGAGCTCGTGGCTACATAATAACAGCCGCTCGGGTCGATCTTTAGGTTAAGCGGTGCTTGCCTAGGTTTGCCTGTGGATGGGTGACCACCCATTACATACCGAGTTTCCTCCGTGCCTTGCAAAGCAAGTTAAGCCGTTGGTCCCGGCTGTCATTTGTAGATCTTTGACAGTCGTTTGGTAGTTACTGGCCCAAAAAGTCTGACAACCAGTCTTACCAAGAGGTATAGTATTATCCAGTACTAACTGGGTTGTGGACGTCAGGTAGGCAGTCGCTCCATGTAAAATACTGGTATTCAGCTGCATCCGGTTATACTGGCAGCCGACCCCAACATAGTTGGGAAAAGGCTAGGCAGATGATGATGTGGTGTTGTCACGACTTAAAAGTTTGTTAGATTTAAGGGAAATGGTGGTAATTTAGGCACAAAAGTCAGGGTTTTAAAATTTATTAATACGTTTACTTTCATTAATAGTTTATGTTTCTTATTTTATTTGATAATGTCATTGGTACACCTATATGCCCCTACTATACATAAAGTTACAATAAATAAGTAAGGCTTTTCTTCGATTTATTCCGAGGTGTCAGAAACTTCAAGTCTATAAAGGCTCACCATGAATCCGATTTACAAAACGTAGTTCCCTCAGGTCCCAGAGGACTTTAGGAGTTCTAACCTCCTCCAATACTTCCACATTCAATTCTGGAATCTTTGTGAAGAGTGAATGTTTTATTCAGGAATATTCTTTGTGTGGAATTTTCTGGTTTTATCGGTTTGTTTTTATTTAGTACTAGCTGTGGCCCGCGACCTTCGTCCGCGTGAAATTATTATAAAAATATTACTTCCTTAATTGAATCGGATTTTGTTCATTCAAAAATGGAATTTCAAGGGTTTTTAATTTTTTTGCACAGAACCCTAATATTTTTTCTAAAATAAAAGTAGCTTAAGCACTCCTTGTAACATCAGCTATCTGCCAGTGAAAGTCCAGTCAAAATTGATCCAGCCGTTTCGCAGATTAGCCGGTACAAACAAACAGATTTACAGACAAAAATTAAAAAATAAAGTTTTTTTTGTTTTACGTACCGCATAATTCTTTTATTTGCATTAATTAAAAAACTGTTATTTTACAATTACAAATAGACACTTTAATTTTATTTATTTTGAGAGACTTACCTACTATAAAGAATGCTGAAGAAGCTATTTCGATACTAGTCGAGCCATTCACGAGCAATTTTCAGCAATTAATACGGGCAATAATTGCCGAAGGCAGTGCAACAATTTAGTAAAGCCATATGGGGCAATTTAATAAGCTGCTGGAATCTTGACAGCAACCGATTTGGAGCAAATTGTTCCAGATTGCTCCACTAATTGCTACAATATACAATGGCAACAATTAACAGCAATATTATGTTTGCTGCATTTTAAACGAGAACACTGCCGACAAACTGTCCTGCAGTTTAGCAGAAAATTTGTGTAATACGCACATATGTATATAAATTATGTTGGAAAAAATAAAAAAAAAACAAAGAAAGCTGTGTGAGCATGAGTGAGTGAGCTGTGTTATATTATTCCATTGGACATTATTGATAATATTTTTATTTTTTATTACTTTGAGCATGTTGACATTTTTTAATTTCTTTTATCGTATTAAATTTCAATGACATGCCACTTATTTTAAATTTATAATTGTAAACAAACTATTTGCATGCCCATGCGGCCATGTGACGGCAAAATGTGGAGAACCTCATAATAAAAGAACATCTATGCACCTATTACCCATGTTTGCAAAGAAATAAATTATTTGATTTGAGAAAAATTAGTAAATGAAAGCATGACGGTTGACAGGGGAGAATGGAAGAAAAAAACGTGTTTCGTTGACCCAAGTAACATCTGACAAGGGTAGGAAGATGAAGGGCTGCGGGACTGTTCGAAAGAGATACCACGGCCCTGGAACGCAAAGGAACTTGGATGGTTTTTAGTCAGTACAAGTCTGACACTCCCTTCCGCGCCGCCCAGAGCGGGGCCACTCTCGTAATGTAATGCATTCAATGGTTTTCCATCCGAAAAAAAGTATAGGAAGATGATAATTATATTTCCTGCGTACAAAACCAGCTTTATAATTGGGAGGGAACGTTGCCCAGCAGTGGGATGATATAACAGTACCAGCATGGTAGAGACATGAGATTTTTTTTTCATAATTTAGTTACAATATCTGTCTGTCCGTTAATCTATCAAATCCTCATGCAATCGACAGATTAAAACCAGTTAGCATACAATTTTTTTCGTGCTGCCTTTATGTGGGCTCACTTTTTGATAGATTAGACTACAAATGAGAATTCACTGGCGTATCATGTTACAAAAATAATAAAAACCGGCAAAGTGCGAGTCGGACTCGCGTATGAAGGGTTCCTTACCACCGTAGTAGGGGAGTCCCCCCTGGCAACGGACATGCACATTCTGTAAAAATTTAAACTGTCTACCTATTACGGATCATGAGATATAGCCCGCTGAGAGACAAACGGACGGACGGACGGACCGCGGAAGCTTAGTAATAGGGACCCATTGATTTCCCATCGGGTACGGAACCCTAAAAAGAAATACCTATTGACATAATATATCTATCTACCTACACAAGTACATACTATAACCTATACATCACAAAACGTTCGATCGTTGAAACGTGTATTTGACAAACAACGGTTTCGCTTCCGCTTCGGCCGCATTCGTGCACGATCGGGAACATTCGGGCCAAAGGTTCTTTGATAAATTCCCTTTGAAAAAGGAAATTACCTTCATTCTCTTAACGAATGTAAGCAGTTATGATCGCTAGATTTTCAACTTTATGTCGAAGTGAGAAGGCTGGATTTAGAATGGGTTCAGATATATTATTGGGATAATCTGAAGATGGGGGCACGAAATCGGCGATTGAGTGAAAATTGTTGTTTTTATGAAAATTGATGTGTAGCTATTTAAAATGAGTTATTTCTTTCACCTTGAATTTTCTCTTCCTAAGATCTATTCTTTTGGGTCGTGGAAATTACGGTGTGATTAATAATTTAAATAACGACCTAGTCTTAGGACCTCTTTTAGGATCGATTTGGATTGATTGCTGTCCGAACTCTACAGACCATTAGCAGATAATGTATTGAACTTCTATATATTGGTGAGGTTCTTCAGAAAGGTCAGGCGCGTAGTATTTGCAATCGGCGAGCGTGTAAGACCAGATCTAACGTGAACGGGGCAAAAGGAGTATGTAAGGATCGTAGCAGGTGGTGTACCCCCAAGAGAAAAATGCGTGAGTTTGTGTGTGTATGTATTGAAGCATCTATCAAAGTCCGGTATCCGCAGTGCGGTCCGGTCAGTTTGACTGCACTCTTCCAAATGATTTTCATGACTGAATTTAGCGTAACTAACCCTTTAACCGCCAAAATGAAAACAGCCGTGATATTTTTACAAAACATTTATTTTACTATTCTTTATATAACCATTTTAACGACAAAGTAAGAAAAAAATAAAAATAAAAATTAGGCTCCCTTAAAGGGGAGTGTACTCGATTGGGTACAGTGGCGTATTACAGGTGAAAATTTTCGAAGCATTGTTTTTCGACACATAATGTTTTGAGACACTTTTTGCATTGCCAGCGAACTCTTGCATGACATTTAATGCATCGTAATGGTTTCTCAAGCTTTTGAGGATAGTGTCCAACGCCGTCTTGAGGCAAGCCTGAGACCAATGAAGACGAAGGTCGAGCCTTATGTTGTGTTTTCTGGTGTAAATAGAATCTCGCAATGGTACGTCGAAACAGCAGCTGGTCCATGCTATCACTGCGACTTATCACATGCATATCTACCATGTAGGTAAACACAACTCCCAACGGTTCAATAGTGTCATAATTTGTTGCCATTGTGCATACACTATTATCCTTCCATCTTACTAATAGTATTTCGTTTTGCTTATCAAACCTATAATCGTACGAGGCACGATCTTCTTTCTTCATCTCTTTAGTACTTCTGAGAGGACACCTCTTTGTCCTGTTCTCCCTTATAGTTCCGGTCGCACGATACCCTTCTTTTTTGAGATCTAATAAGAGATTATAATTGGTAAAAAAAGTTGTCAAAAAATACTTGGTGATTTCTTGGATCAGTCCCCAATTTTTGAAGTAATGTTTTGACTACTCTCGATCCTAAGGGATCAGTAGAAACTTCCATGGCTTTTCCACAGTAAAAATCAAAAGTATAACAGTATCCTGTAGAACTTGCTGCTACCCAGTTCTTGTAGCCAAACCGCACTGGTTTTCCGCGAATAAACTGCAGCAGGATGACGACCAAAATATTTTACCATCGATTCATCAATTGAAAAATGTTCGTGTATCACACCCCACTGTAGAAATTTATCTATTAGAATATTAGCTAGTGGCCGAACTTTGAACATTTTGTCCCTGGAAGTACTAGCTTCGTTATTGTTGACGAAATGAAGATTCTTTTTTATATCCCGAAATCTTTGTCTTGGCATGGACCTTGATACCATTTCAACCCCTACATCTTCATCATAACACCAGTACAAATCTTCTCTGGGTAATTTATGATATCCAGATAGTATCAATATGCCTATAAATTTTTTCAAGTCAGCAGAGTCTAGTTGAAATGCGTGTCTGTTATTTTGATTGGCATATAAAATTGAGTTTGTAATTATCAAGCTAATGACTTCTTCATCAAATATTTTTTCAATTATTTGTACTGGAGTGAGACTTTCGAGCTGTTCTTTTGCCACTCTTTGTCTGTCTGGCACATCAGTTGATTCTCGAGCTGGAGAAGAGTATGTTGGTAAACACTTACGCCATACTGGGTGATCTAATGGTTGACGACTTCTCTTCGCCTTGTTGGCCAAAGGTTCATCATCACTGCTGTCGTTCGCATCACTTAGAATTGTGTTCTGGTCATTCCTAAATACCTCAATATTACCAGGTAGGTACATCACGCGGCAAAGAGGCAGTGACCGTGTCTTCTTCGGCACCTTCTTCTTCATCTGTCACGACGCTAGGTTCAGGTGGTATGATCGCAAAGTCGTAATCGGCATCGCTATCACTATCTTCTATAATGGAATTAACAGCTTCCTCTAAGCCATTGTAATGGTTGGAAATGTTAAAACGTTTCGAACTCATTATGACAAACACCTGTAAAAATAGAACAATTGTTAAATGGATTCAGCCGCTGTACCCAACTGAGTACAGCAATGTTTCAAATACGATTTTTTTGTAAATATAACTTGTAAAACACTTATTTATCATTAATTTTATAAATAAGGATGTACCCATTGAAAACGCATACATAAAACTAAAATTGGGCTTAAGAAATCACAAAAAAATAATATAGTAACGTTCTTACCTGCACACACAGTTAAACAGTTAGGTTAGAATTGTCAAAGTGACAGCTATAATGCATATACCCGCCAAAATTGTTATTCGTTTCACGCACTATCTGTCTGCCAATAAAAAAAATATATAAAAACAAATGTAGCTTTTAACATTTTACAACTACCCTCAAAATTTTTGCTGTACGCAATCGGGTACAGTGGCAGATAATGGGCTAAAGCTCCGTTCACGAACTTAGATGATGCACCTTACGTCAAGCTAAACGCGCACGCATTCCTTGTTTGATTCGCAGGAGTACAATAATATTAGTAAAAAAACTGAAAATCACGCTTTAGAGTGACGTCGTTTGAAACCCTTTCATTTGATACCCATATCACGGTAATGCATCAAAAATAACTAGTCCGCCATCTTTGGGAGTCCGCCATTTTGGATTTAGAATCACGTCACTCAGCTTACCATGCATTGTCATCCAAACTAAACATGTATGCACAATTTCAGCTCAACTGGAAACCGGAAAGTGAGTCAAATTTAACTACTAAGATTTTTTTACATAGTTACGTGAAGCTAATAAAAGCGTGTTAAAATGAGTTCACAACTCGCGTGACGATGACTAGAGGCATGTTTTAAGTAATTTTTTAATTTGTTTTCCGCTGTCGATAGCCGTAGCTCGTACCCAAGCACTAACATTTATTCAACGCTAACTTCGTGGCCCTATACTGTGGTTGAGAATCGCACATACGCCAAGCAGCAATAATGATGTTATTTCTGTCTGATGTTCTTGCTATTATACCTTTTATAGGATTTAGAATCTTACTGCATTGTTATAAGAGACATCAAAGATGTGTGTCGGCAGGAACAGCTTTGATAATGTTTTACTACTGGATGTGAACCGACTTACGAGCAGTAAGTCGTGGGTTCGAAACTAGGCAGGTGCATTACTTTTTGTAATTTATTTCATCACCACTGCTCTTAAAAACGGTGGCGGAAAACATCGTGAGGAAACAGGCATGTCCTAGAACCAAAAATTCAAAGATATGTGACGTCTATCAACCCGCACTGGGACCGCGTGGTGGATTATAGTCCACTTCCTCTCATAGAGAGGAGCCCTGTGTCCCAGCAGTGGGAACATTATAGGCTGATGATGATTATGCTGTGTAACTTCGAGTACAATATATTTACAGCGTCTCGTCGCTAGCTAATATTATCAGACCTTGTACAATCAGAGAATCGTTTGTCAAGCATAAACCAACACATTTCTCGAGTACATACCCTACCTACCTACCTATTCATTCATCATACCAAAATCTAGACCTAGCAAAGACTAGACCCTGAACCGTTTCTCACCGACATTCAGAGACGTAACAACCACAGGCATTAATATTTCTTATTCACTTCCTCCATAATAAATCATATTTATCTACTGGCGTTCTCTGTCTAGCCTGTCAGACATAGATTTATTAATCTTGGGAACACCTGGCTGTTTGTTACTTCAAGGTCAATGGTATTAAGGAACGCCGAAAACATACACAAGGCTCGTGCCGCCACGTTGGTCTAGTAGTCGCAAGCGCGACTGCTGAGCATGAGGTCCTAGGTTCGATTCTTGGGTCGGGAAAAGTATTATTGGTTTTTTTTTTTAAGAAAAGCCGCTGACTGACTTATCAGCTCGGAGTTTTGGAAGTGGGTGGTATAGTACCCCCGTGCCTCGAAAATCACGTTACGCAGTTGATGTTAAGGTATGATTTTCCGGCGTGTCGCATTATTACCATCCCATCCGACTATAAATTTGTGAGAAGAAAGGGTGCACACAAGAAAATAATGTGTGCGCCAACACAGTCCTACATCGATTGCTAGTCGATCGAAGGAAGAACTATCTTTTTACTAAAATAGGTTATGTAACTCCACTCGGTTTCACAACCGACATATGTATGTCGGATTTTAGGACTCGGACATCATGTGGGCAGAAGATGGAATTTGTGCAATAAAAACACACTGGGTACACTGCTTTTAAAAAATAAGCTGCTTTTAGAAAATACAATTTAACAAAATAACACTTTGCAAGATCAATCGGCTACAGTTCCGAGATAAACTCAGCTGCGATCAGACACGGCAAAACATCACGACTCTGTTGAAGCGCGCTGTAGGTATGGGTGGTAGACTTGTAAGTAGGTCGCGTGATGTTACTACTGGAGCTCTTGCGATTCATTTTATGTCCGTAGTAATGACCGGATCCGACAAGCAAATCATAAAAAGCCATGGTTCCAAAATTAAAAACCAAACTTTAACACTTACAAAAACTCAAAACCGTCCAAACCACAGTCTATACACAGCTCATCCTCAGACGTAACCTTAATTCGTAATCCAGACCGCATATGTTCATAAATCTCGTCAGTTAAGTTCAGGCGACAAATATATCTCTTCCAATTAGGGTTGTCGGGTTTCAGGTGTCCGTTCAGACGAAATAGGATAATATAAGATTATGTAGGCGAGGTTTTCGAGGGTAGGGATGTTGGTTCAGGGATATTGTGGAATTCTTGGCATAGTATGTTAGTTATTTAGTCCATTATTGACAGTCGTTAAGTACCTAGTTAGTGGCCCGAAAGTCTGACAACTAGTCTTACCAAGGAGTATCGTGTTACCCAGTACTAACTGGGTTGTGGAGGTCAGATGAATCCGGCAAGAATGGAAGCCGACCCCAACATAGTTGGGAAAAAAGCAAGGCAGATGATTGACACAGAAGTATAGTCCTAAAACAAACAGACATTTTATGAATGCAAAACTATTTATGGAAGATATTTGACATTCTGTCCAGAAGAACAGATGCATTATGCGCACCATAAATGTAGGAAAATACCACAACTTCGATAGAATTTGAAGATACACGGATAACCAGTCAGCTCACTAGTTCCTGGACCTGTGAACTGACAACATAACGGTCATGTTTTACTGTTGGGTAGTGTAATTTTTAGCGAGGTGAAAGGCTTAGTGACGCGAAAAAAATCAAATCAAATGGATATGGAGATATACAAGATGTAAACGGACCCTTCACGAAGCCCTCAAAAAAGCATTCTGTACATCAAACTAAGTAAGTCTACGCAAAAATTCAATAAAATTACAGAACATAACCTTTATAGCGCTTAATTTCCAAAGGTAGAGTTAACTTTCGTAACAAATTTGTTTTTGAAGGATCCATTTGTTCATGAGCTATCAGATAAGTATTAGTAGAGCATGCTGAACGGCGTTAATTTCTCACAAATAGCAGTTTATGGTGGAAAGATAGAAAATATCTGAAGAACTTTAGAGTTCGTTTTCGTTGTCCCAAAACAACAGTTTGAACTCCAAGGTCACCCATTTCAATAAATTGCAAGTACAAGTTGGTGCAAACTGTAAGTGCGGCAAGTATCTATTTAAGCACCCTGTACGAAGACTTTAGAAAAAATATGTTGCCCTTTGATGGGATGAGAATTTGCGAGTTAGTCAACGTGTGCTTTTTAACCAAAAGCTGTCTCAATTTTCTTTCCACAGAAATTGGTAACCCTGGGAACAATAAATTTCAGACATGACCCAAAGCTCTGTTTACCTGTTCTCGACTTAAATGGGTTAAAGATCCATTAGAACTGTCTGAGACCTGGGTTATGATATATCGGGTTCACTTTGATGGAGCAGCCCAAGGCTAGGTTTATGATAAACGGTATCAACTGCTGAGTTATTTGTATTGTCTAGTCTGCTTGGTTATATCGATAGTAAATTCGATTTATTTCTCGATTTAAGTGTGTCGAGTTTGGGGCGTCTTAGACATCATATTTTAACAATAATAATTGACGAGCTTTTGCTCCCGGCTTCGTTTCCGTTGTATACGGAAATTAAGCCAGGAAATGTTTTAAATGTAGCCTATGATAGTTAGGGATAATGTGTGGGATAATGGATTAGAAGTTCCGAAGATTACCCCCTACGTACAAACTAAAAAACTTACAAACAAATACTTCTTTTTAATATTATTATAGATTTAATAACCCTGATTCACCAACCCTTTCTACCAGGCAATGCGCGACTTACGTTCTCACCGACGACGACGCTAACGCGGTAGATGAAGCACAGGAACCGAGCATTATTATTGCCAAATTAATTTGTTTGTCGTCTCCTAGGAATATATCTGCTTGGCCACGACCACTCGTGATGCGACAGTGATTGCAGAGGTAGCGTATGAAAGAAATTATTTATGCCACGAGTCGCCTTGCGATTTGCAACGTTACGGTGCAAGAAGAAAACAAATGAGACGCGCGTGTTGATTCATACGTAAAATAAAGAAAAAAAAAATATTTGTCGCAGGGATATGACGTGCATACAAATCGTAGAGTATGGACATAAAATGAATCGCAAGTGCGCTGGTGGTTACGTCACGCGACCTACTTATAAGTCTACCCACACCACAGCGTGCTTCTACAGAGCCCTGATGTTCAGCTCGAGGCGAGCACAACATTCAATGTCTGATCGTGGCGGAATTGAGATGTCTTGGAACTGTATCCGATTCATTGTGCCCCATGTTATTGTGTTAATTTGTAATCTCAAGTAATTCGTTAGTTTTGCTAGAAACAGTGTATCGCACCCAGTGTGTTTTCATGGCACGAAACCCATCGTCTGCCCACATGATGTACGAGCCTAAGGTAATAAATCCTGACGTATCCGACATATTTATAAATACAAAAGGACGGAACAAAAAAAAGCCAGCGTTCACGTCGTGACTGCGACAAGCAGGTTACCACTCAGCATAATGCTGCTGCATAAGTAAAGTTTATCATTATTTTTAGGCCTGGATTAGCTCTCCCAAGCTACGTCGAAACACCCTGTAGCCTTTCGCCTTCAGACTGTCCCAGCCACCTTTAGGACATTATAATGATGATAGATGAATAAACTTTGTACCTAGGACTAGATTTTTATTTTAGGATTTACAAAATAACTCCACGTGACGGTCTACTAATTTATCAAAAACTCTAACTTTCAACTGTTTTGTTTTATCGTGAAAGTTTAATGAAGTTTAATTAACTAATTGAGCCTTCTGTCTGGTTTTATTTTTAGCTAAATAAGTTTTAATGAATGGTACTGGAGCACTGGTAGCCCAGTAGTAACGACCCTGACTTACGTGTCGTAGGTCGTGAAAACATCTTGAGGCATGTCATCATCATTCTCCTGCTCTTATTCCAATTTATCTGAGATCGGCAGCATGTCTTCTGCTTCCATACTTCTCTATTACTCGTCATCTCATCAGACTCCTTTCTTGCCATATCATCCTTCACACCGTCCATTCATCGTTTCTTTGGTCTACCTCTACTCTATACCCATCCACATTTATACTTAGAACTTTTCTCACGACGTCACGTTGCACATAAATGTGAAGAAATTTATGAACCAATAGTCACAACTGGAATAAAAATTTAAATATTTAAATAATTCATACTCTTGATAATAATGCATTTCCTGCTGTAAAATCCTTAATATTATACAGTTTTTAGCTCTTTTAAATAAGTGTCGAGTTGTATTCCAGTTGTCCAGTTTAACGTCACGGCCACAACCTCAAGAGGTGCGACTTGCGTTCAGAGACAGGCGCGCGTTTTTGATTCCGTCGCATGAGTACCATCGCGTCATAAATCACGATGTGGTGGATCGTGATATACTCTTAGCTATTTCTTTCCGTTGTTTTCTCAGCAGTGTCTATCGCTTGAGCGTGTGGTTCGAGTCCGAGAGAACATTTTTCAGTTTCGTCCATTAATAAAAATGTAGTTCCTACTGAAGTCATGAATATTACACAATTCTTAGCTCTTTTAAATAAGTGTCGAGTTGTACTCCAGCAGGCCATTTTAACTTCACGTTCACGTCCTCAAACGATGCCACTAACGTTTAGCGAGACGCGCATATTACTTTCTTCCTTGCGTGAATATCGTCTCGAAGTGACTCTGTACACGCTCTTAGCAGTTTAGCTTCTAGCAAAAGCAGTCACTGTCGTAAGACGGGTATCGCTGGAGCGTAAAGGTTGTGGTCAAGGGTTAATATTAATGCATTTCCTGACTGAAGTCTATAATAATGTACAGTTCTTTGCTCTTTTATTTAAATAAGTGTTGAGTCTTACTCCGGCTGGCTACTTTAGTAGGTGTTTCTCGTAATACCTATTCATGAAAATTTACATATTTTCCTTATCACTCCGAGTAAGGTTGCATTCGTTTTGTGTGCCGAGCAGCACAGGGGCTGCAGTCTCGACATAGATAGCGACAAAAATCGGTCGTTAAGTCTAAAAATAAACTTTATTTCGAAACCTTAAGGTTGAAAATCTATTAAAGAAATTTGACATCGTTATGACTTAACGACCGATTTTTGTCGCTATCTATGTCGAGACTGCAGCCCCTGAGCTGAGTTGTTATGTTTCTTTATTTCTTTGAAAAATTGTGTGAACTTTTGCGAGGAAAAAAGAAATGTTGTCACTTTCCATGGATAAGTTTAGAATCAGGCGTTACCTTGGTAAAAACCCATGATTCATGAGTTTTGATTCCATGAATCCCGAAATCGGGAAAAAAATATATTATAAGAAGCCGCTTCCACACTATTGTACCCTTTGCCGGGAAAAATTGTACTTTGGAATATTTATAATGCGTCCGAATAACCGATCCCTACAATGACGATCACGCGTGGTCCATATTTGTACGATGGCTTAAATGACTAAAGAATTATCAGTTCTTTCTTTATCGTGTGGTTAGTTCTTAACCTGGTGTTAGAGTTTTTATGCTGCCCATGGGCCTCTGACTTGGCTTAACATGCCGTCAAGAAATATCTCTCAGGTATGCTGGTTTCCATCAGTAAAAATCTGCCTAGCCTTTTCCCAACTATGATGAGGTCGGCTTCCAGTCTCAGCGGATGCAGCTGAATACCAGTATTTTACAAGGAATGACTGCCTATCTGACCTCCACAAACCAGTTAGTAATGGGTAATACGATACCTCTTAGTAAGACTGGTTCTCAGGATTCAAAAATCTAAAATTGAAGTTGCCGAGACCAACAATGAAAAGCAAGATAAGCCTATCTTGCTTTTCGAGGCACGTAGGACACTCGGTATGTAATGGGAGGTCACCCATCCGCTGACCAGCCCAGCTAAGCACGGCTTAACCTTAAGAGTAATCCGAGCAGCTGTTATTATTTAGCCACGTGCTCCCCTTTCAGCGCTTCACCGCTTTCAGTTACATAAAATTACAATTGCAATTTAAATGTTAGCTGTAACATTAATATTTTAGTTAAAAGCGTACCAGAGCTTTTGTGTTTGTAATCCCCTCGGGTCATCGCGGTTCATTTAATGTCAAGTTTAATTTAATCCTTCGTTTACTGTTTCACCTACAAGTTATACAACATTAGTTTTAGTATATGCGAAACCTGAAACACGTGTCTAATATTTTATGTAAACAATCTACATACAAAAATTCAAAACTATATCATGAAAAGTCACAAAGTTATAAGCTTGTTTTCCGCGCAAAAACGTGGTCACCACGCCGCGGGCCCGCACGTGCTCCTCCAGCATCGGCTGGAGCTCATTGATAATAATAATTTGGCAGTAGGTACCAAAATTATTGCGCTAGGTAGTTTATATCGCTCGGTGTCCAACTTGTAACTTTTTTAAATATTTTTGGGACAAAATAAAACATGGTTTAAAAATGATTGGAATCGATTCAGTTACTTATTCTGAACAAACTATTTTCATATTTCAAATATACTAAAAATAATGTTGTATAAATGTTCAAATGACAGTTTTTTAATTTATTAATTTTATACTGGCTGACGTGGCGACTTAGAAGCGTTTGTGAAAGATTAGAAGAGTGGACGGTTATGGGGGAGGCCTTTGCCCAGCAGTGGGACAATATAGGCTAGTAAAAAGGAAGGAAGGAAAAATAATACTATTATTGACGTCGGTAAACTGTTGATCAACTCTTCACGTGGCCAAAGAGCTGGCCTATTTTGTGGCCGGGGAACAGGGCATTGCCATCGAACGTTGACAGCGAGGTGGATGTTTTTTTTTTATTTAATGTTAATTCTATCCTTCTTGTGATATCGGAACAGTTTGTATTTGTCTATGTCTAATTGCTCATTCATTTTGCGGTCTCGCTCTCTCGCAACCGATCAGCCTGTACTAAAAAGTCTCTTGTGAAAAAAATGCGACTTTAATTAATAGTCGTGTTTAAATCAGCATATAATATTCCTCATACATATTACCTAATATTATTTCAGTCTATTTATTAACTTGTAAGCTATCTAAAAAACGACGTTATAAATTTAAAAAAAAATTATTGAAACTATCATGGACATTGCTGTTTTTGACATGGAAAGAAAAATTCCAGTGCGAGCAGGGTAATATCATGAACATTGTCTTTGACAAAATTATCTCAAAAATTGGAAGTTTATTTTGAACTAGTCGACATTTTTTTCTATCCATTGTTTTATGATTTAATTTGAGCCTAGAAGATAAATCATCCACGTGATTTTAATCAAGCTACACCCCCCACCCCACCCCCCAACTCCCCACCCCATTCTCCTTTTTAATTACTCAAATCAAGGCTCAATATTTAGGCCACAACACCCTTGGGCAATCAAATAGACGTTAAAATGGATATCTTTGGGCAGAATTAGGCAAAGTCGAAGAACCGGCGATGAATGTCGGCGTCTATGAAATATTAATCTCTTGGGAAAGAGTTGTACAGTGGCGTGCAGAGAAATCTGTGAACAAGTAAAATTTTCTGAAACTGGATTGTTGTTCTTAAAAGTTTAAAGATGAAATAAATGATGAGTCAAAACAATGGAGACTCCTTAAGATGTTACGGTTAGCATGTGTCATCCCACTGCTTTGCAAAGGCCCCCACGACCTCTAAATCCTTTTATCCAGGGCCAATGTGGACCTCTGTCCAGCTCGTCCCGCCATCTCCTGCGAGGTCTACCACGTGGCTGTGTCAGGAAGACACATAACATGTACACACAGCGGCACATCAAGCTCTTTATAACCGGTATAACCTGACTTCGCTTTATATGAGCATCCTGTACAATGAGAGATCAGCTTAATTTGATTTGCATAGCTTGATTGCGTACGTGATAAAATTAAAAGTCTTTCAGACACTGCACTGTCTAAACTGCTGGGTTAAGAAGCTAGAAATTTAGAAGAGAATTTTGAATAGTTAGGTTATACTTTTTTTTATAACAGCTTGGATAAATAAACACAACTCCAAACAATTTGTTTTCCCAAATATTTTATCTCTGATATTTAGGATCAAACAAACATTTTTCATCTTTCTTGTGCAAATAATAGTCGTAAACTGTTTGCTAGGTATAAAACTAAAGTAAATAAAGCACAATAATTGTATTATTTATTTACTATATTTAATTTATTTACTCTGTTATTTCTTATTTACTTCGTAGAATTAATCATTAGATATTCCTATCAATATTTATTGAGAATTTATACTTGAAAAGACTTACTCAGTCTGAAGAAATAATTTAATTTCAGTTTATTAAAGATTGTTCTAAACTATAATGAAAATACCAACGGCGTTTGAAACTACATTGTTTTAAATATTTTTATACGCAAACCCTGCGTAGGGAACTACAGCTGTTTTGATATGGATAGAAAAATTCGAGTGCGAGCAGGGTTTGAACCTGCGACCTGGGACCTGTTGTGAGCAGGGTGCGATGGTCTAATTGGTTAAGACGTCCGGTGTACTGATTCGGAAGGTCGCAGGTTCAAACCCTGCTCGCACTAGATTTTTTCTTTCCATATCAAAACAACTACATAGTTGTTGATTATTGATGAAAACATAAATAATTTTTTTTTAGAAAATAGTTTCAAGCAAAGCTTGGGTAAAAATCAGGTTAAAACAACAACAAGAATGTATTATTTATTTATCGTGAAAATAGCTACTGCTGTTTACATAACGTAAAAAAACACTATTTTTTTAATTACTTGCCGTTTACTTAGCTCATAATAACTTATAAGTTATAACTTATAACCATGATTTAAATCATTATATTATGTGCCCTCACAGTAAAATCCAAAGATTTAAATCAATATATTATATACAGACGCCAGCACATCAAGCTACTACAATCTGTGAAATTTCTTTAATAGAGTTTCAACTTTATCGCTAAAGCATTAGGTTCAAGGTTGATTGGGAAAATTTGACAGTTTCGGGTAGCTTGGTGTCTATACTAATTTCGCCTAAAAAGTGTTTAGATGCAAGTCCGCGGATCTCGCAAGGAAAGTTAGGTATGATTTTTAGTATGAGTGAGCGAGACAAATATTTAAATGTACATTTCGACGTCAATCAGTTTTCGTTCTTTGCTTAGAACACACTAAAAAAGTCAACTTTTAAAGTATTTTTTTTTTTTGCTGGTCCACTTTTTCTTCCACACACTGCACTCATAGAAATTCCTCATACATGTTTCATGTGTGGTGCTGAACGGAATTCAATTTGAGAAGCTCTCTGTTTTGTATAACTGCGCTTCGTTTATTGTTGTATGGCTAGCACAGTATAAGGTTTTCTTTTGAACTTTGGTACAAAGCCAGTTAACTAAAAAAAAAAAAATGTAGAAATTAGTCTTTATGCTTTGAGTCACCGACCAGCAGCGTGTAAGGGACCTTATTTAAATGCTGTCAGTGAACGCCGTTTAGTTGTGATGATTACGTTCACTTTAGTTGATGAAATTGGCCTTAAGTTTTGAGAAAATTGAAGTAAATCGTATCAGTCTAATGCTCGTCATTTATTTATTTATTTTGGATTACCAACGAGTTACATTACAATAATTTATTTATACTTCTATTCTTTAAAAAGAGGAAAGAAATTTTGTTTGTTTGTACCGAACAAGCTCCGAAACTAATGGGCCTATTTTAACCATTTTTCACAAAGTTAAATTATCATTAAGTAACATAGGCTATAAATTATATTTAATATCATGCAAATTAGTCGAGCTATCACACTTTATGCGGGCGAAGTGCTAGTCTTATATAAAATTTAAACTTCTACAGAATACATGGTCTTTAACGCACACTCAATTGAAGAATTACTCACCGTTGCTGATTGGCACAGAGACAGTGGCACGCGTCCACAAATTTACTTACCTCGGGAGCGTCGTGGCAGAGTCTGGGGGCAGTGAAGAGGACATCGCTTCACGGATCGCCAAAGCCCGAGCTACCTTCGCGCAGCTGAGACCTGTTTGGCAGTCGCGGAAACTGACCCGAAGGATTAAACTTAAGATATTCGGGTCCAACGTGAAATCCGTGCTGCTGTACGGGTGCGAAACGTGGAAGGTCACAAACGTCATCTCACGCCAAATCCAAGGTTTCGTCAACCGCTGTCTTCATCGCATTCTCGGAATTTACTGACCCGCGACCATCTCCAACGTAGAGCTGTTAGAGAAATGCCACGAGAACCCGATCGACCGCCAGATCAAGCATCGCAAGTGGAGATGGATTGGCCACACGCTCCGAAGGGACCCCGACCACATACCCAAACAAGCTTTGGACTGGAATCCCCAAGGGACAAGAAAGCGTGGCCGTCCCCGTCAAACCTGGCGTCGCACCGTGCTGGCAGAAGCGGCGAGCATCGATATGACATAGAGCGAGATTAAGCGTGAAGCTCAAAACCGATTGCGATGGAGAACATCTGTGGACGCCCTCTGCCCCATCTAGGGGACATAGGACATTAAGTAACGCATACGACATACGACATACGCTTCCTAAGATTTCTATCTCGAACTGTACACATTCGGACATGGTTAAGATAAGAGCCAGCAAGGATATATTATAATCAATCGAACCGATTCTTTCTGACTCTCCAATGACATCATAATATTTTTATCTTTATTAAAACAACACCCATTGATATTTCTAACGCATAATCGCTTCTCACACAAAACAGACTTCATGCAAATATTATTGTAAATAAATATAAATTGAAATTTGAACTGACCGTCCGTGATTTGATCTGCCTAGCCTTTTCCCAACTGACCGTCCAATAATAGCCTTAAATCCTCTCATTGTTCAAAAAACAACAGACGCAACTGTATTCGCACCAAAGAACCTAACCCCTTGGCCACGAACTAGACGCTCGAGCGACACACGTGTCTCGAGAACGATTGCAGAGAAACAAATGAAAAAAGCTGTTTAGAAGCATGGCACGATTGACCGCCACCACAGTTGACATAGTTATTAGTAAAAAAAAAACGCATTTATTTTGATTTAAATCAGATTTTTCAAAATTAAAATCAGTGATTAAAATCCATACGAAATTTCAACTAGGGAATCGGCTCACACACACAATAAATATGCAAACCTTCTTCACGAATTAGGAAGAATTAGGCATTCAGATAAGCGAGCGAGTCGGGGATGTGGCAACGAGACAAATTGGGACGTTTTATGTGTGTGTCAACCCTAAAACCCGCATTTGATTTCACAAAAGAGGCTCAGTTGGTTTACTGGTTCATTTTTATACATTCCCGTGGCGTGACTTTCACGAGAAGTAAACAAAGAAGAAAGAAACAAAAGAAAACATGTTTATTTGACACGTGCCACAAAAACACACTTTTTGAAATAAGAGAAAATAATTTAAAAAAACTTAAATCAATATGGCTCGCGTGCGTACCGTTTGACATTAGTCTCATCGCCAGAGGTCGTGAAAGAGCGTTAAATACTCTCATTGTCCTCAAACAAACAAGAACGACTCAATTCCCGCCAATTCTCACATTGCGCGCGAAATTAAGTCGCCATTTTGACAACGGTTTAGGCGGCAATTCAAAAGGCTATTTAATGAAACAAAAGCATTGGACTGTTATGGCCGGCGACTTAATCAATGATTCGTGATGGCAGCCAGTTTGTCACGAGACAACTGGGCTAATGATTTGTGTTGAGGTTTATTTTGTAGCTAAATAAGAAAGGAATTTATAAAGAGGATGACATATCCTGTCCGCGGAAAGGAATGAGACTATATTATTTTATATTGCTGTTTTTCATCGTCGGGGAAAAGATGTTTTCAAGAGAGGATCACGACCCTCAGAATTGAGGAGCACGACTTGAGGAGGAGGATTGCTGTTTTTACATTGTTCCCACCTAAAAAAGTGACAAGGATATACACAATATTTTTAGTATTAACAAATATTGTTTTAAGCTTTCACGGTTTACAACTAAACTTATACGGTCACTTACGAGATATCTTCCATGATTGTTCATTATTTTGAGCTCCGGATAATTCGGCGCTGTTGCAAGCGCCATGATCGCGGGATCATGGCGCTGTTGCAAGAGTTTGTTCTTGATAGAGACCTAAGTTTTGAAACGGGCAACTTTAGCTTTCTGACAAACTTTCTGACGAACCTGTGCCATGCTTTCGCTGATGCAGCACCTGCTACCCGTTCACCTGTTTTTTTTTTATATGTTGCGGCACTCACCTGCCCTCCCTTCATCATCATAATCATCTACTTACTCTTGTCCCATGTTACTTGGGGCCTTGGGCTATACATGGTGAATTTTTCAAGTGGGCGTGGATGGCCAAATCCGAAACTATGAGGAATAGAGTTGCATGTCTCAGAATTTGATCCCGATTAGCGACAGTATCAAATGGTGTATCACAGTGTGCGTTTTTTTTTTTTTCAAAATCAACTGGTTCATTTCCTGGCTAGGAATATTGATTTTCCAAAAATCTAATGATGCAGTTTTAGTTTTCATCAAAATCGGGCTCGAGACTTTTTTGAGTATTTTTCGCTATTTCTCATGGTTTCCGATTTGGCCATCCACGCCAACTTGAAAAATTCACTCTGTATACAACATTATTTTTAGTATATGCGAAACTTGATACCGGTGTCTAGTATTTTTATGTAAAGAATTATGAATAAAATTTCAAAACTGTATCATGAAAAATCACAAAGTTATAAGCTTGTTCAGCTGTTACCTAGTTGTCCGCACAAAAACGTGGCCACCACGCGGCGCCGCCGAGCGTGCCCCTCCAGCGTCGTCTTGAGCTCATTGATAATAATAATTTGGCAATAGGTACCTAAATGATTGCGATAGGTACTTAGTGTCACTCGGTATCCAACTTGTAGCCTATTTAAATATTTTTGGGACAAAATATAACATGGTTTTAAAATTATTGGAATCGATTCAGTTACTTGTTCTGAACAAACTATATTCAGGTTTCGCATATACTAAAAATGATGTTGTATACTTGCTCTTCCTAATTAAAAGGTCAATGTTTTGGTAATTGTCAATCTCTCTATGAGACAACATAGACTCTCTTGTCTCTTTCATAGACTTGTTTACAGCTCCCAATAATTTTGTCAAAACAAAATCATTCAGCTGAATAGCTCGCTCGGATCCGTGTCATTACTTCATTCGCAAAACAATCAGAAATATTTGTAACTGGTACTCAAAATACCTGCCAAGTGTGATTCATCCTTTGTACATCTAGCCCCGTATAGGAGGAGCTCGTGGCTAAATAATATCAGCCGCTCGGGTCGATCTTTAGGTTAAACCGTGCTTATCTAGGCTGGTCTGTGGATGGGTGACCGCCCATTACATACCGAGTTTCCTCCGTGCCTCGGAAAGCACGTTAAGCCGTTAGTCCCGGCTGTCATCTGTAGATCTTTGACAGTCGTTACAAGTAGTCAGTGGCCCAAAAAGTCTGACAACCAGTCTTACCAAGGGGTATCGTATTACCCAGTACTAACTGGGTTGTGGAGGTCAGATAGGCAGTCGCTCCATGTAAAATAATGGTATTCAGCTGCATCCGGTTAGACTGTATATAGTTAATATAGTTGGGAAAAAGCTAGGCAGATGATGACATCTGGTCCCGTATACAAGTTGGAAAGGACACCGCAGCTAAAACGGTTACCACGTATTCAGTACATTATTCTGAACCCTCAACGGTGGAATTTTTCGTCGGTTATTAAGAAAAAAACAGCTATTTCCTCAGAGATATTTCTCGACGGCATGTAAAGCCAAGTCAGAGGCCCATGTGGTGGACTAAAAACTCTGACACCTGGTAAGGCACTAACCAAACGATAAAGAAATAAATTATCTGTTCCCTACAAAACCGCAATACCTACACGGTCAAAATGTTTGGTACAGTCGATTTTTTTTTTAATAGCCGATTAAAAAGTTCCATCTTGGGCGGTTCAGAATGATCTACCTACTGAATACATGGTAACCGTTTCAGCGTCGATATCCCTTCCAACACAAGAGTGTCAAGTTTATGTCAGTTAGAGTACTTACTTCTTCTTAGCGTGTCGATGGCAATCTAAATTGTGTTAGCCCAGAACTGAGCTACTAATTTGGCGCTTTTTGTTGCGTCCATCAGTTCCTGAAGTAAACAAACAACTGGACACGCAGGACACGATAAGTAAGTGCCCCATCGTTTGTAGAACAGCACCACATTTACTATGAGTCGCCATCGTCATCATCTACGTAGCCTTTTCCCAACTATGTTGGAGTCGCCTCCCAGTCTAAGTGGATGCAAGTGAATACTAGTATTTTACACAGAGCGACGGCCTATCTGACCCCAACAATCCAGTTACTGCGCATTACGATACCGCTTGGTATTAAATACATACAAAGTCACCGCAAATCAGTTGTATGTCACACAGTGAATTTTCTTGTGAGTGTTTGTGTGTCCTGTAAAAAACTTTAAAAATACTGACACACATTATCACATTCCATATTTTTGGAATAACCAAATTGAGAACCTTCTCCATTCCTTCCTTTCTTCTCCTTCTCCATTTAATGTTTGTGCTTATTAATATTTGCATGCTATTTTTATGGCGAAATGTGTCATTGCACTATACAAGGTGTAACATAATAAATGCAAAAACGCCCGTGTGGTCTCTTGCACCATGAAACTGAACAACTTTTGTTCTACGAGTTCTAGAAATTCGCAAAAAAAAATGGATTTCCTATAGGAATTGACGCGATCCGCTGATCAACATGTATGGTCAAACTAAAAAAAAAGTTATGAATTTACAAAAGTCATAGAACAAAAGGTGTTTACATTCATGGTCTGAGAGACCACACGGGAGGTTTTGCATTTATTATGTTACACCTTGTATAAGTTATTTTTATCACCTTTTGTACCACATTTACCGGAGAGAATCAGCCAACAACCAGGAGAAATTCCTAGTGTGGTGCAAGGTATTTAAAAAAAAAAATCATTTGTTTTATGTTTTTCATGTTTACTTTTTATATAATTTTGTTTTATTGTTAACTAAACTATTTTTTTTTGTCCTGTGTGAGTCTAATAAATACTGTTTCTTTCTTTCATTCAGATATCGGTTTAAAAGGTTACCCTATGGCTTTTTCGACCACAAACAGTACCCTAAATCAAGCCGACAAAAGGTCAAAGGAGTATGCGCAAACCACGCGACAGATTTATGATTTTCAGAGAACGTTTTCCGTTATACCGTGACAAATGGCGATCGTACGAATCTATGTGGATTTCTAGGCTTTTACTGGAATGATCGTAAAATAAATGGGGGGTTTTGTTTTCTATGGCTTTTAGCCGATTCTCACGCCGCTCGTACGCGCGGTTTGGTGGAGGTGGTAAAGATTAGGTGGCGGTGCGCCGCGCGGAGAGGCGGTGAGCACCGCTCATCCGCGCGGTCGAGCGGTGTACGTATGTTAGGAACAAAAGCAAGAAAGAAAACATTTTTATTTACACAAGCCACATGACACAACAAAAAATTAAAAAAAAAGTACTTACTACTTATTATATTATTATACATACTTACTATCTAAACAGAAAAAAAGAGATAATACTGTGTTAGGCAGGCCGCGGGAATAGACTAGTCATAAGTCATACGGAAAAAATAAACTTTATAATTACATACTTTTTTCTTTTTTTTTTTTTTTTTTTGGATGGGAAATCATCAAATGACCCCCCCCACTCTGGGCGGAGTGGAAGGGAGTGTCAGACTTGTACTGACTAAAACCCATCCATGCTCCTTCTTTGCCCTTTATGTTCCAGGGCCACGGTATCTCTTTCGAACAGTCCCGCAGCTCTGGCAGGCATCGGCCCATGCGGACCCCTACTCGGTTGCTGACATCTCTTTGAGGCGCGCGTGGAACACGAACGCGCCGTCGACACGGCCTGTCGTCATAAGACGGCCGGACGGCGAGCTAGCCCATAACTCGCTGTCCACAGGCCCGCGCCTACGGTGGCCGGGAGCCACCACGTGACCCCCGACGCCCAGGGCGTCTCCCGCGGCGGCTGGGACGTGAGGTTCTTTCCCTCTCACGTCCCGCCACCTCCTTCACTAGCATGACTGCTTCACAGAAGGTGGTGACGGCTTCCCATTCCCTCTCGCTCCGGACCATGGCTTGAACCAGGGCCGGACGCGAGAGATCGCCGCCGATAATTACATACTTTACAAAATATATTCTTCCTTGTACTAAAAAATATCATTCTGCGCATAACTTGTCACGCAACAGAAAGTTTTACTAAAATCGTGTTGTTTATTAATAAAAGAAAATCTGTTTTACAAACGCTTTTCATAACTCTAAAAAACTGCCTTTTCCGGCTACCAGCGAAATTAATATTCTTTCTTCGTGCCCGGATATTAGAATATTTTGCGAGAATATAAATGATGGGCTATCCTGTTTTCGGAGTTTAAAATGTACAAAGTGTTGTGATGAACCCTTTTAGTGGCAGCTTATTTGTTCTTTTTGCATGATCTAGTGAATTTAAAACAAAAAGAAACGCTTAGATATTTAGTCTGTAATAATTATTCTACTGTAGGATACAGTCTCAGGGTGGCGCTCGTGGCTAAATAATAACAGCCGCTCGGGTCGATCTTAAGATTAAGCCGCGCTTGCTGAGGTTGGTCCGTGAATGGGTTAACACTCATCACATACCGAGTTTCCTCCATGCCTTGGAAAGCACTTTAAGCCGTTGGTCCCGACTGCCATTTGTAGATCTTTGACAGTCGTTACAGATATAGTCAGTGACCTGAAAGTCTAACAACCAGTTTTACCAAGGGGTATCGTATTACTCAGTACGAACTGGGTTGTGGAGGTCAGACAGTCAGTCGCTCCATGTAAAGTACTGGTATTCATCTGAATCCTGTTAGACTGGAAGCCGACCCCAACATAGTTGGGAAAAGGCTATGCAGATGATGAGCAGGTGGTGTAGTGTAGTTTCTACCCACCCCCTTGGTTATGTCTGTAAAATTAGCATAATGTAGGCTTCTTGGTAACAGTTATCTTGATTGTATTCAAAGCAGACTGTGCTAACCGAGCTGTTCTACGTGAAAGTCTCTTGAGGACATGAAAGACGTGAAAATCTCAGCTATTCGCTTTCGATGTTGTATTTCAATCGAAGTACAGACTCTATCTAGATAAAAATAAATGTCAAAATACACCTCCAAAGAAACAAAGTATTTTTTTATCTCAAGCATTTCAATCTTAGTCAGTATTGTCTGCAAAACATTCGACCACAAATATTTTCCTTTGGGAGATATTGAAGATTCTCATCTACAATTATTTGCTTGATAAGAAAATATTGTCATATTTTGATAGGAATCCTAAATGATTTAGAGAGCGTTTTGAAAGCGTCTAAAGAAACTTGGTTTGTTTAGGTATTAATGAATGACAATAATTTTGATGTAAGAACAATTTACCGAGTTTCACTGGCTCGTTGATTTAGAGGTCAAAAGCACAACTGCTGAGCATCAGGTTCTGAGTTCGATTCCCAGGTCGGACTGTGTTATTGGATTTTTTCATCAGAATTTTTCAATAGCAGCCACGGTGTCTGGATTTGTGCTTAGTTGATGGTATTAGGTACACCATGACTATTAGGTACACCACCTCTGCCGAACTCTTCGAGGATTACAGGGGTGATGTTATGATATGTTTATCTAGTTATCGCAATCGCGACTGTTGACAGTGGTTAAACTTTAATACAAGCATTCATAAACTCACGCCTTTTACTGTCAACCTTTTAAAAAACCTGCCTAGGGTAATTTTGAAAAAAAAATCAGCGGTAGATTTGAACTCCAGACCTTTGACTTGGCAGTCCGACTGTCACACTACTAGGCTATCACTGCTCAAGTAAGAGTAAGGACATTATCCATGCAATATCATTAAACCATTATTGTTCAACCAAGACAGTTAGAAGATCTCCTGAGGAGCTCGTGGCTAAATAATAACAGCCGCTCGGATCGATCTTTAGGTTAAGCCGTGCTTGCCTAAGTTGGTCTGTGGATTGGTGACCACCCATTACATACCGAGTTTCCTCCGTGCCTCGGAAAGCACGTTAAGCCGTTGGTCCCGGGTGTCATTTATAGATCTTTGACAGTCATTAGGTAGTCAGTGGCCCAAAAAGTCTGACAAGCAGTCTTACCAAGGGGTATCGTATTACCCAGTACTAAGTAGGTTGTGGAGGTCAGATAGGCAATCACTCCATGTAAACTACTGGTATTCAGCTGCATCCGGATAGACGAAGCCGACCCCAACATAGTTGGGAAAAGGCTAGGCAGATGATGAGTTAGAAGATCTCCTGGTTGTGTCTCTCGAAGAACAGGGAAGCATGGCACAAAATAAAGTAGATCTATACTCAGCAGTAGCTGGAACAAGGCTGCTTATAAATGATTAATGTTCACACCATCACGAAGAATAAGGAAAAGTCAGAGGCGCATTAGTGTGATGTAACAGGTCATCAATCAATCCGTTTGCTGACTGGACTCGTAATGAGCTTGATTTGTGTGCTACATGGCTGGCTTTGTATAGCTATGGAGATAGTCGAATCTTTAGGGAGCTGAAGAGGTTTCAAATGGGAATGGTATAATAATGGTTCCCTACTTTCTACACAACATAACATCTTACCTGTAAATCCCGAAAGGTTAGGCAGTGGCCTACCTCGAGTACCTACATCCACATTTTTCTAAATTATGTTGAAGTCCCATGTAATAGGGAGCGAGCCTATAGCCAACAACCTGCCACAAATATTCACTAATGGCTGTTACTGAAAACTTCATGATGAAAAATCCATAACTCTTTGGCTGATCTAGGAGTCGTACCTAAAACCTCGAGCTCAGCAATAGTGGTTGCGACTACTAGACCAACAAAGCCGTTCATAATCTCTATCTTATTTATTTTATCTTGCTTCTTATTAGCGTGGATGTTAAATTGGCTAAGAGTTAAGGAGTCTGCCAACTACGATACAGAAGAAATTCCTGTGTGGTGCAACATAAAAAAAAGACTGCACTGTATTAGACCATAACCGTGTCATGCAGAAGAATATTCTTTCTATTAAAAAGTATGAGACTAAGCCCACTACACCGTTCCGTAACCGACCAACACCGTCGCCATGCACGCGGTTCATGGTAAGACACGATGTAGTGAGCAGACACCTTTTTTCCAACCGCCTTCATACAACTCACAAACTACACGTGCAAAATAGAGATCGGAACATGACCATGTCAAAGTAAGGCTTTACTTTTACAGATCTCGGCTTTTGGTTTGAACATCGGTTCATTATTAGTTAGTACACACGGCGACACATCAAGCTTTACATTTCCAGTATAACATGGCCTCGTTTTGTGTAGATTTCCTGTACAATGAGAGATCCGTGAAAACTGGTTTCTTACCGTTTGATTGCTCGCCGTACGTACATACATAGTTTAACAAGGCAGACCTACTTTTAACGATGCAGCCTTTATTCAAATAGTACATAGCATAGCAGCAGCCTATAATGTTCCCACTGCTGGGACACAGGCCTCCTCTCTATGAGAGGGAATGGGCTATAATTCACCACACGGGCCCAGTGTGGGTTGGTAGATGTCACAAGTCTTCGAATTTTAGGTCCTAGGACATGCCGGTTTCCTCACGATGTTTTCCTTCACCGTTTTGAGAGCAGTGGTGATGAAATAAATTACACAAAGTAATGCGCCTGCCTGGGTTCGAATCCACGACTTACTGCTCGTAAGTCGGGACCGCCACCACTGGGCCACTGCTGCTCTCTCATTCAAATAGTGCTCGTAACTAAACAGCAAAAAACCTGAAACACTAACTACAAAAAATCCATAGTAGGTACATAATAAACATCTTCACATTATATACTACCGTATAACAGAGTATGTTGTGAATAAGGTTTAAATTACTAAAGCAATAAGGCTGGCGACACGCCAGGCTGAATAAACGGAGAAGCTGAAGTGAAAATGAAACAGTGCTGTTAGGGATGCCACGAATAATAAAAAACAAAAAAAACGGGTTGTTTTTCAATCATTGTCAGCAGCAAACAGCAGCAGGGATTGCAATCCGGAAAACCGGATCCGGTAATCCGGAAATGGCGCCGCATTGTAATTCCTATACACCGTTCAAGTCGATTCTCGGTGACTCCCATCCTGTTGCTACTCTGCGAAGAATGTTGCTTCACCAAAACCGAGAGCGTCCCATCTTCAGGTTGCCGGCTACACCAGTAATAAGTTTTCAATACGCCCCCCCTCGCTCAGATCTCAAGTGTGTATGCGGGTGTCTCCACAGACAATGGCCCACCTTCCATCTTGCACTGCATGCCCTGACACCTGCACACTTCAAGCGACTGCATAAACGAGCGAGGTTCGTATAGCTGAGATTTGGGCCAAATATATATTATGAAAATTTGTCACCGGTACGCTAAAAAGAATAAAACCCCTTAATGTGTTCGTGTATTTGTTATTAATGTAAACATATTATGTTTATCTTTATAGTAAAGACTAGAAAAACAAATAAATATCACATAAAGTCTGAGCGGTAGCCCTATGCCTTAATATTCGTCTGAGCTCACGGCCGTCTTTGCGTCGACAGGTAACGGGCAAAAAAGCGCTTTTATTTCAAATATTAGGTTTTTGCTTCTAAAGTTGTAACTAACAACGAAAAAAAGATACGCCTACCTCATGGGCACTTATAAAACGTCGAGAAAAAGTGCGTGGTTGGGGATGGTCGTTTCCTATGGAGAGGAAACTCCATTAAGGCGAGGTTATCCAGATAAACGTCGTTTTGTATTGTGCTTTATTCCTATATAGCACGGATTTAAATTCTGAAAAAAATATATTACATATTTCACACTTCGATCTAGATATTTCGGCACAGCGATACACGATTACTTGCACTTTGTTGCATCCAATTAAATCGCAAAGACAAGTCTAAATGATGGTTTTTAATATTACTTCATTTGAGTTATATTAGGTTTTTAACAATAAAACTTATACCATTATAAAGGTCGTAAAAAATGTGACAGTACACGGCGATCATAATTTGAAATATTAAAAAAACCTATACCACCATTTCCAAAATTTGCTGTTTTCATCATTTCATACTCGCATCGCGTGCTTCAGTCCCGAGCGGAACGCGTTGGAGGTCGGACGTGTGCCAATTTTTCGAACCCGCCACCCCACCCCCGCTAAGTTCTGTTACGAACTGAGCCAAAAATAATACTTAGTAAACACCGAGCCTAGGTTTATTTGAAATGTCATTTGTTCACAAAAGTACAGTAGGTACCTAATAGGGAACGTAGTCAGAAGGTATAAGATAAGAGTTACGCATTAGAAAGAGAGGCAGCTTCTAGGAGAATATAACTGTAGATAATTAGCGCTGCGCGGCCTGAATTTGACTTTATTGTGTCGGGCAAAAGTCGCTATTTATGATTTCGCAATATTATTTATAAATTTCGGTAACTTTGGAATAGGCAACTACAGTACTTTCACAGTTATTATGCCTTTTGAATGGGACTGTAGCTTCATTTTATTATCTTTTTTTCGACAATTCAAAACTGGCCTACTAAAATCAAAACATTTATTCCAATAATTTTTTTTGTAAGGAGTTCTAAAAAAGTTTTGTAGGGAGCCCGGTAAGCCGAAGATTATCGAGTTCGACATGGGCAGAAAAAGAAAGTATGTAGGGGAGAACGAGATAGAATGAGTAATGGTCGATAACGTATTTTGTACGCACGACGACCGATCAAGCTGTTACAAAACGGGGTGCGTTGTCAGAATTCCTCCTCGTGTGCCTGATGGCTGCCGGTCCCTCTCGATATATCTGGAGGGAATAGCAGCTGCTGGGCCGGTGCACCCTGGGCGTGGGCAGTATCCTTCCCCGAGGAATGGGAAGAGATTCTTATTCCTCGGGAAATGTTAGTGTCCATGGCTAATATTCTGACATGGGGGGGTCCCTCATGGACCAAGGGGGCGTTGCTCCGCGTGACCCTCTGAAAAGCAGAGGGCACAGCGGAGGAGCAAGGGCGGGCTCGGTGTGCACTTACCCTGCCTCCGAGCAGACAGTGAAGGACGTGCGTCCTTCACTGTCTCCGTCGATATCGTAATCCCACCGTCGAAGTGTCGTGGAACACGTCTCGCGGCTTCGATTGGGACCGAGGGTCTTGGCTTAACCGCCCGGACCACGAGGTAGAAAACCTCTATAAAAAGTTACCCCGAATCTCAAGCGGCGGCGCACCGCGAGGAGATGTATGGCTGACGGGTTCCTTTGGAAAATCAGTCTCTAGTGCGAACCACTGCCGGGCCTGGCTATGGCTTATCTGGGTACAGGGGGCACTGCCCAGATGGACTTTTTATTTCCCCCATACTCGTGGGAACAGTATGGAAAGATCGAAAACCCAAAAAACGGCCGATAACGGCGAAGGAAGGGAGGAGAGGGATGCGGGGTCGGAGTCCGGCGCCGCATCCAGCGAGGTGAGCGCGGGAGGCTCAGTGAGCTCCCAGCGCGGGAGGCGCGGGGCTGCTGCGGGGAACAGGGAGTTCCTACGCAAGCGGTCCAGGCCGGTAGGCGACCGAGAGTCGTCGTCAGATGGGGAGCTGGTTTCGGCTCGTAAGATCCCCACCAGCAAGCGTGGCGGGATCCGTGGCAAGGGGAGAGGCCTTTCTGCCACCGAGAGGTCGGCGCGGCTTGCCGAGGAGGGCCGCCATCCGGGGGTGGTCGCCGGTCACGGGGTGGCCCGTTCGGGTTCCTCTGGCGACGAAGCGGGCGCAGATGGCGACTCCGATGCGGAGCGTAAGGCCGGACTTGCAAAGGAGGTAGAGGCGGCGCTGAGGGCTTTCTCTCTGAAACAAAAGCCCTCTACCAGGCAAAGGGCTATACCTGCAGCGGTCGCCTCCATTATAGCATCAGCGGAGGCCAGATTTGCGGGGCCCCCGCCAGACGGCGTGGCCACACTGAGGGCGGAGGTCGCTCGACTGACGGCTGCCACGGAGCTTCTAAAAGAGGAGAACATGAGGCTCCGAGCAGACCTGGCCAGTCTGCGCGAGTCCGGCTCTCGCGAGGCGCCCCAAAATGGGGGCCAGAAGCATCCAAGCCAGCCCGTGCCGGTGGAGAACCAGGTTCTGAATCTGGTTCGGCAGGAGCTGGCTGCCTTCCAGGCGCGGTTCTCCGTCCTGGAGGGTATTGTCCTGCGCCCCCCCCTAGCGGCAAACAAGGCGCCCCCGGGCCCGAGGGCGGCCTCATATGCGTCTGCTGCGGCCTCCGCACCGGGGCCGTCCAGCCAGCCCCCCGGCAGGGTTATGTCGGCCCCGACGAAACCGGCTCCAGTTAAGAAGGCGGCGGCCCTGAAACAGGGCAAGGCGGCGGCCCAAAAGAAGGGCAAGGTGGCGAATATGCCAGGGCCAGCCACGAGACAGCCGCTACCGCCACCCCCCCCGCCCCCTAAGCCTTCCGCGGCCGAGACCGGGTGGCAGGTGGCCGGAGAAAACGCGAGGGAGCGAAGGGCGGCCAAAAAGGCCAGGAGGCAGGAGCAGAAACGCCGGCAAAAGGAGCGGGGCGTCGCGGTTAGGCTCAGCGCCCCGAAGACCGCAGCTGTAGTGATTACACTACAGCCGGACGCGGAAAAGAGGGGCGTGACCTACCGCGACGTGCTCGCTAAGGCGAAAGCGACGGTGGATCTCGGAGAGCTCGGGATCACCGGGGGCCTCCGGCTTAGAGTCACCGCAACAGGGGCTCGAGTGCTGGAGATCCCTGGCGAAACCCGTGGCTCGTCCGCTGACGCTCTGGCTGAAAAGCTTAGAGCGTCCCTAAATGCGGACGAGGCCCGAGTGTCCAGGCCCGTCAAATGCGCAGACCTGCGCATACTGGGTCTGGACGACTCGGTGACCGAGAAGGAGGTGGTGGCCGCCGTCACCAGGACCGGTGGGTGCCCTGCCGAGCAAGTCAAGGCAGGCACCATACGTCCGGACCTGTCGGGCATGCGAACCATAACGGTAAGCTGCCCTGTGACGGCGGCGAAAGTCATTGTGGAGGGCCGAAGGCTCTTGGTGGGCTGGGTTTCGGCACAGGTGAAGCTGCTGGAACCCAGACCTCTGAGGTGCTTCCGCTGCCATGTGGGGCACCACGTGTCGGTCCGGTGCACCTCGGAGGTGGACCGCAGCGGCCTGTGCTTCCGCTGCGGCCAGCCTGGTCACATGGCCGCGGCTTGCTCCGCCGCGCCGCGCTGCGCTGCATGTGCGGCAGCTGGCAAGCCGGCCGATCACCGGGCAGGGAGCAAGTCCTGCGGTACTCCCGCCAAGGCCAGGGGCAAGGGAAGGCCCTCCGCCACCACCGCCAAAACCCCCACCGTCGCCACCACCGCAGCCGCCGCCACTGTCGCCGCCGCTGCCGCTACTGCTGCAACTTCCGCAGCGGGGCCCTTGCAGGGGGCCCGGGAGGGGGCTGAAATGGAGTGCCAGTAACGGCCCCATTACGCCTTCTCCAGGCGAACATCAACCACTGCGCCTGCGCTCAGGATCTGTTGCTCCAGAGCATGGCACAGTGGTCGATTAACATCGCCGTGGTCGCTGAGCCGTACTTTGTCCCGCCCAGGGATGACTGGGTGGAGGACCTTAGCGGCTCAGTGACCATAATTGCGTCGGTCGCCGCCGGTACCCCGACCCTTGAGAGTGTCAGGAAGGGTCAGGGGTGCGTAGCAGCACGGTTCGGGGAGATCGTTGTAGTGGGAGTCTACTTTTCCCCGAGCCGAACTCTCGCCGAGTTCCACAACTCCCTCACGGAGTTGAGTGTCGTCATCGGAAGCCATTCCCTCCCCGTGCTTGTGCTCGGGGACTTCAATGCCAAGAACTTGGCTTGGGGTTCTCGTTACACGGACGTGCGGGGTAGAATGGTGGAGGACTGGGCTCTGGAGACAGGCCTGGTCGTCCTAAATCGGGGTTCTGTCCCCACGTGCGTGCGGATGCGGGGCGAGTCGGTGGTGGACATCTCGTTTGCCAGCCCCGCTCTGTCGCCGCGTGTCGTTGACTGGCGCGTCATGGAGGGGGTGGAGACCTATTCCGACCACCGGTACATCCGGTTCGACGTCTCCACCCAGTCCTCAAGCGTGCCGGTCCTACAGGCCCCGAGTGGTCCGCGATGGGCGCTGAAGCAGCTGGACCGGGAGCTCCTCCTGGAAGCCTCGATCGTGCAGGCCTGGTTGTCATCACCAGTCAGGCCTGCCGACATCAACAACGAGGCGGGTTGGTTCCAGGAGGCTATGTCCGAGATTTGCGACGTGGCAATGCCCCAAGTTCGGCCAGGAAGCGCCCGGCGTCAGGTGTACTGGTGGTCGCGAGAGCTGACGTCTCTGCGCAAGGCGTGCGTTGCCACGCGGCGCCTGTACGCCAGGCATCGCAGGCTCCGCATCCGCCCTCCGGATGCGGCAGCCATTGAGGCGGAGCTTTACGAGGGGTACAGAGCGGCGAAGACCGCCCTCCAAGAGGCTGTCCGGCGGGCCAAGAACTTGGCCCGCGAGGAGATGCTGGAGTCTCTGAACGGAGATCCGTGGGGGCGCCCTTACAAGATGGTGCGGGACAAACTCCGCACCCGGGCCCCTCCGCTAACGCAGAGTCTCCGGCCTGAGCTCGTGGAGGACGTGGTGAGCGCTCTGTTCCCTTCGCGAGGGGAGCACCCTCCCCCGCCTATGGCTCCGCCGCCGTGTGCGGTGCCGGAAGCGGACCACACCGATGACGATGACGACGTTCCGGAGGTGACTGGGGTAGACCTGAGAGTGGCGGTATGCAGGCTGAAAACCAGAAACACCGCCCCGGGACCCGATGGCTTGCCTGGCAAAGCCTGGGTCCTGGCCTCTGAGGCTCTCGGGCCCCGACTGGAAGGGCTCCTAAGCGCATGCTTGGAGAGAGGCCAGTTTCCGCTTCGTTGGAAGACGGGGAAGCTGGTCCTCATCCGGAAACCAGGGCGCCCTGCGGACTCTCCGTCCGCATACCGGCCCATCGTGCTACTCGACGAGGTGGGCAAGCTCTTTGAAAGAGTCATTGCCAACCGCCTCGCCGGGCACCTTGCGGGGATGGGGCCGGATCTTGCGGAACACCAGTTTGGTTTCCGCAAGGGGCGCTCGACGGTGGACGCCATCATGCGCGTGAGAGCCCTCACGACGGGGGACGCGGTGTCCCGGGGCGGGGTCGTCTTGGCGGTGTCTCTTGACATCGCCAACGCCTTCAACTCCATGCCCTGGAGCTGCATAAGGGAGGCACTCCGGTATCACCGGGTGCCGACCTACCTTCGTCGTGTGGTCGGGGACTACCTGACGGATAGAGCCGTCATCTACCCTGGCCGAAGCGGAGAATGGAACCGGCGAGAGATGTCGTGCGGTGTTCCACAGGGATCGGTTCTGGGGCCGGCCTTGTGGAACATCGGTTACGACTGGGTGCTGCGCGCCGACCTCCCTACCGGCGTCAGCGTAGTTTGCTACGCTGACGACACGCTGGTACTGGCACAAGGGAGGTCGCACGAGGCGGCGGCCGAAAACATGACACGCGGGGTTGCGATAGTCGTGGAGAGGATCCGGCAATTGGGTCTCGAGGTGGCACTGCACAAGTCCGAGGCCATGTGTTTTCATGGGCCTCGGAATGCGCCACCGTCGGGATCCCTACTGACGGCAGGAGGGGTTTCCATCGGCGTCGGGTCGACGTTGAAGTACCTAGGACTCGTCCTCGACAGCCGGTGGAACTTCGTGGAGCACTTCCGACGTTTGGCTCCCAAACTGGAACGGACAGGGGCTGCCTTCAAGCGGCTCTTGCCCAACCTGAGGGGTCCAAACGCCTCCTGCCGGAGGCTATACGCGGGGGTCGTGCGGTCCATGGCCCTTTACGGGGCCCCGGTGTGGGCGCGTTCTTTGAGGCGGCAAGCCGCCCACTACCTGAACGCGCCCCAAAAGGTAATAGCCATAAGGCTAATCCGGGGGTACCGCACGATCTCCGGCGAGGCGGCTAGCCTCCTTGCCGGATTGCCACCATGGGATCTGGAGGCGATAGTCCTCGCGCGCCTGCATGAATGGCGCGCGGAGGCACTACGTCGGGGGGAAACTCCGCTGCCGCGGCAAATTGCCGCTCAGCGGACAGACCTCCGGCGTGATATCATGGCGACATGGAGAGAGCGACTGTTGCAACCCCGTGCAGGGCACGCTACCATAGTGGCGATAAGTCCCCTCTTTGAAGAGTGGCTAGAGAGGCGCCACGGCGCCCTCACCTACCGCCTGACGCAGATCCTCACCGGACACGGTTGTTTCGGGAGGTTCTTGCACCGAATCGGGCGGGAGGAAACGCCCGGGTGTTTCCACTGCGAGGATCGTCCGGAGGACACGGTGGAGCACACCGTAGAGGTCTGCCCCGCTTGGGCGGAGCACCGCCGTGTCCTTGTAGCGGCGATTGGCGGCGGCGATCTCTCGCGTCCGGCCCTGGTTCAAGCCATGGTCCGGAGCGAGAGGGAATGGGAAGCCGTCACCACCTTCTGTGAAGCAGTCATGCTAGTGAAGGAGGTGGCGGGACGTGAGAGGGAAAGAACTTCACGTCCCAGCCGCCGCGGAAGACGCCCTGGGCGTCGGGGGTCACGTGGTGGCTCCCGGCCACCGTAGGCGCGGGCCTGTGGTCGGCGAGTTATGGGCTAGCTCGCCGTCCGGCCGTCTTATGTCGACAGGCCGTGCCGACGGCGCGTTCGTGTTCCACGCGCGCCTCAAAGAGATGTCAGCAAATAAGTAGGGGTCCGCAAGGGCCGATGCCTGCCAGGGCTGCGGGACTGTTCGAAAGAGATACCGTGGCCCTGGAACACAAAGGCAAAGAAGGAACATGGAGGGTTTTAGTCAGTACAAGTCTGACACTCCCTTCCGCTCCGCCCAGAGCGGGGGGGGTCATTTGATGATTTCCCATCCGGAAAAAAAAAAAAAAAAAAAAAGCTGTTACAAAACCAGTTTATGCCGATCTCTCATTGTATAGGAAATCTATACAAAGCGAGGCCAATTTATACTGGAAATGACAGCTTCATGTGCCGCCGTGTGTACCTACTAGTTTTTTTTATTTTGTTGACTTATTTACATATTAAAGATAAAATCACTTTAATTTTTTTTATTTTACTTCCTCTGCATTTTATGCTTTACTTTTTTTCGGTTTTTTCGTCATGGGTGTCATTTTCAAGTTTTCGGGGTCGCTGATAACGAAAATTAGGTCAAAATGAAAATCCAAGATGGCGCCGACAAAATTTTTTGGTTTTCTCGTCATGGGTGTCATTTTCGTGCTTTTCGGGGTCGTTAATAACGAATATGAGGTCAAAATGAAAATCCAAGATGGCGCCGACAAACATTTTTGGTTTTGTCGTCATGGGTGTCATTTCCGTGCTTTTTGGGGTCGCTGATAACGAAAATGAGGACAAAATGAAAATCCAAGGTGGCGCCAATGAAAATTTTAGCTTTGTCGTCATGGGTGTCATTTTCGTGGTTTTCGGGGTCGCTGATAACGAAAATGAGGACAAAATGAAAATCCAAGGTGGCGCCAATGAAAATTTTAGCTTTGTCGTCATGGGTGTCATTTTCGTGGTTTTCGGGGTCGCTGATAACGAAAATGAGGACAAAATGAAAATCCAAGATGGCGCCGATAAAAATTTTTGGTTTTGTCGTCATGGCTGTCATTTTCATGGTTTTCGGGGTCGCTGATAACGAAACTGAGGTCAAAATGAAAATCCAAGCTGGCGCCGACGAAAATTTTCGGTATTTTCGTCATGGCTGTCATTTTCATGGTTTTCGTGGTCGCTGATAACGAAAATTTGGTCAAAATTAAAATTCAAGATGGCGCCAATGAAAATTTTAGCTTTGTCGTCATGGGTGTCATTTTCGTGGTTTTCGGGGTCGCTGATAACGAAAATGAGGACAAAATGAAAATCCAAGATGGCGCCGACAAAATTTTTTGGTTTTGTCGTCATGGGTGTCATTTTCATGGTTTCCGGGGTCGCTGATAACGAAAATGAGGTCAAAATTAAAATTCAAGATGGCGCCAATGAAAATTTTCGGTTTTGTCGACCCCGTAAAGCATGAAAATGACACCCATGACGACAAAGCTAAAAATTTTAATTGGCGCCATCTTGAATTTTAATTTTGACCTAACTTTCGTTATCAGTGACCCCGAAAACCATGAAAATGACACCCATGACGAAAAATCCAAAAATTTTCGTTGGCACCATCTTGGATTTTCTTTTTGACCTAATTTTCGTTATTAGCGACCCCGAAAACAATGAAAATGACACCCATGACGACAAAGCTGAAAATTTTAATTGGCGCCATCTTGAATTTTAATTTTGACTTAATTTTCGTTATTAGCGACCCCGAAAACCATGAAAATGACACCCATGACGAAAAAACAGAAAATTTTCGTCGGCAGCATCATGGATTTTCATTTTGTACTCATTTTCGTTATCAGCGACCCCGAAAACCACGAAAATGACACCCATGACGACAAAGCTAAAATTTTCATTGGCGCCATCTTGAATTTTAATTTTGACCAAATTTTCGTTATCAGCGACCACGAAAACCATGAAAATGACACCCATGACGAAAATACCGAAAATGTTTGTCGGCGCCAGCTTGGATTTTCATTTTGATCTCAGTTTCGTTATCAGCGACCCCAAAAACCACGAAAATGACCACTCATGAAGAAAAAATCGAAAATTTTCGTCGCCGCCATCTTGGATTTTCATTTTAGCCTAATTTTAGTTATCAGCGACCCCAAAACCCACGAAAACGAAACCCATGACAAGAAAACCGAAAAAAAAGTAAAGCATAATTTTTTTTAAAACCGAATGGCGCGTGGGGTGTAGTTTTGAATCATACCCGTATTCATGATCTTAGTGTCAGTCAGATTTTAAATTCACCTTATTCACAAAAATAAATAAGAATACCTTCTTATTTTTAATTATAATTATCTACTTATTTTAATTGTTAGTAATTAGGTTCACGTTCATAGAATACGTAGGTTCCTAATCTATCTATAACCAATACTTTCTATAAAAATAAAACAAAGTGAACTTATACATATCAATTCAAGTTGTTTTACTGCATCGCTCTACCCTGTAACGCAACTTAGTACCTATCCGAGTTCGTGAACTTATGACCAGTGCCCGCATTTTCGCGCCGCGTAATTTGTTACGTATCGCCTCTCCGTGCGGGGGCTGGGGTAAGCGATTGATGCATACGGCGCTCGGGGTAACCTCGCCTTAACCGGCAAAATAATCCACAGTACTTTAAACTTTATTTAAAATTCAAATTAAAAGAAAATCTAGTCTACTCGTGTACTTGTCGCAAATGCTACTGCTGAACATAAGGTCCTGCGTTCGATTCCCGGATCGAGCAAAGTTTTATTGGGTTTTTTATTAGGAATTTCTTAGTAGCAGCCACGGAGTCTGGATTTATGCCCAGTTCGTGGCAATTGGCTCGCCCCCTATTACGTGGTTTTAAAATGAACTAGCGAAATGTGCGTGTACAGTAAGTACTGTACTACACCTCTACCTAACCCTTCGGAGGTTTCCAACGTTATATAATAACAGGCTCCAGTTAACTATGTGTATCAGTGTTGTTCTCACGGCACATCGTAGAGAAACGAGTCCTTTGTAAGAGTTAAATTGAACGAGCAATGAAGAAAATAAAACAACTATATTTACTATCGTGCTTTTTAGGGTTCCGTACCAACGGGACCCTATTATTAAGCCTCCGCTGTTCGTCTGTCTATCCGTCCGTCCATCTGTTCTTCAGTCTGTCAACGCCAGCGGGCTGTATCTCATGATCCGTAATAGGTAGACAGTTGAAATTTTCACAGAATGTGTATTTCTGTTAAAGATAAAAAAATATTAAAGGAAGCTACTACGATGGTACGAAACCTTTCATGAGCGAGTCCGACTCGCACTTGACCTGCTTTTTATTAATTATGTTTTTAATCAATGTAACATGTTGTTTTGATCAAGAAGCTCATTCACAATCAAAATTCAGAATCACAAGCAAGATTAATTATTAGCAAAAGGTCATAAAGTTTAAAATTAACTGTCACTCACAATAGTGGTTAATATAATTTCAACACCAACTTTCCTAATAAGCTGTAATCTAATTTCAACCCTAACCCTAAAAGTTTGAACCACGAAGTTAGTTTGAACCGCTTAGAATCGGTCTAAACCGGTTTTCGGCGGATATTAACGCCATAAGCACATAGACGCGGAAGCGATACTTAATAAAGACAGAGTGTTTTATTTGGTTTTGTATATTATTTCTGTATAAACACAAGACTGAATCTTTCCTCAAGATTTTCAATATTCATCAATTAGATCATTCAAAATAGAAATCAGAAGAAATCAGAACGTGATCAGTACACTTCAATCAACTTATATGCGCAGGCGGGAAAACACAGAATTAAAATAAAATAATGAACAAAGATTGACATAACGATGAAAATTTTTGTACCGCAAACTTTAAGTGGTCATACTATACCACCGACGTTTTTAAATTGCATTCAAGAGCTGTCAGTATACTGTCAGTTACTACTATTAGCAGTGAGCCTAGTGGTGTGACCGTCGGACTCCCGGGTCTGGAGTTCGAACCCAAGACACCCACCTCTGATATTCGGATTCATGTGCGTATTGCATAATTATCACTTGCTTCGGTGAAGGAAAACATCGTAAGGAAAGGAAACCAGCATCATCATCATCATCATTTCAGCCGAAAGACGTCCACTGCTGGACATAGGCCTCCCCCAAGTGTCGCCACATTGACCGGTCCCGTGCGACTCGTATCCAGAAGATCAGCATAACTGAGAGATATTTCTTGACGGCATGTAAAGCCAAGTTTAGATGTGTTAACCACGGTCAGTTTCACTGGTGAAATTCGCTCTAAATCTTTGGCCTTTCTGTTCTTCTAACTACATCTTTTATCAACTAATTACTACTTGTGTCGAACATCTGGTTCAATACTACGACTCATCGAATCGCAGTAATTGCAAAGAGTTGCCTTGACGTCTGTTAGTATTTGATTAATTGTTTAATTACAAGTCACTTGGAGATAGTTGGCCTCTTCGTTGGATTAGTGGTTGCAATCGCAATGGCTAAGCACGAGGTCCTGGGTTCAATTCCCGGGTCGGGAAAACTGTTATTGGGTGTTACTCGCAACCGGCGTACGTGATGATGACCAGATGTGTGAACGTCGACGAGGTAAAATGAGTATGGCAGGATCCTAGGCGTTCTATGGTTGCTGCCTACTCCCATGGGAAAAAAAGATGTGTTTATGTATGTATGTAAGTGACTACGCTCACTGATTTCTCAAATACTTAGCTGGTTTTCTCATTATAAAATTTGATGTAAAAATCTTTCCTAAAACCAGCCATATTTCCTTGCAATTCTGTTCCTTCTGAATTCCGAAAACGAGAGAAACAATTAAATTTACAAAGACGGCCTCTTGAGTCCTCGAACCTGAGACTTTACGAATTAATCCCGTATCTTCGCCACTGGACCAAGATGGCCGACCTGTTATTTTATTATTATACCGCAATGGATGCTTAAAAATAAGGAACCAGTATTTATTTTGTGGGTCAAGTAATTATAAATTATTTATTTTTTATAAAAAAAATATACTCAGATAAAAAAAAAAATCCCTTGATTTGGCTTTGTTATAGCCGTTAGATGATTCCCTAAAAATATTTCTTATGAATAGTTAGACCCTATATATGGAGCGACTGCCTATCTGATTTCCACAATACGATAGCGCTTGGTAAGACTTAAAAATTTTACAATAATAATCATATTTTACATGCAGGTTTTTTTAAACATCCCAATAAAGATACGGTTATTTTTATATGTTTCAAGCCATCAGATGAAAAAAAAAAAAAGTCGAACAACATTTTCATTTCTATTATAATTCAAACCATGAAGAACCTGTGCTACTAAAATAATGTACCTACTAATAAGTACAGCTGAGTCAAATAAGTGTCACATCAGCACCATAATACAACACCAGTCTGCCTACACCTTTGGGAAAAACAAGCGTGACATTTTCAGTGGTTGTCACTTAATGGGTGCAAGAAAAATTCAAATAATAATAAAATGTACTCTGTTTGACATAAATAAGTACATTTTATTTTTATTTCAACTGCATTTCAAATTCAGAACGTGACAACGTTCCGAGTTTAAATGCAGCAGCTCTGAATGTCACTTCAAATGTCATGTCCCCACTGATTCATTAAAAGTAATATGGCGGGGAAACGCAAAAAGAAAATAAAAGCCGACTGATCCCTTTATTGCACTTAAAATAAAACAAATTGGCTTTACAAACTTGTGAACGTTTCGCTAATGTTACTAGTTTACTACATATTTGACTCCTGAGGATAAATTGTTTTGGGATTTCGTCAAAACGACTAATAAAAAACCCTTAGGATGAGATCAAAGACTTTTAAAAATGTACCTACTTAAATTATGTTAAAAGAAACATTATCATCTGCCTAGCCTTTTCTAAACTATGTTGGGGTCGACTTCCAGTCTAACCTGATGCAGCTGAATACCAGAATTTTACATGGAGCGACTGTCTATCTGATCTCCACAACCCAATTAGTACCGGGTAATACGATACCCCTTGGTAAGACTGGTTGTCAAACTTTCGGGCCACTGACTACCTGAAACGACTGTCAGTGATCTACAAGTGACAGCCGGGACCAACGGCTTAACGTGCTTTCCGAGGCTCGTAGTCTTGGATCAACAGAATTTAAAATACTCTCGGACCAGAGACAAGAAGAAGACATTTTATTTAATCTCAACTTATAAACTACAAGCGAAAACCACAACAAAACCTCTTTCTAAATCAATGAAGAACATAATAGCGCATGTCAGAAATGAATTTGATCTTGTACTAAATTATTGATTCCAATTAAATCAGACACTACCCTCATTTCTGTAAGCTCTTCGATTGAACATGACAGGGGTTCTGTTCCTAAATTATTAATTTACTCAGCTAATTAAAGTTAAATTAACGTTTACACTAACATCACGCCTGTAATCCCCGAAGGGTTAGGCAGATGTGTACCTGATTGTACCCTCATATTTCGCCAGTTATGTTTAATTTCCATGTAATAGCGGGGAGCCTACTGCCATTGACCGGGCACGAATCCAGACTCACGCAGTCTGAGAAATTCCTGGGAAAATCCAATAACAATTTCCCCGACGCGATAATCGAACCCAGTTCCTCATACTCAGCAGACCGCTAGACCAACAGGCAGGCAGATAAATTTAAATTTATCTTTTTAAGATTAAACACAAATAACAAACAAAAGTTTAAACTTGCTTTCCGAGGCACGAACTGAACTCAAGTAAGAGTCCAAGTGATGAGTAATGAGTCCTATAAATAATTGAGGAACATTCACCAACCTACAATGGCTCAACGTGGGCGATCACAGCCCATTTCATTGTACCGAGAGGAGGCCTATAGGTATCGCAGAAGTGGGAGAGTAAAACCGTCACGTCTTAAGACACGTTGCAACAGCACGTGCCATGGTCTAAGCTATTTTGTTTCATTTGTTTTTCCTCAGTCTCCATCGCAACACGTGTCATTGAGCATGTTGCTCGTGACCTAGTGGTTTGTAGTTCTTTCTAAACAAATTCTAACAATATACATTTAATTAAAAGTATCAAAAAACCCGACTAAAAATTGTATTATATACCTATTTAAATATCTATTTGTAATCTCCTTTTAATTTCCTTCATTTTGATACCCTACTCGATAGGTTTGGTTGAAAGAATAATAATAACGACTTACAATTGAGCGCCAAAAATCCGCCTTTTTTTTAAACGCATAACTAAAGGCACTTGGGTTTTTGAGACGAAACTAATAAAAAAAAAAAACCATTTATTCAGGTCCGAGACCCATATAAAAACCAAAAATAGACAAAAATATAAATACAAACACATAAAAAAGAAAAAAAAAATGATAACGAATAACAAAAAAATTAAAAATAATGATGATGATGTAGTGATATCTTAATGCTACCAGCCTTTTGGAACATACGAGGTATTAAAGAAATGTACAAAAACAAACAAAGAATCATACAAGATACACGCGAAAAACATAACCCTTACTAGGAAGTCGGGTAATAAAGAAGCAGGTTATGTATTCCATCAGCATCTTTATTTTTATTTATTTATTTAACACTTCAAGCACAAAGTACAGAGGCGGACTTAATGCCTTAGGAATTTTCTACCAATCAACCTTTGGGTGATGCAGAGACAAACAGTGGTAGGTGTTTATATCTGCAAAAAAATAATTTATTACTAAGATAAACCACAAGGATATATAAAATACTTTGTAAATAGAAATTTACACGGATACAGGTACTAAAATAAAAAGAGAAACAATGAAGAAAACATTAACGTTGTGACGAAACTGCCAGCTTTTTCTGAATGTACTCGCGAACTTTAATTTTAAACGATAAACCATTGGTTGCCATCCTGATTTCCTAGGGAAGCGCATTCCACAGAGAAATAGACTTAACGAAGAATGATCGGTGAATGAAGTCAGTGCGGTGAGAGGGACATTGAAGAATTCGGTTTTGCGATGAGCGCAGACTCCTATTAAGATTGGCACAGATGTATTGAAAGGCAGGAGCAAGGTATTTTTCATGTATGTTCACCGATTTCTCCGTGATTACTGGTCCGATTGAAGTGATTTTTTTTTTCAATTGGTGGCGAAAGCTTGCGCGGTGGTTCCGTATAAATTTTATTAACTTTTCTTAGAGACTTGATGAGTAATCCTCTTTAATATGCATTTTTTCTTCTTCATCTATGTGCATCATTATCTGCCCAGCCTTTTCCCAACCAAGTTAGGGTCGGCTTCCAGTCTCACCTTATGCAGCTGAAAACCAGTATTTTACATGGAGCGACTGCCTGTCTGACCTCCGCAACCCCTTGGTAAGACTGGTTGTCAGGCTTTTTGCGCCACTGACTACCTAACGACTGTCAAAGATCTACAAATGGCAGCCGGGACCAACGGCTTAACGTGCTTTCCGAGGCACGGAGAAAACTCGGAATGTAAGGGGTAGTCACCCATCCACAGACCAACCTAGGCAAGCACGTCTTAACCTAAAGATCGATCCGAGTGGCTGTTATTATTTAGCCACAAGTTCAACGTAACGACACATTAAAACCTACATCAAAAAAAGATTGCCAACAAAAAAAAATCTTTTGTCAACCTCCATTTAAACGTCCTGCCAGAATTAATTGCATAAAAACTTTATCGTAGAGAATGCGATGGCAAAAAGAACTTTTTCGATTCCCAACAGATCTTAACTTTGTCTTATTCCTGTTACTTATTGGAGGAAGAATTCATGTTTTTGTTTTTTAAAGTTATGGCTTTTTGCATGATGATTTAAGATGGGCTAAAATTATGTTATTGGACTTTGTATGACGTTTGTCCAATTCTTATTATGTTTGTGATCCCTGGAGGCGAACAAAGGGCACCACCGTTATTCTGTCAGAAATTGCGACTCTTTCTTTACTTATAAATCGAAAATGAGGGAAAGAACAACACGTGTAAAGCCAATAATGCAGTTATTCAACTTTGAAAATTTAATTTCATATTAAGTACCCAACACCTTCGAAAAGTTGGAAGAGCTCGTAGTTTAATAATAACAGCCGCTCGGGTCGATCTTCAGGTTAAGCCAAGCTTCCCAAGGCTGGTTCATGGATGGATTATGATTATGCTCCGAGCTTCCTCCGTGCCTCGGAAAGCACGTTAAGCCGTTGGTCCTGGCTGTCATTTGTAGATCTTTGACAGTCGTTACAAACAGCCTTACCGAGGGGTATTACCCGGTACGAATTGGGTTGTGGAGGTATTCAGCTGCATCCGGTTACACTGGAAGCTGACCCCAACATATTTGGTAAAAAGGCTAGGCAGATGATGACTTTCACATACATATTATCTGGCAACCGGCTGGTTTTTATCTTCCAACATACATACATCTACCAACCCGCCACTGAGCCCGCTTTGTGGTTTACAGCCCTCTTCCTCTCACAGAGGAGGCCCATGTCCCAGCAGTGGCAACAATGTGGCCTGTTTATATTAGGACACCATAACCCAGCCTGTTCAAGAATAAAAGCAAAACTTCAAGACATGCAAAAGTCTGTTTTTTACTCTGTTTGTCTGTTTGATAGTTTTTATGTCCACAGAAAGGAGCCCATGTTTCTATTTTCTTACTAGCCGTAAGTACATACTTTGTCAAAATATCTCCTAAACTTACAAACGCCTCAATCCCAATGTTACCTGTAAATAAAAGAAGGAAAAGAACAAATATCTTCGGATCAAATACCGTTGATACTTTGAACAAACTATTTACGGAGGTATTTCTTTTTTTCTCTCTTGTTGTTTGTCGACTTTGATTCCTCAAGCGACGCATTTTCGTAAGATTTGTGAATTGGAAATAAATAATCATCATTTTCTACCTAGCCTTTTCCCAACTATGGTGGAGTCGGCTTCCAGTCTAACCAGATGCAGCTGAGTATCAGTATTTTACATGCAGCGACTGCCTGTCTGACGTCCACAACCCAGCTACCTACTGGGTAATACGATACCTTTTGGTAAAAACAGATGTCACACTTTACTACAACTAACAGTAACAGTCAAGGATCTGCCGGAATCAACGGCTTACCGTGCTTTCCGAGGCAAGGAGGAAACTCCATATGTAATGGATGAACATTCATCTACAGACCGACCTTGGCAAGCGCTGTATAACCTTGAAAAACGAGTAAAACTGTCCCCAAATTCATAGCTGATCGCTGACTTCTATACTACCAGCGAGCACTTCGCTGTACTAGTTTGTCGCAGAGACCAGAACTTTCAAAGAAAAATCTCTCCTAGCGACTCACACTTCTTGGTGGGCAGAACACTCGCTGACAGGCTCTTGCTCGGTACTTATGTATCCTAGGAAGTGACCGGATGTGAGTTATCACCTGCCCTGCACACTCGCTCATGATAAGGAAGGATCGTCCGTCCAAATTCGGGTGTTGTATCTGGTGGGCTATCGACGGTTGTAGTCGGGTTGTTGTATAATATTTATATCCTTACCTTGCGGATAACTCCGATAGCGCGATGCATAATTTTAGTTCTTATGTGCATCATATATGTCGCTAGCATTCTTTTTGACAACTTGATTATGTTCAAACAATGATTTAAGCTTTCGCGGTTTACAACTAAACTTATACTGTCACTTACGGGACATGTTCCCGAGATTATGACGCTTATAACAGCGCCGAAATATCGGGAGCTCAAAAAAATAAACAATCACGGAAGATATCTCGTAAGTGACAGTATAAGTTTTGATTATGTTCGCTTCAGTCTAGTGACAAAACCATCCAAACTATACACTTACTCATTGCTCGCCAACTAGTTTTTAGTTGTTTTCGCTTTTTGCTTATCTGCGGCGAAGAGACAGGCGCAAAAGGTATGACTTTGTCACAAAGTTGCAATATGAGGTTCAGCACTCCACGTGTAACCTGGTCTTCAACAAAATAGTTATAAAACAAGTGCTAACTAGCTAACACATTTAGGAGTATCTTGGTAAGCGTACAATGTAATGAGTCGAGGATAGTAAAATTCTTGTTACACTATCTTGGCTACAAACTCCAAATGACCTGGAGAACTTATTTCACCATTGATGTCGTTTTCAGGTTTTAACTTTTATTAGTAGTAAAGTTCTTAGTTGCAAGAGTTTCAGCAGGTTCCATAAAAACTTTAATCCTCTAATGAAAGAATTTTATTTTATCAATTCTTTCTTTAATAAATAAATAATAAATAAAATCATTTTATTTCGGACAACTAAGAGATCCATAAATTGTTAGTAACAGGTTTGCACTTAAACACTATTGTTAGTAACTTAACTAAAGACGAATCAATGAGAGGACCACCCATAGTAAATAACCATAATAACTAGGACAGCGAAATACTAGGTTATAAGTCTTCTCACAAATTGCATTCAGGATGATATTGTGACTGCTCCTTATTCTGGTCAGGAGCGGGGCCATTTTCTTGCGGATGATGCCATGAAACCCATCTTTAACCCCAACAGCTTCAGGCAGAGGTTTACCTGACCTGCCCATATTTAGACAGTTTTGTTTAAGCCTCATATTGTAAAAAAAACTCAATAACATTTTATGCGACTAGGGATTCGAACCAAAGTTCTCATGCTCAGCCGGGCTTGCGCCGACTAGACCAAGGGAGACTAGCCCCTCACCTTTATTAATTACTTTCTTAATGAGGCAGGTAGAGGTTACCATAAGTTCCACCTCCCACTACAATTCAACACAACCCCGCGTCCCCCCTCTAGATCCCCAAATATATTCAACAAAACTACTCTTCATTACAGCTTCCTTACAATTTACAATATGGGCCCTAAACAGTCACCTCGACCACAGTAGATAAATTTAAACACAGTAATTCAACAAGCCGACTTAGCCATAGAACCGATGACAGTTGGAGTTGACACATTCTTGAGTGGAAACCGCGAATCGGCAAGTGTAAAATGGAACGCTCTCGGGCTAGGTGGAGCGACGATCTTCGCAGTATAGCTGGTAGCAACTGGATGTGAGTTGCCGAGAATTGAGCTGAGTGGCGTGCAATTGGAGAGGCCTTTGTCCAGCAGTGGTCTTCTGTAGGCTGATTATTTTAACCAGAAACAAATGGTTGAAATCGGTTTACACATTACTTGCATAAAGCGTGCTTCTAGCAACGGGTAACTCGGGGCTGACGCATCGAGACAAGTTTAAATTAAAAAATATTTATTTCTGTATGTTCAAAAATACACTTTTATACGTCGCAATAAATTATGTTTTGAAACTAGATGAGGCCGGTGTTTCGTACCTCACTACTCTTAGAAGACCACGACACAAACTCAGAGGTCATAGTCGCTTTTCAAGTCCAAATACAATTTTGGTCAGATCATAATTTAATTTGATTTCACAGAAAGGTCCTAGTTGGTTTACTGGTACTCTCTATACAGTGCCTCTACAGTAGGGTGCCCAAAACAGTTTGTCACGAAAATAAAGCGATCTCACGTAGACCCGACGTATTGCTGTACACTGTACACCCATTTTCTGTGATTAATTAATCTGAGCAGACCTACGAACTGTAGTGAAGTTCTTTTGATTCGTAGTGTCCTGGATACGACACAAACTTTCTTCGAAAAAAGGTTTTATTTGGAGGTCCTCGTTTGTTATGGTGTTTGACAAGATCTGAATATTTAGGGAGAGATGACAGGTCTAAGGTGTTTTTGTCAAAATTTTGTAGTTTCTGTAAAGGATGATAGGGCAAGAATGGAGGTGTCTGATGAGATGACGAGTAATAGAGAAGAATGGAACTGGAATGTACCGGCTTTGTTTACGTTTTGCCATGAAAACGCTTGATAGTAACGTTAATGAGAATCACATCTGACAGAAAATTTTGGCCATATCCAGCATTTATACCCTCTGTAATTACAACCTATTTCAAAACTATCCCTAGATGAATTGTAATGGGCATTTACCTTTGTAACCGGTACCTATCTTACTGCTAACGACTCGTAGTTACCAAGTACAATTCACTTGTTCACGTGTTATATCTGGCCATTAAACAGATAGATACAGAAGGTCACGTTTGGTCATCATATTACTAGGGGTCGCGACACGTTTTTAATGTTCCGTACCCGAAGGGTAACCAAAGAGACCCTATTACTAAGCCTCCGCTGTCCGTCCGTCCATCTGTCTGTCAGCGGTCTGTATCTCATGATTCGTAATAGGTAGACAGTTGAAATTTTCACAGAATATGTATTTCTGTTGCCGCTATATCCCTAATACAATGGCACGGAACCCTTTATGAGCGAGACCGACTCGCACTTATCTGGTTTTTTCATATATATTCTCCCCTGTCAGCCGTCGTGGTATTATTTACTCCTTTTTATTCGGGTTCCATTGCCAAATGGTAAAAACAGAACCACGTACAGCGAGTGCCAGCGCACTAGCGAATGTCATTTGTTTGAGAACGCTCTTCTGTATGTGCGTGCGCCTGTCTTCGCTCGTTGATATAAGCAGACCTTGAAGACCTTTGACAGTGGTTACTAGAACTCAGAAGCTCTAAATTCTGACAACCAGCCCATTACCAAGCGGTATCGTGTTGGCTTGAGGAGCTCGTGGCTACATAATAACAGTCGCTCGGGTCAATCTTCAGGTTAAGCCGTGCTTGCCTAGGTTGGTCTGTGGATGGGTGAACACCCATTACATACCTAGTTTCCTCCGTGCCTCGGAAAGCACGTCAAGCCGTTGGTCCCGGCTGTCATTTGTAGGTCTTTGACAGTCGTTAGGTGGTCAGAGGCCCAAAAAAAAAAGTCTGACAACCAGTCTTACCAAGGGGTATCGTATTACTACGTAGTATTATATTATCTGTGGTATTACCCAGTACTAACTAAGTTGTGGAGGTCAGATAGGCAGTCGCTCCATGTAAAATACTGGTATTCAGATGCATCCGGTTAGACTGGAAGCCGATCCCAACTTAGTTGCGAAAAGGCTAGACAGATGATCGTGTTGGCTTACAACTGGATTGTGGAGATCAGATAGGAAGTCGCTTCAAAGTAAAATACTGGTATTCAGCTGCATCCATTACACTGGAAGCCGGCCCCAACATACCCGTAGTTGAGAAAAGGCTGTTGATGACGATGTAGTTGAGCTTCTGTAATATTCTGTATAGCCTTTAATTGTTCAAAAACTTATTTGATTTATCTACAACCCTTCGGATAAAGGGTTCAAAACAGATTTGATATTGTAAGTTTGTTAGAAATCTCACAAATTGGATTGTGTGAGTAATTGTTTTGATTTTCGTGATAGACGCTTTGGATTAGCTTGGGTGTTTGAGGTTTCAGGAAGTTTGGGTGAAGTTTCATGTGTAGGGAGTATTCATCTATCTTAAGAGACCTTAAAATATTACTTTAGTCTTAAAAGAAAATCATAAGGAGCATCGTATTACCCAGTAACTGGGGTGTGGAAGCCATTTAAGCATGCTAATTTTCGCTGCATTCAAGTCCTGGACCCTTTTCGCGGCGTTCGACATTATCTTCTTCTGCCTAGCCTTTTTCCAACTAGCTATGTTGGGTCGGCTTCCAGTGAAATCGGACTAGGAAAGGAAGGGAAGTTGTGGAAACTGTGGAAGAGAGTCTGTTGATTTGGCTTCACGCCATAACGGCCGAACGGGTTTGGATTTAATTTCTCATACGCATAATTCAAGCCCAGGATTAGGACATGAAATACTTTTTATTCATGGATTAAATAGTAATAGTCTACTAGTGTGACCGTCGGACTGCCAATTCATAGAACTCGGGTTCAAACCCAAGACCACTGATTTTTCGGATTCATGTGCGTATTGTTTAATTATCAATAGGTTCGGTGAAGGAAATCATCGTAAGGAAACTAGCATGCCTGAGAGATATTTCTCGACGGCATGTAAAGCCAAGTCAGAGGCCCATGGACGGCAAAAAAACTCTTACACCAGGTTAAGTTCCGATTTCCATGCGAGCAAAGCCACGGGCGAAATCTAGTACCCAATCAATAAAGTTTATTTTCCCTTACAATATATTCAGATTTCTATAAAGTTCACATCCCAATAAAGTATTGAAAACACCTTTATTATTGATACTAACAACGTATGTTATAACCCAACCAAGTAATTCCTGACAAGATGGCAGAAAAGACTCCTGTTTTATATCGTAACAAGTCCGTTTTCGATAGACCCCTACGTCTTCAAAGTCACAAAAAAAATGCATCGATCCTTGATGAAAAAGAGTCCAAGTTTCACTGGTTTTATAGGTCCCCCAATAAAACTTTTGTTGAGACCGTAAATCTGGCCGGATCTATACACTGTGACATTTTTATTGGCTTCTGTGTGGCTCTCTGAAGTATTTTAGTCGCCTGTCTCAACGTCGACGATGAGCGTGAAGCGATTAGAACAATGGCTCATCGGTAGCGGCCTCCACTTGCGAGTCGTTGCAGGTTCGAACCAAGGTAGTCTCGTTACTTGGTGCACCTAAGTTATTTTCGTCACTGCTGCTCTCAAACGGTGAAGGAAAATATACTGAGGAGATAGACATGTACTATAAGCAAAAATTCGTAGACATTTGACATAAAGGGTGTAACAAGACCCTTAACGAAGCTGAAAGGCTGATTTTCTCACCAAAAAAAAATGTCGTTTCTCAGCAATGATTTTTGCGTTGAATTACTTTGTTTGATGTATAGACTTCTTGGTTGACGGCTTCGTGAAGGCTCCGTTTACACCCTGTATGTAAACTTAGCCTTTTTCCGGTCCTAGGTTCGATTCGCAGGGAGAACTTCTCATTAGCAGCTTAGAGTCTGGATTCATGACCGGTTTATGGATGGCAATAGGCTCGAACCCTGTGACATGTTACAAACATAACTGGCGAAATGTGGGTATAGCTAATGAGGCACACCTCTGTCTACACAGAAAAGGCGTAAGGTGACGCTTGACGTGGAATTTATAAGGAAACAATAGAACGGAGTGCCTGCACCGCAGCGCTTGAGTGTGACTCACGACACATCACCTACGTACATTTTGTATGAAAACGTTTTGAAATGGCATCATGCCTGCGCCGCGCCTTCACCTTACGCCATTTCTGTGTAATTCGCGCCTAACGACTCAGGGATCCGCTGGATGCGACACGCACGAGACCGGTCAATGTGGCGACACTTGGGGGAGGCCTATGTCCAGCAGTCGACGTCTTTCGGCTGAAATGATGATGATGGTGATCCAGGGATTACAGGACAGTAACAATTATGGCGTTAGGTTGATAATATCGCCAAAATCGCGGGAAACAGATGGATAAGGGACGCACAGAACCAAAAAGAAAGGCAGAAGAAACGGGAGGCCTATTACCCAACAGTGGGTGATTCCAGGCTGAAATGATGATGATGATAAGCACGTATGTATAAATAGATTAAAAAATCAGCAAGGCTTTTTATTATACACCGACCGCTTTAATGAGTCCTCCGCCTTGCCCCATCAAAGGCACATTAGGCGTCCACAAAGTCCTAACAATATCCCACAGGTTATTTGCTTTATAATAACCATAATCCACGTAGGTATTACGATACTAATTTAACCAATACGTGATCAACCTTCAGAATATTCCATTTAATACCTTCGCGAGGACTCACTAAAGGGGTCGGTCTGTACCCGCTATAATTATTACGATTTCAATATCAAGGCCCTGCCTTATACACCTTCATCTATTGTATGTTTTTTAAACGATAAAATACTCGATGGATAGCTGGTCGCTTCCTCGTTGACTGTGGGACAAGTGCTTCAGGTAGATAGGTATAATTAGGGCCCGGACCAGAACTTATCGGGTCATTTCTTCCTTCCTTCATTTTGAATACCGAAAGAAATTCTGCCGAAACATGATGAGGAAAAAGGGGATGCAAGGATGTGGTCATGTTTTTTACCCGATTACGGCGAAGTAAAAAGGAGGGTTATAATTTTGACCGGTATGTGTGTATGGATGTATGGTCATCAGTCTGTTCCCTCATAACTTCTGAACTACTTATTATAATTTGATAAATGAGGTGTCGTTGAAAGAGTCTTGATCGTCCGCTGGTTATCCGTAGTCGTATGCCACTTTACCCTAACGTTTATGATCCCTTACTACTGTTAGAATGTATTTTTTTTATAGGGTAGTTGGCATACGAGAGGAACTCGTGTCTAAATAATAACAGCCGCTCGGATCGATCTTTAGGTTAAGCCGTGCTTGCCTAGGTTGGTCTGTGGATGGGTGACCACCCATTACATATCGAGTTTCCTCCGTGCCTCGGAAAGCACGTTAAGCCCCAACGGCTTAACGTGCTTTCCCGGCTGTCATTTGTAGATCTTTGACAGTCGTTACAGGTAGTCAGTGGCCCAAAAAGTCTGACAACCAGTCTTACCAAGGGATATCGTATTACCCAGTACTAACTGGGTTGTGGAGGTCAGATAGGCAGTCGCTCCATGTAAAATACTGGTATTCAGCTGCATCCGGTTAGACTGGAAGCCGACCCCAATATAGTTGGGAAAAGGCTAGGCAGATGATGAGTTGGCATACGACCACGGCTAACCTCTGAACATAACCATGACTATTTATTAAATACATTAAAATATATAACGATAAGTTGTTAATAGATGATTAATATTGAATGGTTTGTAGGAACATAACAATTTCAGACGATTACGATCCCGTGGGACATAACCGAACTTCACGCAGGCGAAGCCGCGGGCACAAGCTAGTAAAAAATAAATCCAAGCCACTAGCTGGTAAATTGTGAAGCTGAAAAGACTCTGATTACCAATACCATGCTGAGCGAAATACGAACGATTTCGTTCAAAACTGTACGTTTTAACCAGAACTTTGAAGCACGCTGTCATTTCGATACCTATTGAGAAATATTCCTCGGCGCTGGAAACTTTAATTTTCTTTCAGTTCACAATTTGTTACAGATTTCTCATTTCCGTTGGGCGCAATATGATCCACAATAATATTTATTAATTTGAGAATAAGGACTGTTTCGCAGACTGCGGATATACTTCAGATATATTAATAAACGAAAAAAGGTTTTTTATAAAATTTTCTGCCGGATAGGCCATATCCTGCAGATAATTAATATGAAAGATGATTTTAAATGCGTATCCATTTTTATTACAAAAGTGGCGCCTTTGGCATTTGTGTACGTACCTACAAGTTATCATTTTGAATGTTGTTGAAAATTACAGTCTTAGAAATAATTACGTATATATACTATACTCTACAAGCTATAAGCAAGTATAGCTATGTCTTTATTGTAACAAAACATAGTCACATGCAATAATAGTAGGTATTTTATTATTGTAGTCGGTGACAAAAATGTACAAAATACCCCAGTTCATCCTTCTTAGCTAAGGATCTTATCCAAGGATCGAAACGTTCTTTTATAATAATCTACTGACTGACTGACTGGAGGATATCAACACACAGCCCAAACCGCTGGTCCTAGAGACATAAAACTTGAAGGGTGTGTTCTTTGTGAAGAGTAAGTATTCATTAGGAAAGGATTTTTGGGAATTCCACCCCTAAAGGGGTAAAATAGGGGATGGAAGTTTATATGAAAGTCCGTCAGTTTTGAAGTTAGGATCTTCAAATTTTGTGTTTAGGCTAACGATTCAAAATTAATCTATACGTGTCTCAGCGTTTTTGAGAATTCTACCCCCGAAGGGTTAAAATGGGGGATAGTAATCGGATATTTTTCGACATCCACGCGGGCGATGTCGCGGGCAAAAGCTAGTAGTTTATATGTTCCTACTTTCTGTCGTGATGTGGATTATCTACTTTGAGATAAGACTGATTTCGTAATATTATGGCTTCCAAAATACTATGTTCGTCAAAACGTAAAACATTAATCAATACAGTAGGAGAAAACCGCTTTTGAATTTTGCTAAGTGTTTACATATCAGTGCTCCTGGTGGCCTACCATGATGTCTTAAAGCCAAAGTAATTCCAGTATGGAAAAAGATGGCGCTAGACAACCTGTATAGCTCTGTCTCTTTCCCACACTGGAATTACTCCTGCTTTAAGACGTCATAGTAACCCCCCGGACTGTATTAAACTGATTTTGCCGTAGATAAAACTACATTTTACTACTTCGATATTTATTAACACATTTTCAAAAAACATTTGTAGCACCTCAAATAGAAAACAACTGAAAAATCACAAACCACACATGTGACAAAAAGAAACGAAATCCTTGAACTAACACCGAAACATAAATTGGTAGTTAAAACACCCTGCCAACATCGCGTTTGTTCAGCTAACAGTTAAAGTTAGTTTAGTTGTACCCACAAAAATCGGTGAAAAAATATTTCAGAAACAGGTGCCGTAGAGCTTTACACCCTTTTTTTATATTGCAAACGTATAGTCACGTAATGTTCTAAGATACTATTAAATAAACAATATTTGTATAAATAACAAAACGGTGAAGGAAAACATCGTGAGGAAACCCGCATGTCCTAGAACCTAAAATTCGAAGACATGTGACATCTACCAACCCGCACTGGGCCCGCGTGGTGGATTATAGCCCATTCCCTCTCAAAGAGAGGAGGCCTGCGTCCCAGCAGTGGGAACATTAATAGGCTGATTATGCTTATGCTATGCTTCTGTATAAATAACAATATATAATTTTGTAATCACTTTCTCGAAAACGGCTCTAACGATTTCGATGAAAGATGCTGAAAATATCTGGGAAAATTCGTTTTCTCTATTTTCACCTGAGAAGAGCTTAGTCGACAGAGATACCGTTTTATGTTAACTGCTAAATATGGGTGTGAAAACAATGATATTATTAATAAAAGAGGTAGATATCGCACTAGCAAATTGTTGCAGAAAAATTCAGACAATTGTCGTAATTTAAGTACTTTAAGCGCAGTAGCTATCTCTTTCTCTTTCGTTTCGTATTATCTATCGCAGTCGTAACAATGCAACGATATTTGAACACCGCTCAGTATAAACGTAGTGTGTCTTTCTTCATAATCTCATTGTGTGAAAATAAATTAAGATTCGCTGGCTTAATCCACATTAGCCTAAAAGCAACGTCTAATAGTAGTATTAGATCTGATTAATAATAAAATTGAAAATGAAGTGTTTTATTAGGGTTAGGTAAGTTAGAACTGTGTCCTTGTTCAACCATGTGGAAACCGTTTGGGTCGCCGAAACTAAGCTCAGGGCATCCCGATGGTCCCGACCCCCAAATGGGTTAGAGCCTGGACAATCTCGAGACACAGCATAACTTTTTCCATGTTTAACATACTTTTCATCGTTGAAGTTTTAACACCGCATAAGTAAATTTTTGACGATTCTGACATTTTGAATTTTGATACCGTTTTTCAGCCAAAACCAAGCACCGTCTCTATCTCTATTTGAAGTGAACACAAATTATAAAATTGTATTGTATCATTACCTATAGACCTACCGCTTTGATGAGTCCTCCGCCTTGCCCCATCAAAGGCACATTAAGCGTCCACAAAATTCTATCAATATCCCACAGGTTGTTTGCTTAAACATAATCATAATCCACGTAGGTATTACGATACTAACTGAACCAATACGTGGTTAACCTTCAGAATATTCCATTTAAATTGATACCTTCGCGAGGTCTCATTAAAGCAGTCGGTCTATAGGTAAAATTATGCAGCATTTGCACTCTCCTGTTAAGTTACTATTTTTGACTTACGTGGTGTTATAACTTCAACGACTTTACCTAAAGACTACTTTTCTCGCCCCCGGCACCGTCGTCCTAATTTTGACGTAACCATCAAGTAGAACCTGAAGATAAGTAGCTTAGCGAGACCGCTTAGTTAGTTGTGAACAAACTTAATGAACCCAGTTTTTGTTCATAGAACTTTGTTAATTTACCTACTGTGTTTTTGATGACGTCATTTTAACAAGCTTAGAGAGAGGTGATGGATATGAATGTGAATGAATGAAGAGGGAGAGGAAGGCTAAAGAAATGATGGATGGATTGTGTGAGGAATGATATGAAAAAGAAAGGAGTAAATGATGACAGGGGACATCTGACAGGGGAGAATTGATAAAGAAAATGTGGTGCGCTGACCCCAGGTAGATTAAGAGAAAAGTAGGAAGATAATGATTATTGTTAACTAGCCTGGTGGTAACATAAGAGGGACTGATACTAAATGATGGACGCATCTCATTGCTAAATGGGAGACCTGTGGATTAATATTAACCGAAGCTTTTCAAGGTTAAGCAACGATTGCCGAGGACTGTTGAACGTGGATGTGGGACCAATTTATTTCACGGAACAATAGAGGGTACTTCAATATCAAAAGAATAAATATAACTAAGCCAATTAGTAATAAATTAATAAAATCATCTCCCAAATGCACTGATGACATCAACATTGCTTCTAGTTTTTTTCCCTATCTTACAAAGATTTTTGAGTCATCTACATTTTTTTAACACACACTTCATTCAATTTTATACTCAGTGTGCTTGAATAGAAGGTTTTCAATTGCTTGTGCCAACGCGAACAAACAATTCAATATGTGAAGTCATTTGCGACAAAACAGACACATATTTAGGTCAAATGATTTGATGTGGTCTAAAGTGTTCCTTGTTGTGTACGCTGCTATTATTAAGGAGATGTTTCTATAATCGTCTTTAGAATTTTAACCATCCAATTTATAATTATAAAACTTTGTAAAATCCTACTTGGATACATAAATTAGAGTCATGATTAGCATAATAACTCTTAATCAGTCATGTTGATTTGACAAATAGAAGACGTATGTTCAACGTCTTATAAATCATTCTTATCATGCCATAAGTTGATTTATATTATAAAATTCATTGCCGAAATGTTTTTAACAAACAAGCGTTGTCATTATCCCTTTAATTTGTGGGACACCGGAACAGTTCAGTGTCAACTACTTTTGTCTATGCTGCCAGTCTATTTCGTTAATCTTTTTAAACCTGGAATTAAAACCTTTATTAAAAAAAATCTTAAAATGAAGATAAATTGATGAATCGTGTGCACCTTTTAAAATGCCGTGATTTAGATAATTATGATAATGGTCACCACATTTATAGAAAAGCATCTTAATGTTCTGTGTGGTGAACAGAAAAGGTGTACTAACAAAATCTGTAATGCTATCATTTAGAAAGAATCGGTATATTTAACTAGTGCTTAGATTCTAAAACAATTTGTGGTGAATAAAAAAGGTTATGGTCTTCTCCTTAAAGATATAAAATTACGCGCATGTGGCGAACTCTTTACATACCATATATAATGACATTGAACTATTAATTACATGACATTTATACTAATAAAACGAACGGATTCCATCGTCAGTTGTTTCGAAGAAGCCATTTGAAAGCCATCGATGTGTGTCTCATACAACTTTTTGTCTAAAAAAGTGCGGTAAATAATATATTATAGCGGTAATTTAATGTTTGAGACTATTATAAGATTTTTCTGTGATGTAAAACATTTAATAACTATCAAAATAAATGTTTATTTTATGGTGTCCCGCAAGGAAGCATTTTTGTGCCAACGTTATTTTAATAAATTGTAACAGTGATTAAAATACCATCTGAATTTGTGCCAAAGTTATTTTAATAAATTGTACAGTGATTAAAATACAATCTAAATTTGTGACAAACAATAAAATACGAAAATGGTGCATATAAAATACACGTTGAATTTAGTAGTAGTGATAATGTTGTTGATACGGACGGTAAAAGTGCTTAGTAAAGACCTCAGTGAGCAAGAAAGAGCATTGAGAGCCGAATTCATACAGAAACTATTAAATAAGAAAAGTAAATTAGAAGGAAAAATCAAGCTGGTGGGAGGAGCAAGTAATTATGAAGGTAAGATCAAGTGAAGTAATGTTATAGTAAAATCAAAATTGACTGAGAACAAAATGTTGTTTTTAGCAAAATTAGTGTTTCTAAAATTCTTAGTCGAAATGTAGTAACTCAACTATGATACCTAATATAAATGTATTAAAACAGGAGATAACCCGACCATAATTGCATTGATTGGTTTAAAACAAAGAAAATGTGATTTATAGTCTCTCACAGGACAAAACAACAAACATGGTTAAATAAAAACAAAAAAAAAATATATTAAAAAAGTAACCATAACAAAAAATAAAAAATAAAATAAACGAAATTTGTTGGTGAATGGACAAGATTGGCTTTAGCGTAGCCCCTTTTTCCATGAGACATAAACATTTCCGAAGATAATATATAACATAATATCATGCCTGTAATCATCGAAGGGTCATCATTGTACGCCAAATGGCAAAACATAGAGAAACTATATAATGTATAACAATTATTGTAACATCTTGCACACTGTTATAACCTATGTTTACAAATAAAGACTATTGATTGATTGATTGGTGTGGGAGAGATGTAACTCCTCACACAGGTGTACACTCACATTTCCCCAGTTATGTGTAACTCCCATGTAATAGGAGACGACCCTACTGCCATCAACCGGACACTAATCTAGACTCCGTGGCTACTACTAAAAAAATCGAGATTGAGAACCCCATTAAGACGTTTGCCTGAGATATATTCAGATATAATATGTGTTTTAACAATGAAGACACGATCTTAAGATATTTTTTTTTAGGAAACGTTTACATTTATCACGCTGGTCGCTGGGGTGCCGTATGCGATGACTCCTGGGATGAAGAAGCGGCTAAAGTGGTCTGCAAATCCTTCAACAGAACTGGAAAAGCAACGGTTGGAGGAATGTACGGACAGACTGTAGGTCAGTAGTTATTCAATTAAACCTAGACAAGTGACAATTCCTTAACAACAATAAACACAACACGACATCGTAACATAAGTCAATACTTATGCTGCCGAAAAAAGTGTAAATTCTGTAATTTGTTATTCTGTAATTTTATGAATTATCGCTTTGTCTAGGGTTTCTTGTGTCTTTGTTTTCAGTGGCTTTAGTTAGACAGTTATTAATTAGTTGAATTTTGCCAATATTTAATTTTGATTAAGTTTAGTGAGTGCCTAAACTGAAAAAAAAAAACTTTATTTCACCTACATATTTTATATCAGCCCAAGTTATTAGTGTTATGATTATATCAAGATTGCATGTACCATGTTTTCGGTTCCGTAAATTATATAATTTGGCTCTTTTGCATGACAGTGATAATAATATAATTTTAAAAGAGCTACTCTTCTTGACATACGATATTTCTTTCAGAAAAGTATTGGTTGGACGACGTTATATGCCAAGGCGATGAAACATCTCTTTCTAAATGCTCTTTCAACCGCTGGGGAACTTCAGATTGCGACAAAGATGAAGCTGCAGGCGTTATATGCAGTAACGAGTCTGGAACTCCTAAGACCAAAAAGTCTACAGTCAAGGCATGGCCAGGGAGAAAACTAAGAGACGCTGTCAATGAGGAAACAGCACAATTGAGGCTTGTAGAAGGCAGCAGTTCCAGTGAAGGAAGAGTTGAGGTAAGATTTATTAATCTAACGGTAAAAATATCACATACAACAGGGTTTTAAGTCTTATATTACCTTTCTGGGGTTACAGGCGTAAATGCGTGATGTTATGTTATTTTTAAGATGCTGTTATGGCTCATACGTTATGCCTGATAACATTTGTGACCTTCAAAGCATATTGTAGAAACAGAAATAAAAAGATTTCTATGGTTATAGTATTGGAAAAGATTTTTCAATTCTTATTAACAATTTCTCGACTGCTGACCAGGTCCTAGGTTCGATTCCCAGGTCGGGCAAAGTGTTATTGGGATTTTCTATCAGGAATTTCTCAGTAGCAGCCACAGAGTCTGGGATTGTGTCCGATTGATGGAAATAGGCTCGCCCTCTATTACATGGGACTTAAACATAACTGGCAAAATATGGGTGTACCAATGAGCACACCTCTGCGTAACCTTTAGCGGAATACAGGCGTGATGTCACATTAAAAACAAAGGTAATTTGGCTGCAGTGGGTATAAAAAGCTTAACATTAAATATAATGGACCTCTCATTTCTATCCGTACGAAATCGGTTTTCAGATCTTCCACAACAACAGATGGGGAAGCATCTGCCCCGATGGCTGGACAATCTATGAAGCTTCCATCGTCTGCAAACACTTGGGGCTTGGCTATGCTGAGCAGGCTCTCCAAACAAATGCCTTTGGCTTTTCAGACATCGTGCTTAGTGGTATCAACTGTGAGGGCAATGAGACCAGCCTCTTTGACTGCAGTCGTAGGCAGCGTGGCGAAGGAGTTAGGTGTCCTGGAGATTTTGGTAGGTACAGTATTCGAAATAACTATTTATCTTCTAGCTCAAGTGAACATTTTAGACGAATGAAGTCCAGTGTTGGACATAGGCCTCCCGCAATTGTAGCCTCATCGCATTCACGGGATGCGAGAACCACAGGGCCGCTTTCTGTGTCTTCTCTTTCCAACGGATACCTGTAAGCTTCACATCAGTTCACATTGTGGAAGGCCTACCAACGCTGCGCATTTCAGTACTCGGACGCCACTTAGGACAGACCCTTGCGGCCCTTTTTCAAGTAAAATTGCAAGTAAATTCGTTAATGAATCACAAGGATGATATATAGCGACCTTCAATTCTTATTGTTTTCTGTTTTGCTGCAAAGGTGAGATTTTTCTTGATTCATATTTTTTCTAGTAGTTATTGATAAAACTTTTGGTACACGTTATAATTTTACACCCCATGAAATTGGATTATGAGGGTTGATTGGATAATTGCCAGTTCACCATTTGTATTATATGTATAAGGTATTATAATTTACACCCCGTTTAACTACGTGAGTAGCGTAAACTAAAATAATTACGAATTCATTACGGATGCAAATTGAATCACGTATAATAGTTTAATACTCAAATATTACCATTAGTAACTAGAACTGGAGTAATTTAACAGTTAACACTTGTTTACATGATTTAGTAATAAAATATCTACATACATTTGCCATAACACACGAATAAATAAAGCAGGGCAAGTAGTCGAGTAAACCAATTTGTATAATTTACTTCAAGACCAATACTCTCAAAACGGTGAAGGTGTCCTAGAAGCTAAAAATCGCAGACATGGTGACTTCTTCATACCCGCACTGGGCCCGCGTGGTGAATTAAAGACGGAGTGGGCTCTCAGTGAGAAGAGGCCTGTGTCCCACCAGTGGGAACATTACAGACTGATTATGCAGTGATCGGAGGAGTTCGTGGCTTAATAATAACAACCGCTCGAGTCGGTCTTCGAGGTTAAGCCGCGCTCGCTGTCATTCGAAGAGTTTTGACAGTCGTTATAGATAGTCAGTGGCCCGAAAGTCTGACAACCAGTCTTTTCAAGGGTTATCGTTGTACCCTAGTACTCACTGCGTTGTGGAGGTCAGATAGACAGTCACTCCATGTAAAATACTGATATTGAGCTGCATCCGATGAAACTGGAAGCCGACCCCGACATAGTTGGGAAAAGGCTAGGTAGATGACATGCAGTACTCGCTGATTAAAGCAAAGTCCTTTATATAGCTTTTCACGAATGAATTATCCGGTGCCCCAGGAAATAATGAAATCCATTATATTGGTGAAAAGCGAAACAGAATCCGATTAAATCGAATTATAATAATTTAATCGGATTAACCTGGACCTCCGCCATTAAAAAAAGGGACGGCAGAATAAACAGAGCGTAAATTGGAACGAAATTGGCGTGTATTAGTTTTATAATATTGTTTACATGAAGTTGAATAACTGTCTCGTTAGTCAACCGCTACTGCTGAGCATGAGGTCCTGGGTTCGATTCCCTGGTCAGGAATTCGGGATAACTGTTATTGGCCTCGAAAATCATCTCACCAGTCTTACCAAGTGGCATCTTATTACATAGTAATTGGGTTGTGGAGGTCAGATAAGCAGTCGCTCCAAGTAGCATACCGGAATTCAGCTGCATCTGGTTAGACTCAAAGCCGACCCCCGCATAGGCTAGGCAGATTTGAGATGATGAAGGTATGTAATTGGTATGCTGGTTAAATATTTAATCAACCCATTTCTTTTTTTTCGTGTGGTTAGTGGCCTAACCTCGTATCAGAGTTTTTATGCCGTCCATGGGCCTCTGACTTAACTTTACTTGTCGTCGAGAAATATCTCTCAGTCATGCTGGTTTCCTCACGATGTTTTCCTTCACCGAAGCAAGTGATTATTATACAATACGCACAAGCACATGAATCAGAGATCTTGAGTTCGAACTTGAGACCTATGACTTCCAAGTAGGGGTCCGCAAGGGCCGATGCCTGCCAGGGCTGCGGGACTGTTCGAAAGAGATACCGTGGCCCTGGAACACAAAGGGCAAAGAAGGAACATGGATGGGTTTTATTAGTCAGTACAAGTCTGACACTCCCTTTCTCTCCGCCCAGAGTGGGGGGGGGGGGTCATTTGATGATTTCGCATCCGAAAAAAAAAAAAAAAATAAGATATATGACTTGACAGTTCAAAGGTAAATGCACAATGCACGTGCATTTTAGTTAGATCCAGCCTACGACACACTTTTTAACTATTTGGAGATGATTTAATACAAAAACACTGTGTTAATAAACCCCGAAATAATTTTACGTTAACAACATCCAAAACTTTGGCAAGTAAAACAGACAAAATTAACTTGCAAAACTCGCAGTGCAGGTGCGGATAGACTAAAGCTACAAAACTGATAAGCTTGAATGTGGATAACTAAGATACTTAGCTAAACTACAGGTGAACTAGCATGTCTCTAAAACAGGACAGGGTAAGGGCTGGACTCCACCGAAGAGGAGACGAGACGAGAGGAGACGTGTTGTAAACCACCAATAGCATTCCGTTGTTTACGCTTCTTGTCTCCGCTTAGCTTTAGTGGAAACGGTTGAGCAGAAAGGAGAGGAGATGTCTCGTAATTGTTTAGACCAGCCTCCGCACTCGGCAGCGCACAGCGGAGACCGCGTGATCCGTGTGCTGTGAGCGGCGTGCCGTGAGCGGTGCACATCTCTGCTCTTTGATTTGCACATTGTTGTGAGTGTGGTGCTGTCTGCGCCCTGAGGTGTGCGGTGTGCTGTTTGCGCCGTGCTGTGTTCGGTGTGCTGTGAGCGGAGTGTGGTGAGCGGTTCACATCTCCTTCTTTCTCCGCTTTGCATATCTCAGTACAGCTTCGGTGGACACACCCTAGCTCTTACGCATCTCCTCTCTTCTCCACTTCGCATATCTTCGCTCATCGTCGCTTTGGTGGAGTCCGGGCCTAACCGTAACGAGAATATTTAGAAACTTAGTAGTTCCTTCGGTATTTTGTTACTCATTAGGCTATTATGAAACTTTAGTATGTCACTATCCCAGATTAGATTACAGTGTGTAAGCAAAAGATGGCCGCTATCTGTCTAATGTAGTTCTCTAGGAGCAAATTTTGTTATAGCTAAAAACAGACAGAGCTAAATTATTAGATATGGCTCACCGTAATTAGGTCGCGTGAAAAAGTTTACATTGAGTAGATTGAGCTCGGTCATTCCGATCGCAACGATAGCTACGATTTCAGTACCTATGTGACTGAGGCAATACGATTCAATGTCAGTGTTAAAAAATGAGACCATTTTTTGACGCGATGGGCAAATCTGACGATTTAAATGTTAACGGCCTCATGAAGGGTCTCTTTACACCTTGTATTTATATTATCACCATAAGTTCATCCAAAATGTATCCACTGCTGACTTTCCGTAAGCATCATCGCTACGAGAAACGGAGGGCTTAATTCAAGTTATTAAACGTTTTCGATCGCGTTAACGTAAATTCAAAGTTGTACTGAAACTGAATTAGCACCGTCTGGTAAAATAATTCAACAAATATTTCTTGCTTTCTTTCTCACTCGGTGTGCACTAGGCCCATGACTGTTCAATGCATCTTGGAACCAGAATACTTACGCCTACCTTCTCGTATGCAGTTTGCAGCATTTCGCTCACCAATCATTACATTTGGACGCCTATTTCCGCAGAGCGGCATTGGCATCTCACATGGAGTTAGTGGGAAACTGTTTACTTAGTGCGACAGATTAGTCCCCTGACCTACGCCCCATTTCGGGCGACTGGCATCAAACAACACTCGTTAATGTCACTTGTTACATTCGTATGAGTTATGTCGCTCCAGAAATCGCATCGCGTCGCCTGTTCTAAGTTCAAATCTACTTTTTTATTGTTATTTTGTCACAACACGCGTTTTGCCTGAGCTTTTAGTTAGCGGCCAAATGGTTAAGCGTCTGCGGAGAATGCAGTCGTTTAGAATATCACGTGCTAGTCACCGTCTCTTTTTTTTTTTTTCTTTCTTTCGATATGACTTGCGAAGCGATGACGGTCTGGGACGTTTTGCTCGCGCAAAAATAAGTGACGAGCGATTTGGCGTAGGAGTCAATCCAATTTTATGAACGAGATCTGACAATTCACCGTCAGTCTGTGGCAGTGCCTAAATCTTCGTGCGCGTTTCGCTTGACGACATTCGCTTACACCGAGGTCGTGAACGCAGCTCTAAAACACATTATTTATCAAATAAAATATGTGGCTACGTTTTGTCTAGTGAGTTGTTAGAGATATTGCTATCTTTTTTTAGTGTTCCGTACCCTAAGTTTAACCAACGGGACCCTATTACTAAGCCTCCGCTGTCCGTCCGCGGTCTGTTTCTCATGATAGGCAAACAGTTGAACTTTTCAGAGACTGTGTATTTCTGTTACCGCTATAACAACAAATAATAAAAATCAATTAAAAATTAAAGGGGATTCTCCTACTACGTTGATACGGAACCCTTCATCCGCGAATCCGACCCGCATTTTTTTTCTATAGATTTAAACAAAAGTTTTACTGTTTATAGGTTATAAAAGACTTTTAAATTACATGATTAGTTATCATAACTGTTCCTAAATATAACCACAAGCTACAAGCCTACTTGATATTCCCTTCCAATGAATAACTTTGTAAGAATATATTATTTTCTATGCCTTCACAAAGTTACGAGTACGGAGCAAATTGCGACAAAAAAATTGTTCGGAACTCTGATAGTTATTACACACAAAGAGAAAAGTTTTCAGGGTTCTGGACTGAAATACGAAATCGTCAATTTCTGATAGCTGTCTGTTTATCTGCAACAAAAAAATGCATTATACAAATTAAGGTTTTTTGGATTTTTTGGTTATCACTGAAAAACTAGGGCCAATATTTTTTTCTGATAGGTTTTGAACAGTGTTGATTAAAAGAAAACCTCGAATCAATTTTTTTTAAATACGTGTTTTTAATGTAAGATTTTTACTTTACACAGCTCCACGACCCCCGTACTATCAATCCATCCATCAGCACTATGCTTTGAGTGCTTTCCATCGAGTCCTACCGTAAAACGTGATTTTTCACCCAAAAAAAAAAGATTAAGAAGATTAGTACATATAGGAAGCAGGTACGATGGTTGGATATACAGTACCAAAGGACCATACTAAATGTATGATCGTTTTAGTTGAGAAAACTTAGTGATGCTTTTGTTCAATTATGGCTGTACTTTAGTTGTAATGATGATGGATGGAAAGGGATAGGAAGACCCCAAATAACTTAGGACAAGGGCAGAAAGATGATGATGGATGTACTTTAGTAAAGTTATTCTGAGATAAGGAACCCGCACTATTCAATGCGTGCACGCACTTGACCCTTTTTCTACACATTCAAGTCCGCTCACTGACTTTCAATACATTATTTCTTTTGGCCATAAATATTAGGTGTCATAGTTTCTCATCATATCGACGTTTCTTGTCAAAGACGAACAAAAATGTATGTGGGACTAAAATTTGTTGAACTTTCTCTTTTAGTGCGGGTATGTCATGGTATGTTCAAAGTAGAGGGCTTTTACAAAGTTTGCTTTTAAGAACTTTACGTATTTTCTGGGGTCGGGGTTGCGGTGTAACTCAACTATATCTAGTGATGTCTGTGCAGCTTGGAAACTGTTGAAATAGAAGGCTTTGACGGAGACAAAATAGTTTTTAAAATGCATTACGTTTTTATAGTGAACGGTTTGTAGTTGCTCAGTCGCAACCAGAAAGAAAAGCTCAATTTTTTTTACGTATGACAGGAGAGGCGTGCCATTTTTAAATCGATTAAAACTCCTTCAAATTTCGTTCTAGAAGGGTTTACCCATAAACAAAACTATATAATCTACACATATTTTGCCATCAAATCCAACACAAGTTTTTACACAAACTAGCAAATATAGATAACTTTTAGTTTCTAAGATACGCAGCTTATAATCTCATCATCTGCCTAGCCTTTTCCAAACTATGTTGTGGTCGGCACGCAGTCTAACCAGATAGAACTGAATACTAGTATTTTACAAGGTGTGACTGCCAATCTGACCTACACAATCCAGAAGTACACGACACATCATCATCTGCCTAGCCTTTTCCCAACTATATTGGGGTTGGCTTCCAGTCTAACCGGATGCAGCTGAATACCAGTATTTTACATGGAGCGACTGCCTATCTGACCTCCACAACCCAGTCAGTACCGGGTAATACGATACCCCTTGGTAAGACTGGTTGTCAGACTTTTTGGGCCACTGACTGCCTAACGACTGCCAAAGATCTACAAATGACAGCCAGAAGTACACGACACATTCTGAAGACAAATGTTATGTCTGCCTTTTCTTCATGATCCAGGACACGCAGCCGCGGTCGTCTGCACGCACACGCTAGCAGACCTCGTCCTCGACATGTCAGTTATTGAACGTTCAGCTCACCTTCAAGATGTGCTGATGTTTCAGCTCCGATGTGCTATGGAGGAGAACTGCTTGAGCAAGAGCGCTTATGAGGTCAGTTGGTTATATTTTTGCTCCTTTGTTTGGTTACACTCCAAAATTGACCAAAGCTTCCAAGAATATTACAAAACAGTAAAGGGCCTAGAGAAAATGAAACATTCATTGCTACTGAAAAATTGACAGACAATGGCCCACCTTCCATCTTGCACCGTATGCCCTATCACCTACGCACTTGATGATCCATTACCTGCATCGGTTAGCGGGGTTCGCGTGGCTAAGTTTTGGGCTAAACACGTTTGAAATTGTTGCCAACGATACGCTAAGAAGACTAAAAAATGTACTCTGCGAGGCCTGGGGATCAAAACTAGGACCTAATCGCTCTGTAGTCTTTGCCACCACTAGGCTAACGAGGCTGTCATAAAATTTCTCATGATGCTTTCACTGATCCCACTGTCAAAAAAAAAGATTTGTTCTTATACTTCTGCTTCTCATTTCTGATTAATGTCGTTGCAGGACCCAAGATAGTTCAATCATTTCTCCTTGACTCGCCATGCTTCATTGCCTCGGCGCTTTTCTAGTGGTCCATCATTCTGGCTTTAAGGAATTGCAATTATTTGGAAAAGTTTAGCGGGCTTGCCCTAATAAAAACATTGAATCTCACTTTGAGCTGATGAACTTATCTCCAGATTAAGGAGTTGGATCCAGACTGGCAGTACGAGACTCGTCGCCTGCTTCGCTTCACTGCAGCATCACTAAACGCCGGCAATGCAGAATTCAGGCCGTACCTGCCGAAGCATTTATGGCAGTGGCATCTTTGTCATATGTGAGTTTCTGAGCTGTTATCAGGAGCTTTGTATATATCGGGCTGGTGTCTACGTCGACTCTCATGAAAAGTAAAAGCTAGTAATTCGCGTACTTTATGAGCAAGCGAACTACTATAGACCGATAGCTTTAATGAGTCCTCCGCCTTGCCCCATCAAAGGCACATTAAGTGTCCACAAATTCCTAACAATATCCCACATGTTATTTGCTTTAAAATAACCAGAATCCACGTAGGTATTACGATACTGATTGAACCAACACGTGATCAACCTTCAGAAAATTTCATTAAATTGATACATTCGGTCGGTCTATAGCGTCTGCTTTCGTTTGTCTTTGAAACCTCCATAACATTTGCGAATAGGAGACCGATAATGACTTCTGTCGATGACCGTCTTTCTTTGGAGGTCTCCTCAAAAATTTATTGATGATGAAAATTTTTGACAGCATAATTATGATTATAAAAATACTGGAAAACTTCTCTAACTATATATAATTATTATTAAATAAAGCGAAAGAATTATATTGGTGTTGATGGCAACACCATAAACACCAATTGTAAAATCCATGAAATGCTAAGAATGAATTTATATTACTTTTCCCTATTTTACAGGCACTACCACAGCATGGAAGTATTCGCCACGTTTGATGTCCTGGATGCAAACGGCTTAAGAGTAGCAGAAGGTCACAAGGCATCGTTCTGTTTAGAAGACAATACTTGCATGGAAGGAGTAGAAAAGAAGTACTCTTGCAAGAATTATGGTGATCAAGGTGAGGCAAAAAACATTATATTGGACAACACCGCATTCCGCCTCACTGCTTTTCTGCGCCTAGGAGCCCCAAGTTATTTTCCTCATCGCTGTCACTGTGGTGAAGTTGACAACAGCCTCGGACACTACGGCCTGTCATGCAGCCGAAGTGCGAGGCGTTTTGCAAGGCACGCAAATATTAACGACACCATCCGACGAGCTCTTGTCGACGTCAGCGTTCCAGCTGCATTAGAACCCAATGGGTTGGCACGCGACGATGGCAAAAGACCAGGCATGTCTTTGTTTCCATGGAAGCTGGGGAGACCTTTACTGTGAGGCGCAATATGAGTCGATACTCTTAAGCCATTCCATCTTCCTAGCTCATCGTGCTGTGCTTTGCAGATCGATGAAATTTTTGTTTTGTTTCAGGTATATCCGTGAACTGTTCAGATGTCTACAAGTACAATATTGACTGCCAGTGGGTAGATGTTACTGATGTGGAGCCCGGAGACTACACGTTTAAGGTACCTACTTATATTATCTAGATAATTATTCTTAATCCAGGCTCCTTGTGTGATGGCAGTGCCTATACACAGCCAGGATACAAGAACAAAAAGATAATACTATTATCCTTTTGTCAGTAGATATGATGCTGTTACCACTTACTACGACTGAGCTGGGATCTCACTGTTCCTTTGTGAAAGTACGATAGTTTTCCAATCCTATATCTTTATACTGTGATCGTGGTTATTATTTTAAAGACTGACAACATGGTAAGTGTAACGAGCTCGTGGCTAAATAATAACAGCCGCTCGGCTCGATCTTAAGTTTAAGCCGTGCTTGCCTAGGTTGGTCTACGGATGGGTGACCACCCATAACATACCGAGTTTCCTCCGTGCTTCGGAAAACTTGCTAAGCCGTTTGTCCCGGCTGTCATTTGTAGATTTTTGACAGTCGTTACAGGTAGTCAGTGGCCCGAAAGTCTGACATCCAGTCTTACCAAACGGTATCGTATTACCCAGTAACAGATGGGTTGTGAAGATCAGATAGGCAGTTGCTCCATGTAAAATACTGGTATTCAGATGCATCTGGTTAGACTGGAAGCCGACCCTAACGTAGTTGGGAAAAGGCTGGCAGATGATGACATCATGGCAAGCGTAGGCGTCAGACTGGAGGCGAAAGGCGGAGGACAGGGCATCATGACACAGCTAATGTTGGCTAAGTTGATTCACTTGATTCATTGACATAACACATAACAATCCAAACCTGTAATCTCCGAGAGGTTAGAGAGAGAGGAGAGGTGAGGTGCAGAGGTGTACCTAACAGTACATCCACATTTCGCCAGTTATGTTTTAAGTCCCATGTCATAGGGAGCGACTCAACTGCCATCAACAGGACACAAAGCCAGACGCCGTGGCTACGACTGAGTTATTCCTCATGAAGAAATCTAATAACACTTTGCCCGATCCGAGATTCGAACCCAGGACCTCATACTTAGCAGATACGCTTGAGACCACTCGTTCAACGAAGCAGACTCATTGTCGACGTTATTCGTGAAAGGATTCATTGACGCCATCACAATTCTTATTTCAGGTGGCAGTTAATCCTCACGCAAGGATAGCGGAGCAGAGTTTCCACAACAACGCTGCATCCTGTCGCTTGAGACTGACAACTACTTATGCTATAGTCTATGGTTGCAAACATGAAAGACCTTAAAAGACGCTGACGCTTAAAATGACTGGTTTTGTGATGAACTGTAATAAATTGAAGTTTTGACAACGATTTAGTGGTTCTTCGTTTTTTTTTCTGTTATGACAATCAGTTTTGGTTTTCTAGCATCTTCTTACTCAATTCAGTAATCGAGTTGTGGAGGTCAGATATGCGAGGCTACATGTAAAATAGTGGCATTCATTTGCGTCTGGTTAAACCAGAAAATTACCCCAAAATAGTTGGAAAAGGCTGGGTAAGACCCTCTCCAGACACCTACCTGTTTACAGTGTAAGTTTGGTGCTGTTCCACAAACGATGGAGCAATCGTGTCCGACGCGTCCTGTTGCTTGTTCACTGCAGGAATTGATGCACGCTACCGAAAGTTCCAAACTAAAAGCTCAGTTCTGGGCCAACACATTTGAGATCGCCACGCTAAGAAGAAGAGGTGAACTTACGTAATTTTATAAAATCAGATTTTTGTTTCCTGGGAAACTATTAGAAGTGGTTTCCAAAGTCGCCAGATAGTTTGACATAACTTGGCAACTATTTAGAATAACTTTATTAGGTACCTGATTTCTGTCAGACCCACCACGCCCGACTTCTCATAATTTCCAATTGTTCTACCAGGTGGGTACTTTTAACAATTTTTGATGTGAAACATCTATAGCCGCACGTAAAACCGATTTTTGGCGTGGCGACGCATGCCGTGGCGACGCGTCGCTTTTTGACTTTGACTTTTGTAACATACTTCAGTTACCATCGACCAATTGTCACGGTAATACCGTCCTCAGAGGCAACATCGAATATAACTATTACCGAATTCACTGATTAAACGAATTAAGTAGTCACGATTTTAAATAAATTCGTAAATTTTTGTATTTAATGAAAATAAATGTTTATTCAATAAATAGTCATCGTTATCTGGAAAAAAAATCGTAATGTTTTATTTCCTTTATTTATTTTTATACAAATCTTCTACATTTTTAAATATTTCATAAACTAAAAACAATATAAAAAACATTTAAAAATATAAAAAAATTGTAGCCTACCGGCTACAATTATCGGGAACAGGGTCCAAGCTACCGGCGGTCAGGGCTCCAGAGAGGAACCTCCTAACAATACGAGCCGTGTCCAGGAGTACCGCTTTCTGAATCAAACCCTTGATCCAGCTGCCTAACGAGAGCCTCCTCAGGTATTGGTCGAGGCTCTTGGCAATTAAGCCATGCGCTGATACAACTATCGGCACAATGATCGCTGAGTCCACATCCCACACGTCGACAACCTCGTGAGCCAAGTCAAGATACTTGATTTGCTTATCTTTCTCGGCTTTCACGAGGTTCTCATCATGCGGGACCGTTATGTCTACAATCATTGCGCGCCGCTCTGACCGATCCACCACCACTATATCAGGTTTATTGGCTACAATAGTCGTGTCAGTGATGATGGATCGATCCCAGTACAATGTGATACTGCCATTTTCGAGAACTGGGTCGGGCACATACTTATAGTACGGTACTTCCGATTCCACAAGGTTGTATTTTAAAGCAAGTTGCTGATAGATAATCCTGGCTACAAGGTTGTGTCTATGCAAGTACTCTCCGTTAGACAGACGAGAACACCCGGAGATAATGTGACGGATTGATTCGCCTGGACGGTGGCATGCCCGACATATGTCAACCGTACCGTCCTTCACAATAAATCTCCGGTAGTTATTCGTCATCATAACTTCATCCATAATTGCACAGACAAAACCTTCGGTTTCTCCGAAGAGGTCCCCGGAACGTAGCCAGGCTACGGACGCTGATAGGTGTACATCGGGCCCATGCAGGGCGCGGAAAAAGCGTCCGTGAAGCTCCTTACTCTGCCATACCTCCATGCGGTCGTTAGTGTCAAGCACTACAGGTTTGCGCCAGTTCTCTTTAGCCAGGGAGAGCGGGATGAGCCCCTTGTCCACAGCGACCACATCTCGATGCATCCCCACGTCGGTTTCAAGGAAATATTCCCTGAGACTGCATATCTCGCGATTGTGGAGAGTCAGCGTTTAAAAAGCCTTGACCCCCACACCTCCGCGGGATATACAGTCTCATAACAGAAGAACGCGGGTGATGCATTCGATATGCCGTCAACAATGTACGGACCCTCCTATCCAGGGCGTCTAGTTCTGTCTGAGTCTATTTGAGTATGCCGAAAGAATACATCAAAACCGGCATGACCCAACCGTTAAAGGCACGCACCTTATTGCCGCCTGATAAAAGACTATTAAATACTTTTTTCAGACGGCCAAAGAAGCGCTCCTTCAACGATTGCTTCATGTCAGCAAGATTGATGCCCAGCGCTTCCGACATACCCAAATACTTATAGGTTTCAGTTGCTGAGAGGGATCTAAGATTTATGGAATCCGAGAGCTGGGTTCCCACAGATTCCACAATCTCCCTTCGCTTTACATGCATGACCGCACATTTGTCCACACCAAATTCCATCCTGATGGCGCTACTGAAAGTTTCAGTTACTTTCAGTAGCTCCATAAGTTGCAAATCGTTGGGGGCAAAGAGTTTCAGGTCATCCATGTAAAGGAGGTTAGATATAACTTGACCACCTCTCCTCAACCGATAGCCTAGACCTGAATCCTCCAGCAGCGTTCTAAGAGTATTCAAGGCTAAGCAGAACCAAAGCGGACTCAAACTATCGCCCTGAAATATACCTCGCTCTATCCTTATTGGCTCGCTATTCCTCTGGATTTGCCGACATCCTGGATAGCGAAGGACTGTCCTCCATTGCCCCATACATGACATCAGGAAGGTGCACAGACTCGCATCAATTTTATTCAACTCTAGCACCCTCATGAGCCATGTATGTGGCACGGAGTCATAGGCTTTCTTATAGTCTATCCAACATGTCAACAGATACTTTCGGGAACGGCGAACCTGTTGACTAATGGCCATATCAATGAGGAGTAGCTCCTTAGTACCGCGGGACCCGTTCCTACATCCATTTTGAGAAGCGGACATTACAGAATTGTCATCAATGTGTTTGTTAATTTTAGCTCTCAAAATAGATGTAAGAACTTTATAGACCGTCGGAAGACAGGTAATCGGCCTATAATTTTTGGGTTCCGCAGTACTACCCGATTTATGGAGCAGGTGGGTTATACCTGTTGTCAGGAACTCTGGCAGCGACCCTGACCCTAAGGCTGACTGGAACAGGATCGCCACCCGAGCGTGCGATCTTGTAAACCATTTAATCCAGAAGTTGTGCAGCCCATCCGGCCCTGGAGATTTCCAGTTAGGCAACGGACGGACTGCACGAACTACGTCTTGGGGGCTGATATTGATTGCCCCCATTTCTGGTACTAGATCGCACGCTCGCTCGACCCCCCGAGTCCATTCACCCTCGGTATGGTTAACAGGCATCCATCATCCGGTAGGCGCGTGTCAGCCACACCTTGGTCCGGTCGCTCCCAAGCCCTATAAACCCACCTTTCATCTCTTTGGAATGTGCGATTCTGAGTGTATCGGTCCACCCGCCGCTTATACCTACGAGTACGGTTTGCCCATGCATACACTTTCTGCTTCAGGAAGTCGACGCGCTCTGTGACACGGGACATGTAGTCTCGAGGACTAATATCAGTCCCCGAGAATGCCCGCCCCACAAAACGCATCACTCTAGGGCGAGTATTGCCCTCCCTGAAGCAGATCAGTTTGCCGATGAGTGCTCTGGCCCCATCAATACGTCGTTCAATCCTGTACTGCCATGCTGGTACGGCTGGTTTAGGTCGTGTAGCTCTGTCATCAGAAAATTTGACATGAGCTACACGACATGCCGCTACAGCCGCACAATACAGGATTGAGTAAGCATCGGTGAGGTCTTCGCAGTTGTCAAAATAGTTATTTTATCATTATGACATATTTAGTTCCTATCACAATCTGTTCTTTTCTGCATATTACTTTTACAAAATAATGTCGATGTTTTACATCTGCCAGGCGTCCCGTGACGGTTCACATTTTTTTTTTATAAAATTACGTAGGTCTGGCGTTTAAGGGATCTTAGTCCATAACATATAACTTGTATTAAGCGACATGAGCGCTTGTCACCTGTTTTCGTCCGTTGCGGTGACTCGTGGCGTGCTCTAAATACTTCTCTCATTTGTTTTCCCTGCAGTCGGTGTCGCAATACGCATATATTATGTCGCTTGAGCGTGTAGTTTGTGGCCGAGGGGTTAGGTTAGGATAGGTTTGATTCATTAGGAAATGATACACATGACTACAATATTCTAATCATTTTATTAATGACTTATAATATACTATCACAATGTCATAGTAATTAAAAAATAACGTTTGAGCTGGTCACAATTTGTTCAAAGAAATATAATAATGCCATTATACTTAGACACTTTTATAAGGCGTTTTGTTCAATGAAATTTTCTGCACAGCTTGGTAGGCCATTTAGCAAGGAAATGTTACCTCTATTTGAGCCAGGATAATCCACTTTAGACAAATAATCCCATTTTATCCAGATTAAGTAAAATTTAATAAAATTAAAAAAGGTTGTATAGAAGTTCAGCTCTTAAAAAAAATCATCCAAATGGTACCTTAAATAAATTACACTAAATTAGCTACATAATATTTACAGTGAATACTCGCAGATAACAATATAACCTTTACCTAATACTTATCTAAATAAATAGATAAAGTAAGACGAATTCCTATTTGTTCATTTGTATACAGAGTTTTACTAGAGCCTTCTACAAACCAAAGGAAGGGGGTTACTGTCACGTCTTACAGCAGGAGTAGGTAATTCCAGTGTAAGAAAGAGACAGAACTCGTCTAGCGCCATCTCTTTCCCACACTGGAGTTACTCCTGCTTTAAGACGTCATGGTAGGCTAGGTCAGTCACTGTGCGGGGTTGATTTCGGGCCCTCGCGAGTTGTAATAACAGAAATCGTATGAATGCGCGGGCCCGCCGGCAAATAGTCAAACTAGCAGCTGACGTGCGGGATGTATTTTGACACCCGTTAGCGGACGACTGAAAGAGCTTACGTGACATGTAACCACATCCCTCCCGCATTGCAGAAACCTCAGGCACTGCAGTTAATTAGGTGTGTTGTTTCATAAATGGTAAGGCAAAACTATAACCAGTTTTATGATGAAAAGTGGACAGCAGTTTCTCACAAAATGTAATTATGCGGTTTTATATGGAAAGACGTACCTAGTAGGTTTTGCAAAGTGACGAAAAAATTTTAACACTCTGTTTCGTATGACTCTGAGTCATTTTACTAACAGGTGGCCTACCACTACCTCTTATAGCAGTATTGTTTTAATCTTACTTCGGTGTGTGAAAGGGATGGAGCTAGGCGTCCTGTATACCTCCTTCTCTCTCCCACACTGAAGTAACATCAGTGGTAAGGGTCCTGATCCTCTTATAAATTAAAAAGTAAAAGGTATTAACTGCTAGTGTAACTAAAAGTCCTTATTATAATACCTCGTAATAGAAAAGGAAATTCTTGTCATAAAATATACAAAATGACAAACCCACCCATTTGCAATGAACCTGCACCGAAACGAAATTAGATTTAGAATATAAACAATAAACTTGAAAAATTATTTAAAATTTTTGAGCAATAGTTCAGGTCCATGAAAATAAAATAAGCTAACAAAAACCCCAGACTTCTTATTTCTGATTTCTATTATCAATCAATACTATAACAACTCAAAACCTACATTAATTTATTTGTTCTTTACCTACTACAATTTGTCACTCTGTAATCTAACCCAAAAAACTACTCTATGGCGATCTAAATACAAACAATTCATTGAGCAATTCCACAAACTTAACTACAAAAGAGGTCTAATACACTTCAGCCCTTCTTGAATTTCAGAAGTAGGATACTTGTAGTGAGGTAGACGAAAATCCAGGTCATGACGGAGATGAATCCAGCGTAGACTTCAGGTTTGTTGATGTCCCAGCCTCTTTGCAGCATGGAGCGAAGACCTTCAGTGGAGAGCGTGAGAGGTAAGAAGTAACTTATCCATTGGAGGATGAAGTGCATGCCTGGGGGATGAAAATGTTTGGTTAGTATTTAAGGTTACTGAAGAGGAAAAGCTTAAAACGGTTTCATCATTACCCGACCCGGGAATCGAACCTAGGACCTCATGCTCAGCAGTCGCGATTGCAACCACTAGACCAACTTCAACAATGTCAATTCGAGAATCGATTTCCGAACCAAAGTCACAAACTTGAAGCAAAACATCACAAGGCGTTAAAAATTAATTTTTGACTGTCAGGCCCATTACAATCATAATTATAGTCGACGACATTATGGTAAATATCGAATTTTGAACTACCTCTAAATTTAACCTTGGTTATAAAAAAAAAACTCTTGTGCAAATAAGCTTCTAGAACCAACGGTTTTCTGTCATAAAATCTTATTTTTACTATCTGACTGAAAACAAATATACAAACAATATTGTTATTGTTACCTTGAACAGGCCAGACTATTCCGCAGAGCAGCACCATTGGTAAGAATGAACCCAGCGCTAAGTATGTAGCCGTTCTGTCCGTGTCACAAATAGTGGACACCACGAAACCTAAAACAAAAAAAATATGACAATAAATTTAGGAAAAAAACATCAAAAATGTCAGGTGCGTCGTACTGTAGGGGGGTTCTTTGGTACTTTGACGTCTTTAAGTGGTATTTTTCAATCTTACTTCAGTGTGTGAAAGAGATGGCGCTCCTCTATAGCTCCGTCTTTTTCGCACACTGAAGTGACATTAAAACAGTACTGCTTTAAGACTTCATGGTAACGCCACAGATGAAGGAACGTAGACGAATCAAAAGGAGTATGGTAGAGGCGTGCATTCTACCGCATGAGAAAATGGTATGACTTTATGAATGTTATCATCATCTGCCTAGCCTTTTCCCAACTATGTTGGGGTCGGCTTCCAGTCTAACCGGATATATCTAAATACCCGTATTTTACATAGAGCGATAGCCCATCTGATCTCCACAACCCAGTTAGTACTGGGTAATACTATACCCTTGCCAGACTTTCGGGCTACTGACTTTATGAATACATGAATCAAAAATACGTCGTTAGGAGGCCGTGTGTCCCAGCAGTGGGAACATTATTGTTTTGATTGTAAAACTCTCACATTAGCATAATCATATGCTAATGTGAGAGTTTTACAATCAAAACAACAACAATTTTGGAACGACCCTTTCAAATTTTGTCTTGTTTTTCCCTCTTGCTCCATCGTCAGGTGACGTAACGTAAACAAAAGAAAGAAAATTGGGTAATTTATTTTTGTCGCAAACTACGCTGTAGGACAAGGTCATATCGCACGTGTTTTAAAACGTTTCGTTTTGTAAAAGGCTTCTTATTTCATGCCTAACCTTATTGCTGGTTACACGTGATTTTTTATAAAGGCCAAAGTTAATTCAATTGCGAAGAAATTATTAGTTATTGGTTCGCTTTTGTTTTCTAAGTTAGTCGATGACTGATTATGTCCCAATAATAATATAGGTAATCCTTGTAGAAAAATAGGAGATATGTATTATAGATCATTATTTTTAGTACATGCATCATCTGCCTAGCCTTTTCCCAACTATGTTGGGGTCGGCTTCCAGTCTAACCGGATGCAGCTGAATACCAGTATTTTACATGGAGCGACTGCCTATCTGATCTCCACAACCCAGTTAGTACTGGGTAATACGATACCCCTTGGTAAGACTGGTTGTCAGACTTTTTGGGCCACTGACTACCTAACGACTGTCAAAGATCTACAAATGACAGCCGGGACCAACGGCTTAACGTGCTTTTCAAAGCACGGAGGAAACTCGGTATGTAATGGGTGGTCACCCATCCACAGATCAACCTAGGCAAGCGCGGCTTAACCTAAAGATCGACCAGCTGTTATAATTGAGCCACGAGCTCCTCTACTATTTTTAGTATATGCGAAACCTGAATATAGTTTGTTCAGAATAAGTAACTGAATTGATTCCAGTAATTTTTAAACCATGTTATATTTTGTCCCAAACATATTTTAAAAAGGCTACAAGTTTGACACCGAGCGACACTAAGTACCTAACACAATCATTTTGGTACCTACTGCCAAATTATTATTATCAATGAGCTCAAGAGGACGCCGGAGGCGCGCGCGAGGGCGCGCCGCGTGGTGACCACGTTTTTGTGCGGACAGCCAGGACAAGTTTATATCTTTGTGATTTTTTATGATACAGTTCTGAAATTTAGTACTTAGATTCTTTACATAAAAATACTAGACACGTGATTCAGGTTTCGCATATACCAAAACTAATGTTGTAGAAATATTTTTATAAATTTATTTACTGAAATTATAGTACAGAGGTTCTAAACTCGCCAAACTTTTACGTTTGATGGCGAGTGTATCATCAGCCCTTATCCCAATTTATTTGGGATCGGCTCAGCATGTCTTCTTCTTCCATATTTCTCTCTATGTCTCTAGGAGATATTATATTGATCACCAATATTAAAAAAAAATCGTTTCCCAGCAATAAGTAAGTCCTTATACCACAAATTACTCACCGAAACACATTCCACAGAGCCCTGTCATGAAAGTAAGACAGATGACCCATCCGACAGGTCCCTTGATAGTCAGACCGAAGACCAGGAAACCGAGGATCAGCACCATTCCCGACTGAAGGAACATGATCAGCATCTGGACTAGCACGTGAGAGAACAGGATCTCGGTACCTGGGAAAGAGTAAAGTTGGTTAGGCTTTTGTTTTTCAGTTAGTAATGAGAGTAGGCACGTAAAGGTGTGTGCACGGCCACATCAGCGTCACCGTCATATTCGAACCGCGCGTGCATCTCGCGTACATGTCCAAATGTGTCCACATACTGTGTTCCTAAGATGCACGCGAAGCTCACTGTTCGTGTTCGCGAGAGGACATTTTAATTTGCATGTGAACTGCTCGCAAACAGTCCAAAGGTGTAACCCAGGACCGCATGCTCAGCAGTCACGCTTGTAATCACTAGACCAGTGAAGCAGTCAAAACATTATATTAAAAAGTAGGTATTCTATTTATGTATCTATCTTAAGATTAAATTCTTTGTTTTAAAAAAGGTGGGATAAAATTCAAAGACGAAAGGTAGGAAACTGTTATTATTACTTAACTTAGATAGGTATTTTTATAGCTTCGAATTCTATTTCTAAAAGAAAAAAAAAGAAAGTAAAAGTGAATAGCTTTCCTTGGGGAAAAAGTGGCCTAAAGAAAGCTTTTAACTTAATTTTAGAGTTCCATAAAAAATACTTATTAATAAACTCTTATTCTTATTCTAAGTAAAAATACATTTTAGATATTTTTGTTCTGATCACAAACACGAAGTTCTTTTTTAATCTAATTCCAGAAACTGCTAATGGAAGCCTATTTTAGAAAAAAAAATTGGGAAGTTTGAAGGTTCTTTTAAAGAACGTATTTAAAGTATACTCCAGTTCTTGTTTCAAATTCATTTTATACACAGTGAACGGAATATCAACTTTACCTCCATGCACATTAAGATGATTGCAGAATGACTGCTGTTTTATCGATAAACAGACGTCATGGCGTGTTATGTTAGATTGGAGCAATTGAGCATGTGTTGGCAAGAGAATCAAGTATTAACACTGGTATCTACAAACAAGTCAAGATGATTACTTGAATGAAGTAATTATTTATGTAACGATTTTTATTGTTTGAAGAGATAGCGCAAATTGAACTTTGTGTGTGTGCGTATAACGATATTTATTTAAAACACTTATTTATTTACATGTTTGGAAACGAAATTGTGAAGATAGTTTGCACGTGTAGTGTTCTGGTAAATGAAAAGACAAAATATGATGTCAATATTTTTATACAAAAGATATTTTTAGGTAAAAGATATTTTTAAATAAAAGATTTTTTTATGTTTTTGACGCATGAAAATCAACACAGACGTAACCATAAGAGGTCCTGGGTTCAATTCCCGGCTCAGGCAAAATGTTATTGGGTTTTTCCATCAGGAATTTCTCAGTAGCAACCACGGAGTCTGGATCTGTGCCCGGTTGATGGCAATAGGCTCGCCCCCTATTACATGGGACTTAACTTTACATAACTGGCAAAATGTGGGTGTAATATTAGGTACACCTCTGCCTAACCTTTTGGAGATAACAGGTAAAATAGCTATAAAAACGTTCTTTCACAAAGTAAACATAATGAAGTTACTATTAATGCTTATATAAGCTACGCCTAAAACGAAAGCATTAACATTAAAGCCAGCAGATTATGAATGAAAATATTATTCCACCTACGAAATTCTATTAATGGGGATTCCCGAGGCATTACTAAATTACCTTTCAAACAAACACCGCCTACGTATCAAAATCTCTTGATACACACATATACCTAAATATTTGTATTGAAGGAAAACACGAATTATTATCTCGTACCATATATTTTTTGTCCATAATTGTCTTTGTTTTGTTTATTATTTGACATTATTCGTTAAGTCTGCTTGGTTGGCTTAGTTTCCGAATTAAAGACAGACGAAAAAACATACTCCCAACACTGGGTGATTCCGGGCTGAAATTTTGATGATGAACGTCAGTTGTAATGTGTAGTGTTGTAGATATCACCGCAATCTTCAGAAATGATGATGATTATTAGGTTTCTCGTTTTTATTTATTTATTTGCATCAGACACAACGATCCATAATTTAGTTAGTAAGTACACTTAAAAAATAATGTTAGTTTTAGATTACATAATCAAAGACAAATACACACCACACAATAATGTTTATAACTAAGTAGTACACAAAATAAAATTACAATCATTTTTCGTCAAATAACAATATACAATGTAAAAAGTAATAATCAAATTTATAAATAAAATAAATTAATGTCATTACCCAATCAAACCATTATTATAAAATAAAAATACATTAAAATTCAATACATAATATTAATTTTGTATTTTTAATTTTGGTATTTGTTAAAATATTTTCTAGTTTATTTTATTTGTATATAAGTATTTGTATCGTTATAAGTGCCTATATAAATTTTCGATAGCAAGAAGTTATTTTTTATATATTTATTTTGTACCCTATCACATTGTTTTCTTATTTAACCCAAAGGTTGACTGGTAGAGAATGCCTGGTGACATTAAGTCCGCCTATGTATCACTATTGTACATGAAGTTTAAATAAATAAATGGAGCTTGGCAACAGGAACAGGTATGATTGAAATACACTTTTACAATGATCTGGCAGTCCTAAATCATCAAATGACCCCCCCACTCTGGGCGGAGCGAAAGGGAGTGTCAGACTTGTACTGACTAAAACCCATCCATGTTCCTTCTTTGGCCTTTATGTTACAGGGCCACGGTATCTCTTTCGAATAATCCCGCAGCCCTGGCAGGCATCGGCCCATGCGGACCCCTACTTATTTGCTGATATCTCTTTGAGGCGCGCGTGGAACACGAACGCGCCGTCGATACGGCCTGGCGTCATAAGACGGCCGGACGGCGAGCTAGACAATAACTCGCCGTCCACAGGAAAGCGCCTGGCAGTCGTTAAAGCTCGCCTAGTTACAGAAATATTATTGAATATAGTAAACTTACCAGTGATTCCTGATACCAGTGACCTCTCCAGGATACCCTCGTTCCTTTCAGCCAACATGGAGCCAGAAGTCAGAGCAACAGCCAAAAAGAAGACGATCCTGTTAACAAACAATATTAATTGTAGTACCACCTCCTTTTGTGTACACTAGCAGAGCACTTTCTACATAATGTTTTATCTTTAGTGTTAGTTAGTAACATCGTGAGGAAACCGGCATGTCCTAGAACCAAAAATTCAAAGACATGTGACATCTACCAACCCGCACTGGGCCCGCGTGGTGGATTATAGCCCATTCCCTCTCATTGAGAGGAGGCCTGCGTCCCAGCAGTGGGAACATTAATACGCTGATTATGCTTATGCTACGTTAGTTAGTATAATTTTACTAAAAAGTTGTCGAATTCATGTCTATTATTTGGCAGACAAATTCACATTTGTACTTTTTTACAAATTACTAAATCAGAATAAAAAATAACCGAGATCTGCGACAAAAAAAAAAACCGAACTTAGAAAATTTTCATCTCAAACAGCGCATTATGTTAAAACTTACGTTAGAACAACACCGGGACCTGCGAAGTCTGTGAAGTTGGGCACGTCCAAACCGTGGATTGGCTTGTTGAACTGAAAACAAAAAAAAAAATATCAATATCATCTATTTGAATATCAATTACCATCTATTTTTGCCCGTCATGGGAATTATGAATTTAGCAGTCTGTAGGTATTATTGTGTTTGTATGGAGATCAGATAAACAGTCACTCCATGTAAAATAGTGGTATTTAGCAACAACCGGTTAGACTGGAAGCCGACTCCAACACTGTTGAAAACGCTAGGCAGATAATGGTGATGAACTCTAATAAACAGGGATATCATTAGATACTTACATAGACAGGGCTGGCCATGATCCTGGGTGGCAGATCACAGACTTTGGCCAGTTGCTCCGTGGCTTCCATGAAGGCGAGGGACAGGTCTCTGGCCAACATCCATTCAACTTGCTTATCTGGGGACAAAATAGAAATAAATTAACAAAAATTCAATTGTATACTTGCTTTCCCTGCGAGGAGCTCGTGGCCGAAGGGTTAGGCAGAGGTGTACCTAATAATACGCTTGTTAAACTAACATTTAACTAGTTATGTTTAAGTGGGGCGAGCCTATTGCCATCAACCGGGCACAAATCCAGACTCCGTGGCTGCTACTGAGAAATACCTGATGGAAAAACGAAACAACAATTTATCGAACCCAGGACCTCAGCAGTCGCGATTAATCGACCACTAGACGAACGAGGTAGTTTATCTCTGACACCAAAATTTTACTTCTACAAAAAAAAAAACACATCGTGATCAATCCTCATTAAAGTATTGTAGGTCGTAGTGCACCAAACATACCTATTTAACCCAATTCAGCCCTTTGCCTTCAGTAAACAACGAAGCAAGGGATATTTGTTACCCCCCAGCAATAAAAGCCACCTCACCCGGAAACCCGTGTCTAATAATGGGACATTAATTTTAAGAAAACCCCTAACTTTGGGGGTCGAACAGACCTCGTGATTGACTGCTTAATTAAAGGTGAAAGTAGCAAGGAGGGGGTTACAATTAAGATGTTTTTAATGTAATGGTCCAATAGTACCAATTCCGTCGGAATTTGACCTTCCAATTATCTGTAACAAGAGCGTTCCCTGATAAGGTCTGATACAAACAAAAAAACGAAATATTGCAATAATGAGAATATCGAAAAACAAAATAAAAAAATAATAAATATTAACAATAAAATTTAAAAAATAAAAATATTTAAAATAAATAGAAAGATAGATCAGAAAAAGAGAGAGAGAAAGAGAGAAGAGAGATAGATTAGATTTTTTCGTAATAAATATTTTTTCTTTCTTTCTTTCTTACAAATAGTACATTTCGATATAAGTGTGGAAACTTTGTTATTGCTTTCAAGGCGGAATTAACACCCGAGCTGCAGGCGAGGGTGTTAAGGAGCCGAAAACCGCAGTAACAAATCCCCACGCGTATCAAACGACGTTTTTCAATACAGTTTCGAAGACATAAAATATTAGAACGGAAAGTATTTTTGTCAGGAATTATTACGAAACATTTAACAGGTTCACTGTCCAGGCTCCAGAGTGGGAATGGTCCATAAGTCCAGTTATGTTTTTATCCTTATGATGTGTCCTGCCAAGTCCGCATTAAATATGAGACTTTCTTCTTACGTCCACAGTATCAGATGGCTTAGAAATTGTACGGGCGAACATACCACATACGGTCTGTGGACTGATGTGGAAGTCTCTCTACAGACCGTATGTGGTCTATGGACAGTGAACCTGTGCTTCCGCCAGGTTGAAGAAGAAGCAAAAGGTATGATGCCGTTAAACAGCCTGCGCTGCGCCTGGCACTTCCACCTTAAAGAGTACTAATTTCAAATACTCCTACTTCATCTGTTTTTGACATGGAAAGAAAAATTCTAGTGCGAGCAGGGTTTGAACCTGCAACCTTCCGATTCAGTACACCGGATGTCTTAACCAATTAGACCATCGCACCCTGCTCACAGCTCTCGAAATTTTCGTTCCATTAATAACGTCTTACGGTGACGTTAGCGCCATCTATTTAAAAAAGTATCGAACCCACTCCCTCCTACTTCATTTCGGAGATGTATCTACCTTGGCGTTATCTAAAACCCTTCGCCTCATTCTTTGTAAATACCTTTTAAAAGATTTATCTCCGAACCCACTTAAGCCGGCTAATGAAGATCAAACAATACTTCTTAATCCAACGACTGAGTAAATAAACAAACGTTTAATCTCTTTGCTGAACCCGGGTTTTACCTCAAAACCGGGCAATGAACAAATCTACGTTACAAACGAAGTATATTCTCAGAAATGAAGGCGATTATTTTGAGAACTTCGTTTAAATTGTTTTTTATTTGTTTTATAATTATTGTAATGTTCATCGTTAACTTCCTGCCCTTGTCCCATGTTACTCGGGGTCGCCGCCACACGTTTTTTTTCCCATTTTCCTCTGACAACCATCACTCTATTATTTATTCCTTTTTCTTCCATTTCATCCGTCACACAATCGGAGCTCGTGGCTAAATAAGATCAGCCGCTCGGGTCGATCTTTAAGTTAAGCCTTGCCTGCCTAGGTGTGGATGGGTGACCGCTCATTACATACCGAGTTTCCTCCGTGCCTCGGAAAACACGTTAATCCATTGGTTCCGGCTGTCATTTGTAGATCTTTGACAGTCGTTAGGTAGTCAGTGGCCCAAAAACTCTGACAACTAGTCTTACCAAGAGGTATCGTATTACCCAGTACTAACTGGGTTGTGGAGGTCAGATAGGCAGTCGCTCCATGTAAAATAGTGGTATTCAGCTGCATCCTGTTAGCCTGGAAGCCGACCCCAACATAGTTGGGAAAAGGCTAGGCAGATGATGACTAAGTTTTAGGTTCGTCTCTTTATTCACCAACCTTTTTGGATAGTTCAAAACTATAAATAAGGGAAATATCTTAACGGAACTCCTTGACATTTTAAGGCTGACGGAGATTTGGGCGGCCCGCACCACATAGCAACAATCTTTCTACATCACTTTAGTACATTTTGTTAGAAACAACAAACTTAAAGTCAAATCGTTTGTTTCCAGTTACAATTACATTATTATTTCCTTTGTTCGTTTTTCTAACACATTATTTACATTTTTTAATTTTTCTTAAAAAAAACCATATTAAAACATTTAAAAATATAAAAAATAGTGGTCCGCCGGTATCGAGAGCGGGGTCATTAGTGTTGTGACCGTCGGAGCCAAATCATAGGTTTCGAGTTCCTGTGATTTTATCGGATTCATGTGCGTATTATACCGGGTGTAAACAGACCCTTGACATATCCGTCAACCAAGTATTCTGTACATCAAACTAAGTAACTTTACGCTAAAATTATTGCTGGGTATCGACTTTTTTTTTTGGAGTGAAAAATCACGTTTTACGGTAGGACTCGATGGAAAGCACTCATAGCATTGTGCTGATGAATGGATTGAATAATATGAGGCTCGTGGAGGTGTGTAAAGTAAAAATCTTACATTAAAAATATGTATTTTAAAAAAACTTGTGACAAAGTTGGAACTTTGACCCCTTATATCTCCGTAACTAGTAGGTTCCCAATGGTCTAGAACAAAAAAATTATCGCAGTGACGGGGAGAACAAGTGCCTTTCGTTTATGTTAAGGGTCTATTTACACCCTTTATAACTACTACTTACACGTGAAGTATCACTTGACACACTGAAGGAAAACTACATGAGGAAACCAGCACGCCTGAGAGATATTTCTCAACGGCATGTAAAGCAAAATCAGAAATGGGTGTCATAAAAACTGACTCTGGGTTAGGCACTAACCACACGATAAAGACTAAGAAGATACCAATTAAGGACATTTACGAATTGTCAAAAAAAAGAAAAAAGTTCGATTTAATCAGGATGATGAAGCGTAAATCTCAATACAGATGAACTGGCAAGAAATTCTATGGATATTCTTTTGAAATAATAGTAGTTAATAGTTACAAATAATTTTATAATTAATCAAAAGTTATTATAATACATATTTGTACGCCGTAAAGGTAAAACATAACTGTGATCCTTTCTGCAATGTAAATTTAATATTTTAAGGTAAAAACTTCTATTTTTTAAATTAAGTTACTACCTACTACTTTTTTAGCCTAACATTTTTTTGTTTTTTGTACGCCGTTCCTATGTGGTAAAACATGTAGAAACTTTATTTTTATTTATAAGACCTGTATAGTGCATACCATACCACTCATGTTTTTACAAAATAAAAATATCTTTATTTTTATCTTTAATGTACTTAACATCTTGCATGCTCTGTGTGTGCATACTCATGTTTCTGACAAATAAATGAAATCTGAACTCTGAACTCTGAAATATCTAAATATTATTAGCGTTATATCAGACGCGGGACACACCGCGCTTCTTGTGAAGTGCGTTATGCTATGGATGTAATGTGCATTTAGCTTTATACGTACATACTTTTTCGTGAGTTTACATGTGAAAAGGAAGTTACATTTTAGGGAACGAATAATTTATGACTCATGTCTCGTATGAGCAAATCTTCCGTACCCTTAAAATGAGGAAGGTACTGCGTACCCTTGGGTTAGTGAGGAGAGGGCCAGGAAAATTCCAAGAGGCCTCTAGAGAAAACTACGGATACTTTTAGTGTAGTTACAACTATGGTTTTAACTAACATGTGTCACACTGGCAACGTCCAGACAAAATAGACATTCACGTTTGCATTATTTCCCAACAAGCTGGATTTTTGTATAGATAATAATAATAAAAAATAATAATAAATTATTTATTGCCCAAAGAAAGAGAAAATACATGACATGTTACATAATTTCAGGCGTCTGAGTTCTTTTTTACATTATTTTTATGAATAATGTCCCCTAGGGGAATACTAGGAAAATCCTGTATTATAGGAGATCTTAAATATGTCATTACAAATGTCGTGTCCAAAGTCCCCATCGATCCCGCTTGTGCTTTGCTTTTTAATCAGAGATCAAAAGTCACAAATTTTTGTTTTTTGCTTATATTTCTGAAATGGTCAGAGGTACCGGAAAAATGAAAAGAACAAGTTTGTAGATCGTAAAATTTTCTACAAAAAAGTGTAACTAGTTTTTCCCTACAAGGCACCGTTCTCGAGTTATCTCGATTTCAAACCTAGTAAAAATATGAACATGCACTCATGTTTGTAATTCTTTGAATATGAATGAAATAACATTACACAATATCACACCTGTAATCCCCGAAGGGTTAGGCAGAGATGTATCTAATAGTACACCCACATTTTGGCAGTTATATTTAAGTCGCATGTAATAGAGGGCGAGCCTAATGCCATCAACCGGGCGCAAATCCAGACTCCGTGGCTGCTACTAAGAAATTCCTGATGGAAAAACCAAATAACAATTTTCCCGACCCGGGAATCGAACCCAGGACCGCATGCGCAGCAGTCGCGCTTGCGCCCATTAGACCAACGAGACAGTGAATGTAATAACATTAATTAAATACTATACTAAAGTAGTCAGTGTCCGGTACTAGAGCCGTTCCGCAACTTGTCCGTAACAGTATGACCGAAACCTTATTCAATTAACCAAATGAAAACAAATGAAATCGTTGAAAAATATCACCGTGGATTTTCAGTAAAAGAAAATAAATAAAAATCTAAATTCATTTCACAGATTTGAATGATTAGCACCTGGATAACCATTCGAAATTACACCGTAATGCTTTCAATTAAAGTCCATAACATTTTATGGTGAACCTATTTCAATAAAGAATAACATCAATGGTCCAATCACGGTGATTGGACATGAAAATGTAATTTAAATGCAAATGTTACAAGTACCTATTTGTAGGGACCTTCGATTTAATGGTGGACCCACAAAACGTTAATTAAAGGACCTTGCACAACTTCCATGGAAGGAAGGCACGAAATCATCAATTTGACATTGACTTGGGCAAACTTTAATTGATTATAAACAATATATTTATTGTAAAAAAGGAACTCGTGGTTAAATAATAACTGCCGCTCGGATCGATCTTTAGGTTAAGCCGTGCTTGCCTAGGTTGGTCTGTGGATGGGTGACCACCCATTACATACCGAGTTTCCTCCGTGCCTCGGAAAGCACGATAAGCCGTTGGTCTCGGCTGTCATTTGTAGATCTATGACAGGTAGTCAGTAGCCCAAAAAGTCTGACAACCAGTCTTACCAAGGGGTATCATATTACGTAGTACTAACTGGGTTGTGGAGGTCAGACAGGCAGTCGCTCCATGTAAAATACTGGTATTCAGCTGCATCCGGTTAGACTGGAAGCCGACCTTAACATAGTTGGGAATAGGCTAGGCAGATGATGACTGCACCGAAATCGTGAAGCTGATAAAAAACATCGTAAGGAAACCGACACGTCATAAAGCTAAAATTAGAAGTCATTCATCGTCATCATCATTGGAGCCTGGAATCACCCATTGTTGGGCCTCCCCTTAAATTCTGCCATTGGGAGTCATTACAACAACTATATTTTAGTTGATTTATTAATCTATCAATCGAAAGGCGATTATTTAGATTGGACAGAGAATCGGTACTTTTCTGACGTAAAATGACATAAGACATAATCTCTTGACAGGTATAGTCTCCACAAAGACCTTTTCCTATTGTCTTAGCTGGGGAGTAGAAATGGCGAGAACAACTATCCAACAACATATGACATCGATTCTTTGTTTGAATTCGTCGACTAATGCCAAATTCTACAAATGTCAGATTCTATAAACACCAGATTCTAATAATGCCAGATTCTACAAATGTCAGATTCTATAAACACCAGATTCTAATAATGCCAGATTCTACAAATGTCAGATTCTATAAACACCAGATTCTAATAATGCCAGATTCTACAAATGTCAGATTCTATAAACACCAGATTCTAATAATGCCAGATTCTACAAATGTCAGATTCTATAAACACCAGATTCTAATAATGCCAGATTCTACAAATGTCAGATTCTATAAACACCAGATTCTAATAATGCCAGATTCTATTAATGTCTGATTTTTTTATATAATTACACTTAATCTGTACTTTTCTGACGTCTAAAGTTACATATGACATGATCTCTTGATAGTCTATAGTCTCCTGCAAACCTTTTCTTATTATCTTAGCTAGGGAGTAGAAATGGCGGGACCAACATACCTAACAACACAATGCCATCCATTTTTTCTTTATTTCTTCTTTTTTATAACACGTGGCTCGTCACTTGGAATTTATCCTGTACCGTGGGCGCGTTTACAAACATTTAAACTCACATACACAAACAGCCAGACCCGGAACTACTACCTGTTGGCCATACAAATATTTGTTCCGTGCGGGGATCGAACCCGTGATATGCACCGCAGCAGCCAATTACTTAGTCACTTCGCCAACCGTGCCGTCAGAAATTCGTGACAATTTTAAAGGCCAAACACATACGACACAAAATTATGTACGCACGACGGCCGATCAAGCTGTACAAAACTAGTTCATGCGGATCTCTCATTGTATAGGAAATCTATACAAAGCGAAGGCAATTTATAGTGGAAATGTACAGCTTCATGTGCCGCCGTGTGTACAGCCGCCAGCATATAAAGCTTCTACAATCTGTCAAATTTATTTAATAGATTTTTAACTCTCTAAAGCATTAGGTTCAAGGTTGATTGGTAACATTTGACAGTTTGCGTGTAGCTTGATGTGCCGGCGTGACCTATGTATATATAAATTAAATATTTTATTTACTTAGGATCCCGGTTCCCGTCGAGTATGGCTTAAGGGATCAAATTGTCAACGTTGAAACAAACACGCTTGTTTACTATCAAATAACGGATCAGAATCCTTTCAGACGGATCCAGACAATATTCGGATCAATCATCCGAAAAAACTATTATTTTTTTGTTTGTTTAGATGTGCTTAATGCCCCGGCTTTAGACGGACGCGATCTACCAACATGGCGTCATTTTATAGTCTTTTTTTTAATCCCTGAGACTAAATTGACACATGCAAATGTCAAACTTACAAATAATGTTGTCAGCTCTTTTGTGTAGTGTTGTGTACCTACGATACCGGTTTGTTGAATCGTAACTTTTTATATTTATTAGACGATTAGAAAAAAAATTACATGCTATCAGTGTTCCTCCCGTACGCGATAAAACGGATATATAAACCCTTTTCCCTTACAAATAGGTAGAACTTTTAAAAAATATGGCATTTATTGGAACTTGACTTTGAATACTAATTGATTTGAATAATAAATAACTGCCTACACCTTTTATTCAGGATAACTTATTATAAAAAACGATACTACTTGATTTTATAACGACTATTTACGGTAGTGGCACATCACTATTTAAGAATTGCAAAAAACTGGCAACCCAAGTAATGTCAGTTTAGTCTCGGAGCTTAAAAAACAGACTATAGTTTTACAAGAACGATACTTTACAAGAATAAATTATATTATTTGGTTTGCAAAAATCCCATACATACGTGGTAGATATCGATATTTAAACATAATAAAACCGATATAAAAAACCGTTTTCTGAACGTACAAGATGTAAACGATGAAGATAAAGAAGCCGTCAATTAAGTCATAAACCCGTTCCTCCTACTGCTTTACCTGCCGTAACATATATTTTATTTCGTGTCTCTCTACACCGTGATCAGTTTCGACTTTTTTTTATTGGTGCCACAGATATCGTGATCAGTGGATAAAAAGATTAATTCATTTTCGAGAAAATCGGATCACGGTATCAGTGGATACAACTCGCCGTGGTCCGTGGCAAAGTCAATCTGATAACGTGATCGGTGGAGACAACCCCCATCTGCAGAGTCTCTTTCCAACTATTTTGGGGTCGGCTTCCCGTTTATTAACTTAATGCAGCTGAATAACAATATTTTACATGGAGTGACTGCCTATCTGACCTCAACAACCCAGTTAGTACTGGGTAATAAGATTACATACTTTCAGGACACTGACTACCCGTAACGGCTGTCAAAGATCCACAAATGTCAGCCGGAACCAACGGCTTAGCGTGCTTTCCGAGGCACGCTCTCCATCCGAGGGAACTCGATATGTAATGAATGGTCACCCATTCACGGACCGACCTCGACCCAAACGGCTGTTATTATTTACCCACGAGCTTTATGCGTCATATTAATTAGGCACCTCAATGTGGGTGTGTTGAAACAAATCTATAAATGAATTTAGCCTTTAAAGCACAAAGCTACCTTTGTATCACAAATCCTTATTGTTCATCTGATTCAAAAGCTAATATCAATTGAACAAGGAAAACAAACTCTTAACCATTTATGAAAAGGTGCATTTTAATTAAAATTGAAAACAATAGGGTAGAAAACAAAAGAAATGGAAACGATAAAAAGTTTTCATTTGTAATTCGCGAATTCGTAGAGTTTCTGAGAGTCGTTTGCTCGCTTTTTACTATAGTTGCAAATATATGAATACAGAGTTTAATTTTTTTTCTGAGGAGCTCGTGGCTAAGTAATAACATCTGCTCGGATCAATCTTCATGTTAAACAGCGCTTGGCTAGGTGGGTCTATGGATGGTGACCACCCATTATACATACCGAGTTTCCTCCGTGCCTCGGAAAGCACGTTAAGCCGTTGATCACGGTTGACATTTGTAGATCTGATAGTCGTTCTAAGTAGTCGGTGGCCCGAAAGTCTGACAACTAGTCTTAGAGAGGCAGTTGCTCCATGTAAAATACTGGTATTCAGTTGCATCCGGTTAGATAGGAAGCCGACCCTAACATAGTTGGGAAAAGGCTAGGCAGATGATGATGCTGTATTAAAATCACTTGCAGTAAGTATTTAATTTTAGTAGCAAATGACAAATACTGACTGGGTTTTATAATAATGGAGAAGATAATAATCCATTGACTATGCTTATTACGTAGTTGTGATATTTTAAAATGTGTGAAGCCTTAATGATCTTTAATTAGAACAGATCATGCTTTCAGTGTACTAGAACAGCAGCATTAAAAGTAGATTTTTTCATCCCATTAATCGAAAAAAAGGAAAAATAAATTCCTCATTATTTTTATACACTGCCACGTTAGAGCGCGACTGCTGAGCTATTTTATGGGACTTAAACATAAATGGCGAAATGTGGATGTATTAATGGGTACACCACTGCCTGACCTTTTGGGGATTACAGGCGTGATGTTTGTAATGTAGTTATGATTTTTTTTATCCATTACATATTAAGCACCTTAAACCGTTGATCTTTTGAAGATCTTTGCCAGTCATAACTGGTAGTCCGAAGCCCGAAATTCTGACAAATAGTCAACGTTATACCCAGTAACTGGGTTGGAGAGGTCGTTACTGGTAATCAGCTGCAGCAGCAACCACAACGTAACTCGGAAAAGGCTAGACAGAAGATGATGAATTGCCACAATCACTCACCAGTTTCATCCATATGTGCTTCCATGTCAGAACTCTTGACGGTCCAGAAGCTGGCCTTCCGTGGGTCAGTGATCCTCTGCTGTAGTGACTCGGAGAAGTTGGCAGAGAACACCAGCACCGCTCTCGCCTTGCCATGTGCTGCCTGGTCCATGGCTGTGGCTTTGTCTGGGTAGAGGACCTGTTGGAAATCATTAAAATTATCGATCTTATGACTTTCAGAACCAGGCTTTCTTTTTAAGTGGCCATCGAGCCATTCTGAGTTCTATTTCCCCAAAGGGTAGGGCAGGGGTGTAAAAGGTGGTAATGAAGATTTATTAAAGTAAAGCAAGGTTTTGTTAAAGTATTCTGATTTAAAAGAGTGTCCATGGAGTTTCTTGCCCGTTCTTCTCCATAGAGATCTACGTTAGGGAATGGGCAACTACAGTACTTTCACAGTTTTTGTGCCTTGTGACTGGGACTGTAGCTTTATTTTACTGTTGCCTTTGTTTCGACAATTCAAAAGTGCCTGTAACTGGCCTACTTGAAATAAATGCTTTGATTTTGATTTTATCAATTTTTAGTTCTTCAATAAAATTTTGAACAGTTTCTTCCATCACATGGTGTAATCGGAGGGTCCGTTTACACCATGTGCAGAAAGAAGCTGTTGCTGTCACGAAGCCGTTAATCAAGCATTCTGTACATCAAACTAAGTAACAATGCGCAAAAAATATTGCTGGAGAAAGATTTTCTTTCTGGTGTGAAAAATAACATTTACGGTAGCACTCAAGGTAACGCACCCAAAAAATTGTGCTGATGGATGATTTGATGATATATTTAACGGAAAGTTAAGACATTTAAAACATAATGTTTTAAAAAAAGCTTGTGACAATGTTGGAAGTTTGACCTTCAATATCAGAAGGTACAAGGTATGGTCCAGTACAAAAAAATATCGCAATTACGGGAAGAACAAGAGTACCTGTCGGCTTCGTCAAAGGTGTTTTTACACCTGTTACGGGGTGGAAGGGACACCGTCGCGAAAACGGTTACCACGTAATCAGTACATCATTCTGAGCCATTTCATCGGTTATTTAAAAAAAAATCTGCTGTTTCCTACAAAAGTGCAATACCTACTCTGTCTCAATGCATGGAACAGCTGATTTTATTTAAACAACCGATAAAAAATTTCTATGTAGGGGTCTCAGAATGATGTACTGAATACGTGGTAACCGTTTTTGCGTCGGTGTGCCTTCCACCCTGTATGCTTGACACAGTAACATACATATCGTAAATATACAGTAGTATAAGTCCTCATCTCAACATATTATTATCTATTTCTTGCTGTGCCCGACAGGGTCCACGATTGTTTCTTTTAAAAAATGTCTACCACCTAAGCCTACATTGTGGAATGAAATAAAGAATTGAGTATACTATTCTTGTTAGTAAATAGAACCGGATGCAGCTGAATACCAGTATTTTACATGGAGCGACTGCCTATCTGACCTCCACAACCCAGTTGGTACTGGGTAATACGATACCCCTTGGTAAGACTGGTTGTCAGACTTTTTTGGGCCACTGACTGCCTAACGACTGTCAAAGATCTACAAATGACAGCCGGGACCAACGGCTTAACGTGATTTCCGAGGCACGGAGGAAACTCGGTATGTAATGGGCGGTCACCCATCCACAGACCAACCTAGGCAAGCACGGCTTAACCTAAAGATCGACCCGAGCGGCTGTTATTATTTAGCCACGAGCTCCTCCATTAGTTTAACTCCGAACATTAAATAAGCTTCCGGCCGGTCAATGGCTCGTAAGAGTTACTTCACGATTTAATTACTAGTTTGATGTAGGTTATTTAGACTAGAAACTAAAACCGATAAACCTGAAATAATTTCCCAACTCAAAATTAAAGAACTGACTACCACGTTGGTCTAGTGGACTGCTGACCATGAGCTACTGGGTTCGATTCACAGGTCGGACAAAGTGTTATTGGGTTTTTCCTTGTGAAATTTCTCAAAAACAGCCACGCAGTTTGAATTTGTGCCCGTTTGATGGCAATAGGCTCGCCCCCTGTGACATGGGACTTAAACATAACTAGCGAAATGTGGGTGTACAATTATCACACCTCTGCTGCTAAACTTCGAGAAGTACAAACGTAATGAAAATGTTAAATTAAAGAAAAAAATATATTTTTTTTGCTAAACTTACCAAATTCGCTTGACGTTTCGACAAAAAGTCCAGATATTCACAACTGAATCTTGTTAGGTTCCATTCATAGGTATTAGGGTCCTGCGGGCAGAGGTTCTTGTCGTAATAACAAAGGGGTTCCGTTGAGTTGACTTCGTAGTTCACTACAGCGATCGGTAAGCCGACCGGGTAGTGACCGATGGCGAGGCAGAAGAATATCATTTGGGAGACTGGTAGACCGAGGAGGAAGGCTAAGGCACTGGAAAGATACAAAAAATAATTGGAATTAGGTTCACTTTTTAAAATTTGATACAGAAAGATAATATGAGGTAAGACTGAGCGTGACACAGTCAGATATCGCGGCAAAAATCGTAGAAGATGGCGGGACGAGCTGGACAAAACCAACGACCAGTGGTCCATAAGCTCTGGATAGAATCAACTGGAAGTCATGAGGAGAGCCTTTGCACAGCAGTGGGATGACGCAGGCTAACAGTATCAGTATCAGTAAGACCGAACGTCCACGGCGCTACTCAAAAGTCAACGGTTACGAAAATTTGTAAGGAAAGGCTCCCACCTAATAAATTATATGAATTTGAATTTAATTAATCTTAAGTTTTGTATTATGTCAAGAAATTATTCGTTTATCTCTTAGTTTTTTTAGGCTGTGTTGTGTCACTGTTACTCAAAGAGCTTCGTTATCTAAGACTCAATAATCTCATGTTTCATTTAAACTAATTTTAGCTTTTCGTGATTTGTGGGCCGCTGTAGAAATAATCTGGCCAAATGGGGTATCATCAACCCGTCTCAAAAATAATGCAAGTGTTTAGCCCCTCTGCAGGATATGCCCCACCTCCTTTCTTGCCCATCCTGCACAGCCACATGCACCTTGTAGGATTTAAATGAAGCCAACGAAAGAGCTGTGCAGGTGGCTATACACCGTGTTCCGGACGATATACACAAACTTCGACCAGGCGTTCAGACCACGGAAATAAGCATTTTTCATTACGGACATAATTATTAATGAATTCTTATTATTTTTTGTTTTTTTTTACTCTCGGGTTCCTCTCGGACGTGCAAATAAAATGCAAATAGCATTTGATAATTTAATTGCACTAAGCAGCAACATAGGCCAAACTAAGGCCTTTCTTACTGCATAGGTCAATTAAATCTCATTAAATGAAATTTCAAATATCTTTGCAACGAAGCCTTTTTAACCGACTTCCAAAAAGCGGAGGTTATCAAGTCGACTGATTTTTTTTTTACGTACTACTTCCTTTGTAAGATTTGATTTGTAAAAGCTATAGAAGCGTTTGCCAAAGTTTATGGTTAACGTGAAGAACACGGTGTAAACTGGTCGGGCATGATTTGAGTCCATCGACAAGCAAAGAAGAAAGAAGAAGACGAAGGGACTTGTATTTTCAATCGGAAACAACAACTTGTTTTATCGTTTAGAACATTTTTAGTAAACTTACGCAAAATTCCTGAACAAACTCAAGAAATTCTTCCACATTAAAGCCTTCATGTGGTGCCACTTCATAGGCATGTACGAACTCAGGGTTCTGGACGGCTTGTCTTCTGGGGGCATAGCTTCAATGGGGTTGATCAGCTCTGGGGTCACCACCACGCGACCCCTGCTGCTCATGGAGACATTGTCGCCGAATTCACCGGATATTTCACCGATTTCTGCTTCTTCGAGGTCTACGGCTGATGGGTTCTGGGAAGAGTTAGAGAATACAAAATAAGTTAATTTCTAAAAACTACTCGGTACAATAAAGCTTTGTATTGGCAGAATCTAGAATCGTCATAAAAAAATAGACCTAGAGGCGAATAATCTATTTTTTTTTTGATCGTCCACTCAAATTTTTGCCAAGAATGAACAATGATGAAGAATAATTGCTATCGTTCATTACACGTCACCGTGCAAGTAGGCTGCAAGGACGCGCAGCGTGTTGGAAGTTAAGGAATAAAGACCCTGACAAAGTCAAATTGTTACCATGGACGGTGAGCATACGGAATAGCAGTGACAGCCTAGTGGTGTGACCGTCGGACTGCCAAGTCATAGGTCTCGAGTTCGAACCCAAAATAGCACCTCTGATTTTTCAAATTCATGTGTATTGTATAACTATCACTTTCTTCGGTTAAGAAAAATATCGTGAGGAAACCAATCCAGTATAAATGAGAGATATTTCTCGAAGGCATGTAAAGCCAAGTCAGAGGTCCATGGGCGGCACAAAAACTTAGATACCCGGTTAGGCACTAACCACACGAAAGAGAAAGAAGACGATGGACGGTACGATGACCTTTTGTGTTAACTATTCCACGTCATGTTCTAATATTTAGCTTGTCCCGGAAAGACCACCTATTAGGTAACACTATGTTAAATGTTTACTTTTTGTAATTAAAATGAGTTCTTATAATTTGTATTGTGTACATATTAAGAGTTTTCTATGTATCTGCCTTATTCATTCCCCCATAACCACGCCTTATCTTCCCAGTCTTAAACCTTAGGAAATGGCTTATTGTTCTTTGTTAATACTCACTGGTATAGCCGGCAGTTCCACTCTCTCCACCACATCAGCGAGGATACTAGACCTCCTCCTCTTGCCCAAGTTCTGCAGCACCGACAGCTTTAAGAACACGTCTTCTAAGCTCTCGCCCTGGTAGCGACGGATCAGCTCTGTTGGTGACTCTTCCGCTAAGAATCTACCACCTCGCATGAGTCCAATCTGGAAGGAAGAAAGAAATGAAAAAATGTACCTTCGTCTATGTGACATTATTATAAAAAATTTACTTCCCTATCTGAATCGAATTTTGTTAATAATTTCAAGGTTTTAATTTTTTGCACGGAACCCTAATTCTTTTTCTAAAATAAGAACTAAATAGCTTTAATTACTCCTTACAACATCAGCTATCTGGCAGTAAAAGTCCATCAAAATCGGTCCAGCCGTTTTTGTGATTAGCCGGTACAAACTGACTATTTTTTTTGTAAAAGAACCGTATGGCTTTCTCGTAAATTGAAGAGAAGAGGCACAGCATCGAGAAAAGTGGAAGGAATTGCGGGAGACCTTTGCCCAGGGAAAAACCCAATAACACTTTGCTCGACCTGGGACCTCATGCTCAGCAGTCGCGCTTCCGACCACTAGACTAGTCAGTCTTTTGTAGTTATATGTGTTTATTGGCCCCATGACTGAAAATCTTTCTAGCAGCAAGTACAAAGCTAAATTAGTTAAAGACCCCAAGGATCAAAAGTGTATTACTTTTGATCTCTCAACTCTCTCAACTTAACGCTATAACACTCACAGCACACGCTAGTCTGTCACGATACTCGGCTCTCGCCTGTCTGTCCGTGTGTCACAATATACTAGCACTTTACTTCACAATTGAAGGCACTTGTCTTCTCACTAAAAATAACAACGTCCATAGAGTTGTCTCCATGCGCAGCCAAAAGTTTATTACTTTTGATCCTTCAATAGAGCTGAAACCATTCCCAAATTAATAAAATAATATAACTTACAATATCAGCCTGCTTGGTCTCATCTATGTAATGGGTCGTGATGATGACAGTAGTGCGTCCCCCTTTGGTAATATCTACCAAGTGGTCCCAAATGCTGAAACAAACATTTAAATGGTTAAAACTACTACTAAACATTTTTGTGTCGCTCAAAATAATAAAACTTTTCAAATTAATTTAAACTATGGTTATCGCTAAAGTTTGAACTACAATGTCAATTTATAAATACTGTTAAATTCAACGTGAGAGTGCTATTCTTTCTTTATCGTGTGGTTAGTGCCTAACCTGCCCTCGTAGCATGACCACCGTAGACAAGGATTTCTTTGACGGAAAAATCGACATAATGACAGATTGTGTCGACACAAAGACAGATTTCTTTGTACTATCTGTCATTTTGTCGATTCTTCCGTCAAAGAAATCCTTGTCTACGGTGGTCATGCTACGAGGGCTGGTGTCAGAGTTTTTATGCCGTCCTAACTTGGCTTTACATGCTTGAGAAATTAAATATCTCTCAGGCATGCTGGTTCCCTCACAATGTTTTCCTTCACCAAAGCAAGTGATAAATACAACGCACATGAATCTGAAAAATCAGAGGTGCGTGTCTTGGGTTCAAACTCGACACCTATGACTTGGCAGTCCAATGAGTGCAATGCTTCTTCCAAATTTTAAATCGCACTGTGTTTTATACCACAATTCACAGTATGATAGTCGTTTAGGTCCTCAAAAAAAGAAAAGTGAAAATCAACTTACCCCTGTCGCAACACAGGGTCGACTCCGACTGTGGGCTCATCGAGGATAAGCAGCTCAGGGTCGTGGATGAGGGCGGCTGCCAGCGAAGTCCTTCTTGCTTGACCTCCAGATAGATTCTTCACTTGTCTGTAATAGAACATTGATGCTATTATTAGATATTGTTATCATTAGCTGTCATATCAAGTCTTTTAGTGAACTTAAAGACCATTTAGACTTTCAGTCTAATATTTATACCTTGAATTATGGACATTATATAGCTCTTGCTCGGATTTGATCATCGATAACGTATACAGGGTGTAACAAGACCCTTAACGAAGCCGTAAACCAAGCATTATGTACATCAAACTAAGCAACTTTAAGCAAATAGTATTGCTAGGAAACAACTTTTTTTTTAGGGTGAAATATCACGTTTTACGGTAGGACTCAATGTAACGCACTCAAAACATTGCGCTGATGGGTGGATTGAATAGTACGGGGGTCGTGGAGGTGTTTACAATAAAAATCTTACCTTAAAAACAAAATATTATAAAAAGAACTTGTAAAAAAGTTGGTACTTTGACCCCCAATATATCCGTAACTGGAAGGTTCCCAGGTATGGTTTAGAACAAAAAAATGATCGCAATGACGGGGAGATTAAGTACCTTTCGGTTTCGTTAACGGTCTTGTTTATACCCTTTATTTGATTTATCTCTGTCTCTGCAATTGGTACTGGAATACATTAATAGTAACAATCAAATTATATAGCCGCCTAGCCCATATTGTGTGAGTACTATGTACTAGAAAGCTGTCATTCGCTGGAAACCTGCGTCTTTTCTTAACTTGAATGTGCCCTGGCGGTTAGGAGTATGTCATGCTCACTCAAATGTATCGCTGATGGTGGCACGTGTGTCGGATCATTTAGTTCCCTTCAAAATGGTTGAGTTGAATGGTGCTGATACATGCGTCATGTTCGTGAACGGGCGCTGTCAGTTGTGACTGGTCATCTCTTATTTGCCACGGCTTATTTGAATTAATAATTTTATTTTTGAATTGTTTTTACTATGGACACTTTTATCGTACACATCTTGCTGCATCGTTCTCACATAATGTACCATCTCAAAATTAATGATGTAACCAAGGTTTTGTTAAAGTATTTTGTTTAAAAGAGTGTCCATGGAGTTTCTTGCCCGTTCTTCTCCATAGAGATCTACGTTAGGGAATGGGCAACTACAGTACTTTCACAGTTTTTGTGCCTTGTGACTGGGACTGTAGCTATATTTTACTGTTGTCTTTGTTTCGTCAATTCAAAAGTGCCTGTAACTGGCCTACTTGAAATAAATGCTTTGATTTTGATGATTTTGACAAAGCAGTTATAAACAGATTTCAGTACCGATTCGAGTAAGTTAGAACTTTTTATTCTCAGAAGCATTGATCTAACCACTATTGACTCAAAAAACGTTATTAATACTAAGCTTTCGAACAATTTGGACCCATCAATAAGCGTGTGTATAATACTAACTTGGTAGGGTTTGGTAATTGCAGCAGCTGGATCAGGAAGTCTATGCGCTGCTCCACCTCCCTTGTTGGCATATTCGCGATCCATCCGAAGTAGATCAGAGTCTCTCTGATGGAGAACTCGCCGAATAATGCTAATTCCTGTAACAAATAAAATATGGAGTAAATCATTTGTGGCGGGGCGTCATTGGGGGATACTTTACTATGGTTTAGAACTTTAGATCAATCTTATAATATACACAAACACAGCGATACTCTCTTTGGCTATACAAGTGTTTAGTTTCGCGTAGCCTACGGGGTATGAACCCGCAACTCGTAGCGCTAACGCCGATCGCGACAACAGTGTAGTCGAAACTTACATAACATTCGTGAGTGTGTTAAGTTAACAAATCTATCAGATCTGGACACACGTAGTAGACTAAGGAAAAAGGCGTGTAAATTTTTATTAAAATCTATATGCCAGTATGCTCTATGGAAAAATGTCAATGTTAAAGGGATTTAAGATGGTGGAAATCCAAGGTGCGAATTATACAGAAACGGCGTAAGGTGAAGGCGCGGCGCAGGCATGATGCCGCTTCAAAACATTTTCATACAAAATGTACGTAGGCAACGTGTCATGAATTACACTCAAGCGGGCGACGCGGCGCGGGCACGCCGTTCTTTCGTTTCGTTATAAATTCCACGCCTGCGCTGCGCCTACGCCGCGTCATCATCTTACGCCGTTTCTAAAGGATCTACGCCTTTCTCAGCAGTGGGACAATAAGAAAACCTAGTAAAAAAATTCATAAGAATCGTCGAAAATGGGGTCGCTGTGAGAAACCATAACAAATTTTGCTCTCAGCATCCATAACAAATTACGTACAGCTAAAGTCCAACCTACTGTATAGGTCAAGGTCCTCAATATTTAATCTCCGGTAACTAATGTATCTTTAAAACATTATACAGTATCTGTTAGTTTAACAAAGTGTTTAATATTAGCATGCTAACGACCAAAGGCTAAGGAAAACATCCGCTGGATTACCTTCGTTGAAGTGTATGTAGAATGGCATGAGGATTATAGTTTCAGAGGTACACAGGGTACTATACAGGATGAATTTTTCAAGTGGACGTGGATGGCCAAATCCGAAACTATGAGGAATAGTGAAAAATACTCAAAGAAGTCTCGAGGCTGATTTTTATGGAAACTAAAACTGCATCATTAGATTTTTACAAAATCAATAATCAATTGGCTGCTGCGCTGTGTGTCGCGGGTTCGATCCCCGCACGGAATAAATATTTGTATGATCTACAGGTAGTTGTTCCGGGTCTGGCTGTTTGTGTATGTGAGTTTAAATGTTTGTAAACGCACCCACGATACAGGACAAATTCCTAGTGTGGGGCAACGTTTTTTAAAAAAACTAAAAACTAACTAACTAATCCCGAACTTCTCCGAATTTGATCCCTATTAGCGACACTATCGAATGTTGTAATAATACAGTGTGTGTGTTTTTATCCAAAATCAATGGTTTCGATTCCTGGCTAGGAATATTGATTTTCTAAAAATCCGTTGATGCAGTTTTAGTTTTCATCAAAATTGGGCTCGACACTCCTTTGAGTACTTTTCTCTATTCCTCACAGTTTCGTATTAGGTCTTCTACGCCCACTTGAAAAATTCACCCTGTATATCAAGCGTCCTGGGTACTAAATGCATAAACAAAACCTTTGTTTGTGTAGTTTTAGGGTGTCTGGGGCTATGTTTGTAAAATTGATTCGTAAAACCGTTGTTGTTGTACTTAGCGATAAGGCGTAGTCAGAATCACGATAAATACGCACGTCTTCTGTCTTTTTGGATTGGATTCTACAGTTACGGTAGAAGCCCTACGCGAAATTCAAAATTTCTTCCGTTTTTTCCATTTTTCCGGTCAACGTCAGGTAGTATGTTGATTAAAATGTGATTCGCGACCGTAATACGAATGTATTTTTGGGATTAAATGGATTTAGCCGGTTGTATTGATGATTTTAATACAATGACTTGGCTAGGTTGGTCCTTGGGCGCCCAATACATACCGAGTTTCCTCCGTGCCTCGCAAAGCACGTTAAGCCGTTGGTCTGGCGTCATTTAAGCGGGAATAACATCAATTGGAAACACATGTTTGAATATACCTACCATTAACAGATTTCCTGACTTATTTCTATGTCCATTATCCATTGTTTCTTTATCCACTTGAGATCTCTTTAATAGTAAAATGACTGTAGTTTTCTTGTTCTTATAAATTGTGTAAGTAAATAAATTCTTACCTAACGATCGTACAAAGTAACAACTAGTGATGTTCTTACAATAATACCCGTTTTCACTAAAGTTAGGCGACACCCTCATGAATGCCTACATAACGGATTTCGCTCAGGGAGGGTTTCTATGATGTCTTAAAGCAGGAGTAATTCCAGTGTGGGAAAGAGACAGAGCTATACAGGTCGTCTAGCGGCATCTCTTTCCTACACTGGAATAACTCGTGCTATAAGACGTCATGGTAGGCCACCTGGTATTTAGTATTAAGTTCCGCGATTAGAGCGACCTGAGCGATATTCGCTGCCGCTGTGGGTATTAGTGCAAACAGACAGCGAAATCCGCTTTGGTGTGAATAATCCTTAATATCTAACAATTTCCTTGACAAGAAAAACACTCCATACGACAAACAATTGCCTACAAACTAAGCAAAACAGTTATGATTATAAAACTACCCTGAGAAATATCTACCCACATATCAAACTGGCTTTGCAGATCACAATACTATAATTTCTGTCTCTGACATTTTCTACACCATCAACCTCAACCAACTTTAATATCTAAGGACTAAGGCTAAATGTCCTTTAGTTAGTTAGCACGTTATGTTATGTGACTTATGTGACATACTCTATCAACCTTAATACCTATGAAACAAGGTTGTTTATCTTTCAGCAATTGATTGTGAGTTGTCACGTTATGCACTGGTACACAAGTGCCATATTAGACGCTTTCTGGACACAAATTGCCGAGACATTAGCAGAAACTTTGAAACAATATGAATGATGGGTGATCCTAGTTTTATTGAAGGGATCAGGAGTTGACTTCGGTTCTTGTTTATCAAGTAGTTAAAGAAGTTTCTAGAAGTGATCTCCACATCAGGAGATATTAGATTTATGATACAGAATAAAGCTACGTTCTAACCAAATCGACATTCGCGTTCTTTTAATTCGGCGAACCCAAACGGGTTGTCGCATCAATGAAGTGCGTAATCGGTTTGGATAGGTCGCGGGGTTAAGCCATTTCTTCCCCCACATAAATTAACTAAAATAATGTGAAAATTTCATAAAACATTAATCGTTAGAAACATACTAAGCACTCGTTTTACGTGCGTTCCTTCCTTGTCATTAGTTACCGTGCTAGTGCCGCATTAATAATCAAATTTGAACGTAACGGCAAATTCTGTTGAAAATTACAAAAGCACACTGGATGTACTGGGCTTTTTTTAATGGGAAAAGCCCGCCTACCTATTCAAAAACCACTGCAACTCCTGAAAGCCAGAATCAATCGAGGCGACAACCAGAAAAGCGCCGAGACAATGAAGCTCGACGAAGTCCCAGAGAAACTATTTAATTGTCTTGGATCCCGCAACGAAATTAATCAGAAAAGAATAGCGGTGGAGTAGGAAAAACATTTTTTAACTTCCCCCCATATCAGCACGAGACACGGCTTGTTACTAAATAAAAAACACAGCATATCCAACTAACCTGAGGCATGTACCCGATCCTAGGTCCAGGCACTCCACTCCCTGGACTGCCCGGCTTCCCACCAAGCACCCAGATTTCTCCAGAGTTCATTCTTCGTCTGCCCACGATGCAGGATAGCAGAGTTGTCTTGCCGCATCCTGAAGCTCCTAGGAGACCATATCTGGAAACAGAAGACTTGTAATTAAGACAATGTCAAGGGAATACATTAATTCGGCTTTTTCTGAGGATTTATCGCGATTTTGACATTGATATTTTTTTGTTATTTAATCAACTTTTTCTCTAATTAATAATTTAAAAAAAACGGGGTATTCCACAGGGTGTACTATTTTTAAGCGCAAACAATTAAACGCAACTAAATTATTCCTCGCAGCGAAACCATGATGAAAAACACTCTCTATTTTTCAGAATGGTTGCGCTACGAGGAATAATTTAGTTGCGCTTTGTTGGTTGTGCTTAAAAATGGTTGCACTCTGAGGAATACCTCAAAAAAACTGAGTGCAATATTTTCAAGTTGATACCCAAATGCAAGTACATCGGAGAAGCTCGTGGCTAAATAATAACAGCCGCTCGGATCGATCTTTAGGTTAAGCCGTGCTTGCCTAGGTTGGTCTGTGGATGGGTGACCACCCATTACATACCGAGTTTCCTCCGTGCCTCGGAAAGCACGTTAAGCCGTTGGTCCCGGGTGTCATTTATAGATCTTTGACAGCCGTTAGGTAGTCAGTGGCCCAAAAAGTCTGACACCCAGTCTTATCAAGAGGTATCGTATTACCCAGTACTAACTGGGTTGTGGAGGTCAGATAGGCAGTCGCTCCATGTAAAATACTGGTATTCAGCTGCATCCGGTTAGACTGGAAGCCGACCCTAACATAGTTGGGAAAAAGGCTATACAGATGATGACCCAAATGCAAGTACATTGAATCGTGTAAACTTAAAAATTGAATCATACAATAGCAGTTCTCATCTTTCTCCTACCCTTATCCCAAATTATTTGTGGTCGGCGCAGCATGTTTGTCTTCTTCTTCTATACTTCTCTATTACTCGTCATCTCGGCAGTAACCTCCTTTCTAGCCATATCATCCTGAACACAGTCCATCCATCTTTTCTTTGGTCTCCCTCTACTCTTATAGCGAGAGTTCTTTCTGAATATCCTTTATTTCAATTTTATTTGACCTGCATCCTCAAAAGGTTGGATTCCGAAGTTATATTTCACTCTTATCTTTCTTAAATTCGCTCCTAACCCCTTAGAATTCCAACTACAAAACTTTGACAAGGCTTCCAAATCTTACTCCAACGGGTCTACATTAATATAGAAAACAGTGACTTCGGGGAAAAGACAACAACTTCAAGTAAGTTCCATACAACAGTGTCAAACAAAAATACTTCAAGTGTACCGGTTTGAGAAATTGCAAAACAGCGGCTGTACAAACTACATTTGACACAAGAGAATAAGTTCCTGTTACTACATATTGACTTTAGGAAACTTTTATATGCTATTGGTTTTCTTTGAAAGATTTTTAGGACGATAAAACATACATACATTCAATCACATTCTCACATTAATCATCATCATCTGCCTAGCCATGTTGGGGCTGGCTTCCTGTCTAATCGGATGCAGCTGAATACCAGTATTTTACAAAGAGCGACTGCTTATCTGACCTCCACAACCCAGTTAGTACTGGGTAATACGATACCCCTTGGTAAGACTGGTTGTCAGACTTTCGGGCCACTGACTACTTTGTAACGACTGTCAAAGATCTACAAAAATGACAGCCGGGACCAACGGATGAAACGGCGAGAGGAAACTCGGTATGGGTGGTCACCCATTAACCGGCCCAACCTAGGCAAGCGCGGCTTAACCTGAGGATCGACCCGAGTGGCTGATATTTTTTAGCCGCGAGCTCCTTATTTTTAATAATAATAATTATGAATTACGTGTTATTTTCCTACATTTTAGTTTTTATACTATTTTAATTTTTAGGGATACAAATTAATTGAATATTAATTTATCATACAGGCTACACAAAAAAAAATGATAAATCTTCGTGGGGTTTTCCTCAAAGCGCAACTATTTTTAAGCGCAACCAACTAAGCGCAACTGAATTATTCCTGAAAGAGCAACCATTAGTTGCACTCACAAATTCAAGTTAAAAACATTATATGTTTATTCCTCAATGCGCTTAAAAATAGTTGCGCTTTGATAAATAATACACCATCTTCATTACCACACATTTTTAACGCAAATCTCCAATAATTTATTCCCCTATTCGACACAGTTGTTTATTCAGAGATTGTTTTCATCATCTCCATGAATTTCAAATGTATTTTTTCAGGCGCTTTCATCTCGGTCCGCAAATTGAAAACATTATCGTTTAGTCCAAACCATTTGACTCAAATTATTTAAAAATCTTCCTAGACCATTTCCTCAAATGATCTTAGCCGTTTGTCAAATTGAAAAGACTCGCTTTTGACATTATTTTTGGCGCGAAATTTTCTGACGTTTAGTGAAATGGAAGGGCAGAAAAAAATAAATGATTACGGTTTCATTTTGAAGGAAAATGTGGACAAGTTTTGTAGGAATGTGTCTGGAACTATGTTTGGGACCAATCATGGACCAATACTATTGTATCAAAGAGTGCGTCATAGTTCTTTTAGTGCTGTTGGTAAACATTTGTCAAATTGTCTGTGTAAAACATAACATTACACTTGTAATCCCCGAAGAGTTATGCAGAGGTGTACCTAGCAATACACCTACATTTCGCCAGTTATGTTTTAAGTCCCATGTGAAAGAGGGCGAGCCTATTGCCATCAACCGGGCCCAAATCCAGACTCCGTGGCTGCTACTGAGAAATTCCTGATGGAAAAACCAAATAACCCTTTGCCCAAACCGGGAATCGAACCCAGGACCTCATGCTCAGCAGTCGCGCTTGCGACCACTCGACCAACGAGGTAGTCTATGGAAAAGGTATTAAGAAAACAAGATGGCCGGGTTTCTGACTTTGGCGCCAAAAGAACCATAACGCCGCATGACGCACTCTAAACCTAAGTCAATCTATGATCAAATGTTTAATAACTGACAAAGTTTCTCTGTCAACGTCATTCAATCCACAAAAGACTCAGCACTGAAGTTTTATTTTGTTGTATAAAAAGATGGCGCCCAAAATTCACACGCTGTTGTGCATCGTTGCCAAACATTGTTGTGCGTCATGGGAACCGCGTCAATTGTTGCCTAATGAATACGAGGTTTATCGTAAACAATATAATTATAAACGTGAATGAATCACACGATAATACCTTAATTTTATTAACCAGAAATTTGAAGACAAGTGTGTCCAAATTTTAGACGTGTTCAAACCGCATCTATTGTGTCTAACCTCATAGTTCATTCACGTCAAGTATCGTTAGCATACAGAGGTTAACTGCAGCTGATATACCAGATTTTTGGTTGTGTCATAATTTACAAGCTGCTTCTTCTTAGCGTGTGGATGGCAGGTTTTTATCACGTATGTTTGGCCCAAAAATTCAGCTACGCAAACTCCGCTCGCTGATGCAGTCATAAGATCGTCAAGTGCGCAGGTGTTAGAAGATGGGCCATTGTCTGTGGAGACACGCCACATATACACATTTGAGATCTGAGCCTTCCATGAACCCCCATCTGAAGAGATTATCTTTGCTTCGGCCGATTTGGATTCGGAGTCTATTCAGAGATTTCCAAGTCGGCCACGGCAAAGCATGCCCAGATGGAAGGCTTTCAGACGGCTCGATGAAGCCGTCAGGGGCTTAAGCAGTTCTCGCCAGAGATCACGTGCATGAAAAAAGCCTCCCCGAGCGACGTATTTTACTAACCCCGGATACGTCCGGCGCACCCTGGGCAATCGTCTTCTATCGATTGGCTAATCCTTTCACCACGATGGCAAATATAAATGATACAACCTGATGTATGGTTATTTTGGCACCTGAATGTCATAAAGGTAGAAGCGCCGGGGTTGAAAATTTCTTAAGTTTTTTTGCAATTTGCCGGTCAGTATCAGGCCGTATGTTGAACAAAATATGATTTGCGTCCGTAATACGCATGTATTTACATAATTATAATCATTAAAATCATCAATACAACCCCTTTACGCGCATTTAATCTCATTGAATGACTATTTCATCCACCGTGGCGCGTCCCCCTTAACATTGCTGAAATTGTCTATGGAACTTGTATTAAAAAACCAAGATGGTGGGTAGACAATAATAAATAGTAATTAGGTATGACGTTGTGTGAGTTTAATGTCCGATTTATTTAAGCTAAATTCTATCTAAGGGTAGTTTTATAATTTAATTTGAATGATTAATAGTATTTAATTCAGTTTGAATGATTTAATTTAATTTCAATAATAAAATGCTTGGGTTTTTTTTTCAATTAGTTTTATAAGTATCCGTAATTTGTATGCCTACTAGGTTAAACATAGAAATCCTAACAATCGAATTAGATCTTATTAAATTGTACCTATGTTTCACAAATAAATAATTTGAATTAGTTTTTGATAAACGCCACGCGCTAAAACATCCATGCACGTACCAGGAAATAATGACGCGAAACACGTAGCCGAATCCTGGGCCGACTGAATTTAGAATGCTATCGCACACTAAGAAGAAAGGTGGGAGGTTGAGAATGGTAATTTTCGACTTACATGGCTCCTTTAGGTACTGTCATGTTCAATCCATCCAATATGATATTGGGGTTCTTCTGTGTGCCGTATCTCTTGTGTGCTCGTCGCACGCAGACTGCCTGTTGTTTCCTGTTGCAAAACAGATATTTAAAACATCATTGTGTTATGTAGTGAACCGTGTTTTATAAGTAACTATAACAAACTCTTTAAATGAGCCTTCTAATTAGAAGAACTGAACTCTTGATTTTATTACCAAAAAAAAAGCAAGCACCACACTTTTTAGAAATTGGGTTTCTTTTTTAGTAGCCTGTACTGTCCCACTGCTGGGCAAAGGTTTCCCCCAATTCCTTCGATGTGCTCTTTTAGGTTGGTTATCTAAAGATATTTAAAAAACAAAGCCAACGCCAAAGCTAATAAAAATCTAATGTGCTTGTAAATACACTGCCACCCATTAATACCGTTCAACTGAAAACTGTATTACAGCAACGCTGCTTTGCAGCACAGATAGTATTTTCACGAAGAGCTCTGCATCACCAAGAGCTCCTAAAACGAATAGCTCTTCTCCATAAAGAGCTCCTAAACAAATAGCTCTTCTCCATAAAGAGCTCCTAAACCAATAGCTCTTCTCCATAAAGAGCTCCTAAAACGAATAGCTCTTCTCCATAAAAAGCTCCTAAAACAAATAGCTCTTCTCCATAAAGAGCTCATAAAAAATAGCTCTTCTCCATAAAGAACTTCTAAAACAAATAGCTCTTCTCCATAAAGAGCTCCTAAAACAAATAGCTCTTCTGCATAAAGAGCTCCTAAAACAAATAGCTCTTCTTTATAAAGAGCTCCTAAAACATATACCTCTTCTCCATCAAGAGCTCCTAAAACGAATAGCTTTCCTCCATATAGAGCTCCTAAAACAAATAGCTCTTCTCCATAAAGAGCTCCTAAAACAAATAGCTCTTCTTTATAAAGAGCTCCTAAAACAAATAGCTTTTCTTCATAAAGAGCTCCTAAAACAAAAATCTAAAACTACTAACCTAGAAGCGACAGTAGACTTTTGCGTCTTAAACATCTTGTGTCTCCTGGCGATGAGCTCCGCCTCAATGGTACTGATGGTGATTGGCGCCTCCGGGGCGCGGACATCCTCCATGGATATCGTCGCCCCCTCATTGTCGTAGGCTGGCATTTTTTACTGTAACAAAAAAGGAGTTATGAGACGGGAGTTTGAAATAAGATATTATTTATGTAAAAAATATTCTGTATTTAAAAATCAGAGTGTAGTGCGGCCCTCCTGATTACATGTATATGTTTCAGCTAAAATCCGAAGTAAGGTTACACCTAGTTCTAGCCAGCTATACCTAGGTGCGGCCGGTAACAGTTTGTTATACGTAGATGTGGTCCTTTTTATTGCTATTACACACCGACCAAATGGATTAAGTTAGGTTAGTGAAAAATGAATTAGTATCCTACAATGGTGAGATTTATGTAAACCACATGAATATTCCGCCGTTTAAAAAAAATACCACACACACATTCACAAAAATCGATTTGAATTTAGAATATTGTGTAGATTAGAATAGCTCTCCCAAAAACATGAACAGCTTAAGAACTAAATTAACACTCGACTTATAAGTGTTTTCTAAAGTCAACGGTGGTTCAGACTGCATGAATGTCAATGTACAGGGTTGACAACCGTTCAAGGTAGTACTGGCACGAAAGAAAATATGAGGCACGAAAGAAAATATACGGCACGTAATTTAAAAAAAAGAATAAACCCACCGACTGTGTCACAGAGCATCAAATATAACTGTGTTTCTGTATTTGAGGAGATCGTGACTAAATAATAACAGCCGCTCGTATCAAGCTTCAGGTTAAGTAGTATTTGCCTAGGCCAGTTGGTAGATAGGTGACCATTCATTACATACCGGGTTGCCTTTGTGCCTCAAACAACACGTTAAGCCGTTGATTATGGCGTTTTGTGGATCTTTGGTCTGGCAACCAGTCTTACCAAGCGGTATCACATCATCAGTACTAACTGGGCTGTGGAAGTCAGATAGGCGGTCGCTCCATACCAGTTAGTACTGGGTAATACGATACCTCTTGGTAAGACTGGTTGTCAGAGTTTCAGGCCACTGACCTGTAACCACTGTCAAAGATCTACAAATGACAGCCGGTCTAACATGATTTCCGAGGCACGAAGGAAACTCGGTTAGTAATGGGTGGGCACCCATCCACGGACCAACCTAGGCAAGCACGGCTTTACCTGAATATCGACCCGAGCGGCTGTTATTATTTAGTCACGAGCTCTTTTACGTAACTTGTAAGTCAGAGCTATTAATTAACACTGGGCCACACACAACTGGTCCCAATGCATATTAATTTAATCAAGAAAATATTACTAACTTCTTTAATTAGAAATACTAAGATTATGTCTAGACTACTCGTAAATGAAATAAATAAAAACATTAAAATATCACACACTTTGTATGCAAAATGGTGTCAAATTTTTTTGTTAATTGAAATACTCACATATTTCAGACAATAGAATTATGTTGTTTGTGTAAAAACAATGTGCTTATCTACTTTATATAATTGTTTACATAAGGATTATAATAGTACTTGCTTATTCATGAATATATATAAATCTGGTAATAATTTTGTAACTTAGTGTAAAAGTAAAATTCTGACATGTGAATAAAAGTGTTTTTTTGGTTATAAAAATAATTTTCGTAATTTCATTGTCTCGTGATTTTAAATTCATGTAAACGGTGTAATGGCCCAAAACTCTGACACCAGGTTAGGCACTAACCACACGATCAAAAAGAAGTTGTAATGAATATAGTTCCATAAATAGCCTGTTAAAACTACAACCCTATTTTGGCATTGCCGTAGTTGGGTAATAAACCTCAATATGAAAAACTTTTTTTGCAAAAAAAACCGACTTCAAAAAGTTAAAAATAACTCTAGCTTCAGAAGTCGGTGGCAAAAAAACGGAATCAAACAAACAAAAGTCACCGACTTCTGAAGCTCGAATTATTTTTCACTTTTTGAAATCGGTTTTATTTTTTGTATAAATATATTTTCTTTCTTACTTTCTTTCTTCTTTTGCAATAAAAGGTTTTTCGTGTTGGCCTTTTTTACCCAACTACGGCAAGCCTTTTTGGTTTTTTTTTATTTTAGGTCTGTATCAGACGAATTGATAGCATCCTCCTTTTGAATGTCAGTTAAAAATGTGAACTAAAAATATTTAAAAAATAGTACTAGAAACGTTACGAAGACTTCAAAAAACTTGGAACAACACGTTTCAACTAAATCGGGTTTTCACAGTAAGATTTATATTAAAACACCATCTGCCTTTAATGTATATTTAAGTCTATTTTAAAAGCTTTATTATTCTAAAAAGATCCTTGAAAATATACTGTTTGCGACTAAAATTCTATTAAAACCAGTATGGATCAGGAACAAAGTACTTTAGGTCTATTTTCGTCTGATTTTCATTTTTATGCCATAAAATGTCTTACTTTATTGTTTATGTGAAAACATAAGGTATTATGTGGTACGTAATGAGGTAAAATGAGGTTAGATTACAAACGGCCTTTGTCAAGGTAGAATGTAATGTCTAGATTTTTTTTATACTTAGCAGCTTGCTTTGCTTTGCCTAGCAGTAGTGAAGGGTCAATTTTTGTAAGAGGTAAGCCGGAGTACATATCTTTAATCTGATTATATTATTTGTCAAATGACTGTGCCATTTTTCAAAGGGAATCCGGTAGGAATCGAGTTGTATGGAATCTTCGCCACTGATGCCTACGTAGATTTAAACTGTGGCGAAGCTGTCGAAAAGCTCGATTCCCGTAAAGATTGAATATTAATTTTCACCATCGACACAATCCAGGTAAAATATTTAATTTTTATTTCGATAAATATCGTTTGTAATTGCGAGTTTTTGGCACAAGTTCAAATTCAATGGTTTTGCCACCAGGCAATTATAAGGCTACTTATATATCTCTAGGTATGTAATAATAATTATGTAAGAAGTTATGTTCCGACTCAAAAAAGGTCAACAACCTTTCAATGGTACTTCTTATACAGGGTGTAAACAGACCCTTCACATAGCCGTCAACCAAGCATTCTGTACATCAAACTAAGTAACTTTACGCAAAAATTATAGCTGGGAATCGACTTTTTTTTAGGGTGAAAAATCACGTTTTACGGTAGGACTCGATGGAAAGCACTCAAAGCATTGTGCTGATGGACGGATTGAATAGTACGGGGGTCGTGGAGGTGTGTAAAGTAAAAATCTTACATTAAAAACATGTATTTAAAAAAAAACTTGTGAAAAAGTTGGAACTTTGACCCCCAATATCTCCGTAACTAGAAGGTTCCCAGGTATGGTCTAGAACAAAAAAAATATTGCAAATACGGGGAGAACAAGTGCCTTTTGGATATGTTAAGGGTCTATTTACACCCTTTATAGTATGCAAATTTATTACTTAGATCTACCAAGGTGTCTAAAGTTGTTTGTTATCATGAGTATAATCACGTGTTTAAGTATCGGTCACTAATTACCAGTCACCCTATATATTCGGACATTCTTGCCGATCAGAAAACTCCGATCGGCATTTCCTTTTTTTTAAATTACCGATGAAAATTTTCTATTTCGGTTTGTTCCTATCCACCCTGTATTAAATGTTAGCTGTGTAATGTTAACGGAAACATGTATTGTTCCACCACTCAAACAAACAAAAAACAAATGACTGGTCATAATGTTAGACAGCGCCTCTCATAACGCGCGCACGCAGCTTGTCATGTCAGGTTATAAGTCAATTACTCGACAGCCATTAGTGTAAGTGATGACAATAATGTAACTACACGGAAAACATTATTGAGGCCATAGTGGAAAAAAAACGTTATTATAAAAAAAAAATAGAGACAAGAGTTTGTTTATGGCCAGTGTCCATGGAGTTTCTTGCTAATTCTTCTCCATAGAGATCTACGTTTTGGAATAGGCTACTACGGTTCTTTGGCAGTTTATTTTACAATCACCGTCCAAAGCACAGTGATCTTTATTTTAATTAAAATAAGGCTGCTATTGTCTTGTTGCAAACAGTCGTGGTTGGATCGCCAAAATAAAGATGGCACTTCGACAAATTGATTGTTAAGAGAGTTACAGATGCGATGTGTCTAGATTACACACAAAAAGAATCAAATGAAATGTAATTAATGAAAAAAAGAAAAAAAAATCAATAGAAATAATTTAAAAAAAAACATCTTCATCATCTTCATTTTTTTATGAATGAATATAGTGTCATCTTCGTAACAATTAAATTATTAAGCATGTTGACTGGTCTCGCGAGGTTGCCGACATGTGAGATGTGAGCTCAGCGATCATTCCGCCGATAGTCGTTTCAGCCAAATTGATTGCCAAGAGCCTCGATCAATACCTGAGAAGTCAATCGTTAGGCAGCTGCATCAAGGGCTTGATTCAGAAAGCGGACACGGTGTGTATTGTTAGGAGGTTCCTTTCTCTGGAGCCCTGACAGCCGGTAGCTTGGACCCTGTTTCCGATAGCGGTGGGCTACTATTTTAAATGTTTTTTGTTGATAAAAATATTTAAAAATGTAATTTACTAATTACATTTTTTTTTGTTTTTTTTTTTTTTTTTGATTATTCATTTTTATTTCATACTTGTAATAAAAATGAATAAACGAAATGAATAAATAATCAGTTTAAATGTAATATTGAACTAATCTAATTAACCAAAACACACAATATTCAACGAAAAAACAAAGACCAATACGGAAACCAAACATTCCTCAGAAAAACTACAATTAATATTAATTAACAAGTAACCTCTACAATAATCTACACCAACGTTTCCTTAACGATATGTGTTGAAAAAAAAAATTGTTTTGAACATCACAACAACAAATTATGGCAAGTTACAAAGTACTGGAATGGAAAATTACTACCTTCGGTTACTAGTAAGAAAATAATATAATAGGTAGCACATCAAGCTTCTACAATCTGTCAAATTTATTTATAAGATTTTCAACTCTATCGTCAAAGCATTAGGTTCAAGGTTGATTGGGAAAATTTGACAGTTTCGGATGGCTTGATGTGCTGGCGTCTGTACCTAACCTAATTATCTCGTTCGTCTAGAGGTCGCAAGCGCTACAGCTGAGCATGAGGTCCTGGGTTCGATTTCCAGGTTGGTCAAAGATTTATTTATTTAGTCAGGAATTTCTCAGTAGCAGCCATAGAGTCTTGTTTTGCGCTGGGTGGATGACAATAGACTCGCCTCATGTGACATGGGAACCTGTATACGCATACCTCTGCGCTATATAGGGTGACTGGTAATTAGTGACCGATATGCAAACACGTGATTGTACTCATGATAACAAACAACTTTCCCAAAGAAACAATTTTTTTTATACAGACTCAGACTTTTATCCCAGTAACACAACAGCCACATGAAATACGCACGCACGCGCCTGTGACCTATCAGGTGTTAGCCGTTGAAAAAAAATGTTTCTTTTGGAAAGTTGTTTGTTATCATGAGTACAATCACGTGTTTAAGTATCGGTCACTAATTACCAGTCACCCTATATATGTATGCCCTTCGCGGAATACAGCCATGACGTTATGTTACGTTACAAAGTAACTGTATTTAAAATTACTAACCTTCTGTTACTTAGAAAATAGGAGCTCGTGGCTAAGTACTAACAGCCGCCCGGATCGATCTTTAGGTTAAGCCGCGCTTGCCTAGGTTGGTCTGTGGATGGGTGACCACCCATTACATACCGAGTTTCCTCCGTGCCTCGGAAAGCACGTTAAGCCGTTGGTCCCGGGTGTCATTTGTAGATCTTTGACAGTCGTTATAGGTAGTCAGTGGCCCAAAAAGTCTGACAACCAGTCTTACCAAGGGGTATCGTATTACCCAGTACTAACTGGGTTGTGGAGGTCAGATAGGCAGTCGCTCCATGTAAAATACTGGTATTCAGCTGCATCCGGTTAGACTGGAAGCCGACCCCAACATAGTTGGGAAAAGGCTAGGCAGATGATGATGTTACTTAGAAAATAATATACATGGAATGCTGTTTACTTCTACAGAAGATATTATTGAATTAGTAGTAAACTTCTTGGAAAGGTAAACGGTAAGGTATCTGTAAACTAGAATACCTAGAAATGATTATAAAAATTCTACCACATGTGCAACGGTGGTTCTGTTGTGGCGGCCTCAACTTCGAGCTGTAACTCGTGGTTCGAAGTTCGAACCCAAGCAGGCGCATAACTTTGTGTAATTTATTTCATCACCACTGCTCTCAAAACGGTGAAGGAAAACATCGTGAGGACGCCCAATAAGAACAAAAAATTTGCAGACATGTGCCATCTATTAACCCGCACTGGGCTCGCATGGTGGATTATAGCCCATTCCATCTTATAGAGAGGAGGCCTGTGCCCCAGCAGTGAGAACATTATAGGCTGATTTTCATGACTACGATTTTCGGTAACAAGCCAACGGGCCACGTTTAGGGAGGCCTAGAAAACGCTGGCGTGACTACTTAGAGGCGCTTGTGAGAGATTGGCCTGATAAAGCCGCACATAGAGAAAAGTGGAAGGCTATGGAGAGGCCTGTGCACAGAAGGGGAACAATAGGCAAAATTAAAAATTAAAAAAAATGTTTTTTGGATTGAAGTACCAAATCCAATTGACTGATATTATTTCAAGGTAGGTATGTTTACACAGTGGCCAGATTTAGTTAATGTAAATCTGAATACGCTACGTATATTAATCGCCATTGTTCTTTAGATTTATCCAAAGTAACCACAACCACAAAGGATTTTTCCTACATGTGAACAAACTTTTCCAGTTTCAATAGAAAACATCTTATTTTTAATCTTACAATGATTAATCAATATACCGTACCTATTATTTTCAAAGAATTCATACGATTTACATAGCTACATCACAGAATTATAAAACCACATAAGGGAATTACTTTGTAACCGATCACCAACCTGATCGATATGTTCGTAATTAATAAAAAAACAACCACCAACAACCAGCACAGACCGGTTGCTCTGACGTCAGCAGAAATACCCAATAACCTAAGGAATCAAGGTTATCGTTTCTCCAATAAGAATAACGTGGATTGATTGTCTGATTCTTAGGTTATCAAGTTTTGGAACTTAAAGTCTCACGGACTAATTTCAAATTCTATTGCGACTATTATTATTTTTTTTTTTTTAAATACTCACTCGAAAATGGACTTAAGGCACTACCGGAGCCTTCGCCTGGAATGTAACAATCCAAATTTTGATTTTGTACAAATACATGTGTATCTAAACTCTTACATTACATGATTAATGCTCCAAGTGAAACCGCTCGTTAAGACCCCGTTCAGACGGCAATCAGTACGATATTTTACAGTTAAATGTTATAATCAAAGATCCCACAGTTCATCATCATTCTCTTGCCCTTATCTCAATTCATTTGGGGTCGGCGCAGCTTGTGTTCTTCTTCCATATTTCTCTATTACTCGTCATCTCATCAGACACCTCCTTTCTTGCCATATCATCCTTTACACAATCCATACGATTAAAAACAAATGCAGTATGATATCGCTAACATAGCTTGCAGAGTCAACAATCAGTTAGCTAGTGGCAGTGAGCTGGCCATGTTTGTCAAAGGACCAATGGCTGTTGGAGTAGCCGAGCTAACGAGTCCTAGAGTGGGTGCCGCGTATGTCCCACGCTACACTAGCCCATAGTGTAGCGTGGGACATTCCCCAGTTAAGTGGATCGAAGACCTTTAAAAGGTGGCTGGGACAGACTGGACTGGTAGACGAAGGCCAGGGCGTTGAGGCACAGCTTAGGGAAGCAAATATTTGTAGCGAAAATTGCGCCAGGCTGAGTTGACACTACCACGTTATGCCATAATTATATCTTGTAAATACGATATTACATACACCGAAATACGGAGACGAACAAGACTTACGAACATAGAAAAAGTGGCAGCAAAAAGATAGTGGAAGTGGGCGGGCCATAAATGCCGTAGAATGGGTGGAAGATGGGGGAAGAAAGTGCTGGAGTGGAGACCACGGACGGGACGGAGGAATGTGTGAAGACAACCGACTAAGGACACAGACGATCTCATTAAAGTGGCCGGAAGAAACTGGATTCCCATGTCACAAAACTGCCAAAAGTGGAGAGATTTGGAAGAGACCTGAGGATGCTGAGTGTACTCAGCATTGAGTGGCCGAAGGTTGAGGAAAAACCAAATCAGAGGCCCATGGGCGGCATAAAAACTCTGACACCAGGTTAGGCACTAATCACACGATAAAGAAGAAGAAGATCGTATAATTGCCGTTTTGAAGACTGCCTCAAACTAAAAATAACGCTTGAGTTCAACTCGAGCACAAATGTAATTTATTTTAGATCCTGCGTTCAAATATAGCAGCATTTAATATTAAAACCGATATGGTACCAAAATCTACCAGTCAGACTGGATTCTAGCAAAACCTGTTTGTCCTAGGCTAATGTTTCGAAGTTTTCATTATAGAAGGTGGCCCCACCCAAGTTTACATTTTAGACACTTTTCAGCCTTTTTTTAAACCTAAGTTTGATACTAACATATAACATCATCAAGACTTGTGATCCCCAACGATTAGGCAGAGGTGTACCAGGTACACCCACATTTCACTAATTATGTTTAAGTCCCATGTAATAGGAGGCGAGCCTATTGCCATCAACTGGCCGCAAATTCAGACTCCGTAGCTGCTTCTGAGAAATTCATGAAAGCAGAACCCAATCACACTGTGCCTGACCATCAAATCGAACCCAGGACCTTTTGCTCAGCACTTGCGCTTACAACCTCTAGACGAACGAGGCAGCGAGCTTGATACTAAGTAAGTATGTATACCAGGTGTAAACGGACCCTTCACGAAGCCATCAACCAAGCATTCTGTACATCAAACTAAGTAACTCTACGCAGAAATTATTGCTGGGAAACAACTTTTTTTTGGGGTGAAAAATAACGTGTTACGGTAAGGCTCAATGTAACGCACTCAAAACATTGTGCTGATGGATGCATTGAATAGTACGGGAGTCGTGGAGGTATATAAAGCAAATTAAAAACATTAAAAACCTGTGAAAAAGTTGAACATTTGACCCCCAATATCTCCGTAACTAGAAGGTTCCCAGGTATGATCCAAAACAAAAATAATTCTCGCAATGACGGGGAGAACAAGTACCTTTCGGCTTCGTTAAGGCCATCATTTCAATGTTGAACAATATATTAGACATTGTATCAAAAATTCAAAACACCGAAGGCATACAAAGTCCGAAGTTAAAAAGCGATAAAACTTTTACGTGTAAAACGTGTATTGTTGTTTTATGCATTATGGTGTTGTAAATCATGGTAATGTTGTTGAAAGACAACCATTCCTTACATAGTTTATCCAATAGAGCCTTGCCTGCTGACTCCTTTTATAAACACAAAGGAAATAAACTCAAACCCAACTTCCAAAAAATCTGATAAATGATAATACATGACATAACATCACGCCTGTAATCCCGGAAGGGTTAGGCAGAGGTCTACCTAATAGTACACCCACATTTCGCCAATGTTTTATGTCCCATGTAATATGGGCCGAGCCTATTGCCATCAACCGGGCACTAATCCAGACTCCGTGGCTGCTACTTTCTGAAATTCCTGATTGAAAACTCCAATAACACTTTGCCCTACTCAGGAATCGTACCCAGAACCTGAAGCTCAGCAGTCGCGCTTGCCACCACTCGATCAATGAGGCAGTCGACTAGTCATGACAGCTTGATTTGAAAAAAAACAATTTGATGTATACATTAACAGGAAATATAAACTTCAACAGTTTTATATCGCAAAACAATTACCTAGGTTTTAGCATTTTAATAACGAGTAACAAATTAGTATAAAACATATTTTACGATGAATAAAAGTAAGGTGATTAAAATGAAGAATAAATCTTTTTAAAGGGTGATTATAACCTTTTCTTTTGGTTATACAATGTCTTCATCATCATCATCATGTGCCGTGCCTTTTCCTAACTGTGTTGGGATCGGCTTCCAGTCGAACCAGATACAGCTAAATTCCAGTATTTTACATGGAGCGACTGTCTATTTAGGTTTGTATGTAGTAAAACCAATATAAATCATCTTGTTTGTTATGTTACGTCAAGTACACCATAAAAAACAGATCTTTGACATCCTGTGTCTCCATTGCAAATTGATTTATTGTTAGAAAAACTTTATAGTGTTTTTTTATAAATTTATAAAAGTTTTTTATTTAGTAACTCAATTAATGGAAATCCTCTATTAACTGGGAAAACGCTATTCATTTACTTTACTGTCAATCATAGAAGCTAAAAATTGCATTTGAATTTGAATTTTGAATTTGAATTTGAATAAAAACGACAAAAAATGGTGTATGATTTTAAGAAAAAAAAAATGATTTTATCTATGTCACAAAAATAAATCTGCACAGTTCATAGGTATTTTAAGTTTAAGTGTTCATATTTTTTTTATTTAAAAGAGGGATAATTGTCTATGATTAACACTAATAAATCCAACTTTAAACAGTTAATCTCATAGCGTTCTAAATCTAACACATGCATTTCTGCGTCATCTATGGAAAATTCTAAATTGAATGTTGGCACAACTGACGCACTTATGACGTCTGCAGACAAACATACCGGTTGGAAACCGGTCATTAATGAACATTGATCCTTACGAGAAAAAAACCCATCGCAGGCATTCGCACAGGTCACATTAGTTCAGAGCAAAAAGTTCGAATAGCTTTTGTATTTAGTTGTAAGTCGGCAGGTACTATATTGTTGTGGTGTATTACCGATTAGAAGAGGATACTTGATATTTTACCTTTAAGACAAGTTTTTCAAATATAATTTTCGACGCAGACAAATATGTATATAAGGTCTATCTTTTCATACACGAAATATTTTAAGAGTAACTTCTATAAGTCGTAAAGTCGCCGTAGCAACGAAAAAAAAAATTATCTGAGTGTTTTTTTTTTACAAAATTATTATAATTCTAAAAATTTTTGAGACTTTATTGCATAAAACCTTTTCTCCCATATTCTAACAATGACAGTAGGGAAATACGACGTAGTAAACTAGCGTAATGTGCTTAAAAATAAGGAGCCAGTATTTATTTTGCGGGTCAAGTAATTTTAAATTATATATTTTTTATAATAAATATACTCAGATAAAAAAAAAATCCCTTGTAATGGCTTTGTTATAGCTGCTAAATATTTCGTGTATGAATAGTTAGACCCTATATACATACAAAACATACATACATAATACACATTAATTAATACATTCATTATTAATATATACATACATTATAGGTAAATATATACATACCTACATCTAAATATGAGGAGCTCGTGGCTAAATAATAACAGCCGCTCGGATCGATCTTTAGGTTAAACCGAGCTTGCCTAGGTTGGTCTGTGGATGGGTGACCACCCATTACATACCGAGTTTCCTCCGTGCCTCGGAAAGCACGTTAAGCCGTTGGTCCCGGGTGTCATTTGTAGATCTTTGATAGTCGTTAGGTAGTCAGTGGCCCAAAAAGTCTGACAACCAGTCTTACCAAGGGGTATCGTATTACCCAGTACTAACTGGGTTGTGGAGGTTAGATAGGCAGTCGCTCCATGTAAAATACTGGTATCCAGCTGCATCCGGTTAGACTGGAAGCCGACCCCAACATAGTTGGGAAAAGGCTAGGCAGATGATGATGATGATGACCTACATCTAAATATGTGACGATTCCATACAATATTTTGTTTCAACTGCATAATTATGTAAATAGTCATCATTGACAGAAAACGTACAGCCTAAACTGCTGGTCCTAGCAAGGTGGTCTATCGCATCATTAAAGTATATCGCAGAGAGATGAGCAATAATTTTGGAAGTTCATCCTCTGATATATATACACTTAGTAAGATTCGAAAACGATTTTCTCGTGGAATAATGATTGCAACTTTGATAAAAGATCTATTTCATGATTGTATGGGATCCAAAATAGTATGCTCCTAACTACACAAAATTACAATAAAAAAATTAGGAGATAATCACTTTTAAAAGTTACTACGTGTATACATATTCACGCTCGTTACTGTACTTGTCGAGACATACGACACAGCGATTTATTGGCTCAATTCTGTCCTAAACGGAACAGTAAAAGATGGACGATTGTCTATTTGATGAAACTTTCATAGTTTCCTGATTACATATCATGATAATATGCCTAGTGAGTATTCTCCCAAACAAACGCAGAAGGCTCTTTCATGAACACAATAGCTCGTGTAATAATTATTCACGTGAAACTGCGACTTCCCGACGCAATGACCTTTACAAGTGGTAATTTCCATGCACTTTGAGACATAAAAATAACTTACAAAGCTATACAGAATGTCGGAATACTCGTAGTCTTTCTTTAACAAGAAATAGGTAACATTGTTGTGACGTGTGTCAAGTATTTTTAAAGTATTTCCAGTATTTCCCATTATGTGGTTATTTTTCATTATTTGTTTTTTTTTTATGACTTTATTAAGGACTGGTCTGCGGTACCTAGTAGTTGACGCTTTTTAAAAGTAATAGTCCACCCACAATCCTACGTCATACAACTATTTTTAGCAACATTAGTACTGTACTGATAATACATTGTAACATCACGCCTGTAATCCCCGAAGGTTTAGGCAGAGGTGTATCTAATAACACACCCACATTTCGCCAGTTGGGTTTTTAGTCTCATGGAATAGAGGGCGAGCCTATTGCCATAAATCGGGCACTAATCCAGACTCCGTAGCTGCTGCTGAGAAATTCCTGACGGAAAAACCCAATATCACTTTGCCCGACTTAGGAATCGAACGCAGGACCTCTTGCTCAGCAGCACTTGCTTCGAAAGTGTATTGAAAAACGTCGTTTGATACGCGTGGGGATTTGTTACTGCAGTTCTCGGTTCCCTCGCCTGCAGCTCGGGTGTCAATTCCGCCTCGAATGCAATAAGTTAAATAAGTTTCCCCACTTAAATCTAAATATACTATTATTAAATTCACTTAAAATTTCGTGAACGGGATTTGTCAAAGGAACACTAAGTTTCTTCAACGGATGTCTCAATTTAAATGTCATTTTCACAGGCTCTTTCAGAACTTCAACGTTTTCAATTACAGCTTAGTTTAGCAGCTTACTTCCAAGTTTCAGGAACTTACAAAGTTTTCCTGAGTACTCTTTGGAAACTTGATTCTTGTAAACATTAAGTTTCGGGTAATTGTTCTTCGAATCTTGTGTTTTAGTACCTAATAATTGAGTTAGACTAACCAGTCTATGAACAAATAAGTACCTACTTTAATTCATTTCTCATTTTACAGGTTTTAAGATTAATGGAAATTTTTATTCACTATTTACAGTTTTACTTTTATTTATTAAAACATTAGCGCTTAGTACCTACTAAGCTTAGCTTGTTTTCCGAATTTATTGTTTTGTGCATGTAATTGTGGTGTTTACGAATAAGAAATTGTTGCGCTACAATTTAATTTTTGCAATGATTTATATCGCTGTATCCAGTGTGAACAATTGTTGGTAGACCTAATATAACAAATAAAAAAAATAAAAAATAAAAGTGCTTAAAAAAAATAAGATACTAATAAAAACTTGATTAAACGAATGGCGGAGTGGCCGAGCGATTGGCTGTCGAGTTGCGTGTCGCGGGTTCGATTCTTGCACGGAACAAATATTTGCATGGCCTACAGGTAGTTGTTCCGGGTCTGGCTGTTTGTGTATGTGAGTTTAAATGTTTGTACAACCCACGATTCAGAAGAAATTCCCTCAGCTATTTCAAACCGCTTAACGTGCTTTCCGAGACACGAAGGGAACTCGGTATGTGATAGATGGTCACCCATCCACGGACCGACCTTGGCAAGCGTGATTTAATCTGAAGATAGACCCGTGCGGCTGTAATTATTTATCCTCTATACATACACCTCATCAAGGCTGCCTAGCCTTTTCCCAACTATGTTGGGGTCGGCTTCCAGTCTAACCGGATGCAGCTGGATACCAGTATTTTACATGGAGCGACTGCCTATCTGACCTCCACAACCCAGTTAGTACTGGATAATACGGTACCCCTTGGTAAGACTGGTTGTCAGACTTTTTGGGCCACTGACTACCTGTAACGACTGTCAAAGATCTACAGATGACAGCCGGGACCAACAGCTTACCGTGCTTTTCGAGGCACGGAGGAAGCTCGGTATGTAATGGGCGGTCACCCATCCACAGACCAACCTAAGTAAGCACGGCTTAACCTAAAGATCGACCCGAGCAGCTGTTATTATTTAGCCACGAGCTCCTCTATACATACACCTATGTATAAAAAAACGAAATACAAAAAATACATAGCCGAAGTCGCAGGCTACAGGTAGTAATTCAACAAATACAGGCCACTCGATCACTAATACTTTTCACACAACGTCAAAAAAAGGAGAAGATCGTAAATATGACACAGCCTTGTGTAATCAATTACTACATTATTTTTATCCAGTAAATGGCTATTGAACTTATAAGGAAGACGATTAATACATGGCACTGAACTTTATGGTCATACCGATACGCCCTCGCCTTGACATCAATTGGCTACAGTCCCCTATGGTTTAATAATTATGCAATTGATGGCATCGGGTCTTCTTCGACCATACTTGGTTGGATGTACAGGTATATTAAGTAGTTGTTACTACTGGTTTTAAAGATTTTGTAAGAAGGCTGTGCTGAATTCGTTTTTTGCTGTGTGGTCTGTTAATTTTAAAGGCTTGTCGTTGCATCTTAAATATTTCCAAGGTGGTTAAGTTATGAAATAAACCTTGGAAACACGAACCCCTTGATGGATTACTTATAGTATGTGAATGTTATGTAGTCGTGGCTATAATTGTAATCTTGTAAAAAGGCCCCAGGGCGAAAATTATGTGATTTATGTACATCCGGTCATAAATTTCGTAATCAACTTGATAAAAATGTCAATAAAATCACCAATTTATGTATACAGGGTGGCGCCGCTTAAATTAAACTGCGTGTACCTCACGATGTTCCCAGTTCAGTTCACAAAAATTCATTCGAATATATCTAGTAGTTATCCATGATGTAGATTAATAGGCTAGAACCGACAGGTTAACGAACTCCGTATCAGTATAAACACTAAACACATGTTGCCAACTTGCTACTTCAAAAACTAAATTTTATTTTCCAGACGCGAATTAGTGCAAATTATACCTTAGGTTGGTAATATTTATCAATGGTGTTCTATTTATTTCGTTAACAGTTTAATGTTATTTAGTTTGTTTGATTTTTTTTAATGTCGATGTTAGGAATTATTTGACAGTTTAAAAATGTTCCTATGTACTAGTATTACTAGTGTTTTCATTTGTTGTCGTATTGTTGGCACCACCCTGTAGATGTAAAGACTTAAAAGGTTAGGAGTCACTTAATATTCTCGACAATGAGATCACATTTTTTGTTCTGGACCATAATTTCGAGAACCTTTTTAGTTACAGAGGAGTTTAGTTTACAAATGAAATCATCTTTATCTTCGGTTCTGATGCTAAAATCCAACATCAGTTTTCTTTATTCATAACATAACATTACGCCTGTAATCCTCGAAGGGTTAGGCAGAGATGTACCTAATAGTACACCCAGATTTCGCCAGTTATGTTTAATTCCCATGTAATAGGGGATGGCCATAGGTTCACCTATAGCCATCAACGGAGCACAAATCCAGACTCCTTGGCTGTTACTGAGAAATTTCTGAAGGGAAAACCCAATAACACTTTTCCCGATCTTGGAATCGAATCCAGGACCTCATGCTCAGCAGTCGCGTTTGTGACCACTCGACCAACGAGGCAATCAGTCAGTGTCAAAATAAGTAAAAAATCCTATCAATTTTTCACTTTTTATTCATTTTGTGTTCAGACATTTCAGTTCAAGTGAAAGACAAAACAGAACAAAAGTGTAACGTCTGATATCTAGTTATAAAAGAGACTGCTAATGTTACTGTATTATCCATCCTTTTTTTTTTTTTTCGGATCTGAAATCATCAAATGACCCCCCCACTCTGGGCGGAGCGGAAGGGAGTGTCAGACTTGTACTGACTAAATCCCATCCATGTTCCTTCTTTGCCCTTTGTGTTCCAGGGCCACGGTATCTCTTTCGAACAGTCCCGCAGCCCTGGCAGAGTCCCGCAGCCCTGGCAGGTATTATCCATCCTTATGGCACAATAATCTACTGATTACAAACGAAACAATAACTCAACCTTGACTCCATCCATGCGGAAACAAGATGGAAGTTAGCAAACAATGTAATAAGATATTAATATTCATAATTTTATAAGAGCTATGATAATATTTACAATGATCTTCAATTGCAACTGGCTGGAATGGAAACTGTATTCAATACAAAAAATGACGTTTTGTAAAAAAAACACAAGAAGCCACTCAAGGATGATTTCCACCAAACGGCTCGAATCGCAACGGATGCTGCGACAGCCGATCGCGTCCGGCAGGACAACTGCCCCACAATTTATTTTTAACATTTTTCATGTACGAAAAGATTATTTCATTATGTGTCATTTTATTATTACCTTAAACTTCCATAGATTATGGGCTATTGCTATAAGAGAGGGCACAAAATTTTAATATTTTTTTTATAAAACATGGCGAGCATGCGAGAGGTCCTATTCAAGGAGCAGACCGTTCGAACCTCACCTGTTGCATTTACTTATATTTATAAAAAACTAGCTGTGTCCCGCGACCTTCTTCGCGTGTAATTATTGTTTAAAATCCCCATTATTACAGGCCATTTCCTTTTTGAATCGAATTTTGTTACGAATTTCAAGGGTTTTATTTTCTTGCACGGAACCCTAACAATATTTCTAAAATAAAAGTAGCCTATGTTAGACCTTATAACATCAGCTATCTGTCAGTAAACATCCTGTCAAAATCAGTCGAGCCGTTTCGGAGATTAGCGGGGAACAAACAGACTGCCAGACAGACAGACAAAAATAAAAATAAATGTGTTTTTGTTATTAGTGCCGTATATATTTTCATATGCATTGAGTAAAAAGCTTTTTTGATATTACAAACTGACACTTCGATTTGATTTATTTGTATATAATTATGTATGTATACACCAGTCTTACATAGGGGTATCGTATTACCCAGTACTGGGTTGTGGAGGTCAGATAGGCAGTTTCTCCATGTAAAATACTGGTAATCAGCTAAATCCGGTTAGACTGGAAGCCGACCCCAACATGGTTGGGAAAAGGCTAGGCAGATGATGATTGCTGAGGCATGCATCTTGGTCTGTTAAAATCGATACCAACCTGCTGTAGTTAAGCTGCTGACTCCCTTTATTGGTGAACTTATGATAAGTTCGATTTGTGTATGCAACCTATCTTGGAAGGCGCTGGTGTCTGTGATACAATGATTTTTAATCATTAGTATTTTATTTTAAACTATTTGTGCCTCGAGGTTTCACCCGCCGCTTCTGACTTGTCTTCTTTTTGATCGGCTCCTGTTAGTCGTAGCGTGATGTTATATGGTCTATAGCCTTCCTCGATAAATGGGCTATGCAACACTAAAAGAATTTTTAAAATCGAACTAGTAGTTCCTGAGATTAGTGCGTTCAACCAAACAAACAAACTCTTCAGCTTTATAATATTATATATAGCATAGCTGTTGCCCGCGACCTTCGTCCGCGTAAAATTTTATAGCCTATAACCTTCCGCGATAAATGGGCTATCCAACACTAAAATAATTTTTCAAATCGAACCAGTAGTTCCTGAGATTAGCGCGTTCAACCAAACAAACAAACGAACTCTTTAGTATAGACCTTTTTTTTTTTAAATATTATATGATAGGTAGATTTCTCTTTCCAGGTTAATCAGGTTAATCATTATCTATCATTATCAACAAATTCGTTAATCATCCTAACAGATCTAGCATTCATGCGAATGACGTCGATATTACAATGAATTACCATAATGTCAACAAGACAACAGCCTCGGGGTATTAAACTATGTGTGTTAAATGTAAGCTATTAATGTTATTGGAAAACCCCTACTAAGGGGCTTGAATAAGAGTGAATATAGGTTTTAATAAACAGGGTGTAGGGCTTGAATAAGAGTGAATATAGGTTTTAATATACAGGGTGTAAGGGACACCGACGCGAAAACGGTTACCACGTATTCAGCACATCATTCTGAGCCCCAGAAAAAAAATGACATCAGTTATTAAAAAAAATCAGCTGTTCCATACATTTTGAACGTGTAGGTATTGCACTTTTGTAGGAAACAGCAGATTTTTTTTTTTATAACCGGTGAAAAATTTCTATGAGGGGGGAGGGGGGGGGGGGGCTGTGCCTTCCACACTGTATACTTGTATAGGTGATAAAAATATATGTAATAGAACGTAATATCATGACAGTATACACCGAGTTGTTACACAGAGGTGACGTGAGGGATGACACCCACATTTCACCCGTTAGATTATAATGTAAATGGAGGAGGAGCTCGTGGCTAAATAATAACAGCCGCTCGGATCGATCTTTAGGTTAAGCCGTGCTTGCCTAGGTTGGTCTGTGGATGGGTGACCACCCATTACATACCGAGTTTCCTTCGTGCCTCGGAAAGCACGTTAAGCCGTTGGTCCCGGGTGTCATTTTTAGATCTTTGACAGTCGTTAGGTAGTCAGTGGCCCAAAAAGTCTGACAACCAGTCTTACCAAAGGGTATCGTATTACCCAGTACTAACTGGGTTGTGGAGGTCAGATAGGCAGTCGCTCCATGCAAAATACTGGTATTCAGCTGCATCCGGTTAGACTGGAAGCCGACCCCAACATAGTTGGGAAAAGGCTAGGCAGATGATGAGATTATAATGTAAATCCATGGAAAGGATATACACAGGAAATCGTTGGTCTAGTGGTCGCAAGGCAACTGCTGAGCATGAGGTCCTGAGTTCAATTCCCAGGTCGAGCAAAGTGTTATTGGATTTTTCTATCAGGAATTTCTCAGTAGCAGCCACGGAGTTTGGATTTGTGCCTGGTTATGGCAGTAGGCTCGCCCCCTAATACATGGGACTTAGAACATAACTGGCGAAATGTGGGTGTACCATTAGGTACAGCTCTACCTAACCCTTCGGGTATTACAAGCGTGATGTTATGTTTTATGATAATATTAGATCTAACATAACATACAATCACACCTCTAATCCACGAGTGGCTAAGCAGAGGTATACCCAAATTTCGCCGGTTAGATTTTAATATTATAAAGTTCGACGTTGCTGTTTGAACTTTCGAAATACCTTAAATGATGAAACTTCTGAGCGTCAATATTTGTTTGAATGTAGTGCATATTCGATGGTAATACCACATCATCATCTGCCTAGCCTTTTCCCAACTATGTTGGGGTCGGCTTCCAGTCTAACCGGATGCAGCTGAATACCAGTATTTTACATGGAGCGACTGCCTATCTGACCTCCACAACCCAGTTAGTACTGGGTAATACGATACCCCCTGGTAAGACTGGTTGTCAGACTTTTTGGGCCACTGACTACCTAAACGACTGTCAAAGATCTAGATCTACAAATGACACCCGGGACCAACGGCTTAACGTGCTTTCCGAGGCACGAAGGAAACTCGGTATGTAATGGGTGGTCACCCATCCACAGACCAACCTAGGCAAGCACGGCTTAACCTAAAGATCGATCCGAGCGGCTGTTATTATTTAGCCACGAGCTCCTCGATGGTAATACCACAAATAAACAAAATCATCTAACTAAGTATTCCATAGCTTTAGATTTAATAGTTTTAGGTTTAATTTGGACCAGTTATTTTTTTTTTGTTACGATACATTTTCTTAGTCATTTAAATACAAGTAACTGATGTCATGACCCATCATACTTTCCGCGAACTTCGTAATAATTTTCCAAAGTTATAATATTTATACCAAGAAGCGAGTGACACATTTTCGTGACAAGCAAATGGTAATGGCTCTTTACAAATAATATTGCATTAAACACTACAGTTAAGTTATGGGGCTTCCAAATTAACTATTAAATACACCTGTTAACCAAATGAGTTGGGTAGCTCTTGTTAAATGAGTTTTAAAGTACATATATTTAGTTAATTTTCCGGTATTTCCGGTGGCCTTTTCCCAACTATGTTGAGGTCGGCTTCCAGTCTAACCGGATGCAGCTAAATACCAGTATTTTACATTGAGGACTGCCTATCTGACCTCCACAACCCAGTTAGTACTAGGTAATACGATACCCCATGGTAAGACTGGTTGTCAGACTTTCGGGCCACTGACTAGCTGTAACGACTGTGAAAGATCTACCAATTACAACCGGGACCAATGGCTTAACGTGCTTTCCAAGGCACGGAGAAAACTCGGGTGTTGACCCATCCACGTACCAACCTAGGCAAGCGCGGCTTAACCTAAAGATCGGCCTGAGCGGCTGTTATTATTTTGCAACGAGCTCCTTAAATTTTCCGGGAAATAATTAAATATTATATGACGGGTTCAATACTCGCAGAAATGACTGATTTCTAAAGTAAGTTTTAGAGTTCATGAAAGTATCTGGGATGTAAGTCTTGACTCGATAGATAGATATGTAGGTACAAAATACCTTTATTTTGCAGAAGAGTTTGAACGCGCTAATCTCAAGAACTACAGGTTCGAATTGAAAAAATCTTTTAGTGTTGGATAGCCCATTTATCGAGGAAGGCTATAGGCATATATATAACATCACGCTACGATAAATAGGAGCGGAGCATCAATTAAAAATGTTGCTTGGGATAGTATATTGCTATAACAATTTCACGCGACCAAGGATGCGGGCAACAGCTAGAGTACTATAATATATCTTAAACTCAAGACAAAACAGACAAAACTTATAACAAATTTAAACTAGGGATTGTTACTAAGAAATTGTTTATTCAAAAACCGAACGCATCACGTTTTGCCTGAAATGGGCTTCGAACCCATGGCCCAGATGCCCGGAGTTGCGCTTGCATCGGCTAAAATCGACTTTCTTTCTGATATTTTCATGGCCGTAACAAGTGCGTCAAGAGATCCTTTTAACTTTTATGCACTCCTATCGAAAATGTAAATGTAATGTGTGTGTGTAAATTAAAGTTTTTTTATAGAACTGTCATCGAGATTCCGCATTCTAAATACCACGAAGAAAGTTGTCAACCTTCCAACGTATATACGGAAAAGAAAGATATCGTCAACACTTATATTCCTTTCTTTACTGGAGGTTATTTGCATACAAGGTGGAAGGAATACCGACGCGAAAACGGTTACAACATATTTAGTAGGTACATTATTCATTTCCACATAGAAATTGGTCATCGGTTATTAAAAAAAACAGGTGTTTCCTACAAAAGTGCAATACCTACAAAAAATGAATGGAACAGCTGATTTTTTTTTAATAACCGATGAAAAATTGGTGAAAGAATAATTGGAATCGGATCAGTAGTTCTGAAGATTACCCCACACATACAAACTTTACCATTTTGTAATATAAGTATCTCTAGACTAGTTACCCACATTCGTCCGCGTAAAATTATTATAAAAATATTTGAATTACCTATTTGAATCGGATTTTGTTAATAATTTAAAGTGTTTTAATTTTTTAACAGTAGCTGCCAGTAAAACTCCCGCCAAAATCAGTACAGCCGTTTCTGAGATTAACCGGAACAAACCGACAGACGCAAATGAAAAACTATGTTATTTTTTTGTTAAAAGTACCGTATTGTATACTGTCATATGCATTCAATAAAAAGCTGTTATTTTGAAATTACAAACAAACATTTCGATTTTATTTATTTGTATAGATTTATGCAATTCATTCCGCACAGCTTGATGAGTCAATTGATTTATAGCAATAAGTTCAATACTGTAAGGCCAGCTTGGTATAATTTATCTAGACAGTTAAACAATGGAATGAATTGTTAGTACTTATGAAGTATAATAAATCTATTAATTACTAGTTGGACAATGACATATGTCTTTATTACTGACTAGCACTTCACCCGCGACTTCATCCGCAAAAATTCTGATAGCTCGGCTAATATGCATGATATAAATATAATTTATAGCTTATAGCAACCACGAATAATGTAGCTTTCTGCCAGTAAAATAGAAAAAAAAAAAAAAAAAAAAAAAAAATTTTTAGAACTGGATCATTAGTTCCGGAGATTACTCCCCATATATAAACTCACAAACCTACAAATAATAATCTCTTTATAATATTAGTACAGATGAAAAAAAGGAAATACAAGGGGGAATTGTGCAGGACTATGAGAAATTATCAGTGTGAGTAATTACCTATTGGCAAACCCTGATAGACCAGATGTTGCCCACGACCTTCGTCCGCGTGATATTTTATAGCCTATAACCTTCCGCGATAAGGAGGAGCTCGTGGCTACATAATAACAGCCGCTCGGGTCGATCTTTAGGTTAAGCCGTGCTTGCCTAGGTTGGTCTGTGGATGGGTGACCGCCCATTACATACCGAGTTTCCTCTGTGCCTCGGAAAGCACGTTAAGCCGTTGGTCCCGGCTGTCATTTGTAGATCTTTGACAGTCGTTAGGCAGTCAGTGGCCCAAAAAGTCTGACAACCAGTCTTACTAAGGGGTATCGTATTACCCAGTACTGACTGGGTTGTGGAGGTCAGATAGGCAGTCGCTCCATGTAAAATACTGGTATTCAGCTGTATCCGGTTAGACTGGAAGCCGACCCCAATATAGTTGGGAAAAGGCTAGGCAGATGATGAACCTTCCGCGATAAATGGGCTAATGGGCTACAAAATTATGTAATATATATATATCAATAAAAGAATAATTTAAACCCTGTATAACCTGGAAACCAACCACAATTTCGTGGTAATTTCATGCTTCATACCAACATCTAAATCAAAATTTAACTGAATGCTGAATTGAAATAAACTATTTCGTACACCTGCGCACCAATTCCGCTTTGTACCTATTACGTTGATTATTTCAATTAATATCAATTAAATTGTACTTAATTTGCACGATAAAATTAATAATTTTGTGAAATATGTAATTAATTGGAATTTTCTAATGAATAACGGTAATGAATATTATTAATCTAGTAATCTTAATAGGAACTGCAATTTAATATACTAGTCTGTGCCCGCGGCTTAGGCTCCCGTTCGGGATCGTAGTATCGAGATAAAAGTATTCTTTGTGTTAATCCAGTTTATAAACTATCCTTGTGCCAAATTTCATCCAAATCCGTTTAGTACTTCTTGCGTGAAAGAGTAACAAACATTCATTCATCACAAACTTTCTCATTTATAATAGTAAGTATGCAGTAAGATTTAAAATTCTGTTAGAACAGGATATCGGATGTCATTTAAAAAAGCTAAATAAAGTCGACATTTCCTGTCTAGATAAGAAAGGTGATAATAACTCAGGTCAGGTCAAGGTCAAGGTTTTTAAAGTCTAGACATACAATTAACATTAAAAAACTGGCCAAGTGCGGGTATCATGGTAGTAGGGGGTCCCCTTTTTTTAGCAATTTATTTTTATTACTTGTTGTTTAGCAGCAAAAGAAATACACAGTAACACATTCTGTGAAAATTTCAACTGTCTACCTATTACGGATCAGGAGCCCGCTGACAGACAGACGGACGGACGGACAGCGGAGGCTTAGTAATAGGGTCCCGTTGGTTACCCTTCGGGTACGGAACCCAAGAAAACGTCGAGTATCATTTATGCAGTGTATTTTTGTATCTCCCTGTTTAGCATTCTATTATTTCTTGAAACTTAGAAGCGACAATTTTGATTTTTTTAACAAGATCCTCTCAGCTATACCAACAATATAGGGTGACTGGTAATTAGTGACCGATACTTAAACACGCGATTGTACTCATGATAACAAACAACATAGTGGTCCACAAATACTGGAATCGTTGGGATTGCTTGTTCCAAACAGGACGCTACGGTTGGGACCGAGGGAGGGGGGGCCTTTTAAAGTTCCGGCAACCCGTACGAACTTATTAAAGTTTGCGCCTGTATTTTGTGCATTAAGAATACTAAATAGTGTCTCTCGGCGATTGGACATATTTTCTTGCTCTTTGGCGGAATTCCAGAGGGTGGCACTTAGTATGTTGTCTACTGTCTAACTTATGCTTCTACCCGTTACTTGGGACTGGATAATTTGCAATTTATGACTACTTTGTTAGCTTGATTCTTACCTGTAAAAACGAATGTGTGTTTAAGGAATAATAAATAAATAAATATATAAACATTGGTGCGAGCGAGCCGCGCGGGTGCTCTGCTTCCCTCACCTACTCCTCACCACACCCACTGCTGCACCGTAAAAAACGGCGTCACGCGGCTAACAGCTGATAGGTCAAAGGCGCGCTCGCGCTAATTTCATACGGCTGTTGTGTAATTGTGATAGTGAATGAGTATAAACAAAAATGTTTCTTTGAGAAAATTGTTTGTTAACATGAGTACAATCACGTGTTTATGTATCGGTCACTAATTATCAGTCACCCTGTACGTGTGGAAGTATTGTAGGTGTAAGTTTAATTACAGGGACACGAGGCATATCAGATATTAATAGCAGCATTGTCTCTGGGATGGCCTCGCACTTGCCGGGTGCCTTGTCACTACAGATGTACTTAGGAGTGACCACATTAACAACCTAGCCTTTCGCCACCTATATTGGGGTCAGCTTCTTGTCTTACCTGATGCAGCTGTTAGTCACTCAATAACACAGAAAATTAAATGGACCGTTGATACAAAATAATCAGTCACAGATGCTAACTAAAACATCGTGAGGAAGGAATGTCCTGAAACCAAAAATTGCAAGACTCGATTTGACATCCATCAACCCACGTACGCGTGCGTGGTAGATGACAGCTCAGTTCCTCTAACATGGAGGAGGGCTGTGACCTAGCTGTCAGCAGATTCTGGACAGAAAATATGCTTTGGAAGACAAAGAAGTAGTTCCTTTCTTCTATTACTTTTATCTAAGACACTTAACTGATCAACTAATTGCAGTATTTCAAGATAAATTAAATTAATCGTTCGAACGATTATTTTAGTCGTTCTTAAAATACACGTTATACAATTAGCAGTGATAGCCTAGTGGTGTGACCGTCGGACTGTCAAATCATAGGTCTCGAGTTCGAACCCCAGCCCTCTGTTTTTTCGGATTCATGTGCGTATCTTTACACGGTATAAAACAAAGTCGCTCCTGCTGTTTATACGCTTAGATATTTTAAACTTTGTAACGGATTTTATTGCAGTTTTCAGCAATAGATAGAGTGATTCAAGAGGAAGGTTTATATGTATAATTATATAATATGTACACACATTACACCCGTGGGAAGCCGGGGCGAGTCGCTAGTCTTCTATATATATATATAAAATGGTAAACTGACTGACTGACTGACTGGGTGATATATCAACACACGGCCCAAACCACTGGTCCTAGAGACATGGAACTTGGAGGGTGTGTTCTTTGTGAAGAGTAAGTATCCACTAAGAAAGGATTTTTGGGAATTCTACCCCTTAAGGGGTAAAATAGGGGATGGAAGTTTATATGAAAGTCCGTCAGTTTTGAAGTTAGGATCTTCAAATTTTGTGTTTAGGCTGACAATTGAAAATTAATTTATACGTGTCTCAGCGTTTTTGATAATTCAACCCCCGAAGGGTTATAAAAGGGGATGAAGGTAAGTAACTATGTTTGTTCGGGTGGGAGATTTTTCGATATCCACACGGGCGAAGCCGCGGTCATAAGCTAGTATTGTATAATTAACACTTGTTTCGGTGAAGGAAATCATCGTGAGGAAACCAGCTCAGCCTAAGGGATATTTCGCGACGATATGTAAAGTCAAGTCAGAAGCCTATGGGCGGCATAAAAACTCTGACACCAAATATTTAAGTCATAAAACAAATTATTCAAACCCAGCCCATCCTTAATTTAATACATTCTGTAACAAAATCGTGTCGTGACAAATGTTCTTACTAAATAATCTCAAAACTAGTCCAAAGTCGGCTACAACGTGTCACACAAGTTTAGATAACGTCCGACTTGAAAACAAGCTTATGTTACACGAATTTTAGTGTTGGGAATAGATAGTTGGAATTTTGGACTATCATCACAATGATGATAGTCCTGCCTAAGATCGGCTTCCAGTGTAACTGGATGCAGCTGGATACCAGTATTTTACATGGAGCGACTGTCTATCTGACCTCCACAATACAATTAGTACTGGGTAATACGAATCCTCAAGGCAAGACTGGTTGTCAGACTTTCCGGCGATTGAGTACCTGTAACTACTGTCAAAGATCTGCAAATGACAGCCAGGCGGCTTAACTTGCTTTTGGAGTCACGAAGGAAACTCAGTATGTAATATTCCTGATGGTCACCCATCCACAGACCGAGTATCCGGTTAGTGGCCATTGGCTCACCGTCTGATATACAGTCCTTGAAACCACCTACTATAAAAAAGTAAACACTTCGCAACATACACATTCGGGGATAGATGCGTCATGTAGTATTTACTTCCATTTACTAAACTTCATACGGAAAATAAACAATTGTAACTAGTTGCGTCATTATGATGGGCAATCAAATAGCTTGCACAAATATCCCAAAACGAGTAATCGACTAAACAAATAGGCTATGTTTACAATTTATTAACAAAACAGCGCGTGCGCCTGATGGCATTTCCCAGCGGTAATAATGATGAGCTTCCATAGAAAGTTTCATTCACTATTTAATTCCTTTAAGGAACGATTTTTAAAAATCCTAGGGTCGAACTCAGGAGTCGAGAAGTCGAACCCCTAAGATTTTGGATCGAGAACACGTAATGTTTCGCACCATTTTGTTTTAGGTAAAAGGCTAATAGCAAGACCATTAAATCTAGGTTAGAAACACATTTTGATATAAATAAAGTAAATGAAAACCCAAAACGAATCATCATCTGCCTAGCCTTTTCCCAACTATATTGGGGTCGGCTTCCAGTCTAACCGGATGCAGCTGAATACCAGTATTTTACATGGAGCGACTGCCTATCTGACCTCCACAACCCAGTTAGTACTGGGTAATACGATACCCCCTGGTAAGACTGGTTGTCAGACTTTTTGGGCCACTGACTGCCTAACGACTGTCAAAGATCTACAAATGACAGCCGGGACCAACGGCTTAACGTGCTTTCCGAGGCACGGAGGAAACTCGGTATGTAATGGGCGGTCACCCATCCACAGACCAACCTAGGCAAGCACGGCTTAACCTAAAGATCGACCCGAGCGGCTGTTATTATTTAGCCACAACGAATATTTAACCTTTTAAACAAACGCACAGTAAAAAAAAACTCTTTAGTAACCGTTTAGTAAACGTTGCAAAAATAATGTATTACACTTAAAGTAATTTGTTGATTATGTCAATCAACCGTCAATATTTATATGGTTGGCTTAACTAAAGTCAACTGAGGTTGTTAAGAAAAAAAGTAACTACAATAAGATATCATAGATTTATTTGTTTGATTCCTGTTGTAAAAAACTAATAACTTTAAACTGTGACAACATTACCTGACTAACCTCAGCAAACATCTTTTCTAATCACACAAGTGTAGTAATGTAGAAAATGGAATCGAAGGATAAAAATAAATATTTAAAAATTATCCAAGAAAATGCCAATAGTTTCCTCATACAAAACAGCAGCTATTTTAACAGACCCTTTCAAAACAGTAAAAAAAAGAAGACAATATACTCATAGAGAATGATGAAATCTCAGTAAAATTCAACAAAAAAGCACTACAAGGCTACTCTTCAAAATGAGAACGTACTTGCCAGACCTTACCCTAATCAACAAAATCGAATAAAAATCGCAAACAATTTAATCGAGTACTCGCCCACTCGCTACTCGCGCTAGCCACAACATCACTAGCGCTGACCGACTTGCTACACACCGCTGCCATTCGAGGCACTATGACATTATAATCGGAACCAACAGCCTTTTATTCCAATGTGCAGAAGGATGTATGTAATGAATGGTCACCTATCCACGGACCTACCTCAGCAAGCGTCGCTTAACCTTAAAGATCGATCCGTACAGCTGTTGTCATTATTAATCCGAATTGCACAGGCCTCACCTCATCTGATTCTACTTAAATCAACATCTTTCATCCTTTTGTCCCATGTTACTTGGAGTCGGCGCAACACGTTTTTTTCTTCCATTCGCCCCTGTACCGTCACGCTATCATTTACTCCTTTTTCTTTCATATCATTCCTCACAAAATCCATCCATCATTTCCTTGGTCTTCCTCTCCATCCATCAACATTTACATTCATCACTCTTTTTCTTACGTAAAATCTCAAAAAAAAAACACCAATATCATAAAATTGAACAGCATATTGGCAACTAATTTAATCGAGTACTCGCCGACTCGCTACTCGCGCCAGCCACTACGTCCCTAGCGCTGACCGACTTGCTACACCGCTGCCATTCGGGGCATGTCCACATTGGACTGTTACACAATTATTACGACGAAGTGTGATGATTATGATTATTTTGCTTTTTGTTTCGAATGAAATGTTGCAGATATGTCCGTTAATGGGGAGAATTGGGAAATAGGAAAGATGTGTCATTACTAGCTAGTTTTTTCAAACATAATACTACACCCCGGTTATTATAACTAGAAGACGGGATATTTACCAAGTTTATTGTTTTCTTTGAGTTCCCGATATTTCGGCGCTGTTGCAAGCACCATGATCACGGATAAACTGAAGTTATTGCGGGTGGGTGTTTATGAGCAGACAAATCGGTCTACCCTCTTTCTTGTTCTTTTTTTGCACTCAGTACCGCTACCACTGTCACTCACAACTCGATTCTGTTCCCGACACACGAAACTCACTGTGTCTGCTCGCGAACTTTTTTCGGCACTATTCCGCTTTTTACACAGCTGGAACATGGTAAATATCCCGTCTTCTAGTTATAATAATTTTAGTGACCATGAAAGTTTAAAATCTTACACCCCGGTTGATCCATATTTAGGCGGACATAAAATAACATCACGCCTGAAATCCCGGAACGGTTAGGCAGAGTTGTACGTAGTACACCCACATTTCGCCAGTTATTGTAATACGCGGCGACCTTATTACCATCAACCGGACATAAATTCAAACTTCATGGTTGCTACTGAGAAATGCCTGATGGAAAAACCCAATAACACTTAGCTTGGCCCGGAAATCGAACCCAGGAACCTAATGCTCAGCAATCGCGTTTGCGACCACTCGACCAACGAGGGAAGCTTAGAATATATATCATCATCATTTCAGCCGAAAGATGTCCACTGCTGGACATAGCCTCCCCCAAGTGTCGCCACATTGACCGGTCCCGTGCGACTCGCATCCAGCGGATTCCTGCAACTTAATACACATATGTGCTCTCAATTCCCTAAGACATTGTAAAAGGAAACGAACCTAATGCCGCTAAATGATCAGAAAATCTAGACTCCAGAATTCTACGGTGTAGGTATAATTTATTATCCCAGTTTAACACTTTGACGCAGGAACCGATCCCAAAATTCCATTCACCAGTCGCGTTTTGGCAAATTTTTAGACCAATGAGGCATTAAATGTTTATCTATACTAATATTTTATAAGGAAACAGACTGTTAGTTTAAATGTAGGGGGGTAATCTTTGAAACTACTGATACCTTTCCGAAAAGTCTTTCACTTATCGGAAGCTAGCTAGTAATACGCTATATTTAAAACGTTGCCGTGGGATAATTTACGACTAAAACGCTAACAAAGTCGCGTGCAAAAGCAATGACATTTTTCTACTAATCATATCCATAAATAAAGATTTAGTAACGTTTTGAAGTAATGTTTTCTATATTTAACTCATATAATAAAAACATTCCGTATTTCGCAAAAAAATAACTTAATGTTAAATGTTAGTAATTTGTTTTTATACAAATTACATTTATCACCAAACAAAATTCAATTGTTTACTTTGAAATTTCGCATAACCAATGACATAACGATGAAAAACAATTTGATAATAAATGGCTTGGAAACGAGTTCCGTTGGCCCAAACCTTGGCCTCAATGTGTTGCGAACATTGGTCGGTTACGTTGCATCGAAGTATACAATTATGTTGTAACTTATTACTGAATGACATTAAGTATTATTAATATAACATCACGCCTGCAATCCCCGAAGGGTGTAACAGAGTTACGCGTGTAGAAATAAATCATGGAGACAGCCATCACGCTGTGGTTTTCGTACAAGAGAGAGAGTGTTGCCACTTTATAAAACTATACATCTAATTCCTATAAGTGTTGCCATCCTTCAATCTTCAACACACCCCATCAACATTTATGTTTTATTAAAATAATTTTTTCACAACTCAACATTTTACTCATAACAAAACCCACACTTCCTCAGTCATATTTAAGTCCCATGTAATAGGGGCCACCAACTGGGTGCAATTCCAAACTCCGTGGCTGCTACTGAGAAATTTCTGATGGATATCTCTTTGCCCGACCCGGGAATCGAACCTAGGACCTCATGCGCAGCAGTCTCGTTTGCGACCACTGGACCCCCAACCAACAGTAAAATTAAATTATACATTGTTCATTACATTGCAAGACTTTGAGGCAATCTACAAAAAGATGGACTCTAAGATATGTCTGAACACGTTATTAATGATTTCCTTTACGAATCACAGTAGCAATGTAGCAATTTGATATGGAAAAACCCTAAATGAACTGTTTCGCAAACAAATTGTAGCGTGCGGTTGAAAGAACTTGAAAAAACGAAGTATTGAGTTTTGTATGTCTGTCTGGCTGGAAGATTTCAGGTTTTTGACCGGCGTCTCAAGCAGGTCTAGAACCTGGTTTTAAAGTTGGTTTTTTTCCATTTATTGGCGTTCTTAGTTGCCACATGAATGTTCATTCCATTCACAAGAGAAAATGGATGGATTGTGTGAGGAATGATGTGAAAGAAAAAGGAGTAAATGATGCCGTGACGTCTGACAGGGGAGAATGGAAGAAGAAAATATGTTCCGCCGACCTCAAGTAGAATGGAACAAGGACAGGAAGATGATTATGATGATGATGTTGGACGTCATGTTTTGCGCATAAGCACAACTTAAATCAATAAAGGTGGAAGCTAAATTTTCTAAGATTTTTACAATTTGCAGGTCAGTGTCAGGTTGTATGTTGATTAAGATATGATTCGCGTCCGTAACAAATATAGCTTTACAGGGTTATAGTCATTAAACTCATCAATACAACCCTCTAAGTTCATATAAACCCATTGAATGACTCTTTTTAATGAAATTTAAATTTCGCGGGGTGCCCTGGCGCTACCACCTTAAGAAAGTAATTTAAAACATTCTTTAGCAGATATCAGGTCTCATGATAGCAGTTAAAAATCAGGAAGAGCTCGTGGCTAAATAATAACAGCCGCTCGGATCGATCTTTAGGTTAAGCCACCCATTACATACCGAGTTTCCTCCGTGCCTCGGAAAGCACATTAAGCCGTTAGTCCCGGCTGTCATTTGTAGATCTTTAACAGTCGTTACAGGTAGTCAGTGGCCCAAAAAGTCTGACAACCAGTCTTACCAAGGGGTATCGTATTACCCAGTACTGGGTTGTGGAGGTCAGATAAGCAGTCTCTCCATGTAAAATACTGGTATTCGGCTGCATCCCGTTAGACTGGAAGCCGACCCCAACATAGTTGGGAAAAGGTTAGGCAGATGATGACGCAGTTCAAAATCAGTATAAGGTGGCCTCTTAGTTTGAAACTCTGCCCTCGACCTCGACTGATTAGTCGAAAGCGTTTCTACTGAGCATAAGGTCTTAGGTTCGGTTCGAACGTTACCCAAACTTGTGCGTGTTTTCCTTAAGATTGGCCCTAGTCTTGTATCGATACTTAGTAAACAGAATTAAGGTCACAGGCCATACGTGGGTCTGTCAAGGATAGGTCTAAACGAGATATGGTAATAGTATTGCTTAATCTAATGTTTGTGTGTTTGATTGTGTTTGGCATTACTATACGAGTTCGATCCCAAAAACGCAACTCTGATATTTCGGATCCATGTGCATATTTTGTAATTATCACTTGCTTCGGTGAAGGAAAACATCGTGAGGTAACCAGCATACCTGAAAGATATTCTTGACGGTATGTAAAGCCAAGTCAGAGGTCCATGGGCGGCATATAAACTGACACTAGGAAGGCACTAACCACACGATAAAGAAGATTACTATACTTAGCAAGCTTACTTATTTTACCACTAAAGTCTCTTAAAGAACCCACACACATAACATTCCTGAAGGATTAGGCAGAGATGTGGATACGTACAGCGCAACCCTTTATTGTTTTTTTTTTATGTCAGCATATTCTGTTCCACTGCTGAGGAAAGGTCTCCCCCACGGCTTTCCAGTACTGTTTTTCATAATTATTGATGTTTAAGTATAATGTTAAAAGGGGCGAGCGTGTTGACATCAACTGGGCGCAAAAGGAAAAACCTGGACCACTAAACCAACCAGGTAGTAAAACGAGGTGGTATCTAGTGAAATCAAAAGATCGAAGATTAAATTGTCTTTGAGACCTATAGCTTCCTTAAGAGCGTTCATCCAAAAAGTTGGCAACGTCGCAAATAGCTGTCAAATATTTATCTGTTTTAATTAATTTGTCAATACTACTGTATGGAAATAAGAAATCTGGCCAACTAGTGAACTAGAATATTAATAATGAATTGCAATTAAAACACTGAATTTGATGTAGTAACCGTTTTATGTGTAAAAAAAGGCATATGGAAAGTTTCCAAATACTTTTTTTCATCTAAAACTAAATATCGGTGTTACGATATTAGTTATTGCATTTCATAATCAATATTTTAGTGCACTCGTTAGCCATATTTCTTAATTAACAGTAATATTATCAAATTAATCAAAACATCGAAATAATTGACAGCTATTTGCGACGCGTTGCCCACTTTCTGTATAAACGCTCTTACATACGTTTACCCAAAGAACTCCGTGACATTAACCGCCATTTCGATTCAAATCATATCCATTCAAACAAAACTCAAATCCAAGATGGCGGACAACAGAAATGTCACTTTGTTTCCACATTGTTCTTTACTGAAACTACCAAAATTGATTGTAATTATAGATATTGTAATGGTAACGGTCTACCTGAACCTTAAGGGTAGTAAATCGTGGACACAAAAGGATGCTACCCCTTAAAACAAATTGTTATTATGTTGGTTGAATGGTTTTGTAACCCCATACGATTTATGGGGGATGAAATTGTTTAGAGCTAGGCTATGGCTTATTGGCGAAGAATGTAAAGGCATATTCTATTATTCTTTTATTCTATTTTTTATTTTGTTTGTCTTTTTATTTTAGTATATATTCGTGTAAATGTCTATTTACATTAATCTAAATTTTGATACATAATTTTATATTATTTTATATATTCTGTAGTTAATCTTAGAATTAATTAAAATTATTTTCAGATATAAACATACCACTGCTTGTCTGTGCTCCACCCAAAGGTTGACTGGTAAAAAATGCCTATGGCATTAAGTCCGCGTCTGTACTTTTGTGCTTGAAGTGTTAAATAAATATTCATTGATGGTAGTCACAGTAACAAGATACTTACACAATATTCAAAATAGAATAATTACATACATGATAACATGACATATTATATGAATTTGTGTGTAGCCGATCACTATTATAATAACAAATATTATCCAAACTTATATTGTTAATACGAAAGTAACTTAGTCCTTAGCATGGGATATTTTTTGTCCTAGCAGTACGTTTAAACTTAATTTACTGACCATCCTGGTTCAGCAACGGTCACGGTCTGGTTTCCCTCAATTCATTCTACAAAATATGTAATCAATTGTAATATATGACTGGATGGTAAAACCAATGAGAAAAATGCCAAGAAATTGCGTAAGTGTAATGTACGCAAGGCCATTTTATTTAAATGCTTTCGTATTATTCGTTACACATACATTTGTATGTATTAGGTAATGACTCGGGTAAATAAAGTGACTCATAATGTAAGTAAATATTTTTTTAATAAATCATCATCTGCCTAGCCTTTTCCCAACTATATTGGAGTCGGCTTCCAGTCTAACCGGATACAGCTGAATACCAGTTTTTTACATGGAGCGACTGCCTATCTGACCTCCACAACCCAGTCAGTACTGGGTAATACGATACCCCTTGGTAAGACTGGTTGTCAGACTTTTTGGGCCACTGACTTAACCTAACGACTGTCAAAGATCTACAAATGACAGCCGGGACCAACGGCTTAACGTGCTTTCCGAGGCACGGACGAAACTCGGTATTTAATGGGCGGTCACCCATCCACAGACCAACCCAGGCAAGTACGGCTTAACCTAAAGATCGACCCGAGCGGCTGTTATTATTTAGCCACGAGCTCCTCAACAAGCTCTTCAATTTTTTTAATAAATATTATTAAAAAAATATTTCTTGGAAACGACTAACTTTCAAGGAGATGAATATATATTTCTTGATGCTTTTCATTTTGATTGGTTTTTCATCAAAAACCTAATTATGCGATGGGATGGAAAGGTCATTTTTTGTAAGAGGTAAGCCGCAGTACATATCTTTAATGTAATTATATTATTTGTATATAGAACTACTAACTGTGTCATTTTTCAAAGGGAATCCGGTAGGAATCGAGTTCTATGGAACCTTCGCCACTGGTAGGTAGACCATGACACCTAGGGGTTCATTAGCACTGAAATTAATACCAATACTGGCGAAATCTAGAGGTACCTACCAGTAGCGAAGGGTCAATTTTTGTAAGAGGTAAGCCGGAGTACATATCTTTAATGTGACTGTATTATTTGTTTATAGAATACTGACTGTGCCATTTTTCAAAGGGAATCCGGTAGGAATCGAGTTCTATGGAGCCTTCGCCACTGGTACCTACTATAGGTCACTGTATACAACTTAGCCTAACGCTTCAGTGGCTACATGCATGATGTGATGACGTGTGATTTAAAACATAAAACCTAACAAAAAGCTATTTATTAAGTTACGTTCGAGTTATGTCGGAACAAACATTGACGTTGTTTTACAATTTGTCAAATGCCTTTAAAAAGCTACCGGAACAAATAGAGAAATCTTCGGAGTTATTAACTACTAGCCCACGACTTCCTTCGCAAGTTTCATACAAACTTTCAACCCTCGTTTTAACCCCTTAGTGGATGAATTTTCAAAAATCCCTTCTTAGTGCACACTTACTCCTGTTTTAGAAACGTTTGTGCAAAATTTCATTCTTCTAGACCCAGCGGTTTCAGCTGTGCGTTGATGGATTAGTCAGTGAATCAGTCAGCCAGTCAGTTTCTTACTTAATATAAAGGGTGAAAACAGACCCTTCACGAAGCCGTCAACCAAGTATTCTGTATAACAAACTAAGTAACTTTACACAAAAATAATTGCTGGGAAACCATTTTTTTTTTTGGGGTAAAAAATTACTTTTTACGGTAGAACTCGTCAGAACGCACTCAAAGCATTGTGCTGATGGATGGATTGAATAGAACGGAGGTCGTCGAAGTGTTTAAAGTAAAAATCTTACATTAAAAAAATGTTTTAAAAAAGTTGGAACTTTGACCCCGAACATCTCCGTAACTAGAAGGTTCCCAGGTATGGTCTAGAACAAGTAAGTACTAGTGCATTTTGGCTTCGTTAAGGGTCTATTTACACCTTTTAAATATAGATTATTATTTCAAATAGCATTTTAATGTAAGTGAATTAAATCTACATACTTATAACCGACAAAACGTAAGCTAAAACCCGAAGGTGAGCCCATCTAAAGTTTCATATTTACACGTAATACATATAACTAAGGACTGTGAGTCAGCTGAACTGATGAATGACGAAGTATTGCAAGAAAAACATCATATAGGTATGTATTAAGTAATTTTAAGGCAACGCTTTAAAGAATATGTTTGGTAATACGTTTCTGCAGTCGAACTGTAACGGACATTTTGAGGACCGGTTATGGACAACAGACACTGACAGATACTTTCGGCAATACATATTTGTATGGATGTATCCGGAGCCGCGTCCGCATTTCATCAATATAATGACCGACTAGTTAGTTTCAAAATTGCCGACTATCCCGCCAAGCCGATCATTGATTTCGGTGGAATTCAGGGAGCACTTACCTGTAACAAAGATACAAACAAATTAGTAAATAGCAAACACATACAACCTATGCTTTAGTTAGTGTCTTATCAAACTCATATCATGCATTACAATTATTCCTAAACCACTTTGAGAAAAATAGCGATAAAATAAACTATACAGGGTGGAAGGTACACCGACGCGAAAACGGTTACCACGTATTCAGTATACCATTCTGAGCCCAACATAGAAATTTTTCATAGGTTATTTAAAAAAAATTGCTGTTACATACATTTTGGCCGTGTAGGTATTGCAGTTTTATAGGAAACAGCTGATTTTTGTTTTGTGATGTTACGGTATGTTAAAAATCATTCCGTCATTATTATTATTGAAAGATTGTCACTCAACTTTGTTCCTTACGACTTTCCTTACTGAACACGTTTACTTCTATTAAAAACAATCTCTATTTTTCTGTGTATTACATTCGTATTAGCACTATTATTCAAGCTTTGTGTCACCTCTAACCTCGAGTGCATTGACTTATAAAACAAAAAAAAGTATCAATAGAATTCAATGTCCGATGTTTTTTGCAAGCAATTTATTTTTGTTATCCATTCATTGGATCATGTATTTGAGAACCCAGGATTGCAGTTATTAGGAGATATGTATAAATCAATGTATGTTCGTCTGTTTGTACACTAATATAGACACCTAAAACACTGAACCGATTTTGATGAAATTTTGCGCACTTGTTGTACTTCGCCAAGGAAGGTTTCTGAGAAAAGGGCATTGCGACGCGGGCCCAACTAGTATGAGATAAAAAATATATAAAGCAATCGTTTTTTTTAAACTGACAAATAGTTTATTTATTTATTAAAATTTTCGAAAAACGGTACTATATTACGTTTCTGCTTTGAAAGGGTCAAGAATTTTACACGATTCTGAACGGGGTCCAGAATCGTGTAATTCGATAATTGTCTTTTTTTTTTCGTCGTCGAAAAAGGTCGGCTTCGAAGGTCGTTTTCACGATTCTAGAGGTAGAATCGTGAAAACGACCCGAAAAAAAAATCGTCGATAAAAAAAAAACGAAACCGTCGTTAAATCTTCGTGAACCGTTTTTTTTTTAAATTTTAATTATAATATAGTACTTATTATAATACATATATTAGTAGTAGTAGTTTTGCACACTTGTTAGCGTAGGATATGAGCACTTTTTGAGCACTATTGTTGTTTCATCTTTATGTGTACCCTATTCAAGCAAATAAATTATTTGATTTACCAACCATTTTCATGAAAACGAAAGTATGAAAGTTAGCACCTACATTAGGTACTAACTTTGATACTTTCCTTTCCAATAAAGGTCCCGACTTTCGAACTAAAATAAACTTGACGCCGTATTCCATTCAATCACACACCATCTTGCTACCAGCAAGTTATTACCCCTGAAGGTGAACGCACTGAAATAATAAAGAATTTTTGTTCATACCGTTAGTATAAAAAGTATGAAAACAATCAACAAATCTTACAAGTCACTGGATCGGACAATACCGAAGTATAAAAAATATGTTCATACACACGGCGGCACATGAAGCTGTACATTTCCAGTATAACTTGGCCTCGCTTTATATATATTTCCTATACAATGAGAAATCCGCATAAACTGGTTTTATATAGCTTGATTGGCCGCCGTGCGTACGTAAATGATGAATCAGGTAAAATAAGTGTTATTGTAAGTTGGTCAAAAGTAGACTGAAATTTACACCTAAAAGCTATCATAATAAGGAGTTCCCACTGCTGTTACACAAACCTCCTCTCTGTGTGAAGGATTGCGGCATAATCCCCCTCTTGGGTTTTTTTTTAAGACTAAATAGCTAAATAATAACAGCCGCTCGGGTCGATCTTAAGATTAAGCTGCGCTTGCCTAGGTTCCATACCTAGTTTCCTCCGTGCCTCGGAAAGCATGTTAAGCCGTTGGTCAGGCTGCCATTTGTAGACGTTTGACAGTCATTTCAGGTAGTCAGGGGCCCGAAAGTCTGACAACCAGTTTTACCAAGTCGTATCGTATTACCCAGTACTAACAGGGTTGTGGAGGTTAGATAGGCAGTCGCTCCATGTAAAATGCTGGTATTCAGCTGTATCCGGTTAGACTGGAAGCCGAACCCAACAGATTTGGAAAAAGGGTAGGCCACAGACCCACCTAGGCAAGCACGGCTTAACCTAAAGATCGGCTCAAGCGGCGGTTATTATTTAGCCACGAGCTCCTCCACTAGAACCGTGACTGAGTGATAAGTTATTATCAGAAATGTTATAAAAAACCGCGCGGTTCGGAACCCTAAAAGCAACTTGAATTTGGATTCAATTTCTTGGACTAAGAACAAACACTGAGGTTTGTTATTTTAATCCAGATACTTTACTAGTTCTATACTTGGATAAATTAATATTATTTATCTCCGTTACTCAGAAATGAAGTTGATTTTCCAGTTCTCATAGTTATGGAAAATTTCAGTCTCATGCAGATAAATTTTAATGAGAAATTACTGGCTTAGGTATGCTGGACAATGTATTGAAAACCTGTCGATTTTCTATCATAATTTAATTCACGAAATTCCAATTATGTCCTTCGAAATTATTGATTTTAAATATTTATTTATTCAAATTTATACAAATTCATCGAGTATCAGCGATTAAGATGACGGAAAAGTCAATAATATTATGATTAAATAAAACTAAAAAAACACGCTCTCTCGTATTCTTCTCAGCATATCCTTTCATTTAATACCCATATCATGAGAATGCATAAAAAAACTAGTCCGCCATCTATGGGAGCCATACATTGTCATCCAAACTAAATATGTATGCAAAATGTCAACTCAATCGGAAACCGGGAATTGGGTCAAATTTAACTTCCAAGATTTTATTACATAATTACAGGTGAGGGTAATAAAAGTGTGTTAAAAATGTGTTAGCTTGACACATGCTACAGAAAACCTTGTCATGTCAATCCTGTTGAAAGTACTCACGGCGAATAATCTAGCTATACTAAACCAGTTTATACAGATCTCTCATTGTACGGGAAATCTATACAAAGTGAAGCCATATTATACTGGAAATGTATAGCTTGATGTGTCGCCGTGTGTATCTTAGTTGTAGAAAGAGGTGTACCTAATAGTACACCTACATTTCGCCAGATATGTGTAAGTCCTGTGCAAAAGGGGGCGAGCCTATTGCCATCGACCGGGCACAAATCCAGACCCCTATGCTGCTACTGAGAAATTCCTGATGGTAAAACCCAATAACAATTTGCTCGACCCGCGAATCGAACCGAGGACCTCATGCTCAGCAGTCGCGATTGCGACCACTAAACCCACGAGACAGTAAAAAGTAAGATTAAAATAAAATTCAACACCCTACTCTCAACTGAATCGTTCAATTAAAGTCCTCTTCTACTAAGGAAAGAAAGAAACTAAAGTGGCGAATAAGTCCTTCGAGCCGGATACAAAGAGCTGGATAAGTCTGACGAGCTCTATTCAATCGCACATCCCCTTCCAATTAGTTTGACTAACTCACTGTATTGATTCACGATACAGTCTGATTATGACATTGAATTGGAGGAAATACATTTGTATGCGATATTGAAATTTAAAGCACAAAAATGATTTGTCACACAATCCCCGCACTTTTTTCTTAGTTTTACCCTAACCTTGTAACCTTTATAACTAAACTTATACTGTCACTTAGGGAAAATATCTTCCGTGATTGTTCATTGTTGTATTTTTGTTGTGTATATCAGGAGCCCAAAATAATGAACACTCACGGAAGATATCCCGTAAGTGACAGTATAAGTTTAGTTGTAAACCGTGAAAGCTTAAAATAGTGTCTGCCTTAAGAACAATGAAAGATAAAAAAACACTTTTTGAGAAAACATGGTTAATAAATTGGCCACTTAATAAACTATTAGAGCAAAATAAAGAGGACAATTTTGCCCAAAAGTAAATCTTTACTGTAATTAAAAAGTTAATCGTTAATTTATGTTAAGTAATAACAATAAATTGCACAAATTACTAGTTCATTCAACTCAAAAATTAAAAGCTAACCGATACAAAAGCTACCCGAAACTGTCAAATTTTCCCAATCAACCTTCAACCTAATGCTTTGGCGATAAAGTTGAAAATCTAATAAAGAAATTTTTTAAAGACTGTAGTAGCTTGATGTGCCTTCTATACCTACATAATTATTAGTAACATTAATCTTACAAATACATTAAATTGAATTTTGATGAAAATTCTCAACGATCAAGCTTTCAACGTATACGTACAAAGAGATAGGAAAGCAATATTGCGTAAAAAGAACGAATGAAAACAATGCTCTATGTATACAGAATTTTGTTAGAAATATTTTCACAATTTTTTTTAGACTTTGTGTAAGACCTATACAATATATAGCTCATGTCTAAATAAAACAGCCGCTCGGATCGATCTTTAGGTTAAGCCGTGCTTGCCTAGGTTGGTCTGTGGGTGACCACCCATTACATACCGAGTTCCTTCCGTGCCTCGGATGCACGTTAAGCCGTTGGTCCCGGGTGTCATTTGTAGATCTTTGACAGTCGTTAGGTAGTCAGTGGCCTAAAAAGTCTGACAACCAGTCTTACCAAGGGGTATCGTATTACCAGTACTAACTGGGTTGTGGAGGTCAGATAGGCAGTCGCTCCATGTAAAGTACAGCTCCATCCGGTTAGACTGGAAGCCGACCCCAACATAGTTGGGAAAAGGCTATGCAGATGATGTAAGACCTATACAGGGTGTAAAGGGAGTCTTCACAAAACCGTCAACAAAGCTTGCGACCACTGGACTAATGAAACCAAGTTTTAGAAAAAAGAATATGTAAGGATCGTAGCAAAACTACAGAATACGCCGTTTGTCTGTATATTCTGCCTGCTTCATGAAAGAAGGCGTAATTTCATGTAAGTATAAAGTATGTAAATAGACCCTTAACATAGCCGAAAGGTACTAGGTCTCCTCGTCTATGCGATCATTTTTTTGTTCTAGACCATACCCGGGAACCTTCTAGTTACGGAGACATTGGGGGTCAAAGTTTCAACTTTTTCACAAGTTTTTTTTATAAATGCATGTTTTTAATGTAAGATTTTTACTTTACACACCTCCACGACCCCCGTACTATTCAATCCAGCCATCAGTACAATGCTTTGAGTGCTTTCCATCGAGTCCTACCTCAAAAGTGATTTTTTACCCCAAAAAAAAAAGTCGATTCCCAGCAATAATTTTTGCGTAAAGCTACTTAGTTTGATGTACAGAATGCTTGGTTGACGGCTATGTGAAGGGTCTGTTTACACCCGGTATATGTTGGTCTAGTGGTCGCCAGCACGACTGCTGTGCATGACTCCTGGGTTCGGTTCCCGGGTCAGGTAGTGTTACTGGGTCTTTGCGTGAGTTAATTCGCAGTAGCAGCCACGGAGTCTAGATTTGTACCCGGTTGATGACATTAGGCTCGCCCCCTATAACATGGGACTCAAAACATAACTGGTGAAATGTGGGTGTACTATTAGGTACACCTCTGCCTAACTCTTCAGGTATTACAAGCGCGTTGTTATGTAACGTAAATATTTTGAAAAATCCTGAAATAAAATTTCTCAGAAACTTAAATTTTCAAAACATTCGAATCCCAAAATCAAACGAATACTGCGAACATTTCGAACGCCTTTTTTCATTCATAAAACTCCCAAATGTGACACTTAATGTTTTTTCACCACATTTTTTATCAATACCCTCTTAGCTAGAGGCGATAATAAACCCATAGGGTACTTTACGACACAACTTCAGCAGTTTTAAAGTAATCATTTGACTTTAACGGCTTTATTATAAAGGACTTATGGACTGTTTTCCCTTGATTCTCAGGTAAGGACAAAATAAAGCGTTCTTTTTATAAGATACTAGCTGTTGCCTGCGACCTTCGTCCGCGTGAAATTTTATCCTATAACCTTCCTCGATAAATGGGCTATCCACCATTAAAAGAATTTTTCAAATCGAACCAGTAGTTCCTGAGATTAGCGCGTTCAACCAAACAAACAAACTCTTCAGCTTTATAATATTAGTATAGATACGTAGTATTATATTATCTGTGGTATAGATATAGATTCCAGAAGTTGCATCTTATAGAGAGCTGTAACAGTTTTGAGTGGTCTACATACGTGGTTCTCGTGGTGGAGCTCGTGGCTAAATAATAACAGCCGCACGGGTCGATCTTCAGGTTAAGCCGCGCTTGCCTAGGTTGGTCAGTAGATAGGTGTGACCACCTATAGCTCATTGCCTTGCCTCGGAAAGCACGTTAAGCTCCGTCCGTTGGTCCCGGCTGTCATTTGTATATCTTTTTGTTTTTAATAAATAAATTTTATTCAAAAATATAAGGTACTACATTTACAGTTTTTCTTAAATTTTATGTAAAGTTCACCCATGATGTGTGCCTGAACTAGGTTACCCTGTGTTTCAGGCGATTAAGGTAACATTAATTGATTAAATTAATCAATTAATTAATCAATTTACATGTCATATTAATCTTATTGGTACCTATGTAAAAAAGTTATATAAGGTCTATCTTTTCATACACGAAATATTTTAAGAGTAACTTCTATAAGTCGTAAAGCCGCCATAGCAACGAAAAAAAAAAAATATCTGAGTGTTTTTTTTACAATATTGTTATAATTCTAAAATTTATTGAGACTTTTTTGCATAAAACCTTTTCTCCCATATTCTAAAAATGACAGTAGGTAAATACGACGTAGTAGCGTATGTGCTTAAAAATAAGGAGCCAGTATTTATTTTGTGGGTCAAGTAATTTTAAATTATTTATTTTTTATAAAAACCGTATACCTAGCTCAGGAAAACTTAATTGATAATGTCGGATCAGCCAATATTGGTAAAACGGAAACATTTTTTTTTTATTTGGCCCGGGCAAAGGTCGCGAGCAACAGCTAGTATAATATATAACTGTCAAAACCGGCCTTATAGAATAACCAATCAGAACTTAACGATCAACATTAGTTTACAAATTGGAACAGGTCTGAATTCTCGCCTAAAATGCTATTAGATAAACTTGTTTTTCTAGTCTTAGTGTTATGTTTGAGTACTGTTTGGGTTTTTGAATGATAAATACACACAGTGGCATCATCTCACCTTGACAGGGAAGGTGTAGAATAGAAGCCTCAGGAGGCACTAACATGCGCGAACGTAACGTAAATACGAACGATATTAAAAATACTCGTTTCACATATAATTTTAAGAATTTATTCATAACCGTGGGTGATACTTATAGAGTGCTTGTCGCAAAAATGTGAACCAGCTTTCTATAGAATAGTCTATACAGGGTGTTTTATTTTACATCCCATAACACTAGGGTATGAATGAGACCATATTAAAGAATCAACTGGCATATGAATTATTTTTCATACAAAATAATTCGACAAAGTCACTATTGTTAATGTAATATGAAATATGACAATTTCGCATTTTCTTAGGCTTAAATGTGAGTAATTAGTTTAAATTAAACTGAATTACTCTTATTTACTAATTAATTATGATTGATGATATCTTCAAAACTATGCATTTTTGGACCACACATTCTTGAAGTTTTCGTATTATTTTTACTTATATGTAGAATATAACTCAAGAGTTAGGGGATATAAAAAACATGTAGTATAATTGATTTTTTTATTCTAAAATAGTTCATATTTACGTTACGTTATGTCGATGCTGTCGGTTGTGATAGCACTCACGCTCTGTTTCCCGCTCTAGAAAATGACGGTTCTGAACGACAGAAAAGGATAGAGCATGAACAAATTCGATTCCATGCTCATAGATGTGGTTCAAGTCAATGTCTTGCTAGTGCCTTTTTTTCGGATGCGAAATCATCAAATGCCGCTCTGTGCGGAGTGGAAGGGAGTGTCAGACTTGTACTGACTAAAACCCATCCATGTTTCTTCTTAGCCTTTTGTGTTCCAGGGCCGCGGTATCTCTTTCGAACAGTCCCGCAGCCCCGGCAGGCATCGGCCCCTTCCGGTGTGCTGACATCTCTTTGAGGCGCGCATGGAACACGAACGCGCCATCGACACGACCTGTCGTCATAAGACGGACGGACGGCGAGCTAGCACATTACTCACCGTCCACAGACCCGATGTCTTACCAGTGCCTCGGTTTGGGTTTACAATGGACAAATACACATAATGTGATCACGTTGTCAGCAAGGGTCAAGCTCAGAGGTCTTCGGGTCCTTAGTGTCTATGTGTGGAAGATGAATATATGTACCTACACTCACAGTACTTAATTATTTATTAAATAAACACTTGCGTCATTCTGACGTGCAACTGTGAAACTAATGGCGCTAGCATAGCTGGGTCCAAACATGGACAGGGGGGAGCTCGTGGCTTAATAATAACAGCCGCTCGGATCGATCTTTAGGTTAAGCCGGTTTTAAGCCGTACTTGCTCAGTTTCCTCCGTGCCTCGGAAAGCTCGTTAAGCCATTGGTCTCGGCTGTCATTTGTAGATCTTTGACAATAGTTAGTAGTCAGTGGATCGAAAAGTCTGACAACCAGTCTTATCTTAATTAATTTGTAACGGTCTTCCGCATTCCTGTCTGTCAAACTGTCATAGAATGACAGTAATTGTGATTTGGATATACGCCTATACGGTCGGTAATCAATTGGTTTAGATGTGGGCCCAGTTGATGACAATAGGATAGCTCCTTATTATATGGGACTTCAACATAACTAATGAAAGTGGACGAACCATAGGTAGTGTGGCTAACCCTTCGTGGATAACAAGCGTGATGTTGTATTAATATTTATAACTACCAATTCAGTATTCATTAGGAGATATGATTTTAATAGGCAGTGGACATCATAAATATGAATAGAATAACGGATATATTTGATTGGATTGTTTTGATGAACGTGTATTTTGATCAAAAATATCCAAAAGATACGTCAATGGAAAAACCGAAACTAGTTTGACACAGTTTGGTGTTTTTCAAACAAACTGAATAATATCCCTATTTTAAGAGATGTTCACACAGATATGTGATAATTCTTAACAATTTAACCACGTCGTCATGGTCGTCACATTCGTCATTCGTAGATGATATTTTTATCGATGTCCTAAGTTGTGTGTGTCCTATTGCATAACTCACTTAAAATTACATTCTAAAGGATTTATTAGAAAATATTAATGTTTACTGAAATAACATAACATCACTCCTGTAATCCCCGAAGGGTTAAGCAGAGGTGTGCCTAATAGTACACCGACATTTCACCAGTTATGTTTAAATCCCATGCAATAGAGGGTGAGCCTATTGCCATCAACCGGGCACAAATCCAAATTACGTGGCCTACTGAAAAAATCCTGATGAAAAAATCCAATAAAAATTTGCCTGACCCGGGAATCGGACCAATGACCTCATGCTCAGCAGTCTCAATTGCGACCACTAGCCATTGCTCATTGCCCTTGCTCATTTATAATACTTAGTATGGAGATGATAAACACGTTTACTCCACAATCCTACTAATATTATAAATGCGAAAGTTTGTAAGGATGGATGTATGTTTGTTACTCTTTCACGCAAAAACTACTGAACAGATTAGGATGTAATTCGGCACACAGATAGTTTATAACCTGGTATTACGATACCCCTTGGAAAGACTGCTTGTCAAACTTTCGGGAATTGTCTGCCTGTAACGACTGTCAAAGATCTACAAATGACGACTTAGACAGCCAGAGATTCTTTTTTTACCGAGGAATTTCAGCTTGATTTTTGGTAAAAGTTTGTATTACACCATGTATAAAAAACGTTCATTTTCATTATTGTATTATTTCAAAAAAATTACTTAATACTCGCGTTAAAGTAGGAATCACGCAATGTAAGAGATTTTTATACACATAGAATGTTTTATGAGAAAAATTGTGCTTGGCCATTGTCTAGCCAAGTACTTATGTAAGAGATTTTTAATAGGTAATTAATACGTGTGAAATGTATATTGAGGAATATGTAGTGAAGAAAGCATTGCAAAAACAGAGGTAGAGGACGACCTCCGGTTACGTTTTGGATTAGTATGATGAAGCTCTTTTTTGAGAAAGAACTGCCCGACCGGACAACCCAGGACAGATTCTCCTGGCGCCAGAAAATTAGGAGAGCCGACTACACCTAAAGTGGAACAGAGCTTGGAAGAAGAAGATATGTAGATGTATTGAGGAAATACATATACCTATATGCATGAATTTTCAATGAGAAAATGAAATTGTTTAAAATACAGGCTTAATTTTGGCAGTCAGAACAAAATCTGAAACTATGACAAAAACGATAAAATAGTCGAAGAATTTCTGAGTTGTTTTGACATGGAAAGAAAAATTCTAGTACAAGCAGGGTTTGAACCTGCGACCTTCCGAACAGATGGCGCTAACGTCACCGTAAGACGTTATTAATGGAACGAAAATTTCGAGAGCTGTGAGCAGGGTGCGATGGTCTAATTGGTTAAGACGTCCGGTTTACTGAATCGGAAGGTCGCAGGTTCAAACCCTGCTCGCACTAGATTTTTTCTTTCCATGTCAAAACATCTGTAGTTCCCTACGCAGGGTTTGCGTATAAAAATATTAAATTCTGAGTTCTATGCAAAACTACATAAAATGCATTTTAGTTGTTTATAGGCTGATGTTTTGCACAGGAATCGAAACCTGTTTATTAAAACATATTCCGTAGACATTGTGATATTTATGCATTTATCAGATAAGGTTGAAATAGGTAGATTCTACTTACAATGAAATGAATGACTCACATTCACAGTGCAAAAAATAATCATAATAAGACTTCACTTTCTTGTGAATTTATAATGCTAATAGACTAAACAGACAAGTGAGCGAAGCCGTAGGTACAGCTAGTAACTTACAAAAACAAAAGAAATGCGTACCAATTATTTTTTTCAACACAAAGTATTTTCACGGCAAAAAAAAACCAAATCGACCTCTAATTACCCTCTTCTCAGTCCAATGTCATTCAAATTAGATCGTTCGCGACCAAGGAAAGGAAATTATCGTCAACAATTATGATTTTACTTTGAAGGCTTACGAGACTTAGGAATTGGTTGGATTTGCGACTGAACTGGCGTCGGTGTTGCGATTTGCGACTGATTTAAATGGGTTGCTCGATTTTCAAGTTGTAAGCGTTTACTCAGGCAGACTTTACTTTACTCTACCCGTATTTATTTTAGCATCGGTTCCTAAATGGTGAAGAAAAATACAATGAGGAAACCAACATGTCCTAAAACTAAAAAATTGAAGATATGACATTGTCTTCGAATTTGACATTGAAATGTGACACTAACACAACTCAAAAATAAACTAAGCTGTCAAAAAAATAAGATTGATTCTTCCTCTATACTTCAGAATTATGTTGTATAAACTGGTTAACAAAGTATCTGCATTGATGGGCATACATTTTTTTCTCAACAGTTTGTTATTCTCATAGGAATCTTTGAAAAAAATACTTTAATCTTCTATTACTAATTATTTACATCCATAATGCCGTTTTATTAACAAAAACTCTCGACGCCATAAGTGACAAAAAATCATAACAAGTTGTTTATTAAAATGTACATACATACAAACTGACATAAATGATATTAATTTTGTCGGTCAATTTAACGATATCAATCAGTACAAAAAAATTGTGATTTTTGATCAACCTTGATCATGGAATTGCTTGGATTTTTTTCTTGATGTTAGTTTATTTATGACACTCACATAAATCAGTTTGGATTATAATTGACACAAACAAACAAATTATTGGAATATTATTTTATATTTGTTACTAAAATAAAATAGAGTTATGAATTTTGAAGAATATACTGACAGATTCCTTTCGCTAAATAAACGGCATAATGAACTTAAAATGTGTGATGTGTAATGATGTGGACAAAAATAGGTTGGAAATAAAAGCTTCCAAAAATGCTAGAAGCTTTTCATTAATAACCAATTACTATAGTAGGTTCGCTTTATCCACTATTAACTTACATTACAATCTTATAGTTTTATTTTAGTTTTGGTGGTTGAGTGGAATTTGTCGCATCAGACTGCGACTAATCGTCCTATCCGTACACACCCTAACAAAACGGTAACAATGTCGCAACAGTTCTCATTGTACCGACTTCCCTTATTAAAGATTTTTTAGCTCCCATTAGGCAAGAGTTAAACAATTGACATTGTGTTAATTGGTCAGCACTATTGTTGAAGTATGAATTGTGATGTTGCTTTGAATTATCTATATCTATACTAATATTATAAAGCTGAAGAGTTTGTTTGGTTGAACGCTCGAATCTCAGGACCTACTGGTTCGAATTGAAAAATTCTTTTAGTGTTGGATAGCCCATTTATTGAGGAAGGTTATAGGCTATAAAATTTTCCGCGGACGAAGGTCGCGGGCAACAGCTAGTTAAATTATAAAGCTGAAGAGTTTGTTTGGTTGAACGCGCTAATCTCAAGAACTACTGCTTCGAATTGAAAAATTATATTAGTGTTGGATAGCTCATTTATCGAGGAAGGCTATATAACATTACGCTGCTACCAAAAGGAGCGGAGCATTTATGAAAAAGATTGCAACAACGGTGAAAAATCCAAACGCAGACGAAGTTGCGCGGGTCACCTAGTAATATTATAAAGCTGAAGAGTTTGTTTGGTTGAACGCGCTAATCTCAAGAACTGCTGCTTAGAATTGAAAAATTCTTTTAACGTTGGAGAGCCTATTTATCGAGGAAGGCTATAGGCTATATAATATTACGCTACGACCAATAGGCGCGGAGTATCAATGAAAAATGTTGCAAAAACGGGGAAAATAGTATTTTTTATTATAATTTCACGCGGACGAAGGGCAACTACTAGTAGTAACTCTTGTCTATAGTGAAGGTTGACGGTTTTCTGACAGGGTCTTTGTAGAGGATCAGTGAATAAAAATGTTAGTCATCATCTGCCTAGCCAACTATGTTGGGGTCGGCTTCCAATCTAACCGGATGCAGCTGAATACCAGAATTTTACATGGAGCGACTGCCTATCTGACCTCCACAACCCAGTTAGTACTGGGTAATACGATTCCCTTTGGTAAGACTGGTTGTCAGGGTTTCGGCCACTGGCTACCTGTAACGACTGTCAAAGATCTACAAATTACAGCCGGGACCAGCGGCTTAAAAACATAACTGACGAAATGTGGTTGTAGGTACTATTAGGTACATTTATGCCTAATCCTTTGGGGATTACAGAGGTGATGTTATGTTATGTTATTTTTTAGAAAAAAAAAAAAAACACTAGGATTACGTTTACCACATTCATCACAACAAAAGATAATCTAAGTAAGAATATGAATCATAAACGATTTTAGACGTTATGAAAAGGTTTTGTCACAAATCCGTAAAAGTTTTACAAAGTTTTTATAGACAACCTTCGTCAGTAGCTCAAAAGATTGTTAAATTAATCAAAAAATCTTCTTTGTGTATGTCATCAAGACTCAGCATCATTCTCCTGCCCTTATCATAATTTATTTGGGGTCGCCGTAACATGTCTTCTTCTTCCATTCTTCTCTATTACTCGTCATCTCAGCAGTCCCCTCCTTTCTAGCCATATCATCCTTTACACAGTCGATCCATCGTTTCTTTGGTCTTCGTCTTCTCTTATGTATGTCATCAAGACTGTGTACGCGATTATTTATCTGAACTAAGAATTTCACTAACATTTAACAGTGTAACACATAAGAAAAGCGAAAAGGTTATTCTACGTTTGTGCAATAAAAATCATAATAACAAAAGAAACAAAGTATAGCAATTGTGTGCAACTTTTATATACTTTGGTAGCCGTAAAAAATTGGGCAATGGCTCAAAGATACATCGCGAGATACCGCAGCGAGCGTAAGAAGTGGCTATTACAACAGGTTACATTTAACACATCACGTGTTTGTGAACTCATCACGTGTTTGTAACATTGGTTTTACACTAATCTATCTGGCGTAGTCTGCAATATTAACATCGACTTAGAAGATTTATCTTACTACTATTTAAATGCGAAAGTTTGTGAGGATATATGGATGTTTGTCCCTCTTTCACGCAAAAATGGTTGAACGGATTTGGGTGAAATTTGCCACACATATACTTTATAACCTGGATTAACATATAGGATACTTTTTATCCCGGTAATACGATCCCATGGGATAATAACCCAACTCGGCGCGAACCATAAGCTAGTAGATTTATAAATAAATGGCGAGTTAAGTGGCCGAATCACGTAAGAACACAATTTCATTTATATTAGGTTAATGGTGTTAAAGGCCAGCGTGATGAGGACGCCACTTTCCTCCGCGACCATCAACTTGATATCTTCCTAATAATGAGAGAGCAGCGGTGGCCCAGTGGTGGCGGCCCCGACTTACGAACAGTAAGTCGTGGGTTCGAACCCAGGCAGGCGCATTACTTTGTGTAATTTATTTCATCACCACTGCCCTCAAAACGGTGAAGGAAAAACATCGTGACGAAACCGGCATGTCGTAGAACCAAAAATTCGAAGACATGTGACATCTACCAACCCGCACTGTGCCCGCGTGGTGGATTATAGCCCATTCCGTCTCATAGAGAGGAGGCCTGCGTCCCAGTAGTGGGAACATTATAGGCTTAAAATATGTGAAACGAGTATTTTTAATTTAAAATCGACGTATTTACGTTAGCTAGGGCCTTTGGTCACGCTCTGAGCCTCTGCGGTAACCTCTGATGTATGAACGTGGACGAGGGAAAAGGAAGTTTCAAGGGTGTAAATAGACCCTTAACATATCCGAAAGGCACTTGTTCTCCCCGTCTATGCGATCATTTTTTTGTTCTAGACCATACCTGGAAACCTTCTAGTTACGAAGATATCGGGGGTCAAAGTTCCAACTTTTTCATAAGTTTTTTTTTAAATACATGTTTTTAATGTAAGACTTTTACTTTACACACCTCCACGACCCCCGTACTATTCAATCCATACATCAGAACAATGCTTTGAGTGCTTTCCATCGAGTCCTACCGTAAAACGTGATTTTTCACCCCAAAAAAAAGTCGATTCCCAGCAATAATTTTTGCGTAAAGTTACTTAGTCTGATGTACAGAATGGTTGGTTGACGGCTATATGAAGGGTCTGTTTACATCCTGTATAAGGATCGTAGCGTTGTGTTTTTGGCTGTTCTATTTCTGCCTACCCCCACGAGAAAAAGGCGTGAGTTTATTTATGTACATATGTATACTACACCTTGGAGTTTCTTGCCGGTTCTTCGGCATAGAAAAAGCATGATAGGCATCAGTAGCGAAGGGTACATTTTTGTAAGAGGTAAGCCGGAGTACATCTCTTAAATGTGATTATATTATTTTTATCTATAGAATACTGACTGTGCCATTTGTTAAAAGTAAGCCAATAGGAATCGAGTTCTATGGTACCTTCGCCACTGATAGGCATGCTTGTCCTAAGGAAAAGGCTTATCAGGCTGCATGTTATCTAAGATTTTTTTTCTTACTAACGTAGTTTTAAGATAATATTACTAACAAATCGTAGACATTTTATTAGTCTGAATTAAACGATTTTTTTAATAGAAATCGACCAATTCGAACCGTACACCTAATTTATATTCATATGTATGCCAGATCGAACAAACTTCATTAATTGAATGATATTAATATGTACGGAGATTTATTTATATAATAGATGCCATAATGTACCAACGATGTCGGCTCCTAAAGGTCACAGCACACATATCAACTCGGAAAGGGTTCGGCACCGTATCGCCTTTCGCCTCGCCGTCAACCTAACATAAGCAAGCGTATCAGCAGCTCCGATACGACGACTCGGCTACGGCTAGGCGACGCCGCGCTTACGGCTCGCCGACGCCGCACTCACGACTTGCGAATGTAAGTATATTGCCTTGTGGATGACAGCACGTGAGGCAACAGTACTGTGCGTAAGGGTGGACGAAGAGACGTAAGCTCAGGTACGGAGAGACGTAAGCGCGGGGACGACGAGCCGTAAGCGAGTAGACCACGCACCGCACCGCGGATCGTGAGCTTGTCCCGAGGCGAGGCGATTACGTTACGATTCCGATTAGTCTGCGTTGCAGTAGGGAGTTTCATACAAAAAATACTGAACGACTCGAGTTGATACGGTGCCGATCCCTTTCCGAGATGATATGTGTGCTGTGACCTTTAATCGTTTGCCCGCTAGACCATAGAAAATATAAGTAATTTAAATTCTGGTTCTGATTATGGCACCTAATTAAGCAAGTGGATCGCCTTGAAGTATGCATTGTATGAGTACGTGCGTATTACCGTGTCGGCTATTTAATTAAGGACAGGATATCCCACTCTTCCCCTGGACTCAAGGATATGGCGGCCTTGTACTCTTCGTGGCCATCATACTCTTGAAGTTTCTTCTAGCCATTTTTCTCCAGAAGAAATTAAATGATAGATGATAGGTATTTATTTTACGAGTAGCTCGTGGCTAAATAATAACAGCTGCTTATGTCGATCTTCAGGTTAAGCGGCGCTTGCCAAGGTCGGTCCGTTAATGGGTGCAAACGGCTTAACGTGCCTCGGAATGCACGTTGCAAGCCGATGGTTCTTGATGTCATTTGTAGATCTTTGACAGTCGTTACAGGTAGTCAGTATCCCGAAAGTCTGACAACCAGTCTTACCAAGGGGTACCATATTACCCAGTACTAACTGGGTTGTGGAGGTTAGATAGGCAGTCGCTCCATGTAAAATACGGAAAAGAGTAAGCAGATGAAGATGAATAACGCTATTGTATTCAGATGTTACGTGTGAAAGATACCAAAAAACATAAAAAGGATCCCCAATTAATAAAAAACAGTTTCCGCACAAAACGTTATCTTAATAAACATGCCAACTTTAATGACCACTCTTTAAAACCTCATTCATACAAAAACAGCACTAAAACTAAACAGGATCCCAGTAATTTTGCAGAACTGGTTACGAATGACGCACTTGCCACAAGACCTTCCGAGGTTCTGGACCTAAACAGGTTTCGAGTTACGCGCGGTGAATGTTGAGTATTGGGTGTATTCTTGATCGTGGAAATATTTATTTTATTATTTAAAGATTATAGCAAGTGCTGGTGTTTTGTCTATGGGAATAAATTTGATAATTTTGAACCTTTCAATTATAACAAAACATAACGCCTGCGAAAGTTAAAGGAGGAAATGATAACGTGACGGTTGACAGAGGAGATTGGAAGAAAAAAACGTGTTGCGCAGACCCCAAGTAACATGGGACAAGGGCAGGAAGATGTTGATAACGCCTGCGATTAGGTAGTTTTGTTTTCGTTTTGTTTTAAAACAACGTTGCACCACACTAGGAATCGCTGCTATATTGTGGTTGCGTTTACAAACATTTATACTCTCATACACAAACAGTCACCCGGAACAACTACCTGTAGGTCATACATATCTTTGTTCCGTGCGGGGATCGCACCAGCGACAGCGTAGCAGCCAATCGCCATTGCGCCAACTGTGTAGCCGTTGCCATTTTACATAATTATTGCTATATTACTAGTTAATTTGGCTGTTCGTCCTGAGTATCCTAGCTAGGACTGCTTGTTCAGCAGTAGCGCGTTGGATGAATGACTTAAGAGCGTTTACGACTTACGGCAGTTCATACAAACTTTCAAGTCTTTTTTTTTTAGAAATGACTGAACCTTGCTATTTTTTCCGTTGAAGATTTTCCTTAACAATTTGGCCTTTTTCGGAACACTGTTTAAACTAATGACTTCCTTTACGTCAACCCGTGTTGTCATATTATTATATTAGGTACTTCCTTCCCCACGATAATCAGGAAAACGTATGTAAATCTCTCAAAGAAGATAAAAAAATTCTACCTATTGTTAAAATGGCACAAAAACAATATTTTAAGAACAATATGTTAGGTCTCGATCAAGTTACACTGCAAATCGATTCCTTTCTCAACAAAGCCTGGATTCCTGCCTAAGTCCGCCTGGATTCCTGCCTCAACCAACATAACCAGCTTGACTACGTTGACTTAGACAAGCTCCGTCTCTTTCTTGCACTTGAAGTTTGTCATTTCTGCGATAGTGACGGGAATAGCAAGATGGATCGATCACGAAAATAAAGTGGCTGTGACAGCCGGCATGAGGAGTGTTGAGTATAGGGTGTTGTGGCTCAGCTTAGGAACGTTCTACATCCAAAATTAGACCAAGATAGGCTGGAATGATTGACAGGAACTACACACGTAGCACGTTTGGCAGACACTGAATGGAACAAACAACTATGAGGGCAGGACCACAAGGTAAAAGAGGGCAACGACGACCACAACAGTGGAAGAAAATGGAAGAGGACTTTTTCCTCTTGAATCACTCTAACTATTACTGAAAACTGCATTAAAATCCGTTGCGTAGTTTAAAAGATCTAAGCAGTGGTGGATTTACAAGTTTTCAAGGTATAGGCTGTACAGTTTATGCCGCCCTTGCCTCTACAATTGTCATGTCCTACATTATTTTAACAATCCAACAATTTCGTTGAAATTGTACGTAAAATAATTTTTGGATATATTTTTGAGCTAAACGCAGAGGCCGATTCCAGTAATCGGCCTCTGCGTTTGGGGGGCGGCGAACTAGCTGTTTTACTCTCGAATATGGAAGATTGCTACTTGGAATGTGTAATGACAAGTGAGAGGGGAAAGTCATCGGCAAAATTTGTTACAGACTTCTATCTGTAAAACATCAGAAAACCGTCCTGCCAAAATCTTTATGATTTCTATAAGGAAGCAAAAAAAAAAAATTCGGTCCCCAAATTCGCCGCCCCAAAAATCTGCCGCCTTAGGCTCAAGCCTACTCAGCCTGCTGGTAAATCCGCCACTGGATCTAAGCGTACAAACAGCGGGACCGACTTTGTTTTATACTATGTAAAGAAGATGTTTCTAAATACTAGGGCATGTAGAACCGTAACCGTAGTAATTAAGGAACAAAGAGGATTTATTATAATTATAAAGTAAATATATCTCCGAGGCTTAGACTTCTGCTAACCAAAGGGAAAGAGAGCATGAACATACCTTGTCTTTGACCATGATCGAGCGGACGGACGTGGGGAAATACTGACGTCACATGTAATAAGCAACTCGCAATGAGCAAGTAAACAGTAATTTACGTTGAAGGTCGGTTAGAATTGTGGGTGCGGTGGAGTACATGGAAGGTTTTGCTCGAGATGGGAGTAAAGAGTTGGGTTGTAAAACAGCAGTGGATTTCATTGCAAATGAACCATTTTCATGATAAAAAGTGTTGCTTGGACTTCTTGTGAACCCCCAGGGTATTGCCAATTTCATGTTACCAAGGTATATTGGGCTGCGGGACTGTTCGAAAGCGACACCGTGGCCCTGGAACACAAAGGGCAAAGAAGGAACATGGATGGGTTTTAGTCAGTACAAGTCTGACACTCCCTTTCGCTCCACCCAGAGCGGGGTCATTTGATGATTGATTTCCCACCCGAAAAAAAAAAAGGTATACATGAAAAAAAGGTATACTGAATGTATACAGGGTGTAAGCGAACCCTTCATGAAGCCGTCAACCAAGCATTCAGTGCAACAAACTAAGTAACTCTACGCAAAAATTATTGCTAGGAAACTACTTTTTTTTGGGGTGAAAAATCACGTTTTACGGTAGGACTCAATGTAACACACTCAAAACTTCGTACTGATGGATGCATTGAGTATTACAGTGGTCGTGGACAGTAAAATTATAACATTAAAAAAATAGTCTTTAAAAAAAAAGCTTGTGAAAATGTTGGAACTTTGACCCCCAATATCTCTGTAACTAGAAGGTTCCCAGGTATGGTCTAGAACAAAACAAAATATCGCAATGACGAGTAGAACAAGTGCCTTTCGGCTTCGTTAATTGTACTTTTACAACCATTAGGTGGCACCCCAATATAATTGGGAAACAATCAGGCTGTCAATTGGAAAACAATCAAGTTTGTCCATATGTACCGCTCAGTAAATGCTCCGATTAACGCGGTATTTCATAAACAAACTGTTATTAATGGTAGAGGTTTATTAGATTATTTTTATTTGTTATTATTGATTTGATTCAATCAAATTAATAATAACTAATAAAAATGATTTATTATTATATTATTTATTTATTATTTATTATATCGTCGGCAATAAATAAATAATAAAATTATTTATTATTTATTTATTGCTGATAATAATTGTTAACTGGTGTTTAATTTTATTATGTATTAATGTTTGGAATTTGTAATTTGTATGGAATTAAATAAAGCTTATTCATTCATTACTCGTAGAAGTTGCCATATTATGCTTCCATTCTATTTAGATGCCTATTGTTACATTCAAGATTCAGTCTAACTACGCTTGTCAATATTTAACTTAACAAAGTTACAAAGTTTACGTCCTGTCTGGCCATATCGAGTGTATTGGCTTATGAGATTTGCTACGAAGATCCACAATGACGCATTAGTTCCAAGAAATTAAAAATAAAACTAGAAGGTAGGTAGTAAATGCAGTGTCACGATGACTAAGCAAGTTCAGAACTGACGTATTATAAGCCTATCATCATTTTGATGAAGGTTATGTGATCATGTTCTGTCATTTTTACTAGTTTGAATCGAGTTTAAGTGCACTTTTGTTTGTTTGAAAATCATCATCTGCCTAGAATTTTCGCAACTATGTTGGGGTCAGCTTCCAGTCTAACCGAATGCAGCTGAATGCAATATTTTACATAGAGCGACTGTCTATCTGACCTCCACAACCCAGATAGAACTGGGTAATATGATATACCCTTTAGTAAGACTGGTTGTCAGACATTCGGGCCGCCCTGGTTCAAGCCATGGTCCGGAGCGAGAGGGAATGGGAAGCCGTCACCACCTTCTGTGAAGCAGTCATGCTAGTGGAGGAGGTGGCGGGACGTGAGAGGGAAAGAACCTCACGTCCCAGCCGCCGCGGGGGACGCCCTGGGCGTCGGGGGTCACGTGGTGGCTCCCGGCCACCGTAGGCGCGGGCCTGTGGACGGCGAGTTATGGGCTAGCTCGCCGTCTGGCCGTCTTATGACGACAGGCCGTGTCGACGGCGCGTTCGTGTTCCACGCGCGCCTCAAAGAGATGTCAGCAACCGAGTAGGGGTCCGCATGGGCCGATGCCTGCCAGAGCTGCGGGACTGTTCGAAAGAGACACCGTGGCCCTGGAACACAAAGGGCAAAGAAGGAACCTGGATGGGTTTTAGTCAGTACAAGTCTGACACTCCCTTCCGCTCCGCCCAGAGTGGGGGGGTCATTTGATGATTTCCCATCCAAAAAAAAAAAAAAAAAAAGACATTCGGGCCACTGAATACCTGTAACGACTGTCAAAGATCTACAAATGACATCCGAGACCAACGGCGTGACGTGTTTTCAGTGGCGCGGAGGAAACTCGGTATGTAATGGGTGATAACCCATCTACGGACCAGCCTAGGCAAGCGCGGCTTAACCTGAAGATGGACCAGAGCAGTTGTGCTTAATTGAAAATCATAATCTGCCTTTTCCCAACTATGTTAGGGTCGGCTTCCAGTGTAACCGGATGCAGCTGAATAATGATGGTCTAAAATCAAAGCTGTTATCAATGTCTGTTAATCTGGATTTTTTTCTTATGAGTCAATATCTCAATATCTATAAAAGCTATTTTTTTTATCGCTGCTGTATCATAAAAGCTCCGTCAATATCAAACTTGCCATCGACGGCAAAAGATCTGCTCAAAGATAAAGACTTAATAAAAAAAAGAACGAGCATGGGTTATTCGCAACTCAAAAACGCACAGCTTGAAAAGAATATAAAGGTCTTTCAGTGATGAATGAAAGCATTGACAGCCCAGTAGTGTGACCGTCGGAATGCCAAGTCATAGGTCTCAAGTTCGAACCCAAGGCACGCACCTCTGATTTTTCGGATTCATGTGCGTATTGTATAATCATCACTTGCTTCGGTGAGGGAAAACATCGTGAGGAAACCAGCATGCCTGAGAGATATTTCTTGACGGCCATGTTAAGCCAAGTCAGAGGCCCATGGGCGGCATAAAAACTCTTACACCAGGTTAGGAACTAACCACACGATAAAGAAATAAAGAAATGATGAATGAAAAGGTTCGGAAATATAGGGGATGAAGATATAGCTATCTTCATCCCCTATATTTCGGAACCTTTTCAAAACTGCCTACATTTCAATTTTCCTACCCGCATTCGAAAAAAAACTACCGATAAGGTCATGTACGCAGTTTCGTACAAAACATTGACATATGAGAGACAGCCGAGATACCTTTGTGCGAAAAGTTATGAAACTATTTGTTCTGCTGTGCTAATATTACCAGACTTTGTTGTGGAGTCAAGGTTTTGGCTTATGAACCTTGACCTGAACAGATCCTCGGAAGCTTAGCTACTGAATATTTTCGTAGTTTATGGTTGAAAAGCATATTACGTTATTTTTGTAGAGGGCTTTGGGTCTGTGGTAATTTGAATCTATAAAATAAATCAAATTGTAGTGTCTGTTTGCAATTTCAAAATAACAGCTTTTACCTGAATGCATATGAAAATATATACGGTTCTATATTTAAATTTTTGTCTGTTTGGCCGTCTGTCAGTTTTTCTGTTGGTTCCGTCAAATCTCCAAAACGGTAGTACCGATTTTGACGGGACGTTTACTGCCAGATATCTGATGTTATAAGGAGTAACTAAGGCTACTTTAATATTAGAAAAATGATTAGGATTCCATGCAAAACAATTAAAACCCTTGAAATGGTTAATAACATCCGATCCCAATAGGGAATTAATATTTTTAAAATAACAATACACGGAAACCTAGATTTATTTTAAGTGTTAAATTATGACAAACATCATATCCTTTATTTTGCTTTGATACCTAGAAATTGTATGTAATACCTACAGCTAGATTTTTAAACCGTTTGAGCGACAGAAAAATACTTTTATTAATGATAATCCTAACTCCTAACTAATATTATAAATGCGAAAGTAAGTTTGTTTGTTACCTTTTCACGCCTAAACCACTGAACCGATCATCCTGAAATTTTGCATATACGTTGTCAGATGTACAGAAACGGACATAGGGTACCTTTCATCCAGAAAAAAAAGTACTGTTCCTGAGGAAAATACCAATAACGTCCTCATGATAGTAGATGGCGCCACGTGTCTTTCGAATCATGATTGAATTATATTATTACAAGCAGAGTACAACCCAAATTGATTATAAATGAACGCGAGTGAATCTGCGGGTAAAAGCTAGTTAGTAAATGGTTTTGGGCCTTGGGTCAGTTAAGTTAGTACGTAAAAAAATCTAGGTTAATTTGAAGTGAAAAAATATCTCAAACATTAATCACTGTTTACTGTTCGGATATCAAGCGGGGTTTTTTAAATATTTGAGTGTCAGCAAAGATAATTTCTGATGACGTAAGTATTTTGTAATATTCGTAGTGCGGTGCTAATTTTATGGATTAAGACTTCGTGGTGGAGTCGAATCGCATGTGACTAAAAGAGTGACGAAAATAAATGTTGATGGTTGGAGAGGGAGAGGAAGACCAATGAAACGATAGATGGATTGTGTGAGGAATGATATGAAAGAAAAAGGAGTAAATGATAGAGTGACGGTTGACAGAAGAGAATGGAAGAAAAAAACGTGTTGCACCGACCCCAAGTAACATGGGACTAGGCCAGGAAGATGATGACAAACTAGTTAAAAAATGTGTGTCGTTTAGAAATTACATCGTTTTGTTTCGGAATATTCTTCCTTATGCTAGGTATCACAAGGTATCCATTACTAGTTTTAGAAAACCAAGTTAATTTTCATTTTTATTAAAAGCTTAGTTTTTTTTATAATATTTCCTAATTTCAATGATAAGAGTTATTCTTATAATAGAAAGAAAAAGGAGTAAATGATTGCGATTGAGATATGAGGACATTCGCAAGAGAACCAAGGTTACCGACGTAGCCCGAAGAATAGCCAAACTTAAGTGGCAGAGGGCAGGGCACATTGCTCGCAGAACGGATGGCCGATGGGGCCGAAAAGTACTGTAGTGGCAACCACGAACCGGAAAACGCTGCTTTGGAAGGCCTCCCACTAGGTGGACCGATGACCTGGTGAAGGTTGCAGGAATCCACTGGATACGAGTCGCACGGGACCGGTCAATGTGGCGACACTTGGGGGAGGCCTATGTCCAGCAGTGGACGTCTTTCGGCTGAAATGATGATGATGATTGCGGGACGGTTGACAGAGGAAAATGGAAGAAAAAAACGTTGCCGACCCCATGTAAAATGGGATAAGGGCTGGAAGATGATGACTTTGTGGTACAATCAATTAAGCTGACTTGTAAGCCTTGATCTCTAGAAGCTGGTTTAACGTGGCTACTGAATATTTTAAGGTCTTATAATGACCGTTGGGGTTGAAGTTTTGACAAGGAAATATGATAATACCAAGATAAAAATATGACAAGACTTGATGTGACATTTTGAGTGACGTGATCTTGAACTGAAGTTAAGTTGTTAAGTCACAAAATGTAATAACTAAACACTGAGTTGGATTTCATAAGCCTTTACTTAAAGTAAGTTTTATTTATTTTCAGCATAAGCATAGCATAATCAGCCTATTAATGTTCCCACTGCTGGGACGCAGGCCTTCTGTCTATGAGAGGGAATGGGCGATAATCCACCACGCAGGCCCAGTGCGGGTTGTAAGATGTCACATGTCTTCGAATTTTTGGTTCTAGGACATGCCGGTTTCCTCACGATGTTTTTTTTCACCGTTTTGAGAGCAGTGGTGATGAAATAACTTACACAAAGTAATGCGCCTTGCTGGGTTCGAACCCATGACTTACTGATCGTAAGTCGGGGTCTCCGCTGCTCTCATTTTCAGCAGTTTGTATAATTTTATATTTCCTGCTTAGTTCTAAATTAAAACATGTTACCATGTTGTCATGAGTAAACTTGTACATTTGTAGTTTGTTTTTCCTTTATTTAGGGATACTTGAGTGTGTGGGAGTGTAATTATATGATTTAAAAACCTCTATTCTAAATGATGTGATGAGTGTCGTTGTACCAAAGAGAAATTAAAAAAAGTATGAGAACTACCCCGTCGTCATCATCACATTATATACCCATACATTGTATCTACATAATATAACATCACGCCTGTAATCCCCGAAGGGTTAGGCAGTTATGTTTGAGTACCATGTAAAAGGGGACGACCCTATTGTCATTATAAAGAAGAAAAGTCATCAGTCTCATTATTAGGAAGAGTTTTGGCCGAAGGGTGTCATATATCGGCGTTTCCGCGGAAGGCTACGCGACACCACGCAGCGCAACACGACGCCGTCACTTAGCGTACAATAGTTTATATTTTCTTGTTTTTATAATATATTTATGATAGTCTATAAGGTATATATGTTATGGGTCTTTGTTACCTGAAATAAATTATATATTTATATTATATTATATCTTTCACTATAAAAAGCTGCGAACCGAATACATAACCTCCTCCTTTTTTGAAGTCGGTTAAAAAGGAGGGTAATTTTGTCAACCACATCGCAAAAACGACCCACTCTATCCCACTTAGAAAGTCTGAGTACCAAAACCAACAGCGTCTTTGCAATGAATATCATATAATACCAACATCTGCCTTGCCTTGTCCCAACTGGATGCAGCTGAATACCAGTATTTTAGATGTTCAAGCGACTGCCTATCTGACCTCTGCAACCCAGTTAGTACTGGATAATACGATACTCCTTGGTAAGACATACAAAGTCATAGGCTGATGATGTAAATGAGGCAGATTCTTTAAAACCAGTATAATTAGCAATCTATCAATTATTTAATGACATTATACATTTTATCACGTACGCATCTAAAATACCTTTATTAATAACATGTCCACTTACATTTAGGTTGACGAGTTTAGTCGTTAAATGTTTTATTAATTTAACAATGGAAGACATTGGGAGGCCATTTTGGTGACTGCTTTATTAGCAGTTTTTGATGCTAGTAGGTAATTGTTGACGGCCTAGTTGGTCGAGTGGCCTCAAGCGCGACTACGTAGCATTGGGTCCTGTGTACGATTCCCAGGTCGGGTAAAGGGTTAGTGGGTTTTTCCATCAGGAATTTCTCAGCAGCAGCCACCGGGCACGGAGTCTGGATTTGTGCCCGGTTGATGGCAATAGGCCCGGTACTGATACTGTTGGCCTGCGTCATCCCACTGCTGGGCAACGGCCTCTGTCCATGACTTCCAAATTCTTCGATTCTCATTTTTTTTTATTAGCCTGTACTGTCCCACTGCTGGGCAAAGGCCTCCCCAATTCCTTACATGTACTCTTTTCCCGCGCCTCCTCAGGCCAGCCCTCAAGGTACGCGTCCAAATTGTCCCGCCACCTCTTTCTCATTCTTTCTTTTTTTCTCTTTTTTTTCTTTTTTTTTCTTTTAGATTCTCATAGGCCCGGTATTTAAAGTTATTTTTTAAGGATTCGAGCTACAAAGAAAAACCGGAAACGACCAAGAATCACGTACAAAGTCTACCAAAAGAAAACTTTTAACATAGGTTAGCGCTATCGAGGTGTCAGAGTTCGTCGAAACTTACTTTATTAAAAAGTAATCATCGACAAGAGGAAAAGATAAAACCAAACTTTTAATTCCTATTCCACCTCCGTACAATCAAGATTCGAATCGGTATACCGACTGACCAAAGCTAGCATAGATTTCAGATTCAAAATCTAGTATTTTCAGCGGAAGTCTTATCTTTATGCTCTGTTTCCCAGACCGGATGAATACAGAAATAATGAGAAGACCAATTATTATTTGAATGCTACAAAATCAAAGTAATTATCGTGTTTAATAACGTACTCGTAACTACAAATTAACAATGCACTAATTACTTGATCTAAAAGTACTTATAATTTGTAAGTACCTTTTTTTTTCGGATGGGAAATCATCAAATGACTCCCCCCCCCCCCACTCTGGGCGGAGCGGGAGTGTCAGACTTATTGTACTGACTAAAACCCATCCATGTTCCTTCTTTGCCCTTTGTGTTCCAGGGCCACGGTATCTCTTTCGAACAGTCCCGCAGCATTAGTAAGTACCTTCTTAGCTGGCTAGCTATTGACAACAATTTTTTATGTTTTATTAAAAAAAAAAACGTTGCCCCACACTAGAAATTTCTCCTGTATTGTGGGTGCGTTTACAAACATTTAAACTCACATACACAAACAGCCAGACCCGGAACAACTACCTGTAGGCCATACAAATATTTGTTCTGTGCGGGAATCGAACCCGCTCAGCCACTGCGCCAACCGTGCCGTCTGAATTAATACGAAGTCATGTTTAACGCAGATGTCAGGAGCAGTGGTGGTCTAGTGGTATTGGCCCCGACTCGCGGGTCTTTGGTCGTGGGATTGAACCCCGCTAGGCGAATTACATATTGTTAAAATTCTCCTGCCCTTATCCTGATTAATTTGGGGTTGGCACAGCATGTCTTCTTCCATACTTCTCTATAACTCGTCATCTCATCAGACACCTCCTTTCTTGCCATATCATCCTCTAGCAGTGAGAACATTATAGACACATAAATCTTCTTCCTGTCAAGATCATGCCTAAGATTGTAATTATTTGTTTATGTAGGATCTCCAACAAAACATATACAGTGTACACAAAACATTGTATAAATAATGGAAAAAAAACAACACATACACAATGGATTGCATTGTTGCAATTCAATATACTCGACTAGAGTGACTATATGATGTAGAGGCTGAGATTCACGGCCGCGAGGTCGGCAGCGCTGCGGAGCGAGTTCACCTCCAGCGCCAGCGTTCTCTCTGTCGCCCTTGTTTAAATAATTACCATAAGTACCTTTACACATGGTATAATAATATACTTCGCCTGGTATTCTCTTCCCGTGACAGCTGGGGCACGTGATTGGCCCAAGAATACGTCATCAGTTGCGATGCGGTCGATGTGTTGCCACGGTGTGTGATTGAATTACCCGAGCAAAATGCATTTTTTAACTTGACAAAGCAATTATGAACTAATAATTCAATATGTAAATTAATGTAAAACTAAATAGATGAATCACACGAGTTACTAAATAGTTAAGCTAGTTAGAAATTTATTTTTATTTTCATTCACTAAATGAGAGTCCCTAAATTTACTGAAAAGGACAATCAATGGTAACACTTATCGTGACGTAGTCTTGGGCCATCGTGGGAAGAGAATACCAGGCGAAGTATATTATTATACCATCCCTTTACAGACATAATCCGTCCATAATAAGCCACCACATGGGCCGGATGCAGGTTGGTGGATGTCAGATTATTTTGTTTTTAGGACATACCAGTTTCCTAACGATGTTTTCCATCACTGTTCTGATAGCATTAGCCTAGCCTTTTGCCAACTATGTTGGGGTCGTCTTCCAGTCGGGCCTGATGCAGCTGAATATCAGTATTTTCATAGAGCAACTGCCTATCTGACCTCCAGAACCCAGTTACTACTAGGTGATACGATACCCCTTGATAAGACTGAAGACTGGTTGTCAGACTTTCGGGCCACTGACTACCTGTAACGACTGTCAAAGATCAACAATTGACAGCCGGGACCAACGGCTTAACGTGCTTTCCGAGACACGGACAAAACTCGGTATGTAATGGGTTATTATAACATTGGTGATAAAAACAAATACCTACAAAACACAAAATTAAGTGTCTGCACTTTACAGAAACCGTCTGGATATGAGTTCATTCTTACTCAAGATTTATATTATCCTACATATAGTTGCAGATATAAAGTTTACATCATGATAATCACAGATAAACTTTACATCATAAAAAATAATCATAAAACGAGACGCGACGATTGCGCGGTCGACACGACATCAGTAAGAATAATTGCGAGATCACTTTTTGTGGAATTGGCAGAAACATCATGCATACCTAACCTACTAAAGGCATCATTCGTATATGCATAAATAACATCACTTTTATACTGAGACACACACACTTTTATACTGCCCACAAATAAATTTAGACAAAATATTGAATCGTTAAGCACATTCTGAGATCACACAGCATGTGTCAATCGCTTTCATAACATATTTTACCAGGAATAACTTACGTCAATCCAATATATTTTAGATCTGTCGAGAATCGTAATTGCTGATAGAATGAGATGTTGTGCAGGTCTGGTCAACATTATCAGCTTATGAGGGTTAACGTCTTACGGCATTTCATACAAACTTTGAAGTTATTTTTTTTTCGAAATGACAGAACCGATTTTAATGAAACTTCATACGCATAAGCAGGATACAACATAAGTCTAAAAACTTGACAGAGAACATTTTCGAATAATAGTGTTACAGCTAAATTAAACCGATTCCATTATCTTTATTTTCAAAAGACATTTCGAAAAGTTTTATGTCAAATTTTTAGACTTATTTATCCTGTTTTTGTGTTCGAAGTTTCATTTAAATAGGTTCAGTCATTTCGAAAAAAATTACTTGAAAGTTTGTATGAAATGCCGTAAGATGTTAACGCTCTTAAGTGGTGGTAAATGGTTATAGCCGCAGGCGCACACCACCCTTGTAGTAGCACATATCAGTAGTATTACAGTTGCGTTGCCTTGCCAAAAAACGAAAATGTGTCTAGAGCTAAACTTATATTATAAATCCGAATGTGATTAAGTCTGTTACCTTTTCACGCTTATTAGTATGAGCGTGAAAAGGTAATCTTTCAAATTTCATAACGTTCAGTAGTCTGAACGTTATGAAATTTGAAAGATAGAAAGTCTCAGAAGCCTGGGACCTGAAGAAGGACTTAGACTACTTTTATTCTCGATCGTAGACGAAATCGCAGGTAACAGCAACATAATAAATAAGGAAACTCACAAAATAGTCACGTACTCAGGTGATCGCAGGCAGTTATTATCGAACCACACATCCTGGTTGAAATTACTTTTAATTACAGAATTTCAGATTATACATCACAATCAGCATCAAGCGTGAAGTTTAGTGGTTTATTTAATAACTTGAAAATTTACTTCAAACAACAGCTTGTTTGTAAAATTCCGTTTCTCAAAATGAAAATAAAAAATCCTTGTATGTAATACCTACGATATTCGTTCGTTCCGAAGTTCGTAGGATGTTTACTACGACTTCTGTTGCGAACTATTTTTAATAAATTTTAATATTTTTATACGCAAACCCTGCGTAGGGAACTATAGCTGTTTTGACATGGAAAGAAAAAAAACGTAACCGTCACCGAAAGACGTTATTAATGGAACGAAAATTTCGAAAAAACTGTGAGCAGGGTGCGATGGTCTAATTGGTTAAGACATCCGGTGTACTGAATCGGAAGGTCGCAGGTTCAAACCCTGCTCGCACTAGAATTTTTCTTTCCATGTCAAAACAGCTATTTTTAATAAACTTAACTATAGTAAAATAAAACTCAGAATCAGTCTGTTATAGACCGACCGACTTAATGAGTCCTCGCAAAGTATCAATTTAAAAGGAATTTTCTGAAGGTTGATCACGTATTGGTTCAATTAGTATCGTAATGCTGGTCATCCTTAACGATGACTGCTTCTGGCTTGTGATTTGATTGGTGACTACTGACTAAATCTGGACGGGAAGCGCTGTCCAGAGTTGGTCAGTGTGACCTTTCAGGTTTATTTTTATTTTCTTACTGTCCCTTTCTGTCTACGTCTGTTTCCTTATTTCTTTTAAAATCGATATGATTCCGCGGACAATAGTGTGAGTTATGCGTATGTTTACTATTATACCTAAGCCAAATATTAATATTGTAACGCATAATTATTTTTTTGTTCCAAATAAATAAAATAAAAAAAAGTAATACCTACGTGGATTATAGTTATTTTAAAGCAAAAAACCTGTGGGATATTGTAAAGACTTTGTGGACGCTTAATGTGTCTTTGATGGGGCAAGGCGGAGGGCTCATTAAAGCGGTCGGTCTATAATATAACGGATAAATTGAATTATGGTGTTGATTCTGGAATTTCTGTTTCATCAGATTAAAATACCAAAATTTTCAAATTTTGGGCATTTGTCGGAGTTAACGAAATAAAGTAATTCTTGGTTGATTTACAAAACCGGCTCTCCGAAAAAGCACTTATCATTGAAATGAAGAAATATTATAAAAAAATATGCTTTTAATAAAAATGCAAATTAACTTGTTTTTCTAAAACTAGTAATAGATACCTTGTGATATATAGCATAAGGAAGAATATTCCGAAACAAAACCATGTAACTTCTAAATGACATATATTTTCATAACTAGTTTGTCATCATCTTCCTGGCCTAGTCCCATGTTACTTGGGGTCGGCGCAACACGTTTTTTTCTTCCATTCTCCCCTGTCAACCGTCACGCTATCATTTACTCCTTTTTCTTTCATATCATTCCTCACACAATCCATCCACCGTTTCCTTGGCCTTCTTCTCCCTCTCCATCCATCGTTCATATTCATCACTCTTTTAGTCACATGTCCACCATACCAAGACGGACAGATAAAACTAGATTATATTTTTATTTATTTTACAACTTCGTATTAAATTATTTAAGAGTATTACATAACTGATAATCAACAGAAAACCATTTAAGTATTGCATCCATTGAAGGGGTCGCTAGAGGTGTGCAGATCCTGCCAATAATGATAATAGGTATTGCATACTAGCTGACCCGACAGACGTCGTCCTGTGCAGACCGACATATTCATCATCTTTTCCAAAAGGTATTTTAGATACCCTAAAACTTTTTAACGAGTTAACTGCAATAAGCTATGTCATCATCGTAGCGTAGCTTTTTTCCAACTATGTTGGGTCGGCTTCCAGTCTGTATTTTATTTCAAGCGCCTACCTATCTGACTTCTGAGGAGCTCGTGGCTAAATAATAACAGCCGCTCGGGTCGATCTTGTGGTAAAGCCGTGCTTGCCTAGGTTGGTCTGTGGATGACAGCCGGGATCAACGGCTAACCGTGCTTTCCGACCCACGGAGGAAACTCGAAATTTAATGGATGGTCATCCATTCACAGACCGACCTTGGTAAGCGGTGCTTAACCTTGAAGAATGACCCGTGCGGTTGTTATTATTTACCACGAGCTCCTCTGTAATAGGCAATGTATGCCTCCTTTTTTGTAGCTCTTTAAAAACAACTACACCACACACACCAGAGCACAAACACTTCTACAAACCCCTATTAGTATACAGGCGTTAAGTAAATGTTATTCTCCCAAAATAACAATTTGCCCTACTCTCAATGCAAGTATTTGCGTCGTGTCTTCGTGATAGGTCCCGTCTTCTTGCATTGTATAAGGTTTCGACACCATACGGTGAGTCAGAAACAATGGAAATCTTATTGAGTACATCTTTGGTTTTATTATTGCTGTTTAAATGGCTTACTGCCGCACTGAGAGCTGGCACTTAGGCATAGTTAATTTTTAAGTTTAATTGACTGACCTATTGAAAGTCTTTTCAATATTGTGAATACAGTGGATTGTCTCCCTTCTGCAGGATACGCACCACCTCTACGAATACGACTAGTACGGATTAGTGATAAGTCCACCATCGTAAGCCATTGTCTGTTTGATATAACATAACATAACATCACGCCTGTAATCCCCAAAGGGTTACACCTAGTCGTACACACACATTTCGCCAGTTGTATGTTTAAATCCGATGTAATAGGGGCGAACCTGTTGCCATCAATCGGACACAAATCTAGACTCTGCTTCTGAGAAATTCCTGATGGAAAAAGATTCCTGTTTGAATTTTAAATGACATCTGTGTGTGCGCCAATAAGATTTATCACGTGACTTGGTGTAAGTATAAATAAATTACTTCATTGTTTTGACCAGTCTATTGAGCGTTCACCTTTATGACCCTGATGTTTTAAATAAATTGTAGACATACTTTAGGATTAGGAGTTCTTTAAAATAGGTTTACCATAAATTTCGGGATTCCCAGATTGGTTCTAAGTTTAAAAAGTCGCTTCGGAATCGAAATGTTACTGTTAGCCTGTGTCATCCCTCTGCTGGGCAAAGGCCTCCCCATGACTACTAAATTCTTCCATTCTCCAGGGCCAATGTGAACCACTGGTAACGACCAGTGGTCCACCGCCATCTCCTGCGAGGTCAACCGCGTTGCCATCGGAATCGAACTAGAAACTTTTTAATATTGTTTTTTTTTTCGGGACAAATCCTTACGAACCTCACTTGATTGGCAGAACTAGGAGCTAAGAATTCAAAACATTTCTAATTTCATACAGCAAAAGGTGAATAATTATTTAATTAAACAATCTGTAGACAATGTAGGGATCCTTATTGACCTTAAACTATATTTACCTTATTAATTATGAATACGTCTACTACTTAAACATAACTAGGCAAATAACAAAGTTATTTTTCTTTTTTTCTTTCATAGACAACCGGTTAGCTCATATTCAAACTTGCGAGTTAATTTATTTTTAATATCTGTCGTAATCTTGACGCTCAATAGCTAAGCTGCTGGTATTGCGTCCTAAAGGTCACACGTTCGAATCTTTTCCTAATATGCAATATGTATTGGCAATTGTCTTTCGAAAAAAACTCTTAATGATCTTCTGATGATGTTATGACTGGTCGAAAATGATGATGATCTGTTTTTTCTTAAGGAAATATAAGAATCATTTTGTCAATTATAAAATTGCCTCCAGTTTTTGAAATTACATCACAATAATTGTGGAAACGATCATAATTATCATAATGGCTGACTTGAATTTCCAGTAATTTGTGTAAATGACGAGATTTGTCGATTAACATAATAACTCGAGACATTAGCTGTTTACGATTTAAAAACAAAACCTGATGGTCAACGAAATACCTATTTATGGAAGGTCTATAGACAACAAAGATAAATTTTAATTTTTCTTATTACCTACTGATTAAATTCCCACACTAGTATTGCAATAATAATAAAAACTCACGTTTAAAATTCCAATCTTCAAAAACACCGAAACATTAACTTTTCTAATTAAAATAACTGCACAACACAACACAAACACTCCAAAAAAAATTAATTCGTAAATTAAATTAATAAAATACGCGTTCTAGATTCAAAGAGCCCACGTCCGAACTCTTCGAACGTTGGTATAACACTGAACTTGAAATAAAAATCGTACAACTCTTGCGCAGGTTGGCGCCTTGATCACCTTCAAGAAGTGCCTTTCAAAAGCCTACTTTAAGGCCTAGAACATAGAGTTTATAATCAATTTTTTTCTATGATTGCGTATAATCAGATGCTTGTCTTGTAATTTATATATTTTGCGGATTTTCCACTTAAAGCCAGCATGCTTGGTCAATATACTGGATGCCCTTTGTTAAGACTTTGTCGTGGGTTTCTTTTTAATCTAGCTGGACTTTGATCCTCTACGACCTATATTATTAATTTGGCTGAATTATATAACATAAGACCTAGATCTAGCTGGAATTAAGGAAATATCTTTGAAGGCCTGTTCTTTAATAGGTTATGGTTCAGAAACTTAGAGTCACATGAATTCAGATCGCGGATGGTTGGACTGTGTGAAGGATGATATGGCTAGTAAGGTGGTGACTGCTGAGATGACGAGTATTAGAGAAGTATGGAAGAAGAAGACATGCTGCGCCGACCCCTATTAAATTGGCTTAAGGATTAGTGAATGATGAAGATCTTAGCATCATAATCATTCACCCTTAGGTATGGCGTCGTAGAATTTCTAACACTACGTAAGTCATTTTTGGCGGTTTTAACATTTTGATTTTTGTTGCCGTTTGCTAGAGAATCGGAAGACGCGTTTTTTCAGTCAATCACAGAAACAAGCAACGTCTCCATCTAATTTGAAGTGAACACAAATTACAATTTCGTAATTTGTAATGGTATACTTATGCAGTTTTTTCAATCTCCTCTAAAGTTGCTACTTTTGACTAACGTGGTGTTAGAACTTCGACGACGATAGGACCTCCTTTCTGTAAATATTAAAACGAATCAAACTCATGCCTTCGTATGCCAAATTTATCATCATCTTCCTGACCTTGTGATAGGCACCAAGACTTCTTCTTCCATTCTAACATCACGCCTGTAACATCTGAAGGGTTAGGAAGGTGTACCTCTACTACATCCTCATTTCGCCAGTTACGTTTTAAGTCCCATGTAATAAGGGGCGAGGCTATTGCAATTCCATGGGTCATAGATACCCCTGGCTGCTACTGATACAGATTCATCAATACTTAACGCTAAGTTGCCATAAAATGAAAGCTATATCCCATATATCTAGTTGCCATTGCGCAATCCAAATGTTGCTTACCTTGGAATCTTACCTAGCTAAGCCAAATCTGCGAAACTAGACCACCCAATCCTTTTATAGCTATGGGTATTTCTCCAACGCCTCGGTTACGACCTTATACAATGCGAATCGCGACGCGATTTCCAACACGGGTGGGAATCACTTCTTTCTTTTTAATCGTATACGATGTTTATTCTGTAAATGAGTTTTTAAAACACAATTACTGGACAATATTCTAGATGGTGGTAGCCGGGACGACCTTGAAAAAACAAACGACCAGTCTGGTCCATATTAGCCCTGGTTGGAAAAACTATAAGTCATGGGAAGAGGCCTATGCCCAGCCGTGGGATGACGCAAGCTAACAGTAACAATATCAGTATCAGAAGAGGTCGTTGTTTCCTATACGACTACTCTGAGAAAAAACTAACACAGAGGTCATGACGTCACAGTCTCTTTTATAGTTCAGACATATAATTTTGGTCAAGTCACATGAGGACCGTGCAGATAAGTCCCTGACATGGTTGACAGGAAAGGACCACACAGATTTGTGTGGACCTGTCCAGTCAGTACAATTTGTCAGTAATCATCATCATATACCTAGCCTTTTCCCAACTATGTTAGGGTCGGCTTCCAGTCTAACCGGATGCAGCTGAATACCAGTAATTTACATGGATCGACTGCCTATCTGACCTCCACAACCCAGTTAGTTAGATCAGTAATTTTTTATAGTAATCGCATTTGTTAATTCCGCAGTTGCAGTCGCAACACGGTTGTCGTTTGATCGCGTAGCTTGTGGCCAAGGGGTATCAAAACATTATAGGATAAACCCAACACAGTTACCCATTCTTAGACATCCTTGCAGACTGGTTAGCCTTACTAGGTCCTAGTAGACAACTTTTGGACATCCCTCGAGGTCTATCTTGAGTCAGGCGTGTCAAGGTGTTGTGTGACAAATAAATATATTGGCAATATCAGTAAGCAGTGTTGTAGTTCAAAAATTGATGTATTGAAGACGATCGTCGCGCCTGTTTCGCACATTATGCTGAGATGTAGCATTATGCTGAGTGATGGCCATGACAGGAGAGATGTATAGTGTGTATCCTTTTTACCCGACTGAACAGGGTTGTGTTTATCAGCCTATAATGGGTATAAAACTACCCTTTACAAAGCCGAAAGGCACTTGTTCTCGCCGTTCTAGACCATACCGGGGAACTTTCTAGTTACGGAGATATTGAAGGTCAAAGTTCCTACTTTTCCAGATTTTTTTTTTTTAATACAAATTTTTAATGTTATTATAATATGTTACTTTACTTTAAATACCTCCACGACCCCCATACTATTCAAAGTATCCATCAGTACAATGTTTTGAGTACGTTACATTGAGAACCTACTATGATTTTTATGATTTTACACCCCAAAAAAAAAGTCGTTTCCCAGCAAGTATTTTTGCGTAAAGTTACTTAGTTTGATGTACAGAATGCTTGGTTGACGGCTTAGTGAATGGTCCGTTTACACCTTGTATTTATGTTCGTTCCTTTGTGGCACTCTAGAGACCAAACGCGTGGGCCGATTTTGATGATTCTTACGTCAATCAATTTATTTTAGTCTACTTATTTTAAATGTCACACTAGGTGTAAAAGTGTTTCTCTTGATTTTATTTTATTTACATCAAGAATGGCTTCAGTAAATTAATTGCAGCATAGAATTCCTTAACTGTCGGAAAATTTCCAAAATTCACTGAACACAAAAATACAGTAAAATTTTAATCTAGTAAACTGATAAAATCCGGCCAAGTACCTACCATTTGGACTCGCACACAAAGGATTCCGTAGAACCAAACAATATAATAAAAATATTTTTAACACTCATTCATAGGTCGACCTGAATTAGGCGCCTGACAGATAAGCAGTTACCCACCATTGGACTGGCATCAGTCCTGACTGGATTCAGGTCGATGACATTCGAGGGAATAGTACAAGGGTAATGGAGGTATTTAAAGTTATAACATTTAAAACTTGTATTTCAAAAAAGTTTTGAAAAAGTTGGAATTTTGACCTTCAATATCTCCGTACCTAGTAGGTGCCCAGGTACGGTCTAGAACAAAAAAATTACCACAATGACGGTAAGAACAAGTGCCTCTCGGCTTCGTTAAAGGTATATATTTACACACTCTATGTTCATTTTAGCCGATAGCAATCTATTAATCAGTTGAATCTACATTAAATTTAAGTAAAATATCTAAAGAATGTTTTACTCGTATACGCATCTGCCTAATCCTTCGGGAAATAGAGGCGTGATATTATGTGTATGTGTGTTATACTTAACTAGCTTTTGCTTACGACTTCGCTCCTGTTATTTACGGAAATTAAACTACGGGAACGTTTTAAAGGTAGCCTATGACACTCGGGGATAGTGTAGCTTCCCGTTAGTGAAAGAATTTTCTGAATCGGAGCCGTAGTTCCGAAGATTAACCCCTACAGACAAACTTACAAAAAAAATATAATGCTAAGTATACAGGGTGTAAACAGACTCTTCACATAGCCGTCAACCAAGCATTCTGTACATAAAACTAAGTAACTTTATTCAAAAATTATAGCTGGGAATCGACTTTTTTTTTGGGGTGAAAAATCACGTTTTACTGTAGGACTCGATGGAAAGCACTCAATGCATTGTGCTGATGGATGGATTGAATAGTACGGGGGTCGTGGAGGTGTGTAAAGTAAAAATCTTACATTAAAAACAAGTATTTAAAAAAAAACTTGTGAAAAAATTGGAACTTTGAACCCCAATATCTCCGTAAATAGAAAGTTCCCAGGTATGGTCTAATACAAAAAAATTATTGCAAAAGGGGGGAGAACAAGTGCCTTTCGGATGTGTTAAGGGTCTATTTACACCCTTTAGAGTTACATTACCTACATAAGTAAAACAAATAACTAATGTAACGTGCTGTAACCCTATTCGTTTTGTGTTTCCTTTTTAACCAGACTGAGCAGAGTTATGTGTTTATCACTATATATTTTATGTTTGTTCCTTTGTGGCACTTTAGAAACTAAACGCGTGGGCCGATTTTGATGATTCTTACGTCAATCAAAATATTTTAGTCTACTTATTTTAAATGTATGCGTCACACTAGATGTAAATAAAGTGATTCTCTTGATTTTGTTTTTTACATTAAGAAGTATAGATTTACATACCTACATAATTAGAACAAATAATCTAACGTGTCGTATCTAAAAATCACATTTATATAAATACGTGCTTGCTACTCTGTGTCGCAAGGTTGTAATAAACATCTTATTTCCGCATACATAATCTTGTTTTTATGCTGACGTTCTTATTGAGGTACGGTTCAAATGCTTTGAACTCTTGCATGAAGGTGATCAGCTAAGAACATGATCTTATTATTAGCCTTTAATTCCTTGTACTAAGAAGTGGATGATAAACCGAAGTGTGATGAACGCTTGTGCGACAAAACTGTACTGCGACTCGCCATAGTTCGAATGCACGCAAGTGCGACACACTGAAGCACGACATTGCTCTAGTGCGACAAATTGAAACTCGACATTACACTAGTGCGACCAACTGAAGCTCGACATCACGCTAGTGCGACAAACTGAAGATAGACATTACACTAGTGCGACAAACTGAAGCTCGATATCACGCTAGTGCGACACACTGAAGATAGACATTACGCTAGTGCGACAAACTGAAGCTCGATATCACGCTAGTGCGACACACTGAAGATAGACATTACACTAGTGCGACAAACTGAAGCTTGATTTCACGCTAGTGCGACACACTGAAGATAGACATTACGCTAGTGCGACAAACTGAAGCTCGATATCACGCTAGTGCGACACACTGAAGATAGACATTACACTAGTGCGACAAACTGAAGCTCGATATCACGCTAGTGTGACACACTGAAGATAGACATTACACTAGTGCGACAAACTGAAGCTCGATATCACGCTAGTGCGACACACTGAAGATAGACATTACGCTAGTGCGACAAACTGAAGCTCGATATCACGCTAGTGCGACACACTGAAGATAGACATTACGCTAGTGCGACAAACTGAAGCTCGATATCACGCTAGTGCGACACACTGAAGATAGACATTACGCTAGTGCGACAAACTGAAGCTCGACATCACGCTAGTGCAAGAAACTGAAGCTCGACATCACGCTAGTGCGACACACTGAAGCTCGACATCACGCTAGTGCAAGAAACTGAAGCTCGACATCACGCTAGTGCGACTCAGTGTGACATTAGGATCATAATTAGCATATAACGTTCCCACTGCTACGGATGACGCCAGCAGATTTAAGTATACTTACTTAAATTGCCGAAATTGCTCGAGTATACTTAAATTGCTTGCACGAGTCTCGAGTATACTTAAATTGCCTGCACGAGTCTCGAGTACCTATACATAAATCTACTGTCTGTATAAAGACGGCATGGTTCGACCCAAATACACAAACAAAACAAATACACAAACACACAAATACAAATAGCTGTTCCGGGTCTGGCTGTTTGTGTATGTGAGTTTAAATGTTTGTAAACGCACCCACAATATAGGAGAAATTCCTAGTGCAGGGCAAAGCGAATTTAAAAATACGTGATAAGTTTAAAAAAACCCCAACGCAACAAATAAAAGTGAACAAACATTTGAAAAGTCAATAAAATGGCTGAGCCGGTTTTGATAAAACATGTCTAATTGCAATATACACATCATGCCCTTTCATTTGATACCCCACTTGGGTATATTTGAAAATATTCGATTATTCATCCCTCATATCTAGTAAATGTCTGCACCGATTTTGATAAAGCGTATCTAAGAACCATCGCCAAGAAACTACCTTCAAATAAAAAAAAATGCATACAAATCGGTTCACTCGTTTAAGAGCTACGGTGCCAGAGACAGACACACACACACATTGCGGTCAAACTTATAACACTCCTCCTTTAGCGTCGGTGGTTAAAAAAGGAGAAGGGTGTTCATTAATATTTAACAAATAACTGAATGCACTCGGGGTCTGTCAGCGAGCAATGGAGCGCAGTATCCTTGGAGTTAAACTAACTGATCGTATAAGGAACTCGATACTGCGTTCCGAAACACAAATTGCCGATGTAAGTCACACGGCTACCAGGCAAATCAAACTGGGCTGGCCACATCTGCCGCATGCCGGAGGAGCTATGGGCTAAAGTAATAACACAATGGGTCCCAAACAGCAGCAAACGGCAACGCGGCAGGCCCAGAAGGAGATGGCGGGACGAACTCGACTCTTTTCAGAAAGATTGGCGAGCAACAGCACTGGATAGGGATAAGTAGAAAGAAGGAAGGGAGGCCTTTGCCCTGCAGTGGGACACAAATGGCTGATAATCTTAACTGAATGTATTAATATGAAAATTCTCACAACGTTTTTTCTTACGCTTCGATCTATTCTTGGAACATATTTGACCCCGACCCTGCCTTACAGGTTTTTTTACATACGAAGGTTGACAGTATTTAATATTGATTAATATGTTAGCTTACACGTTTATATCAATAATGAAAAACAAATTGTATAACACCAGATAATCAGAAAGAAATAAGCCTCTAGCCTCTTCTAGTATGTATTTAATTTAATTGTAATAATTTGAGCCAATATTATAATTATGTAATTTAATAATATGATACATAAAATTTGCAGTGCTCTTACAGGGTGCATGTCTTAATACTGTGTCATGAAATTTTAATGCATGGCCTACTAATTAGTGTTTTACATGTTTGCAAATAAATAAATAATTCAGACTCTTGATTTGTCTCTCCATGTAAAAGTACTGCTAATCAGCTGTATCCGGTTAGATTGGAACCTGACACTAAAACAGTTGGGAAAAGGCTAGGCAGATGATGAACGAGCACGTAGGTAACTATGACCTGAATACAGCATAGTGTCCTGGATTGGAATTTTAGCATTAGTTTTTTTTTCTAAGCCAGGTCAGCAAATCATGGGCGGCATACCAACTCTGACACCAGGTTACGCACTAACCACACGAAATGAAACTCAGTAGCAGCCGTCGCCCTATTGATGGTAATATTCTCACCCCCTATTAGGTATGTATGGGTACGACAGCTAGGTACGAAAGTCTGACAACCAGTCTTGCCAAGGGTTATAGTATTACCCAGTATTAACTGGGTTGTGGATGTCAGATAGGCAGTCGCTCCATGTTAAATACTAGTATTCAGCTGCATCCGGTTAGACTGGAAGCCGACCTCATCATAGCTGGGAAAAGGCTAGTCAGATGATGACAACAAGTAGGTACGCACGACGGCCAATCAAACTATACAAAACCAGTTTATGCGGATCTCTCATTGTATAGGAAATCTTTACAAAGCGAGGCCAAGTTATACTGGAAATGTATAGCTTCATGTGCCGCCGTGTGTACACCTCTGCTTTTAACTTTGGAAAATAGAGGCGTGATGTTATTGCAGTCATTAGTTCGTAGTGTATCAGTATTCGGGGAAGACCAGTTTTCCGGTCAAGTAGGTAAAATGTTTATTTTACGATAATAAAACTATGACTCATTTTTGTAAATATAGTTGTTCATACTCAAGGATGTAATCTGTAAATAATATGCATATTTAAAGTGCACGTATCACTTGGGTAAATACCTGTGTGTAGGTAATTTAAATGTATTATAATTGAGGCCTATAAAATTAAGGGTAAAACTCCCTTTGATTTTATATCATGAAAAACCCATTAAATGAACATATAAAGGGTGTTAATAGACCCTTTTTTTTTCTTTTTTTTTTTTTTCGGATGGGAAGTCATCAAATGACCCCCCCCACTCTGGGCGGAGCGGAAGGGAGTGTCAGACTTGTACTGACTAAAACCCATCCATGTTCCTTCTTTGCCCTTTGTGTTCCAGGGCCACGGTATCTCTTTCGAACAGTCCCGCAGCCCTGGCAGAAGGGTGTAAATAGACCCTTTACATATCCGAAAGGCACTTGTTCTCCCCGTCTTCGCGATATTTTTTTGTTCTAGAATATTCTTGGGAACCTTCTAGTTACGGAGATATTGGGGGTCAAAGTTCCAACTTTGTCACAAGTTTTTTTTTTTTTTAAATACATGTTTTTAATGTGAATATTTTACTTTACACACCTCCACGACCCCCTACTATTCAATCCATCCATCAGCAAATGCTTCGAGTGCTTTCCATCGAGTCCTACCGTAAAACGTGATTTTTCACCCCAGAAAAAAAAGTCGATTCCCAGCAATAATTTTTGCGAAAAGAGACTTAGTTTGTTGTACAGAATCCTTGGTTGATGGCTATATGAAGAGTCTGTTCACAGCCAGTATACAGCTTCTACAACCTGACGTAGCCTGACAAAAAAGTAAAAAAAAATGAATATCGCGGGCTACCCTGGCGGGCCATTTATGACGAGAACTATTTGAAAATTCTCAAGTTACGACTATTGTGAATTATCTATCCTTATTTTTGTTAAAGGAACACAACTTTTCAAAACAAAAGCTTATCGTGGTATTAATCTGCAATTCAACAATAAGTTTCGGATAAAACATTTTTCTAAAGGCTCATCTTGATATCATTTTCCAAACTGCCTTACAACAAGACCATAAATTACATCTTTTTCATTTAAAAGCATAGTCCGATCACGTACTTATGATGAATAGCATAGGCGAGCTATGCCCTTGTATTAGGCCTAAATACCTAGGCCATCTACACCAACAAATAAAAATAAAAAAATAAAAACAACATAAAAAAATAGTAATATATGTATTAGTTTATTTTATTTGTATATAAGTATTAGTATCATTATAAGTGCCTATTTAAATTTTCGATAGCAAGGAAGTTTTTTTTTTATATATTTACTTTGTGCCCATCACAATGTTTTCTTATTTAACCCAAAGGTTGACTGGTAGAGAATGCCTTGTGGCATTAAGTCCGCCTATGTATCACTATTGTACATAAAGTTTAAATAAATAAATAAAACAAAAAAAATTACAAAAATATTACGCTCCTACTTAAAGCAACGCCACCTATTATTTAATACAGGAATTAATGACGTAAGTTCACAGCTAGGTTTCTGCGCAAAAGGTTGTGTTTGAAATACCTGTTTAGTTTAGCGCCATCTATCTTTAACATGATAAACTAAGTTGTCAGGAGGCTGTACAACTGATCAAATAGAGCCTCTTTCTGTTCGTTTAAGATACGACAGGTGGCAGTAACTGTTTCAAAATACTCGTATCAATATACACTTCCTTGATAACTGGCTTTTATCGCACTATTATCAGATTCAGAATGCAGTGTATTTCGCACTCGTGGTTTTATTCATTAATGTTTCTGCTAGTGTTTTATTTCCAGAGATACCTATAACTTTGAACTCGGGTGTTTATTCAGCCGCAGCTGCAATGACAGCTTGACCACTTGTATCAAAATGTACTACATTATTTCTTTTAATTTGAAACTGTAAATTAGTGATAAGTAGTGGTTTGAGAATTGCACTGATTGACTATTGAAAAACCTGAATTTATATTCAAACTAACACTTGCAAAATATTTATAATTTTTCTTCAGAACTTTCCTCCTTTCAACGTGCAAGGCACATAAGGCTGCAAAACAAAAGCACGTGCATATGGCGCGCGTTAGGCGGACATGGCCTACCTACGACAATCTAATTGAGTCCTGGATAACGTAATAATGGGGGTAGTCTCCTCTTCTGACGGAAGAGACGCCTACCCCCAATTCCTCGTGCATCGAGTAGATATATCTATACTATAAACCGACCGCATTAATGAGTCCTCCGCCTTGTCTCATCAAAGGCATATTAAGCGTCCACAAAGTCCTAATAATATCCCACAGGTTAAGCATAAGCATAATCAGCCTATAATGTTCAAACTGCTGGGACGCAAGCCTCCTCTCTGTGAGAAGGAATGAGCTATAATCCACCACGCGGGCCCAGTGCGGGTTGGTAGATATCACATGTCTTCGAATTTTAGGTCCTAGGACATGCCGGTTTCCTCACGATGTTTTTCTTCACCGTTTTGAGAGCAGTGGTGATGAAATAAATTACACAAAGAAATGCGCCTGCCTGGGTTCGAACCCACGACTTACTGCTTGTAAGTCGCGGCCGCCACCGCTGCTGCACTGGGCCACCGCTGCTGTCCTACAGGTTATTTGCTTTAAAATAACTATGATCCACGTAGGTATTACTAATTAATACTAATTGAACCAAAACGTGATCAACCTTCAGAATATGATGTGTCGGAGACTGTAGCTTCGCCTTCTTTGGACATTCAAAAGTGCATGTTATGGTCTAATTGAATTAAATGTTTTGACTTTGAAATATTCTATTTAAATTGATACTTTCGCGAGGACTCTTTAAAGCAGTCTAAATTACAAAGAAGTAAAATTTGTTTGTAAGTTTGGATGTAGGGGGTCGGTAATCTCCGGAACTAATGATCCTATTCTAAATTATTTTTTACTGATACAAAGCTACATTATTCGTGGGTGCTATAAGCTATAATCATGCATATTAGCCTAGCTATCACAATTTTTACGGACAAAGTCGCGGGCTAAGTGTTAGTCGCCAATAAAAATATTCCCAATGTCTACTCCATGCTTTTTAAAGTTGTTCATTTTCATGAGTACCTAGTAAGTACACGCCCTTAAATTGATGCCAATGTTAAAAAGGGAGAATTCAGAAAGTTGGTAACGTCGGAAATCGCTGTAAAATATATCGCTGTTAGTATCATCATCATTTCAGCCGAAAGACGTCCACTGCTCGACATAAAGTGTCGCCACATTGACCGGTCCCAAGCGGTGCGACTCGCATCCCGCGGATCCCTGCAACCTTCGCTGTTAGTATGAATTAATTTAATATTAATGAGTAAATAAAAATGGAATATTGCTTCAGCTTACAGCTTACAGCTTAATCAGCCTATAATGTTCCCACTGCTGGGACACAGGCCTCCTCTCTATGAGAGGGAATAGGCGATATAATAATCCACCACGCGGGCCCAGTGCGGGGTGGTGTTGCATTAAAAAATTGATTATAAATTGCAATAACTACAAAAGTAACTTGGTAATCTTCTAAATGCTTCTTTTTACATCTACAACTGTTTTAGGTACAACACCTTCATCATCATCTGCCTAGCCTTTTCCCAACTATATTGGGGTCGGCTTCCAGTCTAACCGGATGTAGCTGAATACCAGTATTTTACATGGAACGACTGCCTATCTGACCTCCACAACCCAGTTAGTACCGGGTAATACGATACTCCTTAGTAAGACTGGTTGTCAGACTTTTTGGGCCACTGACTACTTAACGACTGTCAAAGATCTACAAATGACAGCCGGGACCAACGGCTTAACGTGTTTTCCGAGGCACGGAGGAAACTCGGTATGCAATGGGCGGTCACCCATCCACAGACCCACCTAGACAAGCACGGCTTAACCTAAAGTCGACCCGAGCGGCTGTTATTATTTAGCCACGAGCTCCTCCAGGCTCCTCCAGGCTCTTAGGTACAACACCTTATCTAGTGTTATTAGTGCAATACTTAGTCAATGTTTTAAAGTGCAGCACAGAGCTAAAATTCCTAATTGCATTCAGTAATATTGATTAAATTACGCAATGACATTTATGTATTTTAAATTGAATTTTTATTTTTCTTATTGTAATCTCCTGACATACCACCTTAATTCAAATGGCATGTTTATGTTAATTTTATCCGCCATTTTATACGCCATATATTGGCGAAACATAGTGAGCATATTTTAGACAATATACTATCTGTAACCATACCTACCTATGTTTAACAAAATAAATGATTAATTGAAAAAACTGATTGAAATTTTTAAAAACACTTTCAGAATGCAACCCTCCCCTGGATAAAGAACAGTAAATAAATAACTAAGGCAATCATTGATCAGTCGAGATATCATTTCCATATCCATTCCGTAGGTACTTATCCAAATCGTTGTAAATCCTACGCAATACCTTGCCCTTGAAGGAAATTTGAAGACACAAGTCATCCATGAGTCAATAACTTGAAACAATTTTGATGAAACTGGTTTTATTTCGCTCTGTTTGGATCCTTATACAGTTGGCGGAATATTAATCACTGATTAGGGATGAAGGTTTAGTTTTGGTTACCTGGTAAAATGTTAATGTTAATATTGTTATTTGTGTGTTTAGAAAATCTTCGAAGATTCGCATACGCACGCAAGAGTGATATTTATGTCAGCTGGGATATTCTTTAAAGTTGTACTTGTTGCAAACAATTTAACTAAAATGGTGTAGGATAATTGTATTTTCGATTAAAAAATCGATGTATTTAAGCTACGAAAAACGTCAAAACTCGTGCTAGGGTTAAAAATCTTCAAATTTTTATATTTAGACGCTTAAGAGCGTTCATCCAAAAAGTTGGCAACGTCGCAAATAGCTCTCAAATATTTACCTGTTTTTATTAATTTGGCAATATTACTGTATGAAAATAAGAAATATGGCTAACTAGTGAACTAGAATAGTATTAATGAATTGCAATTAAAGCACTGAATTTGATGTTGTAACCGTTTTAATTTAAAGTTTCCAAATACTTTTTTTACATCTAAAACTAAGTATTCGGTGTTACGATATTAATTATTGCATTTCACAATCAATACTTTAGTTCACTAGTTAGCCATATTTCTTATTTTCATACAGTAAATATTGCCAAATTAATCAAAACAGCGAAATATTTGACATCTATTTGCGACGTTGCCCAGTTTCTGTAAGCGCTCACACGAAGCCTGTCGTCCGTTATTATGTAAAACTAGTCGCTCTAAGTACCTAGTGCTTCTAACTCGTTTACCAAATAATTAACGACTTCTTATTTTTGTTTTTAATACAGGTTAACAGCCTTATTCACGTGTTTCCAGTTTATTTTTGTCGAAAATATTTTCCTTGTACATGCAATAGGTAAATGATAATGCAAAATGTTGACAGATGGAGAGAGACAGGAAGACGACGGATGGCTTGTGTGAGGAATGATATGAAAGAGAAAGGAGTATTTAATGATAGCGTGACGGTTGACAGGGGAGAATGGAAGAAGATAACGTGTTGCGCCGACCCCAAGTAACATGAGACAATGGTATGAGGATGATGGTGATTGCTAATAAAATCTACTCATTTATTTAGGAACAGGTTCATTTGTATTTTTTTTTAGAAAGGCCGTATTGTCCCACTCCTGAGCAAAGGCTCCCGTCCTTCCACCTCTCACGATGGTGTTATTCTTCTCGCCAATTCCCGAGGAAGCCGTCCAAGACGTCACGCCATTTTCTCTTCGGTCTACCGCGACCCCGTCTAGCTGTTTTAGGGCACCAGTCTTGCATTTGTATTATTCGACTAAAATAGAAGGAGGTTGTACTGCATTGTTATCGCTTTGAAGAAGCGGCTATTGGAATTTTCCGTTTATTAGGAGCAGCAGCAGCCTTTAATTTTCCCACTGCTGGGACACAGGCCGGTCACGGTGCGAAGGAATGCTCTATAATCCACCACGCGGGCCCAGTGCGGGTTGGTAGATGTCACATATCTCTGAGTTTTTGGTTCTAGGACATGCCAGTTTCCTCACGATGTTTTCCTTCACTGTTTTGAGAGCAGTGATGATGAAATAAATTACACAAAGTAATGCGCCTGACTGGGTTCGAACCCCCGACTTTCTGCTCGTAAGTTGGGACCACCACCACTGGACCACCGCTGCTCTCACTGTTTATTATTGTTGTTTCTTTTTCGTTAGCCTGTTTGAGTGTCCCACTGCTGGGCAAAGGCCTCTCCTTTCTCCTTCCAAGCCTCTCTGTCCTGTGCGATATCTGGCCATGTGCGCAAACGAGATCAGATCGTCACACCACCTTCGCTGCGGTCTACCTCGACGGCGATTTCCTCCGACAGGCGTCCAGTTTATGACGATCGTTGCCCATCTCTGCGGGCGCAATCCCGCTACGTGGCCAGCCCACTCCCACTTCAGCTTGGCTGTTTTTTCTCCAACATCTGCTACTTGAGTAATGGAGTGGAGGGTAGTGTTTATTTGTCCTGTTTATTTATTCAAAATTTTTGAAAATCTTTTCGTTGTTCTTAAAATGATTGATTGTACATGATAAATAACATATTAATAAATGTTAGATATTTAATGTAACGTGTTGTTTGTATGTGTTTGTGTGTGTGTGTGTGGGTTTGTGTATGTGTGTGTGTATGTGTGTATGTGTGTGTGTGTGTGTTTGTGTGTGTGGGTGTGTCTGTGAGTGTGTGTGTGTGTGTTTGTGTGTGTGTGTGTGTGTTTTGTTTTTTTTTACAAAGTGAATCCAGTAACATGACAAATTTTTCTGATTTGTTTTGGTGGGTATTTACAGAGAGGCCCTAGGTTTAATCTCGATTGTTCGCTTTTTGTCTCAATCTCGCTCTCAGGACGGGCAAAGTGTTATTGGGTTTTTCCATCAGGAATTTCGCGGTAGCAGCCACGGAGTCTGAATTTTTGCCCGGTTGATGGCAATAGGCTCGCCCCCTACTACATGGGAACTAAACATAACTGGGTGGGTGTATTATTGATACACCTCTGTCTTAACCCTCTGGGATTACAGGCGTGATATTATGTTATATTAAAGTATACCCCAACATTTGACCAGTTAGATTTAATCCCATGTAATACGGGGCAAGCCTATTGCCATCAACCAGGCATAAATCCAGACTCCGAGGCTGATACAAAGAAATTCCTGACGGAAAAACCCAATAGCATTTTGCCTGACCTGGAAATCGAACCCAGTGTGTGTTGGGTTCAAATTCCAAATATCAAAAACGTGAATGTCAAACAAAACTACTCGTGATTGTGGAAGTTTCAATTTCATCAGACTATTGCGAAAATATAATTATATAATGCCCACCGAGTGGCGGACATAACTACTTTATGTCTGAGTTTTACGCGCTTATGTAGGTAGGCGGTGAGTTGACAGATTTTTAATAAATATCATTGAGTAGGTATATATCATTGTGTGCCTGATTTCCGAAGATATCTGGATATCCTGTCCAGTGTCTGAAGATCCATATCCCGAAGCTCAAAATCCCGAAATTACATCCCAAAGCCTAAAATCTCTAAGACAATGACATGCAATACATACCTGTTCAGTTTACTCCGACCAAATAGGTTAGCTTAGAACTGGATAGAGATGGGTAACTCAAGAAAGATAGATAAAAAAGATATGAATCAATCTGTTTCCATCAATCACTCTTTATTCACATCCGAATGTATTACTGTATCAGTCAGTGTATCTTTACTGTACTGGTTTTGACTGCACGTGTACTTTGCCTAAATTTTAGTCACTCAAAATCAAGTGCTTTTGGCGCTCTGGTTACAAAACTAAACATAATATCAGTTAATCAATTTTCTTCATTCATTAGTCCAAGCTTCAAGCAGTAGATTCGAGAGCTTGAAACAGCAGTCCAATAAATCAGAGAGATACGTAATGTATCGACAAGCAAAGTGCAAAAATCTTGACTCTTTTTCTAAATGTAGGGACAATGCCACATGATTTTCATTGTTTTACTTGATTTAGCTTAAATTTATATCGCTGAATAAGCTACTTGCTTTACACTCGTAGACCTAGTAACTTAAGTTGATATTTTATAACTCAGTGTGACCTACAGTGGCGAAGGTTCCATACAACTCGATTCCTACCGGATTCCCTTTGAAAAATGTAATAGTCAGTATTTTATAGATAAATAATATTTTCACATTTAAGATCCGGCTCCGGCTTAACTATTACAAAAATTGACCTATAAACTTAATCAAAAGTGTGGTCAATAACCTCGCTCAATTAGTGCTCAATACAGTGCAATTATTTCCTGTGAACATCCCGTCTTAGACAACCGACATCACCACAACATACGTCACAACAAACTGCACAGGTTAGCGGCGCGTACGCAAGACGACCAATCTAGCTATCATCATCTGCCTAGCCTTTTCCCAGTTATGTTGTTATGTCTTCCAGTCTAACCGAACGCAGCTGAATCTCATTTTTTTACATGGAGTGACTGCCTGACCTCCACAACCCAGTTAGTACTGGGTAATACCCTTACCCTTTGGTAAGACTGGTTCAGGCCACTGACTACCTGTATAAAGGATTATTTATCATGTATGCTGAGGTTAATAATAGCCATTAACTTAGCTAAAATTGTTAACTTTTCTGAAATTATCGATGATTTTGACCTAGGTACCTACGTAGATGTAGTTAGATTTATTCTAAAGTCCACCCTGAAACCAAGGTCAAACAAAGGTAGGTACCTAAGACTACTAATGCTATGTGCATTCATTTATTTCTCATAAAACTTATATATTTCACTGTCAAAGCATAATAACACTTAAGTCCTGTACAAGGACAATAGATAAATACGCAAATAAAGTCTCGTTTATAAAGATGTCAGGTATTGCGAAACTTTATGACGATTTTTCTACTAAAATCAAGCCTTTTCTCAGCTATGTTGAGGACGGCTTCCAATCTAACTGTATTCAGCTGAATACCAGTATTTTACATGAAGCGACTGTCTTTCTGGTCTCCACAACCGCATTAGTACTGGGTCATACGATACACTTTGCCAGCTGGGATTGGTCCCAGCTGTCAATTGTTAACAACAACTATGTTATGAGTAAGTTAATTAAACCCTTGTTTTATTACACTTTTTTCAAATTATTAATTGCAGTATTCATCATCCATAAAATAACATAAAATTGCTACAATCAATGTTTTGTTTTTCTTGCACGGTCGGACAGACCTTTAATCTTTTTTTACATTGGTTTTACTACATTAAATGGTTAAAAGCAACCGTTTCTGCAGGTCAAGTAGGTGGTAGGTAATCTTAGCAATTGAAAATAACAACTTTAACAAAAACACAACAAAAATAAATGGGCCAAGAGCGAGTCGGACTGGCACACGAGGGATTCCGTACCACCCTACCAGTTAGACGTTTCATCATCTTTCACATGGCCTTGTCTCAATTCATTTAAACGTCGGCACAGCATTTGTCTTCTTCTTCCATTCTTCTCTATTACTCGTCATCTTATCAGACACCTTCTTTCGTGCCCTATCATACTTCATACAGTCCATCCATCGTTTCTTTGGTATTCCTCTTCTTCTATACCCATCCACATTCATACTCAGAACTTTCTTCACGACATTTTCCTCATTCCTCCGCATCACATGCCCAACCACGACAACCGATTACCACACAACTTTTCATTCACCGGCGCCACTTTCAGACTAGCTCTTATGTACACATTTCTAATTTTATCCATTCGCGTAACACCACACATCCCTCTTAGCATTCTCATATCAGCCACACTCAAATGCCTTTCATTCATCCCTTTTGTGGCCTAACATTCTGATCCATACAAGACAGCAGATATAACCAATAGTAAGACGTTACTCATTATGTATTACCATTATCCGGTGTACATCTCCCGCCTACACTACACCACTACGGCGGAGGACATCGTGGAGTTCGTGCGTCAGAAGACCAAGTACATGGCGAGAGTGCAGCTGCTTGAGTCGCGCCGCAACCCCAACTTTAAGGCGTTCGTGGTGCGAATACCAACGTGTTTTCTGCACCTCGTCTTGGAGGACAAGACGAGGTGCAGGACTTTTGGCCACAGGGTGGTGGTGTTCCGTCACTTCCACGGGCAAGTGCTACATGAACACACAGTGACAGTGCATAAATGAAAAGTTACTAACATAGTTTCTGTTTATGTTCTATTTACTGACACGATTTGTATTTTATGTATGTAAGTCTGTAAGGTATCTAATCTATGGGCCAAAGAAGCTGAAAATAAATGGATGTTGTTGTTATTATCAAGATCGAGGAAAAAATGCCAAAAAACCGTTTCTTATACGCGTACCTTCTTTTGTTTTTTTTTTTTAATTTGTTGTTTGTTATAGAGGTCATCAAACTTTTTGAAAATTTCAAGTGTCTAACTGCAAAAGATACCTTGCTGTGACAGACGGACGGCGGAGCCATAGTAATAGGGCCCCGTTGGCAACCTTTGTGTACGGAACCCAAAAATAAAGACGTTTTTGTACGATTACACAAAAAATAAGTAAGTAAATCACCAGGAACATAAACTTGAGCTTTGTAATATGTAAACTGTTTACAATGAACTTAAAATGAGCACTTAATGCAAATGTAGTTGTTATCTAGTTATTATTATGTGCATGGATAGACTTATTTACATAAACACAAGTTCTTTGTACATGCCTACTGCGTAAATAGTCAATGGACCATTCCAATATATCGTTGAGTCCAAATTCACGACAGAAGCTTCTTCCTGTTTGCAGCATTTATCTTCTTATAACGGGCTGGTGTCCGCAACTCCACATCCGAAGCGAGTATTTTGGCGTACGTGTAGGAATATAATTCGATCCACCCCAGCAGCTCGCCGAGAAAGGCCAGCACCGCCTTGGTGTTACTGTCGATCTCGCGGAGAGTACCTGGGTTACCGAAGTACTTGGCCCTGTATGAGGCAACCTCTGGACAGTGCAGCACGGGGACTGCTGTCTCGTCTTCCTCAGCACAGTGGGCTGTCCTATGTTACTTGGGTTTGGTGCAACAAGTGTTTTGATTCAGCAGTACCAGTTTGCTGTGTTAATACTGACAGTTTTCACCGTTCTACTGTTAGATGCTTAACTTAAAATGTAGGCTACTTTAGACATAATTTTGGACCCGATAGGTGGCGTTGTGCGAAGCAAGGGCGGGTTGCTAGTTTAAAATAATAAAAAACCTTTCAACCCTATAACATAACTGGCGAAATGTGGCTATACTACTGTCTTGGGTACACGACCACGTCTGCCTAACCCCTTTGGGGATAAAGTAATATTACATTATTACGTTATGTGTAAAAACATCTTTTTTATCTCTATTTCTCAAGATTCAAGATTCTTTATTTTGCATGAAATATGGTACATGATGGTCTTATAAAATAAAAGGTTTCACACATTTCGCTGACTTCCTTCAGCATGCAAACTTAAAATTAAAATACCTAACACAATGTACTCTTGGTTTAGGTACCTAGTACTAGTTAAAAATTTAACAAAATGTAATAAAATTAGAAAAAAAAAAAAATAACAAATCAAAAAATAAAATTAAAATAGGAACAAAAGCTACTTAACCATTACAAATGGGTTTATATGTCAAAAAGTCATTAATTGTATAAAACACGTTATTAAAGAGCCATTTCTTAAGTTTTCTCATATTTAAGTATCTATTCACCACCACCATTGACACAAAATATAAAACTGCTTCACATTCGTAACCTCACTAATCCAGGTCCAGTTGAAAACCAGCGTCGGGCACTAGTTATCCGGCATTTTGCTGAACTGGGCCAATTTGGCGCAGCCGACACAGTGTCACACTATTTTATTTAGATTTTAATTTTTTGTTTTTTTTTTTGTTATGCATGTGCCATATAAATGTATTTTCTTTTTTTCTTTCTTTATAAACTGCCGGATTAACAAATGATTTGAAAAAATCTTTTATTTTTTATTTTGTTTAATCCAATAAACAAAACGAACTTAATAAATTCAATGATACATCCTTGTTACCAAAAACAGATAAACATGAACATATCAAAACGGCCTTTTTTTCGCCCACCAGTTAAGTTAACGAAGGAATTTCGGACTTGCCCGAGACAAATTTGTGAGGCCAAAGACCATAGAGCCATTTCTGAGTTTCAAAATTAATCCTTCTTTGTTATTAATAATAAGCCTGTTTATTTCCAAGACAGTTACAAAATAAAATTAAATAGAATTGGTACAAAACAATTTTCAAAACGGAAAGTTTCGGTCACGTCCCCTTACGGGTATAATACAGGGCTCTTTAGTCAACTGATCCCACACAGGCGTGACCCGCGGGTCCACTCGACCTAATGCTTTCTTTTTCTTAATTTTTTTTTGTACTTTGTAAATTGGATCAATTTTGTCATTTGTGTAGTCAATCTTGATATTAACCTATATCAGTTATTTGGAGCCAATTATATTATGTGTCCCGTGGATACTCGAAAGCCCATTTGGCTTTGTCATGTTCAGTTACCTCCTCCAATTGCCTCCACTTTTTTCTGGTGTTCGCCGCCTGCAACCAGACACTTCCTGTTATTTTTAATATCTCGTCCATCCAGCGAGCTTGTGGTCTGCCTTTTGCTCTTTTATTTTCAGGGCCTTTCCATTTTGTTACTAGTTTAGAGACCATCTTTCTTGCCGATAGCGTGAAATGTGTCCGGCACATTTCCACTTCTATCGCCGTGCGTGCGTTACTGCATTTATCATTTTTGTTTTGTGTCTGATTTTGTCACTATTGCCTTCTTAGTTATAAATTATTTATCCTAATTGAATGTTGAATATCAATGTTTGCCCTAGTTGTCAATTATCTATAGATTTATTGGCAGTAGTTACGACGGTCTCAAAGTCTAGGGTGAGTCTAATTTCTTTTCACTACGTCTTCTCCCCAGATACAGCACTAGGAACTAGGTTACGCACAGGTAAGGCCCGCCGGACTCCACCAAGAAGAGACGTGCGGATATCGACTAATCATAATGGTAAAAGACTAAAAGTCTACATCGCGTGTTTCGTCTCTCCTGTGAGTGGTCGAATCTTGCACATCTCCTCTCCGCTCCGCTCGTCTGCGCCTTGGTGGAGTCCGGGCCTAAAGGGCGGATGTTGGGGGACAGCCTTATGTAATATTTGACGTTAATAAATTCTGGTCTTCAGCCTCAACTGTGACATGAAGCCCGACAACCTAACAACCACTCTTACCGAAGGAATCGTGTTACCCAGAAATTGTGTTGTGAAGGTCAGATAAGCAGTCGCTCCATGTAAAGTACTGGTATTCAGCTGCATGTAGTCATCCTGGCCAGCAGACTCCAACTTTGATGGGAAAAGATTAGGCAGATGATTATAAATGCTGAATCCTAACAATTAAATCAGAAATCACACATAAATATTTTGCTATTAGAGACTTAATTTAATACGACAGCAGGCAATCAATAACTCATAATAATGTCATATTATAATAAATGCTGTCATATTTATAAATCGGAAACCAGTGTTTAAAAAAAAACAAAAAAGTATTTTCTTGCATAGAAAAACGTGGTATCTCCTAATCAACCTAAACAATGAGTAAGTTTTGAGCATATCTTAGGCCAGATTACCAGTTTTTTTTTTTATATTTTCGATTAAGGAGGAGCTCGTGGCCAAATAATAACAGCCGCTCGGATCGATCATTAGGCTAGGTTGGTTGGATGGGTGACCGCCCATTACATACCGAGTTGCCTCCGTGCCTCGAAAAGCACGTTAAGCCGTTGGTCCCGGCTGTTATTTATAGATCTTTGACAGTCGTTACAGGTAATCAGTGGCCCAAAAAGTGTGACAACCTGACTTACCAAGGGGTATCGTATTACCCAGTTCTAATTGAATTGTGAAGGTCAGATAAGCAGTCGCTCCATGTAAAATACTGGTATTCGCTCCATGTAATGCACTTGGCTTTAAATGTAGGTCACTTAAGGTAAAGGACCGGAAAGTATCTATGTCATAAGAGTTACAATTATTTTAATAATTGGTTAGTTGCATTCCCTAGCATCGGTGCGTTCCGATACAGAGAAAGGTGTCTTATTTCTTGTGACGTCACTTTCGTTGTCACGGTGCTTACAGAGCTACGAATTGTTAGAGGGACGCATTACGTCCGGCATGTGTTTGATTTTGGAGTTTTTTCAGTAAATTAGGAGAAAACTGTAACAATCTTAGAATACCTTTCAAAACGTACTCAGTTGTTGCGCACATAAATCTGATTTACAATAATAACTAGGAATGAAAATACATGATTTAGAAAACATTTAAAATATTTTTCGAATTCGAACAACTTTTGATAAGATCTTTTGATGTAAATACCTTTTTCGGAGGAATTAAAAAACAACATCATATCCATATTTATCGACTGATTCGACATTTAAAACTAAAATTAAAGACGAACAAAAAAGAAGTCGTATTAATAAATAGCGATTTTGGAGTTACCACGATTCAATTATTTATTAGTTAATAATCTAAAACGGTACTACTAAAGGTTATTTATTTTATTGCTCCTAAAAGGTCAATTTAATCTAAATCTGTAATAACTTTTATTATTTATTACAATACTAGCTGATGCCCGCTGCTTCGCCCGCATCCAGTTCGGTTATTGTCCCACGGGATTGTGCTACCAGGTTAAAAAATTATCCTATGTGCTGTTCCAGACTATAATCTATATCTGTGCCAAATTGCATCTAGTTCCGTTCAACCGTTGGGGCGTTATTGAGTAACAAACATCCAGCCATCCAAACTTTCGCATTTATAATAGTAGTAAGATTAAAATGACCATCATTCTAATCATTTGTAATATTTCACTAAAATTGATATCTGTATCTACCACCTAAAGTTTTGACAAATTAATGTTGCAGTAAAATTCTATTATTAAAATAGGAACTATGGTGCCTTAATTCGTGGCTAAATAATAACAGCCGCTCGGGTCGATCTTTAGGTTAAGCCGTGATGGGTGGTCACCCATCCACAGACCAACCTAAGCAGGTTGGGCTGTGGGTGACCACCCATTACATACCGAGTTTCCTCCGTGCCTCGGAAAACACGTTATGCCGTTGATCCCGGCTGTCATTTGTAGATCTTTGACAATCGTTACAGGTAGTGGCCCAAAAAGTCTGACAACCAATCTTACCAAGGGGTAACGTATTACCCAGTACTAACTGGGTTGTGGAGGTCAGATAGGCAGTCGCTCCATGTAAAATACTGGTATTCAGCTGCGTCCGGTTAGACTGGAAACCGACCCCAACATAGTTGGCAAAAGGCTAGGCAGATGATGATGGTGCATTAATTTTGTCGTCCGTAATTTTCGGAATTGCAGATCAAATTCTGAAAATTCTTTCACTGACGGGAAGCTACGTTATCTCCGAGTGTCATTCATATTATTTCCAACCATAACGGGAGCTAACACGCGGGCAAAAGTTAGTTATAAATAAACAGCATTTTACGGATACTCATCCGTAACCATCGCTCTCTCAAGTTATCAGCAACATATCATTGTTCTCCGTTCCCAAAAAGACAACAATAACGTCATATGTCATAACAAAACTAACTAAATAAATAATAGAATTAACCGAGCATCTTATGAAAAAAAAAACATGTGAAGATGTCCCCTCTCACAGTTTATGATACTACATCGACTTTGGAGAGAGCGATCTGCTAACTGGCTGCCAGTGCGTTCTCGGACTCGGTAACCGCGCGACGTTTAAAAAACATAAACTTGTTCCATTTCCGAATCGCTGTCAAATCGCGCGCTGTTTTCGTAAATATTCTACATTTCGCCATCTTTTTTTATATTTTGAATTAAATAATAAAAGTGTTTTTTATAATTTCATTTGACGTGGTATTTTAATAAAAAAATTGTGTGAGTGTGTTGTACGAAAGTAAAAGGAGGTGAAACGTTTGTTACTTTTTCGGTGAGTTGTGTTTGAGCGTTCTCATTTTTTATGTAATATTATTTTATTGTATGCATTGATACTTTAGCATTTAAGCATACGATTATAATCTGAAAGTAACACCAATATTATGTCTCGAATTATTTTTTTGAGTTTAAAAAAAATACGTTTTGAGAAAAAACGATTAAATGAAATTAAGCAAGAATAGTTTGTGGTAATTAAAACATTAATCATTGCCCACTTCTGATGCCATGGTTATGAAACCCAATTTTCCAGTAATTTGATTCATTATCTCCATAAAGAATGGATTTAATTAGCTTTGGAAATGCAAATCGCTGCAAAATGCATTGCAATTACAAATCTTTCAGTATGATTAATTTTCATAATTTCAGGCTGAATGGTTGTTTGTGGTTGCCTACTTTTAAGAAATGTTTCGTAAGAATCATTTAATATAATGAATGAGTCATTTGAAAAGATGTAGCTTTCGTTGACACATTTTTAAATATCGAAGGCTGCTGGCAGCTTTGTCATACAAAAAAGTGAGGAGTGTGAATTGTTAAAAAAAAAATGCGTTGCAATATGATTCAGTTGTTCCAACCAACTTTTACAAATACTATAATGAAAAGTGTGTCAGAGTTGTTTTATTGAATTATCCTTTGACATCGCAATGTAATAGACATCCACAGTAGAGACGTAGCAAAAACTAAAAGAAACAATTGTTTTTCATTTCCCATAACTAATAGGATATTACTATTTAATTTTCTTTGATTTGCTTCTTAATTACCCCACTCTCCCCTAACTACTGTTTTCATAGCTCTGTAGAACTTTCCTTACTTTCGCAAATGTGAATAGGTACACATTTTTCCAATTAACGAAATTATGTTCTGAGACAACAAGGATGCATGTTGTCAGCAGTTTTACAAATGAACAGTCTCGAGCATTAATATGTATACAGTTAGCAAGTATTCAATATTAAAAGGACAGTGCTAGTCCAGTGGTAAAATGCCCTGTCTACGAGTCATAGGTCTTGGGTTCGAACTCAGGCAGGCGCATTACTTTGTGTGATTCATTTCATCAACACTACTCTTAAAACGGTGAAGGAAAACATCGTGAGGAAACCAGCATATCCTAGAACTAAAAATTCGAAGACATGTGACATTTGCTACCCTGCGCTAGTCCTGCTTCGTGGATTACAGCCCACTCCCTCTCATAGAGAGGAGGCCTGTGTCCCAGCAGTGGGAACACCAAAGGCTGTTAAAGCTTATCCTTGCTCCTATAAAAATCGATGTTCTCCTATTTTATTGATTGTAATGTTAAGTTTGTAACGAACATAGTATTTTGGAACCCATTTTGTGAAACAGGCTAATCTCGATGTTGCAGTCGGTATTGGACTAGAAAAACGCTCGGTATTGAATTTTGCTTAGTGTTTACAAAATAATGCTCGTTGTTCTACACACAGCGACATATTTCCAGTATAACATGGCCTCGCTTTGTATAGATTTCCCGTACAATGAGAGATCCGCCTAAACTGGTTTTTTATAGCTCTAGATTCGTCGTCGTGCGTACAATCAGCAAGAAAAAGGTCGCACCACGCGCTGATAAAGTTTCCTATGAGTAGGTATTTGGCCTTTATTTGTTCATAATTGGCAAATGTTCTTTGATATTATTAAACAAAGAGGAATTGACATAACTGGTTACAAAATTAGGTAACACATCCGTGTTATGTTTGCTAAGACTAGCTTTTATAAAAAAAGTATTTGAAGTTGGAAACATGTCAAACTTTACTTTAGCATTTTTCTTGAGAATTCTAAATCAAAAGCCAGTTATTCAAGTTTGACTGAGGATCAGTAATTTTAAAAACGTCCGCCTTTTGCTGTCTTTTATTCTATCAATGTAGGCCGCGAAATTCAAATAGTACGTATTTTGCGAAAGAAATGACTGTCTTTATTACCGTACTAGCTGTGCCCCGCGGTTTCACCCGCCGCTTCTGACTTGTTTTCTTTTTGCGTAGCCGGATGTTATATAGCCTATAGCCTTCCTCGATAAATGGGCTATCCAACACTAAAATATTTTTTTAATTCGAACCAGTAGTTCTTGAGATTAGCGTTCAACCAAACAAACAAACTCTTCAGCTTTATAATATTAGTATAGATAAGCGATTCATCGTCATCATCTGAGTAGCCTGTTCCCAACTATGTTGGGGTCGGCTTTCAGTCTATCCGGAAGCACCTGAATACTAGTATTTTACATGGAGCGACTGCCTATCTGACCTCCACAAGCCAGTTAGTACTGGGTAATACGAAACCCTTTAAGACTGGTTGTCAGCCTTTCGAGCCACTGACTACCTGTAACGTCTTTACCGCATAAAAACAAGCGATTATTACACTTAATAATCTACCAGTTAGTGGTACATAATATTTTTTTACAACTCCGAACGCAATGTTTTCATTGTTTTAATTGATGAAAAACCATAAATTGTAGCCAAGCAAATAAAAATCTCTTAGATATTTTCCAAACAATCATTTTACTAGCAAAGCGCAAATAGGTAACACGATTATCTTTACCCAACTGCGGCGGATTCTAAAAGGAGGACAACGATTTTCAATCTTACGAACCCGGAATAGGCGATTTTCATTACCCTCGTTTCAGAGTTCAAATGCACTTTGACAGCTATAATAAAAAAGTAGCACTAGCAACACTAATAAACATGCATGTATCAGATTATATTATTTTTAAAACAGAAACATTATTATCTACCCTTGCCCATTTGCAAGTTACAATAAAGGCCTTATCTCTATTATTTAATTATTAATAATAATAAGACAATGTCCTACACATTGTCTTATTATTTTTCAGAGAGGTAAATGGTAGGATAGACCTTTGCTAACATAATAATATTTACAGCCTGCTGGCATTACAGTACCAACAGGCTTTAAAAAATATAGATATTTTAGAACGACATGGTTGGCGCAGTAGCTGACTGATTGACTGCTGCGTTGCGTGTCGCGGGTTCGATCTCCGTACGGAACAAATATTATGCCTACAGATAGTTGGTCTAGGACTGGCTGTTTGTATAAATGTCAGCTACTATACAGGAGAAATTCTCAGATGGGGCTAAGTTTTTTTTAACTTATGCTTGGTCTAAACAAAGAAAAGAAGTAGTATCTAGCACTTAACTGCAAAAATAATACTTGAGCTTAGTCATCATTTACCTAGCCTTTTACCAAACTAAAAGGTGTAAACGGACCCTTCACGATGCCGCCAACCAAGCATTCTGTACGTCAAGCTAGGTAGCTCTACACAAAAATTATTGCTGGGAAGCGACTTTTATTTTTGGGGTGAAAAATCACGTTTTATGGTGTAACTCAATGTACCCCACTCAAAACATAGTGCCGATGATTGCGTTCGTACAGGGGTTATGGAGGTTTTTAAAATAAAGTACTAACAAAAAAAAATTGCTGTCCCACTCCTGGGCAACTCCTTCAAAAACCCATTCCTTTCACTTTTCTGTTGAAATTGCGTATGTTTTAAAAAAAAAAAAAAAACTTGTGCATCTGTTGGAATTTTGACCTCTAATGTCTGCGTAACTAGAAGGTTCCCAGATATAAACCCACACTTAGAGGAGGTTTGTGTCTTTGAGAGGAAGCTGTAATCTTCTACGAGGGTCCAGGGCATGTTGATAGATGTCTCAATTATTCGAAGTTTAGTTCCCAGGACATGACGATGTCCTCACGATATTTCCTTCATTTTCCGATATCCATAATCATACGGAAGTCTGCCAACATAAAGGTGACGGTCAAAAGTATTAAAAGTTGTAAAATATTAGAATCTAATCTTTTTGGCGGTCATGCAGTAATTAATTCCTCAGATAAGACTTACCTACGATACTTCACGGTCTTAATAAATTAAAGATTCTGCCATTTTTCATTGAAAACAAAATAATTTTGAATATTGCGAGGACCGGCCTGTTACATACCGACTTTCCTCCGTGATTCCCGGGATTCGAAAAGCACGTTAAGCCTTTGGTCCCAGCTGTCTTTTGTAGATCTTTGGCAGTCGTTACAGACTGTCAGTAGCCCGAAAGTCTGACAACCAGTCTTATCAATGGGTATTGTACTAACTGGATTGTGGAGGTCAGATAGGCAGTCGCTCCATGTAAAATACAGTTCTGCTGATGGTAGCTGCATCCGGTATGGCTAGAAGCCGACCCCAACATAGTTAGGAAAAAGCTAGGCAGATGATGATGTGAGAAACGGCCTGTGTTTAGCATTGAGTTTTTCTTCCACATACATTTACTCTTTGGAATGAGCAACTACAGTTCGTTCACAAAAGCACACGTTACTAAGCCTTGTGACTGTAGCTTTAACCTTTTTGCTTTTGACAGTTTTAAAGTGGCTGTATACTTCAACCAACTTATCTGTCAGGCGGTAAAACACAGAACTAAAATAAATGTACTGAGTTTGACATACAGATGCAAATTTTGACAAGCAGCGCCACACTGAACTGCACCCTTAAAGTGGTTATACTATAACTGGTTGATTTGACATTAAAACTTTGTTTGATTTTCATTTTTATTTTTGCATTGGATTCACGAACACAGTAGGTCAAAAACATATGAGACTTGTTATTAAAAACCAACTAATAATAGCCTACTTTTCGTAATTACCTTTATTATGATAATGTCCTACATGCAAAACACACGGTTTGCATTCTTTAATAAAATTCTGGTTGCTCTTTATCTTCAAGTTTTTTGTCATTACGTGGTTTAATTTAATTTTGAAATCAAAATTGGAGTAGTAACTATTAAATAATGTGGCTGGCGACATTAAACCTTTTTTTTAATTACTAAAACCTTTTACTTAACTTCAGTGTTAGTTTGTGTAGATCAAAAACTTGCATGCTAATTTAGAACCACCTCACCATTAGGCGTTGAAATTAAAAATGTTGGTTCAGTTTTGATAACATCATAACATCGCGCCTGCAATCCCCGAACTGAGAAGCAGAGGTTAACCTAATAGTAATCCCACATTTCGCCAGTTATGATTAAGTCCCATGCAATAGGGGGCGAGCCTATTCCCGTCAACCGCTGCTACCGAAAATTCCTGTAGGAAAAATCCAATAACACTTTGCCCGACCTCGGGATCGAACCCATGCTGAGCAGTCGTGCTTGCGACCACTACTCCAACGAAGCTTGTATTAAGTCATCAGTACCTAATTACTTAACCTTATATGTATACTTATATACTTTTACTTATTAATATTATAAAGAGGAAATATTTTTTTGTTTGTAAGTTTGTACCGAATAAACTCCGAAACTTCTGGACCGATTTTAACAATTTTTTCACCAATAGAAAGTTAAATTATCAGGAAGTAACATAGGCTATAAATTATATTTATATCATGCATATTAGCCGAACTATCACAATGTTTGCGGACGCAGTCGCTGGCGAAGTGCTAGTATCTAATAAAACAGAGTTATTGTGAATAACTTCTTACCTTAGTATCATTCAATCAGCCTTCTGTATTACATTGCATGTCAAAACGCAATTATCATGTAATCTTGTCTCACTAGATTGATTATCTATTACGGCTTGCCTTTGATAACTACATTATGCATGGCGAAATATCTATGCTGATCGAAGATTTAGATGTTTGTTGGTCAATAAAATAATGCAAAGTACTGAATAGTTACTACGCAGTTATAATAATTCCTTAGAGTTTGTTTGCCTTCACGATAACTTAGCATTTTTTCTTTGTTGTAAATCTCTAGACGCTGGAAGACGTTGCGTTGGAAGGCCTCCCACTAGGTGGAACGATGACCTGGTGAAACTTTTTTCTTTATTGTAAATCTCTAAACGCTGGAAGACGTTGCTTTGGAAGGCCTCGCACTAGGTGGACCGATGACCTGGTTAAGGTTGCAGGGATCCGCTGGATGCGAGTCGCACGAGACCGGTCAATGTGGGGACACTTGGGGGAGGCCTATGTCCTGTAGTGGACGTTTTTCGGCTGAAATGATGATGATGATGATGAAATCCCCAGAACTCGGTACAAAACCGTTGGACAACGGAATATGTTGAAATATTTACATGTAGATAATATTCGTATTATGTTACTCAATTGTCAGTCACATAATTATCTAACTGAACGTCGTTCTCTAGGGGCTGGAGAAAAAGTGTTCTGTCTTTATAATACCCATACTAACTAGCTTTTGGCCGCGGCTTCACCCGTGCGGTGGTTGGGAAATATAAATTCAGTCGTATGGGCGAGAAAAGAAAGACAGTCGGTGTCACTTTCGTATTATCTATTCAAATAAATAAAATTGAAGTGTCTGTTTGTAATTTCAATATGGAACATCTTTTTACTGAATGCATATGAAAGTATACACGGTACCGTTTTGTTTAATGTTTGTCTGTCTGTTTGTTCCGGCTAATCTCCGAAACGGCTAGGCCGATTTTGACGAGACTTTCACTGTCAGATAGCTGATGTTATAAGGAGTAAACTACTACTACTTGTATTTTAGAAAAAGGATGTGGGTTCCGTGTTAAACACATGAAATTGTCAACAAAATCCGCTTCAAATGGGAAGTGGTACTTTTATAATAATTTTACGAGGACGAAGGTCGCGGGCAATAGCTAGTAACATTTATCAAACGTTGACAAATATCCCAAAAAAATATCAACAACTAAGTAAGAAACTAAGGGGTGAAAGCTAAAACGATAAACAGTTCTAAATTACCGAAATCGCTATAATTTACCAAAAACGTCGTACAATACTTTCTATGATATTTTTCGTGATAACTTTCTCATACAGATTTAGGCTTCACATAGCATTAAGGTCAAGTTGAAATATCTTTACTAATGAGCTTGAAATGTGAATCTAATTTCTTGAACGTTATGTTTGTTAAATGCAGAATTTAAAAAAGAAAGAAATCTTTCGGTGCCTCGTTGTTTTAGTGGTTGCAAACGCGACTGCTGAGCAAGAGGTGCTGTGTTTTGATTCCCAGGTGGGGCAAAGTGTTTTTGAGTTTCTCCATCAGGAATTTCTCAATAGCAGCCATGATGTCGGGATTTGTGCCTGGTTGATGGCAATAGGCTCGGCCTCTATAACATAGGACTTAACATAACTGGTCAAATGTGGGTGTACTTTTAGAGAAGACCTCTGCCTTAAACTTCTGTGATTACAGGCGTGATGCTTGTATGTTATGTAAATAGCATTTTGCGAGACTTTCAAACAAACTAACTGATTTTGAAACGAATTGACAAACTGTTATAAAAATGACACACATTTTTATAACAGTTTCTCATCATATTCTTGCCTTTGTCCCATATTACTTGGGATCGGCGCAATACATTGTTTTCATTCTCCCCTGTCAACCGTAACGCTGTCATTTACTCCTTTCTCTTTCATATCATTCCTCACACAATCCATCCATCGTTTCCTTGGTCTTCCTCTCCCTCTCCATCCATTTGCTCGTGGTTTTATAAAGGGTGTAAATAGATACTTAACGAAGCCGAAAGGCACTTGTTCTCCCCGATCGGGGACTCCCCGTCACTGCGATCAGTTTTTTGTTCTGGACTATACCTGGGAACCTTCTAGTTACGGAGATATTGGGGGTAAAAGTTCAAACTTTTAAACAAGTTTTTTTTTTATAATACCAGTTTTTAAGGTTATAACTTTACTTTAAATACCTCCATGACCAGTTTAGTATTAAATCCATCCATCTGCACAATGTTTTAAGTGTGCTAAATTGAGTTGTACCGTAAAACGTGATTTTTCACCCCAAAAAAGAAAGCCGTTTCCCAGCAATATTTTTTGTGTACAGTTACTTAGTTTGATGTACATAATGCTTGGTTGACGGCTTCGTGAAGGGTTCGTTTACACCATGTACATCTTAAAAATCTTCACAAGGCAACGTGCTACCAGGATCAAAAATATATTTTGATCTAGTTTACCTGTGTGCCATGAGAAGGTAACAGACATACACAGTTACTTTCGTATTTAATACATTAGTATAAATCAGTATGAACGGAGAAAAGTATTTTCTCAAACACAGATTACTCACCCACCCTACAACATTGTTTTATCAGCCTTGACCGACCTTCTTATAGACAAACCGACAACGACAAAGTTCACTGTTATTTACTTCAGCCTATCCGGTACCTTTGTACAATTTAAAGCCTTTTTAATGACAAGCGATACATCATCTTGGGCCACTCTTAGCCTTCATGGGAGTAAAAACTTACTCCTGACTCCATGTAATGAAGTAGGTTCAACCCGCGACTTTTCCCCAATGAAAAACACATTCTACAGCATTCGGCAATATCTTTTCATCACAGAAATAATTTTATAGATATTTTTAAGATCGGATGTGTCGTTTCAAACTTTACCTCTATATACCTGTATGGGACAGCTGATAATTTTTTCGCATTTACGATATTGGACCCAAGGAGAAAGTCGTTCAGTTTGATGGTCTGCAGCATATCCTTTCATATGACTACATCCTTTCTGTTACACGTTGTATAATATATTCTTTTTTTAAATCACATTTATTTATTTATTATTTATTTATGCACATGTCACTCTCTTCATACACGCTAATTTCCGAAACCACCCAACCGATTTTAATTAAGTTTGAAGGATAGGATAGTTTTGGACCCAAAAGGTGGCGACGGGCAAAGCGAGAGTGTGTCACTACTACGAGAATAATTGACAAACCGCCCGTGGCTTTTTTGTCCCGTCATCTCGAAGACTTCTGAATGACTCGTGTGTAAAGATTCCGCGTCAGTTATAAAATATTACGTGACAACATTCAATAGAATATCCAATCAGATGATAAATCTAAAACAATGCCTCATTTTCCTTTTATATAAACTACTTAGGTAAGCAGTAAATAAATAAAAGACGTTCGCAGTTCTTTGCTAATCATTTCTTGTTCCCGTTAAGAGCATTGTCCATTGTTTTTCCAATGCAAATATGGCCGATATTGCCTTGTTTATATTGACTGGACATGCGATATTGAGTATTTGTACGGGAAATATTTTTTTCTAAGAACTGTTATGTAATCTGAGATTCGCAATCTCTTGGCTATAATTCGGCATCGGCCAAACTATGATCGTACTTTTTTTTTTTTTCGGATGGTATATCATCAAATGACCACTATGGGCGGAGCGGAAGTGAGTGTCAGACTTGTACTGACTAAAACTCATCCATGTTCCTTCTTTGCCCTTTGTGTTCCAGGGCCACGGTATCTCTTTCGAACAGTCCCGCAGCCCTGGCAGGCATCGGCCTATGCGGACTGCTACTCGGTTGCTGACAATGATCGTACCTTTACACAAACAATCAGACTTTCCAAGGAGTATCGTGAAATCCAGTGGTTGAGGTGGTCAGTGAGGTAGTCGCTCTATAAAGAATACCTTCATCCTGTTTCATCCGGAGAAGCAGGTGACTGCTGAGATGACTGGTAATAGAAAAATATGGAAGAAGACATGCTGCGCAGACCCCAAATAAATTGGACAGGAGAATGAGGATGATTCTGCTGCATCCTGTTAGATTGGATATCGATCCCAACAAAGTTGGAAAAAGGCTAGGCAGATGATCAGTATATCGTCTTATTCTCATCGAAAACAAGAGCATAATCAGCCTAGCCTTTTCCAAACTATGTTAGGGTTCCAGTCTAACCGGATGAAGCTGAATACCAGTATTTTACATGGAGCGACTGCCTATCTGACCATCACAACCCAGTTAGTACTGGTTCGTACCTTGGAAGACCCTTGGTAAGACTGGTTGTCAGACTTTCCGGCCACTGACTACCTGAAACGAACTAACGACTGTCAAAGATCTACAAATGACAGCCATACCGACATATAGATCTACAATACCAGCACGGTATGTAACGGGTAGTCACCCATCCACAGAACAACCTATTCAAGCGCGGCTTAACCTGAAGATCGACCCGAGCGTCGGTTATTATTTAGCCACGAACTCCTCTTATTGCAGACAAGAGCACGTTACCTTTATTATTGTCGCAATCATTTAGTAGCCGTTTTCAACATCAGAATACGGAGAGAGAGAAGTCGTTATGTAGCCATCTGCTACTTGAAATCAAGGTGAAGTTACCACCAGTGAGTACCGGAACAGAATCGACCACCCACTCATTGTGTGGGTGTGTTAAAGGCAAGCTATGGTCGGCCATGATAGAATTATGTCAGAAGGGTGTAGTGTGTCTGTGCGGTTATTATTTTTTACAAGCTGTAGCGCGCGAAGCGGTGGCCCAGTGGTGGCGGCCCCGACTTACGAGTAGTAAGTCGTGGGTTCGAACCCAGCCAGGCGCATTACGTTGTGTAATTTATTTCATCACCACTGCTCTCAGAACGGTGAAGGAAAACATCGTGAAGAAACCGGCATGTCCTAGAACCAAAAAATCGAAGACATGTGACATCTACCAACCCGCACTGGGCCCGCGTGGTGGATTATAGCCCATTCCTTCTCACAGAGAGGAGGCCTGTGTCCCAGCAGTGGGAATATTATAGGCTGTTTATGGCGATCGAGAAATAATTATAAAAATATCACTTCCATATTTGAAGTGGATTTTGTTATCAATTTTAAGGGTTTTTATTTTTTTTTTGCACGGAACCCTAATCCTTTTTCTAAAACAAAAGGAGTAGTCAACTTACTTCTTATAACATCAGCTATCTGCTAGTAAAATTCTCGTCCAAATCAGTCCATGCGTTTCGGAGACTAGCCGAAACAAACGAACAGACAGTTTTTTTTTGTTTTGTGCACCGTATCTACTTTCATTTGCATTCAGTGAAAAACTGTTATTTTGAGATTACAAACAGCCAATTCAATTTTATTTATTTGTATAGAAGATACCGTTTTTCGTGCTTCATTCGTAAAAACACTCTTTAAACCAAGTTTTTAAAACTAGAGCTTCCCGTTTACTCAGAATACATCACTACGTTTCCTACTCCTCATTCAGACAATGATAACGACATTCAAAATGCTACTAAATGGCACTTCTTAATCCCCATAAATCAACAGTACGGTATTCATCTATTTATTATTCTGTCCAGGTATTATCTCCACAGAACATCTGACTGACTGTTTCGTAAAGGAAGTCGTCTTGTTAGTATGTCTGTCACGGATACGGACTGAGTTAGCTAAAGTTAGGTTTTTAGTATCAGGTGTACTGGAAAATCTGAACTGTTTTGGGCAGATTATGGTGGATTGATTAATACGTATTACCCAGTACTAACTGTGTTGTGGTCAGATAGGCAGTCGCTCCATGCATAAGCATAATCAGCCTATAATGTTCCCCCTGGACACAGGCCTCATTTCTATGAGAGGGAATGGGATATACCACGCGGGGCCAGTGCGGTTTGGTAGACGTCAAATATCTTTGAATTTTTAGTTCTAAGACATGCCGGTTTCCTCTCGATGTTTTCCTTCACCATATTGAGAGTAGTGGTGTAGAAATAAATTACACAAAGTAATGCGCCTGTCTGGGTTCAAACCCACGACTTACAGCTCGTCAGTCGGAGCCGCCACCACTGGGCCACTCGGTGTCGCTCCATGTAAAATACTGGTATTCAACTTCATCTAGTTAGACTGGAAGCCGACCCCAAAGTAGTTGAGAAAAGGATAGGCAGGTGATGATAGTAGATTTATGATTTTAAGGCCCCGTTCACGGCCTCGGCTATGACAAGCAACCGGCAATCGACACACGCTTATGTCACTCGTTTCGTACGCGTCCGAACTGTTGCTCCTCAAGTCGCGTCGAAGTGCTCCAATCAACTTTACTTTTGTATTTCCCACAGTCTCCGTGTCAAGACGCGTGTCGCTTAAACGTGTGGGTCCTGGCCAATGGGTTATATATCGTAAAGAATCTTTATGAGCTTGATGCTTTAGAAGTGGTCCCCTAGCTTTTGAAATGAGGTAGAACGCTCCCAGAGACATCTACCTGAAATTCATTTCATGAGGCACCCTCCACATAAGAATAAGCAGTTTTTTGAGCAACATAACATCACACAACATCGCTCCTGTAATCCCCGAAGGGTTAATCAGAGATGTATCTACCTAATAGTACACCCACATTTCGCCAGTTAAGTTTAAGTCCCATGTAATAGGGGGCAAACCTATTGCCATCAACCGGGCACAAATTGAGACTCCGTGGCTGATACTGAGATATTCCTGATTGAAAAACCCAATAACACTTTGCCCGACCCGGTAATCGAACCCAGGACCAGAGTTCCAGCTCAGAGTTTTTGTTTTTTGAGCAAGTCTCTGGAAATTTGTTTATTATGAACGCAATTTAAAAGTTTATCAGAAGTGAATTGTTCTTTCTCTGCATCTGCTTTAGTTTTGACCCTTCACGAAGCCGTTAACCAAGCACTACGTACATTAAACTAACTAACTTTACGCGAAAATTATTCCCGGGAAACAATTTTTTTTTAGGAGAAAAATCACGTTTTACGGTAGGACTCAAACATTGTGCTGATGGATGGATTGAATAGTACAGGATTCGTGGAGGTATTTAAAGTAAAGTTATAACATTAAAATTTGTATTAAAAAAAACTTGTGAAAAAACTGGAACTTTGACCCCCAATATCTCCGTAACTAGAAGGTTCCCAGGTATGGCACAGAACAAAAAAGTGAACGCAATGACAGGGAGAACAAATGCCTTCCGGCTTCGTTAAGGGTCAATTTACACCCTTTATTAATTTTGCACTACCTCACAAAACAATTTCCTAGATTATTATCAGGATAATCATAAAAAAATACAGCAAACTATTTTAATTGTTGACCTGCTTAATTGCTCTTACAAGTTAATTAATCATAACAAAGGCAGACCCTTTATTACAAATGGTTGCCTATCTGATCATTATCATCAGCATTTACTACAACTTGAGTGTTGCAAGATGGAAAAAATAACCATCATTAGTGGAGATACCTGTCTAAATGTACGTCAGAAGCTCATTGGGCAAGGACCACTTCGAATATCCGTTCTGAGGGTTTACGATAGAGTTTCTGCAATGTTTTTTTTACTTATTTAATTAATTCTTTTTATTTATTCAAGTAACAAGGAACTTAAACTTAAACGTTACTAAGTGTGTTTCACTATAAACGGCTCATCTTGTACGAATCAGTTAGGTACACACAACGGCTAGTCAAGCTATACAAAACCACTTTATGCGGATCTCTCATTGTACGGAACATCTATACAAAGCAAGGCCATGTTATACTGGAAATGTATAGCTTGATGTGCCGCCGTGTGTACCCATTTAAACCAATCTTTCTTTCTTTATCGTGTGGTTAGTGCCTAACCTAGTGTCAGAGTTTTTATGCCGCCCATGGGCCTCTGACTTGGCTTTACATGCAGTCGAGAAATATCTCTCAGGCATGCTGGTTTCCTCGCGACGTTTTCCTTCACCGAAGCAAGTGATAATTATACAAAACTCATATGAATCCGGAAAATCAGAGGAATTTAAACCAATTATTTATAATATATTAGGAAAATGTCGTGAGGAAAGTTTTGAATATAAATGTGGATGGGTATACGAGTAGAGGAAGACTAAGGGAACGATGGATGGACCGTGTGAAGAATGATATGGCACGAAAGGAAGTGTCTGATGAGATGACGAGTAATAGAGAAGTATGATAGAAGAAGACATGCTGCGCCGACCCCAAATTAATTGAGACAAGGGCAAAATAATGATGATATACACCGTGATCGGGTTAGTAAGCAAACTCCTTAAAACAAAACTTATTGCATGAGGGTAACCCTTATTCGATAAAAGACAGACGGGTTAGTAAACCCCTTCAAAACCATTGCCCTCGAAAGAGTAACTGAATGAACCGGATACCTTTTGAACGATATAACTCTCAAGCGGAGTTGTATGTTCCCAGACTTTAAGCCACATTGCAGCTGACTGCCGAATACATTTAATAAAAACTAACGTAATATACTTAAGAAGACCCTTGATAGCAAAAGATTGCCTATCTTATCACAATGATCTGCATTTACAACAACTTGAGTATTGCAAGATGGAAATGGTAGGCCCAGAAGGAGATGACGGGACGAACTCGACCCTTTTCTCAAAGATTGAGGAATAACAGCTGTAGATAGGGACAAGTGGAAGGAGGGAAGGGAGGCCACTGCCCTGCAGTGGAACACAAATGTCTGATAAATAAATATTACCTTAGAAACCTAATAATCTAACAATCATCACTTGCTTCGGTGAGGGAAAACATCGTGAGGAAACCAGCATGCCTGAGAGATATTTCTTGACGGCATGTAAAGCCAAGTCAGAGGCCCATGGGCGGCATAAAAACTCTCGACACCAGGTTAGGAACTAACCACACGATAAAGAAAGAAGAAGAAGAAGATCTAATATAACCAAATATAAACCAAAACGAAACGGCCTATGGCATCAAATCTAACTCCAAATCCCTAGTCAAACCCTTATGAATAAACAGAACAGTCCAACTTAATCATGCAAATCACGGCTTTGGAAGTGTCATTAAACCGTTTGGCTACCTCAAAAATGTAGCATACGGTATTCTACGACCACAGCCAGTGAAATTAACCTTGGTTTAACCGATGCAGCTCACGTCCCACGGTGTAACCCGCCCTTGGGCCAACTAAAGTGCGGATATGTATGTGTGTGCTTTGATTCTTGTGCAAAAGAGTAATTGAAGATGATGTGCCAAGATTGTGTGTAAGATCGTCGATTTTGGACGGGTGAAGCAGTTTGCTGCAAGGAGTGTGGCCTAATACTTATATCAATCTGACCTAGTTTCGGTTACCAATCACAACGGAAACTTACTATATACGCTGGAGATGTTGTGTGACTGCTCATCGGTCGCAAGCGCCACTGATGAGCATGAGGTCCTGGGTTCGAATTCCAAGTCAGGCAAAGTGTTATTGAGTTTGTCCATTAAGGAAATTCTCAGTAACAGCCATGGAGTCTGAATTTGTGCCCGGTTGATGGCAATAGGTTCGCCCCTTAATGGGACTTAAACATAACTAGCGAACTGTGAGTGTACACCTACGCCGAACGCTTTGGTGATTAAGAGCGTGACGTTATGCTATTGTGATCAAGGGTTCGAGCAGACCCAGGTGCAATCTCTGTTCCATTAACTGTTTTGGATGGCAAGACCAATAGTTTTACGTGCTTCCTGTCTCTGGTCTGTCCAAGATCCAGCCAGCACTGGGACCACGTGGTGGATACGGCCCACTGGGATCTCATAGCCAGGAGACTGAGCTCCAGCACTTCCAGCAGTGAGGACATTTTTAGTCCAATATTGGACAGCAGCCTCCTATCAAAACACGATTGCTAGTCAGTTATGTTTACAAGTACTGAGAAAAACATGTTAATGTTTAATTTATAGTCAATTTAATCATTGCACTTGACTTTTATTACAATATTTACGAGTTTAACAATAATAACAATTCTTTGATAACGATACAGATGACACTGACCCCTTTTGTTACCGTGACGATCCCTGGCAATATAAGATGTATTTTTGGAATGGGACTATCAGCGAAATCCTGCTTGCTTGGTGAATATAGCTTCATCATTTTTATTACCTTAATGTTTTAATTTAATTTTTAAATGCTACTATATATTTGTCAGCTTAGTTATAAATTTTATTAAGCATGCTGTGGTCTCCTGTAAGTGAAGGAGTACACCTACGTGATACTTTTGTCGGCGATTATTTCGTGTGTTTTTGTACATCCTTTGTTGGAGATCCTAAACAAATATTTAAATCATTGTTTATAAAAAGATACGAGATTTATCAACAGACAATTGTTATTATAACACAGGATATAAGGGACAGCCCTCCACAAACTGACAAGGTGCATTCAGCTCCTTATTTTTAATCATATTCCACCAGAATTTTAATCCGGTTTTTTTTAAGTTACTAACTCCTTTATTTCATCGTAAAATTACATTCCCTGTACGCAGCACTCCATTTATGTAAATAATACGGCTAAAATCGAAAATCGAACAATGGTTGTTGAAATACTCTAACGAATGACGCGTTTGGTTTTTCAATTAGCATAATAATTATTGAAAAATATTAACAAAATCCAATTCAAATATATTATATTATTAAATTCTTCTGGGCACGTTTCCAGATGACAGCGATGCGGAGGAGTACTTTGACGCCTAAGTGTCCTATTGTCGTCGTTGTTTAGATGTTTATATTTTTTTACTTTTAGTCTTATTATTATCTTTAGTTTAGTTCTATTTGTAGTCTGTATATAATTCAAATAGAGAAGTTATAATTGATAATAATTTCACGCTGACGAAAGTCGCGGGCTACAGCTAGTTCCTCATAAAATTTAAACTAACAAATTACAAAAAAAGGACACCTACATTTCCGTATTGGCTCGTCTCATCTTCCTTGTATTGAAGATCGTATTAATAAAACTTTAATTAAGTTAAACGTCCGGCCTATTAATATTCGAAGCACGGCTGTTGAACGTAAGGTGCATCAGAATCTATTGTTTGTTTCGATTTACTAATTGTGATACTGTGACGACAATGACATACAATGATAGCAGGTACTATAAAGAAATCTACGTCAAAGTATCGAATCGTCTTTGGAAGAGTTCAGCTTTTGTCGCTCGGTATAGTGGTTGCCAAAAACATTGTTATAACTTTTCTTTAAATACTTCTATGACCACCTCACTATTCAATACATCCATCAGCATAATGTTTTCAGTCCAACCGTCGTCGTAAATCGTGATTTTACATCCCAAAAAAAAAGTCGTCTCGCCAAAATATTTATTTTATTTTTAGTTTGATGTACAGAATGCTTGGTAACCAACTTCGTGAAGGGTCCGTTTACACGTTGTATAAACATATTCTTTAGATTAAAAGTAAGTACTTAGAGATGAGTTTGCTCTTGCTGGATACAAGAAAATAACATTATGGTGACATTAGCGTAGTTTTCCGTTTCCTATGCGTTTTGCTCTGCAGATGATTTCCGCCATATTGTGGAGAAAGCGCGTTGAATAATTTCAAAGAGGATGCTCTAGATTGTTGTGTTTGCTTTTATCTTGCTAATCTTTTGAGTTGAGTCTATCTAACGGTGCATTATTTTGGTACAAAAAGACTTTCATCTACAATTTTTTAATTTATTCGCTAACAGATAACCAACAGGCTAAACTGCTGGATCTAGAACAATGAAATTTTACATTAATATTTATGACAAACGGATTTAGGGCATATTGTATTTGGGGATTTCAATTTTATGGCACGAGTAAGTTATCATTCGGACAAATGATGATTAGGACAAAAAAAATAATAGCACTTTAGGTTATGAATAAAGAAGTTGGAGAACACAATAGAGAACCATTTTTCATACTAAAATCGCCATTATTGATCCGATTACATCTTTCACAGACAGAAAACTTCGTAGATCTTTGACAGTCGCTACAGGTATTCAGTGGCCCGAAAGTCTGACAACCAGTGGTACCAAGGGGTATCGTATTGCCTAGTACTAACTGGGTTGCGGAGCTCAGATAGGCTGTCACTCCAAGTAAAATTCTGGTACTCGTCTACATCCAGTTAGACTGGAAGCCGACCCCAATATAGTTAGGAAAAGGCTAGACAGATGATGATGATAGAAAACTTCATCGTTCTCAAGAATGAAATAGCATATAGTTTTATATCTTGTGATTCTTGACATTTATGAGACGTAAACCGCGGAATAAAGTTGGTTCCTTCTAAACTAAGGTCAGTTTTAATTATTTTAAAGTATTATAACGTTTATAAATTAAAATAACCTGAATTACCTAACTAACTTAAAAATAAACTTAAAAAATGGCGCCAAAAACTCCTCCTCAACGCTGTCAATTGGAAATGTACCCAAAAGACTGACGGCGTTGCTAAATTGTATGGCAACGCTAAGCCTTTGGCCTAGGTAAAAGCCAGCCCTTGGGTCACGGGTAGTGTCCATCAACCGTTTAGAAATGTTCTTGAAAAGGCTGTGACCAGTCGGACCCCACGGTCTAACCTATGTGTTAAAATAAATATAGTACTTACTACGTACTGTTTTTATTTGTTTAAACAATTAGCGAGATATATCAAGGTTCGCAACAGGATTTTTTCAAGGATTTTTTTTTAGTTTTTGCATAAAACAAATATAAATTGTAGCCTAGTGTTGTTTTAGTTAATTAGTAAGAATTTATTGAGTTTTAATTTTAGATATTTACGTAGGAACTCGTGTGTGTTGTTTATCCTTCGTAAAATCGTAATGTTTATATTTATCGGACCTATGAGGAACTGCTGCTATTTGATTATACAACGAGAAAAAACATCTTTTTTGTGTTCTAGCAAAAATTTTATTCAATTCTCTTGTTAGACGCCTCAAAAATATTAAATTGTTATCATTAACACTAAAAACGAGATATTTACCATGTTTAATGTGTCATGTGTGTGTGTTTGTGTGTGTCATGTGTGTGTGTTGTGTTTTGTTTGTTTTCTAGTATTAATGATATTGTTAGTGACCATCATCTGCCTAGCCTTTTCCCAACTATGTTGGGGTCGGCTTCCAGTCCAACCGGATGCAGCTGAATACCAGTATTTTACATGGAGCGACTGCCTATCTAACCTCCACAACCCAGTTAGTACTGGGTAATACGATACCCCTTGGTAAGACTGGTTGTCAGACTTTTTGGGCCACTGACTGCCTAACGACTGTCAAAGATCTACAAATGACAGCCGGGACCAACGGCTTAACGTGCTTGCCGAGGCACGGAGGAAACTCGGTATGTAATGGGCGGTCACCCATCCACAGACCAACCTAGGCAAGCACGGCTTAACCTAAAGATCGATCCGAGTGGCTGTTATTATTTAGCCACGAGCTCCTCTGATAATGTTAGTGGTAGTTTAAAATCTTATATTAAATAGTTGCTCGGAAGTTAAATCTAACTTAATGTCTTTTTTTATTTCTTTTGTCGAGTTCCTAGTACTTGATACCAACTACAGACCTTATAAGGCCAAAGTTTTCACAGATAAAATCAAGTTATGCAATTCGCTGTTAAGATGATCGCTGAGTGCAAAGATAAGGAAACAAGGGTATTATCTTGATGATTAGACATGCACAAGATAAGTGTAACAAAGGTGAGTCGACAGCTCACTGCTATGAAGGAAGGCCACCACAGTTGCGCTATTCATTTATTTCCCTGCCAATTATTTGTAGCAGTAAGGAAGAAGCTCGTTGCGGGACGTGAGAGGGAAAGAACCTCACGTCCCAGCCGCCGCGGGAGACGCCCTGGGCGTCGGGGGTCACGTGGTGGCTCCCGGCCACCGTAGGCGCGGGCCTATGGACGGCGAGTTATGGGCTAGCTCGCCGTCCGGCCGTCTTATGACGACAGGCCGTGTCGACGGCGCGTTCGTGTTCCACGCGCGCCTCAAAGAGATGTCAGCAACCGAGTAGGGGTCCGCATGGGCCGATGCCTGCCAGAGCTGCGGGACTGTTCGAAAGAGACACCGTGGCCCTGGAACACAAAGGGCAAAGAAGGAACATGGATGGGTTTTAGTCAGTACAAGTCTGACACTCCCTTTCGCTCCGCCCAGAGTGGGGGGGTCATTTGATGATTTCCCATCCAAAAAAAAAAAAAAAAAAGGGAGAAGCTCGTGGCTTCAAGGCAAAGCACCGCTTGCCAAGGTAGACCCATGGATGGGTGACCATCCATTACGTTCCGAGTTTCATCCGTAACTCGGAAAACACGTTAAGCCGTTAGTCCCGGCTGTCATTTGTAGATCTTTGACAGTCTTTACAGGTAGTCAGTGAACCAGTCTTACCAAGGGTTATCGTATTACCCAGTAATTTGGTTGTGAAGGTCAGTTAGGCAGTCGCTCTTTGTAAAAAATGATATTTAACTGCATCTGATTAGACTAGTTACTCATTTCAGTTGGGAAAAGGCTTGACAGATGATGATTTGTGCGTGAGGAGAGTTGCAGTGGAAGATCCTGCTTATATTTCGATACAACACGAGGCTAACATAGAATCGCTGTGGGGTGTGACTCTGTGGAGTGGTATCTTTATGATGATTACCCGGTAACGTCAAAACAATTACTTCTGGGTCGACAAATTATTGTAAACACACTTATAAAATAATTATGTTTAATTCTGAAACATTGTTGCAATTAAATACTTGCAATAATGTTTCATAATGTGCAATCATTTTCAAATGGGCATTTGATGACTGTTATACAAGACTTTATTATGAAAATGTTTCTTATTTTTCAATTAAATAATGTTTCAATCTGAAATATTTTAACAATAGAGCTTTATATGAAATATTTCGTGCACAGTATAAAAGTAAGAATATTTTTATTTGCATTAAAACATGTTACAGTCGCCAGCGCATTAAGTTACTACAAAACGGTGAAATTTTCTTATTCGATTTTAAACTTAACCACACACACACACACGCATCACACACTCACATCACACCAAATATACATTAAACACACACACATCACACCACATTTACATTACAGACACACACACATCACACACGCACACACATTACATCAACACACGCACATTACATCAACACACATTATCACATTCACACACACATCATCACATTCACACAAACATCACATCATCATCATCATCACATTTTATAGTTTAAAATCATTTGGAGAAAGTCATTTTGTGGTAACTTGATGTGCTGGCTACTGTACATATAATCGTCATCTCCTGCCCTTATTTCAATTTATTTGGGTCCGACGCAACATGCCATCATCTTCCATAATTCTCTATATTTATGTAGTCTCAAATAGGATTATGATAGACAAATCTCGCCATGGAAAAATTAAATATGCAAATATTTCAAAAAGATAATGTAATTTAATTACCTCGAATCATTGTATAATAAGAAAAAAAATAAAAATAAAAAAAAAACAATGGTGTATATCTGAAATTATTTTCAGATATACACCTACCACTGCTTGTCTCTGCATCACCCAAAGGTTGACTGGTAGAAAATGCCTATGGCATTAAGTCCGCCTCTGTACTTCTGTGCTTGAAGTGTTAAATAAATAAATAAATAAGAGTATAGTTAAGCAGTAGTAATGCTATGACAACATTACTATTAATAACAATTGAATTAATTACAATTGTACTTATGTTTAAGACAACTAATTTAACTGTGTCTGCCTTACTAATTAGGATTTTTTTTTTGCAGGCAAGCATCACCAGCCCTCGACAGAACCCGTGCTATTTAAACAATAGGTAAGTGATTCGATAAAAACCCTAAACCATGCTTTATGGGGTAAGGTTGTCAAAGAACCGCGAAAACCATCGTATTAATCTTCCTAACACATAAAATAGTCGTGTTATCATTTCCATTTCTAACCATCATCATCTGCCTAGCCTTTTCCCAACTATGTTGGGGTCGGCTTCCAGTCTAACCGGATGCAGCTGAATACCAGTATTTTACATGGAGCGACTGCCTATCTGACCTCCACAACCCAGTTAGTACTGGGTAATACGATACCCCTTGGTAAGACTGGTTGTCAGACTTTTTGGGCCACTGACTACCTATAACGACTGTCAAAGATCTACAAATGACACCCGGGACCAACGGTTTAACGTGCTTTCCGAGGCACGGAGGAAACTCGGTATGTAATGGGTGGTCACCCATCCACAGACCAACCTAGGCAAGCGCGGCTTAACCTAAATATCGATCCGAGCGGCTGTTATTACTTAGCCACGAGCTCCTCCTCATTTCCATTTCTAACCAAGGAATCATATAAAAAACTCTCAAATTCACTGAAAAAAATACCGCACAGCCTAAACCACAAGAATTTTAATCATTAAATTATGTACAAGAGTTCCTTTTTTTAACGAAAGTGAGCTCTAAAGACATCATCAGCATTTTCTCAAGGAATAAATACGGGATAAAAATTTGTCATTATTGAACCTAGAAACTTGGAAGGTAGTACTTGGAGTTCTGTATACGGGGTGGAATGGACACCAACGCGAAAACGGTTACCATCTATTTAGTACTAGCTGTGGCCAGCGACTTCGTTCGCGTGGAAATTTTGTTGTGTATGCGTGTTCGATTCCCGGGTTGGGCAAAGTGTTATTTGGTTATTCCATCAGAAATTTCTCAGTAGCAGCTACGAGTCTGGATTTGTGCCCGATTGATGGTAATAGGCTCGCCCACTATTACATGGGACTTCAACATAACTGGTGAAATGTGGGTGTACGATTAGGTACACACCTGTGCCTAACCAGGCAGGATGTTATGTGTGAGAACTGAAGGCCTGATCAAAATGTGATAATGTGGGTGATGACTACAAATGGCGTCTTTTTGGGCGCTGGCGAAGAGGTGACGATACGGCTTCAAAATCGGAACACTATGGTGCCATACGACTTTTTTCTCAAAGTGAACATTCAAACGCCTTGGTTATTTAGTACATCTTACTGAGCCCCCGCGAAAACGGTCACGGTTTTCGCGTCGGGTCCATTCCACCCGGTATAAGTAAAAACAGTAGTTTTATCGATTTTTAGGACCACTAAGTTTCCATAAATTGATGACACAGCTATTCTTTCAGCGTAGGCTTTAAAAGGTGTCGGTGGGATATCCCATCAGACGCACGCCTTGTACATATAAATTATTAAAATCCGAATAATGACACATAACAGTATTACGCCACCCGAACAAGGCAATGATCACATTATACAGAAAAATAATTATTTATACATTGTATAAACATGATCACAGACAATTCAATTGTTTGTTGAAACAATAGTTAGCATAATTGTTTAAACTATGGCGCGTATTTACGTTTTACATGGACAATTAGTTTGTTTATTTATTGCTTTATAATTCGATTTATTGCAGTCGTAAATAAAATGGAGAAACGTGATGAAACAATAGTGTTTAGATTACCTTTATGTAATGTTATGCACATTACATACAGGTAATCTAAACACTATTGTACTTACCCGCTATTGTCTATGATTCACAATTTCCTATATCTTTTTTGAACTTGTTTATTAATTCTACAACAATTGGATATTAATTGTCAAATAAGAATAGGCATGTGACAGGAGGTAAGAGCACTAAATAATGGCTAGCTCGCCCTCCAGCCGTCTAATGACGACAGGCCGAGTCGACGGCGCGTTCGTGTTACACGCGCGCCTCAAAGAGATGTCAGCAACACTGCAACAAGGAAGGGGTCCGAAAGAGCCGATGCCAGCCAGGGCTGTGTTCGAAAGAGATACCGCGGCCCTGGAACGCAAAGGGCAAAGAAGGAACATGGATGGGTTGTACAAGTCTGACACTCCCTTCCGCTCATCCCAGGGCATCATCATCATCCATTTGATAATTTCAAATCGTAAAACAGTAATGACTTATGCTTAGATTTAACGTAACTCCTATAACTTTGAAGCATTAAATCAATACCAAATTAATTTAGAGTGCACAAAAAGAGCACTAAATAATTAATTTAACTGCAAAGACAATGGACGATCGAACGTATCACCCAATCACATAATCAACGGTAATTAGCCAATTTACGGTGTGTTTAGTGTCTGCCAATAACTTTTACATCAACCCATACATCTTTGAAATATGTCCATCATATCAGATTAGAGATATTGATATACGATGTATTGATTGAGATACTGTCTTTGTACGGGCATGTGATGACGAGGGACGAATCGCCAATCTGACTAAAAGAGTAATGAATATAAATGGAATAGCCATACGGTTGACAGAGGAAAATGGAAGAAGAAAACGTGATGCGCCAACCCCAAGTAGACTGGGACAAGGGCAGGGAGATGATGATCAAATCTATACTAATATTATAAAGCTGATGACATTGTTTGTTTGGTTGAACGCGCTAATCTCAGGAACTACTGGTTCGAATTGAAACATTATTTTAGTGTTGGCTAGTCTATTTATCGAGAAATGCTATAGGCTATATAACATCACGCTACGTGAATAGGAGCCGAGCAAAAATAAAACAAGTCAGAAGCGGCGGATGAAATCGCGGGGCATAGCTAAGCATAGCATAGTAACAGATATTCAGCGAAATACTTTCGTTTTTGAAGTCCATGTTTTTTAATATTCTGATTCTATTTGTACTTATTGTAGGTAGTCCAACTAAGTACTAACTCAGTTTCAGCTGCATACATATCATATTCATAACAAACATTGAAGTGTTACGTATTAGCAGCAGTAACAGCGCTAGGAAACATGGCCGCGTATCGGATGTGTAATACGACGACACACGTCATATAAGCATTGAGGTTGTCACCACGGATATCTGATCTAGAACATAATGGTTGTAAAAGTACCGTAACAAAGGCACTTGTTCTCTCTCCAGCAATTATTTTTGCGTAAGGTTACTTGTTTGCATAATCAGCCTATTAATGTTCCCACTGCTGGGACACAGGCCTCCTCTCTATGAGAGGGAATGGACTATAATCCACCACGCGGGCCCAGTGCGGGTTGGTAGATGTCACATGTCTTCGAATTTTTGGTTCTAGGACATGCCGGTTTCCTCACGATGTTTTCCTTCACCGTTTTGAGAGCAGCTTTGATGAAATAACTTACACAAAGTAATACGCCTGACTGGGTTCGAACCCTCGACTTACTGCTCGTAAGTCGGGGTCTCCACTACTGGGCCATTGCTCTGACAAGAGTTCCATAAATAACGAGGATGAGCACTTCAGCAAGATTTTTGAAAATTAATTCCCTTCATTCATTCATTTCTTCATTCTTCATTTGTTTTTTTTTTCAAAGGGCTTACATAGGGAACGATAGTATGTTTGGAACTTCATCATATTTGCCGTTGGTAAATCCAATTTGGCACAAGGCTTGTTACCTATAACCGCATTGCCATTTGACTTGATCTTGCGACAGTCCAGCAATTTTAATCCTTCGTAAAAGATCGCAACTGCGTAATATTGTGGCTTCCGCTTTTTCCATATTCTTCTTTCAAAGATATTAAAACACTGCCTGGAAAAAATCCACCTAAGGTCGTTTCCAAGAATCTGGAATAACTGCTTTAGGTACAAAATGTATCAAAGCAATTATAATTCTGAACACAAACTGGATCCCCGGTTTGATCACTACTATGGATAAACCCGAATACACTCGTTGTAGAACTTTGGGAAATTCCCAGGACGGACAAGACTGAGCAGTATACAGGTTGTAAAAAAAAATATTACCATACAAATGGGCCTATTCATGGTAGCTTCGGCTGTGGTCTTATATTCTAATGTGCACTTAGTCATAGGACCCACAGTGCCAAATTATTTGCCATTGTAGTATTTCCTACGTGTTCTGATTGGCCAAAGCCCACAGTAGCACACAAATGTCCACAGACCTCCCAGATACAGGACGATCTATCTAGTGGGTCTAATTGTCTTTGTCATTATGCTTGGCAGACGAAAGTAAGATCCATTTGCACCATTGCATGAAGGCGTAGGCTCAAGTCAGCTCAGAGTTTTTTCTCTTGGCTTTATGATATCTTTGGGACATACAAAAAAGCGTTCCACTTTGTGTCAGTAGTCACCGCAGCTCATGGGTATTTGGTATAGCAGAGGCATATCGGAAGCGTTTCCAGTCTAAAAACAAAGCTGACGTGCTTCATGCGATTGAATACACCGCCACCTGCATGTCCTCCTTTCCAAACACACAGCAAGGCTGCTAGTGGCCTACGGTTACCATTTCGAAATTTGAAAAATTCTGTCAATAGGAAAAAAAAGATATTTTTTTATTCTTTCTTTTGTCGATTGTCATTTGTTTTATTTTTCAAAGTTCGAACAAATGCCTAGTCCGGTCAAATTCCGGACAGAGGGCTAAAAAGCCCGATATGTCTGGACAAATCCGAATGGATGATAATCCTATTTATTACAGCAGAAACAGGCATGATAGCAGTCTTTACCTGTTCGAGATTGCTCATTAAAAGCACATGAACACGTGTCAAAAAGATTCATCAGGATAAAAAACATTATCTCGCATGTTATGAGTTAGCAAAACGTTAAAACTTCGCGTGAGATGATCATGTGTTACGAGCGCAACCGGAATTCCTCTCAGTGAAAGTTGATATAGTCTTATTCTGAATCCGATTCTCGATTTATCACAACTAGTTTTGTTGTTTGGTGGCTTTTGCAATGTATGACAGATGTTTTGACCGATTTATAGGTCAACAAATACTTATGAGCACTGCACGGGATCAATATTGCCTCAACGCGAGCCGTACGGGGTGGTTCCTATAAAATACCATAGTGGCACACTTATAAGTACCGTAATGGCATCGACTCTTTAAAAGAAAGAAAATTGTGTTTGTGGCATTATAAAAAACAATCACCTTAAATTTAAAAAAAAAAAACTCTTAATGCCAAAAAGGTCTCAGCTCAGCATAATGCCAGATGGCAACACAAGGTGTACTACCGGACGCTGATTTTCAGCTGCGGCCCTGGCTCATTATGGAATCCGCTAGTAAAAATCAGGTGAGGTGATACCAATTGGGTGTATGGCTCATTAGTGCGCTCCGAGCTATTAAAATAATGGAACCATTTCCGAAGCAATGGATTGTAAGTGAAATACCATTAAAGTTAAAGGTTATTTTTCAATGTCACTTAAAATGTCGGTAGTTTTAAGTTCAACTATAACACAACTGATTTATAGGTGGAACAAAAATGACAATTATTATTATCTAACAACAAAAAAACTGTACCAATCTTTGGATATCGCTAGAAGCAGTGACTCTTTGAGCATATCAAGTTCATTAAACCAATGGAAAGATGCCCGGGTATCTGGCCAAGCATAAACTTACCCAAGGAACATTGAAGGTCCATTGTATTGTATATAAGGGGCTGGTTTCCGCAACTCCACGTCCAAAGCGCGTATTTTGCGTACGGTTGGAGAATTGATCATTTGATCCACCCTAACTCCTCAAGAAAGACCAGCAAAGCCTGATTGTTACTGATGACCTCCTGTTAGCAGCAGTAGTAGCAGTAGTAGCCTAGTGGTGTGACCGTCAGACTACCAAATCATAGGTCTCGAGTTCGAACCCAAGACTCACACTTCTGATTTTTCAGATTCATGTGCGTATTGTATAATTATCACTTGCTTCGGTGAAGGAAAACATCGTGAGGAATCCAGCATGCCTGAGACATATTTCTCGAGGCATGTAAAGCCAAGTCAGAGGCCAATGGGCGGCATAAAAACTCTGGCATTTATTTATTTATTCATATAACAATTCGCATTGTGTTTGAATTGGTTTGTACATTAATTAATATTTTATAGTTACACCAGGCACTGATCACACGAAAAAAGGCTGGCAACCTCGTGAAGCTCATAAAAAAGTCTTTTGAAGTCTCCCAAAGTCCTCAATTAGAACACAGTCAAGGACAATAATCCACCATAAATACCAACCCAGACATTCCATCCATCAGCCACAACCTACACAAACATCAACAGGTACCAAGACATAATTGATTGCATTCCGTGACGTAACGCGTTACGTCTTACCCGTCTGTAGGTCGCTTTAACCGGTTGGTAGGGAGTGTGTCAGCCAATGAGGTTACCGTAATGTTTGTTGAAAGAGAGTTTTTGAGGTCTTTGGTCTGTTGTTCAGATTTTTTGTGACGTTAATAAGGAAACTGATTGATTAAGAATTATAATTTTTTACTTCAGCTTTTTTATTTGAGTTTAGTTTGTTTTTATTGACTGTACTGAGTTGTGTATTGCAAGCGAGACTGCTGAGCATGAGGTCCTGGGTTCGATTCCCGGGTCAGAAAAAGTGTTATTGGGTTTTTGCATCAGGTATTTCTCAGAAGTAGCCACGGAGTCTGGATTCGTGCCGGTTGATGGTAATAGGCTCGCCCCCTATTACATGGGACTTAAGACATAACAGGCCAAATGTGGGTGTACTATTAGGTGCACCTCTGCCTAACCCTTCAGGGATTACAGGCGTGATGTTGTGTATGTTTTTGTTTTATTTGAGTGGTTGAACAAAATGTAGTAGTTTTAGTATTTTTAGAGGCAGTTATTATAGAGCTCCATCATGGTATCTTACAATGGTGGTTATGGAATCTAAACATTAGTTATAAACCATGTTCATTAGAGCATGGTGGCCCACTAGTGGCGTGTGGTGAAAGCGCCAGGGTAGTCCGCGAAATGAAAATTTTCTTACGTTTTTTGCAATTAGCAGGTCAGTGTCCGGTTGTATCTTGATTAAAATATGATTCGCGGCCGTAATAAAAATGGCTTTACATAGTTATAATAATTAAAATCATCAATATAACCCATTTGAGTTCATTTAACCCCACTCAATGACCATTTCATTCAACTTTAAATCTCGAAAAACATTCTAACGAAACCGAAATGTCTTAGAACCGAAAATTCAAATGTATATGACATAAACCAATCCGCATTGCACTCGCGTGAGACATGAGGCCCGAAACTTTATGCTGTAGAGCTCTTCGAGGAGCTCGTGGTTAAATAATAAAAGCCGCATGGGTCGATCTTCATGTTAACAAGCGCTTGCCAAGGTTGGTTCGTGGGTGACTTTCCATTTCATACCGAATGTCCTCCGTGCCTCGGAAAGCACGCTAAACCGTTTGGTCCCGGCTGTTATTTGTAGATCTTTGACAGTCGTTACAGGTAGTCAGTGACCCGAAAGTCTGTCAATCAGTTTTACGAAGGGGTATTGTTTTACCCAGTTCTAATTGGGTTGTGGAGGTCAGATAAGCAGTCGCTTGTAAAATTCTGGTTTTCAGCACTATCCAGTTAGACTGGAAGCCGACCCCAACATACAGTAGAGACCATAAGTGCAGTAGCAGTTTCACAAAACGATCGCATCAAAACAAGTCGCACTTACGACCTTTTTCCATAACAAACATTTTGCACACATACACGATCTCGTATATCGCTCTCTTTCATAATTATCTAGTCAGAAAGAGTGCGATATAATGATCATTTGCCTTAGTGACAAGCCTGTCATGTCGCGACGGAGTATTAAGTTAGTGATATTTAATTTCAAACAAACAATTATGTGTCTATCTGGCTTAGCGGTTAACGCTATAGATAAAATATCTCGCACAGTATAGTCTACGTTCGAACCCAAGTGACATTACACTTTTTGTGTTTTAATTATAAATGATACGTTAGACCCGATGAGATATGTTTTTCTAAATATTAGTTGGAACTTATTATTAACAAAAAAGATGAGGGTGAATGTGAAACAAAATAAACTTCTGGGTTGAACAAAGTAGTTAGTTATGACGTTGTTAGTTGGTGAACTTTGTTACGAGCGTTTGTGTTATTATTACGATTAGCGTATTGTTTGATTGTCTTTATTCAAGATGCAAGCTAATATTAGTATTGATGACAGGGCAAATATTGTCACTTTGCGTAAAAATGGGCTTAATATTTCTCAAATTTCAACTGAAACTGGCTTAAAATGTGTAAGTTATTTTTAAAAATTATAATTATTATGATGATAGTTGTGGTGTGTGATTTTCTTATTATTAAATAAATTGCTAGTTGCAAGTGTGTAATCATATTTTGTTTTTTTTTAGAAATTCTGTTAGCCGTTGGGTAAAGAGGTTTGAGGAAGAAGGTAGTCTGAAGAGTCGTCTAAGAAGTGAAAGGCCGCCGCTTATTAACCCGACTCAGCGACGTTTTATGGTGGAAGAATATGAAACAAATGGTTTCATTCCAACTATAATGTTTGCAGAGCAATTGGATACTACATTACAGACTGTTCGCCATGCAGTCCATGCTGAAGGTTTACATCATCGGAAGCCAGCTAAAAACCATTTTTGACACAAAAACACAGGGAGGAAAGACTACGTTTTGCTCGAGATTATTTACATTTTAACTGGGAGGTGACTGTATTTTCTGACGAGAAGACTTTCAAGTCTTGCCAAAAGGAAGACTTAATTTATGGCGAAAAAATAATAATACTTAATTTAATAAGTAGACCGGGTAACTAAATATTTAGTAATATTAACATAACCGTAAATAAAAATAAAAAAAATTAAGAAATTTTTTTTAAATTTAATGATCTTACATTGGGGTTTAGTTTCAATATTCTTTTCGTCAAGAAAATGAACACTTAAGCTATAACCTCAATACATTCAATGTGACGTTACATTACAAAAACCCGTTCATAAAGTCTAACTCATATATTAGTATTCAATTAACTCTGCTGAATACTGATACCTATAATAAGCGGGTATCAACAATTATATTTGTGTTATTAGAATATCCTTTCCGTGTTATGTTATTCTTATTATGAATTGACTAAGTGGGTATACAACAAAAAATCTTATGAACGGTGATAAGAGAACTTTTTTTGCCTAGATAGGAATGTGACGTCACATTCTCATAAAAGTTTGTTAATTTTATAAATAAATAAAACGAATAAACATTTTTGTTATCATTCAGCATGATTTTTTTATTTCCACCTTCCAACACCGAAAACATAAAATAAAAATCAATTAATGAGGTTAAATAATAATACAATAACTATCTAATATTTAACTTCTTAAAAAATAAATAATAAGCATGACTATATTATAAATAAACATAAATACCTAACGACTTCCTGCTTAAAATACAAATATAATTAAGGTTTCAAAGAAACAAAAAACAGCCACACATTGTAATAACATGGATTCGAACTTGGACTTCATTGATCGTGAACCCATGCTCAGCCCAAACAGCTACCAACCCATGTTAATACTACACGAATTTTAACAATGCAATGGTAAGAACAGGTCATCACTATGATGTGTATTCTAAATGCAACAGAAATATAATGCTATTTCGCGTAGTGTGACGACAGTTCATTAGTATGTGTTATGTGTAGAATGTTGAGACATTACTCATACACGCACACGCACACACACTGCTGTATCGCGCTCGCACAGTTCATAGCAATGTAAGCTTTAGCATGGTACTGCACTTTTGAGGTCTACTGTACATAGCTGGGCTTGGCTAGGTAGATGGTGAATTTTTCTACTTCTTTATCGTGTGGTTAGGCACTAACCTGGTGTTTAGAGTTTTTATGCCGTCTAACTTGGCTTGATGATAAAGTAATACCATCACTTTCACCATACGGGCATAGACCAGCTTGGTCCCAGTGTAATATAGTAACACTAGCTTTAGCCCGCGGCTTCGCCCGCATGGATTTCGAAAAATATCCGACGGGAACATACCGAACAAACATAGTTACTTACCTCATCCCCCTTTTTAACCCTTCGGGGTTAGAATTATCAAAAACCCTGAGATACGTATAAATTAATTTTCAATCGTCAGCCTAAACACAAAATTTGAAGATCCTAACTTCAAAACTGACGGACTTTCATATAAACTTCCATCCCTTATTTTACGCCTTTAGGGGTGGAATTCCCAAAAATCCTTACTTAGTGGATACTTACTCTTCACAAAGAACACACCCTCCAAGTTTCATGTCTCTAAGACCAGTGGTTTGGGCTGTGCGTTGATATATCGTCAGTCAGTCAGGACATTGAATTTTACGTGTATAGATGAGACCAATCAGTTTTATCTCTATGATGTCAACGTGGATACTTGATAGACCTACTTATAATGATAAATAATTGCCGGATGCGCAGCTGGTTCACAATAAAGGCGTAGTAAGGCGTTAACGTGATCCTATTTTTTGTATCCATCTATTCAGTCATTCGTTAGTTAAACTAATAATAATAATATTTATTTTTATTAGTTTTGCGCGTATCGTTAGGAGGTTCCTCTCTGAAGAGCCCTGACCACCGGTAGCTCGGACCCTGTTGCCGGTGGGCTACTATTTTTTAAATGTTTTTTTTTTATATTATTTTGATGATAAAGTACTATCATCACTTTCACTACACGGACATAGATCAGCAAAAAAAAAAAATGTACACAATATGTAAAGAAAATAAATAAAGGAATAATATTTTAATTTTTTATGTTTTTTTAAATTAAATTAAATGTTTTTTTATATAATTTTTATTGATAAAAATATTTAAAATGTAATTAGTATGTAAGAAAAATGAATAAAAGAAATAATAAATTTTGTTTTTTTTACTAATAAACCAGTCACTTGATCATCTACTTCTTACACCCCTTTTTATTGGAATTATTTCACAATTGGAATGTCAACTTACGACTCTGAGTCGAACTTTAAAAATCCAACGAAGCGCTTTTATTTAGGCATTAATTCAAATGTTGTCTAGCGTTGGTGAAAATGATCATTAACGTGCGTCATTTGACTACTAATGGTTTATTCAACCTAACTGAGATTTAAACAAATAGACATAACAGTAAAAAATGCATTACTTAAGAGTGCTTGCGTGGTTAAAGGAAAAAAAAATATTAAATCATTTATTTGCTTTAACAGTTTCATCATCGACAGTATGAACTCAATGCAGAATATAAATAACTAGCCGCGCCCCACGGTTTCACCCGCGTAAGTTTCGATTCCGTGCGAATATCGGCATATAGGAACAGCTATAGGTAACAGATATGTAAAAAAACTAAAAGCATTTTTTTTAGAGCAGCGATGGCCCAGTGGTGGCGGCCCCGACTTACGAACAGTAAGTCGTGGGTTCGAACCCAGGCAGGCGCATTACTTTGTGTAATTTATTTCATCATCACTGCTCTCAAAACGGTAAAGGAAAATATCGTGAGGAAACCGGCATGTCCTAGAACCAAAATTCGAAGATGAGTGGTGGATCCATTCCCTCTCATAGAGAGGAGGCCTGCATCCCAGCAGTGGGAACATTATAGGCTGATAATGATGAATGGTAATGATTTATTTTAATTAGACCATAACATACACTTTTGAATGTCAGGAAAAACAAAGAAGGCGAAACTACAGTCCCAGACAAAAACTACTATTGTGACTTAACTATGATAGTGAGATATATTCCCTCGTAGACTTTTTTGTAGGTAATAATGAGTACTTTAATCATGTAGTACATCATTTTTATGTACATATCATCAATAGTTTTCTCAACGCACGCCAAATTATTAATTTTAAAGTAAAAAAATTGATACTTTGGGTAACATTATTGGAGGTCAGATAGGCAGTCGCTCCATGTAAAATACTGGTATTCAGCTGCATCCGGTTAGACTGGAAGCCGACCCCAACATAGTTGGGAAAAGGCTGGGCAGATGATGATGATGGGTAACATTATTGACATTTTCTTAAGGATCTCTAGTAAATATATATAGATGTTACAAAAAGGTTTTTCAGATAATTTACATAATAATAAAGAGATAAAATATTAAAAAGAACATTTAAATTTTAAAATACAGGGTGATTAAAAAACACCTATTGAATTTCAAACATACTGCTGCGGTCTGGTACAATTAGTTTCATTGTTTATTAAATAAAAAATATAATACAGCCATTTCCAAAAACCATGGAATGTTTGTGAAATAATTATGAAATACATACACGTAATTTTTTAAACGAAATGTTTTTCGTATCGCATATTAAAAACGAGATGACTATGTCAGAGTGTCAATTTCCTCAACCAAACTATCACTTCTCAGTTCACAGCCGCATCTTTAGTTCATTCATTCATTCATCATCTAAAATTATAACACCTAAAATTAACTCCAAAAACTATTTTTGGACACGTGCGTGTCTCATTTAATTTCCTTCGCAAGAAATACTTTAAAAAGTATTAAGATTGCGTGCCAATTCAACCTCAGATGTGCCCGTTACGGTGGTGGCATGGCGGCAATGACAGCATGGTTGACTGCGCTTAATCCAGTGGTTCCCAACCTGTAGTACCCGGACCACCAGTGTATCGCACGAACTAAAATTTGATCCGCGTAAGGATTTTTTTTCTTTCTTTTTAAATCATACAGAAGATCAAAGACATTCAAATATTTATGAGCGATAGACGGGAACAAGACGAAATCCAATACTTGTCACAAATCAGTCTGTCTAGTGTCTTACGCCCGCCTGTCAGGTAGCATTCGTGTGACATCATCATCTGCCTAGCTTTTCCCAACTACCTTGGTAAGACTGGTTGTCAGACTTTTTAAGCAACTGACTACCTGTAACGACTGTCAAAGAACTCCAAACGACAGCCGGGATTAACGCCTTAACGTGTTTTCCAAGGCACGGAGGAAACTCGGTATGTAATGGGTGGTCTGGTCACCCATCCATAGACCAACCTAGGCAAGTACGGTTTAACCTAAAGATCGACCCGAGCGACTGTTATTATTAAACCACGAGCTCCTCTCAGCAATATCTGAAATTAGAGATGAAAATGTTTGTTTGAAAATATTTCCCATACACGCTCTATAAGTTTTTTAAACCTCTTTGCAGAAGATGTAAATTTAAAAATCGAACTCTCAATTCGAATTTTAAATTTCTGTTAAAATAGCGTGTTTTCTATTCCATAATTATAATAAGTATACCGGTACTGGTTAATGCATGTTTTTGAATCTAAGGAAAAAAAAAGTTGGGAGCCACTGTCTTAAACCATAGTCTTGCATGCTGACCATAAAAGCTGCCATTATGAATGGTAATACTTGTAGTACTTAATCGTCTCGCTTAGGTGGAGATTGAACTTTGTTCTTCTTAAAACCTAATAAAACACGTGGAATACATAACCTCCGCATTTTTAGAAGTCGGTTAAAAACACGACTGTTACTTTAAACAGGTGCACTTTAACTGAGAGCCAGCGTGTCCACCCTGGGTGGGTTGTGGAGATCAGATAAGTCGCTCTATGTAAAATACTGGTATTCAACTCCACCCGGTTAGATTACAAGCCGACCTGAACCATTACGGGAAATTTATCATCATCATTTCAGCCGAAAGACGTCCACTGCTGAACATAGGCGTCCCCCAATTGTCACCACATTGAGCGGTCCCGTGCGTCTCGCATCCAGCGGATCCCCGCAACCTGCATTACTACATTACGGGAAATTACTTGAAACCAGAATACCAAAAACAAAAAAAAAAAAATACGGATAAATACGGTATAAATATTTTTATACATTAATTGTAAACTTCGAGGAAATAATAAGAACTACTGCACACATTCCATGTAATAAGTTTGCGTTCATGACGAAAAAAACGAACTCGCCTAATTGTGTGGAGTGTATGGTTGTTGAAGACTTACACCACTTATTGATGGACTGTGTTCGGTATGAGTCTGGGAGAAATGACCTGTGTAGGGTATTGAGGTTGAACAGACTTGAAGTAGGCACATTCCGCGGGCCTGTGGACGGCGAGTTATGGGCTAGCTCGCCGTCCGGCCGTCTTATGACGACAGGCCGTGTCGACGGCGCGTTCGTGTTCCACGTGCGCCTCAAAGAGATGTCAGCAAATAAGTAGGGGTCCGCAAGGGCCGATGCCTGCCAGGGCTGCGGGACTGTTCGAAAGAGATACCGTGGCCCTGGAACACAAAGGGCAAAGAAGGAACATGGATGGGTTTTAGTCAGTACAAGTCTGACACTCCCTTCCGCTCCGCCCAGAGTGGGGGGGTCATTTGATGATTTCCCATCCGGAAAAAAAAAAAAAAAAAAAAAAAAAAAAAAAGTAGGCACATTCCATAAAATCCTGCGAAGTCTGTTTAGGTTCAAGGCCCAGATATGAACAGTGTGTATTTACGGTACGATGGGACTGACATAAGCATTGCGATCATAAATGTCCCTAAATAAAAAAATAAAGACATTTGATTGGTTGAAACTAGTTTAATCCGGCCATAGAGTTACCTAATTCTCAAAAGTCGTTTCGTTTGTATGAAGAATAGACAAGAAACTCCATAAATACTCTTTATACAATATTTTTATTCGTTTTTATCATATTATGTACGATGATTTGCATTCGATGGCCATTAATTATAATTAAAACCTTGAGTGCATGCAATGCATTGAATAAAAACTTTGAGCTTTCAACAAAAACTAAATACGATTGGAATTCGCGTGATAAACCGCATTTATCTTAGCTAAAATTGCAGTAGATTATTATTTTGCTACCTATTAAACCTTGACTAGTGCCAGTATTTTAATAAGTCACAAATATTTTACTTAGACGTTTGACGTCAATCATATAATGTAGTTTTACGTTCACCTTGGCTTGGTGGTAAGCTTGTGAAATGTTACTACTAGTTCAAGCAGGTGGTAAATTCAATACTTTACTCTCGACACTTTATCTAAAATCGATGCTATCATCATCACAGCCGAATGATTTGTACCTATATGGTCTTCTTCTTTATCGTGTGGCTAGTGCCTAACCTGGTGTAAGAGTTCTATGTCGTCCATAGGCTTCTGACTTGGCTTTACATGCCGTCAAGAAATATCACTCAGACATGCTGGTTTCCTTCCTTGCTAGTGATAATTATACAATACCCACATGAATTGGTGAATTGAATTGATTGAATTGTTTATTGGTGCCTCTGAAGCAATGCACAAACAATTGGTTAATTGCATCCAACGGTTTCCCGTGACCTTTACCTGGTCCGGTAGTCGTTCCATCTTGTAATAGCTTACTCTGTGCCTCTTACCTAGATGCTCTAAAACAAAACCCTGAACCCTGTGATGTTACCCTGAATCCATTAATCATTTGCCTAGCCTTTTCCCAATCATGTTTGGGTCGGCTTCCAGACTAACTAGATGTAAAACTAATACTGTCATAAGACTTACGAGATATCTTCCGTGATTGTTCATTATTTTGAGCTCCCTATATCCCGTAAGTGACAGTATTAGTTTAGTTGTAAACTGTGAAAGCTTAAAACAGTGTTTAACTGGATGCAGCTGAATACCAGTATTTTACATGAAGCGACTGCCTATCTGACCTCCACAACCCAGTTAGTACTGGGTAACACGATTCCTGAATCCATTAATAGCCTGACATTCACACGCTGCAGTGCAAAGACCTCTTTTCCATTCCTTGAATTATTCCTGCTGACTGCAGTCAATTTTTAAAAATATAGTGAAGTTCGCTCCGCCATCTCGAGGGTGCCTGCTGCTGTTTCAGACCCAGTGTGGTTAGCCTATTGCTCCTTAGGCATGAAACAGATGAGCCTAGTCCAGTACCATTTAACTTGACTGACGTGTGCCCTATATCAGCAATTATGTAAAATTCCCTGCGCCAAAAGACCAATGTTGATGGATGGAGAGGGAGAGGGATACAAAAGAATAGATGAACGGGTTGTGTGAGGAATTATATGAGGGAGAAAGGTACATTTACTCCTTTCTCCCTCATATCATTCCTCACACACCATTCCCTGTCAGACGTCACATCATCATTATGCTGTGATGTCTGACAAGCGAGAATAGATGAAGAAAACGTGATGCGCCGACCACAAGTAGAATGGTACAAGGAAGGAAGATTATGATGATGACCTTGCGTCAATAGACAGTAATAATAAAAGCAAAGCTGTCACGTCGAAACTACAAAAAAAATTCACAAACATCTCGAATCCCAATTCCGAAATATTCGCAATAATTCGGAAGCTACTAATTCTATGACTATCTTACCACACATTACCACTATTTCTAGTTGTCCTAGATAACTGTCACCAGTCCAATGACTCCGACCCTCTAACTGTGCATTGAGTATACATTAGAAATTAGGTGTCCGCGCCAGTGTTGCCTCTGTAAACAGTGGTAACAAGAGTCTTATTAGCGACAGGAAAACGGCCATTATTTTAACCTCATTAATTTGTGGTAATATTGTCACACTTAAAACTGTCAGATGGAATTTGACTTTTCCGTGTGGAAAGACATTATTACAGTGTCGCAACACGGATGTTTTTATACTTAATGTATGATACCGATATGCTTTTGACGCCACACACACAATACAACACGACACAGTAGTGTGTCCTTTTTTTTTTTTTTTTTTTTTTCCGGATGGGAAATCATCAAATGACCCCCCCCGCACTCTGGGCGGAGCGGAAGGGAGTGTCAGACTTGTACTGACTAAAACCCATCCATGTTCCTTCTTTGCCCTTTGTGTTCCAGGGCCACGGTATCTCTTTCGAACATTCCCGCAGCCCTGGCAGGCATCGGCCCTTGCGGACCCCTACTAGTAGTGTGTCCTTTAGGTACTCTGTTTGTTTGTCGGCCTGTTGTCTGTTGTCTTTTTGACGCCATAACGTTGAACTGATGTGTCGTCAGGAATATTTTGTGTATAAATGTAGATGGGTATTAGAGTAGAGGAAGACCAAACAAACGATGGATGGACTGTGTAAAGCATGATATAGCAAGAAAGGAGGTGTCTGATGAGATGACGAGGAATAGAGAAGTATGGAAGAAGAAGACATTCTGCGCCGACCACAAATAAAAACGGATAAGGGCAGAAGAATGATGAACGGCTGAACGTGTTAACCATGATCTAGGATAAGCGGACATCAGTGGCAAAGGTTCCATACAACTCGATTCCAACTGGCTTCCCTTTGAAATATGGCACAATCAGTATTCTATAGACAAATAATATAATCACATTATAATATAAAGATACACAATATAAAGATATGTACTCCGGCTTACCTCTTACAAAAATTGACCCTTCGCTACTGGCGGACATAGAATACTTTTTATCCCCGTGGTACGTTCCCGTGTGACAATTTACGAGCTATATTCGTACGAAGCCGTGGGAGAAAGCTAGTTTAAGCTAGTTGTAGATAAAATTTAAAAAATTAAAACCGTTATAAAACCAGCTAATCCCATGTCGATCCACTCTTGAATTTTCAATAATTGACGCACTGCCTTTTCAACTTTAAATCAGGTTTACCTAGGTGTTATTTTAAACGACGCTTTTAAATGAATCTCAATTCAAAACTAGCACATATCATAAAAAAACACCTCTACTTCAATTTGAGTATTGCTCGCTTTCATTTGAATGTAGACGTTCTAGAATACAGGCAACTTTAAATCAGACCAAGGTGTAATTTTAAATGACGCTTCTAAATGAATCTCAATTCAAAACTAGCACATTATCATAAAAAAACAACTCCAATTTGAGTATTGCTTTCATTTGAATTTAGACGTTCTAGAATACAGGCCACAGACAAGGAACTAAGCATAACCAACAAGGAGTTTCACAATCAACACGAGAAACCGGCAGAACTTTTTTATTCTGCGGCTTGACAATAAACATACGCGCCATCATGACACATTGCGTCACATTTGCTTGTCGATGCATTGAGTCACTGTATCGACCTATAAAGGTTTTCCGCTGAGCATGGTCAACTTCTGCCCTGGTTGGAGGCCTTATTTATATGTCATAAGCAGCATTGCCCTGTTAAGGAGCCGACAACTTGCTATGTGCCACAAAAATGGTCAATTTAAGATTCTAATAAAGTTTTGTCCTTCAATCACGTGAGGTTCGATGAGAGAGGAGGGGGTCAGCAAAAAATCACGATGGGTGTGATGGGTTCTTGTGACATTGATAAAAAACGGCTTGGATACAACACATTCATTTCGTTTGACACTGCTTCATAAATCGTATCACAAATTAACAGTCCAGCCCTATCATCATCTGCCTAGCCTTTTCCCAACTATGTTTGGGTCGGCTTCCAGTCTAACCGGATGCTACTGAATACCAGTATTTTACATGGAGCGACTGCTTATCTGACCTCCACAACCCAGTTAGTACTGGGTAATACGATACCCCTTGGTAAGACTGGTTGTCAGACTTTTTGGGCCACTGACTACCTAAAGACTCAAAGATCTACAAATGACACCCGGGACCGACGGCTTAACGTGCTTTCCGAGGCACGGAGGAAACTCGGTCCATAACAACAACATCACAACACACAATTAACAGTCTATAGTCGCAAAAAAATACCTTAAAAATAATAGTAGATGTTTTTTAAATACTACCTACCTCAAAGTAGGTGAAAAACCGCGGAATATTACACTAGGATTGCGTAAAAAGTCAAAGTCAGTCTGTCATTTATAGTTCGTTAGCACAAATTGTTTTGTTTTGATCTTGGAGTGTGAAATTGATCCATAAGTACCTATCTAATCGGTGATTCTGACGTAAAAGACATCGCCATCAAGGGATTTTTTAATATTTATTTATTTATTTAAACTTCATGTACTATAGTGATACATAGGCGGACACAAGGCATTCTCTACCAGTCAACCTTTGGGTTAAATAAGAAAACAATGTTTTTATATGGTCAGTGTGATTTTCATAGTGTAAATTATCTGACAATAACCACTTTACTTTTCCTATTACTACACATAACTATAATTATTTTGTTTTCTTCTTACCTTATGGCTGTTTAAGCTGCAAGTGCCAGGGTAAAATTCAAATTTTATTTACATTTTTTGCAATTTGCACTTCAATTTGAATGACTTTTTCATGAAGTAGTAATTGAATGGGGTTAAATGAATTTAGAGGGTTGTATTAATTATTTTAACGATTATGATATTGTAACTACATACGTGTTACTTGCGCGACCCATTTTTCATCAACATACAACCTGACACTGACCTGCAAATTGCTAAAAAATGGAATTTCGCGGGCTACCCTGGCACAAGTCACACCAATAAACGGCACATACATACAAAACAACAACAAAAATGTTCAAACAACTTACAAAAAAGTTCATTTTCCATATTTTAAGAAGAAAATATCTATCGAAAGAAGAAGGATCAAAATTCACCCACATCCTACAGCAACGAGACTCCTCGTTAGTTATATATATAGTTATGTGTAGTAATCTCAAAAAAAAAGATGAAAATGGGTATAAAAAGATATCATATCTTAGTCATTTCACACATTTTCGCTTCTCGTAGTACATTAATTGTAGATATTATTGCCCCTGAACGAATTTTCTTAGCAATTTTTTTAATGTTAGACTGTAAGGATGGAGTTTGGAAGTATGCCATCTTTTTATACCTATTTTTATCAATTTTTGAGGTACTTCTCTTTGCTGTAGAACGTGGGTTAATTTTGTATAAACCGTGCTCATTCTTCTTTTACATCACGTATCCTTTATACAGGACGAAGTATTTTTTTTTTATTATTCACCAGCTCACTAACAAAATAAAATAAATAAAAGGAACGTAAATACATTGATAGAAATATGAGAATATTTCAAAATTAGACTAGAAAATTATCTTTTTATGAAAGCGAAAAAATATACAGATAACTGAGGTGAATGCCCCAAAGACCGTCCTTTATCAATAATTCAAAATATTATTTTTTAAAAATAGTTGCACCATTTGAAAGTTTTACAAACGTATATTAGAACCAACACTTTAAGGCCAGTGCATTGCCCAATTTGAGTAGCAATCAAATTTTTTCTCATGAATAATTGATAAATTAATAAATAAACTATTGATGTGGCCCCGTTTTTGTCGTATGTTTTTTGAGCTCAAAACTCGTTTATTTTTCCACTTCGGTATTTACCGGATGTCCTCCGGGTGGCATTTTGTAAATTATATTAAAGATTTATTTATAATATATCAGTTTATTAATTAGTACATAATTTTTAATGTTCATATAAATGATATTTATGTGTATTGCACTGTTTTAATTATCTATAAAATATAATATTAATGTAGATACACTAAAGAATTTTAATGTAGGTCAGTAATAATTTGTACATACGGGATGTAGGACATCGACGCAAAAACGGTTACCACGTATTCAGTACATCATTCTGAGATCCAGAAAAAAAAACTGCTGTTCCATACATTTTGACCGTGTAGGTACTACACTTTTGTATGAAACAGCTGTTTTTTTTAATAACCGATGAAGAATTTCTACGCGGTAACCGTTTTCGTGTCGGTGACTCTTAGACCATCGCGGCAGAACATTCATTTTTCCTTCTTTTTTTTTTTTTTATTTAACAATACAATAACTAACAATCGGACTCGAACGCTTCCATTGTATCAAAACGTGGTCAGAATTTAAACAGGCGCCATTTTTAATATCAGGAAGGAAACAGCAGTGTCACAAATTATTTCAATGCTAAATATAAATTGGTGATCAAAATAAAGTGTCACGATTGGATAGTTTGTGAACCTAGAGAATTAGACCTACATAGGTGAATTACTACATTGTCTATGGCACGTATTGTACCCATTACACCCCGTCCACGACCTCAGGCAATGCCACTTGCGCCAAACAACACGCCCGCGCCAGTTCAGCTTGTTTCGGTTTCCCGTAGCATGCCCTACGCCAGGGTAGGCGAACCAGTGGCACAATATTTTGGGCACGTCGCCGATCATAAATTATTAACTTGTAAGTAAGTAATAAAATCGTCAAAAAAGTCGAATTGACTGTACCACATGAAGAAGCTGGCTCATGCTATTTTAACAATGTTTTCATCTACCTATGCCTGCGAGTCATTATTTTCAGAGATGAATAACATTAAAAACTCGGTTAGAAACCGTTTGACAGATGAATCCAGTTCAGCATGCATTTTGATAAAAGTAACATCTTACAACCCTAACATAAATTATTTGTCATCTAACCTGCAGCAACAGAAGTCACACTAATTTTACAGTAATTTAATTTATGGGTGTAATAAAAACATTCCAAAATGTACCTTTTTTGTTTACTTTATTTAATAAAGAGTTTTGATAGTATTAGTAGTATTTATTATTATTATTTTCCAAATAATCAGAAAGTCAAAATTATTTGATGGCACGTCAATGACCCCATTAAACATTCTTTAGAAAAAATGGCACGTTAATGCATAAAGGTTCGCCTACCCTGCCCTACGCCAAGCAATAATTATGTTTATTTTGTTACTTCCGCTCTTGTTATCGCAACACGCGCGTCATTCGAGTATGTAACTCGTGGCCAAGCTTAGATACGCGTGAAGTGAAGTTATTTATTTTTCTCTGTCCTTTTCTTGATTGATTTATAAGAAATCCTAAGAATAACATATTTAGTCATTATGGTCATCATATTATATTAACAGATCCTCTATAACAAACAGTTTATATTATCTGTAGAAGGTTAGAAGGTGCTAATTTCCTTAACCTTTGCTTCCGAAAGGATAGTGTATTATTTACTTACTTAGTTATAGCATTAGCTCGTATTGTCCCACAGATTGTCCCAAGATTGTCTGCACAGCTAAGACAATCTTCCACAGAGAATGAACGAGCATCGTAAATTCGTACCTATTTGCTCCATTCTTGATCATTTTATACACAATTTATGGGTTCGATTTCTGCTTTGAACTCATTGTATGACGAACAGAATTAGTTGTTGCGATTTTTAGGAACAAAACACAATAGAGGCAGACAGGTCAAATTCCTAGTGAAACGCAGCATTTTTGTCTTAAAACATACACAAAACGACGAGCACCATATTATGTAAACACTTAACAACTTTTAAAAGTGTTACGAACATAGTATTCTGGAACTCAATTTTTATGAAAAAGATCCCATCTCCAAGTTACAATGGTTATTTCTCGTGAAAATTGCTTTTAAATTTAGTAAACTGCATGCATATTGGGGCTCGTGACTGTACCTACATACTTATAGTAGCTTCACCCACATTTTAGGGGTGTGCCTACTTTACTGGCATTCATTTTGATTAGTTTGTTTTCATAAATCAAACTAATAAAAGTTCGCTTGCACCAAAATGACATTGAAAACGTTCAAGCCAGCATTTGAACTTTCTTGCGTCCCCACACGCACATATATCTACATACATAATACGTCTTAGGTAACAACCATTGCACATAACTAGTCATTTTTGAGCTGACCTTTGAAAGCTGCGTTTATCCGGTAATAGCAGGGTTGGTTGATTTCAATATATTTGTTTTTTTTTTTATAATTTATAAATTCTTATTTATATGATAATCATAGTAATGTGTCACAATAAATATGGTTTAATTTAGAGATGTGGTCAATATTCAACGTTAATCGAATAATTTCTAAATAATAAAATATTCACCATTCTTCCTTCCTAGTCTTCGTCCTCGTGAAATAATTATAAAAATACTATTTCCCCGTTTTTGAAACATTGTTCTATGATGCTCCGCTCCTATTGGTCATAGCGTGATGTTATATAGCCTATAACTTTCCTCGATAAATGGGCTATTCAACACTAAAAGATTTTTTCAATTCGAACCTGTCATTCCTGAGATTAGAGCGTTCAACCAAACAAACTATTCAGCATTATAATATTAGTATAGATTAAAATACTCGCCCAGATAGCTTTCCTTCGGCAAATCTCAGTGGAAACTAGCAATCGTTGCAAAATTATTGTGCTCAAGAATGTGTGTAAACAGTAGTGCTGCACACACTCTCATTCTCAAATTATTTATTAAATCTCATTAATCAAATTATTTATTAAACCCACCATAACCTCACTATAAGGTCAACAAGCCTCTCTCTAACCGTCTAAAAATATTTATATTTAAAATGCATGACATGCAACACTATGTATATGCAAATGTTTCGTCTGTGTTTTGATTTATTTCAAGGGTATTGGAGTAGTTACGAATAATGGTGTTTTTACCCTTCCATTGCCACCTTGGTACATTTACTGCTTTCGACATCAAATGCTGCTTACGTTTTTATTTTTTTTTATATCAACCGATACACAGTTGGAGATAATCAATCTGTGTTGCGGTAGCTCGAGACACAGAGTGGTCGCTTTTATCTCACCTATAATCACTGCATTAGATGCTAAAAGACGATAGATGATGATAGATGTGATGTATTCTAGATGGTGAATACTAAGGGGGATGTGTGGTGTAACGCGCATGGATAAAATAATTAATAAGTACATAAGAGGAAGTCTGAAAGTGGCGGTACCTGAAAAATGGTAATCGGTTATCGTGGTATGGACATGTGATGCGGAGGAATGAGGAAAACGTGGAGAGGAAAATGTCGAGTATGAATGTAGTATAAAAGTAGAGGAAGCCCAAAGAAACGATGGATGGACTGTGTGAAGGATGTTATGGCTAGAAAGAAGGTGTCTGGTGAGATGACGAGTAATAGAAGTATGGAAGAAGAAGACATGCTGTGCCGACCCCAAATAAATTGGGATAAGGGCAGGAGAATGATGATGGACCACTGCACTAGATCGGCACCTCATCACCTCACATCGTTTATTAAGCGATGCCGTTTCGATGGTGAAAACTGTCGTTTCATGAAATAAATGATATTAACCTGCTCGAGTTGAGACGATACGTTGAGGTTTAAACTAAACAAATAATGTATCCTACGCCTTAACAAAGAACTTGATGAAAACCCTAGAGAACTCTCTGCTGCAATGAAGCTCAAATTAACTGTTTTGATTGGTTGAACAAGATTACAATTAAGATAAAATAGCCGATGACAACTAGGCTTTCAGGGTCTAAACTTGATTACTTATCGGTTTTCTTAGCCGTAGACAAGATGACATTAAAAAAATGTTCGCTATTTAAACCAACCATAGCTATGTTTTCGCTATAGAACATACTTGTCTTGGGGTGTCACTCAGCAAATGTCGAACTTAAGCCATTTCCGTACGTCACTTCCTACAAAAAACACATAGGAAGGCACTTACACAGTAACAATCAATCCCCTAATCACGTATGCACTCGTCCCTGTTCACTGGCTGCCTATCACACCGTAACGAGCCACCATAGCTGTCACTTTCACTCATCACACGGTGTGACATTTACAATTATTTATGTAAGATATCTATATTATAATAAACTCGTCATTCTTTTGTTAAATGAGTTGCGCTTGCGACAGATCTTCTGTTTTTTTTTTTTCTTTTATTTCCGTATTTTGCGACACACCCCGACTTCGATTGAGTCTTGATGGTGATACCTTGTAAAGTTAGGGAAATTGATTGTTTTTTTTTACTACCCTACATCGTGTTCGACTTCCATACTTCTCCATCCTGTGCGATCTGTGGCCACGCCAGCCCCGCAAATTAATGCAATTTAATTTCTAATTTAAATTGTCGGTACCTACACGCCGATCATAGTTCTTTGACAGTTGTATAAAATGGCTATAAAACGGCAAATCGACGTAGTCAATTTAATCTTCAATTATTTCCCCTACTTGTATTTAAATAATAACAATAATCAAGTAAACGTGAGTGACGACATAAATTGGTCTACTATAAATTGAAAACCGGAACAAAATCGTTGAGTATAGTTACGCAAAGTAAAGCAAATAGACAAACATTTCAGACAGAACGAAATGGTGAGCGTTGAAGTCTTTGATTAAAGGTTAGAACCGTTTTCGTGTAAAATTCCCACGTTTTTCTTTTAAATACTTAGTTGAATTAAATCAGTTATTACGCGGATTATTTTGTGAGAATTTTTGTATATTTTTTTTTTATTCTGCACATAAGCGAGGTTCAAGTTTTTGGCGCAATCAAAACTAAATATTTAAATCTCTTTCATAACATTTAACTGACATGAATTTCCGCAAAGTAACGCTTGGTTTCATAACTCATCATTTATCAGAAAACTAGTAGGGGCTGTAATGCAGCTATAGGTAGGTTACTGAAGAATATAGACGTGAAGGCTATATTCTACTTTAAATCAAAGGAATTTCAGTGACTTTAGTTACATATTTTAACCAATGGACCACACTTTTACGAGGATAAAGTTCAATTGGGAACACTGCCCTCATAAAAAGCTATTCGTTTCTTAAATTACTCTTAATTCAAAATCCTTTGAGAATCCGAATTCAGCTATAAACAGCCTGTTATTAAGATTGGTTGTAAGTTATAAAACTTTACAAGTACCTACCCACCTATAGCTGACCTCAAAGAGGCATCATTGTGTGGCTCTAGAATTATACTCTGTCGGTATTCATAAGCTGAGAATGGCCATCCATGTTCCCCAAACGACTATTTTCTCACGAACTTTATTTTAAAAACTGCCTCGTTGGTATTGTGGTCGCAAGCGAGACTGCTGAGCATGAGGTCCTGGCTTCGATTTCCAGGTCGTGCAAAGTGGTATTGGGTTTTTCCATCAGGAATTTCTCAGTAGCAGCCAAGGAGCCTGGATTTGAGCCCGGTTTAAGGCAATAGGCTCGCCCTTTTTTACAAGGGACTTAAACGTCACTGGCGAATGTGGGTGTACTAATGGGTACCTCCCTACACCTCTGCCTAACCCTTCGGGGATTAAAGGTGCGAAGTTATTTCATTAAAAAAACTGTACAAAAATATACATCCTGGATGTCCTCTTCCCTAAGACTAACCTCGACACTGAGCCACTGATTAACAAAAATGTCGTTATCCACTTGTGTCGACAATTTGCTAAGATACGAGGTCGATGACATAACTAAGGTTGGCTCACTGTTCCGGTCATCCGAGATCACACGTAACGCGTTGCATCAAGTATCTACGAGTACGCGCGTTTCCATTGATGCCGACGCAGTTTTGACGACACTCTGTTTTTTTTAAACGTAACTCACTGATGTGTCGCTAATTTCGGATGTCGATTCTAGAAAATTAAATATCAATAAAGGCTGCAGATTTATAAGACTAAATTATTAATAATAAATAGGTAATAATAATTATTATTTGTATTATAATATTAGAATAAAATAAACGTTATTGTTCTCTTCATTTTAAAAAACACGTTTAATAAACAGTTATAATTGTAATGCTTGGCCATTGAAATTGAGATTTATCACATCATCGTCCAAATAAACCACAGTACCTATCATTCACAGCCATACTCGAAGGGTTGTAAAAAACCCTTGAAACTACAGAGCTACCTCCGACCCAAGACCCCAGCCAGACGTAGGCCAAACAAATCGTTTGTGTTTCTCTAAGAAATTGAGGAAGTCAGGAACGATTGTTGCAACGGAGACTTAATGGTGCCACGATGTGAAGAATCGACAAACGGTACGGAATTCTTTTAGTCTTGAAGAATTGGGGTTTAATATAAAGTTGTTCTATTCATTAGATTCGTATTTTTAATTAGATTCATATTTGTTGTCATTATAATGTAGTTCTCAAATTAGACAATGCATACACATTATTATACTTCGTCGCTGTATCCGAAGAGATTTTCTCACCAGGTAGTCTGCTACTTAATGTACCGGGCATCGATAACTTTTTAGAGCCACAGAGAAAAAAAGATGAATTTCCTCTATGGTAACTCGTGCTAGCGGTCGCATGGACGTAAGAGGCAGTATGGTCGAAAGACTAACCTTCCCTTCGGGGTAAATCGAAAAAAAAAAAAAAAAAAATCGCTCCTAATGTCAATGTCAAAGTCAAACATTCGCATCTTGTGTTCAGGCATCAACGCATTTTCTATTTGAAAATTTCAGTAAACTTCCATTTCATCACTGTTTTTTAGTGAGTTTCACTAAAAAAACGTTAATATGGGGAAAACGAAACATAAAACAACCGATCCGGATAAAATACGAAAGGAAATAAGATGCCTGGAGCGTCGTTTAATTGAGAACGATAACAGTTTGGATGGTGAGTACCTACTTTTATTGATAATAGCTGTTGCAATTCTTGCAATTTATTTCGCGTTATTCCGTGTAATACGTTGGATTCCCGGTATTAATTTACAAATTAGGCATGAAAGTACCTACTAGGACATGGATAGTTCTTCATCTTCACGATTATATTAAAGTGTGTTATCGCTAATATTTAATGTGGCTATTTCGCGGATTAAGAACAACGTGACCGTTGTGACGGTTGTAATCGCGTCACAACTCTGAAGTTGTGACGCAATTGCAACCGATACTCGACTCATTGTCTGCTTGTTAAAATGTTTTTTTTCCTCTAAGTAATTCTTATGAACTGCGATTCGATTGTGGTCTTCTTACTCATAAACAAATAAATACGTATTTATTGAGTTGTGATGTAATTATGACCAAATACTAATTATATTTGTCAATGTATACCTCACCGGTATCTGCCCTACTACAGCACATTCATTAACCCTTGCAGGCTATAAATCTGACAACTGTCATCATACAAGTCACAGCTTACTATCACCCATATCGATACCCTGAGTGAGAGAGGATAACATTCTTCTGAAACAATAGTTGAAACAGCACCAAGTATACAACAAGATAAGATGATAACATAGAAATAGCCACAGAAGAATTGATCAAGACCTCAGCCCCGGGGCATCCACGACTGCATCTAATAATTCCGTACTTTGATGGTAAGGTAGAAATATGCCCAGCTAAAACCTAAATAGCATATGCAGGGTGAAATTTTCAAGTGGGCATGGATGGCCAAATCCGAAACTATGAGGAATAGCGAAAAATACTCAAAGGAGTCTCGACCTAAATTGTGATGAAAACTAAAACTGCATCATTTGATTTGATTGAAAAATCAATATTCCTAGCCAGGAATCGAACCCACTGATTTCAGGAAAAGAAACACACTGCATTATTACACCATTCAATAGTCTTGCTATTAAGGATCAAATTCTAGTGATATACGGCAAATTAATGGAAAGAGTTCATTTTTTATAAAACAGATAATCCTTTGAGTATTTTTCGCTATTCCTCATAATTTCAGATTTGGCCATCTACGCCCACTTCAAAAATACACCCTTTGTATGGAATTGACAAATTTACTTAGGGGAACGGTGATGCAGAAAAACTGATTTTGATGATTAAAAGACCATTTTACAATGCAACTGCTTCCACAATTAACGCTGGATTAAATTAGTAATGCAAGAAAGTGGCATTGATACAAGCGTTTACTCTGCACAAAGTGCTCATCACGGAGCAACATCAGCGGCTAATTGTAGGGGTGTTACTATTGAAATAATTAAAAAAGCCGCAGGCTGCTCAGGAAGGTATCTTGTGTTTGGAAAATTCTAAAATAGATCTCTTAATCAGAATAATTGTAATACTTTTGCCAATGAAATTCTAGATGATAGGGTTAATAATTGTGGATCAGATACCTAATAATGTTTAATTTGATTCTTAATAAGTTATAATTCTTGATCTTCATGTTACTTGATAATGATAAAATAAATCTTAATTATGGTTAATTTTGATTCTTTATAATGGTCAAGTAGATAATTAATAAGTGTTGTTACTTAATAATGATTGAAGTTCAAAATAAAACAACTTATGATAAACTCTTGTTTTGTTTTTTCCTGAGAATATAATAATCTTGGACAATGATTTTCATAAAGCTCTAAACATATATCTGGTGAGAAAATCTCTTCAGATGCAGCGACAAAGTATAATTGAAGGTTAAACAAACTTACCTGAAGTGAAGTTTGACCGTAATTATATGAGTCGCTGCATTAGTTTTTTATATTAAACTTACCCGTTGAACTTAGTGTTCATGTTAACTATGAAAATCATGCTCTGTAATAAATAATGAGTTTGACATTTGCAGCGAGCGCTAGCGCGCGTTACCATAGAGGAAATTCGTCTTTTTTTTCCCTGTGACTAAAAAATGTTCGATCCCCGGTACATTAAGTAGCGGACTACCTGGTGAGAAAATCTCTTCGGAAGCAGCGACTCGTAAAATTACTAATTACGGCCAAACTTCACTTCAGGTTTTGTTTAAATTTCAATTATCATACCAAATTTTCAAAAAAATATTAAAAAAAACAGAAACGCTAGAACGCAGGTTACTGTCTTAATAATTATCATTAATAACCAAGAGTAAGTATTATGTATTATGTTGCATCGATGGTCATACTGATTTTTGATCAAGCTATTCATCATACGTGTTAGAGATGGCAGTCAAGATATAATTGGTATACATTGAAATGTTAACTAATTCATTTTATTAATGTCATGGCCTCATTTTATGCACAATTAATAAATTACATCTACGATCTGGCTAGACTTTATAATTTTTACCTGCTATTTTTTTTTTTTTTAACTGCTAATTAGTGACCGATACTTAAACACGTGATTGTACTCATGATAACAAACAACTTTCCAAAAGAAACATTTTTTTTTTATACTCATTCACTATCACAATTACACAACAGCCGTAAATTCGCACGCGCGGCTTTCGACAAATCAGCTGTTAGCCGCGTGACGCCGTTTTGTCTCATTACTATCGTACCCTGCAGCAGTGGGTAGGCAGAGCACCCACCAATTTCATACGGCTGTTGTGCTATTGTGATCGTGAATGAGTATAACAAAAATGTTTCTTTGGAAAATTGTTTGTTATTACGAGTACAATCATGTGTTTAAGTATCGGTCACTAATTATCAGTCACCCTGTTTAAATCTATTAAGTTATGACATGAGATGTTACTTTCTAGAAATTGATGACAATAAAATGTTGTGCATTATAATAATCACATGCGCATATTTTTGCCGGTGTGAAGCTGCTGCTGCATTCTGAATCCTAGACTCGGATCTTGATTTTTACAACAAAAAAAAACACTTAAAGTGAACCTAGTCTCCGATTTTTTCTGTGTTGTCAAATCTCATATCAAATTATTTAATTCAATTTCTAATTTTTTGCCTGAAATGCTGTGTCACTTAATAACAAACAACCCCAAAAGCAACAGGCTACAGCACCAGTGGAATTTGAAAATCCTACAAAAAAAAAAGTCGACACGTCAATTCACACGCATAACATTGGACAAGCGCCTCAATCGCACGCACACACGCATGCTCATTAAATAAAGGCTCGTCGTACGTAAACACGGTCGTACTGTGTGCGTACGAAAGAGTTCAGTGGGCCAAACCAACAGGTTTGAGCGCTTGACCACGGTAAAAATATATATTTATACTGTGGCTTGACTATGGGTACGACCCCGTTTTCTGACGAATTTGCATAGATAGTGGAAAACAATTGTTTTTTTTTTAATTAATATTTTTCTGCTAATTTTTGCGTGGAGTTAGATGTAGGTCCGAATTTTTGGTTTCTGGTGGTGACATTTAAGTTTTTGGTTTAGGAAAAAGACGTAAATAAAATTTTGGTGTTTAATAGAGCGTTTTCTATCTATGTTTCCATTCAGAAAACAAAATGTGGCATTATTTCTATCCATGGCATATTATATTATCTATTATGTAGATTACTTTTTGCATACCGAGTTTCCTCCGTGCCTCGGAAAGCCGTTGGTCCCGGTTGTCATTTGTAGATCTTTGACAGTCGTTACAGGTTGTCAGTGGCCTGAAAGTCTAACAACCAGTCTTTCCTAGGGGTATCGTATTACCCAGTCTAACTGGGTTGTGGAGGTCAGATAGGCAGTCGCTCCATGTAAAGTACTGGTATTCAGCTGCATCCGGTTAGAATGGAAGCCGACCCCAACATAGTTGGGAAAAGGCTAGGCAGATGGCAGATGATTAGTCACAAAACAGAACTTAAAAGTTAGAGCTCTAACTTTTAACTGTAGCTAAAGAAAAACGATAACCGGCTGGACATCTCGAAGAATAAGGATCTTGCGTATTCCGTGAAAAAGTTGTAAAATGAAAGTTCTTTAGTGTAGTTTCTACTCAGGTACTACAGTCATTAAAACTTCTGTCAGCAGTGGTAATTCTACAAAGAACTTTAATCATTTTCCCAGGGCCCAGAAGCGGTACCTAATAATGGCATTATTGCCAAATAACACGCAAACACCTAACAACGTGTCGACCCACAAAACTTCATCTCCTAACCAGTTAAACCTAGCACAATATTTACAATTATTCGAGACCATATTACACGAGCGATAGATCATAAAAATGTATAATAAGTAGTAAACGTATGCGTAACATCGTTACATAATTATAACATAACTGTGATAACACCATACCGCGATCTCTCGAGCCGTTTTTATAATAGACAGAGTGAGTAGAAAAGTAGGTATTGTTATGATTTAGACCCTGTTTCACAGTCGATCAGAGAGGGCTTAACCAAGTGGCAATTGCTTTCAAAACGTTTAAAAGTTTCGGCAATAACTTTCAAGGGAATTGACACAAGTTTTTCGGTGGCATATGTCAATGTTATGTCAATCTGGCTTACCCATAATTTTGATCGCTGATAGAATCTCATATTTTCTAGCTGAACCACCACCGCTAACAAGATAATTATACAAAAAAATGGAACAAAAATTTACCAAAAGATTTGTAAGTTAAACAAAATCGTATCTTACGTCGATTGCAGGATGTGTGTGCTCAAACTTTCAATACTTCGCAACTTCCTAACTACTACTAACTTCTTAACTTTCTGCGCAATCGTAAGTACAGTGCGGGCTAAACACAGAGAAAAAATAAAATAAAAACTTATTATAGATATACCTAGATAACGCAAAAGCACCTACTTCGCGTGCCAAGCATTTTATTTCCTCCACAGACACGTTTCGCTTGAGAGTGTAGCATCTACCTAAGATTAATTTGCTATCAATCAATTGACGTGTTTGTGCGTAGACAACAATCACATTGCAGTCAATAGTTTCCTTCTAAACATTAACTTAGCAATGTAAATAAGCCCCACTCTCTTATAAGGGCTCACACTCACCGACATTCGAGGAGCTCGTGGCTAAATAATAACAGCCGCTCGGGTCGATCTTTAGGTTAAGCCGTGCTTGTCTAGGTTGGTCTGTGGATGGGTGACCGCCCATTACATACCGAGTTTCCTCCGTGCCTCGGAAAGCACGTTAAGCCGTTGGTCCCGGCTGTCGTCTGTAGATCTTTGACAGTCGTTACAGGTAGTCAGTGGCCCAAAAAGTCTGACAACCAGTCTTACCAAGGGGTATCGTATTACCCAGTACTAACTGGGTTGTGGAGGTCAGATAGGCAGTCGCTCCATGTAAAAATACTGGTATTCAGCTGCATCCGGTTAGACTGGAAGCCGACCCCAATATAGTTGGGAAAAAGGCTAGGCAGATGATGACTCACCGACATTTGTCGCCAAATGACTCAACGACACCAAAAATGTCGGAATGTCATTCTGGATGATTCGCGACAGACGCTTATGGGAAGCTTACGGATACTACCTATTCACGCAATCGCATTTATGAAGAGACTGATGTTATTAGTTTGTGTTGTCTGTAATTAATATTTTTATTAGGAGCTCGTGGCTAACTAATAACAGCGGCTCGGAACGATCTTCAAGTTAAACCACGCTTGCCTAGGTTGGTCCGTGGATAGGTGACACACCGAGTTTCCTCCATGCCTCGAAAAGCACGTTAAGCCGTTTCCCGCGACCCTATTGCTACCAGGGCACAAATCTAAACTCCATGGCTGCTACTGAGAAATTCCTGATGGAAAAACCCAATAACACTTTGCCAGACCCGGGATTCGAGCCCAGTACCTCATGCTCAGCAATCGCGCTTGCGACCACTAGACCTACGACGCAGTCTATGTTTATCAGTATTATGTTTATCAATGTAAAATATAATTCCAGCTTATTGTTATCTACACTTGTACAAATAAATCCATTATTTATTCATTAAACAACTGTTTATTCTAGCCTAAATCCATTATTTATTCATTAAACAACTGTTTATTCTAGCCTTTTATTCAACGGTTTTGAATATGAATCGTAGAGCTGAGGTGTCCGAGTGGTTAAGGAGTTGGACTTGAAATCCAATGGGTTATACCCGCGCAGGTTCGAATCCTGTCCTCAGCGATTCTTTTTTTTATTTCAAATATTAATGTTAACTGATTAAGAAGGGACATAGAGCAGACCAGTAGCGAAGGGTCAATTTTTGTAAGAGGTAAGCTGGAGTACATATCTTTAATGTGATTATATTATTTCTCTATCGAATACTGACTGTGCACTTTTTCAAAAGGAAGCCGGTAGGAATCGAGTTATATGGAATCTTCGCGACTGGTACGGACACCAGCACATCAAGCGACCCGAAACAGTCAAATTTTCGCAATCAACCTTGAACCTAATGTTTCAGCAATATACAGGGTGTAACAAGACCCGTCAACCAACCATTATATACATCAAATTAAGTAACTTTACTCAAAAATTATTGCTGGGAAACGACTTTTTTTTGGGGTGAAAAATCACGTTTTACGGTAGGACTCAATGTAACGCACTCAAAACATTGTGTTGATGGATGCATTGAATAGTACGGGGGTCGTGGAGGTGTTTACAGCAAAAACCTTACGTTAAAAAATGGATTTAAAAAAAAAACTTGTAAAAATGTTGAAACTTTGACCCCCAATATCTCCGTAACTAGAAGGTTCCCAGGTATGGTCTAGAACACAAAATGATTGCAATGACGGGGACAATTACCTTTCGGCTTCGTTATGGGTCTTGGTACAACCTTTAATCCAAAATCTATTAAAGAAAATTGTCAGTTTTAGTAGCTTGATGTCCTGGAGTCTACAAAGAGTGTGACTGTTTTTCAGATAAAATGTATCTTATCTTTGTCTGTCCCATCTCACATAAATAATATAAAAATAAAACCTGAATTGAAAAAATAATATAATTATTTCTTTTTTTCATCATTTCTCTTATTTTATACATTTTTAAATATTTCAAAAAACAAAAGTAAACAAAACATTTAAATATATAAAAAAATAGACGGCCCATCGACATCAGGAACAAGGTCCATGCTGCCGGTGGTCAGGGGTCCAGAGAGAGGAACCGCCTCACTATGCGTGGTAATTAATTAATATAATTATTATGTTATTGTTAATTTAAAAAAATAACTCATCATCATCTGCCTAGCCTTTTCCCAACTATGTTGGGGTCGGCTTCCAGTCTAACCGGATGCAGCTGAATATCAATATTTTAATATGGAGCGACTGCCTATCGGACCTCCACAACCCAGTTAGTACTGGGTAATGCGATACCCCTTGGTAAGACTGGTTTTCAGACTTTTTGGGCCACTGACTACCTAACGACTGTTAAAGATCTTCAAATCCCAGCTGGGACCAACGGCTTAACGTGCTTTCCGAGGCACGGAGGAAACTCTGTATGTAATGGGTGGTCACCCATCCACACACCAACCTAGGCAAGCACGGCTTAACCTAAAGATCGACCCGAGCGGCTGTTATTATTTAGCCACGAGCTGCTCTTTAAAAAATAACTAATCTTTGCAATATGTTTGCTGGTCACGTTAATAAAGATTTTGTCCTCCACGCTAATGACTAAATTAGCTACCAAGGTATGCTTATATTATACAAATTCCATACTTCTACATTTAAGTTCAAAGTAACGTTGTCTGTCGGTCTGTCTGACTGCTATCTTTTCACCTTTTAAGGCTGGACGGATTTTAAGATAAGAGTGATGAATATAAATGTTGATGGATGGAGAGGGAGAGGATGACCAAAAAAATGGATGGATAGTGTGAGGAATGATATGAAGGAAAAAGGAGTAAATGATAGCTTGACGATTGACAGGGGAGAATGGAAGAAAACAAAACGTGTATCGCCGACCCCAAATAACATGGGACATGATGAACGGCAGGAAGATGATGAACGGCTGGACGGATTTTGATAAAATTGAAGTTCAGCAAACAGGTAGACCGTTGCCTGGGTTAGGCCAAGGGATACTTTTTCTTCAGGTAATAAGTTCCCTTGAGATAACATCCAACCTCGCGAGCAAAGCCACGGGCAAAATCTAGTCATACATAATTTCTTTATTATGAAACTAAACACGATGTAACTTCGTCATTCTATTTGAATGTAGTAATCATTGATTCTTGGCGATGTAACATAATTAATTACATTATACTAATTATTATTCGTACCTACATGAATACTATCGTTCGTGAGTTGCATGAGACAGTAAATTACAATAAAATTATAATTAAATCAATGAAACTGAAAGACTTAAAGGAAGAAGAAGAGCTATTAAATCAATCTGCCTCGTTGGTATTTGCACGACCACTAAGGTCGTGCAAACGCGACTGCTAAGTATGAGGTCCTGGATTCGATTCCCGAGTCGGGAAAATTGCTATTAGATTTTTGCATCAGGAATCTCTCAGCAACAGCCACGGAGTCTCATTCCGTGTCCAGTTGATGGCTACAGACCACCCCTATTACATGGGACTTAAACATAACTGGCGAAATGTGAGTGTACTAATAGGTACTCCTCTACCTGCCTTCGGGGATTACAGGTGTGAAGTTATGTCATGTAACACCACAACTTAAACCTACTTAAGATAAAAAATCTACCTCATAAAATCCAAACTTAAAGACTACTTAGAAGTGCAACTAAAACCGTATAATCAACACTTGTAATAGCTCGCTTACCGAGCACGTTCTAGAATTATACACGAGCTGTATAATTCACGAAATAACGGTTAAATAGTAGGAGAAACCTTGGAAGTTGTGTATAATTGCACGTTTGCTATGTTCGTGTGGTGGCCGGAAATGTTCGTAAGTGACATGGGTGTTCAAATTGCTCACTTCCTACTGAAATGCAGACATTTTTAACTATGCATTTTCTTTTGAGATGTAAAATAAGTGTTCAACTTCTTAGCGTGTCGATGGCAAATTTTCATTAAATATATTTGGCCCAAAATTCGTCTTTGACTCAAAATGGAGTTGTAATTTACTTTAAAACTTCCATGAAAAGTGAAATACATGAACCCAGGTTTTTGATGCCAATTACTGCCTTATATATACTGTTAGGAATACTGCCATCATATGTATATACCGCCCAACATCATATCATAACTTAGACCAATTTTACAATTCTATAGAGTCTTGTAGATACTCTGAAACATTGTAGCAATGTAGTTCTTATCGGGGACAAGAATATAGATATAAAACCGTCAAACCATGACATCCACGCAAATGATTATCTTACCCAGACTGCCACACTAGGACTTTTACCTGCTCATATGCTACCAACGTGGTCGGAAAACTGTCTCGACCAAGTCTTTTTGAAAACCAAGGGAATAGCATGCGTCATTGTACTTGAGTCACATATTACTGATTACCTTCCCGTAATTTTATGCCTAAAGACAACGAGGAATAACGACTGTATAGTAAAGTCAATAAGGCTTTATCCATTTATAAATGTACTAAGTATGAAGTAAAAAGTTTACTTACTAAGTGGTTGAAGGAGTTGACATATGACTATACTGAAAGTCTGATTAGAATAAGTTCTTTCAAATGAGAAAAAATTCAGAAACGGTTAGCAACATGTTCAGTTACCTAACTATTTGTACAAAGAAAATTAATAGTACTTGCACGATGTTTTTATATGTATAAATGAATGTCACCGCACTTCGGGGAACAAATGCCTTCTAAGACACAGGCTTCTTGCCTAGCTTAGAAGTCAAACGTTCATTTATAAATTGTCTCTGTTGTACAAGTAAATCCTGTCACTAAATTGTATTGTTTGGTTTTTGTGTGCAAATAAAACATTTTATCTATGCGAACGCTCGCTAATGCAGTCATTAGATCGTCAAGTGCGTAGGTGTCAAGGCATGCAGCTTAAGTGTTCAACTTAATTCTTAACATAGGTTCTACCGCTTAAATGGCCAGCATATTATCACCTTTTTTTCGGTTATCCTATGGATCCGTTTGACAAGCATTGAAAAGTCCAAATTCAAGGTCTGCCAACGTGCAATGGAGCGCAGCATTCTAGGCGTCAAACCAACCGACCATGTACGCAACACCACACTGCGCTCCAAAACATAAATTAGTGCTGTTGTGTGGGCCTGTATTAGCCACGTCTGCTGCAGGCCCAATGAGCTGTGGGCCAAAATTACCACCTTCTGGAGCCTTGACACAGTCAGAAGGCGTCGAGGCAGACCTCGTAGAAGATGGCGGGACGAGCTGGACAAAACCAACGACCAGTGGCCCACATTAGCCCTAGATCGAAACAGCTGGAAGACGTGGGAAGAGGCCTTTGCCCAGCAGTGGGATGACGCAGGCTAACAGTACCAGTATCCGGTACCACTGCCGTTTAAAAGTCTTCCGCAATTCCTACCAGGAACGGTTTTCTCGCGCCATCTCGAACCAGTTCTCATGGGAAGCGTCTATCTCCCGGCACCTATTGTGTTGACACTTTTGTAGAGAGGTTACCACTAGAGTTTGAAATATTCTGTGAGCTAAGCCAAAAAGTTTTGACTTGTTTCATTTGTCTTCTCATAAAGACTTGAACTATAGCATTGATGATTACTGATATTCAACCTGCTCATGTGTTGACTAGTGAAAATCCACCAACATAATCTACTGCTAGTCTACCAGATGCAGCTGAATACCTGTTTTTTTCATGAAATGATTGTGTATCTGACCTCTAATACCCTTTGACTGGGTAATATGATACCCATTAGTAAGAACTAATCAATATCAACCAACATAACAAATAACAAAATGACTGATGGCAAAAAACAGCTCAAAATGATGACACTTAACATAACTATGTATAACCTAGCACACTACATTGTAGTTTAATTACCAATTCAGTAAAACCAATTGTGTATGCACGACACAGCAAGATAACTCAATCGATTAATATTAATTACTAACAAGGTCCGAACTGATTTACCATGTTAGTCACAGAATTCTAGTCATCAATAAATCGCCGAACCGAGGTTAAAAGTCCATACTCTTTGTCAGGTGTTTATTGACTGAATTACAAATGTATTTCACGAAATCCAAGAGTAATGATACTACATCCATATCTTGCCAGTTATCTTGGAGTCCCTTTTAATAGAGGGCAAGCGCATATTGCCATTAACCGGACACGAATGCTCACTCAGTGACTGCTACTGACACATTCCAGATGCAAAAACAAGAAGCAAGAAGTTATTTTTATATATTTATTTTGTACCCTATCACAATGTTTTCTTATTTAACCCAAAAGTTGACTGGTAGAGAATGCCTTGTGGCATTAAGTCCGCCTATGTATCACTATTGTACATGAAGTTTAAATAAATAAATAAATAAAAACCCTATAACAGTGACCTGGGAATCGTATCCAGATCCTAGTGCTCAGCAGTCGCGCTTGCGACCACTACACCAACGAGGCAGTGCCATTTTTCGCTACGATTGTGCAGATTCGAATATACATGTGTGCAGATTCAAAATCCGGAAAATTTCAATCTAGAACGAGATTTTGTGACCCACTGTTGCGGCGCAACGCCTCACTATAGTTAAATACCAGCGAGTATCTGCAACAACATAGCATAAGCATAAGCATAATCAGCCTATTAATGTTCCCACTGCTGGGACGCAGGCCTCCTCTCTATGAGAGGGATTGGGCTATAATCCACCACGCGGGCCCAGTGCGGGTTGGTAGATGTCACATGTCTTCGAATTTTTGGTTTTAGGACATGCCGGTTTCCTCACGATGTTTTCCTTCACCGTTTTGAGAGCAGTGGTGATGAAATAACTTACACAAAGTAATGCGCCTGGCTGCCTGGCTGCAATAGCATATTGCTATAATATTCTACTGACGACATTCGCACTGTACGCAACTTTTTTTATATTAAACCGTTATCCATATGTAATTTGGACTCTAATTTAGCCCCAGTGTATAACAAAATGTACACCCACCATCCATCATTTGTCAACAGTATTAATATCTTTACTAATATTACCGTTTTCTTTGCCAACAGAAAGAAGATGTCATCATTCTAACCGGGAACAGCGCACACACAATCAAAAAATGGCGGTCTGTTCGGCCGCGGTGATCATCGAGAAGGCCAACAAGTACTATGGCAGGCCTGACAAGGCTGACTTTAAGCCTGTCCTCAAGGATATGGACATGGTCGTTGATAGGGGAATCATGTAAGTATGCAACGGCACAAATGATATAGGTACCTCATCTTCACTCATGCTGTAATCTCTTGGCCACGACCTATACACACACGTCTAGCGACTGCGGGAAACACAAATAAAAGTCATGCCACGAGTCACCGCCTACGACTCTGGACTCACGTGAAAGAAACAATTGAAACACCCGCCTGTCGCATGATCTAATTCTCCTTGCAATTTCCGTCGTTGTGGTTCGTGGTAGGCTCTAAGCAAGTTCTTCTTACTCTTACTTCCTAGAGATACACTTTAAAATCTTCTTAACGTTCATCTTCTTCAGCAAAGCTGTCTAGATTTTCTTTTTAAATTGTTCTTCTTGCTGTATTTGTTAATGCCAAATTACCCTGAGTCGGTAGATTTTTCTTCCTTACTACCCGATTGAAAATTCCCAAGAAAAATATAAGTTACATTACTGTTGAAAAAATATCATATAATCAATTGTTGTCCACAGATACGGTCTACTCGGCCCATCAGGATGTGGCAAGACCACGTTACTGTCTTGCATCGTGGGCAGGAGGAAACTCAACAGTGGAAACGTCTGGGTCCTCGGTGGAAGACCTGGAGAGAAGGGCAGCGGTGTGCCCGGACCCAGGGTCGGGTATATGCCTCAGGTATGTGTCTTACTACCTTGTGTATTTCTACTAGCCCATCGTCTGCTAGCTTTTTCCCAACTACATATTTTGGAATCACATAACACAACGTCACGCCTGTAATCCCCGAAGGGTTAGGCAGACGCGGGCCTGTGGACGGCGAGTTACGGGCTAGCTCGCCGTCCGGCCGTCTTATGACGACAGGCCGTGTCGACGGCGCGTTCGTGTTCCACGCGCGCCTCAAAGAGATGTCAGCAACCACGTAGGGGTCCGCATGGGCCGATGCCTGCCAGAATAGAATAGAATAGAATAATTTATTTGTGTAAAAACATGGTACATTAAGGTCTTATAAATAGGTTTGTGAACATGTTTCGCCATAAAATGGCATACAAATTTTTGAACATCTTAAACATAGAATTTTATTACAACAACAATTATTAGTGTATATATTTATATTTTTATATGTCTAGTTAATAAAAATAACAATAATAGACTCATTTAATAAAAGAAAAATTAAATCAACTTAAAGAACTCAGAAGCCATATCTATCGGATACTTTTTTATCAAGAAATTCTTTCAAACTATAAAAACCAGCGCTGCGGGACTGTTCGAAAGAGATACCGTGGCCCTGGAACACAAAGGGCAAAGAAGGAACATGGATGGGTTTTAGTCAGTACAAGTCTGACACTCCCTTCCGCTCCGCCCAGAGTGGGGGGGGTCATTTGATGACTTCCCATCCGAAAAAAAAAAAAAAAAAAAAAAAGGGTTAGGCAGAGGCGTACCTAATAGTACACCCACATTTCGCCAGTTATGTTAAAATCCCATGTAATAGGGGACGAGCCTATTGCCATCAACCGGGAACAAATCCTGACTCCGTGGCTGCAACTGAGTAATTCCTGATGGAAAAACCCAATAACACTTTGCCCGGCCCGAGAAACGAACCCAGGACCTCTTGTTCAGCAGTCGCGCTTGTATCCACTATATCAACGAGGCAGTCATCTTTCAGTTTAACAGGATGCAGCTGTTTACCAGTATTTTGCCCGGAGCTACTACCTATCTGGACTCCCCTGGACTGGTTGGATGATGGTTTAAGTTTCAAGCTTGAGAACGGTTGAATCTTATATTTCATTAACTCTTGCTCGGAGCTTGGCTCGCGTTTGATCGGAAATAAACGCACGGGATCGTTTTAAATAAAGCCTGTGACTCTCGGGGATAATGTAGCTTCCCGTTAGTGAAAGAATTTTCGGAATCGGAAAAGTAGTTCCGAAAATTCCCGGATTTGCCCCTACATGGATGTATTCTCTTTATGATACTTCACCTCTAGATATCAAGCTAATTTAATCTAGAATATTTCTTCCCTTCTCAGGACATAGCCCTAGTCGGAGAATTCACAGTCCGCGACGCCATATACTACTTCGGCCGGATCTACGGTATGCAAATGGAGAAGATGGTCGAAAAGTTTGAGTTCCTCTCGAACCTCCTGGACCTGCCTAGTGGAAGTCGACTCATCAAGACCTTGTCTGGGGGTCAGCAGAGAAGGGTGTCTTTGGCTGCTGCCCTGGTGCATGAGCCTGAACTCCTTATATTGGATGAGCCGACTGTTGGACTGGATCCTGTACTGAGAGAAAGGTTAGTCAACATTATATTAATGGGATCTCTTAGTGTCAGCATCGTTTTTTATGGATAGACAAAATAGAACGTCATTATCTTTAGGCAACGATAAGGCGGAGACCAAACAATCAAAACCGTTAAAAATATATTTCAGTTGGATAAAATAACCATAGATTGTTTAGGGTTCCGTACCCGTAGGGTAACCAACGGGACCCTATTACTAAGCCTCCCCTGTCCGTTCGTCCATCCATCCGTCCGTCCGTCTGTCTGTAGATTGATATTTTCTATGTGAAACCTGCAACATGGTATAGTACTAATATACTATAGACTTCTGGAATTTCTGGATTAATAATAACAAAAGAATGATTTGATCAGAAAGCAGTAATTCTGGACACGGCGCGTATCGTTAGGAGGTTCCTCTCTCAAGAGCCCTGACCTCCGGTAGCTCGGACCCTGTTCCCGATTGCCAGTGGGCTACTATTTTTTTATATTTTCAAATGTTTTTTTTTTATATTACTTTGAATAGGAGTATTTAAAAATGTAAATTATATGTAAAGAAAATAAATAAAGGATTAATAATATATAAATAATCACACATGATTTTATTAGTCAAAAAAATCTGTCCCGTCTAAACAAATATTTGCATTATTATAATAATTCCTATTCACATTAAAATTACAAATGACAACACGTTGACGGTAATTCTCTATTATTGCGTCAATTTAACACTAAATAATGCTAATTTATGTCAAAAGGAAATACAAATAATCACTGAATAATAAAATTTATGATTACGTGAAGATTTTTTCTACCGTTTTTTGCTACTGTAGTCAAAACTATTCATTTAGTAAAGCATGATTAATGACTGTCTAAACGATTGTCGTCGGTAATTATGTAATTGTACAAAAAAAAATCAGTAGGTAAGCATGAGTATCTAGGCATGTGAGTTGATGACGCATTAAGTTTGAGGAGCCAGTACTAACTGGGTTGTGGAGGTCAGATAGGCAGTCGCTCTATGTAGAATACTGATATTCAGCTGCATCCGGTTAGACTGGAAGCCGGCCCCAACATAGTTGGGAAAGGCTAGGCAGATGATAATACGAGATCTGGAGAAAAACGACCTGAAAAACAGATTCCTTGCGGTAAACCAATTGCAGTTTCCCTGCTTAACATGGGGCTTACCAATACTAATCCTGTTTATAATAGAACGACAGCGCAATTATTCATTGATAAAAAAGCTAATTTTATTGCGTTATTAGGATTGATGCGTGAATATTCTGGCAAAATGGCTTCTGTGTACGGAGGGGTCTAATTTCACTGGTCTCATAAAAAACCTGTTTAGGATAACTGGTAAAGAATTATCATTTTGAATCTCTACCTGAAACTGACCAGAAGATCTACAAATCACTGCATCTTTGAGATGCTGGCAAGATCACAGAATCTATTCAAACGACGACAAAGACCTTGCTAGCATGCTTTAATAAAGGCATACATAATATAGAACCTCTTCAATCAGTTTACTTAACATACGGAACTTACTAACGCGGTTCAAACTTTACCAAACAATAAATTCAGAACTTAAGCAACGCCAAACAAAAAATGTGTCGTCTTATAAATAATGACGTGTGAATAGTTGCGTAGATTTATCAGACTACAATGTAATGTTTCAAGGTTTTTTGTACAATAAAATAAGTTAATAACCCACGATTTTTTAGAGAGTAAATGTCGTTGGCAAAAAAAATATAATAGATGGAGCTGTAGGGGAGACTTGCATCATCAGTTGTTCAGGGGTTTTTCGCGCTACGTCGAATGTGAAATTTCACACTCAGGAAGGTTCAAAATCTCCTTATTAATGCTTAGTGTACAGAGGTGAAACTTAAATGGACTTTTCATTCCCTCCTTAATTCATCAACCAGCAGAACACCTTCCTCTTGGACAGGAACTGTAGTGGCAAATCTGGAAATCTCTTATTCGTTTGCGGGCCCAGGTTGGCAACTATAGAAGAAATCTGGCAATAGGGTATCATCGACCCGTCCCAAATACAATGTTAGTGTGGAGCCCCTCTGCTGGATATGCTCCGCCTCCTTTCTTGCCCATCCTGCACAGCCACCTGCAGCTTCCAGAATTTAAATGTAGCCAACGAAAGTTGTGCAGGTGGCTATTCTTACGAAGGCAACAATGTCATCTGCCCAATTCAATCTCGCCGCCGGACGGCCAATACTTCTCTTTCCAGTCTTTGGACGCCACTCGTTCTCAGCTTTACTCCACCTGCCATCACCGCGCCTTGCTAGGTGTCCTGCCCAACTCTATTTGAGTTCCATAACGCGATTTCCAATATCGAAGACCTTTGTACTTCTCCGGATTTCGACGATTGGAACTCGAAGTAGTTTTATGCCGAACATGGAACGTTTCATGACTCTCTGTTCTACTCTGAGTCTGTACACAGCCTCCTGTGTGAGCGTCCACGTCTCAGCACCGTACGTCATGGTGGGCAGAACAAACTAATTATAAAGGCTGGTCTTCAGGCAGTCTGGAATTTTTGCTGATTTCAGAATTTCATCCAATTTGCTGAATGCAGAAAATTAATTGAATAAGTTAATCCTTGGGGGATTTCAGGTGTGACGTTACGTTTATAAAAATGTCTGCTCTTCTCGCAACCAAAAAATAATGTGACGATAAGACAGCTGCCACCAAACCTTCTTCTTAATAATACTTAATAACACAGCCCAAATAACATAATAAGTATTGTCTTACCACGGACGTCCATTGTCTTGTATCACAATGAGTAAAGTTTCATCACTGATAGCTATCTATTGTCCATCAGAAAATAAATATTACGTCGACTCGCCATTGAATTTCTTTTGGAAAAGTTGACTTGGTTATATTTGATGGTAGTACTGATTTTTCGTAGAATAAGAAAGCTCCTTGGAGTACATTTTTGAATATTTTCTTCTTCAGGAGAAACCCAATGGAGATGTTATCAAATAGTCATGAGTAAGATTAACCACGTAATATATTGGGATAAACGTTGAATAATAACTGATTCTTATCTACTGATGACTAAATGGTGGTCACACAATGATTTCTTCTTCCATAAACCCTGATAATTAACGGCTAGTAGAGACTAGCCGTTAATTATCAGGGTTTATCCCTCTCAAGCTCAAAGAAGCGCAATTTTTTTTTGTAGTAGATATTTTTTCTAACTATACAGGGTGTAAACAGACCCTTCACGAAGCCGTCAGCCAAGCATTCTGTACATAAAACTAAGTAACCCTATGCAAAAATTATTGCTGGGAGACCACTTTTTTTTGGGGTGTAAAATCACGTTTAACGGTAAAACTCAATGTAAAACACTTAAAACATTGTACTGATGAATGCATTTAATAGTAAACGGGTCATGAAGGCACTTAAAGTAAAGGTATAACCTTAAAAACTAGTATTTAAAAAAAAAACTTGTGAAAAAGTTGAAACTTCAACCTCCAATATCTCCGTAACTAGAAGGTTCCCAGGTATGGCCCAGAACAAAAAAGTGATCGCAGTGACGGGGAGAACAAGTGCCTTTCCGGTTCGATTACACACTTTAGTTAGACCCGGTAGGTGGCGCTATGGTCGATTAGGACAGGACAAAGTCTATTCGGTCAGCTAGTATTACTATGTAGTGTCGAAGGGAAACCGTCGCGAAAACGGTTACCACGTATTCAGTACACCATTCTGAGTCCACATAGAAATTTTTCATCGGTTATAAAAAAAAAAAACCTGTTTCCTACAAAAGTGCAATACCTACCAAAACCTACTAATAACCTATGTTACCCGGTCAATATGTATGGAACAGCTGTTTTTTTTTTGTCAGAATGATGTTCTGAATACGTAGTAACCGTTATCGCGTCGGTGTCCTGTCCACCCTGTATTATTGCGTTTTATGTGATTTTGAATACCCTGTAATTAAAGGCACTATAGTATAAGGAATAACAATCCTTTAATTACATGCAATAACCATATCCTATTATTTAAATTTTATTGTGTTTTGCAGTCACGTACCACGGTTATATGTAATAAATCATTATTTAATGCCTATTTTGACAATGACTTAATGACCTACCTAGGTAAAGGTAATTCAAATCAAAATAAAATTAAAAAACACATACCAATGGTGTAACACCAGTTTTATTTTAGTATCCCTTAAGTCACTTTTAGTTGATGAATCGATTCTTTCCGATCCACGGCGGGGTGATCAATAATGTAATAGATGGTCACCCATCCATGGATTGACTGCGGCAAGCGTAGCTTAACCTTGCGGATCTTCGCGGTTTTCACATAACATAACATCACGCCATTAATCCCCGATGGCTTAGGCAGAGGTGTACTTAATAGGACACCCACATTTCGCCAGTTATGTTTTAAGTCCCATGTAATACGTGGCGAGCCTATTGCCATCAAGCGGACGAAAATCCAGACTCCGTGGCTGCTATTGAGAAATTACTTATGGAAAAACTCCTAGGAATAGAACCCAGGACCTAATGCTCAGCAGTCGCGCAAACGACCACTAGGTCAACGAGGCGGCTTAATCATCAACTGGCGAGTGTAAAACTCGTGAGTACACGCGAGTTGGCACCTTTCGATTTTACCTTTTTTTTGTCGTCAACTCGCTCGACCTTGAAAATCTGACGTTAAATACGTCAGATGTACATTCAGCTACAAAAACTTCTTATAAAATGTATAATATAGGTACCCACTTTAAATGTATAAGACATTTTATACGACTTGACTTTAAAATAAAACACGGAGGTAACGTGAGAAGGGCAAAAGTAACGTAAAATGTTACAAAAGTAAAAATCTGGCAACGCTATAGCATGCTTGGGTATCATGCGTCGTCGACCGCATCCTCCTCGACGTATCCCGAAATCTAAGTAGATAGTCGGTACTTAACCGAATCAGCCCGCGCGGGCAATAGCTAGTTATGTATAGTGATTGGTTTCAATTCGTTTTTATTTGACTGTACTTTATAATGTGCGAGCGAGTTGCCGACAAAAAAAATAGGTAAAATCGGAAGGTGTCGACTCGCGCGCACGCTCGAGTTCCACCGTCGCCAGTTGACGAACATGTCAACGAGGCAGTCCTACACGGTCTTCTTCTCCTCAAATTCAGCAATGACTGTTAATTTAATAGGGATCTTTGTTTCCACATCGACCTTGGCTCTCGGACAAGTTATTTCACCACGTAATGGGTTAATCATAACTTCATAAGGTGTGCAATCATGACTGGGCAGTTTCCTGCTACTTACTATATTGACTTTCGTCAGATATTTAGTAATATTAAAAGTTCCGTTTTGTATGCAATTCTTTGAAAATAAAAAAGTTAATTTAACGGCACCATTGACAAATCTTTTAAAATTTAAATCGATCAGTTATTAAATCTTTAACACTGTCATGCAATATTTGGCTAACAGTTATAATACCTCCATTTTTACAAATATTGCAAAAGTGTAATTGTGTTTAAATTTTGGTATACTATCAAATAAAATACAATAGGGTATTACAAGAATATCTAGGAAGTCGTTTGTCTTGGGATGGACATGTAATGAGTAGGGATGAAACGCTTGTGACTAAAAGAGACATGAATGTCGATTGCCACGTTGTATGGCAATGCTTAGCCTCGGGTCTCTGGCCAAGGTAAAAGCCAGCCCTTGGGTCACGGGAAGCGTCAATTAAACGGGAAGCTTTATTTAAAGTTTGAATATATCCTTAAAAACTTTTACCCAAACTGCCACAAAAATTTAAATGAAATACTAACAATTCTGTGCCCATTAAATATATTTTTTATTCACTGCTTATTTTTTTATTTGATGCTCTTTCTAGAATGCAAAAACATAATCACGCCATTCTTAAAAAAAATGTGTGTGAAATTTTTAGTGTTTTTATTCTCAGTCGACAATGACATAAATAACTTTTAGCACTCATCATAACAATTTCGTGCGTCTTTTATTTATTTATTTTACATGCACAATGCCTTGAGGCCATCATTTCCGTCGCGAGGCTACCAAAATATTTTACTCAAGAAAACATAAACTTTATCATAATCGGTTCTCCTTTTTGTCAAGGTAAGTCATTCAAATAAAAAGTCAAGCAATTTATTAAGTTCTACTTCTTAATAATCTTAAAATAACAGTTGTTTTACTGAATGCATATGAAAGTATATACGGAAAAAAAAAGAATTTTAAATTGTCTGTCTGTCGCCTTTGACGGCACTCACAGATAGCTGACGATATATTTAGAAGTAGCTTTGGCAATTTTTTTTTTTTAAAAGATGTCGAGTAATTAACAATTTTTTTTAAAAACATTGCCACAGTTTCCGCATACAAAAATACTACGATACCCTATATTTTATAAGATTAAGAAGTGTAACAATTCAAACTGAATTAATTTACAGTTCCTTACTTAGTAGTTCTAGTGCACGATTTAAAATTCATTTCCTAGTGCCAATCTAAATTTATCGAAGTGGAAATTATGGTTCTCCTACTCCTCCGCTATACTTTTCTGATTAATTTCGTTGCGGGATCCAAGATAGTTAAATTGTTTCTCTGGGACTTCGTCGAGCTTGTCTCGGCGCTTTTCTGGTGGTCGCCACTGATGATTCTGGCTTTCAGGAGTTACAGTGGTTTGGGAATAGTGTGGTGGACTTGTCTCAAAAAAGAAACTCTAAATTAATTGTGAAGTAAAGTAAAGCCACCATCATTACAAATGTTTACCAACAGCTGTTTATCAACGGCAGTCGATCGCCAAAATATCCTCATAGAACTTTACATATATTTTGTTGTCATCTTCATCTGCCTAGCCTTTTCCCAACTATATTGGGTTCGGCTTCCAGTCCAACCGGCTCCAGCTGAATATCAGTATTTTACATGGAGGCTCCACAACCCAGTTAGGGGTAATATGATACCTCTCGGAAAGACTGGTTGTCAGCCTTTCGAGCCACTGACTACCTGTAACGACTATCAAAGATCTACAAATGACAGCCGGGACCGATGGCTTTACATGCTTTCCGGCCCACAGAAGAAACCTGGTATGTTATGACAGTCACCCATCCACAGAACGAACTAGGCAAGCGCGGCTTAACCTTGAAGATCACCTGGGTTGTTGTTATTATTTGGCCACGAGCTCCTCATACATACATTTTGTTGTCTAACCTCAAAAATACGACCTCTTATTAAATTTATCAATTTAACACAAAATCACCTCGGAAGTAACCTTCGCGAATACTCAAAAAGTCACCGAATTGAATATTCAGATGACCTATAAACAGCTCGTGAACGTTACAAGATAAATATTTCTCATCCTTCATAATGTTGAATCAATGTCAAGAGAAACCAATATACCTGACCCTTTGCTACGGCGAAACGATTTCACAATTCAATTCACATGTCATAAAACTCAGAAATATACGAGAAATATACGCCAAAAAGAATGCATTTTCGTTTGTTTATTTGAAAATGGCCATGACTTACAAACAGGCTATTATGTCGGCTTAAAGGAGCTTCCTAAAGAGACTTGTATGTCCCTGCCAGGGCTGCGGGACTGTTCGAAAGAGATACCGTGGCCCTGGAACACAAAGGGCAAAGAAGGAACATGGATGGGTTTTAGTCAGTACAAGTCTGACACTCCCTTCCGCTCCGCCCAGAGTGGGGGGGGTCATTTGATGATTTCCCATCAGAAAAAAAAAAAAAGATACTTATTTGTACGTACTAGCACTTTGCTCTTGACTTCATAACATAACATCACGCCTATAGTCCCCGAAGGGTTAGGCAGAGGTATACCTAATAGTACACCCATATTTCGCCAGTTATGTTTCAAGTCCCATGTAATAGGAGGCAAGTCTTATGCCATCAACGGGGCACAAACCCAGACTCCGTGGCTGCTACTGACCCTGTACTGAGAAATTCCTGATGAGAATAACCCAATAACACTTTGCCCTAACCTGGAATCGAACCCAAGACCTCATGCTCAGCAGTCGCGGTAGAGACTAATCGACCAGCGAGGCAGAATTAGCCAATTATTACTTTTTATCATGCTGCAATTCTTCTCCAAAGACCAATTCATCCATGTTTACTTATTTAACAGCGGTTACTCTTATTGCTTTACAACACTTAGGTGCGGTAAGGTGCTCAGTGATGCACGGCAGCCATTGTTGCCAAATCTGAATTATCTCGTCATTGTGATCGCAATCTGTTAAGAAATGGCGCCGATGTGATAGTTTTCGTTTTTTAGGGTGGATGAAGATTCGTGGTCTTGTTTGAGCAAAAAAATATTAGGTTAGATTTAAATTTTTACATTGTGCGCAGACGTAGCTCGTGGCTAAATAATAACAGCCGCAATGGTCTATCATCAAGATTAAGGTCGCGCTTGCCTAGGTCAGTCCTTGGATGGGTAACCTCTATTACATACCGAGTTTGCTCCGTGCCTCATAAAGCATGTTAAGCCGTTGGTCTCGGCTGTCATTTGTAGATATTTGACAATCGTAACGAGTAGTCCGTACTCCGAAGCCGAAAATCTTACAAAAAGGTATCGTATGACCCAGTTTCTGGGTTGTGGAGGTCAGATAGGCAGCCGCTCCATGTAAAATACAGGTGCAGCTGCATCTGGTTGACTGGAAGCTGACCCTAACATGATTTGGGGAAAGGCTAGGCAGATGATATTATCGCTGAACGCCGATAGCATCTCGCTTTGTCTACTGGGCACTGTCTTAGAAGATTCAATGTGATAAATTCTTACTTACATTCTGAATGCCTTATTTAAATATTTAACACTTCAAGCACAGAAGTACAGAGGTGGACTTAATGCCATCCTTATACTAAAAATGTTGTTTAAAAACTTGTTTATTAATGATTTTCTATACTTGAAACTAGATTTTGAACAGGTTTCAACCGATGTTGGTATTATACATGTTGGTATTGTATAGGTAGTAATAATACTAAATAGAACATTTTGGGACCGTTCAAATGTTCTCTTGAATATAGGAAATACTAAAATAATCTATAAATAATATTATGCATACAAAAATACGTAACATTTTTACGGTTGTTATCGCAACTAACATACGCAAAAGAAAACATAAAGTTTTTCACTAAGTACTAGGGATAACCGCATAACACACTATAGCAGTGTACTTTTCAAAATTATGAAGATTGATTAGGAATTTCTTTCAAAATCTTTCGAACGGTAATAGAAATAGTGTCACATAATTAGGGTGCTATAGAACTGTGTTGGTCACAGTGGTCGCAAGTGTAACTGGCGGTCGCTAAGGGGCCGTCCTTTAATCACGTGAAATACGAAAAGGGGGAGGGGGGGGTCATTTAGGGTTCATGTGACAATCGAGTGTATTTTTTTACCAACAATGAATTTAAAATTTATGCCCAAAAAACCTTTTTTTTTTTAATACTGATTCTAAAACTGTCTGCTCGTTTATAATAAAAAAAATACACGTGAAATTTGGGAGTGCGTGAAGTGCTTCAGAATGCACGTTGGTAATTATGTACCAACGACTTATCGTGCTTAAATCGGTATGTAGCGGATGGTCACCCATTCACGGACCGACCTTGGAGATCAATCCGTGTGGCGGTTATTATTTAGCCACAGGCTCCTAAATGAGTTTAATGAACAAGGTGTAAACAGACCTTTCACGCAGCCGTCAGCCAAGCATTCTGTGTATCAAATTAAGTAACTCTACGCAAAAAAAAAAATCTAAAACCTTTTTTTTTTGAGGGGTGAAAAATCACGTTTTACGGTAGGACTCAATGTAACGCACTCAAAACATTGTGTTGATGGATGCATTGAATAGTACAGGGGTTAAGGTTCTTTTTAAAGTTATAACAACAAAAAAACTAGAAAAGTTGGATGGTTTCCTCTAATATTTAGACAGTTCCTAAGAATGGTCCAGAATTGCCCTTCGTCTTCATTGAGGGTGTCTTTACCATCTTTTATTGTGGCCGACTACTACTTAGTATATTCTTCCCAAAATGTGACAATACTACCCTTTGCATATAACTACGTGTCCAGTGTCTATATTATTCGAGCAACATTCCTCTCTGCGTCACTCGTCTTGGCAATGTCTCGGTCGTCACTCGTCGCCTTTTGCAACCGATCGCAATTACGTGCGTTTGCGCAACCGTTGCATGCTGGTTGCTGGTCGTTGATGAGATAATGATGTATTTTTTGTTAGTGATTGTTTTTCCTTGGTTTAATTCATTATCTGTTGATTAACTTTTAAGTAAGCGTAATAATTAACGAGGAAAATTAATTTATGATTCAGATCGTAAATGCATACTAAGACTTCGGAGCGAATAGATAAAAGTTCTTTAATATTACTTATGCCCAGCCCTCGTAGTAGACAAAATGACAGATTGTGTCGACACAATGATAGATTTCTTTGCACTATCTGTCATTTTCTCGATTCTTTCGTCAAAGAAATCCTTCTCTACGGTGGTCATGCTACGGGGGCAGATCGCATTTAGCACCTTGGTAATTATAGGCATTATAATAAAATAACTGAGAATTCCCTTTTTTCGTCAACTATAACCATGGCTGAACTACTAAAAGATAATGAGAATGACAAAGAATCAATCCCCATCATTATGGTGTAACATCCTGACTATTAATTCAGTCACCATTATTATCATCGCACATATCATCAACTGCCTAGCCTTTTCCCAACTATGTTAGGTCGGCTTCCAGTCTAACCAGTATTTTACATGGAGCGACTGCCCATATCTGACCTTCACCACCCAGTTAGTACTGGGTAATACGATATCCCTTGGTAAGATTAATTGTCAGAATTTCAGGCCACTGCCTTTATGTGACGACTGTCAAAGATCTATGCGCGGCATTATTATCGTCGCACTAAAGAACCTAGTTTCTTAACCCTCATTGACTATTCCGTTGGCATCTATTTTAACTCTCACATAAAGATTGGTTGCGCCAACCGCCAGCCACCCAGCTTGTAGCAAGACGGTGGGTACATCGATAGCAACACACGACAACTGTATAAGATCTTCCTATATAGTAGGCCTTGATTGGACTGCCTCGTTGGTCTAATGGCCGCAAGTGTGCACGAGGTCTTGGGCTCGATTCTCAGGTCGGGCAGTGTTATTGGATTTTTTCTTCAGAAATTTCTCAGTAGCAGAAACGGAGTCTGAATTTATGCAAAAGAGGCGCCCCCTGTTACATCGGACTTAAACATAACTGGCAAAACGTTGGTGTACCTACTATAAGGTACATCTCAACCTAACACGTCCGGGATTACAGGGGGGTGAAGGTGCAAAACTCTTGTCTTTTTTGCGCCGGAGAACATTTCTTAAAACTATGTAGATGCGTCATTTTAGCGACCGGTTACTATGAGGGACCTACCTTTATATAAATTATTCATAAAATCCATAATAGGTCCAAATACATTAAAATTAATCTGTATAATAACCCTAAAATACCAGTTTTCGTCTAATTAAAAGTAATTTAAAGACTCAAGTTCCTTTTGAAGTGGTTTTCTCACGTGTTTCACGTGTTTAGCACATTATACTCGTGTAACATAACAATACTTATGCAGTATAAGTATTTACATTTGTAGACTTGCTTATTAAAACAATGTTACTATATTAAGATTATAATCTACTAATTAAGCCTTAAAATAAGATGATAAAATAAAGAGTTAAAATTATATGATTGTTTACTTGTAAAAACTAATCCATGGCAATAAAATTCTTTGATACTGATGATAGAATACTATACATCCCCATTCTATCATCGCGCAGACATACGGCAAAGCGTCACCATTATAGACATTATATACAAGGAATTTTACTATCTAGCAGTCCGATTTTATACGGTCCGATGTGGCATGAAAAAAACGGATGATTGGCATGTGCTCTTCCTTCTTTACTCGGATCGGTGCGGCACAGTGTAGGGTAGCTCTCTTTAAAACTACACGCCACGCACGTGTAATTACGCTAGGAACGATGAGTTTCTTCCAACGTCGGCAGTTTCTTGCTTCATTACTCTACGTGCGAAGACGTAGAAGACAATAAGCATTTTGGGTTCATCCCCTTATAAGTGAAAGGTACCTGACAGTGTCATTTTACATAAACCACAATAAATTGAGGCAGGACGAAAGAAATCATTTTAACTAGGTACTATCGGATGTCTACAGCTACTTATGATTTTTTTTTAAAACGGCCTGGAATGGGGAAAAGTAAAATGTCGGACGGTAAAATTACGTAGGTATAGTGCAGAAACTAGTATAGAGTACACCGTGACTCAATGTACCCCACCTAAAATAGCTCCAGGCGCTATTTTTTTTTTACCTTCCATTATTGGTACAAAGAAAAATAAATAATACATTAGAATAAAATTATAAAACATCCTGTTAATGATGTTTACGTATCAAACGGGAGAACATACCTACCCAGCGCAACAGGGAGTTTTAACTACGTCATGCAACACAAAAAAAATAAAAAACTCAATTATTAAAATCTCATAAATAGGTACTTTTTTAAAATTAATGTTTAGTAGTTGTTGGGTACATGAAGTAGGTCGCCGTTGTAAGACAACGAAAAAGTCACGGTGTATACATTTGTGGCTTGCCATATCATACCGTAAAAAATAGCACTGTCGGACAATAAAATTCCTTATAGAGCACAAACGCCCATATGGTTGATGTTCCACGGTTTCGAACAACGAAAAGCGCTATGCTTCCACATTTTTAGTGCGAACAGCCAGTCTGTGGAATTCACTACCGGCGTCTCTCTTTCCCGATCATTGAAGAGATCCACCTCTTCAAAGTACGAATGAATCGGTTTCTTCTAGGACAGCGTGCTTCATCCTAGGACATGCGTCCTAAGATGAAGCACGCTACGTCACGCAAGTAACTCTGTCTATTAAACGGTTTTCAACAAAATTGCGACACAAAGGTTGACTGGATTAAGATATAGGATATTTTTAATCCCGGTACTAGGATCCCGTCAGATAATTTCTGACCTCCACGCGAGCGAAGTCGCGGGCAAGAACAAGTATGTTGAAACAAACGATTGAAGACGCAGGCAGAGTAATTTAATATTTTATTAAATAATGTAAAATATAATTTTATTTTATGTAAATCCTCTTATCTTGTCCCATGATAAAATAATAATAATGTTTTTATGGAACCGAAAAAAATAATCTTATTTTAAAGATTTATTTTTTTGTCAGGGCCTGACAAGCTGTTGGTTCCGGCTGCCAATTGTAGATCTTTGACAGTCGTTACAGGTAGTCAGTGCCCCGAAAGTCTGACAACCATTCTTAGCAAGGGGTAGCGTATTACCCAGTACTAACTGGGTTCTGGACGTCACATAAGCAGTCGCTCCAAGTAAAATGGAGCTAGTATTCAGCTGCCTCCGATTAGACTGGAAGCCGACTCAAAAATACAGAGAAAAGGCTAGGCAGATGATGAGAGGGCCTGACAAGTTTAACAATCTTTTAAAACACTTTCGTATTTTCGTACAAACCACTGTTTTAGCATCATTGATATACAACATTATTTTTAGTATATGCGAAACGTGAATATAGTTGGTTCAGAATTAGTAACTGAATCGATTCCAATCATTTTTAAACCATGTTATTTTTTTTTCCCAAAAATATTTAAAAAAGTTAAAAGTTGGACACCGAGCGACTTTAAGTACCTATCGCAATAATTTAGGTACCTACTGCCAAATTATTATTATCAATGAGCTCAAGACGACGCTGGAGGCGCGCGCTGCATGGTGACCACGTTTTTGTGCGGACAACTAGGTAACAGAACAAGCTTATAACTTTGTGATTTTTCATCATACAGTTTTGAAATTTTGTACATAGATTCTTTACATAAAAATACTAGACACGTGTTTCAGGTTTCACATATACTAAAACTAATGTTGTATATGTTTAGCATGCGTGAAGTTTTGTTGTTTTTTTTTTACTTTTCCACCATTTTTATCGTTGTTAGAACATTCCTTGTCTCAGCCATAGAATTGACTGACCAATCAGCACACTCTTCAACCAACTTATCTGTGTAGGCGGGGAAACACAGAACTAAAATAAATGTACCAAATTCGACGTATCGATACATATTTTCTTGTCAAGCAGTGCCGACTTGAACTGCACACTTAAGGTGGTCACACAGCACACGGTTTTGCTTATCTATCATAGTAGGGACCAGTGGCGAAGGTTCCATAGAACTCGATTCCTACCGGCTGCTCTTTGAAAAATGGCACACTCAGTATTTTATAGACAAATAATATTATAACATTAAAGATATGTACTCCAGCTTACCTCTTACAAAAATTGACCCTTCGCTACTGCCCTACTGGTTGGGACTTTGAGCATGAGTCGTAAAAGTAAATAAATAAAATTAACATTGGATATTCATTTGTTCTAGTGCAAATAACTATAAAATATAGCTGTTAAATAAATATATATACTTTATGCTTAACATCAAATAAGGTAAACGTACGTACGTGTTACATTAAATAAATACTTACCTAAGTAGGTATATATCAGACTGATGCTAAAGTTAGTTAGTCATGTAATCATACAGGTTGGAATGGATACCGACGCAGAAGCGGTTATCACATATTCAGTACATCATCCTGAACCTCCATAGAAATTTTTCTTTGGTTTTTTTTTTTTAAATGTTGCCCCACACTAGTAATTTCTCCAGTATCGTGAGTGCGTTTACAAACATTTAAATTCACATACACAAACAGCCAGACCCGGAACAACTACCTGTAGGCCATACAAATATTTGTTCCGTGCGGGAATCGAACCCGCGACACGAAGCGCAGCAGTCAATCACTCAGCCACTGCGCCAACCGTGCCGTTTTTTCAAGCAGCTGTCCATTTGCTGTGCGTTTTGACCGTGCAGGTTGCACTGTTGTAGGGAACAGCTGCGATGAAAAATTTCTATGTGGGGGGGTCCAGAATTATGTACCTACTGAAGACCAGGTTACCTTTCCCGAGGTGTCCCTTCCACCCCGTATGTCACGCTGATACCTGTCTGTTACCTCTTCACACCTTAACAGTTTGAATTCGATGAAATTTGCTAGACAGTTTGTGGTCTTGGGTGTGTTGTCCATTTCCTGCGTATAGGATAACTTTTATCTTGATAGTAGGTAGATACGTTGCCATGGAATAACTTCTGACCCATAGGTCAGAAGTTGAGTATACTCGGGCGAAACTACTGGCAAGAGCTAAAGTTATAATCGATTTCATTTCAGTTGCTACAACTTTATCTTGCATAACATCGTGTGATACACTTAACATAACATAACATCTCGCCTGTAATCCCCGAAGGGTTAGGCCGAGGTGTACTTAAAAATATACCCACATTTCTCCAGTTATGTTGTGTGATACACTAACAACGAAATACCTTTGTTACCAAAACGTACATTAAAGAAAAAAAGTTTTCCAGACAATACCGTTTACACAAACGAAAATCGTTTTTCCACAACTCGCAAACTTTTAATTAAACTTAGGTAGAAAATTTAAAAAAAATAAAAATTATTTTATCTAAATTAGGCTGAAAAACAGCAGTCTTTGAACGTCAGAATTAAATATAGGGGGCGTCCATTAATTACGTGAGGCGTTTGAGGGGGCAACAGGGGGGGGGGGGGGGTTCTCGGCAAAAATCATGAATTTTTCCGCAAGAACAATGTAGTATATTTCTAGAATGCTGGGTTTAATTAAGTAAACGTGTTTCTCCACTTAAATATGGATAAATCCTACACAAGAATAAATATTCAATGAAAATAATTACGCAAATTATATATATAATTATATATATAATTTTTTAATAAATCCAACACAATCATTAGCATTAAAAAAATCTCACGTGAGATTAGGGGGGACACAAATGTCACGACATCCCACCAACGGGGACGGGGGCTCGAAAAATTGACAAATTGACTGACGTTATTAATGGACAGCCTAAGACAGTCCACCGAAACGCCAGATTTTCACCATTTCCTATGATTTTACCTGGAGAGCAAAAGTAGCTGAACAAACTCCCGATACTAGCCGATATTCCTGTACATCATATCTTCTCCCAACTTGGAAAAAAACGTCTTACAGTAACAATATGGGACAAGAGCAGGAAGATGATGATGGTAATAATGAATAATGATGATATCTTCCTCAAAACTTGGACTTTTAGACCGGACCTAGATACTCTATTAACACCTGTCGGGCATAAAATATAGCAAAAACATTACACATCTATTATATAATAGTAAATCAATAAAACTAAGCTAATAACTCGTGGTTATGCGGTATTTGTGCATTTGTTCTTTAAACAAGACATTATTGTACCATCACGTGTAGAAGTGTTACTTTACATAAATTATGTAAGTTCTAAGAATATCATAAGGTCATCATTCTCCAGTCCTCATCTCTATTTATCTGGGGTCGGCGCAGCATGTCTTCTTCTTTCATACTTCTCTATTACTCGTCATCTCAGCACGCGTAGCATGACCGCCGTAGAAACAAAAGAAATCTGTCATTTTGTCGATTCTTCCGTCGACAAAACCCGTTTCTACGGCGATCATGCTTAGCGTGCAGCAGTCACCGCCTTTCAAGCCATATGACCCACACAGTCCATTCATCCTTTCTTTGGTCTTCGCCTACTTTTATAGCTATCCAAATTCATACTCAAAACTTTCCTCACGACGTTTTCCTCATGTAAAAATATCATACTCAAGGATTAAAGAACGGTTTTTGAATATTCGTTCCCCATCAGACTTTAACAGGGGATGAGAGTTTGTATGAAAATACGTGGTTTTTGCTAATAGAAAACCCCATCGGTCACACATGTTGTAATTAAATAATATTGCCAACATCACGTAGTTTGGAACAGTAAATATTTTTATCAGTCACCCTAGTTCCCATAACACCATTATAAGTTGTATAACATCTGATTGAGACCACTGTGCCAAGTTATAATTCCCACTAGCTACATTCATTGTATTTAAACCAGCCTACATTTCTTTGTGACGAATCTTTTTTGTTTTATAACAGTAATTTCTCAAAATTTTGTTCACGAATTTTTATTTAATGTTGCCCCACACTAGGTAATTCCCCTGAAGAATGAGATTCCTATTAAATACGACGAGATTCCATACAAAAGAGACGTTACTATGTAGTAAGTGGAAAAATTTCCATCGAATAGGAGTAGAGATCCCATTTTTTAAGGAACGTAAGTCGTCGTATGGGTGAGGGATGCAACTAATAGTGAGCATGACATCCATTTCAAAAGGAGCGAAAGTCCCGTGTAATTAGGACGTGAGCCCCGGAGTTACACGTGAGGAACTAAAAAGAGGCCGAGAGTGACAAAACAAATGTCAGAAGTATCTCGTTGAGAAGAAGACTCGATCAGAAGGCTTAAAGTCACTCAAAGGGCAATGGTAAGTTTCCTTGCATGATCAAATCAGAAATGACGACATCCGCAAGAGAACCAAGGTTACCGACGTAGCCCGAAGAATTGCCAAACTTAAGTGGCAGTGGGCAGGACACATTGCTCGCAGAGCGGATGGCCGATGACGCCGTATAGTTCTGGAGTGGCGACTGCGAACCGGAAGACGATGCGTTGGATGGCCTCCCACTAGGTGGACCGATGAGCTGGTGAAGGTTGCAGGGATCCGCTGGATGCGAGTCGCACGGGACAGGTCAATGGCGACACTTGGGGGAGGCCTATGTCCAGCAGTGGACGTCTTTCGGCTGAAATGATGATGATGATGATGATCTCGTTGACAGTGCGAGTCCCACGTAACAAGGCACGAAAAAAAAACAATTTGAACTGAATACACAGCAATACTGTAAACCATACTATTTCAAGCGTCATGCACCGAAAGAAACCATAATAATAGCTGATGTGCAACCGACACTTTTCTTTTCGACATAAAAGCAAAATCATGGCTTGGGCAATTTTTTAGGAAACTGATGTTTCGTAGACACTACTCACCTACATTTATATAATTTTCTATTATACCGTCATACCTACTTAACTTTTAAATTACCACATAAGAACACAATTATGGAAGTAACCAAAGGATGCCTTATTCATACTCAGACGGGGTATTCCTCACAGCGCAACTATTTTTCAGCGCAATCAACTAAGCGCAACTAAATTATTCCTCGAAGCGCAACCATTAGTTGCGGTGACAAATTCAAATTCAAAATATTATATGTTTATTCCTCAAAGCGCAACCATGTTTAAAAAAAGTTAATGAATCCATCATACTCCTCTCTATTTTTCATCATGGTTGCGCTTCGAGGAATAATTTAGTTGCGCTTAGTTAGTTGCGCTTAAAAATAGTTGCGCTTTGAGGAAAACCCCATTCAGACGATTACTTCATGCCAGGACAACCAGCTCTATTTCGACTTGAACGTACCTATTATCATATTATAGTGGAAATGGTATGCTTACTCTAAAAAAGTGTTGATAATTTTTGGACTATAATTTCATTGTGTACTACTACAAGCTCAATGTCAGTCTGTCTGTGGCATCAGCGTAGCTCCCAACCGGATGAACCAACTTTGATTTAGTTTATTTTTTGTGTATAAGGCGACTTGATCGAGAGAGTTTAGTTTGGACGAAGAAGTTTATTTACATTTGTATTGTTCACGAGTTTTAAAACGTTTTCTGTCATTGTTCTCAGAATTTGGGACTTCCTCGCCGAGCAAGCTCGACGTGGCACCACAGTCATCATCACCACACATTACATAGACGAGACGAAACAAGCACACAAGGTGAGCTAAACTAATCATTTAACCAACTATAGGTTTGGAGTATTAAGGACTCCGAACAAACTTGGAAGTTTATAACCCACTTTTTTTAAACACACCACAAAAGTGGTAATTCTTCTTCTTAGCGTGTCGATGGCAATCCAAATTGTGTCAGCGCAGAACTGAGCTACTAGTTTGGCGCTTTCGGTAGCGTCCATCAGTTGTGTAGTGAACAAACAACAGGACACGTAGGACACGATATTAAGTGCCCCATCATTTGTAGAACAGCACCACATTTACACTCCAGGGCAGAGTCATTAATAAATCTCCATCTGAGCAGGTTTTCCTTGCTGCGACCAACCTTGTGGTAATAATCTGTCAGGAACTCAGGACTAAGGCCATACCTACCCCAAAGAAAGAAAGGTTCTTTTCTGTTTTATCCATAATCAGCCATGAAATATTTATCCCAGGACACACGCCTCCTCTCTGTGAGTCTAACTCCTCTGTTTTTTCATCCAGCATGCGAATTTTTGGCCCTTAAACATGCCAGTTTCCTCGAGTTGTTTTTCTTCACCGTTTGGAGAGCAGTGTTGATCAAATAAATTACATAAAGTCCCTGCGCTGGGTGAAACCCACGGCATACAAATTGTGAGTTGGGGACGTTTCCACTAGGACCCAGTACTCGCTACTGAGATCAAACCATTAACATCATTGGCAGACCTTTTCTACCCACTGCTGAGTATACGCACCTGTCAAGTCTGCGCGAGTCTCAACCAGGCCCGTGATCTTCTGATTATCATCCACTTATAATCTAGCTGATGGTCTGTCAACACTTTTCCTAGCGTCTAGAGATGCAGTGATCGCTCTGAATAAATTGATGAAAAATCAATAGGATCCTCAAATAGGATCTTAGAACAATTTGTAAGTGCAATAAACAGATACCTGATGCTTTATTTATGAGTTTCCTCGATACTTCGGCCTAAGGCTTTAAGCCGTTGGTCCCAGCTGTCATTTGTAGATCTTTGATAGTCGTTACAGGTAGTCAGTAGCACGAAAGTCTGACAACCAGTCTTACCAAGGGGTATCGTATTACCCAGTACTAACTGGTTGTAGAGGTCAGATAGGCACTCCATGTAAAATATTGGTATTCAGCTGCAACTGGTTAGACAGGAAGCCGATCCCAACATAATTGGGAAAAGGCTAAGCAGATGATGATGATTCTTTATTGATGAAATCAGTGCCATAATTATTAGTCAACGAACGATATAATATTGAAACCCTTGCAAAAAAAACCTCCGTGACGGAAAAGTTATCAAGGTTATTCAAGCAATTATATTGAATAACGGCTCATTATTAACGTGCTATTACAATGGCTGGATGTAACGTAATCATTGATTTTAATTGTTTCTTACACATTGGTTTTTAATTAATTGCTTAAAATAGAAATTAAAAAAAAAAAAATAGAAATTTCTGAAGGCCTATTTTTTGAGGGAGCTAGTAATTCTAAAAGTATCCGTGCGAATACCACATATTTAGTCCTCATTACGCATCCACTGTTGTGGTGGTAGGGGCATTAACTATTAAAAAACCTCTTTAATTAAAATAGAGTGTTTATTAGTCGCACAATTTCTGTGTAAATAAAGATATTGTGTAAATAGTTAAATTTTTCTGCGCGAATTGTAATCTCTCACGGAATGCCGGAATTTAAAAAGCTATAAACATAAAATCTGATATGATTTACTGAAAGCAAGTGTTTAGTTAATTGAAATGCAAAAACTCAATCAAATGATAAAATATGGGAATTTACACATATTAAACTAAATAACAGTTAAAAACCCCATTCGATTTCTGAACAACAAACAAACAAACAAGAGCCACACTGTTTCATATTCGTATCGTTTTTTTTTTTCACTCATAAACCTACCCACAATACTTATATCAGCAGTAATGAACATTCAACCGTCTTCCACAGATTGGTCTACTCCGTGACGGTCAACTCTTAGCCGAGGATTCCCCGGAGGATCTGCTCAGGAAGTTCGACTGTGACACTCTTGAGGAGGCGTTCTTGAAGCTGGCGATGAGGCAACATGAGATGCCGAGGCGGCGGTCTAGTAAGTACACTACAGATCTTCGAACTTATTAAGGGCTTTGGCCGCAGGTTCTTCCTCACTGATCCATGACCATTGCAGGCTCTTCTGAATGTCAGAAAAACAAAGAAAGCGAAACTACAGTCCCAGTCACTAAGCATTATAACTTGTAAAAGTACTGTAATAGCCCATTCCAAATTGTAGATCTCTATGTAGAAGAATGGGCAAGAAACTCCTTGGACACTCTTTTCAACATCATCATTTGAGTCGAAAGTCGTCCACTGCTGCCGTGTCTGCACCGCAAGTCTCGCCACATTGACACTCTTTTAAATCAAAATATTGTTACAAAATCTTGGTTACATCATTCATGTTCTCTGTTGTATCTTACTCTTTCAATGTCTTAAATCGTTATTGGACCTAACCATTTTCATTACAATTGCAGCACTCACAGCGTCCCCGGACGTGATCCCGGACAGCAGCATCTGCACCGGCGTGGACAGCCGCTACCACTCGCGAGATGACTTCCCTACCATCACCACTAGCACGGATGTGAGTACCACTACCATCATAACCCTTATTCTTCGTAAGATTCGTGAGGTTACAAGTCTCTGACCGTTTATCACCCCCTTTTAACAGTACCTGGCTTACTTTAAAATTCCTAACATTCTCATCTGGATTGTTGCAATCTTTCGTGGTCATCATATTAGCCGAAAGACGTAGACATGGACCTGGGCCTCCCCCAGGCGTCGTCACGTTAACCAGTCCTGCGCTTCTCACATCCAGCGAATTCGAGCAATTTTACCAGGTCATTGATCCACCTTGTTGGACTGGGGTCTTCCAAAGCTGGACCCACTGGTTCCTTGTGAGAAACAAACATCAGTAATGAACAGAAACGAGATAACCGACGTAGCTCGAAAAATTGCCAAACCTAAATGGCATTGGGCAGGGCATATTTGTTCGCAGAACGGATAGCCGATAATGCTGAAAAGTTATAAACTTAACGTTGGAAGGCCATCAGAAATCATCTTTTAAAGTTCAAGTCAGTTTCATTAAATTTATGTTCAGTGTGACCCTAACTTCTCACGTATAACATAAGGTTGTGAACTAAGACTCCTATTATACCATATTTTAGGTGCTGACAAAGAAGGAGAAAAGCCCAAGCGAGAGTAAGAGATTAACAAAGTCAAGGTATAAGGCAGTCTTCATCAAGAGTATACAGCAGTTTTCGAGGCATCCAGGGTGAGTTACATCTCTAGATTTTTTTTTAGATACGTTTTCTTACACAAGAAAAAAATCATCTTTAGAATAACTTACTACCAACGTAACGTGTAAGCCTAGCCTTTTCCCACTAAATAGGTACAGTTTCCAGTCTAACCGGAAGCAACTGAATACCAGTATTTTACATGGAACGACTGCCTATCTGACCTCCACAACCCAGTTTTTGAGTAACACGATACGCCTCGGAAATGCTAAACCAACTTATCTATTGTAACAAGTACACAGCATTGCTTTGACACAGTTATGAATAAAACTGCACAGGACAATAAAATCCATTTTTTCCAAGAGAAACGCCTCACCAAGCTTCTGGGCGTTGGACACTCGTTTATCATTAGCCCTTACCATGGTCATTTTGTCCGGCTTATTTCTTTGATTTAATACGTACGAACTCCAGTTCATCAAGTTACCACGAACTGTCAAATTTTGTTATTCGATTTTGAACTTAACCATCAACATTTTATGATTTAAAATCATTTGGTGTTTGACAGTATATGGTAACTTTATGTGCTGGCGACTGTACACTATCCATGCAAATGCAATTTATGAGAAAGTCTACTAATCCTTTAAATATTTTCTGTTTCAGTGGTCTTATCTTTTCGATCCTGTTCCCCATCATCCAAGTAGTGGCTTTCTTCGCGGCAGTGGGTCACGATCCACGGGATCTGCATATCGGAGTAGTTAATGAAGAAGCCGCCTTTTCACCATGTAAGTAAACTGAAGGATCTATCTCGAATTATTGACGCATAAGATGCTGGCATCCACGGATTGTAGCTAAACAAAAATCTATGAAAAAAATTTATGCGATTTTAGTTGATTGGAGCCTAACACAATCCTTTAGTTGCTGGTGTCTAGGAAGAATTGCTTACGGAAAAAAAAAATACGAATCGAAATCAGAACCTCCTCTTATTTTTTCGTCGGTTAAGAAACAGAAGACATATAATGATAAATGAATGGAATGAATTTATTTTATATCGGACACAAAAAGACCCATAGAGTGTTAGTAACCTAATATTTAACAACTTATTATCTAGTGTTAGTACCAATCCTCTGCAAAATCTCTAATCCTCTACTTTTCTGAATGTTGATGGATGGAGAGCGAGAGGAAGGCCAAAGAAAAGATGGATGGATTGTGTGAGGACTGATATGAAAGAGAAAGGATGCCGTGACGTCTGACAGGGGAGAATCGAAAAAGAAAACGTGTTGTGCCGACCCCAAGTAGAATGGGACAAGGGAGGAAGATGATGAATCCTCTGCTTTTCTGTTTTCTGATTAATTTCGTTGCAGAGTATCAACAGTTAAATTGTTTCTCTGAGACTCATCGAGCTGCCTTCTGGCTCTCAGGACTTGCACTGTTTGGAAATAGTGTGCGAGCGAGAACCATTAAAAATAATGCTGAGAATCATAGAAAACATCATCTGCCTAGCCTTTTCCCAACTATGTTAGGGTTAGCTTCCAGTCCAACAGGATGCAGCTGAATATCAGTATTTTACATGGAGCGATGCCTATCTGACCTCCAGTACCCACTTAGTACTAGGTAATACGATACCCTCTGGTAAGACTGCTTGTCAGACGTTTTGGGCCACTGATTACCTGTAACGAATGTCAAAGATCTACAAATGACAGCCGGGCCCAACGGCTTAACGTGCTTTCCGAGGCACGGAGGAAACTCGGTACGTAATGGGCGGTCACCCATCCACAGACCAACCTAGGCAAGCACGGCTTAACCTAAAGATCGATCGGAGCGGCTGTTACTATTTAGCCACGAGCTCCTCGAGAATCATAGAAAACAACACAGAAAATTCCGTCCTCGGTCGAAATTGGTATAATTGTGTTGTTTTTTTATGTTTCCAGTGGGACTAGACATATGCAATAATTCAACATTAATAACAACGACCCTGAACGAAGATGAGACCTGCGACTATTACATGCTGAGCTGCTGGTTCTTAGAGGAAATGGAGAAGAAGCTGTTGTTCCAGGTTTGTGTTGGAATATATTCAGTATAACAGTATGTAGAGCTTTGTTAGACTTAGAGCTTCTTAAGTCGAGAAAAAGTATCCAGACCTGATCTAATGAACCACTTACTTAGGCCTAATTGAATGTTAATAACATCATTACATGGTATAAAACAAAGTCTCTTCCCGCTGTCTGTTTGTCCCTATGTATGCTTAGATCTTTAAAACTACGCAACGGATTTCGATGCGGTTTTCAGTAATAGATTATTATATATAGAGGAATAGGTTCGAGAAGGTTTATATTTATATATACAACATTAGTTTTAGTATGTGCAAAACCGTGTAGTGGGGTGGCAGCACTGTGCTCGTGTTTACATCAGCTCTGTAATAATTAATTCAAATAAAAGTTTTAACAGTGTTTTTGAGCATTCGAGTGCCATAAAGAGCAAGAATTATAAGTGACAGACTATAGAAAAAGTGGACTTTAGTGCTAATATACTACAGACGATAAATTCTAGTGATAACAATTTTGTGCAATAACGGACCATTTGAACTTAACGTAAACGTTTTGAAAAACATTATCAAGTGAAACATTAGTGTGGACAGTTAAATGTGGAAAGGAACATTCACATGTGAAAGAAGATTTCAAGTTAAGAGTGAGAAAATTGACTCCTAGGAAAATAACCTAGAACAAAACACAGAACAAAGACAATAAATTTTGCAAATCACGATCTATTGGCGCTTACTGCGACATCTAGCCATATAAGACCCGAACTATTCAACACCATCTAGTGTCAAAGATCTGAACTGTTTCATCAACAACAACGGCGTAATAAGGTACCGGTTATTGATGACAACATTCCAATTCAATAGAAAGGTGTCGTAGTTTCACTAATTACCGATAGAGGGCGTCACTATTATGATAACAGTCTACAGCTAACATCAATATGGAAGATCTAAAGAAACTTATTTTAGACATGAAATCTGAGCTGCAACAAAAATTTGTCACTGTGGAAAATTCACTTATAAATCTGGAAGAAAAAATTACTACTAATATAAATAATAATGTTAATGAGAAGTTCAATAAACTAGATAGCAACTTGAATGATTTAAATTCACAAATAGAAGAGCAAGAGAAAAGACTTGATGAAATAGAAAAGAATATAAGACAAAGAAATGTTGTATTTTTTTGGAGTAGAAGAAGGTGAAACATCTTACTTTCAGTTAGTAGAAAAAATCCTAAAAATAATACAGGAAAAATTAAACATTAGTATTCAAGAATTTGAGGTAGAATCAGTAAAGAGGCTTGGAAAAAGAAACGATAACACTAGACCAGTAGTGGTCGCGTTCTCGACACTGGGAATGAAGATAAAAGTTTTAAAAAATAAAAAAGAACTCGCAGGGTCCAATATGTATATCAAACACGAATTTCCAACTAAGATACTAAAAATTAGAGAACAGCTAAAACAACAACTGACACTAGAAAAAGAAAAGGGAAACGAAGCCTTCATAAACTATGATAAACTCATAGTTAAGCAAGCCAATGAGAAGCTGAACAATAAAAGGGCACCGTCAGGTTCTCCTCCTCTAACTGCCTACAGTACAAATAGTATATCCTTTAGCAGGTCCAATAACAAAAAGAAACTGAAAGCAAATAACCAAATTTTTAGCTACTTGAAACAGTGCGATAAAACAGCAGATCAAGCTAAAAACTATTCTAATAACGCATGAAATTCACAGGCCCCCTCCAACCTAAAAACAAAGCATAAAATGAAAGAAACACTAACAAGCTCTCCCAGTACGGCTGGTCCCCGCGGGAGTGATCGACTAAAACCCTCCTTGCAATACAATGAAAGTGAAAATAACACCACATCATACCTAAATATATGCACACTTAACGTTCGTTCCCTAGTGACCGACACGAGACAAACTGAACTGCTACATGCTCTGAAGAACATCAATTGGGATATTTTGGGTCTTTCAGAAACCAGACAAAAAGACTTTGAAATCCTAGAAAAAGATAATCTCATTTTTATGTACTCAGGAAGCAAGAACGGCTTCAGCGGCGTTGGCTTTTTGTTGAAAGGCTACATGAAAGTACACGTAGTGGATCTAAAACCCATCTCAGATAGAATAGCCCGCCTCGACTTGAATATAAATGGTTCTCAAATCAATATTATTCAAGTCTACTCCCCAACAGAAAAATCAAAAGAGGAAGACATGCAACTGTTCTACGAGGAATTAATTTTAGCTCTGTACAATACAGGCCCAAATACAATAATAATGGGAGATTTCAATGCCAAAATCGGTGCCGCTAAACCTGAGGACAGAGTCTTTATGGGCCCTTGGGGCTACAATAGTAAAAGAAGCAAAAGAGGAAAATTACTTACAGAGTTCTGCATAGAACATCGCCTCCATATTATGAATACTTATTTTAAAAAGAAACAGAAACAAAAATGGACTTGGTGTTCCCCTGATGGTAAGACCTACAACGAAATTGACTATTTCATAACCAATAATAAAAACAGAGTGAGAGATATCAATATTATAAACACAACACACCCTACCGACCATAGACTGGTACGAGCAAAATATTCGATCGGGGCACAAGTGAAATCAAGAAAATCTTTCAAAGGTACAGTCTGCACCCTGACACCATTAGAAGAAGAAACACTTAAAAACAAATTTGTTGAGGCGTCTGCATCTTTGACTGATACTATTAACGTACAGGAATCTTACTCTTCAATCATAAAAACTATAAAGAGTGTGACTTCATCATCAAACAAGAACTCTATGAAACCAACACCCAAAGCAGATATTTCACATGATATTGCTAAACTTATAGAACATAGAACATTCTTAAAAGGAAAGAAAAATAAAACGAAAACCGAAAAGCAGGAACTCACCAAGCTATACAAAAAAATTAAGAGAAAGATAAAGAGAAAGAAACACACCGATAGACTAAAAATAATTGAAGAAGAGCTAACTTTTAATAGTTCAATCAAGAGGGGACAACAACGTCTAAACGATGTACGAAAATGGATTCCCTCTTTAAAATCCAAAGACGGGCGAACTACTTCAAATAGAAAAAAGCTGGTGGAGACGGCTACAGAGTTCTACGAAGATTTATACCAACGTAGGGACGATAGTAACAATAACAATAACGATAATACAACAATGAGACACGATGACGTAAACATAGAAGTGCCAATATTTATTGAACGTGAAATAAGTAATGCTATTTCCTCTCTTAAATCCTTAAAGAGCCCGGGAGAAGATGGGGTAACTAATGACGTACTTAAAGCTTTAATTGAACCACTATCCCCTATTATCACGAAATTGTTCAATAATATCTTAGCATATGAAAACATACCAGTAGAATGGGAGACATCAGTCATAACTTTACTCTACAAGAAAGGAAATCCTGAAGACATAGGAAATTATAGGCCTATAAGCTTATTACAGGCTACGTACAAAGTATTCACACAGGTATTGCTTAAAAGAATTATGCCGACTCTAGAATTCAATCAACCTAAAGAACAAGCTGGCTTCCGCCCAAGGTTCTCTACAGTCGACCATATATTTACTGTGACACAAATCATCGAAAAGTATGAAGAATACGGGAAAAGGCTCTACATTGCTTTCGTTGATTATTCGAAAGCATTTGATTCAATAGGACACTTAGCTCTATGGAAAGCCCTAGACCAACAAGGAGTGCCACAAAAGTACATAAATTTATTAAAGGAAATTTACAAAAGAGGTAAAGCCAAAGTTAAATTAGAGAGACAAGGAAGACCTTTCGAAGTACAACGTGGTGTCCGACAAGGCGACCCGATATCACCGAACCTTTTTACTGCTCTCCTCGAGACCATTTTCCGTAACTTGGAATGGGACTCTGTGGGAATCAACATTAATGGAGTAACATTAAACCATTTACGCTTCGCAGATGATATCGTACTAATCTGTGACAACCACACACATCTAGAATACATGCTGCAATCTTTAGATAAAGAGAGTCGAAAATGTGGATTGACTATGAATCTGGACAAAACTCGCATAATGACCAACAGAGAAAACAAACCAGTAAAAATATTATCAAAGGAAATAGAGTACGTGGAAGAGTATATATATTTAGGACAGAGAATCACGTTCAAAGAGCAAACCGCAGGTGAAGTAGAGCGTAGAATAAAGCTAGCTTGGAAAAGATATTGGTCATTGAAGCATATTTTCAAATCTAAACTTCCAATCAAATTAAAGAAAAAGGCATTCGAAACTGTCGTGTCTCCCACACTACTCTACGGATGCCAGACCTGGGCACTAACAAAAGAAATTATTACTAAACTACTAGTCTTCCAGCGGGCCGTCGAACGAAGTATGTTGGGATTGAAACTGCGAGACAGAATTCGAAACTCTCAAATCCGAATGAACACTAAACTGACAGACGTAGCAGACTCAGCATGTAGACTAAAATGGCGATGGGCGGGTCACGCGGCGCGCGCGGACGACGGACGTTGGAGCGAGCGTGTACTGCACTGGTGGCCGCGCGGCGAGGCGCGACGCCGCGGTCGCCCGCGCCGCCGCTGGAGCGACGACATCGCGCGTGTCGCGGGATCCACTTGGACCAGGATCGCCAAAGACAGGAAATTATGGAAATGCATGGAGGAGGCCTTTGCCCAAAATTGGGTTCCCAAAATCTAAAAATCTATTATAATTTTTATCATTTTATTACCTACTAATCAAATTGAATTATTAAATTAAACTGTTATTTGTCCTACCTATATTTATTAAAATAATTGTTAATGATTACATTTTGTTATTTATTTATCATATTTTGAATGTATAATGAGAATTTTATTGAATCAATTGTTATTAATTAGTTAATTACATTTTCTTACTTATTTATCATATTTAATGGAATCAATTATTGATATTTGCTCATCTAAAATAATGTATCGATGAATAATAAATTCTAATGAAAAAGTAACTAATTAGGTAGATATTGAAACATTTAATGTCAAGATGCTCCGTAAAATAATTCAATTGAATAACTCTATTATGTTAATTTTAGTTAAATTTAATGCTTATCTTTATGTTGCATGTGATTTTAATACTGCATGACATAGTATTAAAAAAAAAAAAAAAAAAAAACTGTTATGAAAGTGTACTATGTTAAACTTTGGGAAATAAATGGCTTTATTATTATTATTATTATTATTATGTGCAAAACCTGAAACACGTGTCTATTATTTTTATGTAAAGAATAGATTCTGTACAAAATGTCAAAACTGTATAATGAAAATTCACAAAGTTATAAGCTTGTTCTGTTACCTAGTTGTCCGCACAAAAACGTGGTCACCACGCAGCCCGCACCACCAGCGTCGTCTTGAGCTCATTGATAATAATAATTTGGCAGTAGGTACATAAATTATTGCGATAGGTACTTAAAGTCGCTCGGTGCAACTTTTAACTTTTTTAAATATTTTTGGAAAAAAATATAACATGGTTTAAAAATGATTGGAATCGATTCAGTTACTTATTCTGAACAAACTATATTCAGGTTTCGCATATACTTACTAAAAATAATGTTGTATTTGCACCCGGGCGAAGCCGGGGTGGGTCGCTAGTTTTTAATAAAGAGAAACAGTCACCAATATGTGGTTTTAGTTAGTAGGATTAGTTTTTACCTTACAATAAATGTTACAACAATTTTTTTTTAAGAATCAGATCTCTTAGAGCGATAGCGCACTGACCTATACATTGAAATTCGATAACTAGCCATCCAAAATGCAAAGTAGCGTAAGGTCGAAAATAACTTTCCACTATCAATTACAATTTCTTCCTTTCCTCATCTTCCAGACGCCTTTCAACACTAGCGAAGAAGCAAAAGAAGCTGTATCAACCGGCAAGCTGTACGGAGCGCTGCACTTCTCACGCAACTTCAGCACAGCGCTCAGCAAACGGGTCGCTGACGGAGAGGTGGATGACGACATCGTCAATGACAGCAGTGTCAGCGTGTGGCTGGATATGACAAGTATGTTATTATCCAATATCAACCATACTTAAGACTAGGTGGATGGCACCAACATCCATCATCATTCACCATAACGAGAAAACGAATCTCCTTCTTCTTCTTCAACCGTTGGCCACCCACTGCTGAGTGTAGGTTCTCTTCCAAATCTCTCCACTTTTGACGGTTTTGTATCGTGGCTGTCCAGTATTTTCCGACCACTTTAATCAGATCGTCTGTCCACCTACTCTTCCCACATTCCTCCGTCCCTTCCGTGGTCTCCAATCCAGCACTTTCTTTTCTTTCCAGTCGATAGCAAATAAGACCCGCCCATTTCCACTTTCTTTTTGTCATAACTTTTACTATGTCCGTAAGTCTCGTTCGTCAGAAAACGAATGGAAGATGACAACATTCACTAACGTCGTTCGTAACTGGGTTTAGTTTAGTGCTGGGCCAAAGGATCACGGATAGCGAGGTGGATGGCATTATTATAGATGACAGCATCATCCATTCTTTAGTAGCACTGTGACAGAAAGGAGTGCTGGACCTGGATGACACCATCATCCCCCATCGCCCTTAGCCTAGTTAAGTGCTGTGAGAGTGAATGATGGGTAGGTCGCGAAGTGCATGACGGTTTAGTAAAAAATCGTCAAACCAGTGATGAATGGCGAGATGAATAACATTATGGAACTCATCACTATCCACCATCATCCATACTTTGGTTCAGATTTTTTAAGCTAGGACCGGATGATCCGCCTTGGATTATGACATCGAGGGTAACAATAGCATCAGTTATTAATCGTTATTCTTGTCCTCAGATCATCAGATCTCCAACTTCATGAAGAGTCAGCTCCACAAGGCGTATGAGAGTTTCACGAGACGAGCCATGATTGGCTGTGGAAGACCTGAGAATTTAGTACAGGTGTGACTATTGATATTACTGTAAACCTTGTTTATTATATTTTTAACATTCATTGCAAATGAATATTATATCTATTATTTTATGTTGCATGAAATATTCAATTTTAACACTCTAGTTTGCTTGAAAATGAGATATTATTCAAGTAATTAAAACTTCATTAAACATGATGATATGATCAACGTAATTTAAAAAGAAAAATTACACTATAAACTAATTTCAAGTAACTTATTTTAATTACGATCTCTTATCTTCAAATTCTGTCAATTTCTTAACACCTAAGGCTGATATAAAGCTGCCAACACATGGCCAACATTGTGAAATTCATTTAGTGCTTATTGCTCCAATGAAACTGAACCCGATACGTACATAACCGGCGTTTAAAAATTGTCAGTGTCAAGATTCCATATAAATTAAGAGGTAACAGGGTCTGCGAGGAATTTGACAAATAGGTAAAAAAATAAAAATTATTTATTGTCTCATTATGTTTACAAACGTAGATGAAGCCCTGAACTCCACACTAGGGTTCCCTGTGTTGTGGGGTCCAGTCTCTTTCAATCCATATTCAGATGGTACAGTTACAAAGACAGAACAGGTATTTGAAGAAACTATTGCCTTCGCGCTGCGTCAAGCCTGCCCCCGTAGAGTACGATAGGGACAGCTGTAGCTCAGAACGATTATCACAAAAGTTTTACGACATCGACGTTTCGTATTCCTTTTTTTTCTCCTCGAAAACTGAGCCGATTCAATTATTTTTGACATGCAAATTTTAAGAAAGAGTATGTCTAGGTTTCTATCAATTTCTTTTATGTTAACAACTTTTCGAATTTGTCTGGTAGTCTTCTAATCACGGGCATTTTAGGCATTTTCTGTCATTTATGGAGGGTCATACTTTCTTTACTTATTAGTTGCTGAAAAAAAGAACAACACAACAGGGACGTGTCTACAGTAGATCTTGATTTTATGGGGAAAAAAAAAGATTACTCTAGAGGCATTATTCAGAAAGAAAAAAGGAGAATATAGAATAGCATCTGGTTAAAGTTATCATAGTTGGGATAAGGCTAGGCAGATGATGATGATGCCATTTAAAAAAAAAAAAAAAATTATGGAAGTTAGGCTGAAGGAGAATCGCAGCCTCTGTTCCCTCTTAATACACTAACCGCCCTGGAACGCGGTTTAGACGTGGTAGTGTGCCGAGGTCAGTTTCATTGGTGGAGTTGGCCCGTAATACTTTTATATTTGTCATTATTTACACTACTGCTTCAGATATTTTCTTAACGAACACACACTCATCATCATCATCATATTAAGTATATACGAGTAAGTACAAACCTATTGCTATTAAGTATACGCATACGGGTTGTGAACTTGTGACTCAAATTCTGGAAACACTTGAATGCTCTTAAGCATGGTACTTCTAATGTTGCTGGCTCGATTATGGCAGAGAGGTAGAGTAAGTTATATTCGACAAAACATTGGTTTGCTACTACACTACTTGCGTATTTTGTTGATGTGTATTCAACCTTCTGAACGCCATTGTCACATATACGTGACAAGCAAACGCGTGCCCTGTACACCAACGACACAAATATGTGACAAAAAATGTGCGCTGCGCTATAACACGAACTAAACAATTAAATAGTTTTGGAATCCCTATTCTCTTTGTAGGTATTTGCGATGAATTTGTGGCTTGGCGTGGAGGGCACGCGCGTGCGTTTATGCTCTGGCGTTCAAAAGGCTAAAAGTTACCTGATTTTTTAAAAAGAAGAAAAGTATTTTCTTATAATGGTAATTTATTATGATTATTTATTTATTACATTCACCATTATAATTATTTTGTAGTCATTCTCTCTAGCTAGTCAGTATATAATATAATCAACCAATGCTTTAATGTTATGTTGTGTGCGTCAGATTCCAGTGCACTTTCAAAAGCCAGTGTTCGGTAAGAGTGAACCGCAAGTCGTCAGCTTCATGGCGCCAGGGATCCTCATCACGTAAGTTTCACTAAAACTTTTAACACCTTACATTACATCACATCATCAACATCCTTGCCATACCTTTAATAGTTCATCCTATAGATGTCAACTATCGAGTATGAATTAAGAACACAAGGACGAGAGCTCGCAGAAGCACGAGAGTTAGGCCACGTCTAAAATCCTGGTACGAACGTACCAAAAGACTCTCATTTAACCATACATACAACCATAAATACCCTTCTTTACACCGTGACTTTTTAGTCGTCTTACAACGGCAGCCCACTTCATGTATCCAATGACTACTAAACATTCATAAAAAAAATAGGTATTTATGAGATATTAATAATTTAAAAATAAAATTATTATTCAGTATTATGACGCATGACGTAGTTAAAACAGCCTGTTGCGAGCGATGGTATACTGGACTCGAGCGCTGGGTAGGTATGTTCTCCCATTTGACACTTAAAAATCATTAACAGGATGTTTCATAATTTTATTCTAATGTATTATTTATTTTTCTTTGTACCTATTATGGTAGGTAAAAAAAAACAAATCGCGCCTAGAGCTATTTTATGTCGGGTACATTGAGTGGACCACTATTGTAAGGCGACTAAAAAGTCACGGTGTATACCAATATCCGCACATTGCACATGCCAAAGTATGTCAGCATCTTCCAGGTGGCCTACCATGATTCCAGTGTGGGAAAGAGATGGCGCCAGACGACCCGTATAGCTCTGTCTCATTCCCACACAGGAATTACTCCTGCTTGAAGACGTCATAGTAACCCCCCAGGCCTCACTCAGACTGAAGTCCGTAAAATTATTATGTATAATCGTTCACGGTTGTCCCATCCTTCACATATTCCGGAAAACGATCATCTTTTACTCTACCGTGGATGTAGAATTTTTTAGTTTTTTTCAAAAGAGTCTTGACGAAGATGAACAGAACCTGAAGAGACTTGACCGCTTTCTTGTACAAATACTCATGGATATCCTCCATCTCGCTAGCAAATAGTTTTTCACCTCATAAGGTCAAAAGCTCCAGGTTAAGTTAGGTCGCTACGCCTTGTCTATTATTATTAAATAAATAAATAAATAATAAAAATATTATTCATTTATTTTGCATTACATATTGTAAAAAAGATGTTACAAAGGGCTTAAAGCTAGGTACATAAATAAGGACCCTGTAAGGGCACAGCGAGGTAGGAAAGAGGAAGAGGGCTTTAATTTTACTATTAATTAGTTGGCATACAAAGTAACAATTAGACTAATGCCTAAGACTCCAACTTTAACGTAACCCATCTTAATACCTCATTACCACATCCACAGCATCATCTTCTTCCTGTCGGCCATCGTGACGTCGACGCTGATGATCTCGGACCGGCTGGAGGGCGTGTGGGAGCGCTCGGCCGTGGCCGGCGTCAAGCCCAAGGAGATGCTCAACGTGCACATCACGCTGCAGTCCACTATCATCATGTTGCAGGTTCGGTTCTGCCATTATTTATTTTATGTACTTATGTGATAAAACTTGCACAATATTACAGATATTATATTATGTCACGTGGTGGCTCCCGGCCACCGTAGGCGCGGGCCTGTGCACGGCGAGTTATGGGCTAGCTCGCCGTCCGGCCGTCTTATGACGACAGGCCGTGTCGACGGCGCGAGAGTGTTCCACGCGCGCCTCAAAGAGATGTCAGCAACCACGTAGGGGTCCGCATGGGCCGATGCCTGCCAGAGCTGCGGGACTGTTCGAAAGAGATACCGTGGCCCTGGAACTCAAAGGGCAAAGAAGGAACATGGATGGGTTTATACCCCACGATCCCCGTATTAATGCATCCATCAGCACAATGTTTTGAGTGCGTTACATTGAGTCCTATGGTAAAATATGACTTTTCACCCTCCAAAAAAAATTAATTCCTATCTCTTCTCAATTCCAGACAGTCGAGATGATGGCCCTAGCCTTCATCGGCTACGGGATCCCATCGGTGGGCTCCAAGCTGTTGTGCGGCCTGCTGCTGTTCCTGCAAGGGATCTGCGGGATGTGCTACGGCTTCCTGCTGTCGGTGTACTGCCCCAGCCACACCATGTCCTTCTTCGTGGCTACCGGGAGCTTCTATCCTATGATTTTGCTGTGTGGTAAGTGGAAAAGGTCATTATTTTGTCTACACTGTCATCGCTGTGTTATGGCCCCAAATAAGGAATAATGACACGAGAATGAAGAATATTCGTTTTACGAGCTGATTTCCTCTATTGCGTTGATCTTGTAGTCGCAAGCGCGACAGCTGAGCGTGCGGTCCTGGGTTCGAGCCCCAGGTTGGGGTTAATTATCAGGTTTCTCTTTAGAAAATCTCTAGTAAACAGCCCCCGGTTCGCCTCCTATTGCTTGGGACTTATAATGGTATTGTAACTAGGGACTAACTCTTAAGTATGTGAACTGGTCAACCCATAAATTGTTGCAAAATCTCTTGCGTTTCGGTAGTCCACTTTTAATAAAATGCGACATTTAGATAGCTAACTATGAAATCAACATTACGGGTTCCGCTGATTAAAAAAAAAGCAAACTCCTCTTAACACACCTCCTTTCTCTACTTCCAGGTATCCTCTGGCCCCTAGAAGGCATGTCATACACGCTCCGCATCATCGCCCTGACCCTCCCCTTCACGATTCCCTCCAAGTCCCTCCGGGACATCATGGAGAAGGGAGCCACCATCACGGACCCTTCCGTCATCTACGGCTTCCTCACGACCCTCGCGTGGACAGCCATCACCTTAGCTTTAATATATCTGCGGCTCAAATTGAAGAAGACGTAGGTAGGGGTAACGGGGCTGTACTGTGTTCAACATATTCCAGTGTGGGACAGAGATGGGAATATGCAAGATGTATAGCTCCGTCTCTTTCTCGCTCACACTGAAAGAGTTGGTTTTTCGCCCCCCAGGTTATTTTGAAGACTTTTTTAATGAAAGTGTGTTTTGATGAAGGCTGTTGGTTGCTTGTGTAAGTGTAAAGGAAGAATTTATTATTGTGTTGTAAATTCTACTATCCTATAAAGCTTTTTGTGGATGTTTCATCATCATCTGTCTAGCCTTTTCCTAACTAGGGTCAGCTTCCAGTCTAACCGGATGCAGCTGAATACCAGTTTTTAACATGGACCGACTGCCTATCTGACCTCCACAACCCAGTTAGTAATAGGTAATACGATACCCCTTGGTAAGACTGGTTGGCAGACTTTCGGAGTTTGTCTCAAACATGTTTATGGAAGTATAAATAACACAAAATAAAAGTAAATGACTGAAATGAAAGGCATGTATGTCAAGAATTAACACTTTATATTATTATTTATGTAATAGAAGCACCATCACTGCTAGATATAAAACAATACTGATCTGTTTGGTTGTGGATTCCAGTAAAGAGTATACAGGGTGCTCGGTAAAACGGTTACCACGTATTCAGTACATCATTCTGAGTGTTTCTGAGCCCCCCACATAGAAATTTTCGTCGATTATTTAAAAAAAAAACAACTGTTTTCTACAAAACTGCAATACCTACACGGTCAAAATGTATGGAATAGCTGTTTTTTTTAAAAAAATTAGCGATGCAAAATTTCTGAGGGCGGGCTCAGAATGATGACAGTTCTAAATACGTGGTAAGCGTTTGAGCGTCGGTGTCCCTTTCACCCTGTCTACCTTGATACCTTCCTTACATAAGTAAATATCAGTCATTTTGTCATTCTTGTCTGATAGTAAAAATGAATGAAATACAAAATCAAATGAGCATTATATTGTAGGGCCTTAATGTTAAGGTCGATTCACACATGCACTGTACGTGTTGCAGTAATTGTGCTGAAACTGGTGTGAAATCTTGTTCAGTAGCGGAATGTGACAAATAATTTATTAATGCGAACGACGACGATTTTAAAGTTTTTTAGACTTTATTTACATTGAAATAAGATTGCATTTAGGATTAGTAACCTCGAGTTTATTTATGGTTTTTATCGATATTCGAAATCGAGACATTGTGAAAGCTTTTTGTCTTATTGTCGTCACTATAGCGACATCTGGTGGGAATTACGGAACTAAAAACCAAGTACTTTAAAAAAACATCTTAAATTCACTAATAGACGATGTATAAAGTATGAAATTTTTGCACAAGAATTCATTTTATACCGAAGACGAGCACTAAAAAAGATTTTCGACGATTACGCCCCCTAAAGGAGTTAAATTGGGGACAAGTTTTTTTTTTGAGAAATATATAATAATTAAAGAATGTGTTAAGTATATAAATCATTAAATTGATAATAATAGCTCTAAGCATCTAAAATATCTGCACTGCATTCACCTGGACATATAATTTGTAACTAATATGTACATATTATTTTGCCAATCTTAAAACTCTATAAGTGTGAATCGACCCTTATCACCGGTTCAAAACCTGTGAATAATCTATACTTTCGGTTTAGTGGTATATTTAGTTTGATATAGGATTCTTTCACAAAACAAAAAGTTAGGTAAATAAGGTAGATATTTTTCAATTTGGTTTTTAGAAGTTGTGAAAGAATTCCTGTGTATCGGGTAGCCTGTACATAGCTAATAATTATATTTTTGTTTCTCTGGGATTGCAGAATACGTGATAATTGTTTTCTTAAATATTCTGTAAAATATACGGGGTCAAAAGAAATTAGATAGCGGGACTTCCTAGATTTAATAGGTATCGATATTTAATGACGATAATAAAAGATTTTACAAACTATCGATTTCAGGTAAATTCACTATCAGCAACCTTGGGCCCCGTAATCCGCATTACTTAAAACTTGAGTATAGAAAATCTATTTTTAATCGTCATTACATAGCGATACAAAAATCAAGATTGTGTAGTCTCGCTAGGTAATTTATTTCCACCCTGTATAGGTACTAGCAGTATATTACTGCTATAAAGTTAGTTGGAGGTAAATCATGATAAATGATTTAAAAAGCTTGTAATATTATGGATAATGTTTATAGAAAGTGCTGAAATGTAATGTTCAAAAGTAATTAAGAATTTTGTAAGAAAGAATATGTTTAAAAATGACGCATTCCAATGTACAGACGCCAGCACACCGAGTTACCAGAAACTGTCACAATTTCTCCAAAAGATTTTTAACCATAAATTGTTGCTGGTTAAGTTCAAAATCGAATGAGAAAATTTTACAGTTTGTAGTAACTTGATGCGTTGGCGACTGTACTTAGTCATCTAGGTTATGGAATTATTTTATAAAACTACCTAAAGAATCGGTTAGATAGGCGCGGAAAACTTGCGGACGCGGTTTTCGATACGGCCACTGAAATCTAGTTCAGAAGGAGTCAGTGTCCAGAACCGTGTCCGCAAATTGTCCGTACCGGTTAAACCGATCCATAACCGTATAATGAAATTATTTACTCTCTTTAAATGAAATTGTGCCGTAATTGTAAGCAATTCACTGTTAATTTGGCACTTAACAAATGATACGAGAATACTGAAAAAGTATTTGTGCATTTTTATTGTATAGTTGGTACGTTGTATGTTAGATTATTTTTGTTATTTCTTCTCGTTGAGAAAACTTTGCCGATGTGGTGACGTGATACCATGTGATTTGGGTACCTATTTATGAATAAAGATTTTTTCTAATATGTTACTTGTTTTATTTATATGTAACATTTTTATTGTATAAATTAAGATTTTTTTTTTGTGCTTGTTGTGTGAACTTGTAGCATGGGCCAAATAAATATGTTTTCTTTGTTTCTTTATTTATAAGCTTCACCTGTAACTTACTATGTAAAAAAAATCTTGAGAAGTTAAATTTCACCCACTTGCCGGTTTCCGATCCAGATGCACATCGTGACGGGAAATGGCATGACGCTGTCATGCCGCGATGCCCCCTTTAAAGCCGCGTCTAATCAACCTTTTCCCATTCAAATGAGGTTTGTTTTGGATCGATTGTTGATCTACATATTTCGTTTTCGAATATTACCATATTAATTAATATGTATTTGGGACTCGTATGCAATGACGGAAAATGGCATGACGGTCATCATGGTGTGATGCCCCTCGACTCCCTTGTAAAATTACCTGTTTTAGTTGAGTGAGCAAGTGGCAGTTTTTGTCCCCACTGAGCACCCAATGACCAATTATTGAAATAATGAGAAAAAGTATGTCTGGAAGGACGAAAAAAATAAAAACACAAAAATTCAGATATAAAAATTTTATTATTTATAGGAAATATTTTGATTTAACAACAACTCTTTCCGTATGAAGCGCACGCGTCCCCGAGCCGACGAAGATCATGGCACAATGGTATTAACTCGCTTTACTTGTATGGATACCGCTATTTTACTACTTGATCAATTTTGACACAACTTAAGACATCAGTAACAAGATAGTGCAGTTCGCGGTACCAAAATTTTCAGACTGTGGATTTTGATTTACGAAGACAAATTAGTGTTCAGTACCAGGAATTAACGTCAACATTCGTCCGGTGGTTGAGCTTCGTAAATGTGCGTCTGCTCAATGACGCGAGCGCTCACACTGACAGCACGAGGTTTCGTTGTCAGCCAACCGTCCGAGGTTCCTCACAGCGCAAAACGGTACCTCAAAAAGAAAAAAAAAAGTCTATCCACTTCATCATTTCGTCCGCAGACCACACACCGCTTATTGCGACATTATCACATTTATCAAGCATTTATCTGTTGATCCCTCGATACAGGAAAAAAAACTGATTTTTTTAATTCTGTGTTTTCACAGTTTTCGCCTAACTATAAACTAGTACTTAAATTATAGCTCACTCATCACCTATTCCGCTCGCATTCTCGCTTCGCAACCACACTCTATACAAGATGTCTTTGCATTTATACTACAGAGCGACATATTTTTACATTGGATCTCACGGGGGACAGTCAATTCCTATACTATTTATTGCTTTTGAAGCAATTATATATTTTAAAAATAACACTCTTCCCCTTACAACCGTCTTAGACAACGTTCTTACATTATTTATAAACGTTTATAAGAGGAAACAGTACAAGCTGCATAGGCATATTTTTAAATATCACACATTTTTTAAATTACATAGCGAAACAGCGTGTTCAGCTATCATCGGAACATCTAGAAGGAATTGACCGGGCCCCTTACAAAATAGACGAGAAAAAAAAAAACTAAAACTTAACGCAATTCCTATACAAATCGATGAACATAAAAAATGTGGAGATGATGGAGAGGGCCTGAATACAGCCGAATATTAAAATAAATGTTAGCCGTTTCACGTGTCTATGTACAGAACCAAATTATTTGGGGTCCGCCTTGCAAAACTATCACATGTTCGGGGAACAAGTTACACATGTACAAAATTGGACAAGTTCGGGATGCTAGCGATCACAAACAGATGAGTTACACACGATGCACGATTATTGTGGATTACACTAGGCCTTGTAAAGGTTTATTTCAACTCCAAAATCCTATTGATATTTTTTATGCAGACTTATAAGTTTTGCAGAAACAGACACCATTCAGGCGACGTTCTATCGAGCGACAGACCTTCTACTTATCAATAACTGGCTAGCTTTCATAAACACTACCATTTAACTATTAACACAGAATTATCATGTATTACTAGGAAGATTCCGCTCGATGCAACGTTGGTTTAAAGCCTCGATTTACATATTATTAAAACAATTTCAGTTACAAAAGTATGTATAAATGTAGATACATTAAACGCTAGCTGTTAACGTAGAACTAGACACAAAGTTAAAAACAAATTCATATCATATAGTCGAACATAATTTCCAAGCTTTACACAAGATACATATAATATTAACTGTACAGTTGTGACGTAGTCTATCTGTTCAGGCCTCCATTCAACACTACATATTTACATTTACAATAACCATACTGTTCAAGCTTCGAATCACAATTTATCAATAAGTAATATTTGCCGAAATTATGAAATAACGGGTCTAGTCTTGATGAGCTTAGCTGGTGTGGCAAGAAGTTCAGAATTTGTGACAATTTCTTACAATTCAAGGTGGCAAAATGATGATGGAAACCTTGGTTGAACGTCAATATTCCAGTCTCATAATAAAATGTATCGTACAGAAATTAAAACCTACGTAAAAATCGGAAGACTTGAAAATTCGATACGAAGCGATCCCTTTATCTGTCATGGGAACAAATCGCAACGCCTTATAGAAAACTTGAGAAAAGAATCAACGAAGTAATCAATTGCGATATCTCATCGTTCAAATACAAAAATACATGCCTAATTTAAGACAAACTACTACACATTGAGAAAAAAATACACCACCACTCATCAAGACTAAAAAAAAAACAATTTTAAATTAAACCATAATCGTAACAAGAAAACGTTAATCGCCAATAATTGTAAAAACATAATCACAAAGTAACTTAGAAAAGATACATAATATTATATGATATAGTAAATAAATAAAGTATGTTATATCAACAACTTCGAGCGTAAGGCACATTGCCTGCAAACTTGAAACGGCGATATTACGCTGAAGTTTCATATTTTACGTATGTATTCTGTCAATGTTTGGACTGTAACTGTGTCTTAACTAATAAGGGTGAATATTGAGTTAACTGAGAAAAGACATGAGTGAGGATGCGTAGCGAGGGATGTGTGTGAAACCATAGACCGACCGCTTTAGTGAGTCCTCGCGGAAGTATCAATTTAAATGGAATATTCTGAAAGTTGATCACGTATTGGTACAATTAGTATCGTAATACCTATGTGGATTATGGTTATTTTAAAGCAAATAACCTGTATATTATTAGAACTTTGTGGACGCCTAATGTGCCTTTGATGGGGCAAGGCGGAGTACTCATTAAAGCGGTTGGTCTATAACCAATAATATGGCTTCTTTTACACAACTTGAACTTATTCTAGCTATGTGATTGGTTAGTTCCACACACAACCCTCCCTACTCATGCTCGCTCATCTCTGATGGAAATGCAGCCTAAGGGTGCTTTTCCAAAGGCGACCGCAGAAGACTAGTTTCTATGTATCTCGATGCACTACACATTTCCGTAGACGACAGAGCCGCCTATTACAGTTAAAAGAATATTTGTGGAAAACTTTTGTTGAAAAAATAACTGAGAATTAATGATTGGCAGTGACTATGATATTATGATATTCTATCTAATGTTTCCCCCAATGTGAGAAGAAAAGTATCACAATATTAGTATTGAGCGCATTTGATTTTTAAAATCAGTTTTATGAAGAAAAATGCGATATTTAAAAGCCAATGCATGCATTGAACAAATTCAATATTATAAAAATGGAAATAAGGAACAAAATTCAACAAAAATTTGAATGATAGCTATTTCTTTGTGATGTTTAAAATTGAGACATATTAACAGTGCATAAGCTCTATTTTCTCGTGAATAAGACGCAGTTACAGTACAAACCGACCATTTCAATATGGCGGTGGATTCCTTCAAGTAAAACCTTTTCGGTTATCGTTACCATGAGGTTGATACCTTTCCGAGCGCAGTACTAAAAATGTATGAGATCTAATCAAATGTCAAGAGATCATTCTGCCTACTCCGCGGACGCGGCTTGAAGATATGTACGTATATTGTAAATGTGCTCTGTATTCGAGATTATCGGAAACTATTGTAACTACTTTGATGAAACTAAGAATTTTGTTGTATTTTCATAAGATTTTTATTACTCGACATTTTCAAAATCGAATAATTTGCAGACCAGCCGAATTTTATCCTTCAAAAAACCCTTATTTTATTCCATGATAGAAAACCTACTACAACACGTCTACACACAAATGATATACTCGTATCGCCGACAATGAAAGAGAAATCCCATACATCTCTCATACAAAATTGAAATGACACGCGAATGAGACCCTAAGTCTTCCGATCCCATACATTCAGTTCTACACGCCTTTAAGACATTCGTTACACCTAACTAATCTCATACAACGGATGTGTCCATTCCTTAAAAAAGGATTTTTATGTTAAAACAATAAATACTTAATTATCGCTTAGAACCTTAAGTAAGAAAAGCGTATAAATTATTTTTTTCTCAGAAAATTTGAATTAACGGACTTAGTTCCTATCTACCTAGGTTGTTGTGTCGTATTGTATGGGAACATACAAATGTATGCAGTCACTGGTAACGGGGTTTAATGCTGAGAGCATTGCAGGAAGCGGAAAAGTTGTTGAAATGCGAAATTTGAACATTGACATGTCAAATAAACGCATTTTTTTGAGCATGAGTTGTGTTGTGCCGTCATTTAGCATATTTTGAAGTTCAGTTATACTAAATGCTGATTCACTCGCGACGCTAAACAGAAACGGAACATACAAAAATTGAATTTCCTCCTGTAAATCACTTTTTCCTATAAACAATACGACACAACTTCTTACAAGGGCGGCTTTCAACGACTCTGTTATAAAAGCAGTCGCGTTCAAGGCTCGGTAAATGGATGCTTTTGTTATTGTTATTTTCTTACATTTTAAATTCCTATTTAAATTCCTGACTGCCAGCTTTTCTGTGATGACCAAATTACCCTTATGAATTTGATTTTACTTTTGATCAAGTAAAAATCATTTCGACAACTACGACAACAAAGTGTTTTTACATTGATAATTCTTCAGACCTATAAAAATCTCACCGTTTTACAATGCTGCCATATAAGTCGATTTCAAAACTATCAGACTCAAATCTAAATCTAGATTCACGACTGAACATCGTTCGGCCTTAACATGACTACAGAACCTAACCGTTTAAGGCCCGCTTGCACAGCTCACAGAATGCGATAATCGCTTAAATATCATTCTGACTCTTTCATCAACAAAAACAGCAATATTTCAAATACGCTTAGTGTTAGATTCATTAAGAGATTTATTGTGCCAACGAGCCTAGGATTAAAATAGAAACAGTCACACAAGTATACAGAGACAACGTTCCACAACCCTGACTTATATCCCAAACTAGCTTTGCTCTATTTACGACCGGGTACTGCAAAAACCAACATGAAATCGACTCAAAAAACGCTAAACAGAAATTGTGATGCAGCGATATCAAACGACATTTCGTGAAAGCCGCCTTGTATATTGTAACAAGTTTATATTTTGACGCCCAACGCACCGAGGTTACGCCCATAATGCCTATGTATTACTTCTGTAGTTCAATGAGCTTTTTATTGTAGTGAATTATATTGAGCACTGTGTTAGTATGAACCTATTTTTTGTAAAAGAAACCCACTTTTAAACTAAATATGAAATTGAGTTATTACTATTTTAGTTCGCACACGATTTTGTGAGATTTTTCAAGTATTTGTGAACCGACTTTAACAAAGTAAAGGCTGTCCCACATAGCTACAACTTTTCGCACGATAAAATGATAGAATATAATCATAATCCTCGTTCACACGTCGTTGGTTAGTACGATCAGATATTTATATAATTACCGCGTCAAGAGATGATCGTCAGCGCCGCGTGAATGGCTATATAGAAAATGCGACAGGTCGCGAGATAAGTCGCATCTATGTGTGCCTTGAATCAAGTCTTCAGTTTATATAACATCGCATGCAATACAGATCCACAATAACAACATTCACATAAGGTATATAAAACAAATTATTGCTATATTTGCGTATTCGCAAACTATTTAGTCCACATGGTAAGTGAATGGGACGCTCATAAGCCCTTGCCACCGATTGGCTAAGACAGGACAATGCTGCCGACATAACTTTGCAGTGTTTTTGGTGAAGGTGCAACTCTACGGTCGATTGAAGACTTTATTTTCATATCGGCTGGAGTAATTTTCGTTTAGCTCATTCTGGACACTAGAAAGGAGAACCTACACAAAGAGGTCTCTCATTCTTAACTGCACAAAGAAACAGTATTGACTTTAACACTCGAGTAACATGAAAATTACAAGATTTTATGCTTTTTAGAATGGACATCGACAAAATGGCAAAACATGGGCTTATTACATGGGCCTTCTTTATGGGTTCCGATAACACACTTCCGCCTAAACCTTTCGAGAATTACAGACATGACAAAATCATGGAGCTTTAACATAACCGGTGAAACATGGGACACTTTTGTCTAACCGTTTGAGAATTCTCTCATAAAGTTAACCAACGGGTTTTCAGTTACAGGTGTGACGTTCAAGTATAAAATCGACAAAACCAGCAGTCCAGTTGCACCTTCACCACCCAACATGAGTGCATACCCTCAGTCCCCGGCGTTACTACATACATGTGGTGCGTCCCGGTGCGTGCGCTAGGCGGTGGGGGGCGGCTGCTAGAACTTGTCTTGGAAGATGAACAGGTTGTTGGTGGCTGCGACGGCGATTATGCTCTCGTGCGGGTGCCATGCTGTATGCAGGATTTTCTTGTTGAAGTCCAGGCAGTCTACGCTTATCTCGTCCTGTGGAGAGAGTACGTGTTTTATTTTTATATTATTACCAGGGAACAAGGTCAGTCAATGGTTGGTGTTGTTTTTTATAGACATTTACTGTTTCAGAGGTATTGTCATTTTGAAAATGAAGTTGATATCAATGTACGAAATAATATAGTAGGATAAATAAGAACATTATTTGGCGGTTGAATCAAATTTTATAGTGTAATGTGAATTGTGATACTTTTGATAATTAAGTTTACGAAGAATTTAAGTTACTCAGTAGAACAAAATGAATGGGATGCTGTTTGGAAAGAAGCTAACAAAGCGCGACAGTGAATGTTTGAGTGAGTGCTGCGTACCTTCTTCCTCTTGGCCGTGGTGGCGACCCGTCGGGCGCGCAGCGGCTGGCGCGGCCGTGCGGCGGCGTCCCGCGCGGCCTCCAGCGTCAGCTCGCCGCGCCGCGCCGCGCCCATGCCGCCGCCGCCCATGCCGCCGCGCTCGAATATCCTACAAAGAGACAATGTTGCTCATCAAACGATCAAGGACTAATAACAACATTTTACACAAAGCGAAAACTGAACCGACCGCAAAAAACAACTAAATACCACGTAACATTTAACACAAAGTCAGCATCCACACACCGATCACAATATAGCAGACCTACACCTAGGACGCCTCCTGTAACTATCTTGTACTTTAATACAAACCCCACATTAACTTATGACAGCATCTACGACGATACGTCATACAATATTGGTCAAGTGCCTATAAATTCCTACAGCACACTATACTTATCCAGGCGATTAATCTACTTGCAAAACGCCAACAATAACCATCAGACTCTAACCCATCCATCAGATACATACAATACTTATATGTATAGTATTGTGTTATATTCTGCTTTAAAACAAATATTCATGGAATTCCTTACCCATTCTTCTCCATAGAGATCTACATTTTGGGATGCACAACTACAATACTTGCACAGTTATTATGACTTATAATAATAAATTTATTTATTTACTCAAAACAAGGCATAGTAATACATGTTAAAAATACAGTTTTACAAAAAAAATACTATCTAAAAACGTGTAGGTGAGCACTGCTCTCCTAGCTAGTTTATGAAAACCTGGGTTAAGGAGAAGCAGTCCGGTCCCCTAAAATTTAATGATGTAAAGGTTACATAGTGCTTCTGATGTTACTGTTACAATTTTGGAGTATTGAGTTTGACAATTAAGTTTAAGATATTATATAGGTACGTTGTAATAAACGTTACTATGAAATAATTTTAAGGTAAATAAGTGTCTGTGTGTGTGTTTTGCTTGACCATGTTCACCACTTAAGTTATGATTTTTTCAATTTCGTCATACGACTTATTTTGGAGGTACGATTGCACAATTTTTTTACATTCGTAATACGGTAGTCCGTAAATTTGACACTCTTCGTTTATTTTGTCATACAGAAACGGACCAAGAAAATGAAAAAATCTCTTGACAAAAGTTGAACGTACTCGCGGCAGGGTGCATATCCTATCTTTCCGGCGTTTACTAGGTTTCTTATTTTCTATATTTCTGTATGAGGTTTTGCGGTGTTGCAGAATGACTGTCTGTAGTATGAAGTGTTGCCGAACATTTAGAATCGGTTGGAAACAAAATAGGACGAAAAGTGGCTACTTTCAAAATGGCCCAATGTGCTACTTCTAGCGGTTTGAGGGTGGTTTTAGTTGCGCCGCCCCAACAGGAAATGCAATATGTTACGATTGATACGCAAAGTGCGAAATAGACATTACGTATTACAATGGGATTGGCAATATACTGAAGAGTTTTAAATATATATATCAGTTTGCGAACTCGTCCAGTTAGCAAACCGATATGAGACTTAAAATTGAGATTCCTGTCTAAGACTATTCCCAAATATCTGATGTTTTCAACAGAGGTTAAAAGAGGACATTGACAATTTAAACCCTGTATTTGTGGATGACAAGTGTGTGCTTTGACCAAAATTGGAGTCCGTGGTTGAGAGATCGAGCTTAAGAAAAGAGTGGGGCCCAAAATGCTTCCTTGTGGTACCCCATAGTGAATAGGAAGCTCGTCGCTGTTATGGCCATCGATCCTGACTTTTTGCGAACGATTCGAGAGGTAACTTTGAGAAAGATCCGGTTGTAGCCCCCTGACACCTATTTTCTCACGTCTGATTAAGAGTGTGGAAACGGGAACAGTGTCGAACGCTTTCGCGAGATCTAGGAATATTGTAAGGACCCGTTTATTTATATTGATATTATCTATGACAAAACTTGTTAGGTCATGAACTACATCGTAGGTTGATTTATTTTTGCGAAAGCCATATTGTTGTTGTGAGATTATCTTAGAATGCTCCAGGTATCTAACCAATCTTTTGTTTATCTACCGTTCAAGAACCTTGGATAAAGCACTTAGAACAGCTATAGGACGATAGTTATTCGGCAAAGTTCCGTCACCCCCCTTGAAGACTGGATAAATTATTGCCTTTTTAAAAGAAGTTGGAAAAACAGCTGTTTCAAAACAAATATGGAATAAATGGCATAAAGCAGCCGCCAGAGTGGTTGAAAATTTCATTAGTATTATAGGTGATATGCTATCGCAACCTGTAGCCGCGTTTGGTCTTAGTGAATTTGTGGTGGAGATAATTTCTTCTGGGTCAGCTCTATCCAAGACAAAGGATGAACTTGGTATAGAACTGTTCTGTAGGATAGGTGGCTGTTGTGAGGATCTCGTTAATATAACATCATCTGCAAGTTTCTTGCCAATGTTTACAAAAAAGGAATTCACATTGTTACATGACTGTTTGGGTGTGGGTAATGAGGATAGTAATTGCGTGGATGAGTGTGTAGTGGCCTACATAACACATGCCATACACAGTCATACGAGCGCATCACACGTCCGACCGCCGCCACAGCGCGCGGCACACTGAGCGCCGAGCGGCCGACAGGGAGCGCGGCGCGCGCACCGCGACACCTCCACCGGCCGGCGCCTCCGCTGGCGAGCGATTGGAACGAGGAACAACATCCCTGCGTCGATGACCATCATACACTACCGATATTCACCGCGCCGCGTTAGTTTTATGTATCGAGCGGCGTGCACGTCTGCTACGTCAGCCGCGCGCGCCGGACCACCCGGACCGCGTTTATTGGTCGTTTGGTTTTTGATTTCCACCTCTACTTCGAATTACCCGACTGTATATAAGGTGACGATTTTGGAAATAAAACCACTCCTTTTTCTATTTCGGACCTTGGCTTTTATTTATAACCAACCTCTAAAAGTGTGTAGTTCTCGTGGTGTTTGTTATTCGCTTTATGGTGTCCCAGAGATCAGAGTCACTTATGACTTCATCTTTTTATTTTTAACAATCATGTGCTAGTAACTGGTCTACTTAAAATAAATAGTTTATGATCTTCTCTTTTCAATGAAGAATGAAAAACATTGCACTCTATTCAAATCAAATCAAATGACTCACCTAAAGAATCCATTATAAGAGCCAGTCATGAGCCGCTGGTCGTCTCCGCTCCAGCAGCACTCAAACTTGTCGAAGATGCAGTCGTTCTCGTACAGCGAGCACAGTTTGGAGCGCAGATACTCGTGCACCGGGTACGTCTCCACGGGCTTTGTCTCCATGCGGAGGTCCCACACTTTTAAACCTAGGTAGTCGCGTGACATCATGTATCTGGAAAGAGCGGGATCAAATTAAATTATTTATTACAAATTTTGTAGGATAGTGGCAGCAAACAAACCAAAATAAGCATAACTGTTTGTGACAAATATTGCGATAACTCAAAGGCAAATACTTTTCAATTTAAATTGTATGCAGCGTAAAAATTAAGCTTAAATTGGATTTGCACTCCGCCCTATTTCTGTGATCAATTAAATGCTCTGAAAGATCAATTGAATAAATATATGACGGAACTTAACAAACGCAATCAGCCTCTAATATTCCCACAGCTGAGACAATTCCTGTTCTTGGTGATAAGGAATAGGCCATATTCCACCTAAGGCACACTGTGGGATGGTAAATGTCACATGCCTTCGAATTTTTGGTTCTAAGACATGCCGATTTCCTCATAATGTTTTCCTTCATAATTTTGAGAGCAGTGGTGTTTAAATAAATAACACATGGTCATAGGATGGACCAAAAAACCGCCAGGCTGCCAGTTTCTTTCGTACATAAAACATTAATACTATTGTTTCCTTACCTTCCAGAATTACTAAGCTTAACATCGCTGATGGAGGATATGATCTCTGAGAAGAAGGACCTGGCGTGCGGGTCCTCGGGCTCCTCGAACAGCTTGGCGTGCCGGTCGCACAGCGCCGCCGCGCGCATGTCGCACAGCCGTATGGTACCTGCGGGGGCAGGATACGGGTTAGTGTTGCTCGGGCCGCGCTTCCCCTAAGGGCCAGCTTCCACTGAAAATCCCTAGATATGTCTAGTGCTAAACATGTTTAAAATATTTGTTTCTATATCTTCAAATTATTTTCAAAAACTAATGAGGTTTTAAATACACTTAACGGTAAACGGTTTAGATTATCCTGATTTGTGATTAAAGCAGGTCTTACTGGCTTGAAATACTTCAATTGGATTTTTATTTTATATTTTTGACTAAGATATCTATGCAATTCAAAATCTGTGTGTACTCACCCTTACTACTAGAATAGACAAAGAGATTGCATTCAGTCGGATGAAACTCCGCCGCGGTTATGACCTGAAACAACATGAAAAACATTTCATTAACAAAAATCTCATAATTTCATTCATGATAACGTAATTCGTTCTAAATCGTTTTGTATAACTTGGCTACATTGAGTACATTTTCTGATAATTATGTTATCTTACTCGTGTCTTATTAGTCTGATTAACTTCTGTTTATTTATTTATCGATTTGTTTATATGAATTATAATATATTAGCTGTTGCCCGCGACTTCGTTCGCGTGGAAATTTTGATGCATATGTGTGAGAAAAAAAGATAGCCAATATCCGTATCTCCTTGCCAAATTTCAGCCGTTTAGTCGTGAAAAGGTAACAAACAAACAGAGTTACTTTCGCATTTATAATATTAGTATGGATTAGAAGAGTTAGTGCAGCTAGACTAATTAAATACGTCTATCGATCGTCTTGTGTAACAACTTATCTTGGACAGGCATACAGACTAACTAGATGTGATTTAAACGTTGTTAATTACTTTCTGCAATGTAATCAAGTTGCAGAAACCACGTTTACAACGCCACATTCGAAATACGCATCATATTGACATCACGCAAAATCATTTATCGCGCAATCAGTTATATATAGATAGAATACTCTTTATTGTGTACACCATACAAGTTCATCATCTTACTGCCCTGGTCCCATTCTACATCAACTACCATAAAAATTAAAAGTATAAAAAGTAAACATTGTACAATTAGGGAATTCCACCAGAAACCTCCCTTTTCAAAGGAGACTTTCCATTATGAATGTCTCCATATACTTTGTTACGAAATTAACCCTGGTTGGTATACTATCAACAGATAAGAGGAGGTAAGAGGTCTCAGCAACTTCCTTTTAGGTACCGTGAAACGGTCTGAATAGAAACGCAGCTGAATCGTGACTGATCCATCCCTGCACCTCTATTCACCCCGTTTTCGCCGGTACGAGATGGCGTGATAAACAAGGCGTGATTACCTCTGATCGTCATTACATTCTAAGTTAATAAAAATCAACGTACCTCCGTGAGCTCCTCCATATTGGCAGGTTTAATATCCACAATGTTGAAGCTCTGGTCAGTGATCTCCAGGTGCCACAGGTTGATGCGGAGGTCGTCGGCAGACAGGTACGTCTCCTGGTCCGAGTTCAACGATATGGAGTTTATGTGGTAGGTGTGGGCGTTCGCGAATATCCTCCTGTTGACAAGACGCAGTAGTTGTTTAGTAGGTAGATACCAAATTATGTAGTAAGCCAGTGTAATGTCAGAGAAATACTTTGTTGATACAAACATACTGAATGCTGAGAACTGAAGAGTCAGTTAAAAATAATATTGAATTGTTGTGTAAGTTAGTTAGTTTATTTTACTTGTATAATTTAATCCTGTCCGCAGCCAATTTCTAACAGAAGATCAAATGGTTGAGTAAATTCGATTTCAAGTTTTATGTTTACAGTTGTGGCAACTTGTTGACCTCTCTTTACATTTCGGCCATTTTACATTTTAATGAAAATGCTTTTAAAAATACTAAAAAAAAAACAGAAATATGCTGCCTAATCCAATAATATTATTACGCGATATGTATTGCTTATACAACATGTAACATAATTAACGCACATCTTGAAATTAGTTTGTTCAGAATCGTTTACTGTATCGATTTCTATAATTTTTATTATAGGTATTTTTTTTTTCCCAAAAATAATTAAAACTACGTAAATTACAGTAAAAACTCGTTAACTCGTTTCGAACGCGAGCGAATACCAACAAAACAAGACCCTCATACCTACGTGTGCGACTGTCTGCGTTCGTGGATTTGTACTGTGACCACAACATTCTTCCGGAATTAGTATAACTAAATCAATCAATAATCAATGCTCATATATGTTTAACTAAAAATTCAGTGTATGTATTATGATTATAACATAATATACTAATTGGGGTGTCTAGGGTGTGCGTTAATTACGTTACATGTTGTATATATGGCTATAAGAGTAGAGGAAGACCAGAGAAACGATGGATGGACTGTGTGAACGATGATATGGCTAGAAAGGAGGTGACTGCCGAGATGAGGTGTAATAGAGAAGTATGGAAGAAGAAAACATGCTGCACCGACCCCAAATAAATTGGGATAAGGGCTGGAGCTTGATGATGATATATTGCTTATATATTAAAAACCTACAAATGGATACTTATAATATTCATATTAGGGGAAGGAAAGGTAGACAGGGGAAGGATATGCTGCAGACCATCAAACTGAAGCAGCATATCCTTTTATATGACTATACCCTTTCTGTTACATCCTGTATATTGTGGTAGGTATTGCTACCCTTTCTGTTACACCCTGTATATTGTTGTAGGTATTGCTTATTAACCTCATACACGGTAACTTCCCTAAGGTGAGAAGGTTATTCCGACCGAGGCGTACGTCAGAATGAAATCACGCTCAACAATATCGTAATAGGTTTAAAGATCATAAATCTGCGTAATAAGTACATACTACATACTAGTGATTGACTTCTGTGATTAACACATACGAATATACTGCCTGTAATTAAATGTTCACGATTAACGGCGCACACGGCGACCAATCTAGCTATACAAAACCAGTTTATGCGAATCTCTCGTTATACGGGTAATCTATACAAAACGAGACCAATTTATACTGAAAATGCATAGCTTGATGTGTCGCCGTCTGTACATAGCTCTTCCAATTAACTACTAAGGTGAAATAAGTGTGTTTCCTTGAGAGAGTGCTAATCAGCAAATAAGGCTTGGTTTGTTGTTCAGCAGGATATCTCCACCTTAGAAAAGCGTATGGAGTAAGTAAATACAGTTGGAAAACTAGATGTTGTGAATTGACAAAAGCTATAAGATGACTTGTTTGTCGTTTTTTACTTCGACCTGACTGACCTAAAATGGTATACAAGGTGTAAACGGAACCCTTCACGAAGCCGTCAAGCAAGTATTCTGTACATCAAACTAAGTAACTGTACGCAAAAATTATTGCTGGGAAACGACTTTTTTTTGGGGTCAAAAATCACGTTACGGTAGTGCTCAATCTAACGCACTCAAAACAATGTGCTGATGAATGCACGGGGGTCGTGGACTTGTTTAAAGTAAAGTTAAAACATTAATAATGTGTATTTTAAAAAAAACTTGTGAAAAAGTTCAAACTTTGACCCCCAATATCTCCGTAACTAGAAGGTTTCCAGGTATGGTCTAGCAGTTAGCTAGAACAAAAGAAATCACAATGACGGGGAGATCAAGTGCCTATCGTTGAGGGTACATTTACACCCGTTATGAAGTCTATCATAGAACAAGCATACGGCACATTATGTCTACACTTGTATTGTGACGTGAACACTTTTTATAGCTACCGGGACTAAAAGACTGGCAAGTAGTCACTCCTTAGCGGCATGGGTATTTAGAAGAAGCTATTAAAGATCTGGGTTCCTTGGCGAACCTCTGTAAAGGCCGCTAACTAGCAATACGTCAAGTTTTTCAAAGATACAGGGTGGACACCGACGCTAAAACGGTAACCACATATTCATTTTATCATTCTGATCCCCCTACAGAGCAAAACAGCTGTTTCCTACAAAAACTGCAATACCTACACGGTCAAAATGTATGGAACAGCTGTTTTTGATTAACAATGAAATATTTATATTAGAATGATGTACTAAATACGTGGTAACCTTTTTAGCGCCCATGTTTTCTCTGCCTTGTGTGTACGTCAAGAGCTTTTTTCCTTCTTCAACAAAGCAAAATTGCTAAGCCCAACCACGATTTTTCCAAAAAATCCATAATAACAAACCAGCTACCGTTAACGTACTTATCCGCCATAGATAACCTTCGCGTTATGAAATGTATGTCAGATAAAAGGTATATTAAAAACGTTTCATAATCCTATGGCTGAACACAAGTGTTGAGGTAAATATGCCTGAATATTAATTAAATTAGATCCTTGGCGCTTATCGCGGGACAAACACTGAGTTTCTATATTAGAGCTCTCGATTTTCGCAATATGTTGATAAGAGTGTTAACTTGGGATATTTATACGTAAAAAGTAGGCAAGAAAGTAGGAATACATTTGGGGCAAGCTTCCAGTCTAACCGGATTCAGCAGTATACCAGAATTTTCCATGGAGCTACTGCCTATTTGACCTCCACAACCCAGCCCCCGTAGCATGATCACCATAGACAAGGATTTCTTTGACGGAAGAATCGACAAAATGACAGATAGTGCAAAGAAATCTGTCATTGTGTCGACACAATCTGTCATTTTGTCTACGGTGGTCATGCTACGGGGGTAAGACTAGTTCCCACTTTTTGGGCTAATGACTACCTGTAACCACTGTCAAAGATCTGCAAATGAAAGCCGGGACCAACAGCTGAACGAGCTTGCCGAGGCACAGATGAAACTCAGTATATAATGGGTGGTCCATCCATGGGCCAACCTAGGCAAGCGCGGCGTAACCTGAAGATCGACACGAGCGGCTGTTATAATTTAGCCACAAGCCCTCCAAACTGGAACACTGTAATGCTGGTTGGGTAAAAATATAGTATGGTGGTTAGTTACCTAGGAGACGCCTCCACCATGAGCTCAGCCGGCCGCACAGTGGGCACCCGCAGCTGAGTGATCCGCGCCGGGTCGCGAGGCCGGCCGCCTTCCTCGCGCGTGTTGTAGCCCGTCACACGCTTGTCTCGTTCGGATACCTGGAAATGGTGGAGCATTAGTATGTGTGGTCTCTGTCGTTGTTGTGAGGATGTGGTGCCTAGAACAAAATAGAGGAATTAGTGAAAAAGTCATTATTATTGTACCTAGCACAAATTGTCCCACTGCTGATCAAAAGCCTTATTCAATCTTTCCAGCGGCCGCGATTCTGGCGTAATTATTTACTATTCTTGATAATAGTTCCAAGGTTGTTATAAATTCTCTGTTATTGTAGTACAGTAAATCAGCTATTTTAATTTACTGGCTTTTAGGAAATGGGGTTTTTCCGCAATCCGTTAAACAGTAACTTAAGGATTTTTACTTAGAGCAACAACAAACATACTATAATCAACATCTCGATAGAAAATACTGGTTTTTATGGCAACATTCCTTCACAAACACCTGTAGCAGTATTAAGTACGTCTGGATTAAGGCAATACCATAAACAATGAAATACAGTCACTGTCATTATAGTTATATTAAGCTCGACACATAAATGTCCTTAATCGTTAATCAACAAGTAACCAACATCTTCATCTGCCTAGCCTTTTCCCAACTATATTGGGGTCGGCTTCCAGTCTAACCGGATGCAGCTGAATACCAGTATTTTACATGGAGCGACTGCCTGTCTGACCTCCACAACCCAGTCTATACTGGGTAATACGATACCCCTTGGTAAGACTGGTTGCCAGACTTTTTGGGCCACTGACTGCCTAACGACTGTCAAAGATCTACAAATGACAGCCGGGACCAACGGCTTAACGTGATTTCCGAAGCACGGAGGAAACTCGGTATGTAATGGGCGGTCACCCATCCACAGACCAACCTAGGCAAGCACGGCTTAACCTAAAGATCGACCCGAGCGGCTGTTATTATTTAGCCACGAGCTCCTCTAATCAACAAGTAAGTTTTTTTATGGCTTTTGGTTACTTTTGGTTTATCAACAAGTAACCAAAAGCCATAAAAAATTATGCATTGTTTAGCATACTGGACACATTACATCGGTATCGAATGACGTCATATGACGCCAGTCGATAAAGATCGATGGCACATGATCACAAATAGGTTGGGAGGTCGTAATGCTATGGAATGTTAGCGTCCAATTACATGGGCATTTTTCTGAGGCGATACATAGGGACCTAGACAATTTATGTCGCAAAATTATCGTGTCGTCTTAGACCTCTAGTATCTTGTGAAGATTCAGTGAAACCTTCATCTGAAAGGATCATGTCGGAAGTCGGATCCCCATTGACGACAATCCTAGGGTATTTTTGGACCATATTTCTTAGTATGCATAAAAAATCTGACAACCAGTCTTACAAATGGGTATCGTATTACCCAGTACTAACTGGGTTGTGGAGGTCAGATAGGCAGTCGCAGTCCATGAAAAATACTGGTATTCAGCTGCATTCGGTTAGACTGGAAGCGGACCCCAACATAGTTGGGAAAAGGCTATGCAGATGATGATTTCTTAGTATGCATAAATGGACATGGGAATCGAACCCAGCAGTAAGTGTAATAACAACCGCTGTGCAATATGCTCACGGTCAGATCTTGCTTTGTATAACACGTAAAAAATAAGGTCGTCTAGGTTTCTAGTTATTTATTTTTTAGCTCATTCTGTCGCATTGCGTGGCATAGACATCTCCCAATTCCTTCCAAGCCTAAAATACTAAGGAAAAAAACTTAAAACTAAAAAATAGAAATAATAAAAAAGCTCGAATACATACAAGACTAACCTTCCACAATTTGATGGTCTTGTCATTAGTGGAGAGGAGGAAGTGGGCCTGGTTCTTCCGCTTGAGCCACCGAATCTTGTTGATCTTCTCTTCGATCTCCAAAGACTTCAGGTAATCAAACTCCGGCTCGTGTGACTGGAATGTTGAGTACACATTGTACTCGCCCTTCTTCGGGACGCATTGCTTCGAGGCTGGGTCCCTCTGGAATGGAAAAGGAGATTTATAAGGCACTGTCGACCTTGTGATGGGGTCAGTTAGGCATTCTACATATCCCGGGCCGCCTATTCATGGTAGTAGCAGGAACATTAAGGTTTTAGTCGGTTAAGAGACCGACATAACCCGACGTTCTCCTCTCCCCAGACGGAGGGTATCCATGAGCATTACTCCATACAAAAAAGCACCGTCTTTCTTATATCAACTCCTTAGAGTCGGTAGAAGAGAGTTTTCACGCTAATGAACGGTGAAATTTTGAAATAACGTAAAGAACGGAGTGTGCTGTTAAATTTGCAACGTCCGCTCTGCGTCTTTATAAATTTAACAGTACACTCAATGTTCCTTGCTTTATTTCAATTTTCCGACGTCTTTATTCGAAATCTTGCGAAAAGTAGATTTAGAATATAATTAAGAAGATATTTATGTTATAATTTTGTCTTATCTAGTCTTATCAAATGTATGAACGTTGAACTCTCCACAAGTATGCGTTACCTGAGATTTTGGCCGCATCTACAGGTCGGAAATGCAGTCGTGACTACTGCGACAGAATCGCATTAAGTGACTCATAGGGTAACTTCGCATCAGGTGTTATTTGACGTCGTATCAACGTGGATAGCGTCATATACGTGACGATCCTATGGAAATTAACGTCGCATTGACGCGGCGTCTCGTGAGCGCAGTCTATACGTTCGAGAATCCTCTAATATTTCTTTCACCTTATATAAAGTATCGGTTTGGTTATAATCCACGCTGCCCTATTCACTGAGGGCCAACTGGCAGACATAGCGTCACCAGCCAAAATGGTTTCCGACGACAGAGTTTTGGGTGAGGGCAAATCTAATGATTTGAATCTGAACCTTGGTTCCTTTAGACAGGAAGTATCCTAGGAATTTACATAATAATATGAAGCATACATGGAAACAGCAGCGGTGCCCTATAAATGCCATAAGGATTCTCCATTTGTCAGATTATTTAGATCACAGACCACGTATAGATAAATTAATTAAAAAGCTAAACTAACCTGAAATATAACAACCCTGCCTCCCTTATCCCCTGTAGCGAGCAGTTCCCCGTCATGGTTGAACTCCACGCAGGAGATGAGGTCAGCTTCCGTGACATCGTCTTCCAAGGTGCCCTTCACCTGGCTGAAACACCATGTCGTCTCGCCACCATTGCCTGAAAAGTTTATCGTTCAAATGAGAACAAAATATGCCTGAAAATGTTAACTGAACAAGGACAGTAAAGCCGGGTTGCCACCAAGGCTGAAAGGGGCGGTTATTTTTGGAGCTAACGGTGTGAAGACTTGCGAAATTCGACCAATCATAGAAAAGACGAGAGACGCGACATGGAGTTCAACCATTGTGAATGGTTTTTTGCACATCTCTTCCGCGCTCCGCTCGTCGTCTCTGCTTTGTTGGAAACTCGGCTTTAGGGTTGAGTAACTAGTATTCGATTTGGTGTTTTCACTGGTTTTAAAAGACAAGATTATGTCACTGGTCCGTAGGCATGGGTAACTCCGAATACATAGGCCTGTATTACTAAACATCACTCAATACTCAACTTACTTAAAACTAGAGATTCAAGCCATTTGATTGGTTGAAACTAGTTTTAAGTAATGCTCGAGTACTAAGCGACGTTCTGTAATACGGGCCATAGTGTCTATTCGGATATTATATCCGAAAACTGATATAATACTAAAAAATCGAGGTACCAATCCGCGATATTTGTGTTAAAATCGGATATACATATTTACTTGGAGTGACATTATTATATCCAACTATAATTTTTACCGGAGCTAGTTAGCCCATGCCTAGTGGGACGTGTAGAGCGGCGCGAGCGCCGCACGAGCACGATGCGTCGCGAAGACTCGACGAGTTGGCGTGCATATGCGCCTCTCGAAGAACGACCTATGCCAAAGGATGTTAGTGATGAACTGATCATGTTTTTAAAGGCATTTCTCAAGTCAGGTTGTGTGCTGCTTAACCCGGATGATGTTTGAATGAAGCTTCCATTTTTAAAAAACCTTTTTTTTTGTTACTAACCTGGGGAGCATGGAGGAAAAAAGTTTTGCAACGAACCTGAGTAGGTAACGTGGGACAAAGAGCCAAATATGTTCATGTGGTAGAAAAAAATCTAGTTGCCTGTTTAACTTTTTATTTAAATAAGTAGGTTCTAGATTATAGCGGATAATTTGCAACTAGGGCAATGAAAGTGAAGAATATAGTCTTTTTATAAGCTTTTATTTTCTATATGATAATTCTTGGGACTGTCAAATTGAACAGGCGAATCTTAGTTACGGAATAAAAACAATTTTTCATTTGACCTTGTTAATATACCTTAAAAAATCTAACGTTGCGTCATAAAAAATGACAAAACCAGTTTTGGTCTTAAAGCGGCTTACTCAAAACATCAGATTACAAAACTGTCTATTACGCAATATAGTCCAGTTCGAATCTAATGTTACGAATAGGTGACAAAACAATATATAATGTAAGAGCTAAGATGTGCCTTCGTCAATACATTTTACTGTACTAAATACCTACATAAAATCTACCAATTATTCGTAACTTTCCAAACGCTCCAAAAACACCGTCTATGTAATACTTGGCTCAACCTAATTATTTTTGTAAGGTTTCTTAGCACCACAGCTATGCGATACTACGGCGTCGATTAAAATCAATATTTCAATTTCCACCCAATATTGAATATCAGCTTCACTTCAATAATAAAGGTGACTCTTTTTGGGGCCTTTATTCAGAGATTTCTCGATAATAGTCTAGGGTTCATAGAAATCAACGGGTTGTAGTTTTGGGTGCCCCAGTGCGAATAAGAGGCGTGGTGGATTGTGGCCCACTCTTTCACAGACAGGAGGCCTGCGTCGCACCCAGCAAGGCCAAAGTTATATTCTAATCACGGTAGTGTTTTCCTAGTAGAGTGATCTCGTTGTTTAGCGTACGAGTTAGACTTTTCTACAATGCTCTTCGCAGAATTATTTTTCATTGATGAGTATTGACAAAACACAGACAATACAAATTAAGGCTGCTGAGGATAAGCACTTTTTGACCCTCAAAGTTACTTCTAAAACGCCAACATTTCAATATTTCAGTGATTTCAGCTAGCTAGAAGTGGCGTAACAAACTCCTCAAAAAAATAAGATTTAAAAATTTTCAACGAAGATAACACAAAAAAAATATTAGTCACACACATTAATAATAAAGAAAAAAATGTTAGTCAACAACGAGCATATAAAGTCGTAAATGCAATGTATTATACAATAGAGAAACAAACGTTATGTCAAGATAGCGAGCGTAAAAAAATATTATCATTCCGTTGTTATCAATATTTTAGTAAAGTTATTAAAAAAATCTCAAATATCCATAATAAACTAAACTACGTTATCTTAAAATAATTACAGTAATTTTAATTGTTCTCTCAATGGTCTTTCATCTGATTAAAATTCAAGCACGAGTTTGGGCGGTCGTTCCATCATTTTAGCTTTTTCTGATAACGTTACTATAACGAATTGTTTGCAAATAAATGCAGCAGTTTTCAGTAATTTTTTTAAACCCAGAATAAATATTTTATGACCTGCCTCCACTCACTGTACGAAAAATATTTGGCGCCGTCCAATAGCACCTGAATGGCAATGAAACGATTGAAAATTGACCCAATTATCAAATGTACGTACAATCACATGTCGTATTCCAGTGCACCCGACACGAGTGATGTCTCCAATTGGCGAAATTGTCCTGAATTCTAATACGATGATTGGAATACCACGGTACTTCCTTCTTTTTCAACATCTCTACACTAGATTAACTTACAAAACAGTAAATAACCACGCATTTTACTACAAATTACCAAAAAAGATAAAACAGTACAGTTCTGTAACATGCCCTGACTGTAAATGGTGGAAAACTTTGATTTTGGAACCTGTTTTTTGAACGTAGTACGGTAATGTTATACTCGTGAATGAGGAGTGGTTTGGTAACATTACACCTTTCTTTTGAGCCTTTGTGGGGTGAGTTTAGACAATGGGCCCACAAGGCTTGACGCGTAACAATTAGAGGAAGCACCTTGTACATGTGTAGTACGTAATTGAAAGATATAAATAGCGCTGCCATGATAATTAGCACTGGCAGTTGCGTGTCTGCCGTGATGATAGTTCTTGTATTGAAATACTGGGAAAAAATGCTAATTCTTTTGTACTATAGGGCGCAAATGACGTTCAGAAACCTGTTACTTTATTTTTTTTTAAACATCATGTATTGCTGTCATGTCCTGCAATATAAGTGCATCATTTATCAAAAAGTGTTTGTTGATGTATTCGTTATTTAGGGATCGAATAGTCTTTGTTCAACCTCTTTATGCCAGACAGCTAAAGGCCAGCTTTTACCCTAATTTGAATTCATATCTAATACAAAAAGCGTACCTAAATAAACACTTAACCCTTCAAAACCAACGTCACTCGATAAGTGACGAAGTTGGTGACGCAAATGTCTGCCAAAGTTATCGACTGTCTGTACCGATTTATAGACAGACTAACGATATACCTACAGACGTATTTTAGCGCTGACACAAAAAACGACAGGTAGAAGTAGATTTTTAAATACGTTATAATATAGCTGAGTTGGCTTAGTGTCTAAAATTGATGAACTAGCAGAAAATTGTCATAAATAAAGGTCGTTAGAGACCTAAAATTAGAATGTAAGCTTGTCTAAAATTAATATTCAATGCCGAAAACCCGTTACGTTTACTGTCGGCAACATCTTTGTTGGTTGATCCATTGCTGGGTGTAAGGGATGAAAATGGAAAATGAAAAATAATGATGAATGGAAGATTAGCAATCTGAGGGGCAATTCCAGTATTTAAGTCGAAAATACCTGTAATTTCCCTACATTAAAGTTTTATGACCAGTCAGTTTTTGAGTTTGGTTGTCGCTGCGGTGAGATTGTATGTTGAGCTCTGGTGCGTACCCACAGTATTTAGACAAAAAACCAATCCCCATTAGTGGATTGTGGAGGTAATTGTAAAGGCCCAATAGGCAGCACTATATTAATTTAATTTGAGATAATAATCAGAGAAGGGTTGTAAACAAAATCTCTCGAAATCGGAACTTCAAGCCATACAAGAACAGACTATCAATTTCTTCATCAAAGATTCCGTGAATCCTTACAACACCGATATTCAATTTCTTGATAGAAACGCTTTTAAATCAAGATAAGGTCGGGTCATCAGTGAGTTCAAGGTCATTTAAGTGGCATACAGTTATCAGTGTGTAAACATAGTCAGTGTGTTTACGTATTGATATCTTGATGCGCGTCAGTCTTCCTTGTCACGGCCTTGGATGGGCAGGTGACGAGAATATTGAGGATGAGGATAAAAGACTAGTTCGGTTTAAAATTGATGGTTCGTACTTAACTAAGATAGATGTCTAGTACACAACATTATTTTTAGTATATGCGAAACCTGAATATAGTTTGTTCAGAATAAGTAACTGAATCGATTCCAATAATTTTTAAACCACGTTATATTTTTCCCAAGAAATATTTAAAAAAAGTGGACACAGAGCGACTTTAAGTATCTATCGCAATAATTTAGATACCTACTGCCAAATTTATTATCAATGAGCTCAAGACGACGCTGTGGACGCTCGCTGCGTGATGACCACGTTTTTGTGCGGACAACTAGGTAACAGAACATGCTTATAACTTTGTGATTTTTCATGATACAGTTTTGAAATTTTGTACATAGATTCTTTACATAAAAATACTAGACACGTGTTTCAGGTTTCGCATATACTAAAACTAATGTTGTAGATAAGAGATATAATATCACGCCTGTAATCCCTAAGGTTAGGCAGAGGTGTGTCAATAGTACACCCACATTTTGCCAGTCCCATGTAATAGAGGACGTGCCTATTGTTCATCAACCGGGCACACAACAACACGAAAATTGTAGTTTTAGCTAACCAAAACTTTAGGAGTTTTAATATTGTGTTTATTTTGTGATGAAATAACTTGAAATTACGTTTTCATCATTCACCTGACTTCATGTTCTTATCAAGCTATACTTCTAAGCAGGATCTGAATATCAATTTTGCTAGTTTCACATTAGACGTTATCTTGTTGTCAATAGATAAAATTCTGTGTGTAATAGAACAGGTAACTTGTTGATAAAACTATGTTTTATGTGAAGAATTACTATAGGATTACTTATTTTCGCTCTTTATGTTTCTTGTCTATTTAATCTCATTTAGATCGATTTAGTTTCACCCCTATGTAATGAGGTTTCATGTAATCTATCCATCATTTCTTTGGTGGTAAACAAAAGTAATTTTTTATGAGAAGACCTACTGTATAAAAATTTAAATATTTTATTTCACATAGGCAGTCCTACATGGACACTTATAAAACGTCGAGAAAAAAGTGCACGGTCCATGTTGCTTGTTTCCTATGGAGAAGAACCGGCAAGAAACTCAATGGTTACTCTTTTATAATGATTTGGTTTTACAATGTTATCATGTTCCAGCATTAGTACTTAAGTAGCCACATTCATACTCAAATCTCTCCGACATGTTCCTCATTTTCAACTCTTAATCTTTTGTCACTCCCAACCTACTTTATCCACGATATAAGATGTCAAACAAGGTCAGGTTTTATTTAACATTCTAGAGTAGTAGTATTCCTGCCATACTTGGGGTGATGCCAAATTAGCACAGGTCTTAGAGCATACATAATTTTCCTGGTGTCATTTTAAGTAACGTAATAACTCATCATGATTGTATTCATTTTTGGGGAAATGGATTTTCTTTGAGAATCGTTGCTTTTTGATCACCATCTCAAGTCTTCTAGTACCTAGAGATCAGACGTATTTCAATCTCTGGTGCGGTAAATTTTTAGGATGTAAGTAACATGTGGATACTACCTCTCTCTAAAATTCTGGAGTACATAGTTTTAGTTTTGTAATTAAATTGTTAAATTTTGAGGGAAGTAATCACTGTTCTACAGTATGTTTGAAGTTTGGGACTCTAACTGTATAAGAGCCCTTTCTTGGCCTTGCAGTGAGATAGTTATAAGGTATAATTAAATTATTGGTGTTCCTAGGGGCCATCAATATGGCAAGCCCATAAGGCGAGCAAAATGTTCAGAAACCCTGACATCATGAAGAGAAGTAGGTTATAAGGGCAAGCCAGGCTTTTAGGCTTTTATGAAAAGTACCGCCACTAATTATAATTAGTCTAATATCAAGTATCTTGACTTGGCTCAGTATCTCGTATCAGTCCATGGCTTAGTTGCCAAGAGCCTCAATCAATACCTGAGGAAACTCTCGTTAGGCAGCTGAATCAAGAACTTGATTCAGAAAGCGGTACTCCCAGACACGGCTCGTGTTGTTAAGAGGTTCATCTCAGTCTGGTAGCTTAGACCCTGTTCCCAAATTCCCGATACTGGTGGGCTACAGTTTTTATATTTTTAAATGTTTTTATATTTTTTTAAATTAATTTTTTCAAATGTAATTAGTTTGTAAAACCATAAATATAGGACATAATAAGAGTCGTATAAACATCCACATGTTCCAAGATCAATGCCTCAATAATTTCAATAGACATTAAAAAAAAAAATCTGGGATATTATTTTATTTATTTATGCATAGGCTTTAGACTACAGTAGAAACTATTTCATTATGAACTGGTTCACCTAAACAATCCTGACCGACTTAATTCATAATTTACCTTGATAGCTAAATGTAATTTCCAAGATAAAAATACACATGGTATATTATCAGTATGAAAATGTAATAATAATGACTCAGTTTTATTGATCACTGTAATTTTGTATTTTCAACCAAAACATGTATTTTTGACAACATTTACATGAATTCAGAATTATTTTTACCCAATCTTAAAAGGTAACAGGTAAATTCACTATATTTAACAGCCAAATTCTGGTTTGGTCCAATTTCTATAGACAATTTACACTAAGAAGATCATCTACATTTCCTTAGCCCTTTTGTTTGAGGTATTTTTCTTTTATACATGTTAATCATGGAAGTTTATATGCTATAAAGTCCCTAAAAACAATCTAATGAAGTAACATGACAGTTACATTCAAATGAAGATTGCGAATTCATACTTTTCACCATGACACATGCAATCATGATGAATTAATTCATATTAAAATGATTCACCTATCATCAAGCACTTTAGTACCAGTAAAACTAGAGTTTATAAGTGATAGCACCATACAACCTTCATACAACGTAATTTGTATGAAAGTAGTTAATTTAAAGCAATTAAGAAACACAATAATATGCTTCCATGATCATGCTCCTGTCCTGATCCCAATTTATTTAGGGTTGGCACAACATAATCTTCTTCCATACAATCATACATCCCTTTTGCTCTGTGTAAACATCACATATATAAGCTATTACTACTACTGTTTTGGTCATTCATATTTTACCATAAGAAACAAGAACTCAAAACCAGTATCAGGTACCAACATTAAAACATTTTCTTTATGCAAAACAAGTTTTTTTTATCATCACAACTGGCCTTAATCAGGCCCTATTTAATGATAGTTCACCAATTTAAATTGATTCCAGTCATACAAACACATAGATGATTATTAATTACTGCAATTGACTATGGAACCTTCACATAATTCCTTATTTAACCAGACAGACCTTAATTGAAAGTAATTAAAAACTTTTAAATCTTTTATATGTGATGCAAGAATGTGAGGTGTCTTGGGTTATAAAGATGGGTTTATTTCCAAGCATTTTGGTAAATTGAAACTAATAAATATGCCCAACATATTGGGGCCTACATAAAGTCAAGACACATAATAATCTTCACTAATTTTTGACTGTGACCTTGGGAGAGGAAGGCCAAAGAAAACATGGATGGATTGTGTGAAGATTGAAATGAAAGAGAAAGGAGTAAATGATGCTGTAACATCTAATTGTCTAGGAGAATGGCAGAAGAAAACATATTGTGCCAACCCCAAATAGAATGGGATAAGGGCAGCAAGATGATGATTATACCTGTTGTTTTACAAACCTCTAGTCTATAAATTAAAGGAGCTTATGTGATACCAACAATATTATGGTTGCAATGTTCTTTACCCTGAAAACACAGAGACTGATTTTCAATAAAATATTATTGCGTGGAATAATCAGTGTACATACTGTGCATCTAATTCCTATTGGGTACATCGCAGAAAGTAATTGCATATTCACAACCAATCTTCTTTATGTAAATGAATTGTACCTACAACATTGTGAAGGTAGTTATCTGAAAATTTAGTCTATTTTCCCTGTCTGTGTTGACAATGTATGAGGAAACTGATACCACAGAGTATATAGAGGTGCATTGTTATGTTTATGATACAGTGAACTCTTTAGTTTAGAGTATTGTGTCTATACATGATGCAATTAGATCTCTTTTGTGTTTCCATTGATTGTTTGCTGAACAAAAGCAGTTTACTTCAACAAAACTGTATTATTTAATTCATGGTATAGTATACAGTATAATGGTTAAGAGCGTCTTACGGCATTTCAAACAAACTTTCAAGTGTTTTTTTTTTTTCGAAATTACTGAACCGATTTTAATGAAACTTCGTATGCATATAAGCAGGATACATAAGTATTAAATGTTGACAGAGAACATTTTCGTAAAATAGTGTTACAGCTAAATCAGACTGATTTTAGATATTCCATAGAAACAGAAATTTCCAATTATCTTTTTTTAAAAAGACATTTCGAAAAGTCCTCTGTTAAGTTTTTAGACTTATGTATCAGGCTTATGCATACGAAGTTTCATTAAAATCGGTTCAGTCATTTCGAAAAAAAATAAATACTCTTAAAAAGTTTAATACTCTCGAAAAAAAATTAATACTCTTAAAAAGATTTACAGAAAAGAGTACCTGGTAGAAATACAGGGAGGTCTTTGTGCAGTAGGGGGACAGTATATGATAATTAAAGTAGTAAAAAAAAAAAGTTTTCTTACCAAATAATAAATATGGTATTCTAAACATTGCAATACACATGTAAATTGAAACATTATACCTGTTTTTTTTTTTAAGTTTGGCAGATCCTACCAAATAGCAATAGGTGTAAAAATTAGCAATTAAAGTCTTCCATGTATTCTTTAATCCCAAACACTACTTTTTACAGGTAAGTCTTAGTTATTAGTGCTCACCTAACAAGGAAAAGAGGTCAAGAACAAATGTCATTAGGAGGAAAGGTTGGATTTTATAAAAATGGTTTATCCAATGATGAAGTTACTGTGTAAGCATTGATATTCATACCAGTTGTGTTCATATTTCCTCTTAAATAAACATCATTGGGAAAGAAGAAAGATCAGAAAGTTTTTAAAAATTGAAATTACTAGCCTCGCTTATTTTATGTCAATAATCTAAGAGACTGTTCTGTGGTTATGTCAATCTTCATAGGTTATCATCATTAATATGGGAAAAATGGCAGGTATTGCTTCAAAAATACACCTTGAACTGAATTGTAACATGTGCCAGACATTATATTAAATGGCATATGATTGGAGAAGCCTCTGTCCATCAGAGACAGCTGTAGGCCGACAATTATGATAAAAAAAACATCAACACATAAATGAAAAGCTTTGGAGAACTATAAATTACTTGTTTGTCATTAGAACTAGCCTAATACTGCCTGTATTTCAGGAGCCAACTTCTTTTGAAATGATAGCTAAGTATTAATTATTAATTGAGACAGAGATTCAAAGATAAACCACGTTCAATATGGAATCCTATACAGGCCACAGATATGCAATATCATTTTCATTTTATTGCTACATAATTATCTTTCACCATAGAAGAGAATTAGAAATTTTTATTTGACCTTGCAGAGTACAGTTCTTCCCATAATTCTGCTGCCTTTGCCTTTTCCAACTTTGGATGACAACAACTATTAATAGTCTGCCTGTCTTTATGACCAATAAAAGTAAAGCGAGTATGACCTGAATCTATGTTCGAGAGAAAACTTTATGATCTTTGCCCGTTATTTTCTGCTGAGTAATAGAGTTTAGAAAATGATACTCAGGGTACATGTCAGATGATAATTCTGGCTTTGTTATGCACTTAGGACATTGAGGTTACCATGATTTAGCACAAAGATGCCAATTTGTAGGTTATTTTTTCATTTGTTGTTAATTATGTTTGCCATGTAAAAATAAATAACGAGTTTTGTTGCAAATGATGAACTGAGAAATGTGACCTTCTGGATGTTAATTTCAATAAGAAACATTATATATCCATCTCTATCCCACACAGCTGCTCAAACGCAAATTAGAGAGGGACATCTGACTAGACTAATTTAAATCATTGTTCTTATGATATTTTAAAGAGGGTAGAGTTTCCATAAATAAAATAACACTTGGTAACGACTGTATTGCAACAAATTATTTAACAACAAGCAAATTGTTGATAACATTTACGACTAACTGATTACGGGCCTCCAAAATTTGCAAAATAATTAAGTGACTAAAAAACGCTTACCTGAATTTAACTTCATTGGGATAACGTGTTTTCTTGATTACGAATGATCCCCTGGGTGTGTAATAACGTCTCTAGATACTGCTCTTACGATATTATGCTAAGCTTTCGCTAAATACACAACCGCAACGAAATACAATCATATGTTCTCGCAAACATTCCTGCTAGCCCGCATTTTTTATGTAACAATGTCGTTTTTTATTCGAAAACAGACGCTGAAAGACCGTTGCGAGAACTTCCTCACATCTACATCTCTAGCAATAGTGAATTCAGAGAGCAAAAGGTTAAAACTATCGGCGTAAGTAATGATAACCAAACATTAATCCAAACAAGCTATCGTCACAGGATGTAAACACTAAATACTAAAAACCAAACTAATGACAATAACATTGCATTTACCGTCGGAGTTCGAACGATAAAACATCTTCGACTTATTGCGATTCCCGAATCCGATTTCGCCCTTGACTAGCGGGCGCAAAAAGTCACCACTTACCGGCCATGACAAAGCCCAGCACAAAAACTTTAAGAAGTTCAATAGTTTTAGTACACAATCACTTGAGGTTTTTGCTAAAACATCACACAGATTTGCCGATTAAAACGGATTAGAATCATTTCAACATTACATCGGTAAAAAGTAATGGCGCTGAGAAATACATACAAATAATTACTGCAGAATTTAGTGTTGCCATACCGACATTTACTAAATCTACTAACAGCTTGTGCAAATAAAAAGTAACAAACCGCTGCGTCGCGTTCTCGAACGAACTTGTACAGCGAGTTATAGTAATTAGCTGACCCACCTTTGCATAAATGGTTGAGATTTTTTAGAATACGAATCGATAGAATTTTATGGTTCTTTAATATTTTATTTACTTTGCTCAAATAAATAAAATATAAAAGAATTACTTACAAACAAAACAACTTTGACGTCATTTACTTTTACTATAACAAATATATTCTAAATAACAATTGACACAATGTAATCAATAACTTACTGGTAAATGTGAAGCATTTACCAGTAGTGCATTCCCATGATAATTATATGGGTATCAAATGAAAGGGTTTGTTGTACCACAATCGAAATCGCAAAAAATAATCATCTGTCCAGTACAAAACTTCAGTACTTACCTACTCAACCCGTACGTGTACCGTATTGGACAACAACGTATGGGACAACAGAATTTTTTTTCGCGATTTCAATGGAGGTCCCCATGGCGAATGTCGTTCAGTTTGATGTTTTAAATGACACCCTGAAATATGACCATACCTTTCTGGTACACGCTGTATTTATTTGCTAAAATCGGTTTTTTAGTTAAACATTTAGTAGGGAAAATATACGTATACATGTGTCACTATATTTGTACCTATCTACATAATTAAATAATGTTATGCCTTTCGAGTTGAGTTGTAGTCGGATAATCAAAAGGACTTTTATAGGCTCCAAAACAGTATTATAAAACGATTGCCATTTGTAATAAAAAAGTGCGAGGAGCGAAATAATAAATATTTGATGGCCTGAAACACAGGTTTAAATAAACTTAGATCAGGCAGGTCGCTACCAAACATTTGAATTCAACATTGTCATTACATGCAACTTTTAAATATATTTTAGTTATAGTTTACTTAAAAGCACTAATTATACCACAGTAAGAGAAATAACACTACTGCGCCTAAATGTACACTTTTGTAATACTTTTTAAATAAATTATTCTTAATCCTAATATTCACTCGGTGATGATACGAAACTGGAGGAGATAACTATTCAATAAAGCAACGTTAAAGATCTTATTAATTTAATTGGAGTTTTTGAAATCCGTTAATATACCACATAATAAATAAGATGGTAGAATTTTACCAAAGTAGCAACACCGTGTCACGAAATGTCAAAATGGACGTTATGAGAAAAAAACAGTCATGGAAAAGCGCGCATTTCATTTGTCTACTGTGCTGGCATCTAGTAGCAATGTAATAACTAAATCCTGTTTAACCGACACACGATTTCAGATGTGATTTGGTCAAACAGAACATTTAATTTTGAAGACGCGTATGTTTTTTTTATCAAATAATGTGTCGTATTTATCTGAACCACACAATATTTTGTCGACAGTCATTTTGTTTCTTATCAGTAAGACGATGTACCAAGAGGTATTTATATAAGTTATGGTATTTCCGTTTTCCGGCATAGTGCAGAACATTTTCGAAAACTTGAATTCGAACGTCATATAAGTCAAGAACTGTCGTCGAGCAAGCAAGAAAGAAGTTCATGATTTATTTTCAGAAAAAAATTGAAACAGGAATAATCTTAGTATCGGTAAAGGTAAAAATATAGGAAATACTTCAAAATGTTCAAAAACGATTGTGAACCGGAAGTTCCGAGACAGTGCAAAGAAAAAAAACCCAAAGAACCAGTTATTTTGGAGGGTGGGAAGGAGTACAAAAAAAAATCAGAGGAATGTGTATTACCTTTGCCGAGCGATTACAAAGAAAAGGATTATTTTAAACTGGTAAGATATCTAAAATAGAATAAAGTAGGTCTATCTTAATATACCTATGTCTAGAGAACTTTGGAGAAAGAGTTACAGGGGTCTTGGTTATTGCGAAATAGTTTCCCCTACTGAGCGTTTATAGTAGGTATGCTAAATCCGTCAGGCAGACTGGGTATAATAATTATTTCGCCGAATTAAGGCGAGTAGAAACGTTCTTTCGGTTTGGAGGCGTGCTTGAATCGACCAACTGTTTGTAATCCTCATCACACTCTCGTCCCTGGGAGTCAAGAAAAGAAACCTTTTGTTTGATTAAAAACAACAAATCATGAACGCCAGCTGCAAAAATACAACAATAAACAATACTTTGTTTTGTTCGTCGATCATTTTTTTTTGCAAAATAAAGTCAGTGATCCAAAAAAATCATTTTTTTTTGGATCACTGACTTCATTATTCGTAGCATCTTTCTTAGTATATCTATACCAGCAGAGATGATAGGCACGAATATCTTTTCCGTCAAGAAAAGAAACCTTTTGTTTGATTAAAACAACAAATCATGAGCGCCAGCTGCAAAAATACAACAATAAACAATACTTTGTTTTGTTCGTCGATCATTTTTTTTTGCAAAATAAAGTCCAAAAAAAACATTTTTTTTTGGATCACTGACTTCATTATTCGTAGCATCTTTCTTAGTATATCTATACCAGCAGAGATGATAGGCACGAATATCTTTTCCGTCGAGAAAAGAAACCTTTTGTTTGATTAAAACAACAAATCATGAGCGCCAGCTGCAAAAATACAACAATAAACAATACTTTATTTTGTTCGTCGATCATTTTTTTTTTTGCAAAATGGAGACCGACAGGTGCAGCGTAGTTTTCGGAAGAATAGGGAACTAAATTGTACAGACATTTTCGTTTTCCCGTTGCAAGCACCGCCTCAAAAGTTACTTTTGTCAAGATATACATTTACCGGACTTGGGTTTCTTTTTTAAACAAAGGAATTGCAGTCAATAATTATATAACCACAACTTAAATTTAATTGTCAATTTTTTTATTGACAAGCTGACGCTTCTATGGGAAAATAAGCAAAAAAATATTATTACTTAGAAATGCACTTTTTAATTGCTGGTTTCTTACATGCAAGCTTTGTCTGTTGTTTCTACCTACTTTAGTTTCTCGGAATAATATACATGTCTACCTAGATGGCGCTCCCTGTCTTACAACTTCGGTACCTATTATTTGTTGTTTGTGCGTGGGTGTAAACAGACCCTTCACATAGCCGTCAATCAAGCATTCTGTAGGAACATCAAACCAAGTAACTTTACGCAAAAATTTTTGCTGGGAATCGTTTTTTTTTTGGGGTAAAAAATCACGTTTTACGGTAGGACTTTTTGGAAAGCACTCAAAGCATTGTGCTGATGGCTGGATTGAATAGTACGGGGGTCGTGGAGGTGTGTAAAGTAAAAATCTTACATTAAAAATATGTATTTAAAAAAAACTTGTGTAAAAGTTGGAACCTTGACCCCCAATATCTCCGTAACTAGAAGGTTCCCAGGTATGGTCTAAAACAAAAAAAATATCGCAAAGACGGGGAGAACAAGTGGCTTTCAGATATGTTAAGGGTCTATTTACACCCTTTATTTAGGAGGTACATCATCTTGCACTGCTCATACTAATTAAATTGTCACAACTAAACCTTTTCAAATACTACTTTAACCCATCTTAAAGAATATAAAGTTTTTATTTCAGACCAGAGTCCATAGAGTTAGTAACAATTTTGTTCTTATGCAATTCTATGAGAAGATAGTGGGTAACAGGTAACAGGGGGGTTACTAGGGCGTTTTAAATCAGGAGTCATTCCAGTGTGGGAAAGAGACAGCTATGCAGTTCTTCTAGCGCCATCTCGTTGCCACACTGGAATTACTCCTGCTTTAAGACGTCAGGGTAGGCCACCAGGACCAACTTGTTGAACCTCGCACGACAGAGAGTTGTGTACGTTTGAACTTACTGAAACATATTTTTTGCAATTGTGTTTTCAAGCAAGTTGATAAACAGAGGGTCAAGTTACACGTGCCAAAATATAGTTACGAAAAATCTCTGACTATAATAAGGACCTCAAACGTTACCTTCGTCTTATAAAACAGCTTAAGAGATATTTGTCGACGCAGAGGCGGCCCTAGGATAAGTAGCGTATTTACTTTCATATGCATTTAATAAAAAGCTGTTTTTTTGAAATTACAAACAGATTACATCAATGTTTTTATTTGTATAGATACCAGCCCATGGTGTCCCACTGCTGGGCAACCGCCTGCATCCACTCTTTCCATTTTCCGTGACTGTTCTTCTGTGGTTTAATCTTTCATGTGGCGGTCTAACTCGTCTCGCCATCTTCGCTTGGGCCCGCCACGACGTCAAGTTCTATCCTTTAGTACCATTTTGATGTTTATTTTGCCCAGTGATTGGCTGACTTGTTTTTTTACTTACCATTTTTATTTCCGTGGTCGAATATGATGCTGAGCTTCTGTAGGCTGTTCTGCCTAGCTTCGGCGAACAACCGCCTTTTGTTCTTCGGTGATGGCTGCGTGGCTAAGGGTGACACTACCATCGTCGTGGTGGCCATGTTGTCATAGCACCATGACCCGTACAATCTGGGGACAAATAAATAGAGATTTTTAGATATCTTATTAATTATCATTTCACTATTATTTTAAATCATGTTCGTCACTCAAAAACTACTGAACGGATTTGGATGAAATTTGGCACAGAAATAGTTTATAACCAGGATTAACACAGGATACTTTTTATCCCGGTAATACGATCACGTGTTTTTCCTACGACTTCGCTCGCGTGGAAGTCAGAAATTTACCTACGTGGTCAGGAACGTTCTTTCTACCTATTCTCTACCATTCTAGCCTAGCCATATTGGTTTTATATTCCTCAATAAATATCATCATTATATCACAAGTCTAAGCAACGGGTTCTTAGACTAGTGAGATCTCTTCTCTATAATTTTTAAATGTTTTTAGGGCAGTTTCAGATTAGCGTATTTTCGGCGCGCATAAACTCGTTTTAGGAGTGTAGGCGTGTGTACGCGTGTCTTTTGCCATACAAAGTAAACGCGCGTTTAAGCTCGTACATGCGCGAATCGCGGGATAAGACGTCACTTTTGCTGACAGCTGTCATTTTAATCAACCGAACACGCCGTTAATAAATACGGCGCGTAAGAGCTTATACGCACTACAAAATGATGATGATCATCTAGCCGATTTCGGCCACAGCGATTGCATTCGATGGTTTTCTAGGGAGGTTGTCGAGAGCTTTTGTGTACTACAAAATACGCTAGTATGAAACCGCTTCTTACTACCTAAAACATCAGTACAACAATTTACAGTAGCAGTCACCTACTCAATAATGGAGTCGCACTTTATTTTATGAATGATTATATGGGTATTATTGTAATGCCCTTAATTCAGTTCCCTATTGAAAATTAAAGTTCTTTATACCCACTGCTATTTTTGGATCTGATGATTTGAGTCTTAATTAGAGAATTGAGTACAATGTCAATGGTACAATTGACTTATACCATTCAACGACCTTCCAAAACTCAACTTTATCATTTCAGTGCTTAGCAATTGATGGAAGCAAGCTTGAACTGGATCAAATTATTCGAATACAGTCTGGAACTGGATTACTTTGTACGTTAAGACAGACCTGTAAACGCTATTTATTAGCACGTAGGTAGCTTCTTTGGCTAAGGATTATTTCTTTAACTGCAAAACATTCAAACTACAAATGCACGAGAGAGACGGAAACATGTCTAAGCAGCACATGCTTAGCGTCGTTTAAAGATCTCGACAAAAGACTTTGTAATAGACGTCATCACCATCCTCAGGTCATAGAAGTCCCCTGCTGGCCGTAAGCCTTTCCCTCTCCTGGTCGTCTCCCTCAATCTTCAGCTATTCTTCTAAAACTCCTACCAGGTACCTAATTTTTGTGCTCACTAAACACTCACGCTCAGGACTATTTCTGGAACTAAAACATTCCGATAAATTTCTACAAAGTATTTACAAGAAAAATGTAGTATTACATACTTCTAAATAGTGTATTTTCTCACCTCGATAATGATTACCTATCATTAGTATAATAGTATGTAATTGTTAGTTTATTAATGGAAAATTTTCAACAGACAGCAAAGTGTGAAAATTTAAGTAAATGCTATCCATACGATAACGAGGAGTCCAAACAGCGGTAAGCACGGAATAATATTTTGCTACAGTTTAAATAATACTGCAAACATTCGTGATGACCACATCAAGTGCAGTTATTCCATATTTATATATCCTTTTATGAAAGGGGTGTACTACACTCATAAACACAATGTTTGGGGCGGCGCGCGGCGTGGTTCGGCACAGCTGGGTGGCCATCTTTAATGTAGGCTCAGGTTAACTCCACACAGACAAGTGTGAGGTCAATGTTGCACGTTAAAGTGCTTCCGATTGTCTGGCTACACCAAATGACGCTTTTATGTGACAGAATGAGATAGAGATACTTGAAAACGCTGATCCGTGCATGTGATTTTACCCTTAGATATACTTCCAGGGAATAACTGCCCATCTTAGCTCGAACTATGCCGAGCTGACCTGAAAATTGTTCAGCGATGAGAATGCCGCCGAACGGAGTTTGGCAATCCTCAAGATCTATGATGTGGATGGCTATAAAAGTAGGAGAAGACAATTAACGATGGATGGACTGTCCTGTGTGAAGGATGATTTAGCTAGAAAAATGATGAATGAGATATAGGTGAATAGTGAGATGACGACAAAAAGAGAAATATGGAAGGAAGAAGAAGATATACCCCAAATTAGCTGGGATAAGGACAGGAGAATGGAGATGACGATATCCAGTCAAATCATTAAAACAAAGGAACAGATGCGAATGACAAAGAAATAATAGAAAGATTCTTTTCGGATAATCTAGATCTCACATACCTCATAGGCAACGATGACATGACTATAAGAGGCACCTTTTCTAAACACCTATTCACTGGAGCAAATGAGACAACTACTACAAAATAATGCGTACTCGAAAAGGCGGCGAAACGTATCCAACAGTTGCACGGATGACAGATTTTGGCACTACAGTAGACTAGACTATAATAGACTTACTACAAGAAAATTGGCGTGCATAGAATATTATTAATAGGTAACATTGGAATTTCATGCATTTTGAGTGCACCAATACCCTGACAGAGCAGACATTGCAAAGATTTCCGTACATGCCATTTTTAAGATTTTAAACCTAAGACCACTCGGACGACAGTGTCTCATTACATTTGGACAGAAAGGATTGTCTTTCCTCTCAATAACAATGTAAAGGATTTTGGAGGAAATTATTAATCCATTGCTTCAAAGGTTGGACAAATTCGTCTGCTCTAGAACCTAAATAACTCATGAAATATTGTTGATGATTGTCATACGTAATGGCACTGCAAATGTGATACGCAATTGGGGTATCCCACTGATCATGACTTTCTGACTGGAAGAAGAATTGGATTTGGCTGATTCGCAAAATTTATATCAAAGACTCGGCTACCTTCACCATTCAAATCTAAACGTAGAGAGCGCAATGTCACTACCTGCGTGTAGATCTATAACCAACGTCTCCCGTCTTTGTAGGTATAACGTACGTATAAATCTTCTGTGTTGTCTATTTGACAATTAGGAGTGCCAGACATTGTACTCTGTTATTTACTAATTTTAATATATAATTAATAACTAACAAAGTCGTTATCGTACACGCAACACGGAAATAAACGTAACTCGATCAGCTAATATTAATTCATCAGTAAGTTGTTTGTTTACGTCTAGAGTGTTAGTAGTTGGATGATTTCCCGCAGGAACTGTGACCGACGGATTATTATTGGCTTTGCACTCGACTAACGAGCGGTCTGTGGTGTTTGTTGTTTATTGCAACTTGATAGATAAAGCTGATATTGTTTTACGTGACTAAAAGCTAATCTGATAGGTCGGAACTTGCAAAATATGAGGAAAGTCTAGTAAATTCTGCATATTTTCTGGTAAAAAGATGGATGTAAGCAGATGAACAGGAATCTTGAGAAAGAAGTGGGATCCCTTTTGCATCGAAGTTCTTTGTATTCGTTGACTATAATTTAAACCATTAGCAACAACTAATCCGAATTGTATAAGGAATGATATGAAAGAGAAAGGAGTAATTAATGATGTGACGTCTGACAGGGGAGAATGGAAGAAGAAAACGGGTTGTGCCCCAACTAGAATGCGACAACGGCAGGAAGATGATGGAACTTATCCAAAGCGATGGGATCTTCCATTCGAGCTATGTAGTTCGGAATTGGGGCAAGAAGAAATGTGTCAAGCGACTTATGAAATTCAGTGAGAAAATAATCATCAAGATTAAGACGTTGACACTGTAAACACGTCAACCAGAACAAGGTTAGCAGACGAGAAGATTATTATCAAGCGAAAACACACAACGGATTTTTGGCCCAAATTCAAGGAAATTACGCTTTTGTATTAATAAAATGACTAATTCCCACGTTCGGGTTTCAGAGAAGTGTTGAATTGGAGAACTTTGTACGATTGCATGTATCATCTGGTGCCCTAGTAGTTAGTAGGGTCAACTGCATTGATTCTTCGGGCGAAGTAATCGACGATTCTATGAATATATGATGGCTTAGTACTTCGGGCTAAACTGAGGTAACACACTTGCTGAAGCATGAATAATAATATCACCCTACTTTAGTCCCACTGTTGGTCAAAGTGCTCTTCTCATACAGAGAAGGCATGAGCATTGATCGCCACGCTTGCTCCATATGTCCGGGGTTCCCTACGATGACTTTCTTCACCCATGTCAGTCATGTAATGTGCAAGATAAACGTAGAAAACCCCAGATTCCAACCCACAACTTCGTGCATTAGAGGCGATGCCTTAACCACTGGGCCTTCGTGATATGCAAGCAAGATATCTATTACACTTTGTAGTTGGAGAAAGACGGTCTTTGGTAGCCTCTTGGGATATTGCGACCAATGCCTATAAAGTAGGCATCTGAACATTGTGACGCCCCGTCGATACTACATCCCGGGTCCATTATTTTTGGTTGTTTTTGTGGAGACGTTGAACAGAAGAAGGAAATAAATCTTAGTATTTTGGCCATTAATTGAGCAGATTTATATCGCACTAGCACTTCGTCCGTAAAAAATGTGGTAGCTCGCCTAATATGCATGATGTAAATATAATTTATAAGCCTACAGCGCCCACGAATAAAGTAGCTTTCTGCCAGTGAAGAATTATTTGAATTGAATTATTATTTCCGGACATTACCCCCTAGATTCAAAACTTACAAACAAATTTTACCTTATACCTCTGATAAAATGTAAACCACAAGATATAGTAAATTGAGATAACATTTTTCCATAACATTCAAAATTGCCTAAATATAAAAAAAAAACACTGGGATTTGACGTCAATATAAACCGGTTTGGGCTACATAAGTAACGCGTAAAGCAAAAACGTAGTTATTTTTTTACTATCGATGACGTATTTTAAAATTTGCGATGGTTTACTGTTAATCCATCCGAAAAATCTATCTGTTTTATTGAAATGATGGCGCTATAGAGTAGAGTTCATTTATCAAAATCTCTGAATTTTTATTAGTTTCAACGTCAAAACCATTATCATTCAGATTTTTTACATGCAACTATAATATTCTTAATACTCTTTTCTTTCATAACAATTTCACAACAATTTTTTTCTTGGTTTATAAAATTATGACGTTCCAGAGTTTTTTCCTGCAACCGATGAGATGTCGTTGACTCGTCTACGCCGGTTATTTCGGTCCCAAATGAAACTCAACTGTACTGAATTGAGTCTTGAATGAACGTTGACATAAAATTCTACGTATCATGAGTTGGTTAAAACATAACATACCGTAACGCCAGAATTTCCCCAAAGGATTAGGCAGAGATGTACTTACTGAACACCTCTACCACCAGTACAGTTATGTTCCAATCCCATTCAAAAGGGCGCGAGCCTATTGCCATTAATCGGGCACTAATCCAAACTCCAGTCTGCTATTGAGAAATTTCTGATGGCAGACCTAAAAATACTTTAGCTGACCTCAGAACTGAAGCCAGGATCTGATGCTCAACGGTAGTGTTAATCAAAACGCGTGGAAGGAAACTAGGACGACAAAATCCAAAATAATTCATGCAAATGACACACAGACTTCGAAAAGACCGGTTTAAAGCCAAACTGAGCAAGATTAACCCAATTACCCTTGTCCCAGAATATTCTTTTATCGATTATGTTCGTAATTTAGTTATATTATTTCAATATTACAAGGGGCTGACATTTCTGATCTTGAAAAATCTTGATAAAAAACATTTTGATATTTAATAAAAATTTAAATCTAGATTATAATTACGCGTGATCTAGTAGAGTCGATAGACACCTCGTGTACATAAAAATCCATTCATCCGTTACGAATATTAGGATGCTTGGATGGCATAAAACATTCACATACCTAGTTACCTACAAAGATACCTACGCATAAAACTTAACCCTAGTCTTTGCTGTGTCGCAGTTGAGTAGGAATAATTCAATCCTGTCAGACAAGAAAACCAAACAAAAACAGTTCATGAACCTCAAATCTACGAAAAGAAATAAAAGCCTGAAACACATTTAAAAAGGGCAAAGACCTTATGTAAACATTTTCCCTAGATTAATCTCGACTTAGTCTTTACCACAAGAGGTTGTTACTGTGTTGTAGAGGTACCACAGATAATATAATACTACGTGAGGTACGAATAATTCAACAATGTCAAACGACACCTCGTGAGGACGCCAACAATTACTACGGTCCATTGATCGTAACTTTTGCTAGGGCCGACCAAAATTTTCAACAAGTTTCAAATAATTTACCAAGTTCAAGACCACAAGTATCTAATAACTAACTTTAATCGGAGGAAACTACTTGTAATAGGAGGAGTAAGATTAGTGTTCTAAGTATCTTCTTGATACAGCTATTACCCAGATTGATCAGATGATCATTCAAGAAAGAAAGACGATCCTAATACAGATAGGGACTTGAAAGAGATGGATACCCTTTTAGAAAAATAATTAATTGACTGCAATTTACATTATGATATTGCATCAGCTCCAGCCTTCGTTATTGCTCTCCTTTAGAATTAAATAAGATTTTAAGAGCTGTATAGAAGTGGCTTTTGAGGTTCCGCCAGGCGGAGGTCAAGGAAATTATTATCCACGGGAACGTTACGATTACCTCCCGAGAATAGATATCTTATGTCCCAACCACAGTCATCATGAACCGGTGAGCTATTGATATCCGTGTAAGCATGAAGGCATGAAAAGGTGCCCTAAAGATAGACTGGCAGAGTTTCTTTTACGTTTTGATATTAATACGGAAAAGGTACTCTGTATTCTATTTCTCTATTTTTATCGATCAGCGTATCTTATGGAATCTTACGGAGCCCTCGGGCTAGGTGCAGCTACGATATTTGCGGTGTTTGATCGTGAATTGAGCTCAGTGGCATGTGATTGAAGAAGCCTTAAGTCGACTGGTATAGGCTGATGATGATAACGAAAAAGGTTTATAAACATCCAGATGAAGTTACACCATCAACTTGCCTTTGTCCCATATTACTTGAGGTCGGCGCAACACGTTTTCTTCTTCCATTCTGCTCTGTAAACTGTCACACTATTATTCACTCTCTTTTCTTTCATATCATTCGTCATATTTTCTTTAAGATGAAGTTCTGCAGAGTTGAAAGCCCTAACATTTGAATTGCTCATTAACCTGAATGCTTCATTTATGGATGTAATGACATACGATATACTGAATATAATAAGACATGTCCGCACCATTGTTTTATTACAACAATGAATAAACCCACGCGTTTCATTTTTCTTTCTTTTTGATACGAAGTTTCGGGAATTGTTCACTTGTTGTTCACTTTGAATTTTAATGCTGTGGTTTTAAGGTTTTTCTTATGTTTGATTGTTTCATTTAATGTTGTTAAGGCTGATAATAGCTCTGTTCTTCTGACCTTTAAAATAAGGGATCTACAAATTTTAGCATTTATAAACCCTTCACTCTCGAGGCAGGATTTTCACCCTTGAGAAGACACGAAATTGGTTACCCAAACCCATAATATTATGTAAAATGGAACCAGTAGAGTAAATACGTAGATGACAATGCCATTCATTTTGATAGTTCAACTATATTCATTGTAATATTTAGATACGTTGTTAAGAAAATTCCTTCGAAGTTCTTCGGATTGTGATGGAAGTGTGTTAGTCAATTGTGTAAAGTAGTTCTTAATCTATCATATTACAGGTTTGGCCACAGACACCTCTGCATTTCCATGTTCTTACTTCTTCTGTATTCTATAATTTCATTACATTTCACTTATTCGTAAACAATTTACATTGTGTTGAAGAATACACATGCAATTTACATACAATTATAAGAACTATGAATTATTAGTTAACATTCCAAACAGTTTCAAATATAATGTCAAACAGTTTTAAATACAATGTCAAACAGTTTTAAATATAATGTCAAACAGTTTTAAATACAATATCAAATATTTTTAAATATAATGACAAACAGTTTTAAATAAAATGTCAAACAGTTTTAAAGACAATGTCAAACAGTTTTAAATATAATGTCAAACAGTTTTAAATAAAATGTCAAACAGTTTTAAAGACAATGTCAAACAGTTTTAAAGACACTGTCAAACAGTTTTAAATATAGACTTGTTAGTAAGTCGCGTGATGTCACCACTGCACACTGGCGCGCTTTCCAATTCATTTTATGTCCGTACTAATGACCGGATCCGATATATATACATTTTTCTAATAAAAGACTTTTAATTTTGCTTTACACAGATGGGTGTTATAAATCAGAGTCAATCTTTCTCAATGTCTCAACTATAAATTCAATATAACATCATTGTCACTTATTCCACCGACTGGTGAATTTAGGCCTCCTAACTTTTGAGCCGTGCTTCCTGCATTCTCATTTAGATCTCATTTAGGTCTTCATTAATATTGTACACTAGCTGTTGCCCGCTAACTTCGTCCGCGTAAAATTATTATAAAAGTAATACTTCCCTATTTGAATCGGAATTTGTTAACAATTTCATGTGTTTTTTTTTGAAGGAACCCTAATCCTTTTACGTAAAATAAAGCCTACTTTACTACAAGTAAAAGTCCCGACAAAATCGGTTCTGCTGTTTCGGAGATTAGCCGCAACAAACAGTACCATATAGAGTTTCATATGCATTCAGTAAGTGACAGTATAAGTTTAGTTGTAAACCGTGAAAGCTTAAAACAGTGTTTAATTTTATTTATTTGTAAAGATAACGTCCTCTTAATTCGCCATCTGTTGTTCAATGGAAAAATATTTTAATCTCATTGAACCTCACATGGTCCAACCAATGAAACAGCAGCTTGTTTATTGCTAATTATATTTCTCTTCTCCCCAAAATGAGTAATGGTCAATTTAAACTGATTCTAACTGATTCGATGCAGATACATCGAATAACGAATCGCTTGCTTCGTTGAGTTTTAGGATAGGCACCAGTGGCGAAGGTCCCATACAATTCGATTCCTACCGGCTTCCCTTTGAAAAATGGCACACTCAGTATTCTATAGACAAATAATATAATCACATTAAAGATATGTACTCCGGCTGACCTGTTACATAAATTGGCCCTTAGCTACTGATAGGCACATACTTCGATAGTATTGAAAAAATCTTCTGATGCATTCCTATCACTTTGACACAGCATAATATAGCATTTTTATAGTATAGTGTATTTTCTTCCGCTATAAGTTCGACTTAATTGCCATAGCAATGCAGTTCCACCAACACTATAAATGTGCGTCAACGTAAACGAGCCGAGCATGAGCGGAGAACGAGTTCGCGTGGCGGGTGTGCTCGTTCGAAACTCCTAAGTTTGTCAACGCTAAGCGAATTCGTGCTTGATTCGCCTTGTGTGGACGCACCTTAAGAAGACGATATTTACAGGGTTTAAACGGACCGTTAACGAAGCCGTCAACCAAGCATTCAGTACATCAAACTAAGTAACCCTACGCAAAAATTATTGCTGGGACGCGACTTTTTTTTGGAGTGAAAAATCACGTTTTACGATAAAACTCAACGCACGCACAAACGTAACGCACTCAAAACATTGTGCTGATGGATGCTTTGAATAGTAAACAGGTCATTGAGGCAATTAAAGTTAATTTATAACCTTGAAAACTAGTATTTAAAGAAAAACTTGAGAAAAAATTGAAACTTTGACCTCAAATATCTCCGTAACTAGAAGGTATGGTCCAGAACAAAAAAAATATCGCAATGACGGGGAGAAGAAGTGCCTTTCGGTTTTGTTAAGGGTCTTTTTACACCCTTTATATGACAAACTGTAATTTGCGGAAACAAGCCTAAAACTAGTGGTAGACCGCAGATAGACCTGAGAATTTTCTGGCGGCGGCATACAACTGAATGCGTACGAATTAAAGTTGCCTCCATTACCTTCAATTTAGGAAAAGTCTACACTACCGACATCGTAGCCTACGCCTGTTATCACGAACACTAGAAAACACCTAGCGAGAGCTTGAATTCTGACAGTGCATTTAGCTATTCATTTAGGTTACGACACGGCCTTACTAGGTACAGACGCCAGCACATCAAGATCACACTACAATCTGTCGAATTTCTTGAATGGATTTTCAACTCGATCGCTAAAGCATTAGGTTGAAGATTGATTGGAAAAATTTGACAGTTTTTTTTTTCGGGTTGGATCTCATCAAATGACCCCCCCGCTCTGGGCGGAGCGGAAGGGAGTGTCAGACTTCTTGACTAAAACCCTGATCGCTAAACCATTAGGTTGAAGATTGATTGGGAAAATTTGACAGTTTTTTTTTTCGGGTTGGATCTCATCAAATGACCCCCCCGCTCTGGGCGGAGCGGAAGAGAGTGTCAGACTTCTACTGACTAAAACCCTGATCGCTAAACCATTAGGTTGAAGATTGATTGGGAAAATTTGACAGTTTTTTTTTTCGGGTTGGATCTCATCAAATGACCCCCCCGCTCTGGGCGGAGCGGAAGGGAGTGTCAGACTTCTACTGACTAAAACCCATCCATGTTCCTTCTTTGTCCTTTTGCTGGCGTCTATACCTACAGTACGGGAAAAGATTGTTTTGCTTCTTCGTTAACGTACTAATTTACACCTACCTTTAGTTTTTTTTTTGTTTCAGGGATCAAAAGACCCAACAGAAAATGAACGAGCAAAATGTTTAGAGGGTAGGTTTTTTTTTGTCGTCTATACTCGTAACTCTTAAAAGCATCTAGGAATCATTATTGCATGAAGTTTTGTGACCATATTGTAAACTGGTGTAATTTGCACGTTATTACTGATTATTTTAGAAATTTAAATAACCTTAATATACAAATCCAACTGTCATTGACTGACCTTTTAAGATAATAAAAACACTATTATATTTTTTTTTCCACATTTCTCCATTTTGTAACCGGGACGAATTTCAACGGAAATGCCCAGACACGAGTTTCAGGTTTCGCATATACTACTAAAACTAATGTTGTATAGCTTGTGATATTCTAAAATGTTTATTTGTTTGTATTAATATTAGTTTTTGTTTATTGATAAGCTATTTTATGTGAATAAAATCTGAAGTTATTAAATGTCAAGATAGTTTTATAAATAGCTCGTAATACTTTTACTCTAACTTCACTTTTCTCCATAATGTGATACGCAATACCAATCAGTGGCGAAGGTTCCATACTACTCGATTCCTACCGGCTTCCCTTTGAAAACTGGCACAGTCAGTATTTTATAGATAAATAATAAAATCACATTCAAGATATCTACTCCGGCTTACCTTACCTCTTACAAAAATTGACCTTTCGCTCCTGATACAAATGTTATGACATTCTCAGTTGTTATCAAAGTTCGGTGTACAACTGAAGTCTGATAGTCACTGACTATCAAAAAGATAGCCAATAACCCTTCTGGTCTGCGTGAGTCTCAACCAGGTCTGACCCGCGATCTTCTAAATATCATCCACCCACCTAGCTGTTGGTCAGCCAACACTTCTTCTACCGTCTCTTGGTTATCTAAAATTGTTATTGTTTTATTTTTATTTATTTTTTGTCATGTAATTTATGTACCAAATATTTGCACGCCACATGTGGCAGATTGTGATGAGACCACTGATTAGAAAGACCATTTATTGTACCACATTCTAACAAATAAATGAATTTGAATTTTATCATTCAGTGAGGGCTCTTCTCTAGCTGCTATTTTAATTACCACCAAAAAATTCGTATTTTATTTTTTATTTTTTAAAATAACTTTGCCCCACCTTAAGAATTTCTCCTGTATCGTGGGTGCTTTTAAAAACACTTAAACTCGCGTACACAAACAGCCAGACCCGGAACAACTACTTGTAGACCATACAAATATTTGATCCGTGCGGGAATCGCACCCGCGACACGCCGCGCAGCAGCCAATCGCTTAGCCACTGCGCCAACCGTGCAGTCATCTTAGAAATTGGTGCCACAAATGTTTCGATTCCCCCCTTCCATCGTGTATTCCGTAGAACCTGATTTGACTGTTCTTTTACAGATTGTCACGTAAAACCTTTGGTATTACTATTGAGGGAGTGTGAAAGGAGGGTGACCAGAAAGATTTATTACACTGCTGAAAATTGTCATGAGGAGACAGTAAACCTGATGGAAGCACTGGACAAATGTGTCAAAGCGAAGGCTTTTAATCAACTTGTATAGATATAGGCCACCGAAAAGGACGCAAATAGCTAAATACTTTTTTCACTCAGTATCACTAAAAGTCCCGTGTAGTTAAAAGAGATATGCATGTTTTAGTTGATTGGCTGACAGTTTTCTGTTATTTTTTTAAAGAAAATTTTTGCAATCTGTGCATTTTTTTTTTAACTTTTGCCTGTAATTGTGGTCTTTGCTTATGATTCTGAATGTTTAATTGATACTTACTTATATTTTTTTTATGATTACACACTTTTTATTACATCGGTATGCCTAATTATTTGTTAGTCATCATCATCAGGCTACATTCCTATAGCAGTCCACTGCTGGACATACTCTCCAACTGCATTTAGCCTGACTCTTGGTAACTCTCATCCAGTTGCAACCAGCCACCACCAGAGATCGTCGGTCCACCTAGCCTGAGGGCGTTTCACCTTACGCTTGCCGCTTTTTCGACAGTATTTATGGCGAATTTCACCCTGAACGCGATCAGCACATTTAAAACCGCGATCAAGAGCTGTCATTGTCATCGTTGCTCTGGATTATATTAATCACATTTGAGGGGTTTGATTTGTGTAATCCGCTCATAGTCAGCATCATCATCTGCCTAGCCTTTTTCCAACTATGTTGGGGTCGGCTTCCAGTCTAACTGCATGCAGCTGAATACCAGTATTTTATATGGAGCGACTGCCTATCTGACGTCCACAACCCAGTTGAGACTGGGTAATTGGTAAGACTGGTTGTCAGACTGTAACTGCGCTTTAAAGCTGAATATTTCACAAGCGAATCCCTTAATCGAAAAATTATTTGAACAAACGCGCAATATTTTTTAAAGACCTATCCAACGACATACCACACTATAGGGTACGCGAAAAAAAAATCCCCACTTCACGTGTAAGGTACAGGATACCCTAAAAACCTACGTTTAGAGATTTTATTCTACCACTTTGTCGGCGTAACTAATCTGTATATTCATGCCAAATAACAGCAGTCTTGGAGCTAAGCTGCGGACAGGCAGACGGACATGTCAAAACTATAAGGGTTCCTTTCCTTGATGACTAATACGGAACCCTAAAAAGTGGTCAACCTTAGAATGAGATATAATAAGCTGTAAACTCGTATACACCTTCATTTCGGTGTTCTAAAATTTATTTCAAGTCTAATAAAATCTCTGTCCGAGTCGTAAATTATTCAAGGTTAAAGGTCACAAAAATCAGTTATTCGCGATTATCTCGGTTTCTATAGCTCTAATGATGTTAATATTTATTGTAAAAATTTTATAGCATATTTGCGAAAAAGTTTGTTTTAAAAATAATTTCATACGCCTAACCGTTTTTGAGATAGAGGGCAGAGAGCCCGCAGCGCTCAGCCATACTCACTGTAATGCAAGGTCAACCGTGAATCTCTGTGAATATACTTTGTATAAATTTATTAAATCATTGAAATTTGACAATAAATTATTTGTATTATTTATTAGTTAATACATTATATTTATTTAATAACATTTTGCATATATCTAATATATTCATTTAATAATAGAGAAGTATGGAAGAAGAAGACATGATGCGCCGACCCCAAATTAATTATTATTATTTCGTGTATGAAAATATAGACCTTTCTATCTTTTCATACACGAAATATTTAAGGAGTATCTTCTGTAAGTCGTAAAGACGCCACAGAAACAAAAAAAAAATTTCTGAGTGTTTTTTTTTAACAAAATTATTATAATTCTAAAATTTTATGAGACTATTTGCATAAAACCTTTACTCCTAACAATGACAGTAGGTAAATACGACGTAGTAAACTACCGTAAGGGATGCTTAAAAATAAGGAGCCTGTATTTATTTTGTGGGTAAAGTAATTTTAAATTATTTATTTTTTATAAAAAAAAATACTAAGGTAAAAAAAAATCCCTTGAAATGGCTTTGTTATAGCCGTTAGATGGTTCCCTGAAAATATTTCGTGTATGAATAGTTAGACCCTATATATTGTAATTTTATCTTTATTTAGTAGCTATATATTTCTTACAATTTGAATTGAAATGAAGTGAAAATATATAAATCTTTAATTATTTGAAGTATTAATTTTCTTTTTCTTCATTATTGTCATCTTCCGGGCATCTGAGAATGTCTGTTCCACTGTCATCATCTTCGTTGTCCTGAACCGTTATTTCCAGAATTTTCGGGTCATATGCACTCACAAAAAAAAAAAATCTGATACATTTTGTTGCACTGTTGTAGGAAACAGCTGTTTTTTTTAAAACCGATGAAAAATTTCTATGTGGTAGAATAGAATGATGTAGGTACTGAATACGTGGTAACCGTTTTCGCGTTGGTGTCCCTGACGAAGAAACGACCCGGTGGTGGGTGGTGGTCGTTTCTAACAAATGTTACGTCCTTAACAGGTCTATCATCATTACCAGGGGCTGCAATCTCGACATAGATAGCGACAAAAATCGGTCGTTAAGTCATAACGATGTCAAATTTCTTTAATAGATTTTCAACTTTATTTCGAAACCTTAAGGTTGAAAATCTATTAAAGAAATTTGGCCGCGTCCTAATATGAGCGAGAGTTCATATTGTTCGGCAAACCCGAACGGCTCGCTAGTCGCACAGGTAAAGAGCGGGATTTCAGAACAAATTAATGACGAATGGGCGTATTCGCACGACGATTGCTTATGTTAGGAAACGGGTTTAAGCAAATGGATGACCTTCAGTTACAGAAACTAGTTTCTCCAAAAAGTACAAAATTCTATACTAACGTCGAGAAAATATTTATTTGTGGTCTTCTTCTTCTGATATTTGTGGTAAAACCTAGAAATTAATACGCAAGCGTTTATTAATTTGCCTTTTTGTCGATCGTTAAATCCTTGACCTTCATGTACCGAGAGATATCATCTATCAAGCTATCTCACCATAATGTTTCACATAACACGACCGGTAATGAGACATTCCTTTTTGACGAGACATTATCCTTGGGCGGCGTCTTTATTAAGTCTACACGTTTGGACAGTAAAATAGTGTATTAATGGCCTTATAAATTACAAGTGTGAAAGATATGGAGAAGAATCATTTTTGAAGGTATCAAAATTAAAAAAAAAGAGGAACTAAAAAAAAAATATATATTTCAAGACTCGCAGGCACCTGACCTGTTGTCTCATTTTACAACTTTTTTGTCAATTCCATTTAATATTGACATTGACATTACTCCGACAACACGGCCATTTTAGCCCCCTGTTCTTCAGTTTGGCAGGAGATTTGAGTAGTAACATTTGTGGAATTTCTGTGAATAAATATATTTGAAAAAAAAAGGTGATAAATGATTGTGCACGTAAAACCGGCTCTAAAGAGCCTGTATAACATTTTCATTCTTCGACTGTCCCGACGATTACTGGCGCCCAGCAGGGCTTAATTTAATATTTCAGTAAGGACATTGACTGAGAATTTAAACAGATTTACCGATAATATAATTCAATTTCAGGGAAAAAACAGTTATTATCCATAGTCATAGTTACATCCAATAAAAAATACAAATAAACGGCTACGGGAAATATTGGAACAAACTTATAATTTACCTACCATCTCAATATTCAATGTTACTATTAGTTGCGTACTTAGTAGTACGCAACTGTTGTATTATTTTTGTAGTAGGTAAAAACGTGACAAAATATACAATATACATTATGTCTTTACGATATACATTTGGTCCTGGGTTCGGTTCCCAGGTCAGCCAAAGTGATACTTATTGCGTTTTTTTCATTTTCCTTTACGATAGATAATCAGGAATTTGAAACTGGATTTGAGCCGGGTTGGTGGCAATAGGGTCGCTCCTTTTACATGGGACCAAAACGTTATGTTAAATGTACTCATCACCCTAAACTCAACCCAATGGTTTGAGCAAAACTATACCCAACCATCCAAATGGATGATGTCCGTGGGCAAACAATTTGCCCTTTTTCCGTCTGGTAAACGAAGACGGTAGTTTTGATCCCGAAAAATCTCAGAGCCTCAGGCGGACTCTACATGTCAAACAACTACCCTCTTTTGATATATAATCCTTTGAAGCTGTCAATCAGACGAATAAAAATTCGTGAAAGTAATATAGAAAATAAATATAGCTTTTGTCTGCGGCCTCGTCCGCGTTCCGATTGGAATTTACCAAACCAGGTGACCTACCATGACGTGTTAAAGCAGTTGGAATTCCAGTGTGGGAAAGAGATGGCGCTACACGATCTGTATAGCTCTGTCTCTTTCCCACACTGGAATTACTCCTGCTTTAAGACGTTATGGTAACCCCCCAGGTGGCCTACCCCGTGGTGGTATTTTATATGGACTACCTATCTGACCTCCACAACCCAATTAGTAATGGGTAATACAATACCCGTTCCTAAGAATGGTTATCAGATTTTTTTTGGGCCACTGACTACCTAACCACTGTCAAAGATCTACAAATGAGACCCGGGACCAACGGCTTAACGTGCTTTCCAAGGCACGGAGGAAACTCGGTATGTAATAGGAGGTCACCGCTCCAAAGACCAACCTAGGCAAGCACGGCTTAACCTGAAGATAGATCCGAGCGGCTGTTATTATTTAGCCACGAGCATGAATTGTAAAGTGGGTCGGTAGATTTGTGTTTAACCTCTCAAAGATGTTCATGATTTATTCTATTTTATAACTGTATAACGATTACGTCATCGTGGTTCGCGAAACATTGACTTTGAATTTTAACTACGTACTTAGGTACGTAGTTAATACGTAATAGTACGTAGTTAAGCGATCAATTTTATCAAGGCAATCAAACAGATCACGTTTTAAAAAATGTTTTCAAATGCGTCAGTGTTTTTTTGTAATTGAAAATGTTTTTGTCTGTCGGCTGGATTGATTAATTGACGCAGTTAGAGTAAGTACCGTAGAGCTTACCTAGTGAATGCTATATCTAATGCTCGTTCCGTTAACACTAGGCTGCACCCACAGATATACCGGGCGGGTGTAAACAGACCCTTCATATATCCGTCAACCAAGCATTCTGTACATCAAACTAAGTAACTTTACGCAAAAATTATTGCTGGGAATCGACTTTTTTTTTTTTGGGTGAAAAATCACGTTTTACGGTAGGACTCGATGGAAAGCACTCATAGCATTGTGCTGATGAATGGAATGAATAGTACGAGGGCCGTGGAGGTGTGTAAAGTAAAAATCTTACATTAAAAACATGTATTTAAAAAAAAACTTGTGAAAAAGTTGGAACTTTGACCCGCAATATCTCCGTAACTAGAAGGTTCCCAGGTATGGTCTAGAACAAAAAAATGATCGCAGTGACGGGGAGAACAAATGCCTTTCGTTTATGTTAAGGGTATATTTACACCCTTTATAGATATTTACCTAGATAACGCAAGAGCACATACTTCGAGTGCCCGGTTTAAGCATTTTATGCTTAACGTGGGTATGCAGCAAGCTAATTTGTTAAAAACAACAACGTTACAACTCAAGAACTTGATAATAAAAAAACAAGACATTTATATAACCAAAACGTACCTAGTTTATTTTGTAAAGTAACTTGTTTGTATAGTAATTAAATAGTGCGTATGACGTCATAGCAGGTACTCAAAAAATGGCAGGCTTGGTTTTCATACGGATCGTGATACTTGCGTTATCTAGGTATGCTTATGTATTTGTGGCTGCACCTTAATTAATGCTAAGTAGGTAAAACCGCGTTCTTAGATTTTCAACTCCAGGTTAAGCACCGAGAGTTGAAATTGCAACAGCACAATAGTCTAAGTTAATCTCTAAGTTTATTGAACCCCATTGAATGACTTTTTCATAAAATAGTTATTGAATTGGGTTCAAATTGCAAAAAACCTAAGAAAATTTGAATTTCGCGGGCTACCCTTGCGCTTCTACCTTAAATAAAATGTCTTAAATATTATTAGTTTCAAGAAATGAATAATCAAAGATCATCCATATTATAAGTATTTCTTGTTCGCACAAACGTGTCTAATAAACATACTGATATAACCTGTTTAACTTGCCGGAAGCGTAGTAACTTAACCGGAAGTACAAGTCTAGTGCCGCCTGATCGGCTGCTTACTTCACAAGGAAAAGAAAATTTACGGACAGACGGACATCCATCGTATCAAAGAAATAGATACAATTTTTTATACTTCGTTTTACGCCCTTATTAATACCACAATTAGTAGGTACTGGAGATTAGGTAAGATCCCGTATCTATAGTAGTTTTACAATTTTTTATTTTTTTTTAAAGTGTATTTTTAACTCACGCCTATTTCCCACCTGCTACGATCCTTACTTACTCCTTTTGCCTCGTCCACGTTGATACAAGTGGGGGCCTAAATTGGCCGCTTTAGCAGATTCATGTTAGGATAATAATATGAATTAGGGTTCAATTCGTAAAATGGTCTTAAAGTGACAATTCATAATAACTACGTCTAGCACCATTTTAAGAATTTTTACGTGATTCATATTATATCCTACTATGATTCTGCTAAAGCGGCCATTTTAGACCCCCAGGTGATACGCGCACGCCGCCTGTTGCGCTTGCTACGGACTTACTACTACTATTCTATTATTTTATAATTAAATGTGTCACAATACGGGGTGGAAGGGATACCGACGCGAAAACAGGTTCCTTTTTTAAAAATCAGCTGTTCTATACATTTTGACCGTGTAGGTTTTGCACTTTTGTAAAAAACAGCTGTTTTTTTTAATAACTGATGAAAAATTTCTATGTAGGGGGCTCAGAATGATGTACTGAATACGTGGTAACCGTTTTAGCGTCGGTGTCCCTTACACCCTGTATAATCAATAAGTAAAAAGATGAATAAAGGAAATGTTAATGCAAAAATAACTCTTCGGATTAACCATAACCATGAGTAGGGGACACAGGTTACTTTTTATCCCGGTAGTAATTTCCCGTCGGATAATTCCCGAATTCCACGAAGACGGCGCTGCGAGCAAAAGTCAGTAAATTAATAATGGAGTACTTAACTGAAGTAATTCTACCAAAAAGGTTTGGTGTTTTATTCGAAACAGCAATCATAATTAAGTTAGCGGGAAACCCGCTAAGGAAAACCACAACCTTTTAGAACATCTTGCATTTGCACGTTAATTGAATTTATCTAGCAACAGCGTGGTTATTTACTCTCCGATGGAGTATTTAGCATTACAGAGTATTTACTAGTCCCCACATGGGTATTTATTGTGACGTCTCCGGTTGCTATTAATTGCCACAAAAATCTATGATGGAATTGCGTTTTGACAGCTCATAAAAAGTACACTGGAATTACAGCTGCTTTAAGACGTCATAATAAATACTTCCTTCCCCTCTGTCCGTAATAAATACTTCTTCGAGATCTCACCTTGACATTGCACCTACAGTGATAATGCCTTACAAGTCTGAGGTCAGAGGAAAATGGACGGGATCGTAAATTACGTATTGTTAGCCGTATTGTCTTTCACGATACGGAAATTTATTGATATTGTGTGTGTGTGTGTGTGTGTAACATCGCAAACTGCTGTAGATAAGTATATGTTCGGCCAAACTGGTTGGGAACTTCGGATTAATTGCGGATGCGGCTCCGGATTCTGTCAGATAATGGGTGTTAAACCAAAAGGCACTTGTTCTTCCTGTCATTGTGTTTTTTTTTTCTTCTGGCTTATAGGTTCTTGGAACCTTCTAGTTACGGAGATATTGGAGGACAAAGTTCAACATTTTTTTAAAGATTTTTTTGATATACCAATTTTTTTATGTTATACTTGACTTTAAATACTCCTAGGACCTTTATATCATTCAATGCATCCATCGGCACATTTTTTTCAGTGCGTTACATTGAGTCCTACCGTAAACCGTGTTTTTTTACACAAACAAAGTCGTTTCCCAGCAATAATTTTTGCGCAGTGTTACTTAGTTTGATGTACAGAATGCTTGTTTGATGGCTTCGTGAAGAGTCCGTTTACACCCTGTATGGAGAATTTGAAGTAACGTGAAGTATCCATCAGTGTCCGGTCCAGCAGCCGGTCCACATACTGTCCGTCGAAATCAGCACTGAAATTACCAGTGCTGATTTGGGTTATGTTTTTTTTATTTTGGTAATGGCATCGCGCAGGTCACGCTATGAGGCTGGTTTTTGCTTAACCGGACTATCCTGTGGGTGCCTTGAGTGGCAAGGCACTCCCTGTGGGCTACGAGCTTCGGTTTAGGGCGTCGCTGAGGGAGGGCAGCAAAGGGACATACTGGATCTGAATAATATAATTGTTTAGGAGCTGATTTAAAATGGTTAAGTTAGTAAAGGCGTCAAATTACAGTTTTTTTTTTAATTTTCGTACTAATTGAATGTAATATGTACACACGGCGGCACAAGCTAAACATTTCCAGTATAACATGGCCTCCCTTTGTATCGATTTCCCGTACAACGAAAGATCCGCATAAACTGGTTTTGTATAGCTTGATTGGCCGGCGTCGTGTGTACAGACGCCAGCACATCACATTACCACAATCTGTCAAATTTCTTTAATAGATTTTCAACTTTATCGCTAATGCATTACGTTCAAGGTTGTTTGACAGTTTCGGGTAGCTTGATGTGTTGGCGTCTGTACCTAAACATGAGCATGAAAGTTAGTTAACTTGATAAACTAACTAACTATGATCTTCGAAAGGCACCTAAGTTTACGGTTAATTACAACAAATTGGTGGAATGTACAAAATTATTCAACCGTGTAGGCAGAAAAGCCACAATCAAAGACTACCATCAAAGAAAAGCTTTTAACTTATTGATTAAAAGGCTTAATATACTTGTAACAAAACTCTCAAAGCTACCAAAATAATATTTAGATAATCATTTAAAATGTTACAGACGGTCTGCACTAAAATATTCGTATATTTTATATGAAAGGGAAACTTCTCAGAATTTCTCCGCGGTAATGGTTGGCAGAATGGCCGCCATTTTTAAATTCAATATCACGTTTCTTATTTTTTTTTTTCTTATATTATCGTCTTCACATTGCTCCTGTAAAAGCGATTGAGGAAAACTCTATAGAAACTGGTTGCTAAGGTAAAATTTGATGTCAGCCATACCTAATCCCTCGAATTATAAAGAGCCAGAGGGGCTTACGAAAAACTTGTAAAGATATTGGGCACTAGAGACTTCTCGAGAACATTTGTGACCCGTAACCGTTGCCATACCACGTGGCAACTCTCGGGAACATTACCAGTTGACAGTGTTGATAAGAAGTTTTTTTGATGCCATTTTTGTTTTCTATTAGGTTAGTTACTTTATTGAGGAGCTCGTGCCTAAATAATAACAGCCGCACGGGTCGTTCTTCAAGGTTAAGCCGCGCTTGCCAAGGTCTGTGGATGGGTGACCTTATATTATACATATACCGAGTTTCCTCCATGTTTGTCGCTGCACCAAATGAAAAAATGGGATACCCTGCAGCTAGATGGGGCGCAACCCTTATTGTAGACAGTAATATAATGTCCTTCGCTGACTTTATAATCGACAATGAAATGAATGTCTAAATACTGTCGAAAATCATTAAAAGGCATCCATTTAGTTGTTGCTTAGTGTTCGTGGAAATGGGAATTATTACCCTACAAAATAAATAAAAGCGGACCTACTGAAAATATCATCCCGAATAAAAAATATTCAATAGCATAATCATTTAAAACATTGACCAACCCTAACGAACGAAGGTCATGTTTTTATATTACATTTTTTATGAAAAGCAGGTATTTTATTTACCAAGGAGTATTTACTCACTCTTTGTCTGCGCTCTATGATCTGTGGTAGATACGAAATCTTTGCCAAAGACTTTTCGGTTTCTTTGATCAATGTAACAATTCCTAATTAAGTTTTAATAATTAACATGGCACAGAAGTTACTTTACAAAATCCTTTGCCTTAGGTACCTGCTAATTATGAAGAACGATGTAAATTAGGTAACTAGGCACCAGTGGCGAAGATTCCATACAACTCGATTTCTACCGGATTCCCTTTCAGTCAGTATTCTCTAAATAAATAATATAATCAGATTAAAGATATGTACTCCGGCTTACCAGTTACAAAAATTGACCCTTCGCTACTGCTAGGCACATTATTAATGTATGACTGGGTCACCTACTCCAAAACTTTAGAACAAAATCCTCGGTAAGTACCTAATTATCTTGTTACCATCTAATGAAGCTTTACCGGGGAATTGTTAACAAAAATGTGGAGTTCGGGGGTTCAAAAACACGACTAATAAATTGCCAACACTTCACTTAACGGCAATTGGGTTTGTGGAGGTCAGAAAAGCAGCTGCTCCATAAAAAATATTTATTTTCATTCGGTTAAGCTGGAAGCCGACCAGTCAGTCTTACCAAGGGTATCGTATTACCCAGTACTAACTAGGTCGTAGGGGTCAGATAGGCAGTCGTTCCATGTAAAATACTGGTATTCCGCTCCATCTGGTTAGACTGGAAGCCGGAAAAGGCTAGGCAGATAAACAATGCTGGAGCCGACCCTAATATTGTTAGAAAAGGGCAGTCGGATGTGTGATTTTGGATGCTTCACTCCTCAGCTGTCAACCTACATTTTTATCCAGATCCAGACTCCGTGGCTGCTACTGAGAAATACCAAATAGATGGATAAAACTTTCGGAAATCGAACCCAGGTCCTCTTACTCCGCAGTCGTGCTTGCGAACACTAGACCAACGAAGCGGTCCAGCGAATTCCCCCTAAACATAATCAAGAGCCTGTAAAATTTTCATCTCATCATCTACACGGAACTTCTACAATTCCATACATGTATAACTTAGATATAAACATTATGTATTACCGTTTGTTTGACTTACACAAGGTTGATTGCGGCTGGTTAACCTTGCCGTGGGTTAATAACGACTTGTCGGGTAATCAAGTTTTGTTTACAAGCAAGACTGTGCACAAAAAATCTTAGTGATTCATTTGTTTTTACAAATTCTAATATTCGTGACACTATACTTATCAGTAGCGAAGGGTCAAATTTTGTAAGAGGTAAGCCGGAGTACATTTATCTTTAATGTAATTTTATTATTTGTCTTTAGAATACTGACTGTGACATTTTTCAAAGGGAAGCCGGTAGGAATCGAGTTGTATGGAACCTTCGCCACTGATACTCATTCAAACACTATTCTACGTTGTTTGGTTTTCGATTACACCAATAAAACATGGAGATCCTAGCGTTTCGATGACAAATCATTTTATTACAGAAACATTATGTGACCGACATCTTCCTGCCCTTGTCCCACGTGGTTCCTTGCCATTACCATTAACAGTTCCATGATAGAACTACTGATGTTTTTTTTTAAACACGAGCTCCATTTTAAAAGAATCTGAAAATAATGGAACTAATGTTGAATTTTGTTATTATTTTAGGCACTTATTATTTTACTTAGTGTCGGCGCAACTCGTTTTCTTCCATTCTCTCCTATCAACCCTCACGCTATCGTTTACTCCTTTTTGTTTCATATCATTCCTCACACAATTACTCCATCGTTTTCTTGATCTTCCTCTCCCTCTCCATTCATCAACATTTATATTCATCTCTTTTTTAGATCCCTCCTCATCACATGCCCGCCCATACTAAGCATTTTGTGGTAATAATAAATAGTTTTAATGTTCTTAGAATATTATTAAGATGAGAAAGAAGAGCAGAGTTGAAAGTCGTCGGTCTAGTGGTCACAAGCGCGGGCAAAGTATCTTTGAGATTTCTCTATCAGGAATTTGCCAGTAGCAGCCCAGACTCTGGACTTGTGCCCGATAGACGGCAATATGTGTATATGTATTAGTACACCTCCTCTGCCTAACCCTTCGGGGAACAAAGACGTGATGTTATGCTGCTTAATCCCATTCTTCGCCAATTAATCCATCCAAAGCATGTCCTCGATTTTTGTAATATTATCAACACAATTTTTTACCTAATCTAAGAGAAATATCCTTTCAGAAGTCAGTGTTTAGCTGTGAAATTAGAATCTGTACATTTTTCATGCAGAAAAAATCCAAATGACTATTTCATCTTTATCAACCAACAAAAATCACCGTAATTTATGAGGCAACGGTGACCACTTACTATCAGTTCGGCTGCCTGCTTCTTTCGCATTCAATTATAAAGAAAATATGTATAAAGTTTTAAAACTAATGTTACCCTTTTTTTTCTATAGTTAACCTACCCTTGACAAGTGAATTGGCAATCACACCATTCTTGTGATTAATTATGATGTCATTCTTCAGTTTGGTGACCGTCACACAATAGGTCACAAAAATATCAATTTGAATATCTTATGATCTCACTATTTATGTAAGCGTGTACGGGTCACGACTTATCTTTTTTGTCGCACTTGAGGTAACATCTGGAATGTTATTAAATAATCATTGTACACAACTTGTGTACGTTGGTTTGTTGTTTGTTGGTAAATATCCCGTCTTCTAGTTATAATAATTTTAGTGACCATGAAAGTTTTAAACGGACGAAATAATGCAAAACAAAACAAATAATTATCTTACTAAGGGACTAAAACGATCATGCCAAACTAAAAGATTGACTAGAATTATCTCGAATCAGCTCAATAGCACCGTATTTAAAAAACACTATAAAGAATACTCGAAAATGTTAAAAAGATGCATTAAAACTTCAAAGAAACTCAATTACATAAAAGAGATGAATGCCTCAAAAAATAAAACGAGAACGTTGTGGTCAGTAATCAATAACATTACTAAACCAAATAAAACTATCAAAATCTAAACAACATTAACTTAAAATTAAATGACTTAATAATAAAATCACCGCAACAAGTTTGCACTGCATTTAATAATTATTTCGTATCGGTAAGTGTAGATAACAACAAAAGTACGAAAGCTGCGGCGCCAGCGTCGTGTGACCCATCGGTACATTCGGTGCATACGCCCGCAATAAACTCCATATACATCGAACCGGTAACCGAGCGAGAAGTTTTTAATATTATACGCGGAATGCAAAATAAACGTAGCTTTGGAGTGGACGATATCCCGCCGATATTGGTAAAAAGGTGCGCAAAGGAGCTAACATCGCCTCTCACTAAACTAATAAATCGTTCTTTCGACGAGGGTCGATTCCCAGAAAAATTTAAAATTGCAAAAGTACGCCCTATTGCCAAAAAAGGAGGAAATTTAGAAAATCCTAGTAATTATAGGCCTATTGCGCTACTACCCACTATCTCAAAGATCTTCGAAAAAGCAATGGCGAACCGTGTTAACACGTTTTTGGAGAAATTTGATATTTTGGATAAAAACCAATTCGGTTTTAGGAAAAAATGTTCAACTACTTTAGCCATATACAATTACGTACAGGAAATCTACAGTTGCATTAACGAACGAAAGTACGCTGTTGGAATATTCCTAGATATGACGAAGGCATATAACAGGGTGTCACATAAAATCCTATTACAAAAACTTTACGGATCAGGTATTAGGGGGCAAGCTTTTAACTGGTTTAAATCATATTTACAGGACAGAGTACAATTCGTGGAAGTAAAATACTTCGATAGCACTAATCAGGAAATGCACAGCATACGATCGGACATGGCTACCATTAATAATTCAATACCCCAAGGAAGTGTCTTAGGATGTACCCTATTTCTAATATACGTAAATGACTTGTCAAAAAAGATAAGTTCGACGTGTATTTTGTTTGCTGATGATGTTTCATTATTATTTAAAACGCCAGCGAATGTTGACCATTTAGCTATTATAAAAACTTTCACAGAATCTGAACAATGGTTAAACGAACATAACTTAGAAATAAACCTATCTAAAACTAAAATATGTCAATTTTTAATATTTTATACGCAAACCCTGCGTAGGGAACAAAGCTGTTTTTGACATGGAAAGAAAAATTCCAGTGCGAGCAGGGTTTGAACCTGCGACCTTCCGATTCAGTACACCGGATGTCTTAACCAACTAGACCATCGCACCCCGCTCACAGATCTCGAAATTCACCGTAAGACGTTATTAATGGAACGTAAAATATGTCAATTTAGAACTTATCAAAGAACCGCAATGAATCTAAATATATTAACGCAAAAAATTAAATTAGAAGAAATAAACGGATTTAAACTTTTAGGCCTAACATTAGACTCAAACCTAAATTGGAAGAAACATATAGAAAGTACAAGAGCTAAATTGTCCCAATTTATTTATGCGCTAAGCATATTGAAACGTAACACAGACTATAACACCGCCTTATCTGCCTATTATGCGTACGGCTACTCCTGGCTAAATTATGGTATCATTCTGTGGGGAGAAAGTACTGACTTTTTGGACCTCTTCATCCAGCAAAAGAAATGTATCAGAATACTAATGAACATAGATCAACGAGAGAGTTGTAGGCCACACTTTATTAAACAACAAATTCTTACACTAGCAGCTATAAATATATATTACAAAGTTGTATATTCATTAGGAAAAATAGGCACCTCTTCAAATCTAATATCGAGCTAAACGAAAACTATAACCGACGGAACAGGAATAGACTAATACTACCCATCACAAACTTAAAAGTTACCGGGAAAAGCCCATACTCAAGACTAGCTAACATATTTAATAAACTATCTGAAAGATTAAAATCGTAGGGATTTTAGACAAATGACTTAATTTTCTCTAAACAGTTGAAATCTTTGTTAATAAAGAAAGGCTACTATACCGTTGAGGAATTTCAAACTGACAAATTGTGAATCGATCGATCTTGTATTAATGTTAACTTGACGTAAATGTGAAATAATAATAGATACTACCTTACGTATACCTTTGACTAAAATGAATGAACGAATTGATATTATTTTTTTTATTTTATTAATGTTTAGTATAAAATAATGTAATAAGTTGTAATAATTAGTCAATATTATAATTTAATAATATGATATATAGAATTTGCAGTGCCCTTGCAGGGTGCATGTCTTAATACTGTGTCATGAAATTTTCATGAGGTTTCGCATATACTAAAAATAATGTTGTATAAGTTGATTTTACTTTTCTTCGTAATAAAATCTCAATTAATTTAATAATCTAGCACAACCAAGGCGTGAACAAAGGTTAGGAAATTGTAATAAGAAGCCTTTCAATGGTGTCGTCGATATGAATCCAATAACCTTCCTGATCTAAAATTCTTCATCACTACATTTTTTTTTTTTTTTTTTTTACTACATGAATAAATTCATCAAAGCCATGAGAACCTTGTCAGATTTCACGAGTCAACGGCATCGTAAGGGCTCTTGTTCACGTCATGACCGGTTTATACCCGGCCCGACGGCAGCGGCACCCGGCCTGTTTTTAAAGAGCCGTGGTAATGAACACGATCTGTAGTTCTACTTGAAGAATTGTAGTTTGTGAGAGGTTCAGAGGCCTGTGGGAGTGGAAACCTTATAGGCTGATTATGGAGGCTTTTGCATGTCGTCGCCGGCGCTAGCCCTGGTTCAGCTCTGCGCCGTGTTAGGTTTGGCCGTGGTAAGGCCCCGGCGCGGGCGCACAGTCAATTATGACAATCTACGAGCGCTTTTCACGAGGTCGGACGGCCTCTTACCGGCTTGAAACCGTGTACGTGTATAAGGTTAACCTGCCTGGGCTTGTCAACAAGCGCCCTAAGGCTAAGGTTACCAGATCTATGATTTTTTCCGGATAAAAATCTGGACATTCGAAGAAAATTCCTTGTGCAGTATAACTTGACGGCACGGTTGGCGCAGTGGCTGAGCGATTGACTGCTGCGCTTCGTGTCGCGGGTATTTTTATGGCCTACAGGTAGTTGTTGCGGGTCTGGCTGTTTGTTTATGTGAATTTAAATGTGTGTAAACGAACTCACGACACAGGAGAAATTACTAGTATGGGGCAAAGTTTAAAAAAAAAATATGTATTTATTAGTTTTAATGTAATGAAAAAAAAATTGCTCTCGACTATTACTTTTCTCATCTGTGACAATACGAATTCAGACGTTTTAGAATTCGCCCCGCATTTCAGAAATAGCGACATAATTCAGGATTCGTCCGGAAAATCCGAACAGATTGGCAACCCTACAAGAGGGGTCAACGTCTTACAGTTACCCCTGAAGGCAAATGATGATCCCTGTCATTCAACGCTGGTATTTAAAATATAGGGGTAAAATATTCTTGGACAGGTGAAGAATAGAAATAGCTTTAGTAAAGTGTACAAAGGAATAAATTATCAGCGGTTACGTTTTCAGAGTTAATAACCTGAACGTAAACGAACGTTTATAAGGTAGAAAAAATATCTTGGTTGGTTGTTGAACCTTTGTAACCTGTGTTTAGTTACTTATACACTGATACCTGTATAAAGTTTGCTGAACTGTTAAACTGATACCTCTCGAGATTATTGTTTTCTTTGTTATTGTTGTTATGTCCTTTTCCCTTTGAGGAGCTCGTGGCTAAATAATAACAGCCGCTCGGATCGATCTTTAGGTTAAGCCGTGCTTGCCTAGGTTGGTCTGTGGATGGGTGACCACCCACTACATACCGAGTTTCCTCCGTGCCTCGGAAAGCACGTTAAGCCGTTGGTCCCGGGTGTCATTTGTAGATCTTTGACAGTCGTTAGGTAGTCAGTGGCCCAAAAAGTCTGACAACCAGTCTTACCAAGGGGTATCGTTTACCTAGTACTAACTGGGTTGTGGAGGTCAGATAGGCAGTCGCTCCATGTAAAATACTGGTATTCAGCTGCATGAGGTTAGAGTGGAAGCCGACCCCAACATAGTTGGGAAAAGGCTAGGCAGATGATGATAATGTTTTTTACCTTTTACCTTCCAACGCATCCTGAAATTCTAAATTATTCGCATGCCTTGTTTTTTTTTTTATTTTCTCTGTCTTTGCTATATTTATCACATATAAGATTTTAAACTGTCACTCTCACTGTTTTTGACTGACTGACTTGACTTCAGTTTATCCGTGATCATGCTTGCAACAGCGCCGAAATATCGGGAACTCAAACAAATCAAAGCATCATGGGATATGTATCTTGTTTATCAAACATGATACATAACCCGTTTCTAGTGTTAATGATAATATTTATCACATACACCCTAAAATCAGCGTTAAATTATAAATTAAATTTATATTAAAAAATTAACACTAATATTTTATAAATTATTGTAGTTTGTAGGTTTAAACTTGCATGGTTTGTAAAGCTAGTAATTTTTTGTATATGGTAACACATTTGCTCATATACTTGTTTTTTTTTTATAGTAATGTAATGTGCCACTGTTTGTTTTCCCAAACAAACAAAAAAAAAATGCGAATCACAGCAGAACCAAGAATTGAATCAATTTTACCATGTTTAGCCATAATTTATCCAGAGAAATTCAGTAGATAATGTCTTTACAATCAAAGCCAGACAGGTTTCTTCCAAAACTATTTTGTTTATCAATAAGTGGGTCAATTTAAATTAACAAGACAGATACTCGGGTCTGATTGTTTAATTTTTACTAATTGATTTCTGATGGTTTCTCATTATATGTGCGTGTGCCTACGTGACATGGGACATGTAAATACCTTTTAATTAATGTTAAATACCATTTAAGTATTGTATCCAGGTGAAGTCTTATCAGAGCAAGGTCCCGAAGTCCAGGGGGCATTAGCAAAATTATCACAAAGTGACAATTGATAATGTTAACTGCGTCTGCGAGAATTTTACGAATTGTAACGTGATTCCTTTTTATTATTATACGAGCAACCCGCCCTTGCTTTGCACAGCGCCACCTATCGGGTCCAAAAATATATCTAATGTAGTCTACATTTTAAGCTAAGCATCTAGCAGTAGAGCGGTGAAAACTGCGTTCAAATCCATGCAGTAGTTTTTGCGTGATGCGCGTACAAACCAACAGACAGAAAGACAAAAATTCTAAAAACTGTTGTTTTGGCTTATGTTGCTCTAATAAAGACCCCCATATATTTTATTTTTCAATATCTTCAAATGTACAGACATCGGCCTGTTACAATTTTATTACTTGTACATAGATTATGATTCTACCAAAGCGGCCTACTTGGAACCCCTGAATCTTGAGGATAAATAGGTACCTAAATGGTCATGGTGCCGTTCTAATTCAATGAGGAAATATTAACTGTAATCGGCTTTTACAGAACAAAATTCTATATCTACTCTTTTGTAAAAATCCTGGGATTTTTACCAAAACTATTATTATTGGAAATTTGGATGGATTTTTGAAAAATGCGAGATAATATCAAGATAACAAGTCAAAATATCCTGCGATATATGCTATCAGGACTCCCTATCGGGTCTCTCTCTCTCGGCTTTCTGCTGTCTTTGCTATGTGGTCATATAATCTTCTTCTTCAATCTTTGACCACCCGAAGCCGAGTGTAGGTCTCTTCCAAATCTCTCACTTTTTATGGTTTTTTTGTCATGGGTATCCAGTTTTTCCGGCCACTTTAATGACATTATCTAGATGAAACTTATTGCGTAAAGTCAAATTTCAATAAAACTATCTCTCAAGGTAGTTGAACTTTAACATTAAAATTTTCCTTAGAAAAACCTCGCATATCGATTATCGCGTCATAATTTGCAACTAATAAAAATATTCCATTCAAAACATTCGTTCGCCCACCGTCATAATTTTCAACTAAACAACAAAAATATTCCATCCAAAACACTCGTTCGCCCACCAATCCAATTACAGGCCTCACCGCACACCACTTAACCTGACAGCCACGCTGACGACGACACGCGACGTGACTGCTCACGTGCTCATCCGCGTGCCGAATGACCTTCTTGCTCCAAATTGCACCGTCATAACTACAGCTGAGGATGACAGGAAACTGTGTTTGAAGACACATATTTTGAGAAGTTTAGAGAATTGAGGTATTTGATCTCCCTACGACGTTACTACTTGATTCACAAATCTGTTAAAGGCACATCTTTAATATCATAGACCCTAGTTCCTAGTTTCTTCTTACATAACAACAGATGTGTTAGGGTAAATGGAACGAACCTCCCCGAGTGACGTTAGAAACCGGTACCAAACCCTCAAACGTCCGGCGCACCCTGGACACCTAGCTCTCGGTAACGCAGAATCTAGGTGACTACTCTTTTCACCTCGATGGCACGAACCGGTCTTTCTCAAGACCCATCCTAAAAGATGTGTTGCTGGGGAGTTTGTTCCGCAATTGTTTCTCCCCAGCTGTAACACTAGAAAGTGGCGTCGGTCGTGCGTTTTGGGGGACGCTCTCAGTATTAATTTTTAAGTCCAAAAAACGATTTTCAGTCTCATTTGAATGAGAAACTTTTCATGTAGAAAAGAGCAAAGCTCTTCAATTCTTGGCGCGAGTCATCATCATCATCTGCCTAGCCTTTTCCCAACTACATATGTCGGGTTCGACTTCCAGTCTAACCGGATGCAGCTGAATACCAGTATTCTACATGGAGCGACTGCCTATCTGACCTCCACAACCCAATTCTTGGCGCGGGTGTTCCAATAATATTATGCATCAGACAGATATTATAATCATCTCCAAGCCTACACTTATTCAGAAAATCTGGAATCTACATGATTTGTCTGGTAGCAATAATCTAGTGTCAGTCATCTGCGTGCAATAATCGTAATAATAGATAGGTATTTCCGTTTGTTCACTCACTTCAGGAATGAAAAGGAGGATAAAAGAAAGATAAATGGTAAGTATTATTCTATAAGATAAGTACTGAAACCACTATTTAAGCAAAGGAAGGATCTGACAAACAGGTTAGAGAATACAATCATAATCAATGCAAGAGTCTAACTAAAGCGGAATCAATATCAATCAATTCAAGATTACACCAATCTGCAGTCAGCACGCATCGTTGCAGATTGCAGTGCATGGCTTGCTGCCAAACCTGATAGTTCCGCCTTGAGATTTAATTTACTTTATTAAAGAAAATAACTGAAGTGCGAGCACGTTTTATTGCACTCATAGGCCTCGAATGCACTTCCTGGGATGTAGATTAGCTATAAATAATTTGAAATTGTGAACATGAGCATCTGTTTGTAGTACTGGGAAACCTATTCTACACTAAAGTGCACGTATTTATAAAAACTCATCGAATGCGTTACCCGGAATAATTTCCTCCTTTTTTCAGACGGTTAAAATTGTTACACTTCGACTGACCGAGAACGCTTTACCTGAATTTCTAAACCAAGCAACAGGTGAAGAGTGAATATATCAGAAATAGGCATCCTATACCTAATTGATTGCATTCAGGGAACAATGAAAAAGACTGGAACTTTCCCAAAATCTTAGAGCAAAACTCCACTAGCATCTGACGTATTAGGACTCCCAAAACGCTCATCATCAACGTTTTCCGGCTAAACACGTCCATTAGTGAGAAAATGGCGCCAACACCGTCATATGGCGTCAAAACGTCACGACACGCAAAACCACGATTATTACTTGCACAAAGTACCTATCTAGTTGTCTCAAGATTGTGTGCGAGCTGAACGCGGAAACATTAGAAGGACGCTGCGAGGAAAAGTCGGATAAAGTAGGTCTAAGTGACAGGATTTAGATCAAGGTTTTTAAGGATACGTAGGGTTAACTCAAGCAAGGTTATTATAAAATACTAGGTTTTTGTCCACGGTTTTACTTTCATCATCTGCCTAGCCTTTTTTCAAAACTATGTTGGAGCGAGTGCCTATCTGACCTCCACAACCCATTACTGGGTAATACGATACTTGGTAAGACTGGTCAGACTTTCGAGTCACTGACTACCTGTAACGACAGATGGTCACCCACCCACGGACTGACCTTGGCACGCGCTGCTTAACCTTGAAGATGAACCCGTGCGGCTGTTATTATTTAGCCACGAGACGCTCGAAACAGAGTTTCTTTAGCATTTGTAATATTAGTAGTAAGGATATAATGTACAAATGAGTTTTTATACATCTCTGTTAATGTTAGAGCATAGCAACGAGTACAAAAAGAGATGATTCGTTAATTAAAGACAGTTAACAGTTTTAATTGCTAATTAACTTCATTGTAACTGTTTAACGTTCGCTACATTTGAAGTAGGTAACGCAACTTTTATAAAATGGCCGCCATGTAGCTTTTGGCGCCAATCGTAACCATCTGCGAAGTGGTTCATGCTCAATAAGGAGTTATTACAAACAATTTTAGTTTAAAATGCAAACAAACGCTACATTTATAATTGCACTAGCTATTAGCCGAGGCTTCACCCGCATGGTGGTCAGTAATTACGCTTCGGAGCTTACTATTGTGGTAAAAACTATCCTATATCCCAACCCAGGTCAGTCTACCTCTGTGCCAAAAATTATCGCTATCTTTTCATCCGTTAAGGCGTGTAAAGGTAACAGAAAGGCAAATAAACAGCTTTTATGATATTATAATAAAGTATAGATAACCCAGACACAGATAAATAAATCAGTCTAGTTATAAACGAGTGGCGGAAGTTACATTATTACTAGTTTTACCTTTACGAGTCTAGCCTAGAGCTGCAATTAATTGCAGGAATGTCAGGTATAATACGATTTTATACCACGGTTGATTCTATGTATTTGGTAACGGATAGTAATAGATTATACGGCATGGTTTACTTTTATGGCCAGTACGGGACATTATAAAGCCTGAATTATGACTTAGCAGTAGTTAGGCCACCTATTTTTTTTTTAAACTTTGTCCTACACTAGAAACTTCTCCTGTATGAAAAGCCAAGGCACAGCATTAACTTATACACAGGCTGTTCGATTTGAAAGTGATCACTTATTAACACTCTCAAAGATTGTAGAGGCTTTAGAAAGTCCAACGTCTGTTATCTGACCTCTCATTACACATGACACTAGGCTGAAAACCCGTTCCCCCCTAAATACCTCAGCGAAGATTTCATCATCTTCCTCCCCTTGTCCCATTCTATTCGGGGTCGGCGCAACACGTTTTCTTCATCCATTCTTCCCTGTCAGACGTCACGGCATCTTTTACTCCTTTCTCTTTCATATCATTCCTCACACGATCTATCCATCTTGATTTGACGGCACGGTTGGCGCAATGGCTGAGCGATTGACTGCTGCGCTTCGTGTCGCGGGTTCGATTTCCGCACGGAACAAATATTTATATACTGTTTTAAGCTTTCACGGTTTACAACTAAACTTATACCGTCACTTACGGGATATCTTCCGTGAGTGTTCATTATTTTGAGTCAACCCGCGATCATGGCGCTTGCAACAGCGCCGAAATATCTGGTGCTCAAAATAATGAACAATCACGGAAGATATCCCGTAAGTGACAGTATAAGTTTAAATATTTGTATGACCTACAGGCAGTTGTTCTGGGTCTGGCTGTTTGTGTATGTGAATTTAAATGTTTGTAAACGCACCCACGATAAAGGAGAAATTCCTAGTGTGGGTTGCCCCACGCTAGGAAAAAAAAACCAAAAAAACTTTTTTGGCTTTCCTCTCTCTCTCAATCCTTCAACATTCATGTCCATCACTCTTTTAGTCACATGCGTTTCATCCGTCCTCATTACATGTCCATTCGTCAGAGAAGGTTTAGGGTCAGTTCACACCGAGACGTGACGCGACGCGACGCGGCGTGCACTCTAAGCCATTTTATGTTTTATCTCCATTATTAGGAAATGCAGTCGCGCGGCCGCTCGTGGCACCGCAAGACATCACGCGACCCGAGTCTTTCAAACGATAAGAGATAAAGATAAAGAGATAAAGCATGAAATGGCTTGAAAGTGACACGCCGCGTCGCGTCGCGTCGTCTCGGTGTGATTTGACCCTTAGTTGTCACAAAAATTTTCTAAGCTCAGTCTACTGTTTGGCAAACTGCGGTTGTGTAACTGAAAACATCCGAGTTCTGCCCACCCATCAGGAAATTCAGATGCTACATTAATACTACATTATTATCTTGTAAGGAAAAAACGGCATGAAATTGCACATCCGATTCAAGATAACTTTGGCAGATTGTCGGTAGACGCTGCGCTGTCAGGCAAGCAAGGGGGGGCGGCATAATGATGATGATCTGCTGGTTATGTGCGAGATATGACACCATGCGTTATGCATGGGGGTTCCGAGATTTATGACTTTTTTTAATTCATGGACTTTTTTTTGTAGATATTCCTACTGATAAAAAAAAAAATGGTAAGTTGATAAAAGCGCTCTTCCTCTCTCCTTCCTAATTAATTTAATTTTGCTGTGCCCGACAGGGTCCATAATTGTTTCTTCTTAATTGTTTTTTACCACCTGTATATGTACATTATGGATTGCAATAAATAATTTGAATTGAATTTGAATTTGAATTGAATTGAAAAAATAGATCTAATTTGAATTTGACATCATTTTTTTTTTACTAAATAAAAACAAACTACTTTTTCTTTTGTTTTGTTTTCAAACTCCCTTCTCGGTTCTCCACCAAATAATACAAACTATTTCATTTTGTTGCAGTTATTTCATTTTTCTACTTTAGTCTTGGGCGACTTTGAGTTAACGTTCTACATAAGCAGGTATAGTGAATTGGCCAACCGTATACAAACTAACTGAAGCGAAAAAAAATTGTTTACGTAGGTACTTACTTATCTATTTATCAATCAGGCAACCAATTTGAAGTGATGATAACTATATCTGATAAATTGATAAATAGGTTTGTTTTCGGAAGCCTTTATTTAATTAACAGTTTAGTGGTGGATAAGCTTATCATGAATATAGATGTACAGACGCCAGCACATCAAATTACCCGAAACTGTCATATTTTCCCAATCAACTTTGCACCTAATGCTTTAGCGATAAAGTTGAAAATCTATTAAATAAATTTGACAGATTGTAGTAGCTTGATGTGCTGGTACATTCCTTTCCTTCCTCATGAAGTCTTGATGTTCAAAGTGGCACTATAACAGAATAAATATCTTTTTATTGGCTTAAACTGAATTACAAGATATTTGAAATCCTGACCTCAGAGCTAGGTTCGGTTCCTACATTTCAGGAAAAAAAAACTTCCTCCAATGAGGTCTATGGGACGATCTATGGAACGTATTTCGAGCGAGGCCTCATTAGTGCGTTGTGTTGCGTCGTTTTACATATATTTTTTAGTGACATGCCACATTATGCGTTGCGTCGTTGCACGCGACGTTTCAACGGATCGACCGACGAGAGACGAAGCGCGGGGAGGGTGATGCGCTGCACTGTGATCGGAACTCTGATGCGACGACGGACTGACATCATTGTTAAACTGATCATCACTATTGTAGATATCCAGAATCATGTATTGTTTCTATGTTTCTTTTGGTGGTAGCGTAAAAAAGCAACAATAGGTTTTTGCAGATCCATTGTCGAATGAAGCCTGAAATCCTGCGCTAGTGCACTGCGATGGCGTGCGTCGCCCATTTGCGTTACGACATCCTGCGCAGGTACGGAGCATACAATACGTTGATCTGTTGCGACAACGCAACAAAACGCACTAATCAGGTCTCAGCCTAAGATATCACCAAACCTACTACCTCATTATATGGGCTTGATTCCATTAGTCTCATTGACAGCATATCAGCTAGTATAGTCCACTAAGAAAGGTTTTTTAAATATTTTACTTACACGCAAAGCCTGCGTAGGGAATTACAGCTGTTTGATATAGGAAGAAAAAAACAACCGGCACCGCCATCACCACTGTAAGATGTTATTAATGGAACGAAAATTTCGAAAGCTATGAGCAGGGTGCGATGGTCTAATTGGTAAGACGTCCGGTGTACAAAATCGGAAGGTCGCAGGTTCAAACCCTGCTCGTACTCCAGCACTAAGAAAGGTATTTCGGCATCTCTACTACACCTCTGCTTAACCCTTCGGGGAGTACGACGTGATAATTGGCTACCTACCCCTGACTAAGTCTAACTGAAATTGAACTCTAACTTCTTTCGCATACAAAAGAAGTTACTCTGAACAAAAGGTTGTAGTGCAGAAACAGCTACCCAATGTGCCTAATTGAAAGAGTCCTATACAATATGATTCGCAGTACAGTTGTTCATTAAAGTAACAATCGATGAAGATTGCAACAATTACTCAGTTACCGGTCCGAAGCGGTAAATACCGGTTGAATCTAGTTCTTTCCGGTTACAATTAAACAATTGAACGTTACTTTAGTTGAGAAAACGTGTTCTTGTTATGGTAGGACATAACGGGTTTTTCTGCTTTTGGTCAAGTTTATTTTTTGCGGCCAAAACTCTGATATGAATTAGGTCATTTTAGGATGTTGCCTTGTTACTTAAAAAAACGCACGAGGAGTACCTTTTTTTTTCGGATGGGAAATCATCAAATGACCCACTCTGGGCGGAGCGGAAGGGAGTGTCAGACTTGTACTGACTAAAACCCATCCGTGTTCCTTCTTTGCCCTTTGTGTTCCAGGGCCACGGTATCTCTTTCGAACAGTCCCGCAGCCCTGGCACGAGGAGTACCTTCCATTGCGGATTTTTGTTATATTTTGACAAAAAACCTACCACTGTTTGTCTATGAATCACCTAAAGGTTGACTGGTAGAAAATGCTTATGGCATTTAGTCCGCCTCTCACGGCCTCTGTACTTTGTGCTTGAATTGTTAAATAAATAAATAAAAAACCGGTTTCTTGATGAGATGTAGCAAGTAACCATCATATAAGGATCCATTCAAATGAAAAGTTTTAGAGACACAAAAGATATTTTACATGCTATGTACCTTCCTGTACTTCTACTGCAGCAGTGGATCACAGCTTGGGGACCTCTTCTACAAGCTTTACTATCAATCAAATTGATTAAAAAAAGGAAGTCTTAGCATAACTCCAAAACATCATAGCACCTCTAACCAAGGTAGACCTGGCACGTAACTGGGATAGACCCAACCAAATAAACAGAGTTACTCAACCAAATGGACTCGTCTATTACCATTAAATCATCAAATAGAATGACAAAATATAATTACGATTAGCCAAGCTGTTTCTACAAAACGTCTTTATAATAGATCAATTTGCGACAAACAAACACACCTAACGTTTTGTATCTGCGCAAGAGACCGTGGCGGAACTACGGTCTTTGATGATTTAGTGCTTATTACGATCTTTTGTTTTGCTTCTGTAAGTAGATTGAGATCGGAATAGAATGACATTATAGTTGGTAGATAATGCAGATACCTACTTATACCTGTAACGCCTGAAAAGATAGTTAAAAGGTCACTTTTGATTAGTTTTGCAGGAAGGTCTACATTGTTTAGTTTTTGGTAACCTTTGTCTCAACATCTGCCTAGCCTTTTCCCAACTATGTTGGGGTCGGCTTCCAGTCTAACCGGATGCAGCTGAATACCAGTATCTAACATGGAGCGATTGCCTATCTGACCTCCATAACCGAGTTAGTACTGGATAAAACGAGACCCTTGGTAAGATTGTTTGTCAGAATTTCGGGCCACTGACTACCTGTAACGACTGTCAAAGATCTACAAAGGGCAGCCGGACCAACGGCTTAACGTGCTTTCTGAGGTTCGGGGAAACTCGGTATGTAATGCCCATCGACGGACCAACCTAGGCAAGCGCCACTTAAACTGAAGATCGACCCGAGCGGTTGTTATTATTTAGGCACGAGCTCGTCCGTATGGTAGCCTTTCTTTGCAGACTACTAGAAATTCTGGTAGTCTGCAAAACACAAATGTACCTATAGTTGTGTAAGGATCATTTGGCGTGCCCGAAATCGGAACTAACACCGCCATCTTGTTTTTTCAATACATTTCATTTTAACAATTTCACTTATTACTTTCACCTGTCAAAGTCATTCGAAATCTAAAAGACTCTTGTAGACTTGTAAGTTGTGGTGATTTCAAGCCCCTAACGTCACGTAAGCAGTAGGAAAATTCTTGCGCATTGCGCGTAAATCATAGTCACTGAAAAATCCCAGAAAAACCAAATGTTTTGTCATCGTCTACGTTACCTAAATAAACGGACAAGAAAAAACATTTTCCTTCGATGACACATTTAAACCTACAACTCAAATAATATTTTCACAGTAGAACTAATCTGTAGCTGTAAAAAATACAACAGTGTTTATTTATTAATCTTACAAAGGTGACTGCAAAGTATTATTTTGTTTGCTTCCAAAAATCCACCAAGTGTTATTACAATAATGACAAATTGCATAAAAACTTGAATTACTCAGTAGCACCTATCTATTTACATAGCAAATTAAACACTAATTCCATAGCTCTTTCCCGCGGGGCAGTCGCGTCGAAGTAAGAAATTATCCCACAGGGATCAAAATTAGCTTATGCCCTAAGTCTACCTATCTGTTCATCAGGTCTAACCTCAGAACAATAAAGTGCTCTGAGGGTCTAACGAATCGGCTTAGTGGTTTTGTCGCGGAAAGGTTACAGACAGACAGAGTTACTTTTCCATTTTTTTAATTATTTGTATGGCACTATGGAAGTATGAATTACTTACGTAGAAACATCTACTAACCTATACTACAACAAAATAATCATAGTACGTGCCATAGTAAATACAAACTAGTAGCTAGAAAACAAGTCTCGACCTTATTGAAGGCAATCTTCTTTGCTAACATATGTAGCGCACAATTTGCAAAGCTCAATTATTAATAGTCGATATTAATTGTCATTTTCAATCATAGAAATAAATACGGAACTCCAAAAAAGGATAAAGCAGGCAGAGTTGTAAATGATGGCTAAAAACTAGATCAACCATTCCCATGGGATGGCAATGTAGGAATTTTCAGTTTCCTAGGTAGGTACCCCTCTATGATGTTTGTGAGAAAAACTAAACCCAGGTACTAATAATTAAAGACATAATTACATGCATCATCCTAGCAAAACTGCAACCGCTACGCAAATTGCAATTGCAACAACAACTTTTCAATGAAAAGTTTCAAATTACAGCTATTTCTGGTATAGCTCTGCATGTACTTAACATATTTCGAGAATTTCCAACAAGTTTCTGACGATGCCCAAGTACCCCAACTCGTGAAACCCTGCACGGAGCCAATTCACGGGTAGTTTGGCATTCTTGAAAGTTTCAAGGTCAGTGGGTCATCTTAGGGGCGGAGTTCACGTGAGGAGTTCACACAATAGTTATGACTACATTCCTAGACAAACATTAATGTCAAATATGTCAATCAAGAAAGTTATGACGGAATGAAAAATTAATTTACGGAGAATATATCCTAATTTTGAAGACGTGCTTTTAAATTTTGAGCAGAACATTGGAAAACAGCTGATGTAGTTCAACTTCATATATTATATTTATTATTTTGGTCATTCAGTCACAACATGCGTTCGGCTAATCAAAATTGTGACAGCTAGTTTAGGTAATACTGCTCTAAGAGGTGGTGGTTCAGGCCCCTAATCGGAGATTTGTTATGGCTTCTATTCCAGTGCAGTTAGTAGGTATTCGGGGAAAAGGGAAATGCCAAATCATAGAGTCAAGATTCTCCACATTTTTTACTACAGCGAAAAACGTGCTAACGTTTGTCGCTCTGTTTTATGCATCCAATTGATTTTCAATGCAAATTCATTCGAAAATGAGCTGTTTTTACCAAAGTGGGTTTTATGACGAGGATATTAAGTAGGTACCTGGGTCAACGCAGATGATTATTTATGTTTTAATAATAAACTACTATTCCCCGCGGTTTCACCCGTCGCCTCTTCTTTCTGTTTTGCTCGGCTACAAAGGGTCGTATCCTGATATTAAATAGCCTATTACCTTCCTCAATAATAGCATAATAAGAAATGCAAGATTTTTCCAACGCGACTGGCTGTTCGAAAAAAAACAAGCAACTCTTCAGCTTTATTATACTTATTAGTATAGATTTCCTATATTTATATTTTTACAAATTATTTACATATTTAAATATTCCTTAGAAAAAAAACAATAGAAGAAACATTTAAAAATATAAAAATGTAGCCCACCGGTATCGGGAACAAGGTCCAAGCTTAGTCATCATCATCTGCCTAGCCTTTTCCCAACTATGTTGGGGTCGGCTTCCAGTCTAACCAGATGCAGCTGAATACCAGTATTTTACATAGAGCGACTGCCTATCTGACCTCTACAACCCAGTTAGTACTGGGTAATACGATACCCCTTGGTAAGACTGGTTGTCAGACTTTTTGGGCCACTGACTACCTATAACGACTGTCAAAGATCTACAAATGACACCCGGGACCAACGGCTTAACGTGCTTTCCGAGGCACGGAGGAAACTCGGTATGTAATGGGTGGTCACCCATCCACAGACCAACCTAGGCAAGCGCGGCTTAACCTAAAGATCGATCCGGGCGGCTGTTAGTACTTAGCCACGAGCTTAGTATAGATTATTATTATGCATGACACTGAAAGTTCGATTTCTTTGGTTTTAGAAACCCAGACACCGTTATCTCCACATCTGTAGCTAGCTATTAACGTGTTTACAAGGCAAAATACCAAAACATCTTGGCAAATTGCAAAATCATAGTGTATTCTCTCATCTAAATATGCATTCGGGTGAAAACAACCTAGATAGTGTTGCCATTTAGATTATTTTTAGAATGCGATGTAGAATCTAATCGTAGACTACAGGGCATCGGGGTTTCATCTCATCTCTTCTTCTAAAGGGCGCGTTCAACAAGTGATGAAGGGGCGCAGAGAACAGAGCATTTATATAGGTAGGTAGCACAACGTTTTGGCGAACCCTGTGACCAAGTCATTCTGCGATTCAGCTATTCATCGATGTTCTGTAATTTTTGGTTTTTGTACTACAACTTACCTAAATCTCCAATCTTCAAAAGCTATGAGTAATGAAAACTGAGATATTTGTCGTACCGAAGGACCAAATTGTGTAAGTAGGTCGCAACTTTGCTACGGTAGGACTGACTACTGCCGTGCTTACGCGTAGATAGGGTGTACCTGCTGAATGAAAGCATTCATAACTTTTTGTACTAACGCTAGGTATCTCTTTAGTTACTATTTACCTACAAACCGTGCCTATTCTAGTTTTAGATAAAAGGAAAGAGTCTAATTTAATTTGGGACCACGAATGATAAGAGTACTCATTTTTATTTACAAACACTTCACCGTGTTAGTAGGTTACTCCATATTTCGCGTAGTAGGTATTACGGTATGTTGGTCAAAATATTTAAATAAAGATATCAATCATAACATAAAATATAACTGTAAGTACTTACCTTAGTGGATATTAACAAAATTCCTTTGCTTCAAAAACAGTATCAATACAAAACAACAGTGTACATTCTCCTCACAAAAAAAGGAAAACGGCGGGAAAAATACAAGTTCGTCGCACTTTCAAGTTCAAGCCAACATGATGCACAAAACCACTGTTTTCTTCTAAGTTTTGATAGTTTATACACTCTTTACACAAACGTAATGCGCGTGTGATCACAAGGATTGAATAAACGACAGTGCGTAAACAATATCGTGTTATGAATGCGGTTCTGGCGCGAACGTCCGAGGTTATTATCAAAGGCTATTGAACGGAGACAGTAATACCAAACCTTGGTATCAGCGCCATCTATGATGTGTGTAATGAGCCTAATATTTCAGACTTCGTGCGTTCTTTGAACTTTTATAATTGGATTAAAAACCTAGGTAAGTAAATAAATAATGGAGCATGACGAAGATAAATGAGCCTATAGAAAACTTTGACAATGTTTTCTTTAGTGCTAAATGAGCGAACAAACTCGGAGTCACGCACGTCACGTGGCTCATTAGAATTAATTACCAGCTACATTTTCACGTAACAGCATAAACTTCCACAACCCTCCGGAACAGGAACAAAAAGTCCCGAAACAATGCTAAGCATTGAGCTGAGACTAATAAGCAGGCATCACTAAAGTAAGAAAAGATCTTTTTCGACGGTCTGAACGCACCTCGCAAAATAATATCACGCCTTAAATCCCCGAAGGGTTAAGCAGAGTATATTACACCCACAATAATCATCAGTTACGTGGGTTTACAACATCAGACCAACAAAAAGACCCTGAAAAGTCAATCACAATGGACTATTCATCCTGAAAGAAATCAGAGTCCTGCTCAATAGTTGATGACAATTAATTCATCGTCAGTTTCACGCCTAAATTGCGAGTGTTATGACTAAAATGGGAATGGTACCACATGTGTAAAATAAAAATGCAACAAAGAAATCTTAACCTATTTATTTAGTAATATAATTCAACACACCATACAAAAGAGTTGCATTGGATCCATACCGCAGCTTAAGACTAAGGTTTTGGAGAACACTTTCAGTTATTAAAGCAAAGACATACAGTACTTGATGGCACATTGAGTTTTAGTTGTGCTCAACACATGATTCAGAACAGTCAGCAACAAAATTGATTATAATTATGTAGGCACAATATAATTATGTTTACAAAACACATGATGCCCGACCCCAAATAAATTGGAATAAGGGCAGGAGCATGATGATGATATTATTATGTGTACGTACATTCAGCATAACAAACTAAATGGCCTGAACCAAGCCAATGCGAACATGATTTTGCAGCCAAACAGACTGCCAATCATCAAAAGCTGAATGTATGACGTAGTAGATGCTTCAGGTTCACTCTGCTGTTTAATAAATACTGCAGAATCAAATCCAGTGTGTAGCACTCATTAGGAAGACTGCCAGTATTCTGTTTCCTGAGAATGACTAACATGGCACCCTATAAGGCTGATTTGTTTCTAAAACCCAACGTGCCTAATTACAGTACTGTACATTCTCTGTCAACTGGGATTTTATTTGCCAGCAGCAGTGGCCAGTGGATTTCTTAATACTAGGATCACTGAATCTCCACGAAGGAACATTTTTGAGATAAACCTATCCTTGTTTACAGCTTTGCCCTGAAATTAAAAAGGTTTTGACGTAAGTATGAGGTAGGAATTTGATATTACACAATATCTTCCTTACAGTAGCGAATGGTAAAGTTTTGTAAGAGGTAAGCCGGAGTACATATCTTTAATGAGATTATATTATTTGTCTATAAAATACTGATTGTGCCAATTTTTAAAGGGAATCCAGTAGGAATCGAGTTGTATGGAACTTTCACCACTGCTTCCTTATTATTTTATGCCCTTGAGCCTGGGAGACTACTCGGATACTGTTTTTAATGCCAGTGAGTAGAGGATTCAGAGCATTATAGAAGAAACTAATATAAGTTATAAATATTCTCAAGGGGTTTGAAGATTGAAAATGCCCTTGTTAATCAAGAGAACTAAGAAAAGTGACTGCTTTTTACCCAACTGCACAACAGGGTTATATTTTTAAACTGTTTTGTTTACGAATTGACCAAAACAAATAAACAACTAGTAATTTGTAAGTTACCCAAAAACTTTAAAGCCTTGGAAATGAAACCTAAGCACCTGTTGATCGCTCATATCAACTTTTTAGTGGAGTAACTCTGAGCATCAAACATTTTCCTAATAATCAATAGATAACCTCTAAATTCAGTGTTTGTATGAAAAAAGTACCCGAATAGGACGAGACAAAGTGGAAATTAGAAAACAATTTCAAGGGAATCTACCTTCTTGCCTTTGCCTAGCCTTGGCACCTCAGTCCACATTTCTTTGACATTCTCAAGAACCATGTTGCAATGCCGGTCGAATGCCTTGACGCGTCCCAGCAGCTTTTTGTTATTTCTGCAATTGATCAGAACTTGTGTGTTGTTCTTTACTGACTGCGTAAGTACTGAAAGAGGTCCGGTACTGAATTCTTCCTCTTCAATTTTGGCTAATTCCTCCAAAGTCATCTCCGAGCGTGGCTTAGATGTTGATGCCCTGAAAACACATTTTTTGGTCAGATAACCAGTTTCGACCTGTGTATCAGAAATATTTAGTATTTGTAATTGTTGTACTTACATATTGTACTGGTTTTATTCTTGTTTATCACGTAGAAATCAACAAAATCGCAAATCCCGAATAATTACACACACAGACACACAACGCCAAGTTTTTTTTTAATTTATACCTTTTTTTAAATGTTTTGTTTTGCGCAACTTGGACAGTAGTCTTTTGGGACGGTTGAGATTTTAAGGAATGGGTGTTGCCAGTGACTTTCTTTAACTTATCTTGAATGCAGAAAAGACCGGGTGTCTTCTTGATAAATATGACACAAAAGGTCTTACTAATAGGTACTTGGATTATTCTAAAGACTGCTCGCTTTGATTAATCCTAGCTATAAGCTAACCCACGGACTGTCGTGTAAAGTGGCAATCGATCCATTAGCCGTAACACTACTGATCCGTATCAAACCCCAACTCCCGGTCTGTGCTCCTTTTTAGCAGTACTGCATGGTTCTTTTGGCGTATGGATGACATTTTCAAGAGGTAACTGTTTGGTCACTGTTAATAAAATAAACCCAGACAATTGAGTGTCTGAGTCGTGTAGCAAGGGTTCCGTACAAACCTTTATGTTGATGGGTTGTCCATCACGGATATCCGGATTCAAGTTAAGAAAAGATAAGTCCGATTGAGGAACAAATTTAATTTTGCAGTTAAAATAATACTTTTCCATACATCGTCATTCACGATCAATTCGCCAACTGCAAATGTAAATTTTATTATGTGACCTAACTACAAATTAATGATTTTCAGATATTTTCATTATATTGTGCTGTAAGAGCATGCTTCTTACCAAATTTCATGATTCTAAATCAACGGGAAATACATACCCTGTTCATTTACTTGCGAATGAGCAAAATATGCTACATAAATGGCCATATTTTTAACAACTTTTTTATTGCGTTGACTAAGAAGCTTGATTTATTTACAGCTCTAAAAAGACCTCAGTATATTAGTTTGAACATGGAACCACCATGCGTTCTTAAGAAAAAGAGTCTTGTCAGACAGACATATGAACAACGAAGTGATCCGTTTCTTTTTTTGAGAAAAAATGTAGTTGTCTTGAAAAATCAAGATGGCCGGCGGGCAGTGTTAGTTCCGTTCAAGGTCACGCGTCAAAAGAACCATGTAACACTAAAACCTATAATATACCCATTTTAACGGGCCTGTCATTAGAAATCAGTTTCATTGTTACTCATGATTACAATCAGCGGTGCGGTACACAATGTGACCCAAACACTAAACTCGAATTTGTGAACAAACCATACTTATTCTAAGGGTTTTTTGCTGAGTGCCAAGTAACTTCTTGTATTCACGTAAGTGAATAAAATAGGTTGCTTTAAAATAGACATTTAAAACTGGAAAATCAAAAATAATGTTTCAACATCCTTTCCTAAGGAATTTTAATGTAGCGGAAATTGAATAGCGTTATCTTATATGAACCTTTTTTCTAATAACAGTCCAGAGTTCCCGACTTACTTTTAAATGCGTCAAACAAATTGAAAGAAGTGTATAGTAACGATGAACAAAATAAAACAAAAACCATTCATGAAATGTTTTTATTATTTTTTCTGCAATAATAAGAAAAAAAATGAAGTATTCAACTAGCTTTTAGTACTAATTTTGATATAATAATTCAATATACTTATAATTCACAGTCTTGGAATAAAAATAAAGGCTAATTTTAATAATAGACATTGCCATTTTCATTCAACATTAGTTTTTTTCCTCTTGCAACACATTACGTAAACTTTTTAATATTCATACAGGAACAAGCTAAGATGCGTACCGGGACCACACTTACATAAATTTCTTTGGTTATATTTACAAATATTTATGCACTTTTCATTTTAAAAACTTATTTAAATTATCACAACTACATATTACTATAGCGACACATTTGCGAAAGACAAAATAAATATGAAATAAATACAATCATGAAAGAGCCAATCATTTTAGTTGTTATTTTTAACGCCAGTACGCAAATATTAAAATGAAATAGGTATAAATAAAAAGCAACTTTTCTATGATATGAATTAAATATGTACAGTCGCCAACACATCAAGCTACCCGAAACTGACAAATTTGCCCAATCAAACTTGGACCTTAAAGCATTAGCGATAAAGTTGAAAAACTAGAGAAATTTGACAGATTGTAGTAGCTTGATGTGCTGGCGTCTACCTACAAGTTACAAAACCACAATGATAGCCATAGAAAACGTAAAGAAAATTGTCAAGGGTCCTATGGCCCGCAGTGGACATTCAAGATTGGCCAACATTCACCATTCTAAACAAGGCCCACGATTGCAATAACTTTTTGGGTCCTATTCTAATTCGAAAAGTCCACTTATCAGAGAAAATTACAATCACAATATAAAAAATATCAATTTCACACCTTACACCAAAGATACCGATTTTTACTTTATTAATTTCGTTGTGAAGTTTCCGTGGAAGTTTGCCGGTTAACAATATTTATTACGGACTCACAGTCAATCACATGATATGACCTAATCAATCATATTTCAACTTTCTACAGACTGGCAACCACAGAGCGGTTTAAAGAAATCGAGTTCACATTGCTTCAAATAAGAAAGCAAATAAGTTAGTCGTCAGCTATTTTATGTTTATTCAGTGGCAACCCACGGTAACTGATCACAGTCTTAGTATTTGCAATAACAGAACCGTTGCAGATGCGTTACCTTACCAGACACAAAGCTTAATATATTACGTGACTAACAATGGGCTGTCTGTCCATAGCTACGTCCCAATCAGACCAATGGGGTCAAGCTATTCTAAAATATAAATTGTCAACCAATGACAATGCTTTGAACATGCTACACTAGCGCCATTAGTTTCACAGTTACCTTCCCATACCACCCCGAATTCCTAACTGTTCTGTAGTTTCCATTCGTGTACTTTATTTTGTAAAGAAGAAAGTTTATTTTCCTGCAAAAACGCCAACAAAACTATTGCTTACTTACATTTATTAACACACTTGGACAATTATAGACCACAAATATTGAGGTTATTTGCGACGATCCAGCACCATTACATTTTGTACCAAGCTGTGGCAGTGATTATGACTATGGACGACAATTATTATGCATATCTATTTATTTATAAATTATTGCATCATTCCGATTAAAGCATATTATTGTCAGGGGCATGGGCAGTATTTAAAATATATTCATTTCTTTCCAAGTTAAGGAGATGTATCTTATGAGTATCTAATACATTTTAATTTTTGAGGATGCTACATAGTTTGGGTCAGTAGAGCCGGCAAGTCGAGTTTATGCTCGTACGTTCTAGAAGAATCCGGTAGGCTTGGCTCAATTGTGTCAGTCAAGCTGACACAATTGAGCCAAGCCTACGCCCTAACATGATTCGACTATGACTCAAGAGCCGAATGACATCCAAATATTTAAAGTAATTGCTACGGACCAGCTTTGTTGCTTAACAAATACTGTTAAATCGAAAGTGTCGACTTGAACACCCCTGTGTAGCACTCAACTGTCTCAACAAATCGCACACTTTAGTTATCCGATACTGACAGTTACATACTAATTGGATACGCCATTTAAGTCTTCAACGGTAAACGGTAACTGTCTTCTTTTTAAATCCTGCCAATGACTCAGACACAAATACATCAAAATAATCTGATTCTTTTTAATATTACAAAAATACGTTTATAATATACTATTTTCGGTAAGCAAGTTGATTCGCTGTAGCACCATTTATATAGTGGAATAAGAACGGGTTTATATAAATTATTTATATCGTAAAGCATCAACACTCAAAACTAACTAGTTGTGCCTTTGCTTGTCGCCGTTTAAAATGGAAACTGGTAGGTGGGAAGAACTGAAAGTTTCAAGGGTATAAATGCATCATTAGAAAGGTACGAATGACGGGACAAACAAGCTATGCACCAGTATAAGTTGATCTCTAATTGTACTGGAAGCTCATACAAAGCGAGGTCAGGTTATACTGGTTATGTATAGTTTGATTTGTCGCTGTGTGTACTTACAATTCTGAAGGTGGCAAAGCCGCCCAAGTTCCAGTCAAGTTTCTAGGTAACTCTAAGAAAACGGTGAGAGGCGGTAATGTAGCCATCTATGGGAGCGTTTTCCAAAGAGTTTCATGGAAAACCATCTTGTCGCTGCACTGTCCTAGCGGATGCAGTCAGTTTCTCAATTGTGTCTTAAACATTTTAAATTCTGGCGATAAATAACTAACTTTAGACTACCTCAGACGAAAAAGAGTACTTTTCATGATACGATCTTTCTTTCATTTTTGTGTCGTTAGTGCCTAACCTGGTGACAGAGTTTTTATGCCGCCCATGGGCCTCTGACTTGGCTTTACATGCCGTCGACAAATATCTCTCAGGCATGCCGGTTTCCCCACGATATTTTCCTTCACCGAAGCAAATGATAATTATACAATACGCACAAGAATCAGAATAATCAGAGGTGCGTGTCTTGGGTTCCAACTCGAGACCTATGAGGTGGCAGTCCGACGGCCACTGCTTCATGATACGGTTTAAATGCTGAATAAGAAATAAGCTAAGACTTATAACGAGCGCCCTGTAGAACAATGCAATCATAATTTTAAGCATTATCTTAAGGTTTCGTCTTCTGCTTTTGAAAACGAGAATAACACCCTAGTACAATTTTTATTCTCCTGATTATAAAATGTAGAACTGTTTAACATTTTAAACGGCGTCATAGAACCATAGCATAGACACTAATTCTCTATAAATCTCAAACACTTATAGTCTTTATAAAAATACGAATTAAGCATTATGTATCATAAGACACTTCTCAATTATCATCACTAACTTTAGGGAATAAAACTAACCTAATCATATTTACAGAGATCTCTTAGTTAAATTTAATCAAATGTTTCCAAAGGTGTGTGCACACATTTGAACTTGGCACCATTTCATCATAGCATTGCCTGTTTTAAAGATCGTTTTAACATAACATTACAATCCGCTTGAATGTCCCCGAAGGATTAGGTAGTTTTTGTAGCACACCCATATTTTGTCAGTTATGTTTAAGTCCCATATAAAATAGGATGAGCCTATTGCCATAAACCGGGAACAAATCCAGACTCCGTGGCTGCTACTCAGAAATTCCTACTGGAAAACCCAATTATCACTTTGCCTAACCTGGGTATCAAAACTCAGGACCTTATAGTAAGCAGTCGCGCTTGCGACCACTAGATCAATGATACAGTCCTTGTTCGATTATGTGACTGTAAATGCGTCCACGTTAAAAAGTAGTTGAAATTAAACGATATAAAAATACGGTGCCAATCTCATAAGTGTGCTACAACCTTAATATGTACGATCTTACCGTTTTTAAGCAAAATACACACAAATATTGAGAAATATACTCTACATATATGTACAGATATTTCTTACCGTCAAAATTGTGTTTCATTACAAAATATGAACACTTTCGTTTTATGCCTATATCTGTAAGCTGAATAAGTAATAAAAATAATTTCTTTGCTATCTTTCTCGTTCTTTTAATCTTATTTTATATTTTGAACATTCTTTTCACGCGTTGAGTACCTACATATTACTAACCGATTTCAAGCTGCAGTCGAATACGGCTCAAAAGCCTAGATTCCAAATATGTAATCTAGTTTTTGGCCATATTTAACATAGATTAAACACTCTTTTGGACAAGCATCTTACAATACAAACCAGCCATCGATCAACCAAACTAAATTCAATATCTCCATCATACGACTATACAACATACGATTTTGTCCATCTCAAAAAATGCTTCGTAATAATCAGATCCTACCATATTTTGTTACGACAAGTCTTCTGTGCTAATGGCCATTTTAAATATATTTACAGACTAGATAACTCAATTAAATTACTCGACGCCATTTGTAAAACTACTTTCATTTTTTTGTTACGGCAATCTCTTTGCCTAACGACTTTCTATTTTCGAATTTCTGCTGTAAACTGGCAACATTCGATGGTTTGGCCGTCAGTTTTGTGTTACTAGGCTTATTATCTGTCTTGTTGACTATGGAAGGTTTTGGTACTACTTTAGGCTTGTTCTTATTTAAATTGTCCGCTATTGCTTTTACTGAGTCTACTTTTGACATGGCTCGGTTCGCGGGTGGAGTTTTGTCTGTCACTTTGTTTAAGTTTGCGTTAGAGTTGACTGGTTTAAGTGGTGGCGTAACTTTGTTCTGTTTCTTCGGTTCTGTGGGCGCGGGTCTTAACGGCGGTCGGTTGTCGTTCGGTTTCGCGGTTACCGCGGGTTTAGTCGTCACTTTTATCGTATCATTTGGTAGCTTATTATTGTTAATGACATCGGGTGGTTTCACATTCTTCGCATCTGGTACAGTACAGCTAGACACAACGTCTGGACTGTTCATAATTTTCGGTGTTAAGCTCACGTTTTTCACTACTTTTGGTGATTGAGGCACATTTCTGAATGTTGAAGTGTTTTTGAGATTGGGAGGGGTTACTTGTCTTGCGAATGTTGGGATCTTAGAATTAGGCCCCGGTAAAGGTGGGGCCTTATCTTCTTCCTTTGGCTCATCCTTTTTTAAATATGTGGGTACGTTAACAGCTGAAGGGTGTAAGTACCCACTGCTAGTTGTAGAAACGTTGGATTTCGCTCCAGAATTGCTATAAACACTTTCTGGCGTCTTATAATGTTCCGAATTCATGTACGTACTATCCCGATTATTCCCTTTCTTTTCCGCCGCAGCTTTGGCCTTTCTTTCCTTCTCTTTCTTTCTAGAAAGCGTTGAGGCCGAGTATATGGATTCGAAGTTACGATTCTGTATTTCATCGACGATCTCTCCTAGTAAACCCATGCTTTCAGTACTGCCTGAGTTTGAAGGAACGACTTTCGGAATGTTGTATCCCTCGGGGGGCGGTTGAGGGATCGTTTTGATTGGTGGTGGGACTCCTGGTAAAGGCTTGGAGTGCTTTTCGGGGCTCTCTTCAATAACCGCATAGATATTGTCTGTGGACTCTTCAGCGATGTGAGCTAAGGGAGCCTGCTTTTCTTCTATACAGTCCACATAATCTACTGATTTAGTTTCAGGCTGTGGTTTTGGGTTTGGTGGTGGGATTGGGTCCGAATGACTCGGCAAAGGCGGTGGTGGGGCTGTCGGTCTTCCTACCACGGATAAAGGCCTTGGCGCAGCTGGCGCTTGTCTCATTGAGCCAAAGCTTTGCAATGCCGGTTTTTGGCTAGCAGGAGCTCTCATACTCTGAGCTCGATTGACAAAGGCTCTAGGGTCGTCGCCATCTTCGGAATCAGATACAACTGATACAGATTTGACCGGTAACTCAATCTCTTTTTGCAGTATAGGGTTGGATATCTGCAAGTTTCTTAGAGCAACTTTGTCGTTTTTGGCGACTTTGATTTGGTGATTTTGGTTCTTAGGTAAAGAGTGACTTCTTTCAACCGGATTTCGTTCCTTCTCCTTGGGCTTATCATGTTTTAAAAAAGAAGCTATTCGATTTAATGAAATCCCCTCTTTGACTTTCTTAGGTTCTTCAGGCAAAGGTTTTTGGGGAACCCCAGCGGAATGCATGCTCAATGGTCTTTTGGGGAACTCTGTGGACGTAGGGACGGTTGGGGCTGATCTTATAGGCCCTAAAGTCTTCGACCCTTGTAAGGGAGATATCAGTTCTTTCGCTGTACATGTTGAAGCTTCTAGAATAGGACTGGATATCACTGGCCTTGGGGGAGGATTGGCCGCTACTGAAGGAGTTACTTCCTCTGTTTTCTCAGTACTCATTAAAGCTTTTATTTTGTTCTGGACAGTACTGTTTGTTCTTTTTACTGAGGGACTCGTCTTTGGACTAGTTTTCGCCGTAGTTGGAACAACCGGAAGTGGTGGAGCACTTCTTAATACCGGTTTCAAGGCATTTTGAGGCACAATATTCTGGCTGTTGCTCCCACTTCGATGTACCGGCGTAATTTTCGCGCTTTTATTTAAACTTTCCGCTATACTTTTTACTGGTTTATTTTTTATAGGTACTTCAGTTTCATCTTTTTCATTTGCGGCTTTTTCTATAGGAGTAAGAGAGAACCCTTTGAAATTGCCAAAGAAGTTGACGGAAGGGTTAATATTCCCCGGGGGACTTCTGTCCGAGTCGCTTCGGAGTAAACTGGAGCTCATATCATCAGGATTAGATAGTGTATGGACGTTGACGGGTTGAGCATTATTTTGAGTACCATTTTGGAAGTTCGCCGCAAATTTGCTTGCGCTGCGCGAGATGCGATGTTGCAAACTTGCTTTCTTTGGTGATGGGGCCCTGTAAACAGATGTTTTTCGATTAATACTGGCTGTGGAATTTATGAGTAATGTTGTTGGATATTAACTTAAATAAATCAAGATTGCAATCATGCAAGTTCTATTTCTTTGGTACATGCAATAATATATCATTTGGAAATTTGTACTCCTTAAAGTTTAAATAGTTTGAAAAATTCAATATTAAATTCTGCCTGTTTAGAGTTTTATATTGCATAGCATAGCAGCAGCCTGTAATGTTCCCACTGCTGGGACACAGGCCTCCTCTCTATGAGAGGGAATGGGCTATAATCCACCATGCGGGCCCAGTGCGGATTGGTAGATGTCACATGTCTTCGAGTTTTTAGGTTCTAGGACATGCCGGTTTCCTCACGATGTTTTCCTTCACCGTTTTATATTGATCTGAACTAAATACCGTAACTAACCAAAATAACACTTCTTAAAAAAGTAAATTTTGTTTAGAAAAATATGAGAAGTGTTCATAATTATACAGAGTGGAAGGAACAACGACGCTAAAACGGTTACCACGTATTCAGTACATCATAATTCGATTTTTTTCTATTTTTTCAAAATCAGCTGTTCCATACATTTTGACCGTGTAGGTAGGTATTGCAGTTTTGTAGGAAACAGCTGGTTTTTTTTTAAATGACGTAAAGTTTCTATTTCGGGGATTCAGAATGATGTACTGAATATGTGTTAACCGTTTTTGCATCGGTGTCCTTTCCACCCTGTATAAGAAATTACCTAAACCTACAAGAAATAATACTTTCGACACTAAGTCCCTCTTGCAATACAACTCTTTAAATGCGTTTAAGGCTACCTGTCCATTGAAGTGGAAACTGCGAAATATTAACCAATATGATTGCAAACCGGAGCGGAGCAGAGATTTTATGCAATCCTATTGGTTAATTTTTCTCCTTCTTCGCTCCGCAACCTCGCTCCGCTTCAATGGACAGGCAGCCTTATGCTAAACCTCTTAAAACAAAATTCTGTCTTCATCATCTTCAAATGATTGGCAGAAATTTAGCGGTGAACGCATTCAGACATTTGTAGTACAAACGGGCCTAAACAACTACCAAATAAAAGCATTATCATGCTTGCCAAACACATGCAGTTAATGCCCAAAACATGCTCTTAATACTAGAACGCCATGCAATGTTAAAGAAAAGCAAAACCAGAGCAAATCACTCACCAGATCGATGCAGAAACAACACCTTGTAAAGAGGTAAGTATTGCCAGCTTTAAATAATTATAGAAATGTTTTAGTTACAAATTAGATGAATATTCTTAGTAATAAGAATATGTTTTAGATACTAATTTATTTATTATTTGAATTTTATTGAATGATGCAATTCTAACGTAGTTTTAAGACCTTTGTTACTAACAATTATGGACAATTACTTGGTCTGAAATAAATGTTTTTTTTTATATAAGTTGTCATGGTCAACCAATACTGGGTCTGCGTGGTATATCGCAGCCCGCTCCATCGCGCAGAGAGGAGGCTTGTGTGAATTATATTAAACTTTAACTAATTCCCCCGGCAGTGGTGGTAAGTTGATTATTAAAAGCTAGTATTAATGTTATTAATATTGAAAGAATCCAGTCAGTTACTAGTATTCAGCTGCATCCGGTTATACTGGATGCCAACCCCAAAAATAGTTGACGATGATCCCTATCACAATGATTTATTTGATATAAACATTTTATTTTAAAGCTGGCAATACTTCGTGCAAAAAAAAAAAGAATCAAACAAGCAACTAATAGAATGAAATAAGAGTATTTTATTAAACAATGCGTTAAATCTTACTACAGTTAAACTAATTACTAATTAAATTATAATACAAAGTAAAGTATGAGTTTGACCCTTCAGAGGACACTTTTTTAGAGAGCTTAGTTTTAATAAATTATTTCAGTTATTGTTAATAGTTAAGTTGAAATGTCTTATAAAGGTAGCCCACAGTTTCGTGAAACTTTAAAAAGAACACGTCAAATACGTAGCATACTCCTTTTTAAAGTCGGTTAGTGAAAATGTTTTATCAGGTAATCGGCTATGAGACTTTTAGGCATTGTTCAGACCAATAGCATTGTCAGCCGTTGACTGTGAGCGCGCGTTACGCAGTTTATCGTTTTTCCATATATATTTAACTTCTCGCACGGAACCGACTATACGCTATTACGTAGTGCGTTGTACATTTGTACATACTCACAGTCGACGGCGGACAATACGTTTGGTGTGAACGATGCCTTACGTTTTAAGTACAGCGTGAAATGGGCTTTTCGAAACCGAGGGCAAGTTAAAAATAAATGAAATGAATATCTACAAAGTACAGTGAAACAATTACTACAGAGAAAGAAGAAGAAGAACAAACATTACAGGGTGATATGGATGACATAGTAACTTTAAGCTGACACACTTTGAGCAAAACTTTCAGTAAGTATAAGTAAAATCAACTTATACAATGCGTCAGGATTTGGATTAGTGATATTCTAGGTGCTTATATAACAACTATTTTAATACACAAATACACTACACACTTGTTTCCAATTCACTTCCCCGCTATTTGGCCGACTTTTTTTTTTTATTGTGATAAACTCTACTTTTGTGCAAATGCACAAAATAAATCATATCTCTCACAGTTTTGATCTTACTGAGATAAAAATAGGCTCATTCGAAGAGGAATAATATTTTTTTATCGTTAACATTACGAAATAATGGGTTCATATTTTTGTACCTTCCAAAAAAAAAAAATCATCAAAAAAAAATATGCAAGTCGACCATTTTTTTGTGAACAAACAAACAATTTTTTTGTCAACAAATTCTTTGCAAATCAACGTATTTGAATATTAGAATAGTTGTTATATAAGTACCTAGAATATACGCTAGTCCATGACCGGATACACTGTATATATATTAGATCTAAATTAGTATTTTTAAATTCCCATTTTGTTAATATTCATTAAATTAAAATACACAGGCCAAAAGTATCACAGTATAAAAATTAAATTAAATAAATAAATCCCATTCACTACGACCGTTTAAAGTAAATTAAAATTAATGTGCAGACACAAGTTTTTTTTTGTGTGAATTAATGGGATTTCTTAGTTCTATACTGTAAACAAAATTATACTTAAATTAATAAATCATTAAAATCGAATATAGAGATTCTGGCCTCAGTCAAAATAATGTTTAAACATAGAAAACAGTCAAGGTGCATATATTTATATTTATCTGTAAGATATACACAATGTTAGGGACATAGTGACACAAAGTTTTACCAAGGATTCAGTACAGTCACAAACACTAATATGTATTATGTACGAATTCATGCAGGAGTCATTTTCTCCTAATAACAACAACAAGAACACATTAACAATTTTTTTTTTTTTTTAACATTTTACGTTCTCACGAACGAAAAAAAAATTGAAATCCAAAAAAGAAAAAACAACAAAAAAAAATTAAGTGTGAGAATGATGAAAATGTGATGTGTGTGAAGTGATTGAATTGTATATTGAATTGAATCGAATTGTTTTTTTTTTGTTTTTGATTTTTTTGATTGATTGAAATGTTTTTTTTTATTTTGAAAGCCATACTATTATGAAATAGGACTTATCTCAATGTAGAAACCGTTCTTTTAAGAGAAAATTGCTTTAGAATTTTGCCAAGTGTAAAGATATTAGTGCTTGTGTGAATTTTCGTCAGATTATAACAAAAAAAAACAACTGTTTTATTCAATAGTGTAATATCTGTAAGGCCAATTTTTAGGAACTGCATATACTTTTTTTATGACCGACGTAAAATTTTGACACTGAGGCGCCAGAATCATGTACAAAATCTTTGTTAAAAAATAGCATGACGATATCCCTTAGACTATGTATAAATACATTGAAAACATGTATTATGCTTTGTCATCAGCCAACAAAATCGTGCATTTTTTTTTCATGCAAATGCACGGTAATATAAAGTTCCTCCGTTACTTCTTAAACCCGTGCACTTTAGCATTGGCATTCCTGCCAAGTTGATTCATATGTGCGTATAAATTACTATCATTACCAACATTGTGCATTCTATGCTGATTGTTCGCTACCATTTCATTAGTAGTAGATGCTAAACCCTGCTTTATGATTACGACATTAGGTTTATTTCCCTGTGGCAAATTACTCAAAATCGGCTTCGGCTTGACCGTCGGCCTATTTACTTTAATATCAGAAGGATTCGCGATTTGTATGTCATCTTTGTTAATTTTTTTCACGGGTTTTTTTAAAGGTACTTTCGCTAGACTTTTTTCTGGCATACAAATAGGAGCACTAGGTTTCTGAGCTGTTTTAACATCCTCTACCACAGTTTTTTTTAAAGTTACTTTAGGTAGATTTTTGTCTGGCAAACAAAAAGCCTGACTAGGTTTTTCAGTACTTTTCAGTTCTTGTAAATTCGAGTAAATTGGACCCTCTGGCTGTGGAGGGTCCGTACAGATTTTAGCAATAGAATGTGTACTATCATTTCTTTTAAAACTCAATTTGTTTCTCAGGGAAGAAGTACCGTCTTGGAACCTAGCAATCAGTCTCTTAGTGTTAGGTTTAGTGCATCCGTTACATAGGTTGTCTACGTACGATTTCCTGGGTTTCTTCCACCAGAGCAGCACGTTGTGGCGCGAGTAGTAGATGAGGAACAGGACCAGCAGGATCGAGGGTATGATGCCCAGGAAGATCACGTACATCGCCACCATGAAGTTGCGTTGAACTGTAAGAGAGAGTACAAATTAGATTTCGAACAGTACAACAAGATACATTATATTTGTAAACCAAGGAACTCGTGGCAAAAGAGGGCCTTGTAGCTTCAAGGCTAAATAATATTAGCTGTACGGGTCAATCTTCGGGGTTAAGTAACGTTAGTAGTGAATTTCCTTCATGCCTCGGAAACTACGTTAAGCCATCAGGGCTGTCGTTTGTAGATCTTTTACAGTCATTACGGGTTCAAAATAGAAGAAGAAGAAAGAAGAAAAAGAAAGAAGAAGAAGAAAGAAGAAGAAGAAAGAAGAAGAAGAAAGAAGTTCAAAAGCCTGACAAAGGAATGTATTTTGCTGGTTGGTTGCGTAGTCCCCATAAAGCTGGATAGATGGCGGTTTCATACAAACTAATATTATAAATTTCTACATAGTATAAAACACAGTAGCTTCCCGCTGTCTGTCTGTCTGTCCGTATGTATGCTAAGATCTTTAAAACTACGCAACGGATTTTGATGCGGTTCTTTTTGATAGATAGAGTGATTCAAGAGGAAGGTTTATATGTATATTGCACCCGTTCGAAGCCGGGGCGGGTCGCTGGTATAAAATATAAAACACTTACTGTTAGGATCAGTGGCTGGGCCGGAGTCGTCGGAGCCTCCCGGGCCGGGGAGCGCGCACAGCGGCGGGGAGAAGCCTGCCTCGCAGTGGCAGTGGCCTGCGGGGAGACTATAGCTTGTAGCATTCGTTTTTGGTAAAGCATACATTTTTGTTCAGTTTAGCGGGCTCAGGAATTAAGTTTGCTCGCATTACGTGTGTCAGATTCTATGAAGTCCAGAATTGGTTTAAAAAAAAAGATAAATATTATTAATCTTTAATTCATCTATTTCTTCTCTGTTTTCTTCATGAAGCGTAGCAGCGCAGACAGACAATTAGTGAAATTCTCATTTTCGTTCAGTGGTACTAACATAGTTTTAAGGTTCTATTAACTAACACGAGTTTTATTTTATCATATTTATGTTAGTCTATAAGGTATACAACATTATTTTTAGTATATGCGAAACCTGAATATAGTTTGTTCAGAATAAGTAACTGAATCGATTCCAATAATTTTAAAATCATGTTATATTTTGTCCCAAAAATATTTAAAAAAGGCTACAAATTGGACACTGAGAAACACTAAGTAATTATTTAGGTACCTACTGCCAAATTATTATGATCAATGAGCTCAAGACGTGGCTGGAGGGGCGCGCCGCGTGGTGACCACGTTTTTGTGCGGACAACTAGGTAACAGAACAAGCTTATAACTTTGTGAATTTTCATTATACAGTTTTGACATTTTGTACATAGAATACTAGACACGTGTTTCAGGTTTCGCATATACTAAAACTAATGTTGTTTAGCTATGGGCCAAAGTTTTAGGATAAAAGAATGTTATTTTCCATTATAATTATGTTTATACAGAATACTTTATTTCTGATCTTTCTTTGCAAAGAACTTACTCAAGTGTATGTGATTTGAGCAAAAACTGCGGTAACTTAAGAAAGAAGAATGCATTAGAAGAATTTCTTACCTGCAGAATTGCAGACGCCATGTCCGGAGCAGTTAGACGGACAGACAGACGTCTCCAGTCTAGCTATAGTTTCTCTCACAGCTGATACCGGCACGCATTCTTGTTTCAAACACATCTGTGGAGCACAAGTAACGTGCAAGTAACATTTTGCGGTGTATTCTTTATGGCATATATTCTGTGGCTTTTAAGAAATGAATTAAAAATGGCGACGCTCAGTATGTTCGCTTGAAAGGGTAGGATTAGGGCCACCACGTCAAATTGAAAGAAAGAAAAAATATTTATTTGTCGCAGGGTATATGACGTGCATCATACAAAATTACAAAAAATAAACAATAAACTATAAATTTTTAATATTTTATACGCAAACCCTGCGTAGGGAACATAGCTGTTTTTGACATGGCAAGAAAAAATCCAGTGCGAGCAGGGTTTGATACGCAGGGTTTGCGTATAAAATATTAAAAATTAGTTTGGTATGGCGACTTTTATACAACATTGATTTGACTGCAATGTCAACGTGTTGGTTTAAGTTAGTTCGATACTTTCTTAAATAGATGGCGCTAACGTCACCGTAAGACGTTATTAATGGAACGAAAATTTAGAGATCTGTGAGCGGGGTGCGATGGTCTAGTTGGTTAAGACATCCGGTGTACTGAATCGGAAGGTCGCAGGTTCAAACCCTGCTCGCACTGGAATTTTTCTTTCCATGTCAAAAACAATAAACTATAAATTCAACAGGACGAAACAAAAAAAAAAAAAAGTTAACAGCTTGCACGTCGTGACTGCGACAAGCAGGTCACCACTCAGCATGATGCTGTGCTATGGGGGGCTCACAGCACAGCGCTGGTTCCCAGTGGTCACCCGTGAAAAAACGTACGGAAGCCAAGACAGCTAAAACAAAAAATCGAATTTCGAATTCGATTTCGAAATTCGATTATTCACGTTCACAAATCCTGGAGAACTTTTTTCAGTGATGAAAGTAGTCCTAATCTTCAAAGTTGAACGCAATGCCAAATAAATCAGTTCGTCGAAGGCCGAGATCTATAAACATTATTTTAGCTTTACGATTCGCCAAGTTTGTATTAAGTAAAGTTTAGATTTTGGCCTAAATGTCGTGACCCGAGTCATAATATAATAATTAGAGACTTGAAGCGATATTGAAGATTTTTTTTCTTTTTAAATAACACTTAATAATTAATTATTTTGTGATAAAATACATACCATTTCGTAGCCACACTTTGCTCCGTCCGGCACCAAACCGGGGTCCACATCGGTGATCCCCAAATCTATTATGGCCGTCCGACATGGTATGATTGTACCTGTACAAAAGATCAATTTAAAATTAGTTTGCGATATTTAGAAGACAAACCATTCGAGGAATGATGCGTCTTAGTTATGGTCGTTTTCAATGTCAAGCAATGTACGCCAAGGTCGGTCCGTGGATAGGTGAAAATCCCACACATACTGAGACCTCTCCGTGCCTCGAATAGCACGCAAAGACTCTGATCCCGGCTGCTATTTGTAGATCTTTGACAGTCGTTACAGGTAGTCAGTAGCCAAAAGTCTGACAACTAGTCTTACCATATAAAATACCCCTATTTTATTACACAGTCAATGGTTTTTGAAGGTCAAAAAGAGAATTGCTCTATGTAAAATACTGGTATTCAGCTGCATCCGGTTAGATTGGAAGCCATCCCCAACATAGTTGAGAAAACGCTAGGCCGATGACAATCTTCATGTTACCAGCCCACTGCTGGGAAAAGCCCTCTTTTCGTATGACGACTTGGTTTATCATACCGTTGTTGTTGATGAAGACCGCGGACAGTGTGGCCACAGACTCCATGCCGAACTCGAGCCTCTCGTTTAGATGTCTGCACTGCAGTGTGCCGCACATCGCGTTATGAGAAGCACAGGGCTTGTAGCGTTGGTTCAGACGATCGTATCCGCAGTTGCCGCTCCTAGGAAATGAAAAATATTTTTAATAAATAGAACCGACATCAATTAAATAAGGCTTTTTGTGTTTTACGGGTATAATACTAGACATAACAAGGTGTCTGTAATTTAAGAACCATTTTGTAAAGTATGCGGTTCGGGTCAATCAAGTCCACCATGGAAGTACTGGCAAATTTTGTGTAAACATGATTACTAAATTAACTCTTTCTGTAATTTTAAATCTCTGGGAGTTATATCTTGGCACGAGGCAGTGCTTATAACGAAAAACTAATATTACCGAAGTATATGTATAAAGGCTGTAAATAGACCCTTAACATAGCCGAAAGGCACTTGTTCTCCCCGTCTTTGCGATCATTTTTTTGTTCTAGACCATACCTGGGAACCTTCTAGTTACGGAAATATTGGGGGTGAAAGTTCCAACTTTTTCCCAAGTTTAAAAAAAAAAATAAGTACATGTTTTTAATTTTAAGATTTTTACTCTAAACACCGCCACGACCCCGTACTAATCAATCCATCCATCAGCACAAAGCTTTGAGTGCGTTACATTGAGTCCTACCGTAAAACGTGATTTTTTACCCCAAAAAAAAAGTCGTTTCCCAGCAATAATTTTTGCGTAAAGTTACTTAGTTTGATGTACAGAATGCTTGGTTGACGGCAATGTGAAGGGTCTGTTTACACCCTAACAGAAAAGCTATACAGGGTGACCCTGTATACCTTTTCTGTTTAACTGTACACACAAAATAATAAATCCTTAGAAGTCTTCCACTAGTAAATAACACATAAATGTCAGAGAAGTGTCAATATTTAATAGATATCATTATACTGACTTGTTTCCTTTAACGTTGGTGCTGACGTAGCACTTGTCGTGTGAGCTCTCGCCGGTGGTACCCCACAGTAGGCGGCACTGGTCCGTGTGCGAGCGACACGAGCCTTTGACGCAGTACGCTTTCTGTGGACGGAAATGAAACGTAAAGAAAAGTGTGTGAGTGTGTGTGTGTGTGTTATTTACATAGTAAATAATCTAGTAAGATAGAGAGAGATAGAGAAAGAGAGCACTCAAATAGTGGAACGAAGTTTAGAGTGGTCGAAATTTCATGCGACCTTTTTTGTTGAGTTTCTAGTGTGCGGGGTAGAAAATTAGTTTTTTTTTAACTTTGATTTAATAAGTTCCTCTTTTCTGTCCAATTACCGTAGCAGATAATGAGTGTGGGTCATGTGACTCTTTAAAGCACAGATTACAAAACTAGACGCGCGTTATTAAAATGCAATAAATTTAATGCGTTATTAAATATTTGTAAACGCACCCACGATACAGGAGAAATTCCTAGTGTGGGGCAAAGGTGTAAAAAAAAAAAAAATTATAATGCAATAAGTAAACATCTTTGACAGAACTGATAACGCTGGGGTATAGGACTATAGTTATATTAATAATACATACCTCTCCATCCTTCCCGCAATGCGTGGTGTCCATCTTGTAGAAGTCATCGGGACAGTACTCAGAGTGTCCGGTACAATACTCCGGGAGGTCGCACTCGCGGTCCGCCGAACGACATACGGTACCCGCTGATTTTGGTCGACACGTCTGGAAAAACACGTTTATTTGAATAAAAACTACAATCGTCAAACTATTTGGCTAGATACATATGGAATACGAATAGGAATTTAGAACCCGAAAGCCTGACAACCAGTCTTACCACGCATTACTCAGTAACTGGGTTGTGAAGGTCAGGTAGGCAGTCGCTCCATGTTTAATAAAGTACAGTATAGCAGGCAAGCCGACCCCAAAATACTGGCAAAAAGGTTAGACCAGTGATGATTACATATGGAGTACTAGCGTTTGCCCACAGCTTTTACCCGCGTGAAGGAAGGATCATACTACCAGGTTAGTCGGATTAAAATGTGTCCAAAGACCCTATTTCTGTAGCTACAACGGTTAATGTACCTGACTCAAGAAAAAGTGAACAAACCTGACAGTATGTATGTTCATCTTACACGCAGTAACGGAGTGACTTCTTAACGTGATTCTTTGCATATCATCATCATCATCATCATCTGCCTAGCCTTTTCCCAACTATGTTGGGGTCGGCTTCCAGTCTAACCGGATGCAGCTGAATACCAGTATTTTACATGGAGCGACTGCCTATCTGACCTCCACAATCCAGTTAGTACTGGGTAATACGATACCCCTTGGTAAGACTGGTTGTCAGACTTTTTGAGCCACTGACTACCTAACGACTGTCAAAGATCTACAAATGACACCCGGGACCAACGGCTTAACGTGCTTTCCGAGGCACGGAGGAAACTCGGTATGTAATGGGTGGTCACCCATCCACAGACCAACCTAGGCAAGCGCGGCTTAACCTAAAGATCGATCCGAGCGGCTGTTATTATTTAGCCACGAGCTCCTCTATTCTTTGCATATACATAGTTTATAATTTTTAATATTTTTATACGCAAACCCTGCGTAGGGAACTGCCGCTGTTTTGATATGGAAAGAAAAATACAAGTGCGAGCAGGGTTTGAACCTGCGACCTTCCGATTCAGTACACCGGACGTCTTACCCAATTAGACCATCGCACCCTGCTCACAGCTCTCGAAATTTTCGTTCCATTAATAACGTCTTACGGTGACGTTAGCGCCATCTATTCAAAACAAAACAGCTACATAGTTTATAGCCTGACGAGTAATACAGGCTATATTTCATCCAAAAAGCCTTTAATATTTATTTACCTGTAAATCGCAGCACATTCCCGCCCCGCAGGTCGCGTTAGAGCGCAGCATGCAAGTGTCGGGGTTGCAGCAGGCGTGGCAGGGGTTGTAAGCCTTAGGGTCGGCCATAGTGCCGCAGTCGCACTGCTCGCCGGGTTCCGTGAAACCGTTGCCGCAGGTCGGCGATTCGAATAGGCGTTTTGGTTTGTTTCTGAAAGAAGAATATTCAAAGTTAAAATTATACAGGGTGGAAACGACACCGACACGAAAACAGTTACCACGTATTCAGTACTTCATTCTGAGCCCCCTACATAGAAATTTTTCTTCGGTTTTTAAAAAAAACAGCTGTTTCCTACAAATGTGCAATACTAACACCGTCAAAATGTATGGAACAGCTGATATCTTTTTAAGGTTTAAGAACAACTTTATTTCTCATAAGAATTACATAGATAATTCACTTACTGAGAAACACTAAAATTAAAATTTATAATTAGAGCGCACAGATTATGTGGGTACACAGATAAATAAAAATATAGACTCAATCATAAGTTTAACAAAACACAACATGGATGTAGTTTAACTTTACTGGATGTGGCATCGATGGCATAGCCTCTTATGAGCAGGTTTGTTACAAATTTGTTTTTAGTTTATTGTCTTATATATTTTTTGGTACATACATGATTTATTGATTTTTAATATAAGTACTTGACATTCAACTATTAATTGGATGCGACATATTAAGTGCACGATCCACTGCATTCATAGTGTCATTAATTATAACGTCGCTGCAACTCGATATTTATAATTTGTCAGACGTTCGTTTTAATGATAACTAACTATTGGTTTCCCGTCACCCAGGTGTCGATGATGCTCACTATGCTCAAGCATGTTTTTCGATATGAAATTGACAGATTTCATTCTAGTCTACATTTAAATGTTTCTGATTCCTAAGTTTTTTTTCATCTTCATTATCATTCATTTTGACTTGCTTTGAGTGAGTCGTCTCGCGATTTTGTAAATACTTAATAGTTTGATTTCCAAGAACTATTAGAACTATTGTAAAAAGGCGTTCCTAAGTACAGTGAGGTTTTACTGTTCGTCCTTCTCCCTAAATTTATGACGATTGATATCAGTTTCACTATGACTAAGGCGTGAGCAAATAAGAGAGCATTATTGTTTCAGCATTCGGTCTAGAGTTTCGAGTTGAAACTCAACTACATAGTGCAATAATACTCAACCTAAAATCAGAGCAACACAATTCTGATACTTTAAATCATTTTGAAGGTAATGTTCTAATTTTAACAACTCACCTCAAACAATAATCCATTCCTCTTTCAAAAGCCAGCGCCAAAGAGTTCAGACTGCAAGACGACCAATGTATAGGCGTCACCGCTGTGCTAGACGGACTCATAATACACTTGGCATCAGGACATTCACACAGGTCATCCGTGTCGTGTTCCATGCCAAAGTTATGGCCCATCTCGTGGGCTATGGTGGTCGCCACTAGGCCAATCACTTCGGAATGGTTGGTGGACACTCCGCCAGAGAATTCGTAGGTACAGATGGGACCTTTTAAAGCTTTGCCGACGACACCGTCGTTGAATTTTTGTCGTCTGAAAAGGAAGAAGATTTATTAGGTTTTTTTTTTTTGTGTTACAAATAAGGGAGCCCACCTTATGGTCAGTGGTTACAGTCGCCTTAAGATTTGGTATGCATCTCATGTGAGAAATGTCTTCGAGATATTTCGTGTTTTGTTATGATTGGTACTAGTTTGTCAGTTTCATGTTTCGTAACAACACCCGGCTCTCTACCTTACAGCTCCAGTCTACTCGGTTGCCTGTTTCAGGTCCTCTGCCTTCAAACTGGATAGCATCCCATACTCTATAGTGCCTTGTTCAACAAGGGAAGCCGGCAGGAATCGGCTTCTTAGGCGCCTTCGGGACTGCTCTATATGCCTAATGAGGTCGAAAACTTCCCCCTGCAGGGACACAGTCTTTCTCTTTATAAGAGGAAGACTTTAGGAGAGGGTCTATGGATTTATGTTTTAAAAATAACAAATCGTTTTATGAAGAATAAACTCACGTAAGTAACTGGGCATTATCATTAGGTATATCCTTCACGAGCACAGATTTCCTGTACCCCAGGAAATTGTTCAGCGTCCTGTCTCCATTCTCCTCTAGAATGATCTCGTCAGTTTCCGTCCACACCACCACGCCGACCAGGGCTATGAAGATGTTTAGAGGGGAGTATACCTGGAATAGAGAGGATTTTGTTGGGCCTTTTTTAATAAAAACTCGTTATATACTATCTAGTATAATATACTTAGATGGATTCCTTGCAAAAGGATAAAAGGCGTTTTTTTTGATTATGTTAAGAGTCAGTCTTAAATTACCTTTTATAAATATACAGGATGTATCAGAAAGGGTATAGTCATATGAAAGGATATGTTGCAGATCATCAAACTGAACAACTTTGTCCTTGGGTCCAATATCCTAAATGCGAAAAAAATATCAGCTGTCCAATACATTTAGGTCGAGTAGGTATTGAAATTTTGTATGGGACAGCTGATAATTTTTTCGCATTTACGATATTAGATCCAAGGAGAAAGTTGTTCAGTTTGATGGTCTGCAGCATATCCTTTCATATGACTATAACCCTCTCTGTTACACCCTGTATAGTGTATTAATAAACTACATACATAATAATAGAGAAGTATGGAAGAAGAAAACCTGCTGCGTCAATCACAAATAAATTGAGATAAGGTCAAGAGAATGAAGATGAGGCATTCTTATAAAGTAGGTACTGTCAGCAAAATCGACAAGTATGTACCTAAGACATCACTAAAACTATACGGTACTTCATTCTCTGATGCCGTGCAATGTTCAGTTAGAGAAATATAAAAGCTTGTAATAGTTAGAACAAATAAATCGGTATGAATTTGCTAGCAGAAATCGACGAAGTGCTTGGAGCAGCAGATTTTTTTTGTGTTTTCAGGGCTGATCGATATCGACATAAATGATAAGTGCAAGCCGCAAGGGGTCATTGTACTCCAAAATATGAAATTTTCGGTTATTTCATATAATAACATGAATCAAATGGTTACATACAATATTGAAAAAAAGACCATAAAAAAACAGGCGTGTTGACCTAGATGTAAACAAAATTTCTCCTTAAAATACCTAAATCCACATAAAACTTACCGAATTAATAATATTAGCGACATCCTTCATCTGGCGGTACACCGTCTGTATCTGCTCGCCGTTCGCCTTGAACTCGCGGTTGTCAGCCACTAACACCAACTCGACGTACCGAGACAACTTGTTCGCGTTGTACGGGCCACGGACTTCTGTGTCGGCTGGCGCGTATCGCTTGTACTGTCAAGATAAAAAAAATTGATAATATGTAAAATGGACCATAAAATATCAAAGTCCCTGGGACATTCATAGTAACCCGATTCAACTGGGTAGCAGTTTCTTAAAATTTTCTTAAAACATTAAACTTAACTTCTTTTTTTACTTTTTTTTTGTTAATTTATAATATTTTTAATTTTTGACACTGATTCTAATTTATTAATTTTTTGTTTTTTTTTTTATTCTGATGGTGTTCTCATCATCATGTTCATTTATTTTATTTTAATTTAAATCGGACTGTACCTATGGATCAAGTTACCTGATATTAATGATTTTTTTATTTATTTAAATTATTGGAATTTAAGTAAATACTCGAAATGGCGTGAGGGCTCCAAGCCAAGTCATATACAGAATTCTTAGAAGTTGCAACTCCTACATCAGTTAATTAAACACAAAGATGACACCTTGCGACATAGTTAATTACCTCTAATTATTGTTAAAGAGTCCAATTGAACCTCAGCTTTAGAACTGAATGATTCAACAGCGAACTATTCTATATCGTATACGATACCTAATTAAATATATTATCCCCGAGTGTCACTGGCTATATTTAAAACGTCTCCGTAATATAATGTTCGACCATAACGCGAGCGAAGCCGCAGGAAAAACTAGTAAATAATCAAATAGGTAAATGAGCGGTATGCAAACGGACAAGGAAAGCGATTGTCTTTGTTTATTTGTCAATAATACATATTACTACTAACAGATAGTGCCATCATCAATTTCAACGACGATCGTTCGCGTGAAATTATTTTCAATTTCAAGGGGTTTCATTTTTGTGCACGGAACCTTAATTATTTTTCTAATGTAAAAGTCAGCTATCTGCCAGTAAAAGTCCTGTTAAAATCGGTCCAGCCGTTTCGGAGATTAGCCGGAATAAACAGACTGACAGAAAGACAGACAGACACAAAACTCAGATTATGTTTATTTGTATATTATATTTAGTAGGCTTTATTTTTATGCTGAATTTATCACAAAGTAGGATAGAATATTAATTACATCTAACCATAATAAAACAATAATGTGATTTTATAACGTATTTTGATAACAGTCATTATATTTTTAATCATCATAAATAGGGAAAACGCACTGTTTTATTTTCCCCGCTTTTTTTTTTTTTTTCCGTATTGGAAATCATCAAATGACCCCCCCCCCACTCTGGGCGGAGCGGAAGGGAGTGTCAGACTTGTACTGACTAAAACCCATCCATGTTCCTTCTTTGCCCTTTGTGTTCCAGGGCCACGGTATCTCTTTCGAACAGTCCCGCAGCCCCAAACAGTCCCGCAGCCCTAATTCATTAACCTTGAGTTACGCAGTTTTATTTTCCCCGCTCGGTTCAGTAATAGTTAGGTGTCGCTTAGCGTTTGTGAAAACAAGCATAAGTCTTGCTTAAAACGCTCTTATCCCGCTGTATAGAAATACTTGAATCCATTTTGGCATTGGTATGTTGCCATACAGTTAAAAATTATTGAAGTATATCCATTGAATTGAAGCTGGGAGACTAAATTAAATGCATTCGGAAACAAAATGTATTCTTTTTTTATAAATAATGATTTGTTTAAGGCGCTACTTCGAAAATAAATCTAAGCTTGACTGATCTACTAAGCGAGCGAAAGTGATGTATTTACGTTTGAAACGCAAAAGAAGAGATGGCTATAATGTGCGTGCGTTCGGAATAAAACGACGTATGTGCCAAAACGAATTTACTCCTTTTTTAACAAAATAAATTAAATAAATTTAAACTACTTTGAGTAAACTTTAATATGATAATTCTCTATGTTTTAAAGTAAATTCCATTGAATAACTCTTAAGCATTACGGCGTGATGTCGAAAAAAGTAAAAAAAAATATATAACTTTGTAACTTTTTTGGATCGAGAAAAATAATTGAATCGTGTAATCCTTTTACATGATACTAGACCAAAGAGTCAAAAACATATACCAAAATGTTAAATCCCTATTCCACATACTTAACAAGTTACACGAAAATGAAAAACCAGATTTTTTTTAATATATTACCTTAACAATTCATTTTTCTTTAAGCAGTAGTACCTACGTGCTAGTAACACCTAACGAATGGGAATTTTCGTTTATAATGTATTGGCAATTTATATCGTCAGTTAGGTAGGAAAACAATAATTGTTTCAATTAATTTTAATCATTAAATACTGGGTCTTGACCCCGGTTGATGACAATACGCTCGCCCCTTATTACATTGAACTTAAACATAACTGGAGAAATGTGGGTGTACTATTAGGTATACCTCTGCCTAACCATTCGGGCATAATAGGCGCGATGTTATGTCTCTTACACCCTGTATAGATATGAGGATAATGTCTACGCTGTATGTTTGTTGTAGTCATTAAGGTATAAATCCGAAATAAAGCTGTTAAATTAAAGTGAGGTATTTTCCTCACGTTATTTCCTTCCTTTAAGTTTAGGCAAATAAACTGTACCTACGCACCTCTGGATATTATTTTAAAACATATTCAGAAAAAAGTTAACTAGTTTCAAAATGAATCCCAGACGTCGTTAGTTACCTGCACAGGTTTTTATTCATAATTTTTGTCTGTCTTTCGGTCTGTCTGTTTGTTCCGGCTAATCTCCGAAAATGCTAGACCAATTTTGACGGGACTTTTACTGGCAGATAGCTGATGTTATAAAAATAACTTAGGCTACTTTTATTTTAGAAAAAGAATCAGGGTTCCGTGCAAAAAAATAAAACCCTTGAAATTGTTAACAAAATCCAATTCACTAATATTTTTATAATAATTTCTCGCGGACGAAGGTCGCGGGCAACATCTAGCCAGTCGAAGATGATTTTAACTTACTCGACTGATCCTGCTCCTCTGTCTGTCCTGCTCGCTATGATACTTCTGGAAGAGATGCGGATCATAGCTCGCATTGTGTGTGACTCCTCCCACGTAACCGCAGTGGTAATCGTTGTTCAAGTCCGCATGGTCATATATGTAGTGGTTAGATTGGACGTCTGATCCTGGGGAATAAGGAAAAAGCTGTAAAATTGTATCTTATCCTAGCTTACATAATTGATTTGTGCCTGGAAAGTGGATACCGACTCCACTCCACTCGACTGTTACTAAGAACTTGAATAAAAGTGGCGATATGTGAGTGTATTAAGCACCATTGTCTCCGAGAATACAGCGATGATGTTTTTCTTAAGCATGGGCTTCTCAAAGGCTATCTTTTAACACAAGTCAAGGATGATAACCACACTTAACAAAAAGATCTTAATCGTTGTACGTGTAAGGTTTTAAATAGTGTTGCTACCTTTCCACTTGAACTAATGCCCTTAAGCCGGTTATAAGCAAAAAAATGTGCTATTCTTCGTCGTACTGGAGAAGACAGTCTCGATCCCAGCTCAAAATGATTCTTTTATCATCAAACCTAGCCATACCCTGGCAGTTGACGGCCATATTTCGTCAGTAATAGCTAAAGTAGTACCTGGAGCCTATTGATATAGCACATAAGATAAAGTTTAAAAGACCATGTAATAGAAACAAGTTTGTCGTTACAAGGGTAAAATCCAATTACCCAAAAGAAGAAACAATAACACAAGGGAAGACTCGAGCAATGAATAAGTTTCAGAAGCATACCTTCAGCAGGCTCGATGTATTTCATTCGTTCTCCATCGAAGACGATGCCCCGGACGCCATGACAGGTAGACACCGCTACCCAAGAGCCAGGCTTGCCTCTCACCGTCCCTGAGTATTGACATAAGTCTATATCCTGAAAAATAAAATGGAGGGTTTAGATATTGGGCAGCCGATGCTATCACAGGTAAATCCTATTGGGTTGGCACAGGGGTGGTGCTCATCAGACGCTGTCCGAGTCGGTCCAATTCGATCTGGCCCGGGAGGCGCGAGCTCTGTGTGGATCTGTTGCCCCGTTACAGTGGCAAAACAGCTGGCCGACGCCGGCCGGCTCTTGGTGGGTTGGAGCTCTGCCAGAGTCGTGGTTCTGGACGCTCGGCCCATGAGGTGCTACAGGTGCTGGGGATTAGGACACGTGGGCCGGAGGTGCGACTCTGGCGTCGACCTCAGTGGACACTGTTTCCGCTGCGGTGAGCCGGGGCATCCGGCGTCCGCGTGCGCTGCCGACCCGCACTGCTTACTGTGCGCAGCGGCAGGACGACCGACCGGCCACGTCGCTGGCAGAAAGGACTGCAGGCCGCCAGTCCGTTCTGGCAGGAACGGGATGACAACTCTGCGCCCGACTGCTTCCGGCGCAGTGCGATTGGAGGAGCCATCGCAGGGGGCGATAATGATTACGGACTAACTATGGACCCGGTTCGTTTTCATTCTCTCCTCCAGGCGAACCTGAACCACTGTGCTGGTGCGCAGGACTTGGTCCTCCAAACCATGGCGGAGCGGACGATAGGTGTGGCCGTAGTGGCGGAGCCATACTTCGTCCCGGCTCGCCCTGACTGGGTAGGTGACATTGACGGCTCCGTTGCTATTATAAGCTCCTTGGCGCCACTTTCCATCAGAGAGAGGAGTCGAGGATTTGTTGCGGCCACCTGGGGAGACATAATTCTCTTCGGGGTTTATTTCTCCCCAAACAGGAGCCTAGCGGAGTTCGAGGACTTCCTGGACCGCCTGGGGACCTCGGTTCGACGAGTGATGCCGTCTCACGCCATCGTCGTGGGGGACTTCAACGCGAAATCCACCGCGTGGGGGTCCCCCACGACGGACGTCAGGGGGGATGCGGTCGAGGAATGGGCAACGGCTGCGGGCCTCTGTCTTTTAAACAGGGGCTCCGTTAACACATGCGTCCGGCAGCACGGGGGGTCAATAGTGGACCTCTCGTTCGCTACCCCTGCTGTCGCCGCACGGGTTCAGGGTTGGCGGGTCCTAGAGAGTGTGGAGACTCTATCGGATCACCTGTATATCTGTATGGATGTCTCCGCCTCTTCGGGCCCAACAGTGTATCCACGACCTGACGCTCGGCAGTTCCCACGGTGGGCGTTGAAGCGGCTTGACGGGGACCTCCTAGAGGAAGCAGCCATTGTCCAGGCTTGGCTGTCCTCGCCACCTGCAGCAGAGGGAGTCGACGTCGAGGCTGACCGCTTTCGCGAAGCCATGACGGCTGTGTGCGATGCAGCCATGCCTCGCTCCCGAAGACAACCTCCAAAGAGGGCGGTCTACTGGTGGTCCCAGGAGATAGCAGACCTCCGCGCGGCCTGTATAACTGCCCGGAGGACCTACTCACAGGTTCGCAGGTTACGCCGCCGTGATGAAGAGCTGGAGATCCTACAGACCCAATTGTATGAGTCATACCGCAACGCTCGGGGGCTCTGCAGTTGGCGATCTGTCGAGGGAAGGAGCAATCGAGAGCTGAGGCACTGGAGGATCTAAACCGTGATCCCTGGGGGCGTCCGTACCGTGCGGCGCGGAAAAAACTCCGTGCCCAAGGCCCCCCACTGACGGAAACCCTCCAGCCTCAGTTCCTCGTCAGGGTCGTGGAGACACTCTTCCCGGATCGGGCGGATCATCTTTCCCCGCCAATGGCCGAAGCGGAGGCCGACCAAGATGCGGAAGTGGAGACTCCCCCAATATCGGACGCGGAGATGGGGGCAGCAATTTTGAGGGCGCGGTCCAAGAGGACTGCCCCCGGACCGGATGGAGTGCCTGCAAGGGTGCTGGCCCTCTCTCTTGAGGCGGCCCTGGAAGATAGGCTTAGGGAGCTGTTTGACGCCTGTCTAACGTCGGGACGGTTCCCTAAGGCCTGGAAGGAGGGTCGACTGGTGCTGCTCCAGAAGGCAGGGCGGCCCCCGGAGTCTCCATCGGCGTATAGGCCGATTGTCTTGCTGGACGAGGCGGGGAAGATGCTAGAGAAGATTCTCGCTACCCGCATCGTCCGGCACTTAGATGCAGTAGGCCCAAACTTGTCGGACGCCCAGTTCGGTTTCCGGGCAGGGCGTTCGACAATAGACGCCATCTTGCGCCTCAAGGCCGAGGCGAAAGATGCAGTCGCCCAGGGCGGGGTGTTGTTGGCGGTGTCTTTAGACATCGCCAACGCGTTCAACACTCTGCCATTCAGCTGCATCGAGGAGGCGCTCCGCTACCATCAGGTGCCCGCCTACCTGAGGCTGCTAGTAGCAGACTACCTGCAGGAGCGGTTTGTCTCCTACGAGGGACGCGACGGCCAAGTTGTGCGCAGGGCCATCGTGTGCGGTGTTCCACAGGGGTCGGTTTTGGGTCCGCTCTTGTGGAACATAGGCTACGACTGGTCCTTGCGCTGTTTGCTCTCCCCCGGGCAGGGCGTCATTTGCTACGCTGATGACACTCTCGTCACGGCCCGGGGAGGGAGCTACGAGGAAGCGGCACGCTCCGCCGTTGAGGGCACGTCCCTCGTCGTGGGGCGAATCGAGGCGATGGGCCTCAAGGTGGCCCTAGAAAAGACGGAGGCCCTGGTGTTTCATGCGCCCCGACGACGGCCACCGGCCGGCGCACACCTCACTATTGGTGGTGCACCAATAGCGGTACGGGCAAGCATGAAATACTTGGGCCTGGTTTTGGACCGGAGGCGGAACTTTGGCGAGCACTTTGCTCAGCTTGCGCCGAAGCTGATCGGCACGGCTTCCGCCCTCAGCCGGCTGTTGCCAAACCTGGGCGGACCAAACGTGGTTTGCCGGCGGCTGTACACGGGGGTGGTTCGCTCGATGGCGCTCTATGGGGCCCCGGTGTGGGCGGAGTCCCTGTCTGTCCAGAACAAGGCTCTACTGCGGAGGCCACAGAGAGTCATGGCAGTCAGGGTCATACGCGGATACCGCACCGTATCAGTGGAAGCGGCGTGCGCCCTCGCGGGTACACCCCCGTGGGATCTAGAGGCGCAGGTGCTCGCCGAGGTCTACCGACGTGGCGCAGACCTGCAGGCGGAGAGTGGCACGCGCCCGCCACCTGAGCTGGTCACGAGGTGGCGTAGAGAGGCCCAATCCCAAACCCTACGGATTTGGAGGGTGAGGCTGGAGACGCCCAGTGCAGGTCACTGGACCGTGGGGGCGATCCGGCCGATCCTGGAAGAGTGGACACGGAGGCGACACGGGACGTTGTCCTTCCGTCTGGTGCAGGTATTGTCAGGGCATGGCTGCTTTGGCAAATACCTGCACAAAGTGGCCAGACGGGAGGCGACTCCCGTGTGTCACCAGTGCGGCTGCAGCGAGGACACGGCGCTTCACACCCTCGAGCATTGTCCTGCTTGGGCGGTGCAGCGCCGTGCTCTCGCAGCAGCAATCGGGGCAGACCTCTCCTTACCGGCCGTGGCCAAGGCCATGGTCGACAGCGGGGAGGCATGGGAGGCAGTGGCGTCCTTCTGCGAGGACGTCATCTCGCAGAAGGAGGTGGCGGAGCGCGTCAGAGAGGAGGACTCCCTCGCAGACGCGATTCGTCGCAGGAGGACAGGGCGGCGGAGGAGGCGCCATGGCGATTTAATGCCGCCCTAGGAGGTGCCAGCGGGCGATAGATCGGGGAGTCTATCGTCGTCGCATCGAACGGCCCTCACGAGTGGTGGCGATGTCTCAGTTGAGCCTGGACATCGCCAAAGGAGTTTGGTGCACGGAGGCGGGTTGCGCTGGATGGGCCGCGAACGTCATGCGTAGCAGTTCTCGCGGCCCATTCGTCAAGGCGAGAGTAGGCTCACGGCGGTGTTTTTTAGTGGGTGCAAGCCCCACATAACCAAATCGTCTCCCCGGACGGTGAGGTATGCGTTAGGCATTTTTCACCGCTTAATAAAAAAAAAAAAAAAAAAAAAAAAAACCAAATATCTATTGCGTTTGGAATAACAACTCGGGCGCTGAGAACAGCGTTCAAAATGATACAATTTGCTTTAATTTCAGCACCAATAAAGATGTTGTCTTATGTCAGTGAAAACAAGGACTAGCTCAGTATAAGGGGTGGAAAAGACACCGACGCGAAAACGGGTAAAAAAAATCAGCTGTTCCATACATTTTGACCGTGTAGGTATTGCACTTTTGTAGGAAACAGCTGTTTTTTTTTTAATAACCGATGAAAAATATCTATGTATATATCTATGATTTACTGAATAAGTGGTAACCGTATCCGCATCGGTGTCCCTTCCACGCCGTATGATAAAGTTTCGTAACGACGATTACTTCGTCACAAGAAGAAGACGAAATCCAGGATCTGAATACAGCCCAAAGTCATCATACTCATCAGCAGTATTTAAGTCCACTGCTCGATTTAGGTCTCTGTGATCACACGCCAATATACGAAGATCGTCAGTCCATTTAGTCTTACAAGTTCCCTCTATACATTAGCCAATTCGCAGTTTCCAGTTGAGAAAACGCTACTTAGAAGAACTACTATTTAAATTTCGTAATGACCTTAAAAGCTGTCTTTGAAGAGGAAATTATAAAATGAAGGGACACTTTCAAACTCATAATTTACCAGCCTTGACTGACACAAATTGATGTCGCAAGTTCGCAGGCGAACGATTCTTACGGCAACCGTGGAAAATGATTATCCACGAGCAATCATCAAAACAATTACAGTACTGAGCGGTTGTCCGGCGCTTCCGAGCAGTTATGCGTGCTACCGACCTTACTAGCGAGATCAATAACTATAACCGTGCAATGTCATTAATTAAATAGAGAACGAAACAGCTGAATACTTAAATAGAGAACGAAACAGCTGAATACTAAAAAGCAACACATCTTGCATCTTGATGTAAGTTGCTGTTTTAGGGTTCCATACTCGAAGGGTAACAAACGGGACCCTATTACTAAGCCTCCGCTGTCCGTCCGTCCGTCTGTCTGTCAGCGGGCTGTATCTCATGGTCCGTAATAGGTAGACAGTTGAAATTTTCACAGAATGTGTATTTCCGTTGCCGCTATAACAACAAATTATAAAATAAATTCATTATAAAGGGGCTACTCTGATGGTACGGAACCCTTCATGCGCGAGTCCGACTCACACTTGGCCGGTTTGGTGTTTTAGCAAATAATACTTTTTTTTTTTTCGGATGGGAAATCATCAAATGACCCCCCCCCCCCACTCTGGGCGAAGCGGAAGGGAGTGCCAGACTTGTACTGACTAAAACCCATCCATGTTCCTTCTTTGCCCTTTGTATTCCAGGGCCACAGTATCTCTTTCGAGGCGCACGTGGAACACGAACGCGCCGTCGACACGGCCTGTCGTCATAAGACGGCCGGACGGCGAGCTAGCCCATAACTCGCCGTCCACAGGCCCGCGCCTAAGGTGGCCCGGAGCCACTACGTGACCCCCGACGCCCGCGGCGGCTGGGACGTGAGGTTCTTTCCCTCTCACGTCCCGCCTCCTCCTTCACTAGCATGACTGCTTCGCAGAAGGAGGTGACGGCTTCCCATTCCCTCTCGCTCCGGACCATGGCTTGGACCAGGGCCGGACGCGAGAGATCGCCGCCGCCAATCGCCGCTACGAGGTCACGACGGTGTTCCGCCCAAGCGGGGCAGACCTCCACGGTGTGCTCCACCGTGTCCTCCGGACGATCCCCGCAGTGGAAACACCCGGGCGTTTCCTCCCGCCCGATTCGGTGCAGGAACCTCCCGAAACAAGCAAATAATACCTTTAAGTGTATATTGAGTATTCGGTGGTTTAATCAACTCAGCGCGTACGACTTTAATCGAATTATGCCTTTACCAAGCCGCGCCAAAACTCTCGGTCCTCCACCTTCAGTATCCAAGCTGTCCCAGGTGGCTTTGATCCATTAAGCTTGAGGGCGTCCCACACTACGTTTTGCCGATACGCGGTCTCCTCTCTAGGACTATAATAAATACCAAAGTGATGTCAGACTTACCTCTTTTGTAGGTTTATATACAACAGTCTTGCCGTTCTTCTGGTACCTAAGTACATGGTTGTCAGTGACTAGGTCGTGGTTCAGTCGGAGGTCCAGCACGTGCTCCTGCCAGTCTATGGGGACCGTTACTGTCACCTCTGAATGATGTGCACCGCTCTGGAACAGAATAAAATATTGGATTCTATAATAATATAGTTTAAAAAACACGTTTTTATTATGCTTTTTTTTTGAGTTCGACTATCCACCCATCATCAGACCCTCAACACAAAGTGCACTCTATTGGACTCATCAAAATAGTCATATGACCCGAAAACTCAGGGGGTTTACTAGTAACCACTGAAGAGTTCCACTATCCACCTCCTACCTGGCTCCAACATCAGCTCCAAGATACCAAATTATAAAATTGTCATCCGAACTACAAACATACCGTACTCGTACATACAAAGTTTCATTTCAATACGACAATTAGAAGTCGGTTAAAATTGATTTCTAAGATTTTATTACTTACGAGTACATTGTTTGTTACAAGTGAAGCTAACAAAAGCGTGTTAAAACAGGATTAGAACCATGCATAAAAGCTGGCACTGTTACCCCTGACATACCTTTCAGGTTGAGAGGAATTTCAGAAACAAAAAATGTCGGGGAATTTAGGAATATAATGCCCTCAAGATTCTAGTTGCCGAGATATTTGGAGATAAAGATCGCTACATAAGATCTTGCTAAATGAATAGTGGTAACGGCCTCGATTTAAGTGGCGTCGTGTCGTTGGTCATTAATTCGAACCTAGAAACTTAACTGTTTTTGTCATTCATAGCCACTGTTTGCTTTGCTTTTTGGGAGACCCTTCTTGAGTCACAACCAATATCCTGTCTAAGATGGCAAAATCATTCTCCTCCCAGATTGGAAGCCCATTACCATCAAACAGACATAAAATTATATTAGTCACCACAAAATAATGGCCTACAATCAAGTCATTTCAATGGAACCGTTAGAAAACAGCAGTTTTGCCGGACAGTTACAGCCACTGACGGAGGCCGGTAGCGTAGCTAACTTCCGTTCTAAATGGTACTCCGTAGTTTTATTTTATTTTAAAAGATTTTTTTATACGGTGTTACACGCTATGCATGTGCGAAGGTAATTTGAGCCTTCCACTTACGGTAATACGTTTAGCATTGAGTTTTTTAGCTGACATATATAGGCTTGCTTTCTGTGCCATTTACAGAAAGCAATGAGGGTTGGATTGGCATTTAATCAGAGTAGAACTCTTACTTCGGGACTGGAACAATGATATGAGCCAAAGGATCTTGCCAAAATGGGAGATCCCCAGAAAAGCCCAGAGCTTCAGCATGCAGATATATGATCCGGTCTTGGTGCTTTTTTGGATCACACAGAATATCGCTGGTTGCTCTATAGATCGGTCGCATTTTGTGTATAGAAGCTTTCATACCGAATTATAGGTCATCAAAACATAGCACCTTGACTGACATTTGAAATTCTGATGAAGATTACAATGGCACGGCTCCAAATCAATTTGATAATAACCGCATCAATCTAGCAGTAATTAAAATCAAAGCTACATCCATTTTCACAGTCGGAGACCATGATGACTCATGGTCATAATTTATAGCCGTAAGAACAATATTTATGGTTCTAAAACTAGAAATAGTTCGAAACTAGCGAAGCTGACATGTTTTCCCAATAATGTACGTTTTCAAATCGACTCCATTGGAAAGTAGACCTGCACTTTAGAGGACCTAAAACGCTACTGATGCCACGATTATCGTACCAAAGATACGAAAGAAGGAGGGTAGTTATTGCTTAATCCTTTGGAACATGTTACAGAGGCTGAAGCGTCTCCCGTGCTAGGGAACATACCTCTGTTTTATGAGAGAATACTCCACCAGGAGGGGCCCAGTGAAGGCCGGTGGATGCAGCACGTTTACAATGTCTTGTGTTCAAGGTGTGTTTCCTTCACAATTTTTAGAGGCCCAAAGCACAAAGTACGAAACCATTATCAATGAGAGTCACAGCAGTCCACCATTATCAATAAGGAGAGAGCTCAGAGTTTACTAATTCCGTGTATATTGAACTTATAGCTTACGTGGTACATAAATGTTTGTATCCCTTACCGTGTCTCTCGTCGTTGAGATCTCTCTTCTCGTTCTTCCATGATGTACAATAGGCTGAACTACTCTGTGCTTATTGAAGTCTAAAGCTGGTGATCCTGAAACAACAAAAACATGACGTTAGGCCTGAGTGATTTGAATTTAAAGTTCTTTTTTTATAATGCTAACATCTATCCCTAACATAACAAGATCCCTTGGAAAGCACGTTAGGGCGTTGGTCCCGGCAGATATTTGTAGATCATATTTGGTAGTCGTTAAGGATGGTCAGAAGTCTGAAAAGACTGGTTGACCAAGAGGTATCGCGTTGCCCAGTAACTGGGTAGTGGAAGTCAGATAGGCAGTCGCTAGCTACATGTAAAATGCTGGTATTCAGCTGCATCCAGTTATACTGGAAGATGACCCTAACATATTTAAGAAATGGCTAGGCGGATGGTTTTCCCCTTCGCTACTAAACAATAAGAAGGATGCTTCTTAATTTGGAGTTGTGATTATCACTTATATGCCTACGGAAGTGGAGGAGGTGGCCAATTCTTGGCCGGAAAGTATGATTAAACAATTAAGTAAGTTTTTAATTATACACAGGTACTTCCCGTTCCCTCGTGTCCGAACACGAAGTCAAGATTGGAAGATAGCAGCAAAAGGCACAGGAAACACATTCACTTTGCCAATGAAATGATTCATTAGAGGAATTTTAATTTGCATACGCCATTGTACAGTTACCGCGAAGTCTTTGTTTTGAAACCGTGAAGGAATGGTGGATAATGTTCATTATATGCAGTTTTTCTTTCTAATTTATGCAGTAGGTACTGAATTATTTTTTTCTGATAATCTCTCCATACGCATATGGAAAGAATTTCACAAAAAAAAAAATCATTTGAAATGCAAAACCAATTATTAAAATGGGATCGGGTACTGGTACTTATTTTGGGCATTATACTCCATGACATTGAGTAAATTCCTGAAGTGCTTAGGCTGTTACCAGTAACCCATCTGCTCCAATAAATGTTGATTAACCTTATAAATGTTATATATTTCATATTTCATGTTTTGCCTGCATGGGGCATGCATAAACCTATATTTAATCCTAAATTTTTGTTTGGAGGACGCAACGTAAAACTTAATAATTAAAGGAATCGGTATCAACAGGATGTGACTAAAAGAGTAATGAATATAAATGTTGATGGATGAAAAGGGAGAGGAAGACCAAGGAAACGATGGATGGAGTGTGTGAGGAATGATATGAAAGAAACAGGAGTAAATAATAGCATGGCGGTTGACAAGGGAGAATGGAAGAAAAAAAGACGTGTTGCGCTGACCCAAAGTAACATAGGACAAGGGCAGATGATGTTGGTATCAACAGGAGAACCAATGAATTCAACCATATCTTTAGTCAAACACTAGGCATTTGGTTATAAGATTGTGACAGGTGACGTTCTGTAGTTCCTGCCTACCCTCATGGGAAAAGGCGTGAGTTTATGTATCTATCGCGACAGGATTCCTCGTCAAGTGCACAAGATGCGCGCGCGCACAACACGTTGATCGATCACGTGGCAGTCAAAATTGTAGCTAGCTCAGATCAACGACCGGCTTTTATTACTACAACAGACACGGATGAATGGACATGTGCCCAGAATATTAATTTGGTGCAAAAAAAAATGCAATTAGAGAAATTAATTACACTGCGGACATGCGTAATTTTGGAGCTGTCATATGCAAAATGGTGGTGGCAATTTGGCGTTAGTTTTTTGTCGGTCTGTAGCTGTACATGTATTACAAATGAAACCGTTTTCATCCGGTTTTTTACGTACACACACTCTCACTTTAGATCTAAATATTTTTTTGGAGTTTGATGGCACTCAAACGTGGTCAAAATGCTAACTACGAGGGCGGGTCAATAAGTCCGTGACTTTTTGAATTTCTGACCTCTTTACTGAAACAGCAACACTGCTCCTGTCAACAGGCATCTGTCGGTTGACTCCTGTCAAAATTTAAACTTGCTGCGTCAGTTAGTTTGTGTTTGACAGCTATTTTTATCAGACTACTCACTAATTTGAGGAGAAAATGGAAAAAAGTGAATTTCGTGTGCTTATTAAGCATTATTTCTTGCGAAAAAAAACCATTACCGAGACTAAGGCTAAGCTTGATAAATACTATGGGGACTCTGCACCATCGATTTCAATGGTAAAAAAGTGGTTTACTGAATTTCGTTGTGGCCGTACAAGCACTGAAGATGCCGAACGTCCTGGACGCCCAGTTGAGGTCTCTACACCCGAAACAATCGAAAAAATTCACGATATGGTGTTGACCGACCGAAGATTGAAAGTGCGAGAGATTGTGGAAGCCGTAGGGATCTCGCATGGCTCAGTGGTTTCAATTTTGAATGATCACTTGGGCATGAGAAAGCTTTCCGCAAGATGGGTGCCGCGTTTGCTCACAGTCGACCACAAACGCAATCGTGTAACAACTTCACAGGAAGCTTTGGCGTTGTTTAATCGCAATATGGAGGAGTTTTTGCGCCGTTTTGTAACCGTGGACGAAACATGGATCCATCACAACACACCAGAAACCAAACAACAGTCAAAACAGTGGGTTTCTAAGGGTGAATCGGCGCCAAAGAAGGCCAAGGTGGGTTTGTCAGCCAATAAAGTTATGGCGACTGTTTTTTGGGATGCACGCGGGATAATCCACATTGACTACCTTCAAAAGGGAAGAACAATCAATGGGGAATATTATGCCAACTTATTGGACCGATTCAATGACGATTTGAAAAAAAACCGACCTCATTTGGCCAAGAAAAAAGTTCTTTTCCACCAAGACAATGCAAGGGTGCACACATGTGCAGTTGCCATGGCAAAAATCCATGAATTGGGCTATGAATTGCTCCCTCATCCGCCCTATTCTCCAGATTTGGCTCCGAGCGACTACTTCTTGTTCCCAAACCTGAAGAAATGGCTTGGTGGAAAAAGATTTGACTCCAATGATGAAGTCATCTCGCAAACAAAGGCCTATTTTGAGGACCTCGACAAATCATTTTTTTTGGAAGGGATAAAAAAATTGGAGAAGCGTTGGACAAAGTGTATAGAGCTCAAGGGAGACTACGCTGAAAAATAAAATTATTTTTTTATCAAAAAATCTGTGTTTTATTCCAAAAGTCACGGACTTATTGACCCGCCCTCGTAACTAGCTTGTATTGTCCCACTGCTGGACATTAGCCTCCCTCTCTCCTTTATTCACGCAATTAAGTCTGTTGCTGGTGTCTGACAGTCTGTTTTGTAGGAGTCACGTTCGTCCTTCCACGTTCGCCGTTGTCTGCCGCGATGTCGTCTATCATTAAATGGAACCCATTCATTATTTTTCTGTCTTTATCCCAATTTATTTCGGAGTCGGTGCAGCATGTCTTCTTCTACCATGCCTCTCGATGGATAAGTCATCATATACTAGTCACCCCCTTACTAGCCATATCGTCTTTCACACAGTCCATTCTTCGTTTCTTAATCCATCTTTACTAATATAAAAAAAAGCTGTAAAGTTTGTTTCTGTTGTTTGAACGCGCTAATGCCTGCAACTTCCAATCGGCTTCGACACATTGTGCATTTGATAGATTAATCTCGAAGAAGGTTATAAGCTATCAGACAGTTAACTTCAAGCTTTATTATATTTACATTAAACGTCCGGTGAAACCGCAAGGCACAGCTTATAAAACAAAAACTTGAAAAAAACCTCTATTCCTCAATCTCCCTAGATATCAAACTGTGTGCTATAAAATAAACTACCGAAGCAAATGGCAACAAAAACGTCGCCAGCGCACCTCGCCTTGCAGAGCACAAAGGCACATTGTTGTCGGCTAAAATGGTGTCAGTAACACTGTTTGGGCACTTCTTTGTGAAGTTTATCGCGTTTTAAGAACATTTTGAAGTAAAGAAGCTTCTTATAACGGCTGAAGATAAAGATGTGTTTTTGACCTTGGTGTGCCTGATAGTGATCGAAGTAGAGGTCCAAGAATAGAATCTGAGTGTTTGGTTCTGTTTGTGTTCAATTGAAAGCATCTGAGATGATGAAGTAATTGGCATAGAAGAAGACATGTCTTGATACAGAGCCTTACAGAATGATATGAAACGTCATCTTGCTTAGAGACAAATGAATCACTAAGTCGATCTAAATCAAGTTTGAACACCATTACGTATAGCGTCTGAAAGTAGCAATCATAAGTCCATATTCGTATATTCCAAGTATCAAAACACATTCATAATAAGCCTTGCCTTTATATGGGTTATGATTATGCCTTACAAATTTTGTGGAGTTTAATGAGACACTGTACTTTAAATTAATCCAGTTCCATTAAGATCAAGACCGCAATAATTGGACCGGATATGACGCCGTCAGAATAAAAGGAAATCGACTTGGACACATTAATTATACATTATTTAGGACTGAAACGAGACTCAAATAGATAGATTAAAATGGAAGCTATGCAGTACGGTAACCATAAAACAATTTAGCCTTGAGTTCTTAATTATGATATCACAACACATATGGACACTATAGTATGCCCATTGCCCTGCGTTTAGAACAAAGACACTGTATTCGTCACGGACGGGAGAACTGCGCGTTGGGCTGTAGATATATGTTTCATGTATGGTATTGGTAGTATATATGTAAGTTTGATGCAAGAGAGTCTAAATTCAGCGTTACCAGGTGATCAAATTCTCGAATTTTAGAAGTACATAGTTAGGAATTAATATGAGGATAAGATCCATTATACCAATGGTACGGTGCTTCTGACGACAAAATACCAGGAAATGACAGCTTGTCAGCTTTCTCGGTTCGGCGGCTTTGTATATGAACTCTTTCCTCCATCAGAAAGAGGCTTTTCCACTTTCCAGCAGAACATTTCGTTAGGATTATTCAAAGAACTACAATGAGTGTTTACTGTACCGTGTGCTAAAAGCATACAACATGCTGTACCTTTAAATATGAAGACATGACTGTCTTGTCATTCATACAATTTACAGTTGCTTGGAAAGGCTAGTGAAAGAAAGCGTTCTCGACATTCTAGCACATAGACGTACATTTTAGAGGATATATTAGTCCACTTTAATTAAGACTTAGCCGCCTATGTCCTAAATGAGCAAATAGCTGAATACCACACGCATTGCGCTCCCGCCGGTTTTGGGCTGGCCCATTTAGAGGCTATTTATAGAATTCTACAAAATTGCGTGATGTGTTAACAATATTATTTCCTAGGTTGACATGGCAATGAAACTGTTCACTTGAAAAAAATTGGTGCTGTCAGATATATTTGGGTAACCAATTCGGTTGGCGACAGTCAAAATGATCAGGCTAATTTGTCTGTCGTCACCAAAACAGATTGTGTTCTTGGAATAACAGTGGTCTCTGGCGTATATATTGCCAAAATAAGGTGCAAATTGATCAATGGTGCCAAAAGTGTATGTTTATTTATTAGCATCTTTTCAGTTAGTCACACATTTTAGCACAACAAAATATTCAAATTATCACCGATCTCTTATTGTTCAAGTTTTTTGGGAAGCCCAAAGAGCATCGCGATAAGTTTAGTGAAGAATAACAAAAGCGAACCCTGACACGGATTCAAACATTATATTAATTTAACAAAGGGGTGACTGCAATGAAACCTTTTGTCTCAGATACAACCAAAACGGTTTGACAAGTTTTGTATAGAAACTTAGTCTTCAGATAAAAAAATATCTGACGCGTGACGGTTGAAAAATTGCTCCCTAGTGTAGTACAGTCCTCCCAGTCTATTTTCTGTCAGCTATCATGTAGGCCCCAAGGCTTGAAGGATTCCCCGGTAATTTTTTTTCACTGTCCTCCAGTTAGTCAACTCACAGTTTGAAACTGTGACAGGACTATAAGGGCAAACTTTTCAATCGTCAGAACCTTTTGTCTTAGGTATAAACATAAAGGTTTGACAGGTTTTGTATAGAAACTATGTCAATTCGCCATATTTATTGAATACATAACAGACAGTTGAAAGTACTTGAGTGAGGATATTAATAAAATAGAACAGACAAGTACGAAACAGACGTAAACAAACCTTATCTATACTGGGGAGCCAATCAGAAGCGAATGGCAGTAAGTTATTAATGAAAGTATGTTGCAAATATGTCTACGAGCTTTTATAAACTTTTCTTTGGAATATTTTATTCTAAGGAAATTACTTTTTACGTTAACTGTAAAAAAAAAAGTTATAACTGCTATAAAAAATGCTTATATCGCAAACTAACTTGACCGCGGCTTCACCGAGGTCGAAATCTATCCCGCGGGAATGTCCTACCGCGAGGAAAGGTCAGTCGTTGAAGTATGAAAAGGTAAGAGACGAAGTTAATTTCGTATTTATAGTATACTAGCTGTTGCCCGCGATTTCGTTCGCGTGGAAATTTTGATGAGTCACTTACACATCGAAATTTTGAAGTGTAAGTGCGAGAAAAAAAAATAGTAGCCTATGTGCTATTCCAGGCTATAGTCTATCTCCATACCAAATTTCATCCAGATCCGTTCAGTCGTTCTGGTGATTGAGTAACAAAAATCCATCCATCCATCCAAAGTTTCGCATGTAGGTATAGAAGTATGGATGCAAGAACACTTCGAAGGTTTATTAGACAATCATCATAATAACATCACAAAGCAGATGGCGCTACCTGCCTGTACACTCATCTCTTTAGCATACAGTTCTTTTGCTCAAATTCCGACATTCCCTGATAAAGCTTTTCCGATAATTTCGCCACACACCTACATTCTACAAAGCGACGTTGAGAAAGATAAAGGGTGTTCCACATCCTGTTAAGCATAAATCTAATGTTATCGCTCGTTGTCACACCTTAACAGGTTTAGAGATTAATACCGAAGTAAGCGTGTGAAGATTTTAGCTTAATGTGTTATTTAGTGTCTAGTTATAAATCTTGGCATATCATGAAGGCGCTGCCTGTATACAGGGTTAAATTAAATTATCTGGCGAAACTTCAGAAACCAATGACGATGAAACAAAATAAAAGTGGTTTTCTAAACTCATATTTTGAGAGTCCTGGTTGGTCAAATTGTCGTAAGCGCGACTGCTGACCATGAGGTCGGGCAAATTGTTATTGGGTTTTTCCATCAGGAATTTCTTAGTAGCAGCCACGAAGGCGGGATAGTGACCGGTTGATGGCAATAGGCTCACCCCACGTGGGACTTAAACATAACCGGCGGAATGTGAGTGTACATCTCTGCCTAACCCTTCGGGGATTATATAAGTGATGTTGTGTTACTTTGAGAATATACAGCAAATTATTGGGTCAACGGCCGCGGGTCATTTGAGTTTAGATAATCAGTTTTGTTTTATCCTTTTTATGAATACAAAACGTCTGCGAAGATAGCTAGCTAATTTAATTTGACCCTGCGTAATCATCATCTGCCTAGCCTTTTCCCAACTGTGTTGGGATCGGCTTCCAGTCTAACCGGTGCAGCTGAATACCAATACTTTACATGGAGCGACTGCCTATCTGTCCTCCACAACCCAGTTAGTCCTGGCCTGCTGGGTAATACGATACCCCTTGGTAGAACTGGTTGTAGGACTTTTGACCCTGCGTATTGTGTATGTCAAATTCTGAACGTAAGTTTCAATTGGTAAATAAGCTTCCTTATTACAAAATACAAAAGATTACTCGTTGAGAAAGATAACACTGTATTCTTGACGTTTTTGGAAGTACTACCGCGTTCACTTACGGTCGACCACTTTTCACCCTTAGATCCTTAGAAATAAGGTTGAAAAGTGGTCGACCGTCAGTGAGCGCGGTAGTACCTACAGAACTTGAATATCTACGTAAAGGGTTGATGATCCTTATAAAGTTACTTAAAGCTTCACTGATGATGCCATAAAGGAAAGCATAAAAATATTTTAAACCCCAAAAATGTGCGCCTTCAAATATGAAATTCCAATTCATTCCATTCCAATCCAAAATTTACGGCCGAAGAGTATCTGCAATGTGCAAAAGCACTCCACTGCACTTGCAACTTTAAAATTCGTGACATAAAGTTCAAAATAGAACAGCTTTCGTTCCAGACTATGCAAATCGCAGTCATATTGGATAGTCCTTTGGCTTCATAATCTAATTTGCCGATCCTTGCACATTTGTATGGTAAAAGGAGAAAATATCACTAGACTGAAAACTAAAGCAGTTCACATAACATCAAGCCTGTAATCCTCGAAGAATTCGACAGATGTGTACCTAATAGTACACCCACATTTTGCTAGTAATGTTTTAAGACCCGTCTAATATGGAGCGAGCCTATAGCCCTCAACCGGGCATAAATCCAGACTCCGTGGCTGCTACTGAAAAATTACCGACGGAAAAAATAAATAAAACTTCGCGAATCGAACCCAGGACCTCATGCTCAGCAGTCGCGCTTGCGACCACTCGTCCAACGACGCAGTATTATTATAGCAGTTCATACTATCTCATTGGATTTTCTAAAGAATTAAATTAAATTAAAACGCAATATTTTCCACCTTGTGACTAAAGCATAAGCATCACTTTTGTACTATTTTCTGTTCCTTTCTTCTTTTCTGTATTTAGTGGGTACAAAAAATGGTAAATAAAAAAAAAACGGCAAGAAAACCATGCTTTAAATTAATAAAAATAAAAGCAGCGTTTTTTTTTAATTAATTTTGAATTTGACAATTATAAATCAGATTATAATATTCATACCGGTAACGATTTATCACCATGTACTTATAATTTATTAATTCTGCATTCCTATTCAAATTATTGAATACGTCTTAATAAATTAATGTATTCATTCCTGTATTGTTTTGAACTGAACGACATAATAATCACATTCTTATGTAAAATTCTACAAAACACAATAATAATAAACGAATATTAAAACTTAAAATTTAAAAAACCCCATCGAAACAAAGAAAAGTGAACAAACATTTGGAAAGTCAATAAAATGGCTGAGCCGGTTTTGATAAAACATGTCTAATTGTAATTACATCATGCCCTTTCATTTGATACCCTACTTGGGTATATTTGAAAATATTTAATTACCTATTGATCACCACTTTCATCCCCCATATCTAGTAAATGGCTGCACCGATTTTGTTAAAAACCATTGCCAAGAAACTTACTTTCAAATACAAAAAAACTGCATCCAAATCGGTTCACTCGTTTAAGAGCTACGGTGCCAGAGACTGACACACACACATTGCGGTCAAACTTATAACACTCCTCTTTTTGCGTCGGGGGTAAAAAAGGCATGTCTTCAAGTTACGGTTTTTATAGTACCGAGTTACGGACATTGTTACGCCCGCAGCGTCGCCACCTTTTATCAAACAACCCCTATGCATATTAAAAGTTAAACAATCATTAACAATTCTTCTCATCCACTATACAAAAACAAACATTGACATAGTTGGAACGCATGTGGTTTATGTTGTTGTAGATAATTCAGCCCGTAGGGGTTACTATTAAAAAGTTCGCAAATATCTTACTAAATGCGAAAGTTTGGATGGATGGATGTTTGTGACTCATTCACGCCAGAACAGATGAACGGAACTGGATGAAATTAAGCACAGACATGTAGTAGTCCGGAATAGCACATAATTACGTTACTTTTTAACTTTTTTTTCTCACTCTTATATCAAAATTTCTATGCGTACAAGTCGCAGGCAACAGCTTGTAATTAAATAAGCTGGCTTTTGCCATCCTTCTTCATATTGGGTCCTGAATCGGGGCTGATACTGAGTAATTCCTGATGGAAAAATCCAACACCACTTTACCCGAATTTCTGGCGTGTGACTAAAATCAAAACTCACGCCGCCGCGGCCGCCATCTTCTTTTTTCAATACAATTTTACGAAAAAAGAATCGCAAATGTTTACCAACAAAGCTAGTTTTCACTGCCATTCTGGCACAGGTGTTAATATTATTCAAAAGTAAAGAAGAACGTACTGCAGTAAATCTGCAATCAAATTACATTTTTGTTTACGGAAAACCTTCTCTAACTTGGTCATACCATAACAGGGCGAGTATACACAAAGACAGAAATACTTGCGTCCCCAGTCACCTTCTATGTGCAATCAACATTCTGCGCCAGATTGCCATAACATTACACTGATTTCGCTAACTGGTTGCTGATTATGTAGCCTTTTAATGTTCAGTTTTAATAAATGTTTACGCTGACATAAAGACAGACAATCAGCTGGTATTACATAGTTTTATACTTGTCTTCCGAGAGCTTTTATTAGCGGTTTAATCAGGAAATGAGCAAGTGTGCAGAAAAATGCAAGAAAGAGTGAGATTCGAGACAAAGAAGGATTGTTCAAAAACTGGAAACAATGGTGGTCTAGATTCAGAGTGTTCCGACTACAGGTTCAGACCCAAGCAGGCGCTTCACGTTGTGTTAAAAATTGTATCGTCACTGCTCCCAAAACGGTAAAAGCTCTCATTGAAACTTGGTTGATCAAGTGTTGACGAAGCCAGACAATCTGTTCCATCATCATACGTCTCTTGTTTATAAGATTGGAAAGAAAAGCATTGAATTTAAGCGGTTTGTTGCCAATAACTGGAGAGGATAACAAACTCATGAATGAAAACCACGTTGCTCGACAAAACAGTTTCAAATACGCCTTTTATTTCTTAACTGGCAATATTAATGTCTCTTTTCTGATTTTTATTGGCCAGACATAGCAGTCACTGATCGCATGCGAAGCGCAATAAAATTGCAACAAACATCAATAAAATATTAATGTCAAAGACAAATCACTTGCTTTTATTACACAAAGTGTATTATGCAAGATTTCAATGGCTGGTCAGTAGACAAGCAAACACAGTTCGGAAGTTCACTTCGGTTTAAAAAGGTAAAGGTTGCAGGGATCCGCTGGATGCGAGACGCACGGGATCGGTCAATGTGGCGACACTTGGGGGAGGCCTATGTCCAGCAGTGGACGTCTTTCGGCTGAAATGATGATGATGATGATGATGTTCATTATAAACTGCCTCGATCTAATATGTAAAGACTGCCTCATTGGTCTAGTAGTCGCAAGCCCGACTGCTGAGCATGAGGTCCTGGGTTCGATTCCTAGGTCGAGCAAAGTCTTATTGGGTTTTTCCATCAGGAATTTCTCAGTCACGGAGTCTGGATTTGCGGCCGGTTGATGGTAATAGGCTCACTCCCTATTACATGGGACTCACACATAACTGGCGAAATTAGGGACACCTAACCCTTCGGGGATTACAGGCGTGATGTTAGTTTATGTTCATTATAAATGAGTAAAAATTTCATTCACAAGCAAGATTTCCTGAATGTGAGATGGTTATGATTTTTCGGACTACGGAGACAAAAGGGTTCATATCTCTGCAGACACGAGGCAATAGGACTTTTACAGTGAGATCTTATTTCCTACTAGCTGTTGCCCGCGAATATCGTTCGCGTGATATTATTTTGAAAATATTAGTTCCGAAAATATGGGGTGCGTTGTCAGAATTCCTCCTCGGGTGCTTGATGGCTGCCGGTCCCTCTCGATACGTCTGGAGGGAATAGCAGCTGCTGGGCCGGTGCACCCTGGGCGTGGGCAGTATCCTTCCCCGAGGAATGGGAAGAGATTCTTATTCCTCGGGGAATGTTACTGTCCATGGCTAATATTCTGACATGGGAGGGGTCCATCTTGGACTTAGGGGGTGTTGCTCCGTGTGACCCTCTGAAAAGCAGAGGGCACAGCGGAGGAGCTAGGGCGGGCTCGGTGTGCACTTACCCTGCCTCCGAGCAGACAGTGAAGGATGCAGTCCTTCACTGTCCCCGTCGATATCGTAATCCCACCGTCGAAGTGTCGTGGAACACGTCTCGCGGCTTCGATTGGGACCGAGGGTCTTGGCTTAACCGCCCGGACCACGAGGTAGAAAACCTCTATAAAAGTTACCCCGAATCTCAAGCGGCGGCGCACCGCGAGGAGATGTATGGCTGACGGGTTCCTTTGGAAAATCAGTCGCTAGTGCGAACCACTGCCGGGCCTGGCTATGGCTTATCTGGGTACAGGGGGCACTGCCCAGATGGACTTTTTATTTCCCCCATACTCGTGGGAACTGTATGATTGAATCAATTACAACCCAAGACACGGCCGATAACGGCGAAGGAAGGGAGGAGAGGGATGCGGGGTCGGAGTCCGGCGCCGCATCCTGCGATGTGAGCGCGGGAGGCTCAGAGAGCTCCCGGCGCGGGAGGCCCGGGGCTGCTGCGGGGAACAGGGAGTTTCTTCGCAAGCGGTCCAGGCCGGTAGGCGACCGAGAGTCGTCATCAGAGGGGGAGCTGGCTTCGGCTCGCAAGATCCCCACCAGCAAGCGTGGCGGGATCCGCGGCAAGGGGAGAGGCCTCTCTGCCACCGAGAGGTCGGCACGGCTTGCCGCGGAGGCGCGCCACCCGGGGGTGGCTGCTGGTCACGGGGTGGCCCGTTCGGGCTCCTCTGGTGGCGAGGCGGGCGCGGACGGCGGCTCCGAAGCGGAGCGTAAGGCCGGGCTTGCGAAGGAGGTGGAGGCGGCGCTGAGGGCTGTCTCCAACAAGCAAAAGCCCTCCACCAGGCAAAGGGCTATACCCTCAGCGGTCGCCTCTATCGTGGCAGCAGCGGAGGCCAGATATGCGGCGCCCCCGCCAGACGGCATGGTCAAACTGCGGGAGGAGGTCGCTCGACTGACGGCCGCCACGGAGCTTCTCCAAGAAGAGAACAGGAGGCTCCGAGCAGACTTGGACAGTCTGCGTGAGTCCGGCTCTCGCGAGGCGCCCCAAAATGGCCAGCAGCGACCAAGCCAGGCCGTGCCGGTGGAGAACCAGGTCCTGAACCTGGTTCGGCAGGAGCTGGCTGCCTTTCAGGCGCGGTTCTCCGTCCTGGAGGGCATTGTTCTGCGCCCCCCCTTGGCGGCAAACAAGGCGCCCTCGGGCCCGAGGGCGGCCACATATGCGGCTGCAGCGGCTTCCGCACCGGGGCCGTCCAGCCGGCCCTCTGGCAGGGTTACGTCGGCTCCCGGAAAGCTGGCTCCGGCTAAATCGGCCCCGGTTGGGGGGGCAGCGGCCCTGAGGCAGGGCAAGGCGGCGGTCCACAAGAAGGGCAAGGCGGCGAATGTGCCAGCGCTAGCCGCGAGACAGCCGCCACCGCCGCCCCCCCCGCCCCCTAAGCCATCCGTGGCCGAGACTGGGTGGCAGGTGGCCGGAGAGAGAGCGAGGGAGCGAAGGGCGGCCAAAACGGCCAGGAAGCGGGAGCGGAAGCGCCAAGGAAAGAAGCGGAATGGCGCTGCTAGGCTCAGCGCCCCGAAGACCGCAGCTGTAGTGATAACACTACAGCCGGAGGCGGAAAAGAGGGGCGTGACCTATCGCGACGTGCTCGCTAAGGCAAAGACGATGGTGGATCTCGGGGAGCTCGGGATCGCCGGGGGCCTCCGGCTTAGGGTCACCGCAACAGGGGCTCGAGTTCTGGAGATCCCCGGCGAAACCCGTGGCTCGTCCGCTGACGCTCTGGCTGAAAAGCTTAGAGCGTCCCTAAATGCGGACGAGGCCCGAGTGTCCAGGCCCGTCAAATGCGCAGACCTGCGCATCCTGGGTCTGGACGACTCGGTGACCGAGGAGGAGGTGGTGGCCGCCGTCACCAGGACCGGTGGGTGCCCTGCCGAGCAGGTCAAGGCAGGCACCTTACGTCCGGACCTGTCGGGCATGCGAACCGTAACGGTAAGCTGCCCTGTGATGGCGGCGAAAATCATTGTGGAGGGCCGAAGGCTCTTGGTGGGCTGGGTTTCAGCGCAGGTGAAGCTGCTGGAACCCAGACCTCTGAGGTGCTTCCGCTGCCATGTGGGGCACCACGTGTCGGTCCGGTGCACCTCGGAGGTGGACCGCAGCGGCCTGTGCTTCCGCTGCGGCCGGCCTGGTCACATGGCCGCGGCTTGCTCCGCCGCGCCGCGCTGCGCCGCATGTGCGGCAGCTGGCAAGCCGGCCGATCACCGGGCAGGGAGCAAGTCCTGCGGTACTCCCGCCAAGGCCAGGGGTAAGGGAAGGCCCTCCGCCACCACCGCCAAAACCCCCACCGTCGCCACCACCGCAGCTGCCGCCACTGTCGCCGCCGCTGCCGCTACTGCTGCAACTTCCGCAGCGGGGCCCTCGCAGGGGGCCCGGGAGGGGGCTGAAATGGAGTGCCAGTAACGGCCCCATTACGCCTTCTCCAAGCGAACATCAACCACTGCGCCTGCGCTCAGGATCTGTTGCTCCAGAGCATGGCGCAGTGGTCGATTAACATCGCCGTGGTCGCTGAGCCGTACTTTGTCCCGCCCAGGGATGACTGGGTGGAGGACCTTAGCGGCTCAGTGACCTTAATTGCGTCGGTCGCCGCCGGTACCCCGACCCTTGAGAGTGTCAGGAAGGGTCAGGGGTGCGTAGCAGCACGGTTCGGGGAGATCGTTGTAGTGGGAGTCTACTTCTCCCCGAGCCGAACTCTCGCCGAGTTCCACAACTCCCTCACGGAGTTGAGTGTCGTCATCGGAAGCCATTCCCTCCCCGTGCTTGTGCTCGGGGACTTCAATGCCAAGAACTTGGCTTGGGGTTCTCGTTACACGGACGTGCGGGGTAGAATGGTGGAGGACTGGGCTCTGGAGACAGGCCTGGTCGTCCTAAATCGGGGTTCTGTCCCCACGTGCGTGCGGATGCGGGGCGAGTCGGTGGTGGACATCTCGTTCGGCAGCCCCGCTCTGTCGCCGCGTGTCGTTGACTGGCGCGTCATGGAGGGGGTGGAGACCTATTCCGACCACCGGTACATCCGGTTCGACGTCTCCACCCAGTCCTCAAGCGTGCCGGTCCTACAGGCCCCGAGTGGTCCGCGATGGGCGCTGAAGCAGCTGGACCGGGAGCTCCTCCTGGAAGCCTCGATCGTGCAGGCCTGGGTGTCATCACCAGTCAGGCCTGCTGACATCAACAACGAGGCGGGTTGGTTCCAGGAGGCTATGTCCGAGATCTGCGACGTGGCAATGCCCCGAGTTCGGCCAGGAAGCGCCCGGCGTCAAGTGTACTGGTGGTCGCGAGAGCTGACGTCTCTGCGCAAGGCGTGCGTTGCCGCGCGGCGCCTGTACGCCAGGTATCGCAGGCTCCGCATCCGCCCTCCGGATGCGGCAGCCATTGAGGCGGAGCTGTACGAGGGGTACAGAGCGGCGAAGACCGCCCTCCAAGAGGCTGTCCGGCGGGCCAATAATTTGGCCCGCGAGGAGATGCTGGAGTCTCTGAACGGAGATCCGTGGGGGCGCCCTTACAAGATGGTGCGGGACAAACTCCGCACCCGGGCCCCCCCGCTAACGCAGAGTCTCCGGCCTGAGCTCGTGGAGGACGTGGTGAGCGCTCTGTTCCCTTCGCGAGGGGAGCATCCTCCCCCGCCTATGGCTCCGCCGCCGCGTGCGGTGCCGGAAGCGGACCACACCGATGACGATGACGACGTTCCGGAGGTGACTGGGGTAGACCTGAGAGTGGCGGTACGCAGGCTGAAAGCCAGAAACACCGCCCCGGGACCCGATGGCTTGCCTGGCAAAGCCTGGATCCTGGCCTCTGAGGCTCTCGGGCCCCGACTGGAAGGGCTCCTAAGCGCATGCTTGGAGAGAGGCCAGTTTCCGCTTCGTTGGAAGACGGGGAAGCTGGTCCTCATCCGGAAACCAGGGCGCCCTGCGGACTCTCCGTCCGCATACCGGCCCATCGTGTTGCTCGACGAGGTGGGCAAGCTCTTCGAAAGAGTGATTGCCAACCGCCTTGCCGGGCATCTTGCGGGGATGGGGCCGGATCTTGCGGAACACCAGTTTGGTTTCCGCAAGGGGCGCTCCACGGTGGACGCCATCATGCGCGTGAGAGCCCTCACGACGGGGGACGCGGTGTCCCGGGGCGGGGTCGTCTTGGCGGTGTCTCTTGACATCGCCAACGCCTTCAACTCCATGCCCTGGAGCTGCATTAGGGAGGCACTCCGGTATCACCGGGTGCCAACCTACCTTCGTCGTGTGGTCGGGGACTACTTGACGGATAGGGCCGTCATCTACCCCGGTCAGAGCGGAGAATGGAACCGGCGAGAGATGTCGTGCGGTGTTCCACAGGGATCGGTTCTAGGACCGGCCCTGTGGAGCATCGGTTACGACTGGGTGCTGCGCGCCGACCTCCCTACCGGCGTCAGCGTAGTTTGCTACGCTGACGACACGCTGGTACTGGCACAAGGGAGGTCGCACGAGGCGGCGGCCGAAAACATGACACGCGGGGTTGCGATAGTCGTGGATAGGATCCGGCAGTTGGGTCTCGAGGTGGCATTGCACAAGTCCGAGGCCATGTGTTTTCATGGGCCTCGGAATGCGCCACCGTCGGGATCCCTACTGACGGCAGGAGAGGTTTCCATCGGCGTCGGGTCGACGTTGAAGTACCTAGGACTCGTCCTCGACAGCCGGTGGAAATTCGTGGAGCACTTCCGACGTTTGGCTCCCAAACTGGAACGGACAGGGGCTGCCTTCAAGCGGCTCTTGCCCAACCTGAGGGGTCCAAACGCCTCCTGCCGGAGGCTATACACGGGGGTCGTGCGGTCCATGGCCCTTTACGGGGCCCCGGTGTGGGCGCGTTCTTTGAGGCGGCAAGCCGCCCACTACCTGAACGCGCCCCAAAAGGTGATAGCCATAAGGCTAATCCGGGGGTACCGCACGATCTCCGGCGAAGCGGCTAGCCTCCTTGCCGGATTGCCGCCATGGGATCTGGAGGCGATAGTCCTCGCGCGCCTGCATGAATGGCGCGCGGAGGCACTACGTCGGGGGGAGACTCCGCTGCCGCGGCAAATTGCCGCTCAGCGGACAGACCTCCGGCGTGATCTCATGGCGACATGGAGAGAGCGACTAATGCAACCCCGTGCAGGGCACGCTACCATTGTGGCGATAAGTCCCCTCTTTGAGGAGTGGTTAGAGAGGCGCCACGGCGCCCTCACCTACCGCCTGACGCAGATCCTCACCGGACACGGTTGTTTCGGGAGGTTCCTGCACCGAATCGGGCGGGAGGAAACGCCCGGGTGTTTCCACTGCGAGGATCGTCCGGAGGACACGGTGGAGCACACCGTAGAGGTCTGCCCCGCTTGGGCGGAGCACCGCCGTGTCCTTGTAGCGGCGATTGGCGGCGGCGATCTCTCGCGTCCGACCCTGGTTCAAGCCATGGTCCAGAGTGAGAGGGAATGGGAAGCCGTCACCACCTTCTGTGAAGCAGTCATGCTAGTGAAGGAGGTGGCGGGACGTGTGAGGGAAAGAACCTCACGTCCCAGCCGCCGCGGGAGACGCCCTGGGCGTCGGGGGTCACGTGGTGGCTCCCGGCCACCGTAGGCGCGGGCCTGTGGACGGCGAGTTATGGGCTAGCTCGCCGTCCGGCCGTCTTATGACGACAGGCCGTGTCGACGGCGCGTTCGTGTTCCACGCGCGCCTCAAAGAGATGTCAGCAACCGAGTAGGGGTCCGCATGGGCCGATGCCTGCCAGAGCTGCGGGACTGTTCGAAAGAGACACCGTGGCCCTGGAACACAAAGGGCAAAGAAGGAACATGGATGGGTTTTAGTCAGTACAAGTCTGACACTCCCTTCCGCTCCGCCCAGAGTGGGGGGGGTCATTTGATGATTTCCCATCCAAAAAAAAAAAAAAAAAGTTCCGAAAATATTTGAATCGAATTTTGTTAACAATTTCAAGGGCTTTAATTTTTTTTTGCTCAAAACCCTAATCGAGTATAAAGTAAAATCTAAGTTACTCCTTATAACATCACTATCTGCAAGTGAAAGTCCCGTCAAAATCGGTCTGGTCAGCCGGGACAAACAGACTGACAGACAGACACGACATACTAAAATAAATAAAAATGTCTTTTTAGTTTTAAGTACCGTAGATATACAACTTTCATATGCATTCAGTAAAAAGCTTTATTTTGAAAATAGAAACAGACAACCTTTTTATTTGTATGGATTGGTACGATTAACCAACCGCACGAACCATTTGAGAAAAGCTCACAAACAATATGAGCTTGTCAGTCAAGTAGTAAAGCACAACTGCCTACATTGCGCCCGCGCACCCGGCAGACCAACTGCAATGTTAGAACATTTTTGGTAAAATAAATAGAAAATTCTTAGTCTCTTTTACAATAATAGTCTTAAATCACACCCCCCTCGTTAATTCTTGCTCTTCTATCTCTTTCTTTCTTTATTCACAAATTTATACTGTTGCTGTTATTAGGGTAAGCACAGGATATATTGTAGCTGTATGTGTACTAAATCCCTTTCAATAACATCTTACACCTCATGGGTAGAGATCTATCTATTCTTAGTTGGAAACTACACGACCCTCCATACTAAATCTATATTTATTCTCGAAATGACAGCCCGTTCCTTGGATACGCAAAATTAATGACAGTTGTTCCGGTACAGTTACGGTTTCATGTATTAAATCAAAACAAACATGGCGGATCTTAGTTTCTGAGTTGTATAAAAGTTAAATGCTCTAATCTACGGGTTCTGAGATTGGCATCACATTTGTAGGGTTAAATTGGTATAGGAGTGCTTTAAAAGATCCTCCACAAGTTTTGATATTTAAAGGCAAGCCAAGGGTGTGTTCCCACACGCCCTTGGCTTGCCCTAGGGTAGTATAGAGTTTCAATAGAATAAGAAGCCAGTTTATACTAGTTCCGCTACGACTGATGAACGGTCTATCGTACGCCCAGCGCTACCCTGGATTTTCAGCCCTGCCCTTCACCATCTTGCTGACTTGCTAATATTCAAACCAGAGTGTGAGCTAATTTAAGGCAGCGGGCCGATACAAGAGATTAAGAAGAATGAGTGTTCAAGGTAATTGTATGATGTCAATTGACCAGAGAACGCTGGAGTATAAGGCTGCTATCCAACACCTGCTGTTATAGATGTAAATTTTTTCGATATAATCATCTACCCCATGCAGTCTCGTGGTATCCAGCCTCGAGAATATCCAAATCCGAAAAAAATGCTGCAGTAATTATTACACCTGATATGAAGTTTCTGCCTCCACGGGATACTCGCGCAAATTCACAAAAGCGTTAAGTAATAATTAACACGTTTGGAATTGGCTATCGTAACAAAGATTAACATCAACGCACTTCCGTTGTATGAGTCATTGTGGCTGGAAATCACGGAAGAACGAACGTTTGGAGTAACTATTATGAATATTAAGCTAATATTAAACCTTGCTTATCGTGGCACCTATCTCACTCTTGGGTAGACATGGTGTCACGGAGCATTTTGTATGAAGAGTATGAAAAAAGCTTTTGAGTGATGGTGTCTTCGCGTTTTAGTCCTGCACCGACTACAATATTCCGTGTCTGGAAACGGCAACTGAAATATTAAACATCACTCTTGTAATTGCGAAGGGTTATGCAGAGAAGTACCACACGTGTGTTCGCCAGTTATGTTTAAGTCCCATGTATTAGGGGAATTTACGATGCAGGAATCTAGACAGCTGCTACTGAGAAATTCCATAAGGGAAAATCAAATAACTTTGCCCGACCTGGGAGTAAAAAAAAGGAAAGTCAGTATTTGAGAATAGTCTGATAAAAATTGTGACAATATATGAGGCGTGGCGTGGCACTTTGGTCCTTTCTAGTTTTTAAAACTTCGTATATGAAAACGTCAACTGGGAGGATCTCAAGAGATTTTTTTTAAATAACGTTGCCCCACAGTAGGAATTTCTCCTGTTTCGTATATTATATGCGGGAGTGTCTTCCTGTATACTTATATCTTACTGTGATTACTAATTCTTTCGCTAATCATAGTTACTTTAGTCTAAGACGGTTCGCTTTAGCTGTAAACTACGGTATTACCAATTCTAAGAAATGTAGAATAACTTATGAGTAATACAAAATCTGCATGAGCGGATGTTTTGCATTATGCAAGTATGACTGTTACTCCATTTTAGTTAAACAGTTACTAGGTAATTATTCTTATGGCGACTTAAACATCTGGAGCAGTCTGCTTAGGGCTCGCTTTCCTTACTGTCAACAGCTTTCTCCGAACCACCACTGCAATGCAAATCACGCGGGAAAAGTCGGCCATGACAGTTTCACAGATACAAATTACCGCCAGATAGGACCATAGATATCTCAAGCCCTTATCTCTGGTACGAAGAAACGATCAATCCTGAACTATGGGCATTGAATATGAATTGCGGTCTGTAAAATTTCTACGATCCATTAGTTTCATGAAATAGCTTCAAACTTCCTTTGCAGTTTGCACGTATATCTTCGAAATCTATTGCCTTAGCTTATTTTATGCGAGAACTTTACTTGAAGAGACGGAAAATGACGGCACGTTAACGCTCACTTCTGAACTTTTCAGCAGAATGTTGGAAAATATTTCAAAAGCTTGGTAAATGTATAGGTGATCCTAAATTCTAGTATGTTCTTGATACTGGGGTAAATAATACTATTTATTATTTAAAATATACTGACTGATTTATTAACATTATTCCAGGGGCTTTATAAACTAATTAAATAGCGAGAAATGCTGTGTCTTCTGCATTTGTTTATGAAACATTTTCCAATATTTCAGGATTGGTCCTTGGGCCCATATTATAAAGTTGTTAATACATGAGTACCTGCCCCTTCTGAAACGATTATAATAATACGATCAAGTTCCCCGAAAAAGCACCGTATCCGAATATAAATCCGATTTTAACAGTTCACAGTAGAAATACCGGGTCTCCCAAACGCATTCAAGGGTTATTTTACATAATAATGACATGCACCGATCCGGAACCCTCCAATGCATTTGTGTGACGCGAAACGCCATTGTCCGAGACTTTTGACAGCCAGCCAACCTTAACAGCCTTCAACTAAATCACCTGGTTCAAACGATAGTGAACTTTGCACCTTTGTGTTAAAGATCAAGGTGTGTGAAGATGTAACGTTGTTAGGGTGTCGTCCGATAGGTCAGTGACATGCGACTTTTAGAACTCTATTCATATACGATGCTCTGTAAACAGACTGACATAGAAACTGTGATATAGGCATATACAATAGAAAACTGAAGAACGGTTCAGTTTAGAGGATGTTAATGAAATCTCTATAGTATCAAACAATATTTTTAAGTGTCAAAAAGTTTTTATCTTTCTCGACTTTTTACTCTATAATATGCTAATTTATTCAAACACAATTATTAATAACAGCAGAACTATAACATTTTTCATCGAGTAGCGCCCATAACCAAAATATAACGACCAACGCAAATAAAACACATCTTTAAAAACAAACAATATCTATGTTTGGACTATTCGAATTTCAAATGCAACACGTGATGTTTTTTTGAATAACCCGCCCGGCCAGTCCCTTTGAAAAAATAAAATATCAAATACGTTCGCGCCTTTTTACTTTTTTACCACAGAGTATAATAATCAAAACGTTCTTTTTTTACGCGCGATGACGCACGGTCTGTGAACTTCCTTCCATTGTGAGAATATCTCTGAAGCCAGTTCGAGCTTGGCCTAATACGGTAGTCAAAAAAATAAGTGCCGACCTATTTATATCCTGTGCAACTGTACGATGCATCTAAACACGAATCCTTGAGGAAAATACAAGTTAAAATACGAAGACGAACTTAAAAACTGCTTTATTATTAATACTAGAAAAAAAAAAATAGACACGCGTCATAAAATTAAAATTCACAAAGCGTATAACGTTAGAATTTATAATGAACAGCGATAAATTCAAATTGATATTCTAGAAATCAAACGTTTATCAAATGTTTTTAAATATTGTGAGACGTTATAACTTTAGTTTAGTAATCGATTTGCAGTCATACTCACAATTACAGTTTTTCTATACTCGTGTTCAAGATAAGGCGATACCACTTACATCATTCTGTCACCATTCTCATGGTATTGCCATGATCACAGTTTTTGTTTAATGATGTATTGAAAGAGTTTCCTCACATTTTCCTGTCCCATTGTCCTCAAAATAATTGTAATGATCTAATTTAAATGGGAGTAATTAAGTCTTTACACAATAGGCACAGGGTAACAACCGCAGTCAGCGGATGATTCATTATTTTTTTGAGGAAAATAATTTTAATTTTATTTCAAACTGCTATTGCGGAGAGAATTTTATTATAGGATATCCGCCCCTGTCCCTGCCAATAAAAGTTGAGGAACAGCTATGAAACTGACAAGAGAGAAGGTGAAATGACATGCTAAGATGAGGACCTGATAGGTGTAAGGGAGAAGACAAATAAGGCAAAACTGGAATGACTCGCGTGCTCGAGAAAAATGGAAGGAGTGAAGGAAGGCCTTTGCATAAAAGTAGGATAAAGACATAAACAGGCGAAAAATGTGCAGGAAAATCATGATGAACCTTAAAATATGGAACTGTCACCGACGAATCAAGTATTTTCATTCATTGGTACTTTACCCGCCTACCAGGCCTCCATATTTCAGTCATTTACCTTGTAAACATAGTAATACAATCCTGTTATTACCGCAGTACAGGTCCAGTGCTATAGGTCGTAATTTACGTAATACGAGAGAAAGTAAACTGACCAACTGGCCGACCTTGCCTCAATTAACGAGTAGCGAAAAAAAATATAAATGTGGTAATAATGTTCTACAGTCGACTTCAATTGTAAATATAGTTATCAATTAGACTAGAATATAATTTATTTGGCTGTACTAAAAATTTACGGCGCGGAAATTAGGACCAATTATGAAACTTGAATTTATTTGAATGCATGTTGTTTTATTTTATAATACATGTGGTTACGTAAGTTTTGCTATTTGAAAGATTTTAATTTACAAAGTGACGCCAAAAAACCAGAAAATTCTCAGTTAAACATTTGATAAGTTTACAAGGACCAAATCTAATTGCTCCAACAACTCCTTAGAACAAAATGCTTTTAAATCCGTTGTAGATGAAGAAAAGGTAAGAAGTAGCTGATCAACGCAAAATTATAAATTACAAATATCTTCGGCTCATTTACTTTAGTATTTGTTTTATGTTCAGAAACAAGTACGAGGTCAACTATAGGTAAAAGAGACCATAGACGAAATCCGTTTCTGAACGCACATTGCACCTGTCAAACGAACAAATGCAATTTGTGTTCGGATATCACGAGGAGTGTGTGACAACTGGGCGTATTTAATCGATTCATAATGCTAATTCGATGCGTACGGTTCACGATTTCACCGGATCGTGCCTTTGCCAGTATTGTTTTTAAAAACCAGGCTGTTTGTTCCAATGTCTTGGTCACGTTTCATAATCGATGAAGATACTGTGCTTATTATGGAATTAATATTTAATTTCTACGTTGCAACGATGAATAATTTAATTGTAATATTTATTTATATAGTTAGGAAATTCTTGTATTAATTTAAAGCATAGTTACATTTAAATTCACCTTTTTCTAAGTCTCGGTTGCACCATAACCCACTAAATACAAAATTAAACGCCGTTCTATTTCTGCCAATCATTTGGAGATGGCAGAGACATAACGATGTTTTAAATACGTGTAACTTTAAATGCATAATATTTTGTGGTGCAAGTCGGCCTATGACCTATTCTGATTTAAATTAAAAAGTGTCGTGAATAGAAATTACATTAGTAAAACACTTTCTACATTTCTCTTATCACGAACGAATCTGGAGCAGTTGCCAGTGCTGCCACCTGCTAGGATTTATTTGTGTTTTGGTAATTTTATTCATTGTAACACGAACCTTAAGAGTGTCTGGCCACTTTTCATGTTTACCTAACTAATAATGTATTGCTAGGGACCCCAAAAGATATATTCGTTCAAGTAAGAATCAATAAGGGTAATTTGTTTGTACTTCCAGTCATATTTATTTCCATCGAGGACATTGTTTACGGGCGAATTTCACCAATGAAACTGAACGACTGCATATTTAAACTGCGTTCAAGAACTGTTCGTTTTAAATGACATAACCACGATGTCCACTGATAGCCCTTGGACGCAGTTTTAGATGTGTTGATGTAGCTAAGGTTCATTGTTGACATTCGCCCTTTATGTCTGTTCTCATTTTCCTAAGACCCTATATTGGAAAAAAGCATGGTTTATTTTTGCCAAACATTTGTCTGGTAATCGTAGCCTTTGGTAGTTTTTAGGCCCTAATAGTGGTAACCTACATCAAGTCTTACTAAGACATTACATTCATCATGCCTGGACGAAAAATGAAGGTGATATATTGGTCATCAGATCGATTAGTTTCGTTTCACAAAGTCTACAATATACCACGACGCATCTGATTGAACGCAACCTTTTTACTTTTGAGGTACTGATTAGGTACCGTATTTCCGAGGCTCTAGCGCATTATAACATATTTCGGGCATCTTCCTCTACCAAAAGTCGATGAACAAAAGTAAAAGTCTACCTACCAATAAATAGGTTTGACTCCCTAGACATCCCGGCTATTAACCCTAATCCTGACCTCTTTGCTCGACCAAAGACAACAAATTACGCATTTGGCGCCAAATTCCACGTCAATGTTAACAACATTGTCATACTGTGTAATCTTCTTAGTAAAGCTATTAAAAGATGACTATCAGCAAACAAATTATCACCTGTTGTGATAGAACACATTGAGCAATATTTTATGAATGAATGAATGAGTCACAGATTTTTCCCGCCATTAGCGCCGTTCGTTTTTTTTAACGTATCTGTTGAGATGTGACAAAGACATCACTTTGTAGTCGTTATATAAGCTAATAGGCTTTGTTATTGTAGATGACCTTCTTTTGTTATGTTTTTAGTTAAACGAGGTGTATTTTAGCATGAGAAGTTGCAAATTATGCAGTTATTGTTAATTTGTTTATCTTATGACTAACTCATCAAGATGATTAAAACTATCTATACCTTCTCTACGTTGTTTTATTTATTCGTTTGTTTTTTGCGTCTCTCATAAATTGATCGTTCTTTATTTACTTAAGTTTGGATAAATAAAATGACCTCATGGGTTTAACATGACATTATATGTACATGGAACATTTTACCAAACATAGCGGGAAAATTGTCTTTTACGATTCATAAATATTGGTGAACTCATGAGGAATTTACTTATTTGGTCATTAATGGTTACAATAACTCTATTCATTAGTTACAATTATAGCCGCTCGCAGGAGTGGCCCGCCCAGAGGTTGCCTGCTATTCCGAAAATTATAAGCAGCCGACAGACAAACGCCACCGTCTGTATAATATGGAGACGCCAAGAGGCAGGCTGAAAAGTCGGCACTTAGGTCGACTAATTAATTAGTCCTCCTCAGACATCCACATGTGTCGGACATTATGTCGAAGTTGCAGAAAGGCTCCCACCGGGACATCTGCTTCCATGGCCCACCTGGAAGACCCTAAGCCGATTGCGAAGCCACGTGGGCCGCTGCAGATACAACCTGGTCCGGTGGGGGTATTCCGATGAAGCCATGTGTGATTTCGGTGCCTCAACGCAAAGTATGGCTCACCTCCTGTCCTGCACTGTGTGGTTCCATCTGCACTTTGAGGGACCTGTCCGTGCCCACCACCAACACCGTCGAGAATAATTTAATTTAAAAAAAAGGTAAATCATCGACACGACGAAGAAAAATAAGTTACAATTAGATAAAGTTTGACGTAAATAAAGTTTTCCCTACAATATATTTATTTCTGTGGTTGTCCCGATTGCAACAGGTAAATTACTACCAGACTACCGGGAAGTCGTGATTCAGTTTTATTACGTTAATTGTAGTTGACATTAATTGAGTACCTACCTACAGTCCTACACAGTTACACACACACAGATATTCTGAACACCTGCTGGTTTATGACAGCCTAGTACGCAGGAAATACATAACTGATCAATTCCCTAGTTAATAATTGATTGATGATTACATTGATTTTGGTAGACAGAAATAACAAGATGGGAATGAGAAAAGGTTTTAATCAAATACAATGTATGTACATATCTAAAAAAGCTGAAGGAGTCGAAAAGAAGAAGGATGCATAGAAATTACTTGAAGCAATATAAAGAGAAAGACTTGCAAAAAAATCTGCAGAATTATTAAAAGATCGCTGACTACGCTGACTACATGACTCAAAACAAATTGAAATTTGCTATATGGACGACATGTTGGTTTCTACTATGCATCATCATTTATTCATCATTAGCCTCCTTTATCCCATTTTCAGTCAAAGTCGATGCTGCGTAATCTTTGTCTTCTTCTAAATATACTTCCCGTTCCAGTTCGTGTTCTACTAGACATTATTTCTTTTCTGTTTGTATCCTTAACTTCAGTTGATATGACTCATTCATATCAGACATTATAAGTAAATAAGAACAACAATGTATTCCGATTTATCACCAAACGATACAGTAGCTTTGTTCTCGTGTTATCACGGGTTATCAAGCACAGTGTTAGTATCATTTTATACAATTAATTAACATAATAAAGCTAATTATTTTTTTATAAACTTACTAATTTCCTTGTTATTATTAGTTTTATCGCAATTGTTTTAGGTATTATTTATTTTATTTTTAATGGACTATTTATTTAGTTTATCAAATTTGTGTTTTAAAACTGTATCACTTTTTACCGTACCTAGTTTTATAACTTCAAGAAAAGTATGAAATCCAAGACAATGCAATTCTGTACTGCTACTTTGATTGATTGGATTTAGTGGCTATTTATAATACCTAACTATAGTTAGGCAACAAGTATTGGATCTATCTGCCCTCGGATTTTTGGTGCCGAAATCCTATTTGATTATAAAAAGACAAGACTGTCTTTCAGATCTTATTTCACAGTTTAATCTCAGCAATCGAGACTAGGCCAACATAACTGATAACCTAGTTAAACAAATGAATTTCCTCGGCCCAGTTAGACAAAGCCACCTGTCAACAGTCGGTGCACGTCTTTAAAACAAACGCAAGATGAATCAACCAGTTTATGCAGCGGTACTCAACGTTTTTCTGTGCTGTGCTATAGCTGCATTCGTAAAGACGAAACTTTGCCTCTCCCTGACGACCTATGAAAGTCCAGCAAACAGTTATTTTAAACCACTGATCGCCAAACCACATACGGTATTTCTTGGGGTAACATTTTCAAAAAGTCGAAGACTAACCTTTTATGTCAATAATTAGGCTATTAAAAAGCTCTTTTGAATGTCAAACTTTAAAAGGAGATAGAATTCATTCCCACAAGAAACTAACGTTTAGTTTCGTGTGGGAAGTATGGATCATTTTCTGAAGAGTTTGTATAGACATCATCATCATCGTCTTCCTTTTTCCCAATGTTGGAGTCGGCGTCCAGACTAAACGGATATAGCTAAATACCAATATTTGGCAGCTGCTGTATCGGCAATGATGTACACATAACAACGAAACGCATGCATCAGTTTGAGTATCACTGATCTAATGAATCAATGGAGATCACAGGATGTGCGTAGGCGGCGCTTACAATCAACGCGGTGGCGTTACGAAAGACACGTTTCATTGAGGACTAGTATTTGCGAAATTACCTAGTTTCGCGATATTTATCTTCACGCTCTGGTTCTTACCAGAACTGGTGCGTTTTAGATCAATGCTAGGTTGTTTCTGAGCGGAGTGGAATGTTCACTGTCCAGTTTACCGCACGTTAAAGACAAATATACTTGTTATTTGTTCCTAAAACACTTCCATTGCTTTTTCTAGACACCTAAAACTAATATTAACTGTCACTCCTGTAATTTACAAAGCAGTAGGCAGAAGATATCTGTAACGCGCCCACATGTCGCCAATGACATCACTTCTACATCGTCAACTGCTATATTAATCTCTATTGAATCTTCTTTTAATCCTTCGTCTCCAAAGACGAACCTACTTGCTTTGTTTGAGCAAGGACTTGCTACTGTTTATTCATTAATCGACGGTCACAGAACAATTAATGGCGTAGTCTCAAAATTCTACATCAATATTGACAACTCTTGAACGAGGTTAAGATGAGCTGATCGCGTTCAAATTCGCCCTAAAGCTATGTATTTTGGTTTGGACTTGACGCAGGTTTGCGAAATTCGCATTATCAACCCACTAAAGAGTGAAGCTGGTCGCAAAAACAGTTACCTTCGAAATAGAAACGTAGAATGAATGAGTACATGCCTTTGTTTTGGGTCGAATCGATTCAGTAGTACGCTATCGGAGACAAAAAATCTAGGTAATGGAAGTAGGTGGCTGATAGTAAATGTTTTCGGTGGGTGTTTATTTTCTTGACCGATTTTGGGATAAAACCTGATCTTTTATTTGCAGTAAAAGCGGCGAATATCCATTAGATGGTTGGAAGTTTGCCTTATAGAAATGGCAAATAGACAGAAGAAGTCTTTGAAAACAGCAAAAGTGGGAAACATAAAATGCCTTAGCGATATTAATGACCGTTCATACAAAACCGGCCAGAAAACAGGCTGTTATGAATCCAGAAGAAAGGGAGGACTGTATATGTTCCAACAAAACGGAGCTAATAAAAGTAACCTTCCACAAAACATTAAACACACTCAAATCTAATGACAGTAACAAACCACATCTCTTGCTAAGCCGGTCTACACACTTGTTTCCCATGCAACCGTGACAAGTGTGTGTAATCAGCTTTATCGAGAAAACAAGCCCATCCAACGATCCCCGAGAACTCAAGACTGTTTGATTCAACGCCACTTTTAACTGTAACTACATCGCAAATGCAACTAATTGTGGACAGGCATTAAGCTCTGTATGACTATACACGCCATGACTTACCCAAACCAATTCTTCGTCAAAGACAATAAGGTTGATATTGTACTGGGTCGCAAAGCAGATATGACGTTTTGAGAATTGCAAGTCAGTCGTGACTCGTGAGTCAGCGTTCAATATGACTAGACGTATCTTGACCTCCCGTTATTATCCGTAGTTTCGCTTACGAACAGCTGTTACAGACAAATTCACTTTAATTATTTAAGACTGGTGTTGATAATGATCATGTTGCAAAATCGAGCATTAAGCGCTCATCCTGGCAAGCTGTAGTAGACGGTAAAGTGCTTAAGATTGTCGCAGGATAAAGTTGGTTCGCATTACAAATGTAAAGGACACTCGTTGGCTAGACTGTTTTATGTCCTAAGAAATGTAATGGCTGGTTGGACCGGTCAACACTACTCGTTTATGGTTTTTCAATATTTCAAAGTTCTCCGGTGTGGATTGAGGGCGTAAAGTATAAAATGAAGATCCGTATCGTTGTGATACTTAAAATAGTCGTGCTCCTATTCACAATGAGACGTTTTATGAAATATGCGACATATTCCTTTAAATCATTGGAGACCACAAGGCTTTTAAACATCAAGATTTTTCATGCTATAACTTCTAAGTTAATCTTGTTATAAAAGTCGTCTAAGTGAACAGTCAATAGGAATGTAGGGCTATAAATGTATTTAACTGCACAGCCATAATCTTTGAACCAAAATCTTTTTTTAGTACTGAAGTATCATTCGTTATGCGTCAGAGCTCAGAAAACACCGATGACACTGACCATATCTTAGCCAAAATTAATCTACTACGCTATGCATGTACTACAGACATTTGGATTTCTAGGCCAGTTGACTGAGTGTTGAACACACTTAGGTGCATGTTTGATAACAGCTACTCCTATTATAGACACAACTGCTTTGATAAGATCGTCGTCTACATTTGGAATATCATTAACAATAACGGTGCTCATAGTTTTTGCGACACGGATCCTAGGACCATCACAGACGGTCGATCCTAAATTCCTTGAACAGGTTTTTGAGCACGGAACCTTCATAGAATCTAGTCCATCTTCAAGCACATTTCTCAGATATTCTTCTCACGTAACGTTTTAATGTATTTGCCTAAGTGACCATATAAATGACAGTCTACATTTCTGCACATAGAAATAAGTATTCTTAGTGCATTCAACGAAAACTAGGTCTCCAGACTTAAGTGAAACGTTAGTGTAAAACTATTTCCGTGTCTGAGTAACATTAAACATAGACATAGTTTGCATTTTAGTGCATCTAGAAAAAAAATAACTAACCTAGTTCAGGCTTCACTTACAATTGTCTCTCTACGCAGACGCTGTTGGATTCGATAAAGGTGTTTTATCAGGTGTAGGTCAGCAGTATCCACCCAGCATAAATACTGTCTGGAATATACTAATTAACGCACTAACCCAGGTCAGAAAATATTTGGGCCAGAAGAGCATTATATTACGAGCGGGTTTCATACAGCAAGGGAAGGAGGATCGAGAATTCGAGACCACTCGAGGGCATGATGATGAAATCTTCACCATCCACAGCCTGACTTTGCCTGCTGTTAGTATGAGCCTCTCTGTTTGTGCCAATATCCACGTTCTAGTACCAGCCTCATCCAGGTATTACCCGTGAGGTAACAATATCGTCTCCATTCACTCTAGTGCACCTACAGTGTACATCTTGAAATCTTAATCAGATTTATCTCCAGAGTTTTCTAGCTCTATTGCTTTATAGGTATTGAACTGAAATAAGTAGTACGATGACAAAGTAACTCAGTCTTTAGTTTTCGATTAAACCAAATAAAGCGGACATGACCAGTAGGCCAGGGAAACTAAAATAACAATTATGCCCTGCCCAATTTAAATGGCCACGGCCCGCTGTTTCAGGCGAGTCAACTCGGCTTTCGCTGATAATTAGATAAGTACAATGCCGCACACACTTTCCTATAATTTTCTATAATGTCCGGCGCACACAATACTTGGTAAATTAAAACTACAATATTGTGGACAACTGCATGAATGGCGGTTTTGCGAGAAAAAGCATTAATGCTGATTCAAGAACGCGCTGGGTAAAATAGGCTGACAAGACCTAAAATTTTGTGTTATTTGCATCCTGATTTCCGAAACCCGTTAACAGAAGTCACAACGCCCGTATAAACGATCTTAAACACACGTTTGATCGCCCGAAAGACCGTGTTTGCTTCGGGTATATGGATTGTGGTAGATGTGTTTACATCAAAGAGCAGGTTCAGAGACAAACTCCAGGTAAGGGTCCCCTATCAACGTATATTATATGCAACTTTGACGCGCGTTTGACCATGTCAACGATCATCTCTCTTAGAGAAGTATGAAAGAAGAAGACATGCTACACCGACCCCGAATAAATTGGTTTAAGGACAGGAGAACGATGCTTTGACCATCTCAATGGTTCAAACTTGCCTGTCTCTAGTCAACGTTGCTTGATCGTGCGTCTGCGCCAAGCGTTACTATACACTTTCGCAGTTAAGATTACTCATGCTTGAATCTAAATGACCGGATAACGTGTCGGAAACGTCTGTAATTAGCAGTCTATATCTAACTATTGTTCCGGGGAATAATATGGCTGAACAACCATTGATTAGCAATTGAAGCACGTTCCTTGAAAACGGCTCCGAGAAATTTGTTACTTCGACCAGTGTGTTGTTGGTCGCTGACTGGGTAGAAGATACACTGACGCACAAATGGTTACTACGTATTCAGTATATCATTCTGAGCCCCCCACATTTGACATTTTTCGTCGGTCATTAAAAATTTAATTACCGATGAAAATTTTCTATAATAGTATAGTAACCGTTTGTGCGTCGGTATTCCTTCCACCCTGTATATCGAGTCAGCGACCAAATGTATGGTAACATTGTTTATTTCCTGTTAACTATAATTATACAAATTATTCAATCAATGACTGTGTTCTAGACTCGTATTTTCCATAATGATTTTTGTTTTGCATAAATATTCCTCAATCAACTAATAATAAATAGTAATAAACATAGTGGTTTATTTGTTTGATTACGCATTAAATTACGTGTTTAGGAATTTCCTCCTTTCAAAACTATTCTACGTTTCTCTTACTGTTCATCCTCAACATATTTTTTTATGAAGATGAATCATATTGACTATCTTATTCAACCTTGACACTGGCATAAACGTCACTAAGCTAAAATATTTTAATAAGAATTGTGCAAATGATCGAGTCATTGATAAAAATCTCCTTGGCCTTATATTCTTTTAGTTTAATGTTGAATGAAGCATATTAGAGGAGCTCGGGGCTAAATAATAACAGCGACTCGGATCGATCTTCAGGTTAAGCAGCGCTTGCCTAGGTTGGTCCGTGGATGGGTGACCGCCCATTACATACCAAGTTTCCTCCGTGCCTCGGAAAGCACGTTAAGCCGGTCCCGGCTGTCATCTGTAGATCTTTGTCAGTCGTTACAGGTAGTCAGTGGCCCAAAAAGCCTATCGTATTACCCAGTACTAACTGGGTTTTGGAGTTCAGATAGGCAGTCGCTCCATGCAAAATACTGGTATTCAGCTGCATCCGGTTAGACTAAAGGCCGACCCCAACGAAGTTGGGAAAAGGTTAGGCAGATGATGTTGAATGAAGCATATTCTATCTATTCTCCTCATTTGTTCTTCATTTAATATCGAATTTAGACTTTGCAGTCACAAAAGAAGCAAATAAACTTCACCTACTTTACGTGTATCTGCCATCAACTACTTCAATCATTATTACTGTTAACAAGGGACGCATGCGCCGCCAATCATCTGCCTCGAACGGCGCCTAAACTTCGGTGCCCCAACAATCAAAGCACATCAACTCATTCAATAAAATCTAATCACGCGACCGAATGATCAACAATACATACAAATAGTACGACATCCGTATATGGGAACTTGTTATTGAATCTTAAAGTACGTCAGAATTCGTCATACATCGAAGTATCTGAATAACTTTGCTGGTTACTAGAGTGAACTAACCAAGCAATGGAAGACCGTCTTTTATTTGAACCTGACCGCACCGAATGTCAATATAATACATTGAAAGATTTGATCTACTTCCATGATGTTTTTGTGTTTAAAAGAAGCAATGGATATAGAAGTGTCGTTAGCATGAGCCATTGAGTCTGAAGAAGGTAAAGTCGTGAGGCCTGACACTATTGTAGTTGTGCTTACAATAGATATTAAACACCTGTCAATGATTTGACAATGAACCGGCTGGTAACTGGCGACATTGTGTGAGGAGATTATGTTTTCGTGAGAGAAGTTTCGAAAAGTAGGCTCTATTGTTTGATTATCTAACTAATTGCTGGATGGTGATAAACCTCGAAAAAAACAGGCAGTGGCGAAAACGCTCCTAAGACTTAGGGCGCAAATTCGGGAAGAGCGTTTCTAGTAGCGTGCAGAGGGGCGCTTAAAGGAATTGCTCATGCAATGCCCCGCTGTACGCTCCATCAGAGATCTCACGAAAGGAAGATTTCGATGCGAGTTTTTTAACATCAGCTCTCATCTGTCAAGTAACCATGACGTCGTGTTGTTTCTGAACAAAATTAACAAGCATAAATTAATCAACAGTGATTTTCCTAAAATCTGGAGCTCCCCTATTCGCCCTACTGACTCATGCCAGCTAATCAATTTGATTTCTTTAAACATTCCCGTTCGTTACAGTACTTTGTAACGGTAATAAAACCCTGGATTGACTTTCAACATAAAGTAAGATATTTTTACTGCGGTGACCGTAGTTTTAAAATATTCTGTAAAGGTACAAGGTACAGAGCGAGACAGATTATTTTTGTGTATTACGTAAGTTAATATTTGGTCTATCCATCATCTTCCTGTCCATGCCTGGTCTCTAAATTACATTATTTTGGTCTCTAAGGAGTATACGGTTGACGACAAGCCAGCAATAAAACGTAGTGCTGGAGTAGTTGGGTCTCTAAAAGACATTACGGATGATATGATTACGATGGGTTTTATTATCCCCGATCGGGATACGGAAGTAAACGTAGTTTTAGGAAATTTTCAGCAGTCGCAGAAGGGCTTAAAATGTTTTTATACGAGCCTCTACTTGACACCATAACCTTTCAACTAAAATGGTGGCGATAATTTATAAATCATTACCGTCCTGAAAAAAATTCCAGTTCATTTGCAAAATAATGCGAACAATACAGGGTGTTTGGTTAAACGTGGGCAATACTTTAAAGGAGTGAGGTCCTCATAAATACGAGCAACTCTAACTATGAAATATGATTTCAAAATCTGCTGTTACCTACATTTTTTCGAATTACGCGCCCAATAATGTGTAGAGCAGCTGATATTTTTTTCGCGATTTCATGGTCGCTCCCATAATAAAAGTTGCTTATTTTCATAAGTACTACACGCCGCTAAAGTATTGCCCACGTTTAGAAAAACACCCTGTATAATCCCATAATAAATTGATGATAAAGATGATATCTTGAAACATGGCAGAACAAGATTGACTTTCTCCACAATTTGCTGCATTACCATCTAGAGTGCAGTCTGTTGCAACACCCAGACGACCTTTAAAGTGCTGTTTAAGCAACGATATATGACTTGGTCCAAAAAGTCAAAGTAATTACGCGATTGGCATCTTGAAGTTATTTTGCAGTCTGTCTGAATGCCTAAAGAGGAGTCACTAGTTGTTTGCTGACTAAGAGCTCATTTTACCGACAAAACTGAACGCGATCAAGGAGTCATAATTGGTGTCCAAAATTTACACTAACAGCTCTTGAACGCTGTTCAGATGTGCTGATCATGTTAAGGTTTATTATAAGTTGCTTTTAAACTGGACTAACAAGTCCAGTTAAGTTTGACAGCTTTAGGTAGTTGCATTTCCTCTTTTGATCCGAAATTAGACTCACCATAATTATTAACCTGAGAATGTTCAAGTCTCTAATAATTAGTGCTTATCGGCGGAGTATTAAGCGAGCATCATTTTCGTCTGCATCATCGCTTACCACCAGATCATGAAATAATGGTCTAACGTAAGCTTCTCCATAATGAAACAAACTAATTACTTTTGTTTCTTAGTATACCAATCCCGTTTTGAAAGACACTTCTAACCGTTTCTTTCCTAAATACCAATTTGCAAATCTGGTAAGGGACTTACCACATCTGTCGACGAAGAGTCGGCTTGAAAGATCTTCGTATCTTTATCGTCCATGCAATTAAAGCGAATGACCTTACACTTTTGTCGAGTGATCGAGTCGTGTCGTCCGAACCGAAGAGGTAAATGACGTATTTTTTCTGGCCAGTTCAAGCAAACTCCTCGTCGTCGTGTGGTCACTTCCTAAGACTGCAAGTGAACAGTTAACTTGATTCCACATTACTTAACAGTTACGTGCGCGTTGCATTCTTACCTAACATTCATTGAGGCCGCGAGAATCAATTTTGTGTGAAGACTGTGAAGTGATATATTGTACTTCAAGATGTTCGCTTTTTCACGGCAATTTAGATGCAAAAGAAAGTTTCAAGACTAGATTGGATGGAAAGCGGTGTAGCGGATTTAATGGCTTTGATCTACGGTTTGGGTTAACTGTGACCTCGTTTTCGGGAAATTAGATGATTTCCCTTTTGGTTGAAGATATACTAACGCCGCCATTACAAGAAGCGTGGACGACTTAATGCTCATGTTAACCGAAATAAAAATCATTTTCTTGCGCCCAACACGGATCTTTTTAAGTGACCGAAGACTAAACATGACACTTTAAAAAAAAAAAAGTGTATAAGATACACACGACAAGAACAAGAAGGCCGAAAAAGAAACTACAGGACTGATTAATCTAATATAGTCATATGTCGATCAAAAGACACTAGAGCAGCGTTCCAGATTCTCAGATGATACTCGCTATTAATTTAGTCTCAATAAAAAAATCTCCTCAGTTCATCTAGATCGGAATACTCACATATTTTTTTTAGGAATTTTCTAGAGATTTTTTCCTCTCAAAACAATTGAGAATGCTTTGACTTCAGGCAGCATAACATGGCAATACCTTGGGCGTTACGTTTCAGATGGAATGTAAGCAATCAGCAGAACTAACATTAGTTTGAAAACAAACAACTAAAATTACAGTGAGGCATGAAGCGTGGAGCGTAAACTGGGCTAACTGAAAACAACAGACACCCATAAAATCTAAGCCATTGAATGGGGAAGGCTGGTCAAAGCTGATTGTAGATAGCGTGTCCATAGCTTAATCCCAATCTGACCAATGAGGTCAAACTATTTTGAAATATAAAATGACATTGCCAGATTTTCAACCAATTTCGATGCTTGATACAAGCTATACTAGCGCCATTAGATTTACAGTTGCCTTCCCTATTGTCTGGTCAACACTTACAAAGAATACGGGCCCATAACGCGCTGGTTTGCGTTAAATTAAGACTTCCTCTTGTCCTAGTCTCGGTAAAACAAGAGACTCAAGGGCCGAAGTCTACTGCAGAGGGAAGTGCTCAATTTAAAATGAAGTAACGGTTTTACCTTTGCCCTTAGGGTACTTCAACCAATTAGGATGAAGTCTTTGTGGAATAATTGGATCAGGAGGATGATAACTAGCAATGAGACGAAGACGAAGGCCCGGTTGCATTTCACTTACTAAATGCGTTTAATATTAAACATTGAAAACGCATTCTGTCTCCGGCATTTTCAAACGATCGACTGAAACAGAACGATGTTTTAAATCGGTTTAGAGCTAAACGCATTAAGTGACTTGTGGTGTAAATTCTTTTGAAGTTCTAAGGATTCTTGCAAAATAGCAAAATTTTGAGGTATTAAATGTTACAATCGGTGCTATACATAGTGAAATTATGCTATACAGCAATGGCAGGTTGCCTGAAGCTCTATTTTTAGTTGCCGATATCACAATTCACAATGTAAACAGTTCACGGTCGGTCGTAGGCCTCATGAAATGAGAAAATGGCTGGTCACTTCTGGACAGACAATTCTAGGTGATTAACTGATCGTAGATAATTTTGCAGACTTGAAGAACAGGAATGTGAATTTCTGGAAACATAGGATGTCATCTAAGTATTAGATCGAAAGAGATCCCTGGCCAGGAATTCTAAAATCCTTACCTAGTTAAAATGACAAATGTTTAGGCTCTGACACAATTGATACCTACCGATTATTCAATTCCAATCCGAAACTGTATCAAATGCGTGTAGTTACATACAATTAATATCCTATTCTAATGTACAGGAAATAAGCAAGTAAAGATTCTTTTAAAGACGCTAAAACTTTTACAGCTTCTCTCGCAGCAAAAGCAAAAAAACTAAATAAGAGTTAGAGCGTACTAAAGGCTAAGGTATTCAGTTAATTAACATACCCGAATGAAAGTACGCGTTCGCTAGTAAAATGATCGTAAATGAAAAGGAAAATGAACATTTCCAAGACATTCTAAGGTATTCCAAGTGAATCATAGGCTGTCAAAAATGTTTACGCAATTACAGGCCGTATAAACAATGAATTAGAGTTTATAATTCTGCTTGTATATCGTAAAGGAGTCACTGACCTGGGCAGTTAGGGTTTTCAAGAAGTCTGTGTCATGTCAGGATTGTTATTGCGCTGTGAGCTGTGAAACGAAGTTTTTGCCTGAATACGTGTTGAACCTCAAAGTATTTGATTTGTGAAGAAACTGTGTTTTTGTTATAATGATTAATCATCGAAATAAATAAACATCGTTATTCTCCTTGAATGAAATACCAGCCAATCAACTCGGCCTATATAAAACCGCCATGCGTTGATAGAATGATAGATAATAGAAGTTGTCAACTTAAAATCAATCAAAAGTCCTACTGATTGGCTACTCACTACTTTGAACAAATCCTGCCAGTAACCGGTCAAGCGCGAGTTAACTTACGTGACCAGTGCCTATAATAATTTTAAAACAGTTTCTACTTGACAACTGTCCCGAGAAAATTGCTAACGAACCGTGTAAACTTTTGAAAATAATGCTTTGTAAAATTATGAGAAAATTACTCACAAAACTATATTGTCTATAGGTTGAAAATTATCGACTAGTCACATCAGCGCTCAATACATGAGCATTAGAAAATTCTGCAGAAAATTGTAGCTGCTCTTCAACTTTATTTGCTACATCTACATCCTAATTCGTCCACGCCTCGAATCTGGCTACATTTTTGACACAAATACAGACCTCATCTGCCTAGCCTTTTCCCAAGTATTTTGGAGTTCGCTTCTAGTCTAACCGGATGCATGCATTTGTATGAAGCGATTGCCTATCTGACCTCTACAACCCAGTTATTGGGCTAACACGATACGTGTCGGTAAGACTGACGAAAATACACACACGGGGCATAAAAGCTCCTGGCAGGCCCGATATAGAAACTGGTACACGATGAGACTGTCTGAAAACGTTTTAATTGCAAAGGTAATGAAGTTGTAAGAGCTCAAGACTTTACCAGACAGGCATATTCAGAAGGATCAAGTTGGTAATGGTAATTTGTGAACTGCCAAAGCAGAATGTCTGCCAGACGCAGTCTTTGAGTTTTCTAGTCGTTGCCGAAATAGGCTGTTGGCTATTTTAGGATTTTGTCTGATTAAATTCAGTAATTACTATTCCGACTAACTGTCAGACTTCGATTGGAGAGGATAATAGTCATACTAAACTTTGACGGTTCGAGCGACAATCTTAGATGAAGCTAATCATTGCCGTTTCTATCAAACCTTAAGGTACTTACATTCCAAAGATATAACAGGAACGGTAATGACAGGAGTTCTATAGAACATAGTGTTGATTTCAATCAATTAATGACAAATGCACCTATTCCTGCCATGACTTCCACATAAAGTGAACAATGACTGTTTTTATGTACAGATAAGGACCATGAATCTGCATGCAACCTTCATGAATGGTAAACAAAGTCAGTGGCTATCTACAATGAATAAACTCGGGAAACGCTGATACCAGATTGCAGTCTAAGCTACGCGGAAATTCCGAAATACCACAGCATCCAGGATAATCATACATGATAAGGTTTATCAAAGGACGCACACCAGGAAGATATAAAAAAAAATGATTATGTGATGTTGGAGCTCGTGTTTCTAATAATAGCCGCAATAGAGTGGACGGAAGCTTCGAGCGCTTACCGAGACCGGTCTGTGGATGATTGACTATTGATGACATATCGAGCTCCTCTGGGTCTCGTAAAGCACGTTAAGCTGTTCGTCCCGGTTGTTGATCTTTGATAGACGTTATACGAGTAGCTGGAACCCGAACCTCTTACAAATAGTTTTACCTAGGGGAATCGTTTTCCCCAGTAACTGGGTTGTGGAGGTTATATAGGCAGTCGTTCTTTGTAAAATACTGGTAGTATTCAGCTATTAGGCTGGAGGCCGACCCCAGTCCAGTTGGGAAAAGGTTAGGCAGGTGATGATGATTGTGTGATGATGTGATTTGCGAAGCATGGTGGGTTTACGATACACCGATTCTCTTGCACGCTCTCTTCCTACTTTAGTCGTTTGCTCACCGCTGAGATTCGCAGCTCTTTGAGGATCTGCCTTTATACATGAAAAACCTTGGGCTTGTGGTTCATTGGAGATATTTGTGTCTAGGCGTTGCTTTACTTGGTGTGACCATAGTATAAGAGCTACGTCTCCTGGATCTTGCCCACAGTTTTTCCAAGTTTTCGGATGGCTTTCGCGCGATATGGCTGAAATATTCCAGCACTCTCGTTTTATTGGCAAAAATGTTTGTTTCAAACGTAAAAAGAGGGAGTGTAGTGTCGGCATTTCCCGCCAAACGCCAAACTAAAGATGGCGTCACCTGTCACTTCCAAGTTCAAATTAGCCGTTAATTCTGTCATGGCCGCCAGTTTTTGTCGCCACAGAAATTCCGCGAAGAACTCGCGCCTAACCGGTTTTTGTTTATCTGTTAAATGTTTTATTAAAATACGTATAATTTCAGTAAGAACAGAGAAATGCCACATGCCGTAATTAGGCCACATTTCTCACATTTTTCTTTAAGTTATTTCGATGCAGTATAAAAAAAGTAGAGCAAACATTTTAAGAACATTGTTGAGGATTGAAATTACATTAAATAGCAATTTTAATTTGTTCCGGTTTTAATTTATCTCAGCTAAAAATGCTCAACTAAACAAAAAATAATGAATGAAATTTTAGAATGAGCATCTCAAGTGGCATATCTAGTTGCAAATACTACTCAACCGTGTAAACACTTCATAAGTTCTGAGTTGACATACGATATCTGTCACAAATGCGCATCAAAATGACGCATATGTGGGGATTACAGCCGTGGTGTTATGTTATCATAACACCACGGCTGTAACTGTACTTGTTTAATTTCAATACACACCTGCGCTAACACAATTAACACAGGCAGGTGTGTCTAAATACAGAAATTTAAGACACAAATTAATTTATATTTTATGGTAAGATATAACTAGCTTCACAAACTCTAAAGTGAATGCACTTCTTGAACATGGTAACACAGCATGCTCAGACGCGCTACGCGGTTTTAAATTTAGAAATGCTTTCCATCTGACATCTTGGTGTTTCAAAATTAGAATAGTGTTTGACGGTCCCTTTTCTTGACTGCCAATACGAAATCTGGGCATTAATTTTGAAATTTGAATGTTACAACAGGAATTAATGTGCGATTTCAACCAAAGGAACATCAATGGTTTGGGGAGTTTTTATTTGGTTTCAATAAACTTTAATGGCTCTTCCATAATTATGTGATCATTATGAAGTACATATCAACCACTTAAAACATTTCATGCCGACTACATTTATTGGCAGTCACTGAACATAGAGAACATATTAAACTGAACTAAATCACACTTGTTTTAAATTGCTTCTATTTACCATACGCTGAGACAAGGCCAGTTGATAGATTGTGATCTAAAACGTTGCTAGAACCATTGCCATTCACTTAAGCTGAAAGCTGTAGTAATTAAAATGCGGAGATTAGTTTTTTTCTTAAACTTATCGTTAATCTAAAGCAGTACTCTAAAGACTGGTCTTTAGTAGCTCAACAAGTCGGAGAGAAGAGTAGATAAGTGTGTACCCAGCCATACTTCAAATAAAACATAACATAACATCACGCCTCTAATCCCCGAAGGGTAGCCAGAGGTTTACCTAATAGTACACCCACATTTCGCCAGTTATGTTTAAGTACCATGTAATAGGAGGCGAGCCTATTGCCATCAACCGGGCACAAATCCAGGCTCCGTGGCTGCTACTAAGAAATTCTTGATGGAAAACCCAATAACAATTTGCTTGTCCCGGAAATCGAACCAGGACCTCATGCTCAGCAGTAGCGATTGCCACGAACTAGACCAAAGAAAAAATTAAAAGTATTACATAATCAGCCTATAGTGTTTCCACTGCTGGGCCACAGTCAACCCTATGAAAGAAGTGGGCCATGGAAGTGGGGTGTTGTCGGATGCCACATATCTTAGAATTTAAGGTTCTAGGTCATTCTGGTCTCGTCACGATGTTTCCTTCATCGGTTTGAGAGTATTACTGAGGACAAAAAAAATGCACAAAGTCAAGAGCTTTCCTGTCTTCTATACGTAATTATGAGCCGTTACCACTGGCCTACCAATGCTCTTAAATCGAGAACATAAAAAACAAATTATATCCCTAATGTTTGAGTAACAAAAACTGCGTATCAAGATCAACACACTATCTGAGTAACTTTGGCGTACAATAAAGTATAGTCTACCTATCTATATATACATCTACCATCTGAGCAAGTCAGCCAGACCGCATTATTGCCGTATCGCGGAAGAGTACTGCTGTACCAGTTTATCTCAGCTTGGTATTACAACATGCGTAGGATCATAGTCTTAGTCTCGTCTTGAAGCGGTATCAACATGATTACATGGGTATCTTTAAAGATTACATCGTTTTAAAACTGTAGACATAATATAAGGTTTATCAGTGTCTAGACTATATCTTTAAAGCTTTTATGCCCAAAGCATGGTGATTGAAATTACGTGATTTGTTTATTTTGTATATGGAAAACTCAAGTTTCGAAAACTACGTTCGCCATTCTTTTGAACAAGTAAGTTGATTGGATTCTTTACAACTGAAAAGAAGTCTGATGAATTCTCTAATTGATAAGGTATTTGCTCATTTGGGACCTAGAATTTGACCTGAGATGTTGTTGTAAGGTATTGTAAGGCAGATTACCAATAATCAACTGTAAATTGGCTGGAAGCTTAAGTAATAAGGCGTCCACAGGATTGCCCGCTTAAGCAGCCGACAAGCAAGGTTTCACCTGCAAGACACCTTTTCGAAAAAAAAAAAAAAAAAAAAAAAAGAAAGTGTGACCGTAGGGTCGAAATGAACAACACAGACAGTGCTTTTCCAACTTCACGTAAAAATAAAATACATTAAATCAGTCGCACAAGACGGAAACTCATACTACAAAGTCACTGTGTCCTTATTGAAAACTACACTGAGAACAACTTCCATGGCGGTCCGACCACCTTCCGTACGAGTTTTAATAGCTAATAACGCTAATTATTGCAAGAACAGACGCGCCATTTTGCTAAAATCCACATAACTTTGCATACGCGTAATTACGTACTAATTCGTTTCACCTCTAATGTTTTTGAAGTGTAAACAAACGTTTGCATTAAGGCCTGAGTAATAGACTAATGTCAGCTTAGTATTACATAGTATACGCTTAGGCTGAGGCCAAACGAGCATAATTTTTTTAAGCTGTGAGACGCGTAAAATGAGTCGCGGAATTTACGTTGCATTCGGTTTCATACTAAAGTCCTGTTTGTACACGACGCGTGGTACAACTCATTTTGCGTACGCGACTCAAGCTCACAAAATTACGCTCGGTTGGCCTCAGCCTATAACGTCCCCTCTGCTGGGACATAAGCCTCTCGGTGAGCGCTTGTGTGCTGTGTGCCTGTATTCCACCACGCGGGCCCAGTGCGGGTTGGCAGATGTTCCATGTCTTCGAATTTTAAGTTCTAGGACATACCGGTCTCTTCTCGATGTTTTTCTTAACCGTTTTGAGAGAACAGGTGATGAAATAAATGACATTAAGTAAATTGCGAGCTTAGGTTCGAACTGTGTATTATATTAGTGTACTTAAATTATACGAATCCATTTTCGCGGTATTTTTTTTTCTGATGACTCACGCTTTTCATGTAGTTCACGCTGTAATCGTAATACTCGTTAAATATTTCTTTTCTGGCTTTTGACCTTATGATATTGATTGACCTTTCGTGGACTGGATTTAAATCGGGCTAAAGAAGCGAAATAATTAAAAGTAAGTCGTGCTAATTGCAATAAATAATTACAACTCATTCAAATTCGAGGATCTTGAACGATACTTACAAGTCATACCTAGATAAATTTCGTAATTAGACTTTTTAAGTAAGTCGTTAGTTGTGAAATCAATTTTGTAACATCAGAAACATGAAAAGCCATCAAAAGCAGACACGTATTTACGACATTTAGGGCTAATGTCAACACTGAAACTGAACGCGATGAGCAAATTTAAATTGCGTTCAAGAGCTACTGTTCATACCGCCAATCTTACGCTTTTAGGTGTAGGTACTCCACGAATACAGAAAAACGAAAAGTCTTCATTTGGCACCTACTACCCGGAACTGTGCTCGCTTATGCGTAAACACGACACTTTAAAGATAAAGGTAACACCGTTTATCAACAGTACACACGGCGGCACATAAAGCTGTACATTTCCAGTATAAATTGGCCTCGCTTTGTATAGATTTCATATGCAATGAGAGATCCGCATAAACTGGTTTTGTATAGCTTGATCGGCTGTCGTGCGTACATCCCATACTATAGTACACCTCTACCAATCCCTTTGGGAACTTCGGGCGTGTCGGATGTGCCCTAATTCCCCGTTACCTATTATTTGGATGTCAAAACGCTTGATTAATAAGAAGGGTCAACTCAATAACGTATTTCGGCAAGGTTATTAGATTCAAATTATACACGCTACAACTTTTTCATACAATAAACGGTTGGGAACTGTGAAATAATTATTTTAAAACTTGAATGATTCATAAGTCTCGGGGATTTTAAAACCTGTTGAGTGGTCTACAGATGGATTTAGCAGATAAAAGGTTGAACATACGAGGGCGGCTCAATAAGTCCGTGACTTTTGGAATAAAACACAGATTTTTTGATAAAAAAATAATTTTATTTTTCAAAGTAGTCTCCCTTGAGCTCTATACACTTTGTCCAACGCTTCTCCAATTTTTTTATCCCTTCCAAAAAAAATGATTTGTCGAGGTCCTCAAAATAGGCCTTTGTTTGCGAGATGACTTCATCATTGGAGTCAAATCTTTTTCCACCAAGCCATTTCTTCAGGTTTGGGAACAAGAAGTAGTCGCTCGGAGCCAAATCTGGAGAATAGGGCGGATGAGGGAGCAATTCATAGCCCAATTCATGGATTTTTGCCATGGCAACTGCACATGTGTGCACCCTTGCATTGTCTTGGTGGAAAAGAACTTTTTTCTTGGCCAAATGAGGTCGGTTTTTTTTCAAATCGTCATTGAATCGGTCCAATAAGTTGGCATAATATTCCCCATTGATTGTTCTTCCCTTTTGAAGGTAGTCAATGTGGATTATCCCGCGTGCATCCCAAAAAACAGTCGCCATAACTTTATTGGCTGACAAACCCACCTTGGCCTTCTTTGGCGCCGATTCACCCTTAGAAACCCACTGTTTTGACTGTTGTTTGGTTTCTGGTGTGTTGTGATGGATCCATGTTTCGTCCACGGTTACAAAACGGCGCAAAAACTCCTCCATATTGCGATTAAACAACGCCAAAGCTTCCTGTGAAGTTGTTACACGATTGCGTTTGTGGTCGACTGTGAGCAAACGCGGCACCCATCTTGCGGAAAGCTTTCTCATGCCCAAGTGATCATTCAAAATTGAAACCACTGAGCCATGCGAGATCCCTACGGCTTCCACAATCTCTCGCACTTTCAATCTTCGGTCGGTCAACACCATATCGTGAATTTTTTCGATTGTTTCGGGTGTAGAGACCTCAACTGGGCGTCCAGGACGTTCGGCATCTTCAGTGCTTGTACGGCCACAACGAAATTCAGTAAACCACTTTTTTACCATTGAAATCGATGGTGCAGAGTCCCCATAGTATTTATCAAGCTTAGCCTTGGTCTCGGTAATGGTTTTTTTTCGCAAGAAATAATGCTTAATAAGCACACGAAATTCACTTTTTTCCATTTTCTCCTCAAATTAGTGAGTAGTCTGATAAAAATAGCTGTCAAACACAAACTAACTGACGCAGCAAGTTTAAATTTTGACAGGAGTCAACTGACAGATGCCTGTTGACAGGAGCAGTGTTGCTGTTTCAGTAAAGAGGTCAGAAATTCAAAAAGTCACGGACTTATTGACCCGCCCTCGTAAATACTATATTGCACGACAAAAGTGTCTGAAGTCAACAATGAAACCGAACTTTTGCGTCTGTTCATCATAGAAAGTCATGTTTATAATGAGTAGCTTGCAGAAAACACCACATAAGTTTTACAAATTATTATTTTAAAAGCAAGTTCATTATTCACTTTGACTTACTTAGGTCATTTAATGAACAAACCACTTCTTTAAATGACTAACTTGGATGCACATGAAATACCCATTGATAGCTAAAGCGCATTGAACTTAAGCATAACATGACAAACAGGAAAACAAATCAACTCTTAGTAAATATGCTAAACCGTTGCCAGCAGAGGAAAAAACTGTTGAATGTTGATTAATATTAATTAATCAATTTGTAGTTCGAACCTCTATGGCGCCTAGATAGGCCTAGACAAAGTATCCATAATTCATCACAGGTAAGTATAAAAATAGTTGCATTATACTCTGTGGTTACAAAAACCAAACATTCCAGTTGCCGAGGTTCTGTCCGACGAGAAAAATAGTATAAAATAAGTCAACGGCAAAAAAAACCGTTAAAAGAGCACGATTTTACAATGTGGACGAATTTTAAAATGGCTGACCTTTAAAAGTTCTTTTGCGATGCTGAAGTACTAAACAACACAGTTTATTTGAGTTTTCAGGATAATGCTTTACGCTTTTGGCTTTTAAGAAAGTGTAAAGAGATATACATTTTAAGTCTTCAGAGCTATCCTGGGAAAATGTAAAGATCCGGCTCGAAGGACCAGCAAAGTAACGGACGACCTGACTCCTGCAAGTTTATGTTTCCGCGATAAGATGTTCACTTCTAACACTTACGGATTTTGATATGATATTGCAAGCAGGTTCATATTATTGTCTCATACCGCTTAGTCACCTCCTATAACACCCACGGGATTACACAGCTACATAAAAATAGCACTAAAAATATTCATCTAGTTCACCGAACCCCGGGACTCTGCAACTCCACACATAAGCCAAGACATACAGTAAATCATGCTAAATAATAGTGCAGCCTAGGAGATCAATGAACGCTGTTTATTTCAGTAACTATGTAATGGATCTTTGTTTACCTATTAAACATGGGTTGCCCAAGTTTGGCGGAAAGCCAAGGAGTACCGCTGTTTTGCAAGACTTACAAACTTCCGGATTTTTTTCTTGTTTTACTATCACTATTCTAGTTACTACTCTGAAGTATTGAATTTTGTTCGGAAAAGCTATTAATTTGATTAAAAGGTACTTTTTATTAAATACAATTTGTAGAAACACGGCCATTTATCAGCACAATTGTGAGTCATTCATTGAGTGCTTTGTTATCGATGAATGCCAGGCTTGGTCAAAGTTTTAAGTACTTATTTCGAAATAAATCAACTATGCTTGCAGTTTCCAGAATAAATGTTTACTGGCCAACTGTACACAGACAATAAAGGGATATAAATTAGAACATTGGGCATATATACAGCAGAGAATGGCAACAAACATGGACATCCAGCTTAAAAATAATAAGAACATAACAAACGGAACACACATTATTATCATTGGCAGAAACATTCACCACACTTTCGATCCCTCAAAACTACTCCATAGTCAATACTACGAATTTAAGATTAGGACCAACTACGCCATACTCCGAATTACGGATTAACATCAAATCTCCGACTATAAGTAAATTCGAAGTGCAAGCGAACACCTAAAGCAGACCAATCCAGTGAAAACAACGCAGACCATAAATTACGATAAACCATCGCGTGCCAATCCTCTTCGATCTAAAAGCCCTGCTTCAAGTCCTCATTTTCCAGGTGTAATTTACAGCCCAAAGCAAAAACATTTTTACGTAGCCCCATTAGCTATCAATTTCGCTAATTGGCCATCGTTTACATCCATATTTTTCACCTAAATTATTAACTAAGTAATGGAATCTATCTGTTAGGGCTTGGTCTTTTGTTTTGCAGTTAAAATGCTAATTATGGTAACACTATCCTATTTTGTTCTAGAACTTTTTGAGTCATGGGACTGTAAATTGGTTCCTACCAAGGTTAATGTGGATTGAAATAAATAAAAAATGATAGAGCAAGCAGAGAATGGAAAAAAAACGCGAGGTATCATTATTTTTTGCAAACCCTGTATTATAGAAGTTTCTAAAGCTGCTTGGTTTTTAATCCAACGCGCTTGAGGTAGTGATTATTTAGCCATTAGGTGAAGAATAAAGAAATCTAAAGCATGTGTTTAATAATGAATCTAACGACAGCACAAAACTAATCGCCATGATATAACTCACAATCTCCTGATCCAATACTACTGTTATTTATTTTCTCATTGCTGAATGTTCTTGAGTAATCGCAGTATTTGCACGTGCGCCCGAGTTGAAGTTTCGCATACATATTTAAACAAAGGAGTATTTGTTTTGTATGCCAACTCCGTAGAAAAACTTGAACTAATTTTGTAATTAGTCCTTTTTCTGCTTTCGTCTAAGGCATGCAACTTTTGGATATTTACTAAAATATTTTCCTTGATTCGTTCAAGTTGATATTTTTACTCAATAAAACATTTGAGTCCCATTACGGACAAGAAACTTAAGAGAATAACATGATTTTGTACAAGGAAACCAGAAAACAATAGGTACAATAAGTACTAACCAATGACTAACTGTAGCTGCAATTTCCAAGTAGAAATAATTACCGCACTTCCACGCTCTATTTAAATAAATTATTTCGTTACAACAGCCAGGCTGTTTAATTCGATTCAACCTAAAATATTACGATTATTGAACTTTTATGTTATACTCTGTAGGCTACTGTTACAGTTTCTGCATAGCATGACGCCCGTAATCCCCGAATGGTTACGCAGACCTGCAGTACACCCCCATTTCGCCGGTTATTTTTAAGTCCCATGTAATAGGGGGTGAGCCTATTGCCATCAAAGGGGCACAAATCCAAACCCTGTGGTAGCAAGGTAATGAAAAAACCCTGATGGAAAACCTCCCCATGATCAGCAGTCGCGCTTGCGAACACTAGACCAATTGCCAATTTTTTTTATGGGTTTTTAATTGTTTTGAACTTTTTAGCCGTTTCAAATAGTTTCTATAGGTAGCATTATACATATTATTGAATGAACATAATAAATAATATGTAGTTATTCCATATTCCACGAATTTCGACAGGGATTTCTTTTCATTTTATATTTTTACTAATTAATAATTATAATTATTATTTCTGTATTTTCCCTGGAGCCTTGCTTTGTAGAGAACATATTTATAATTATTGCCTATAATTTGATCATTGTCTTACTTAATTAAAAACTTTTTCTTGTTTTTATAAATATTATATGTCACGAAAACTGGTAAAATGTAATGTCATTTGAAAATAAAGGGTGTAAATAGACCCTTAACATAACGAAAAGTACTTGTTCTCCTTGTCTTTGCGATAATTTTTTTGTACTGGACCATACCTGGGAACCTTCTAGTTACGGAGATATTGGGGGTCAAAGTTCCAACTTTTTCACAAGTTTTTTTTAAAATAAATGTTGTTAATGTAAGATTTTTACTTTACACACCTCCACATATTATTTATACTTCAATTTATCTATCCATAGTTGTTATTGGCCAATATTTTAGAACAGTTTCAAGTTCGTCTCGCCATCTTCTGTGCCTGCCTTGTTGTCATTTGCTGCTTTTTGGGTCTCACTGTGTGGTTCAAACGTCATTGCATTTCAAATATTGACAGGTCTTTTGTATTTCTGTAAATATTTGTAAGATAATTCGAACTTTATGACGAAAGGCAGAAGGACCAGAAAACAATAAAAGGTACACATTCCCAATGATATCATTCAGTAGCTAATTGAAAGAGGCTTGGCGCCAGTTTTCTGACCGAATTGGTTTGCCGTCCTTTGGTATTTTATTAATTAATTCATCTCAATTGTTTCCGAGTTCGTATCGTTTTCCAGGCAACACGGACAAGTTATTTATATTTTAACCTTTGTTTTATGGACTGAAACATACGTATATCTAACAATTCTCGTGAATATGCCAGATCTATGTTTAAATGACTCCAACACTCAGGTTATCGTCAAAATTTGAACTTCGTGTTTGTGAAAATGGACATTTGTAATCAATTTCACAGACACAGAATTTGCATACTTAACACCGATTAGTTCTAACCTCAGATAAGGCAGACATTGACATAATTAGGACTTCAATAACTTACAAAGTGCACTAGTACGCATATATGTCTGTAATTTACAAACACTCGCCTAATCTAGGTGTCCTCCATAGTAAACTAAATTGTAAACCGGATTGCGAGCCGTTGGAACCGAATCAAGCCGCATTACTACGACGTGCTACGACCTTAGCAATTTCTGTTTAGGTTTTTTCTTCGAAGTATCCGGCTCAAAGGACCGGTTTTAAGTTCAGGAATTATTTTATCCTTTTTTTAGCCTTGGAATAACTCCGATGCGTACATTCAGTGCCCTGCATGGCCAGGTCTATCTTACAAAACAGAGCTGATGACGATGAGCAGATGGGTAATGCAAGGCATAGACTGCACATGTAAGTTTTTTTTTAATTATTTCAAACTTTTTGATCAGAATTTTCGTTCATAACAAAACATACCACACTCGACGCATTACCATCAGCTGCCAAGACCGTTCAAAACCAATTATTTTCACGTACATGAAGTCTTAAGTGCATTCATGGTCCTTTCCCGGCGAGGTCACGCGGAATGCATGTGTATGCAAAATGTCAAGCCATATGTTTTCGCCTGCATTTGTGACGTATGTCGTTTGTAGGGCAATGTCAGCAGTACGTGTGAATGGGGAACTTTTATCGTCAGGCATTGTGTTTGTCTCGCGACTTTCTCTCTTGATAGACAGTCTTATGTGAAGTAAGTAAGATCGTAACTAATTTTAGTTTTACATAAATACAGACGTAAAATGATATGAGATCTAAGTCTAAATCCTAAGAGGTGTAAAATGTTCCCATTTTGGCTTTAATATGTCTATAAGAACCATTAGTTTGATTTCTTTCAGGACTCTACCTCATCTACTATAAGGAATCAGTGAGTTTAAAGGCATTTTCAGAAGAACTTGAAAATACACCAGATAAATGCACAAAAGCTCAAAACGCTAATGAAACGCTTATCCTTCACTTCTGAATATAAAAAAACACAACATTACGTCGGTAAAAATAACAATGCCATTTTATTGTCACGACGCAAATGAAAATGGAATCCCCAAGCAATATTCCACCCTTCTTACTCATAACTGCATAACATAGTATGCTTAATTTACTTACATCACGACAACCGACATTATTTTTAAGGCAACACCAACCAAATTCGCTCGCAACCTGGCTAAATATGGGTGTTTCTATAGTACAGCTCTCCAAAAACCCTTCGGGGATTCCAAGCGTGATGTTACTAACCAAATTATCCAACAGCACTTCACCCGCGACTTTGTCCGCAAAAATTCTGATAACGCGGCTAATATGCATGATATAAATATAATTTATAGCCATTTAACACCCACAAATAATGTATAAACGCTTTTCATTGCACTTCCGGAGATTACTCCCTACGTACAAACTTACAAAACAAATTTTACATCTTTATAATATTCTTTTTTTTTAAAAAAAACCTTGACCCACACTTGGAATTTCTCCTGTTTCGTGGGTGCGTTTACAAACATTTAAACTCACATACACAAACAGCCAGACCTGCAACAACTACCTGTAGATCATACAAATATTTGTTCTGTGCGGGGATCGAACCCGCGACACGCAGCGCAGCAGCCAATCGTTCAGCCACTGCGCTAACCGTGCCGTCAGCCCCAACCGTGCCGTCGAATATTAAATTAGTATAGAAGTATAGATAAGGCAATCAGATATGACGTCACATAATAAGAACGAATTATAAAAACAATGCTACCACCAATCTATCATTCATTTCAGTTATTATTGACACAGCTGTTAGAATGTCTACGTAACTGAACACACTTACACATTTTGTTCTTTAAAATCAACGAAGCATAGTTATCGATAACTACTACAGTCAGAAAACATTAATAGTTATAGTCTGCATCATTCTATAAGACTACTTCATTAGTCTAGTGGTCGCAAATGCTTCTGCTGAGCATGAGGTCCAGGTTGCAATTCCCAGATGGGGCAAAGTGGTACTGGATTTTTCCCTCCAGAATCTTCGAGAAGCAGCCATGAAGTCTGGACTTATGCCCGGTGGCAATAGGCTCGCCCCCTATATCATTGGAGTTAAACAAAACTGGCGAAATGTGGTGTTTTTTTGGGTACACCTCTACCTAACGCTTCGGGGGTTATAGGTGTGACATTATGTTACGTTAACATAAGCAATTTTATGTTCTGTGATACTGATTAAAGCATTCAGGTATAAATCCAAAAGCGACCGCAACCGCAAACAACAGCAGCAAAACCGCATTAGTGTCATCATCTAACAGCACAGCATCGCATTTTTCCCATGCTCGTCGATGTTGTCGCGTGCTATAGCACTCTCGTTCTGTTTCTCACTCTAAACGACGGTTCTGAGCGGTAGAAAAGGATAGGAGCATGGGAAATGCGATTACGTACTGATAGATGAGGTTCAACCCTAACTTTGAGCAGTCTGCTTTGACTGGCTTTTCCTTCCGCTATGACATATGCATAAGTTAGTACATTGTAGCTCCTGTCCAAACAAGAAGAGAATAATTACAGCGAAGATCACAGAATTCTGCTAGCTACATCTTACAAAATCTCACAGATCAAATCTTACTCGTCATAAAGTTTGGGTGGCCTCAAGATTCTCTAATCAGACATTTTCTGAGCTACCGACATTCTTTTTGAGATATTCAAAACATTTTCCATGTATCCGCTATTCCACTAGTTTCCTTCCCAACTGAATTCTTACGTGACGTCAAACTGCGCGTGAGCCACTTATTTAACGTATTTATTTTTGCTGATATGCCTATGCCCGTTTCTTTACTAACACCAGGTTAACACGTAAATATAATGCTTTAAAAAAACAAAGTGCGTTTTTTGATTTGCAACTTTCAGCGCTGAGCTTTACGTTGAAAATCCAGCAGTGCTCTGTATAACCGAACAGGTCCCGGTGGACCCGCGTGGTGGATTATGGCCTACGTTACCCAGCAGAGGGGAAATTATAGGCTGATTATTAAGCTATCACAAGAGTGCTCGAAAAAATATTGGACTCTTCATACGATTGCGTCAGCCGATGCGATGTTTTGTATGGGAAGTCCACATTTTGTTTTCGGTTCTTGTTCCTTAGGGTAAGTTGTCCAGTTTGTTGGTTTGTATTGCACTTATAATACCGTTACACCCTGTGTAGGCATTCGTTTATGTTTGGGCATATCTTCTGCATAGCCTTTTCACAACTATGTTGGGGTCGGCTTCCAGTCTAACCGGATGCAGACCAGTATTTTACATGGAGCGACTGCCTATCTGACCTCCACAACCCAGTTAGTACTGGGTAATACGATACCCCTTGGTAAGACTGATTGTCAGACTTTTTGGGCCACTGACTACCTAACGACTGTCAAAGATCTACAAATGACGCCCGGGACCAACGGCTTAACGTGCTTTCCGAGGCACGGAGGAAACTCGGTATGTAATGGGTGGTCACCCATCCACAGACCAACCTAGGCAAGCACGGCTTAACCTAAAATCGATCCGAGCGGCTGTTATTATTTAGCCACGAGCTCCTCCACGAGTTTATGTTTGGCATAGTGTTAGTTAAAATAAGCATCAGATTAATTCATCTTATTGGGAAGTCCGTCTAATTAATCCTAGTATAACAAGGCGTTATGTGACCGGCAGACATTATCGCGTATTTAACTTATAAATGCCGCATTGGCACCCACGGAAACTCAACTAGACATGTGTAATTACAATTTTACTAGCAGTAGTGAGTCTGCGAGACGGTGTCTACGAAATGCAGAGTTTGCCAAAGATCATCGTAAATGAGTCATAATATGTAATGTGTAAACAGATTTTTTTTGTGAGTCATTTTATTTTATTGTCTAAAGAAAAAGGTTGAATAAACCAGCGTATGTTGAATAACTAGCTTCGGACTACCTAAGAATAAAGACTTCTTTGGCATGTCTATGATTCCCATTATTATTATAATAAGTTAAATTAGCTTCTGTGGCTTCGGAAGGACAAACTAAAACGAGACAAAACAGGGAAAGGCCTATGAAGTAACCTTAGACAAATAGTACTTCGTGTGTACAAGCGAAACTGCGCATGGGCGTACTATACGCCTGTCAACTGGTTTTAGAGCGATTTTGAATGCACTGAGTTGGCTTTTCGCTATTAGCATAATCAGCCTATTAATGTTCCCACTGCTGGGACGCAGACCTCCTCTCAATGAGAGGGAATGGGCTATAATCCACCACGCGGGCCCAGTGCGGGTTGGTAGATGTCACATGTCTTCGAATTTTTGGTTCTAGGACATGCCGGTTTCCTCACGATGTTTTCCTTCACCGTTTTTGAGAGCAGTGGTGGTGAAATAACTTACACGAAGTAATGCGCCTGGCTGGGTTTGAACCCATGACTTACTGCTCGTAAGTCAGGGTCTCCGCCACTGGGCCATCGCTGCTGTCGCTATTATCGGAGTATAATTAGTTTCCTAGCTCTATAGCTTCAAGCTTTTAAGACTTCGCTTAATAAAGACCGTGACCGCGACGTAAAACTCAGGGACTGACCACACTCCTGTCGCGAATAGTCCGACGAGGAGTCGTCAGAACCGAAACGAGGCGAATGACATCTTTTTCGCTTTAATTGCATGGATATAAAGCTCTTTCTGATCGGCTCAAGCAGATTCCTCGTCAGTAAAAGTGGTCACTGCCTTATGGGGTGTCGCCGTCTAGAAAGACCAGTTGCAAAAATCGCCAACCTATTGATTATTTAAAAAAATCTCAAGTAGGCTCACAGTCAGCATGAAATTTTTCCATGTACAGACGCCAGCACATCAAGCTACTACAATCTGTCAAATTTCTTTAAAAGATTTTCAACTTTATCACTAAAGCATTAGGTTCAACGTTGATTGGAAAAATTTGACAGTTTCGGATAGCTTGATGTGCTGCCGTCTGTACCAATATAAAGATGAATAGAAGTCAAATTAGGTTATACATTACCCATTGTTTATTCATACTTGCCGGTTTTGTCGATTATTAAAAGGCTGAGTGGGTCATGCGCAGTGCGAACGACCGGCTGAATTTATTATGATTGTTTTCGCCCAAGCTCGTTTATTGCCACTATCCTAGTTCGTGTTATTCGGGTCGCGGTAGAGAGTTCAGCTTTTATCGTAGCCTGTATTGTTTGGAATATTATACTCTATAGGACGCTGGCATGCCAGACGAGGAATTTATTAATTATGAGTGAGTGGCAGCAATGTTTTCTGCGGAAAGTTTTGGCAAAAATGTGTGACGATATATTTATGCTCCCTTTTGCCCAGCCTCTTCCCCTCTGTCATGAACACATGCACCTATTTTATCTAATGACCTTCTTAAAATGATTCCTATACCACATAACCGATTTATTAGAGCGATATCATGAGTTCAAACTATCCTTTCTGCCTTCCGAGTAACAAAAAATGCATAATTCCACAAACTGCATCCATAAAAAAAAATTACGAACCCACATCCACAAACATTTGGTAGCCGCATTACGAAACCAATGTTGACAATAAAGACACAGTAATTTCATAAAACTCATGTTCTATCGGACGTGACGTCACTGAGAGGAAACGCACCGTGTCCTGGCGTGGAAGTCATCATTCCCATATCGTCTCTAACACAGTTACATCCAGAAATACACACCACCAACACAATCTGGTCCTTCGAAATTTACCAGAAGAATCGAGCCGAGGGATCAACGAAAATTGGTTGGTTCTAAAAACAGCTGCTGACGAAGAGTGTCTCCTTTAAGTATTTTTATTTGTCAGAGCGAGACTACGTTGGATTTTAATTAAATGAGTTTTGGAACAGATAAATGTCGGGAATAATTAAATAATGTGGGGAAGAAACAATATGATTGTGGGTGGGGTAACTTCGTTGAATAAGCAGGGATTGTAACCATCTTTGCTGTTTGATGTGCGTCTCAAAGCAATATTGTATGTACTCAACTATAATTAAAAAATCTACAATAACTATGTACATAGAAATTGCGTTTTCTAATCATAATGATTTTAGCTAGAATTGCCAAGAAAGTAGTTACATTTCCGTATCGATAATTATCTCTTAGGACCAACCAAACTGGTCCTTCGAGCCGGATTCTAATTATAATGGGGAAACTCAAGAAATTGCGTGTCTAAGCTATCGAGTAGATTTTGATGAGCCAAGTAAAGTCAAGAATACATTAATGACTAGGAAGGCCTTCTAAAACTGTGATATTGTAAATCAAAGCTCATCATGAACTAGTTTGAGCGATATAGGATATTTTTGTCCTTTGAACATAACAGGGACGTTCCTGACTATCTTATTTTTTTTTTATCTTCCCCATGAAGCCATGAACAGTTTATAACATTACAATTTTATTGTTTCCACGCGTCCCTCCATTTTACTAGCCAAAACGACATAAGTGCATCAGTCACCGGCCCATACCCATGCCCATAAAAGTCTACGACGAGCAATAACTATAAAAAGTTAGTTAAAAAAACAAACAGGGGATCGCATCAATGTGTACACGACTCACGCGCATATGTTCTGATGTAAACTAACGCATCATTGGTGCATGGCATGTTCCAAATTCAATTTTCATTTTAGGTAATTTCTTTTTTTTAACGTTTAGATGCATTCGGGATATTGAACGTTATGGGACATGTCATATTTAATTTGAATTTAGGTTTGCGTAGTACTCGCAATCGGAGTGCGTGTATGACTAGATGTAAACGTGGACGAAGCAAAAGCAGCATAATTGATTGTAGGATGGTCATGGGAAATAGACACGAGTTTATTATGCATTTAAAGTTTCTTTTCAAAAGACGCCAAAGAATGACAAAAATGGCCTTAACAGACACTGAAGTCCTCAAAATAATGAGTTACATGAAGAAATGGCGGCTAGTATTGAATAATAACATCATACAACAGTAGACAAATTAGCATATGTATTGCCAATGAATCAGTCGGAAACCGTCCATGATTCACCATGATGAGCAGTGCTTGTGCAGAATAAAAAATAAAATGTCTGTTAAACATCCGCAGGTCCCACAAGGAGGGTACTTATTTATGCTAAGCATAGACTGGGCTTTCGACCCTTGATTACACTTAGCTTTCTTGGATGCATTTTTTAAGTGCTAGTTTTTTCGAAGAACAAGTGATGGATGGGCTGTGTGAAAGATGATAGGGTTAGAAACTTTGTTACGAGTAACTTTGTTACTAGAATCCAAAGAGTCACACAAATTCCATGATTGAACACGACACGAACGCTAACTTGCCATCTTTTTACTTTTAATTCAAATCGGGATGAACTATTAATTTTTGATTAAAAACATGATATTCAAGGTTTATTTTAAAATAGATTTATTTCTTTAGTCATCATAAGGTCATGTTTAAAATAAAAATATGTGCGCTTCCGACAGTGCAGCCTAAACTTTATTAGGCTCGCGTTCGGAACCCTTATGGCGAATGTCAGATGGTCAGATATGAGCTTCCCCTTGTAATAGGCAGTATGCAAACGATTGCCATGGCGGGAACGAATAATTTATGAGTTTAGCAAGCAGACTTTTAAGGGTTCGGGTTAATAAACTTTGTTGCGGAATAAAATGAGCCTTCCTGTTTGTGTCGTGAGCACTGGTAGACCGGTAGTAACGACCCCGACTATCTGTCGTGCGTTCGAACCCAGGTAGGCGTTTTTCTTTGTGTATTCCATCACCTCTGCTCGCAAAACGGTAAGGAGGGAACCAATATTGTCCTAGAACTAAAAAAAATTAAGTCATGTGACACGCAACAACTCTCAATGGGTAAGCGTGGTGGATTATGTAGGGCCCACTCTCTCTCACCAAAGGAGGAGTTAGTCCACTGCTTCAGCTATTTTTGTCGACAGAAAAAGGGAGCAGCTTTTGCTATGACCAATGATTGATAATTGTGTTTCAGACGTTTACGCCCATTTTCATCAACACGACACTTAAACAAAATCGCGCTGTTCGAATTTCAATGCTCGGTCTCATATCAAAACTTGAAAACAGAGGACTTTAATTTATTATTATTTATATTTATATCCTATATTAAATTCATGTATTTATTCATTTTAACTCATTTTTTTTTTAAAGTTATTCATTTAGGTATCGCAGTGTTAGTGAAAACGATAATTATTGTCGCGTATTTTTTATCGTACCCTAATTACGTTCAGCAGAACTTCGCAACAACGGAACCGGACGCCGGAAGTCCGGCCAGAAGATGTTGGTAAAAGCAGTATCATCATACTGCTTTTACCAACATCTCACTGAGTTTTTGTGCATTTCATTCAACTTTTAACCTATGATATAGACTTTTTAGTCACATTATAAAAAGGTAAAATTTGTGTGTACATCCTGTAAGGGACAATCTACAGCACTTCTGATCAAATTCCGAAAATTCTTTCAATAACGTGAAGCTTAATTGTCCCCGAGTGTCATAGACTATATTTAAAAGGTATTCATGGGTTAATTACCGTACATAACGGAAGTGAAGCCGCAAGCAAAAGCTAATTATGAATAAAAACATGACATAGATTATATTTCATCCCTGATATAGATTTCATCAAACACATACGCCTAATTACGTATATTATGAATGTGGCATAATTTTATTTCAGTAGTGAAATAAAATTACTCATTAAAAAGTTTCAAAGGTTAAAAAAAAAACATATTTTAATGCAATCTATGGAACTAGGATAATGATTTAAGTCTGGAAAAGAAATATATCTAAGTATGTATGTTATCATCATTACCTGCCTAGCCGTTTCTCAACTTTATTAAAGTCAGCTTCCAGTCTAACCAGATGAAGCTGCATACCAGAATTTTACCAAGCAACTGCCTATCCAACCTCCACAGTTAAGTTACTGAATAAAAATCATAATATCACAACGGTAAAATAATATCACTAAGTAAGTTTATCAGATGTCTGGCCAACCAACTTTGAGACTCGTGATTAGGGTAACCAGATGTCCAGGAAGTCTCATAAGTATCAGTGAGTTGCTTAAAGTGTCAGTGGACATTTTAATTGAATGTTAGGCACTTGTAATTTTATCCATAAGGGTGTAAACTTTTGTACAACCCAATTAAATTGCACAAAGTAAAATTATACAAGACACCTCCCAAATGCCCTTCCCTATTTTCCAGTTTTAGGTAGGAAGAAGTGGGTCAAAAAAATTCCCAGCCATACATATTAAAACAATATTTTGAAAGAGTAAATCTTTTTTTTAAATAATACTTTAAGTGATCTGCAAAGTGCAGAAAATTTAAACACATAATTGTGAATTTTGGTAGATTTAATACTACTTTTTAACTTTGCTGTCTTAAAAGAATCTTCAAACATACCATAAACTACGACAATAAATGTTAAGACAATGTCACATTATAAAATGTATTAATAGCCACAAGATAATGGTATTATTTAGTACAATTGAATTACACACTGCAAGGAGGTGTACTTAACGTGTTCAAGGACTTTTTGCTACATTTAAGACAAACTGTTGTTAGAAAATTTATTTTAAATTATTATTATTATATACAGGACCGGTCAAATGTGTGGCGATGCTTGGGGGAGGCCTATGTCCAGCAGTGGACGTCTTTCGACTGAAATGATGATGATGATGATTAATTTATTCAAAATTCTAAACAACAATTTGTCTTGCCCATTATGTACTTACAAAATAAATGCTGTTACTTGAAACTGCTCTTTATGAAATTAATAAAACATTATCAAAGATTTCTAGTAGGTATGAACCCAAACTTTACTAACACATACTTTTCAATGAGCTGTAACAAATCAAGAAATTGAGTTTGTTTATTAAGAATTCATTCAACCTTTGAAGCAATGAAGCCCCACCTCGAGGCAGAAGTTTCGAATAATAAAGCACAACAAACACGCAAGTTGGTGATCAATATTATGATGTTAAACTTAAACCTTCAACCTTATTAAGACATTTTGATCCACACCTTGGCAAATAATATAGAAAACTTAAGACTTACTTAGCTCCTGAGCTTCCGCAGTGCCCTTTGTCAGCGCTAATAATATTAATAAATGCACCAAGCACATAACACAAACATTATCACTTAACATTTTCACACTAAAAGTTTTTTGTGACATAGTTGAAACAAAACTAGCTAATGGAGCTAGAAAATAAACATGTTACTTAGAAATAAGTTGCATTGTGTCCAAGCAACAAGGCACTGCACATCATTCAATAAACACTTGACTGAACAACATCGAGCACAAGCACGGCTTGCTTTGAGTTTGAGAAACAAAAAATACAAATTAAAATGACAGGCAGCCGACAGACGTCACCGCACAACACAGACTAAAAAAATTCTGCACAGTTTAGACTATGGTTGACGTAGGCACAGACCAAGGAAATTTTAAACTAACTGGAATGAAGACGTGCAGCGGAACGCCGTTCCGAGCGAGAAAACTTAGAGTGGATGTCATCCCTTTCTAATAGGGTATCCAATATTTATACTTACTTTTGGGACAGTTATTCTTTTATAATCAAAAACAGGGCGAAGCCGAAGCCAACGCATATTGTAAAACTCTGTAATGGGATAGGTCTATGAAGTGAAGAATACGTGACACTTAGGTTACATCCTTTATTTGTAAAAGAGATTTTAAAGCGTACAGGGCTGCAACATTCACATAGATGAAGCATGAGCATGTAGCATTTTCAAACAACATAATATATAGTATTTGATAAATTTATTAATCACACTATAAATTATAAAACTTATGGTTTTATGTTATTGTTGGTTTTAGTATGAGTCAGTATTCTTAAATTTAAGTGCGATGATGCTGATGATGGAAGACCGTTGCAAACTAGGCAATAGGTTGAATCCTTCTTCTTTAAATGGACAACTTCAAGCCCGTTGCTGAAGATTCTTATCGTTAGGGAGTCTGCATGAAAACAAAACAGTATTATTAATACACAAACAATAAGCAGTATTTAAAAAAGTAAAGATAGAATTCGTTTATTTTCAAGAAGTTATTTTTGTTATTATTAAAATAGAACAATTGATTAAGTTTTGCTACTGCATTATAGGATAATAGAAAAGGCGTATTCTTTAGAATATTTTCTTGATCCCCGTTTACATATCTAGAACATTGTCACCCTAGTCGTAATTTGTAAACAAAATTATATGAACTTACCTGAAAAAAGAAATTCAGCAAACCAACATCCAGCAACATCCAGCAACATCCAGCAAACCCTTCACTGTTACACCTCTTCACACAACTCGATTTCACGACATTAAAGAGGAAGATTAGAGACTTAAAGTAATGTAAAAAGAACTTGATAACGCAAAAATATGACTTCAGCGCGAAATTGTATCGGCCATATTGTTTGTTTATATGAGTGTCATCTATGTTGCCATTCAGAAATAACATAATTCATAAATAATTTAATTTATTTAAGCTTACTGTATTTCGCAAGAAATTATTATTTTAATATTTAGTATTTTTATATTAAATCAATCCCGATACGATTTATGTGCTAGTTTAGCTATCAACGTGATTTCCGAATAATTTAATAAAAAAAAAAAAAAAAAAAATTGTGTACTCGCAATTGTTAGACAAGGACAAAATCCAATCTTCTCTCTTCTCGCTCTGAAGAATTCTTCCCCCTTTGAATTAATTAAAGTAATAAGTACTCTATTTATTTGAGATTAAGTTCATTTTCAAACGGTTTTTTGATATCAAAATTTAGTTCGTACTCATTCTAGTTAGTATATAAGTATCTTGGCAGAGACAGCTGCAAATTAAAGTAAGGCTACTTTAGTTTGCAGTTGTTTGGTTCGGAATAAGGACTGTAATCAGACTCACACAGTTTAGAGTTTTGGCAGAAAGATGACAAAGTTTTTTTATACGTCTCGAAACTTCTGATCTTTACACATTAATAGCGATATTACTTTGCAATGTCCCAAAGAATCCCAAAAGAATCAGAATTCTTCTCTGGTTTGTGATATTTTTTCACTGAATAGAATCTTGGTCATCAAAAATACTCCATACGATACGTTTATTTTTACAAATAATTGTTTTTATTCATCTGTTATTTACCAGTGAACGGGACAAAATCCGAAGGACCATTAGTATTTAATAGTACATAGTTTAATGCAAGCACCTGACACTTATGACAATGACAGTGACATAAACCGTGACTGACATAATTCGCAAGTTTTACCATTTTGTTTTAGCGGTCATTACTGTTATTGTTTTCATTGATAGATTGTGTTTTTGTATTATTTATGGTTTTCTATTTTAATAAGTATTTGGAAACGATTTGTCCAATTAAAGATTGACTTACTCCAACCTCGAACAATTATTGCAGTTCATGTATCGTGATTCGTAATACAGATGCAGGCGTGATCCAAAATCAATAAGACGTAGTTGTAAAAGGCTGTATCCAAAATTCGCACTAGACAAGACCAGTGTTATTCATCTCAGGCATACTTAGGTAATTTTATACGTGAGAATGCGAGGATAGTTTTTCTTTAGAAAGCTTCGTTTTCAGACTTAGTCTTTAGACTTTTCTTTAGTAAGACTTCTCTATAAATATCTTTGCCTTTTCAGTGATATACAAATTGCTGCAAGCTGTCTAATCCAAAGTCAAATAAAAAAAATAATGTGAAATTATTTAAAATAAATTGAAATGAAAATGGACCCCTTAGCTTCAAGAAAAAATGGTTGGCATACAAACTGTGGTGGTGTAATAAAGTAATAACAGGACAACTGGAACTGCAACAGCGTTTGATACCCGCCAGCAGCATTTGATAGCCATTCAACATTTTTGTCTCAAAGTCGTAACACACACTGAGGACTTAAGAGACTTTACAAGGAAGAAACTTATTTTGAAAATCTGTCACGAAATGAAGCACCTATTAAAAAAACATAATTTAAGCACAGAAGAAAGTTATATTTGTTGTGAACATCCACTGGTGCAATAGATATATAATAACATAACAGGCAGAGTTTGTGGCCCTGTGCATCCCTTCCAGCAATATTAGACATCTATGAAAAATAACCCTCTTTTGTAAGCATGACGTTCAAAAAGTATTGATTTATATTTTGTTAATATGAATACAAATCTGTCAACATTTAAAATTATATAAATTGTTTGATTGAATTTCCTCTAACTCAGTTGCATTACTTGCATAACACATTTTACTATCAACTCAAGGGTGCGTTTCCACCAGATATGAGCGAGGATGCATAGCGAGGGAGGTGTGTGAAACCAATATCGCTTCTTTTTCACAGCTTGTGGTATTTTAACTGTGATTGGTTAGTCCCACACACATTGCTCGCTACATATCCTCGCTCATCTCTGGTGGAAATACATCCTAAGAATGAAATTGCTCTATTATGTTATGTTTGAGTAATTAGCCTGCTCCCCAATTCCCAACAAAATTGAGGTTGTTCACTTGACACAATAAATGTATTGGAATATGGTGATAATGTTACCTGTGAGTGTGCAATTATCCTGCAGATCATGTTGGTGATTGTGTTGCAGGACACTAAACACATACGTAACTATAAAACTAGTATTTGTGTTTGTTGATGACCGGTACTTACTGATACAAGGTTTATTATTAATACTCAAAACTAGTTTTAGGCCATGCCCGTGCATCATGCCATGCTCATGCTTTATGTACTCATAACTAGTTAGTTATAAGTAGATAAGCATGAGCATTGAAATAGATCAATATTATTGTTTGATTTACTTTTCAGCACCCCAATTATTGATAGTGTATAACACACTCTAACATTTTAAAAGAAAATTATTTTTTTATTAATTTCCTTTATTTATTTTATACATTTACATATACATTTTTAAATATTTCTTAAACTATACATTTTTAAATATTTCTTAAACTTATTAATTTATTATTATTTTAGAATGGATATTGTTAAGTTGTAAAAATTAATTGCATTGGGATTAAGTGTGTTTACACAAATCTGCCTAGCCTTCCCAACTATGTTGTGCACTGGTTGGCATCTAACTGGATGCAGCTGAATTCCTAACGTTATTTTATGGCCATATGCTGCAACTACAAAAACTAATTCAAGTTTTAGGCTTTATGTAAATACTTCTAACTAGTTTTAGGTCTTTTTATTGGTTGAAATGAGTTTCAAATAAATCTCAAGTTTTGAATTACAAGTATAGTGTTAATTAATTACCTACTATCTTGCTACATATTGGGCATTGGAAGTTAAGGCTTCCAAACGTTAGAAGTTTTGTAACCAAGCTTAAAATACCTCGTTGCTTCCCAGCAATAATCTCTCAAGTTAAACATGGATAGCACATGACATTTATGATGAAGATAATTACTGAAAGAAAACCTGGCATAATAGAAATTCTGAAATCGCGTATAGGTCATGGGGGTATAATGGGTTACTATGATGATGTAACAAAGCTATACAGGCAGGTCGTCTAACGCCATCTCTTTCCCACACTGGAATTACTCTGCTTTTTGACGTCATGGTAGGCCACCAGTACGGAGCAAAAGCGTAATAATCATTGCTTTGCTTTTATGTACAGACGCCAGCACATCAAGCTACCCGAAACTGTCAAATTTTCTCAATCAACCTTAATCCTAGTGCTGTAGCGATAAAGTTGAAAATCTATTAAATAAAGTTGACAGATTGTAGTAACTTGATGTGCTGGCGTCTGTACCTTTTCTGTATGCCACTCTTCATTCTTCTGCCTTGGGATGAAAGGTTGGCAACTTTGCAGATATTATTGGGGAATATACCCTCCCATTAAGACTGCATCTAGCAGAACAAAAATAATTGTGCACACCACAATTATTCAAGACGTGGGCGGAAGCCAGTATAAATCTTTTTTTACTGGCAACATTGCATATATACAGAGGTTTATTCCTATTGTCCACATGACTCATTAGTTGATAGCTGGCCCACGAATATCAATAGACAATATCATCTGGGGAATCATGACTAGAATGTAAATAATCTATACCTAACACGGTTTATTTAAATTATTGTTACTGGCAATCTACATAATATTATCTTACATTACAAGTCGGCAGACCCCGTTGTGGAATATTTTTTCCATTATCTTTTGCGATTTATGCCCGGATGTAGATGTGGTCTACATGTTCACATGTAGACCACAGAGTACTTATATATTATGTCAATGTGGACGGCCAAACCAGAGCTGGATTAATGTTGTACACTGAACACGCACTTTTGTTTTTTTGTGAATAATGACTGGATTAATGTAGACGATATGATCCAGTTCACTGGGCTGGATTAACTCGCTGGATAACTGAACTCGAATAATGTGAACCAAGCATCAACCATCAAACCATTTAGGTTGAACTGAAATATCTAGAGAACAACTAATCCAATCAGATTTTTTTGAATATGGAAGCAGTGGGATTGTTGTTATTTACTGAGTTTTAATCATTAAAATACAACCCTAAATTAAAATACAATCATTTAATGACTTTTTCATTAAATAGCCATTCAATGAACTACTATAATACACTGTTAGATTGCGCGGGCTACCCTGTTGCTTTCACCTTAACTGTATAGATTTAATTAAAGTATAATTATATTTAAAATAAATCTTCAAAAATAATTATTTTGTAATTTTGTGAACGTATCCATAACTCAATAATTAGGAGACAGTGGTGCTCTATGCTCTATGGTCGGGGTTTTCCAGAATCTTCGATATTACTTGAATTGTGGTGATACTGATATCCGTGTAGGCGGCCACAAGCAAGAAGTATTCATTCGCAGTCCAGCATTCAACGAGCAGTGCAGAGCACTAGACCAGTCGTTCAATACAAGAATAATTTCCAAGCGGCAAATTGCTACTGTGAGTAAACAAAATCTTTTTTCCGTGTTTTATTTTGTTCTTTAGATATTTTCTTATTGGCATATAGGTACGTCTATTGGTACTTATTAGTAGATTTTGATTTGTCGTAGATCAGATACCATTTGTCCATTTCGTATGATTTTGATACCTACTTGTATTTACCTTTTTGAAGTCTCATTTCGTAAATACCTATAATAGTCTATGCTTTGAATAAACGTAGTTGAAAGATATTTTTTTCTGAAATAGTTAAGCATTTGTGTCCATAATTTTGGTATCTACCGAAGTAGCTTACTGTGCCTACCTATATGAATCGTTGGTAGATTCTACGTTGTTTTGAATGCGTCGAAGTCTATTTAAAGATAACAATATGATTAAAAGTGAAAACGCAGTCATCCTTCGTACCTACACAGATACACAGTGCTATAGTAGGTACTTAAGCTATGACTCACTGTTGATTTAATTATGCACTAATGCAGTATAAACTAGTAGGTAAATTGATTTCATTTTCTTATCGCGGGCACACCATAATATTACCTATTTAACTTCGCCAGTTCCACGGCTTTGTCCCTGTCGGTAGCAACGCCGAAGGGTCTCTATGGCTGCATGCTCATTTAAACTGAAATATAAATATGTTATTGTTTTGCTATGGCTTCTTTGTTATAGTCGGTGAATGTTCGGCAGTCTAGCAAGTAGTTCCGTGTTCGATTTTCAGGTCATGACGTGTTTTTTTTTGCTTTTGTGGTAGCGTACCTCGAAACGAATGCTTACATTTCCGTCAGTTCAGTCAAAAAACTCTTTCTCAAAATCCGTCCGTGTGATCTTATATTTTCTTGTGTTAACTGTGTTAAGTACGTAAAAACGCCATCACATCAAGCTACTACAATCTGTCAAGTTTCTATAATGGATTTTCAACTTTATTGCTAAAGCATTAGGTTCAAGGTTGATTGGGATAATTTTCGGGTAGCTTGATGTGCTGGGGCGTCAAGACGACTGACCGCGTCTGTACCTAATCAGAACCTATACATTATCTAAATGACAATGTTAAGAATGTGATTAATTGCTGTTGTTTAATCACTTAGGCTATTTCTTTTATTTATTTTTATCCAAATCTTCTACATTTTTAAATATTTCATAAACTAAAAACAATATAAAAAACATTTAAAAATTTAAAAAAAATTGTAGCCCACCGGTATCGGGAACAGGGTCCAAGCTACCGGCGGTCAGGGCTCCAGAGAGAGGAACCTCCTAACAATACGAACCGTGTCCAGGAGTACCGCTTTCTGAATCAAACCCTTGATCCAGCTGCCTAACGAGAGCCTCCTCAGGTATTGGTCGAGGCTCTTGGCAATTAAGCCATGGGCTGATACAACTATCGGCACAATGATCGCTGAGTCCACATCCCACATGTCGACAACCTCGTGAGCCAAGTCAAGATACTTGATTTGCTTATCTTTCTCGGCTTTCACGAGGTTCTCATCATGCGGGACCGTTATGTCTACAATCATTGCGCGCCGCTCTGACCGATCCACCACCACTATATCAGGTTTATTGGCTACAATATTCTGTCAGTGATGATGGATCGATCCCAGTACAATGTGATACTGCCATTTTCGAGAACTGGGTCGGGCACATACTTATACATACTTATTGTGGAATCGGAAGTACCGTACGGTACTTCCGATTCCACAAGGTTGTATTTTAGAGCAAGTTGCTGATGGATAATCCTGGCTACAAGGTTGTGTCTATGCAAGTACTCTCCATTAGCCAGACGAGAACACCCGGAGATAATGTGACGGATTGATTCGCCTGGACGGTAGCATGCCCGACATATGTCAACCGTACCGTCCTTCACAATAAATCTCCGGTAGTTATTCGTCATCATAACTTCATCCATAATTGCACAGACAAAACCTTCGGTTTCTCCGAAGAGGTCCCCGGAACGTAGCCAGGCTACGGACGCTGATAGGTCTACATCGGGCCCATGCAGGGCCCGGAAAAAGCGTCCGTGAAGCTCCTTACTCTGCCATACCTCCATGCGGTCGTAAGTGTCAAACACTACAGGTTTGCGCCAGTTCTCTTTAGCCAAGGAGAGCGGGGTGAGCCCCTTGTCCACCGCGACCACATCTCGATGCATCCCCACGTCGGTTTTAAGGAAATATTTCCTGAGACTGCATATCTCGCGATTGTGGAGAGTCTTAGCGTTTAAAAAGCCTCGACCTCCACACCTCCGCGGGATATACAGTCTCATAACAGAAGAACGCGGGTGATGCATTCGATATATGCCGTCAACAATGTACGGATCCTCCTATCCAGGGCGTCTAGTTCTGTCTGAGTCCATTTGAGTATGCCGAAAGAATACATCAAAACCGGCATGACCCAACCGTTGAAGGCCGTTATTGCCGCCTGATAAAAGACTATTAAATACTTTTTTCAGACGGCCAAAGAAGCGCTCCTTCAACGATTGCTTCATGTCAGCAACATTGGGTATGTCGGAAGCGCTGGGCATCGCTTCCGACATACCCAAATACTTATAGGTTTCAGTTGCTGAGAGGGATCTAAGATTTAGGATTTTATTTATATTTATTTTAGATTTACTTAGGCTTATTATTAATAAAAACTAAATGTTGTTTAATCACTTAAAGGCTATTAATCACATTCTTAACATTGTCATTTAAATAAACTAGGTAATTATTAATGAAGGTACTAATTACTCCAAGGCCCTATAATTTATTACAGCCTACCTAATAAAATAATCTACATATATTTTTTTTTAAACTCAGTTCCTCGCCATTAGACCACCCGAACGTGTGTGTAGCGCCTAGATCACCTAGGTGTATACGAAATACAGGGAGGAAAGGGACACCGACGGTAAAACGGTTTCCACGTATTCAGTACATCATTGTGAACCTATTTCTATGTTGCCCCCCCCCCCCCCCCCCCCAACATAGAAATTTTTCGTCGGTTATTAACAAAAGAATAGCTGTTTCCAACAAAATTGTAATATCTACCTCATCATCTGCCTAGCTTTTTCCCAACTATGTTGGGGTCGGCTTCCAGTCTAACCGGATGCAGCTGAATACCAGTATTTTACATGGAGCGACTGCCTATCTGACCTCCACAACCCAGTTAGTACTATACCCCCTGGGTTATACGATACCCCTTGGTAAGACTGGTTGTCAGACTTTTTGGGCCACTGACTAGGTACCTAACGACTGTCAAAGATCTACAAATGACACCCGGGACCAACGGCTTAACGTGCTTTCAGAGGCACGGAGGAAACTCGGTATGTAATGGGTGGTCACCCATCCACAGACCAGCCTAGGCAAGCACGGCTTAACCTAAAGATCGATCCGAGCGGCTGTTATTATTTAGCCACGAGCTCCTACCTAAACGGTCAAAATGTACCTATGATACAGCTGTTTTTTTTACCAATGGAAATTGATATGTGGAGGGGGTTCGGAATGATGTAGCGAATACCGGGAAAGTATTTTAGCTTCGGTGTCCCTTCCACTTTGTATAGAGACTAGTAAGTAGTAGCTGGTTATAGGTAAGTACTATTCAAACTTTAAAATTGAAAGATAGACGGACATGAAGTTATAAAGTTAGAGTTACATTTCTTATTTCGACTAAGGATCCCCAAAAAACTACGAGCCACAAAATAAGTTACCGAAATAAGTACCGATAATTTAGGGCCATATTATATACTTATTGCTATCAACAAATACACGTTTATAAAAATACTCCTAACCCCACACCCCGTGAATGGCAGCCATTTTGTTTTTTTTAATCGGCCGATCTAAGGTATGTTCAATGAAATGTTAATATCTTTGAATGTAAGAGACCTAGAGACGTGCAAATGATTTTATTGCAAGTGTAAACAACGCGGCTAACAAATTATCAAATAAATTTTCCAGAAAAATAAGCAAAAAGAGCCTAAAAAAATAAGAAATTACGAAATTTTACATAAAAATGACTTATTCTTTTTACATTTTCTATTCTAGTGCAAAATTGGCCCCGGAACGTTGCGTGTTTGAAATGATATCAAAATATTGACTGAACACCAATCATAGAGTTATAGCCATTTGAGTTACAGTACTTACTTACTTTGTCTACGAAACCCTACAAATCGACGACACGTCACGCTGAACACATTATTCCATGGTCGCATTGATAAGAGAAAAGGATGTTTGTGAATTGTGATTAACTAGCTGTACCTACATATTACTTAGTATACAAAATGAGAATGAGTTCATTCATATTCAAAGTCAAAAACAAGCAAGTGCTTTGTTTCCTTCTTAAAAGTGGGCGTTGCACCGTCGTAACGAGCGTACAAAGAACTAAGGCTGTGTTTGCCTAAGCAAAGATTCAGCAACATAAATATTGTGCTCACAATATAATATTGTGTATAGCATTTTAGTTTAAATACAAGGTGTAAACGGGCCCTTAACGAAAACGTCAACCAAACGTTCTGAACATTAAACTAAGTAACTCTAGGCAAAAGTTATTGCTGAGAAACGGCATTTCTTTTTGGGAGTGAAAAATCATGTTTTACGGTCGGACTCAATGTGACGCACTCTAAACATTGTGCTGATGAATGCATTGAATAGTACGGGGGCCGTGGTGGTATTTAAAGTAAAGTTATAAGTTATAACTTTATTAGGATATAACATAAAACATTAAAAACTCGTGTTTAAAGAAAAGTTGTAACTTAGACCCCAATATCTCCGTAACTAGGAGGTTCCCAGGTATGGTCAAGCTAGAACAAAAAAAAAATGATCACAACGACGGGGAGGACAAGCGCTTTTGAGCTTCGTTTAGGGCACTTTTACACCCATTATGTATTACAGGGAATGAACGTTATTTATGTAGCGTTTATATCAAGGTTTTAATACAAATCCTTTTATTTTTCAGGTCATTATGACGTACAAGTTGCATAGCAACGGGGTCATCACCGGCTCCTTGAATTCCTTCTGTCTGGCATGCGATCTCTTCTTGAACGCTGAGGGGGCAGCTGCCGACCATATCGGAACAGCGGAGCACATGAAGAGGTTACATGCAGTCCAGTACTCAGACAAGTTTCAACATGAACATATTAGAAAGGTGGGTCTTGTTGTAATTCTTATTTGAATTGCTGTGTGTATTCACGGAAAAGATGCATCTACACCGAAGTAAGTCTTGTGAAGCACCGTTTGCAAGTATTTCGTCAACACAAGCAATTTACGGTATCTAAATAAAAATAATAGTCCTACTGAGGCCCTAGCACGAGCGCGCGGTGTAAACGTAACGTAAATTTTAAAATCAACGGCTTAACGTGCTTTCCAAGGCACGGGGTATCATACCGCCAACTTCCAAACTCCGGGCGACTACTGAGAAATTCAATAACACTTCTTGCCCTATCCGGGAATTGAACGCAGGACCCCACGCTCAGAAGTACCAGAATCGTGCAACTGCTCTAACGTATGACCTTGGCACTCAGTGGAAGCCGCGGGGAATTATTTATGGCTGGGGATTACCCCATTTGTTTAACAATCACTGCACTGCACGATGATATCAATACTTTTGGTTATAACTGAATTCCTCCGTCCAATATGAAAATATATATATAACGTGAAAGTGACTCTGCCAAAGTCTGTCTGTTAACTTTTCACGCATGGGTTTCAAAGTTTAGCACACAGGTAGACATAGGTTTTTAGGGCATGCGGAACCCGTTTTCGGCCCCATATTAAACCTGGTGTACCCGGTTTTACATAGATAGGATGGTTCAGGGATATATAAGTATATATACAGTAGTTCCGTTCACTTGGGATATGTAGGTACGTATTCGTTTGTGTTGTGTACAGTGTTTTTATTAACCGACTTCCTAAAAGAGGAGGTTATCAAGTCGACTGAATTTTATTTTCGTGTCTGTATGTTCAGCGATATCTTCGCCAATTGTGAACCGATTTTGATAATTCTTTTTTTGTTTGGAATAATATTATTCCGCGGTGGTCCTATTTAAATTTGGTGAAGATCTGATGCTGATCTTCGGAGATTTGCAATGGAACTCTTCAATAATAGACAGCAAATCTGTCGCGATGGGTGCAATCGCTTCGATGTTCATTACACATCATAACATAACATCACGCCTGAATGCTCTGAGATGTGTACAGTCTCACGTTCATGTACCTATGTTCACAGATTTTTCTGCCAATTGTAGACCGATTTTCATAATTCTTTTTTATTCGAAAGCCTATACTCCTGAGGTAGTCACATTGTCACCAAATCAGTATCTGATGATGGAACCCCAGGCAAATCGAGGGCAACCCTCAAATTTTATAGGCACATACAATGTTTTATGTATACTCTCTAACGCAATTCAGATATTTGTGCCTGGTAATCATCATCTCATGTTGCTGAGCTGATGATGTTCGTATAAGTCAGGATCAGATGATGGAATCCCAGTACAAATATCAATAAATATTAATATTGATATTTGTATTTAATATTTTAGTTTAAATTAGGTATGACACATATAAACCGAATTCTCTTCCGTTTCTACACACTATTGTCTACATTTCTTTTTTACACTTCTCCTTTTGCAGGTCTGCGGGCAGAAATTTCTTAGGAAATAAGCAGTACCTATGTACTCAAGTATTAAAATGTAATTTTCCTGTGTTGCATTGTGTGTACATAAACAGTAAAATAAATAAATAAATAAAATTAGGGGCAACCCTCGTTTGAAACAGTATAGGTACTCTCCATGTGGTCCCATGGTCATCAAACAGGTCAGGATCTAATGATGGGATACTGGAGATATCGAGGGGACTCTCCAAATTTTATATTATCGATATCTTCGACAAAATTTGTGAACCTATTTCGACGATTTTTTTTTTTATTTGGTAGAATATTATTCCGCGGTGGTCCCGTTTAAATTTGGTGAAGCTGATCTTCGGAGTTATACAATTGAACTCTTTAACTCTCTCTCTTCTCTTCTTCTTTTCTTCTGTTCTTCTTCGTTTGGTGACAAAAAAGTAAACCAAACAAACAAAGTTCACCGACTTCAGAAGCTAAAGTTATTTTTCACTTTTCTGTGTTTTTGAAGTCGGTTTTATTTTTTGCAAAAAAGATTTTATGTTGTGTGCACTTGTAGCGAATAATTATGTGCCAAATAAACATCTTTCTTCTCTTTCTTTATTTTCGACCTCCACGGTGCGGAAGCTGCAGACAAAAGCCAATTTCAAAATATAATTCGAACCAAAATACCTGGTCCGATAAATTTGGTGTGGCAGTAAATCCTAATAAATGTCAGGCGATCATCATTGGCAGCTCTCGCAGTCTATGCAAGTTGAATGGTGCAACCTTGCCACCAGTTCTTTTCGACGGTACGGTCGTTCCTTTTAGTACTGAGGTCAAGGATCTTGGCTTGCATATCGATAGATCTATGAAATTGCATACTCAAGTTGCTCGTGTCAGTCAGAAGGTTACTGGTTCGTTGCGGGCTTTGTACCGCTTGAGAAACTTTTTACCCTCAAATACTAAAACAATGCTTGTACAGTCCTTAATTTTTCCTATCATCGATTACGGTGACGTGTGCTACTTTGACCTGAATGCGGATCTCCTCGACAAACTTGACAGTCTTCTAAATAACTGCATTCGATTCGTTTTCAATTTGCGTAAATATGATCATGTCTCCGAACACCGGACTCTTCTTAAGTGGTTGCCCATACGTCAGCGTAGGGAGCAAAGGGCGCTTACCACCTTGTTTTCTTTTCTTGTTTCTCCCACTTCCCCTAGTTACCTTGCTCCCCACTTTCAGTATATTTGTGCCAACCATAATAGGAGCCTGCGATCATCGCAAAACCGTATGCTTCAATGTCCCTCTCACCGCACTGATTTCATTCACCGATCTTTCTTTGTCCAGTCTATTTCTCTGTGGAATGCGCTTCCCCAGGAAATCAGGATGGCAACCAATCGCTTATCTTTTAAAATTAAAGTTCGTGAGTACATTCGGAAGAAGCTGGCAGTTTCGTCACAACGGTAATGTTTTCCCCATGGTTTGTGTTTTTATTTTGGTATATTCGTGGAAATGTTTATTTACATTAATTTAAATTTTGATATATATTTATAGTATTTTATATATCCTTGTAGTTAATCTTATTATTATTTAAAATTATTTTCAGATTTACACCTACCACTGCTTGTCTTTGCATCACCCAAAGGTTGACTGGTAGAAAATGCCTATGGCATTAAGTCCGCCTCTGTACTTCTGTGCTTGAAGTGTTAAATAAATAAATAACCAATTATTGTTTCAGTTCAAAGGAGGCTACTACTGCGAATTCTGCAATGTTCTGATGCCAATCGCTTCTAAAGTCAATTTACACATCACTGAAGATGAACACAAACTTAACAAGGATATTCTTCTCCTAAAACCTATGGGAGGTGATGTTATTGCTTTCAATAATATTGTTATTGATGCAAAAGCTTGGCACGGCCTTATCGATGGAGTCTGTTCGCTCTGCAACGCCGAGTTTGACGATGAGAAGGAGCATAAAGCTGATGCAAAGCACTCCTTGAATTTAGTTCTGAAAACTATTCAGTTTGGAGTGGATAATGCCATCTTTCGTCATGTAAGTGTAAACTACTGAAACTCGAAAATTTCGATTGAATTTGTGTATGCATACTGGAAACTTTATGAGGTAGTTATACGTTAATTACCACAGTACAGTTTAATTTATTGTCGTATCCACCCTGTATAGAAATAAGGTAAAAAAATGAGGTAGGTATAAAAATATGCCTTATATGAACTACCGCGCCCTGTCTTAGTCCCTCATAAAGTCTTTTAGTATTACTAAAACTGGCCAGGATGGCGGATGGAGCAAACGAGTCCTACAGTGAAGATGCGCCCGAATTTTTCTTACGTTTTTTGCAATTTGTATGTCAGGTTGTATGATTACCGGTAAATTGCAAAAAAAACGTAGACTTAACAAAAAAAAAATAAAAAAAAAATTTCGTGGTCTACCGTGTACCCTGGCGTTTTCAACCTTAAAAGGTGGCTGGGGCAGACCGGATGCGGAAAGCGAATGACAGGGTGTCCTGACGCTTTGGGGGACCTTTAGTCAACAGGGGACTGAGCTAGGCTGATACCTATCTGTGCAAACAGTAAAATAATATTTTTGTGGTTTAAGTCAGTCTTGAGTCTTCAAAAGAATTAAAACTATCCGGGATAATCAAATTAAGTGACTATTTCTGTGATTTCAGTTAGACAACACAGCTGTCCAATGCCTGACATGCAACAAGTTGCTAACCCCCGGAAGGATGACCAAACATTTTGACGAAACAGAGCATCACGAACTTTACGCGAAATGTCGCATCGGAACTAATGGAGTTCAAGGAATCGAAATTGAAGAAAACTGTCAACAAATCGAATCTAAAGAAAACTGTCAAGTAAATGAAGCTAAAGGAACTTCACAAGGAAGTGAAGCTAACGAAAACTATCAAAAAAAAACAACCAACGTGTCTTCTGCTACAGAAAATGGTAGCGAACCAAACAAATCAAAGATAAACAACGACAATAACAAAGACGTAAAATTACCGACAAAAGACAAATCTAAAATCCTTGAATTCATTGCCAAGTACCAAAGTAAAGGAATCAACATCAATTTGGAAACAGAAACTGCTTTCTGTAAAAAATGCTCCAAAGTTGTGGCATTTGAGTATATGGAGATAGAAAACCACATAAAAAATCATTCATCAGCTGAAGCTGTTGATTCTGATTTACTGTATCCATCAGCACCGGATCAGAACTTGAATCGAGTCGATATAAATGACAAAACTACAAATTCGTCTGGTGAGATTGAAAATAACATAGTTAAAGCTTTACGAGATAAAGTCCAAAATCTTGACTCACAAGAAGAAATTAATGCCTCAAATGAAGAAGATACTGACTCGTCATGTTCATCTGACTTCATTCCGCCGGTAAAAAACTTTGAAAAATGTTCCCAAGGAGACGAAGCAATGTCCTTTGCAAAAGCAAATAAAATAACTTATAACGACGGTAATAACCAATCATTTTGCCGCGTTTGTGAAGTACATGTGCCGGCTTCTTTTAGGTCATTGAAAGAGCACGTAGAAGGAGCAAATCACACAAGACTGGCAGGCTCCTCTGTAACAAAACCGAAAACTCCTAGAAATCTGGCCAAGCAGTCATCAAGAGAATTGGTTGATTCGGCTTACGATTTAGAAACAGTATTTTATACTGCCTGTTTCGTTAACGAAGAGTTCTGTATTTCTAAGAAAAGCTTTCATTTCATTTCGGAAATTGGTATAAGAAGGAGGTGCATTGTGTGCGAGGTGAACTTAACGCCACTTTTGGATATTGGTGTACATTGTGATACAAGACAGCACGTCATGAAGTTAGTGGAAGTGCCGGTCATTACATCGGAGAAAAACGAAGTTATCAGAGAGGTACAGTAAACCCATTAATCGTGTCCTTCACACCACACAATCATCACCCTTGAGAACTTCATGAAAATCAATTTTAGGTACGCAAAAAAATTGTCAAGACATAGTCAAAACTCATCACCAACGTAAAAAAAATAGTCGCATTATGATTCTGAAGTTTTAGCTATATATGTATGTGAGGATTGTGAACTTCTCCACACAATCCTCACCTCAGTGCAAGCAAACGGCTGGGAGTATCGACTTGGTTTCAATTCCAAAATATTGTCTTAAGGCCAAATCTCGAAAATAGTCATTAATTGGATTCCAGATATATAAAGGAGTCTTGGGGAGGATTACGTGGTTAGCCTTTCTCGCCGCTATCCTCAATCGCTGAACGCTTAAGTTTTTGAATTTGAATTTGATGTCAAAAAATAGTCAAGCAATAGTCGTCTCCAACCATGATAATCAGGTGAAGATTGTGGTGAAAAAGGCTCACCACGTAATCCTCACCAAGACACTTTTATAACTCTGGAATCCGTTAAGGACTATTTTCAAGATTTGGCATAGCCTTACGACTATTTTTTGCAATTTAAATCAAGTCGATACTCCCAGTCATTTGCTTGCACTGAGGTGAGGATTGTGTGGAGACGTTTACCCCACAATCCTATTTTTTAACCTTGGTGACTATTTATGACTATAATATTTACCATGTTAACATCATGGTTTCTAGTATTAATAATAATGTTAGTGACCATGACAGTTTAAATAAAGTCTTAGATTTATGACTATTTCTTGACTATTTTTTTGCGTAGGTACTCAAAATTGATTTTCATGAAATTTATCAAGGTGAGGATTGTGTGGAAACGAAACCTTTTATCTCATATCGTAAAATTTTTATTTTGTAACAAAAAAACGAGTAGTCTCGAAAACTAACATCAGTTCCCGAGAACGCCCGCTTCACAAAGCGAATCACTCTAGGTCGAGTATTGCCCTCCCTGAAGCAGATTAACTTGCCGATGAGTGCTCTAGCCTTACCGATACGCCGCTCAATCCTGCACTGCCAAGCTGGAATAGCAAAGTTTGGTCGTGTAGCTCTGTCGTTGTTGGGAAATTTGACGTGAGCTACACCACATGCCGCTACAGCTCCACAGTACAATATTGTGAAGGACGGTACGGTTGACATGTGTCGGGCATGCCACCGTCCAGACGAATCAATCCGTCACATTATCTCCGGGTGTTCTCGTCTGGCTAACGGAGAATACTTGCATAGACACAACCTTGTGGCCAGGATTATCCATCAGCAACTTGCTCTAAAATAAAACCTTGTGGAATCGGAAGTGCCGTACTATAAGGATGTGCCCGACCCAGTTCTCGAAAATGGCAGTATCACATTTTACTGGGATCGATCCATTATCACTGACAGGACTATTGTAGCCAATAAGCCTGATATAGTGGTGGTGGATCGATCAGAGCGGCGCGCAATGATTGTTGACATAACGGTCCCACATGATGAGAACCTCGTGAAAGCCGAGAAAGATAAGCAAATCAAGTATCTTGACTTGACTCGCGAGGTTGTCGACATGTAGGATGTGGACTCGGCGATCATTGTGCCGATAGTTGTATCAGCCCATGGCTTAATTGCCAAGAGCCTCAACCAATACCTGAGGAGGCTCTCGTTAGCCAGCTGGATCAAGGACTTGATTCAGAAAACGGTACTCCTGGACACGGCTCGTATTGTTAGGAGGTCTCTCTCTGTGGAGCCCTGACCGCTGGTAGCTTGGACCCTGTTCCCGATACCGGTGGGCTACAATTTTTTTGTATTTTTAAATGTTTTTTTTTCTTTATTTTTTTGGAAGGAATATTTAAAAATATAATTGATTTGTACAGAAATAAATAAAGGAAATAATGTTAGTGACCATGATAGATTAAATAAAGTCTTAGATTTATGACTATTTCTTGACTAATTGACTAAAACTTGAAAAAAACAGTACCCTATGACCAATATCTAAAAACACTACTACTAATGTACTATCTAATATGTTGCTTTCGGGCCTCGCACATTTTGTCTTTTTTGTTTGTTTCTGCTATAATGTGTCCGTAATGTTACAGGTTCGACCCGGGTTGTTCCACTGCGGATATTGTAACCTCGTTGTCTCAGGATGGACCGACATGAAACAGCACCTCGAGTGTTCCGACCACAAGAGAAACAGATCCACTTGGGAAAGTCGACTGAGGTTACATTTGCCTAGCTTGCGCCGTTACAAGATAAAAAGAGAAATGGAAGCCATAGCCATGATGCGTTTGTTTGCTATGATGAATAATTGACGATTCTATGTAACTTCGAGATATGAAAATCAGGGGTATGATTTTTTTTTTATGCAAGTATGTGTAATCACCCCATCTCCATTTTTTTTTTAAAGTTGTGTTGTACGATGATACTGGCACCTATGTTTGTAGCGTTCATTTGAACAAAAAATATCAGAGATATGCTTGCGTAAATGTAACGCTTGCTAGTTATTTCGAGGCAAAGATCTGTAGTCGTCCAAAAACCTCGCAATTTCGCAAAGCGTTACATTCAATTTTAGTTTTCGTGCGCCGCTACTTTCAACAAAGTATCAAAATGGCGATGGTTGTCTATGCCATTTTGGTTCTATGTCCTTTACATACAAAGTGCATCTTGAATCATTGTAATGATGACTGAATAGTTGAGTTTGATTGTTGAAACTGTTTAATTCTTCACTATTAGTGCTCTTGTTCACAACTAGTTATAAGCCGGTAAGAAATGCGGTTTTGTTTGCGCCTCTCAGATTGTTATACTTCACACGGCCAAACCGGGCACTACGCTAAGTTGCGTCATGGACAAGCTTCCATAGTATTTTACATGACTCGATTGTGCCGGCGCTGGCGCTCGCCTAGGTAAAACTGACCGTGAACTAGAGCCCTAGTTCTCTATTATAAGGCTACTATTTCACTGAAACGATGCCTGAAGTATGCAGGCCTGTGTGGTACCGCAGGCACCATCTCTAGGCCTGCTAGCTGTATGCCTATTCTATTTTGTAGTCTAGAACCTACCTTTATTATAATTATTGTATTTAACTACTAGTAAGTAAGCTTAGCATTTATTTTTTTTTAATCTTCGGACGAATTTTATTTTGAAATATTTTTGTTTTTATTATTAATAAATAGTATATTCTAAATTTGTTTGTTTTATTTCGCTGACTATTTTAAGTACAAATGAAACTAGCGCTCTGGTAACTGACATCATTTTAGTTAAGGTGGTGTAAAGTTTAGGGCTCAGCCGGTAAATTAAACTATGAAGTGTGGGTATATATATAAATTTAATTCAAGCAAACAATTAAAGGGTGTACATATTCACCCCAGTAGAAACCTGGCGTGAGTTCACACATCGAGCACGTGTTTAGTTCTAGAACGCCTAAAGAAAACAACTATCCTGTAGGTCCAGAACGTAGGTGACTGGAGGCAGCCAGGTAGGTAGGACGGTGTTCTTTCTGAGGCCACGCACAGTAGGGTGTCCCGATTTTGTTTTTTTTTATTTACCTATTCTCAAGACCTCTCAAAAGTTGCGTTATTAGTTGTAGATTACCGTAAAAATAATTAAAAAAATATAAAAACATATCTTATGGGTTCTACCGGCATTTTTATTTAAAAAAAAAAACACTTTATAACCCTCCAGTCAAAGTTGTCTATTCTATTTTATGTACATTATTCCCATTTTATTTTTTTATTCTCTGATAGTGGAAGCCTAAGTTATGATTTGTAGGCACCGACAGGATGTTTCCAGTAAGGAATTGGTTTGGATCAAACTAGCAAAATTCATGTTTTGACTCGTTTTCTTAAATTTTCTACTTGTAACGGGAGGCAGTTCGTCTCATTTCTATTGCGGTTTTATTGCTGTAAGGTGTCGCTCTGCACTTGTGACAAAATACGTGTTTTTGTTACATATAATAATGGGTTCAAGACGAAGTGAGACTACTTGTGCTATTTTGGGATCATATAAAGAACTTGACGATCGCCAGTTACCAGTGATAAGTGACGTTATCAAATTCATTTTGTTTACTAAAAATGAACTAAAATTACAGAAGAATGGGAAAGATCCTTCTAACACAGAAGTTTTTTCAATCGTTTCTGGAAAACTTGATACAATTTGGGCCAAAGCTTCGATTCCCATCGTTACCAACGTACGAATTACCCAATTGCTGAAATCATATTTCGAAAAATATCTGTCATTGATAAGATATCCCAAAAATAAAAGAAATGATAGCTACGAAAGCAAAGTGAAGGGCTTTTTGGAATCGTCAAACAAACTCTTCGATATTGCTGCTTGTAAGTGCACTTCGTTTGACATTTGTTCCTGCATAAAACCTAAGAAAGTTCCTATTTCTGAAAGAGACTTTTTACTGGACCAAAGAAGTGATAGAAAAATGGCAATAAGCGGTATAGACACAAAAGAAACGGCAAGACTTTTAAAGAAACATCAGAGACAAGAAAATTTGAAGCAGATAGAGTTAGAGCACGCATGTTTTCCAAGTACATCACAAGAAACTAATCCTGTTCCGGTGCGCGAGTTGCCTGCAACAGAGCTTTCTCCGAATAGTGACGTGCTTGTGAATAAGACTCCATTTACTTCATTGCATCGGAACACTCTGGCGCTGCCAACAGTAGCTAAGGTATGTGATCGGTATGGACTATCAACGCGATCTGCGGCTGCGGTCGCTTCAGCGGTCTTAGCTGACGTTGGATTGGTATCTTCCGGAGATCTAAGTCTTGTTATTGATAAGAATAAAATTCATAGAGCTGTTTCAAAAGCACGGACCAAGGCCAGCAAAGATATTGATGCAATTGTAGCAAAAAGTATCTACTTTGATGGACGAAAGGACAAAACAATCATAAACGATAAAATAGGCAATCGATACCACCGCAGAGAAGTCTTGCAAGAGCACATTTCAGTTCTCACAGAGCCGGGATCTATTTATTTGGGACATACAACGCCAAGTCGTGGCATTGTCAAAGGGATTGTCACTTCTATCATATCTTTGTTCGAAAATCAAGGGCTGAACTTGGAAGAGGTGATCTGTGTGGGGTGCGATGGTACTCCTACGAATACAGGTTGGAAGGGAGGTGTCATTCAATACCTTGAAAACTATTTAAAGAAACCGTTACAATGGTGTGTTTGTATGCTTCACGCGAATGAATTACCGCTTCGCCATTTGTTCATGTCTCTGGATGGTAGCACATCTGGCCCAAAGGAATATTCAGGACCTATTGGAAAACAGCTAGCTGTTTGTGAAAGTAAACCTCTAGCATCTTTTTGTGCAGTGACTGGCAATTTGCTCGAATTACCTGATGATATTGAGAAGGAACTAAGCACGGATCAAAAGTATCTCTACGAAATGTGTCATGCTGTGATGGCTGGTTCATGTTCCCCTGAGCTAGCTAGCCGCCAACCTGGAAAAATGGCGCATTCGAGATGGCTCACTACTGCCAATCGCTTACTCAGACTTTACGTAAGTACTGTTTCGCCGTCAGATAATTTGCAGATACTTGTGAACTACGTAGTCAAAGTGTACGCTCCTGTTTGGTTCCTCATCAAGCAAAACTCATCATTTAAAGATGGAGCCAAGCATATTTTTCAAATGGTTATGTACTCTCGATTTTTGCCTGATAGTCAGAGATCTATTGTAAATTCAGTGATCGAAAGAAACGCTTTTTTTGCGCACCCAGAAAACTTGCTGACTGCCATGTTATTCGACAATAGAGACCATATTCGAGAGCTTGCATCTCGCAAAATATTAAAGGCCAGAGAACCAGAAAAGAGCAACTCTCGCAGGGTATTTAAAGCACCAAAGCTTAACTTCTGTGCGCAAGATTACACTGATATAATATTTTGGCAAGAGTGTGAGATATCAGCTCCACCAATTTTGCGACACGTCTCCAACGATGAACTTATAATTAAGGCTAAAGAACACAGCCTCGACATTGTTGACTTTCCCTGTCACACACAGTCAGTGGAAAGATGTGTGAAATTAGTGACGGAGGCTTCTCTAAGCGTCATGGACGCTACATCTCGGGATGGTTTCATTAGGAACAGATTAAAATCTCGCGCGGAAATGCCTAATTTTGGACACAAAAACCAGTTCCGTTTTTAAAGAGACCATTGGTTATTTGTCTTTCAACTATTTTATACCTTGCTTTGACTCATTGTTGTATCCTTAAATTTAATAAAAACCATTTAAATGTTATTTTTGTTTGATTTATAGTTTATGCTAAGAATCCCTAAAAATGACAAATTTTAAAAACTTCAAGGACCGGTAGAGGCCTCAAGATGACAGATATCTAATAAAATTTTATAATAATCGTAATCTATGTGTCAAAACGCAACTTTTGATACCTCTCTTGGTTTTTTTTTTTTCGAGTTACGCCTGTGTAACTCGAAAAAAAAAAACCCATACATGGACGGGACACCCTAACGCACAGCCCGCAGCGTTGCCCAGCCGCAAGTACAGCAGCGGCTGCTAATGACCGGCCGACCGGTATTGTAGAACCCCGATCGGGGTTACACTGACTAATTATTTGTACAACTTGTTAGTAAAATACGCAGATATAGTTGTTGAAAATTTCTTCGTAGTATGAACAATAAGGAAGGTTGGCAGAGGTACAATTAACTATTATGTAGACACGATAACTCGTGTGCGTTACGATTGCTCCGCCAAGTTATCAAAACAGAAAAAAACTTCGCCAAAAAATTTGTCAAAATCGAAGGGTACAAACCAAAAATTTGTCAAAGTAGAAATAAAGAAGTTGTAAGGGTTTTAAGTTGGCTGCGCGAACGTAACGTGGAGGATTGCGCGGCCATGGATATCTCGGCAACTACTTGGGTTAGAGATCTAATTCTTTTTGTCAATTGAAGACTGAATTGGTCAAAAATTTTATAAGCTCTGGATCAATATTTTACGAAATATTCACCTTGGAAGTTGTTGTTTCTTTATTGTTGATTATTTGTTTAAACCTAAGGCTTCACCCATTAAAACTGTTACAAGAAGAAAGGTCTTAATTTGTCAAAACTAACGAAAGCATTAAATACTACTAAAGTTTAGTTACACAGACTAAATAAGTCCAAAACAAAAAGTACAAAAAAAAGGGCTCGTTCAGACACGAAATTATTTATTTATTTTAATATTATTTATTCATCTCAGTTTGCAAAATTAACAAAAATATAAAGATTTATTAAGTAATATTATATTCGCCAGTTAGAGGTATTCCCAAATCAAATAGAAATTATAATTACCCTGATCGAACGTTGTATGAGAAAACATTTTTTTTAAGATTACACGCGTTGAAAACTGTTCCAAGGGTAAAACGATATGTCATTCTAATGAGGTTAATATGCCGAATAAATGGATGTTCACACCGAAATCCTAGCAATTATAGATAATGAGATATCAGCGTACAAAGTAACGTTTCGATCGCGCGGCCACGTACTTTTTGTTTTGGACTTACTTCGTCTGTTTAACTAAACTTTAGTAGTATTTAATGCTTTCGTTAGTTTTGACAAATTAAGACTTTTCTTCTTGTAACAGTTTTAATGTATGAAGTCTTAGGTTTAAATAAATAATCAACAACAAAGAAACAACAAGTGGAGGATTGCGCGGCCATAACTTCCAAGGTGAATATTTCTTAAAATATTGATCCAGAGCTTATAATTATTTTTTCGATAATTTTTGACAAATTCAGTCTTCAATTGACAAATAGAATTAGATCTCTAATCCAAGTAGTTGCTGAGATATCAATGCTCGCGCAATCCTCCAGGTTACGTTCGCGCGGCCAACTTAAAACCCTTATAACTTCTTTATTTCTACTTTGACAAATTTTTGGTTTGTACCCTTCGATTTTGACAAATTAAAAAAAAACGAAATTTCGGGGAATTGACAACACTGACGCGGGGAACCGAGTTTTTTTTATTGGCAGCACTGGTAGGCGGCCACAAGAATATTCATTCACAGTCACAGTCCGAGCAGTGCAGACTGCAGAGTACAGAGTACATTTTGTGCAGAGCAGTCGTTCAATACAAGAATAATTTCCAAGCGGCAAATTACTACTGTGAGTAAATAAAAACTTTTTTCACTGCTTTAATTTGTATTGTAATTTGTATTATATTATTTATTGGCCCTAAAACTTCGCCAATTCCACGACTTTGTTGTCTTTGGCTGTTTGCTCATTTAAATTGAAATAGAAATATGGGACGTATTTTTTTTTTTTTTTGACGAATACATAAGTAGGTACTTACTTTTCCTTCCGTTCGTCAGTTTAGTCAAAAAACATTTTTCTCAAAATCTATCCGTGCGATCTTATATTTACTTGTGCTAACCACCACATCAAGCTACTACAATCTGTCAAATTTCTTTAATAGATTTGCAACTTTATCGCTAAAGCATTAGGTTGAAGGTCGATTGGGAAAATTTGACAGTTCGGGTAGCTTGATGTGCTGGCGTCTGTACCTAATCAGAACCTATGCATTATCGAAAGGCCTTTATTAAACGATATGATCAAATGCAGGTAGATACGGAAAAGAACAAAAACTCGATTAGTTTGAGATAAGTACACTGTTGCTAGCTGTGCTACCCCCATGTCTGGGAGATTACATTATGGGTTCGGCTTTTATATAGCGGATCCCGAGTACTCTTCATTTTTTTTTTTTGTGTAAAGCACTTATTATCTTGAACAATATCACGAAGTTGTAACTTAGGAAACAAATACTTTCCAAAATAAAAAATGTCAAACTTTGGTAAATTAACCTCAAATATTGTACTATTTTATTTGTTTTTGACGTAATTTTAACAGCAAGTTAAAAATGCGTTTTGATTTTGTAAATAATAAGCAATTTTTTAATTCATATTAGTATTTGTTATTCTATTGAGAATGAACAATTTCATAGTGATTTGTGCTTTTTTGGGTGAACTACGAAAATTTATTTTTTGTGACAATCAATTTTGTTTTTATCCCTTTGGTAACAAAGCAACAGCTTTGCGTATTGTCGTGCGTAATCGCGGTTGATTTGCAATCATTTTTTGAAGAGTTCCGCTGTCCGTCTCCAAAGCTCATCATCAGATCTATGTGAAATTTAAATGGGATTTCGTAATAAACCCCTTTTGAACAAAAAAAAAATAATTTCGCAAATCCGTATACATGACGGAGTTATGCCCGAACGAACATACATAAAAAAAATATAAACATCCGAATTGATAACCTCTTCCTTTTTGAAGTCGGTTAAAAAAAAATGAAGTACCTGCCTATTCTACTACGATGGTACGGAACCCTTCATGATTTTAATGATAATAATTCTGTAAATACATGCGTATTACGTCTGCCAATCATACAGAGTGGAGGGCTGTCCCTTACAAACGTCATTTGCTGATTTCCCATCCTAAAAAAATAAATAAAAACGTTGGAAAAATCAAGCAGTGCGCATTTATTTAGTTGTCATATATATATGCATTATGTAGGTATTTCTAAATAGAATGCGTCTTCCGCGTAGCCATAGGGTAGTAGGTGCTCATATTTCGCCAGTCAGTCGATGAAAGATGATGGTGGGAAATTGGGAATATCCATGATTTTCCAAACAGAAAACCTGTTAACTTCAGCCCAACTTGGTTGTCGAACCGAGTACCCCACATTCAACAGTCGCGTAAACAAGCAATCCCTAGTCACTAGACCAGTGACTCAATAATTAACCGTGTAGTTACCAACAGGGACAATTGCGGTTGATCAGGCAATAAAGCGAAAATCGCTTGTACCCGGGGTTTGAGCGCAGAGCGGGACAGGCGGGCGAGCGTTCTAGGGGTGTGCAAAGTATTTTGGTTTAAATACAAGGTGTAAACGGCCCCTTCACGAACCCGTCAACCAAACGTTCTGAACATCAAACTAATTAACTCTAGGCAAAAATTATTGCTGAGAAACATTTCTTTTTGGGGGTGAGAAATCACGTTTTACGGTCGGACTCAATGTGACGCACTCAAAACATTGTGCTGATGAATGCATTGAATAGTACGGGGGCCGTGGTGCTTTAAAAGTTATAAGTTATAACTTTACTTGGATATAACATAAAACATAAAAAACTTGTGAAAAAGTTGGAACTTTGACCACAATATCTCCGTAACTAGGAGGTTCCCAGGTATGGTCTAAAACAAAAAAAAATGATCGCAATGACGGGGAGAAGTGCTTTTGAGCTTCGTTAAGGGTACTTTTACACCCATTATGTATTACCGGGAATGAACGTTATTTATGTAGCGTTTATATCAAGGTTTTAATACAAATCCTTTTTTTTTCAGGTCATTATGACGTACAAGTTGCATAGCAACGGGGTCATCACCGGCTCCTTGAATTCCTTCTGTCTGGCATGCGATCTCTTCTTGGACACTGAGGGGGCAGCTGCCGACCATATCGGAACAGCGGAGCACATGAAGAGGTTACATGCAGTCCAGTACTCAGACAAGTTTCAACATGAACATATTAGAAAGGTGGGTCTTATTGTAATTCTTATTTGAATTGCTGTGTGTATTCACGGAAAAGGTGCATCTACACCGAAGTAGTCTTGTGAAGCACCGTTTGCAAGTATTTCGTCAACACAAGCAATTTACGGTATCTAATTAATAAGAATAGTCCTCCTGAGGCCCTAGCACGAGCGCGCGGTTATACGTAACGTAGGTAAATTTAAAAAATATTTTTACAAAAAAAGAAATCGGTGACTTTTGTTTCATTTACTTTTTTTGTTACCGACTTCAGAAGCTAAAGTTATTTTTCACTTTTCTGTGTTTTTGAAGTCGGTTTTAGTTTTTGCAAAAAAGATTTTTATTTTTTCCATTTTTAGTTGTAATATCCTATACAAATATTTGCTATACATTTATTTTACGTTGTCAACAATACATTTCATGGTAAAAGGCTTATCTATATGTAAAAATTAAAAGAGAAGTCCTGACTGACTGACTGACTGACTGAGTGACTCATCAACGCCCAGCTCAAATCCTTGGACCTAGAAAGCTGAAATTTTGCACAGACGTTTCCTTTATAATGTAGACAAGGAATAAGGAAGGATTTTTCGAAATTCAACCCCTAAGGGAGTAACAGTAAACAGGAGATCAAAGTTTGTATGGAAAATCGTCATTTATGCAGTTTAAACGATAAAAATTGGTGATTACCATTCTGGTTAAAAATTAAAAACCACGTGTTTCAGTGTTTTTCCAAATTCAACCCCTAAGGTAGTTAAATAGGGGATGAAAGTTTGTATGGAAAATGATCATTTTTGTAGTTTAAACAATGAAAATTGCTGTTTATCATTCTGGTCATAAATCATGTGTTTCAGTGTTTTTTGCAATTCAACCCCTAAGGGAGTTAAATAGGGGATGAAAGTTTGTATAGAAAATCGTCATTTTTGTAGTTTAAACCGTGAAAATTGGTGTTTATTATTATTATGCGGTAAAATTAAAAACCACGTGTTTCAGTGTTTTTCCAAATTCAAGCCCTAAGGGAGTTTAATAAGGGATGAAAGTTTGTATAGGAAATCATCATTTTTGTAGTTTATACCACGAAAACAAACCGTTGATCCTAGAGACATGAAATTTGGAGGGTGTATTCTTTGTGAAGAGTAAGTATCCAGTAAGAAAGGGTTTTTCGAAATTCCACCCCTAAGAAGGTTTAATTTTCTGTGAAACTTTTTAATCTCCGAGTCGATTGACTTGAAAATTAGTGTACATACTCTTCAGTTAAAATTACGAGACACGTGTATCACAGTTTTTCCAAAATCATCCCCCAATTTAAAATTCAATGTTCTGGCTGGCTGACTGATATATTAACGCACAGCCTAAACGGCTGGTCCTAGAGACATGAAATTTGCAGGGCATATTCTTTGTAAAGAGTAGGTATCCATGAAGAAAGAGTTTTTCGAAATTCAACCCCTAAGGGGGTGAAATGGGGGTTGAATTTTCTGTGAAACTTTAAATTCTCTGGGTCGATTGACTCAAAAATTGGTGTACACACAAAAAATTGGTCTTCAACTAAAATTATGAGACACGTGTATCACAGTTTTTCCAAAATAATCCCCCGACGGAATCAAATAGGGTTTCGAAACTCACGTAGACGGGTGGATGCCGCGCAGTGTGGCGCAGGGCGCACTGGGCACGGGAGTATTTACCTATTAGTAAGTAGGTAGGATTTTTCTGAGGTAGACCTTTCTGTAAATATATGTGAAATCCCGATTTCCGCAGTGGCGTATACACCGTGACTTTTTTTTTTACCAACCATAATAGGTACAAAGAAAAATAAATAATACATTAGAATAAAAGTATGAAACATCCTGTTAATGATGTTTACGTATCAAACGGGAGAACATACCTACCCAGCGCTCGAGTCCAGTAGACCATCGCTCGCAACAGGGTGTTTTAACTTCGTCATGCGTCATAATACTGAATATTATTTTTATTTTAAAATTATTAATATCTCTAAATACAATTTTGCTTTTTTGAATGTATAGTAGTCATTGGATACATAAAGTGGGCTACCGTTGTAAGACGAGTAAAAAGTCACGGTGTATAGATGCGAAAGTTTGTGATGATGGATGGAGGGATGGACGTTTGTTGCTCTTTGTTACTTGGATGAAATTTAGCACACGGATAGTATAATCTGAATTAACACAGGTATGATCCCGTGGGACAATTATCGAACTCCACGCGGGCGAAGCCGCTGGCATAAGCTAGTCACTAATATAATGGAAGTTAATATACCTAACTGTCGCAATCTGGGTGTACTGTACGCTTCTGCGTACCCCTTTGAGCATACAGCCGTTATGTTATGTTATGATATTGTGAAAACAATAAACATCCAAGCGATTGCAGCCATCGCGACAGATTTGTTGTCTATAATTGAAGAGTTCCATTGCAAATCTCAGAAGATCAGCATCAGATCTACACCAAATTTAAATGGGACCGCCGCGGAATAATATCCTTCCAAACAAAAGCCACCACCGGAGCAGATCGCGACAGATTCGCTGTCTACTATTAAGAGTTCCATTGTATAACTCCGAAGATCAGCTTCACCAAATTTAAACCGGACCACCGCGGAATAATATTCATCCAAATAAAAAAAAAGGGTCGAACTAGGTTCACAATTGTCGAAGATATCGATAATATAAAATTTGCAGTCCCCTCGATTTTTCCAGGATCCCATCATTAGATCCTGACCTGATGACCATGGGACCACAAGGAAAGTATACAGTTTCAAACAATATCCATAAAACTTTAGGGTTGCCCTTAATTTTACTGGGATTCCATCATCTGATCCTGATTTATGCCTTCCATCATCAGCTCAGCAACATGAGATGATGATTACCAGGAACAAATTTCTGAATTGAGTTAGAGAGTATATGAAAAACATTGTATGTGCCTATAAAATTTGAGGGTTGCCCTCGATTTCCCTGGGATTCCATTATCAGATTCTGATTTGGTGACAATAGGACCTCAGGAGTACCTATAGGCTTTCGAATAAAAAAGGATTATGAAAATCGGTTCACAATTGGCGAAGATATCGCTGAACATACACACAAAAAAAATTCAGTCGACTTGATAACCTCCTCTTTTTGGAAGTCGGTTAAAAATTAAATAAATACTTTTTCACATAATTATAATATTTTCATAATGTTAAGAATTTGTTCATATCTATGGATGAATCTGATTGTGTTCAATTCAAACAATTTAGCTAAAATGAAATAGGATAGTTATTGTACTTTCGATTCAAAAATCGACAAATTATTTACAATACCCTTACACCGCGCGGTCTTGCTAGCACCTGAGTTATCGTGTGACCGTTTTCGGTCACGGCGGAGAATTTCCGCAGAGATTAGCCATCGGCACGAAGATTTATAGTACACAAGTGTGTGCGCAGACACAGGTGCACTCTCAAAGTCCATGGGACGGCAATCCGACACGACCGGAGAGAGATCAGGCGCACCAACGGCTTAACGTGCTTTCCAAGGCACGGGGTATCATACCGCCAACTTCTAAACTCCGGGCTACTCCTGAGAAATTCCTAATGGAAAACCCAATAACACTTTTTGCCCTACTCGGGAATTGAACGCAGGACCCCACGCTCAGCAGTATCACCGAAACAGTTACGGTAAATAACAACAAGTGCAGAAATTGCCCAGAATCGTGCAACTGCACTAACGTATGACCTTGGCACTCGGACGTCGCAGGGAATTATTTATGTAATTAACCCATTTGTTTAACAATCACTGCACTGCACGATGATATCAATACTTTTGATTATAACTGAATTCCTCCGTCCAATATGAAAATATATACGACATTAGTTTCATTATATGCGAAACCTGAAACACCTAGTATTTTTATGTAAAGAATCTATGTATAAAATTACAAAACTGTATCATGAAAAATCAAGTTAATAGGTAGTTCCAAAGTTATAACCTTGTTCTGTTACCTAGTTGTCCGCACAAAAACGTGATCACTACGGTGCGCGTCCACACGCGCGCCTCCAGCGTCGTCTTGAGCTCATTGTCTAATAAAAATTTGGCAGTAGGTACCTAAATAATTGCGATAGGTACTTAGTGTCGCTCGGTGTCCAACTTGTAGCCTTTTTTAAATATTTTTGGGACAAAATATAACATGGTTTAAAAATTATTGCAATCGAAGGTAGAAAAGGTAGTTAAAAAATGATTGGATTGGAATCGATGGAGGTACGTATTCGTTTTGTGTTGTGTACAGTGTGTTTTATTTTATGTTTGTGTGCACTTGTAGCATATAGTTATGTGCCAAATAAACATCTTTCTTCTCTTTTTTTAGTTTCGATCTCCACGCTGCGGAAGCTGCAGACAAAAGCCAATTTCAAAATATAATTCGAACCAATTATTGTTTCAGTTCAAAGGAGGCTACTACTGTGAATTCTGCAATGTTCTGATGCCAATCGCTTCTAAAGTCAATTTACACATCACTGAAGATGAACACAAACATAACAAGGGTATTCTTCTCCTAAAACCTATGGGAGGTGATGTTATTGCTTTCAATAATACTGTTATTGATGCAAAAGCTTGGCACGGCCTTATCGATGGAGTCTGTTCGCTCTGCAACGCCGAGTTTGACGATGAGAAGGAGCATAAAGCTGATGCAAAGCACTCCTTGAATTTAGTTTTGAAACCTATTCAGTTTGGAGTGGATAATGCTATCTTTCGTCATGTAAGTGTGTAAACTACTTTTTATGGTATTTCGACTAGTTTATAATAATCAAGGTGGAGACGACAATACAACAACAAATGGAAACACTAATAATACTAATTGTAGATTTTTCCAAACATACGGAATAGAGCACCATTTATAAATATTGGTTCACTAAACCTTAGGTATAATTTGCACCAATCATCTGGAAATAAAACGAATATTTTTTAAGAGGCGAGTTGTAACTGACCATGTTTATATCGATGCGGGGGTCATTAACCTGTCGGTGCAGCTAGCCTATTTATCTACATCATGTAGAATAAATGCTAAAACTCAAAAATTTCGATTGAATTAGTGTATGCATACTGGAAACTTTATGAGGTACTTATACGTTAATTACCACAGTACAGTTTAATTTATTGTCGTATCCACCCTGTATAGAAATAGAAATTGTGTACTAAATAGTAAATGACTTATAAATAAGGTATGTAAATGTCGGGTATGTATGTCAGGATTTATTCTGTTACGCTCGTACATCATGTGGGCAGACGGTGGGTTTCGTGCTATGAAAACACACTAGGTGCAATACACTGTTTCTAACAAAACGAATTAATTACTTGACATTGCAACATAACAACAATGAATCGGGTACAGTTCCAAGACTTCTCAACTCCGCCGCGACCTGACTCTGAAAGTCGTCCTCCCTCGAGTTGAAAAACAGGCCTCTGTACAAGCACACCGTATGGTGGGTAGACTGGTTAGTAAGTCGCGTGATGTCACCACTGCACACGGGCGCGCTTTCCAATTCATTTTATGTCCGTACTAATGACCTGTTCCGACAAATAAAAATATTGCTTATATGAACTACCGCGCCCTCTCTTAGTCCCACATAAAGTCTTTTAGTAATTTAGTATTACTAAAACTGGCCAGGATGGCGGATGATGAAGATACAGGTTAGCCCGCGAAATTAAATTTTTCCTTAAGTATTTCGCAATGACCGCGAAATTACAATTTGTAAAAAAGTAACAATATTTGAATTTCGCGGTCTACCGTCTACCCTGGCGCTTTTTCCTTAAAAAGGTGATAGTGGGGTAGACCGGATGCGGAACGCGAATGGCAGGGTGTTGTGACGCAGCTTTGGGGGGACCTTTACCCAACAGGGGACTGAGCTAGGGTGATACCTATCTGTGTAAACAGTAAAATAATATTTTTGTGGTTAAGATCAGTCTTAAGTCTTCAAAGGAATTAAAACTATCTGGGATTCAAATTAAGTGACTATTTCTGTAATTTCAGTTAGACGACACAGCTGTCCAATGCCTGACATGCAACAAGTTGCTAGCCCCCGGAAGGATGACCAAACATTTTGACGAAACAGAGCATCACAAACTTTACGCGAAATGTCGCATCGGAACTAAAGGAGTTCATCAAGGAATCGGAATTGAAGAAAACTGTCAAGGAATCGAAAATAAAGAAAACTGTCAAGGAATCGAAGCTAAAGGAAAATGTCAAGGAACCTCTCAAGGAAGTGAAGCTAAAGGAACCTCTCAAGGAAGTGAAGCTAAAGGAACCTCTCAAGGAAGTGAAGCTAAAGGAACCTCTCAAGGAAGTGAAGCTAAAGGAACCTCTCAAGGAAGTGAAGCTAAAGGAACCTCTCAAGGAAGTGAAGCTAAAGGAACCTCTCAAGGAAGTGAAGCTATAGGAACTTCTCAAGGAAGTGAATCTAAAGGAACCTCTCAAGGAAGTGAAGCTAAAGGAACCTCTCAAGAAAATGAAGCTAACGAAAACTATAAAAAAAAAACAACCAACGTGTCTTCTGCCACAGAAAATGATGGCGAACCAAAGAAATCAAAGATAAACAACGACAATAAGGACGTAAAATCACCGACAAAAGACAATTCTAAAATCCTTGAATTCATTGCCAAGTACCAAAGTAAAGGAATCAACATCAATTTGGAAACAGAAACTGCTTTCTGTAAAAAATGTTCTAAAGTTGTGACATTTGATTATATGGAGATAGAAAACCACATTAAAAATCATTCATCAGCTGAAACTGTTGATTCTGATTTACTGTATCCATCAGCACCAGATCAGAACTTAAATCGAGTCGATATAAATGACAAAACTACAAATTCATCTGGTGAGATTGAAAATAACATAGTTAAAGCTTTACGAGATGAAGTCCAAAATCTTGACTCACGAGAAGAAAATAATGCCTCAAAAGAAGAAGACACTGACTCGTCGTGTTCATCTGACTTCATTCCCCCGGCAAAAAACTTTGAAAAATGTTCGCAAGGAGACGAAGCAATGTCCTTTGCAAAAGTAAATAAAATAACTTATAACGGGAGTAATAATAAATCATTTTGCCGCGTTTGTGGAGCACATGTGCCTTCTTCTTTTAAGTCATTGAAAGAGCACGTAGAAGGAGGAAATCACACAAGACTGGCAGGCTCCTCTGTAACAAAACCGAAAACTCCTAGAAATCTGGCCAAGCAGTCAACAAGAGAATTCGTTAATTCGGCCTACGATGTACAAGGAGTATTTTATGACGCCAGTATCATTAACGAAGAGTTCTGTATTCCTACGAAAAGCTTTCATTTCATTTCTGATATTGGTATAAGAAGGAGGTGCATTGTGTGCGAGGTGAACTTAACGCCACTTTTGGATATTGGCGTACATTGTAGGACAAGACAGCACGCCATGAAGTGGGTGGAAGTGCCGGTCATTACATCGGAGAAAAAAGAATTTATCAGAGAGGTACAGTGAACCCATTAATCTCACATCGTAATTTTTTTATTTTGATACAAAAAAACAGTACCGTATGACCGTTTACTTTCGGGCCTCGCACATTTTAGCTTTTTTGTTTGTTTCTGCTATAATGTGTCCGTAATGTTACAGGTTCGACCCGGGTTGTTCCACTGCGGATATTGTAACCTCGTTGTCTCAGGATGGACCGACATAAAACAGCACCTCGAGTGTTCCGACCACATAGAAAACAGATCCGCTTGGGATAGTCGACTGAGATTCCATTTGCCTATCTTGCGCCGTTTCAAGATGGAAAGAGGACTGCAAGCCTTACCCATGAGGTATTTGTTTGCTAATAGGAATAATTGACGATTCTATGTAACTTCGAACTTAATTGAGATATGAAGATCAGGGGTATGAATTTTTTTTATGCAAGTGTTTGTAATCACCACAGGTCGGAATTAGGTAGAGTTATTTGTGTTACACTGATTTCATACAGCGAAAGAATAAAGTGGATATGCCTCAAATCCCGAGATTAATTTTATAGAGAAGAAAAATCCCGTGATTTATTACTCACACAATTTAAACCATCCGACATCAGACATCATGCGCACGCAGCGCAGCAGTTAATGAAAAAATGTCGCGAGTTCGATTCCCGCACGGAACAAATATTTGTATGATCTACAAGTAGTTGTTCCGGGTCTGGGTATTTGTGTATGTGTGAGTTTAAATCTTTGTAAACGCATTTACGTTACAGGAAAAAATCCTAGCGTGGGGCAACGTAAATATAATATTGTATTATGAATTAATGTTAATACTAATAAAAATTGTATGTTAATTATCTTTGTTTTATTTGTCTTATCTATCTCCGAGTTTTTTATTATTATTTATTTGTAATATTGTTGGCCACACGGGTTTGTATTATAAATCCCGGGAAATCCCGGGAAGATCCATATTAATATCAACATTTCGATGCAAGTACGTAAATAACTCTACCTAATTCCGACCTCTGGTAATCACCCCATCTCCATTTTTTTCAAAGTTGTGTTGTACGATGATACTGGCACCTATGGGTGTAGCGTTCATTTGAACAAAAAATATCAGAGATATGGTTGCGTAAATGTAACGCTTGCTAGTTATTTCGTGGCAAAGATTTGTAGTCGTCCAAAAAGTTCGCAATTTCGCAAAGCGTTACATTCAATTTTAGTTTTCGTGCGCCGCTATTTTCAACAAAGTATCAAAATGGTGATGGTTGTCTATGTCCTTTGCTTACAAAATGCATCTTGAATTATTGTAATGATGACTGAATAGTTGAAGTTGTTTGTTGAAACTTTTAATTCTTCACTATTAGTGCTCTTGTTCACAACTGGTTTTAAGCCGGGAATAAATGCGGTTTTGTTTGCGCCTCTCAGATAGTCGTACTTCACACGGCCAAACCGGGCACTGCGCGAAGTTGTGTCGCGGTCATGGATAAGATTCACTAGTGCTTTACATGACGCCAGCCTGTGTAAAACTGGCCGTGAACAAGAGCCCTTATTCTCTATTATAGCTTACCATTTCACTGAAATGATGCCTGTATGGTACCGCAGGCATCATCTCACTAGGCCTGCTATCTGTATGCCTATTCTATTTTGTAGTCTAGAACCTACTTTTTCTATAATTATTATAACTAGAAGACGGGATATTTACCATGTTTATTGTAATATCGGGAATTCAAAGAAAACAATAAACATGGTAAATATCCCGTTTTCTGGTTATAATAATGTTAGTGACCATGGCAGTTTAAAATCTTATATCTACCTTTTCTATAATTATTATACTTGACTGCTAGTAAGTTTACTATTTATTTTAAATCTTCTTATGGGGTCGTCCATTAATCACGTGAGGCTGGAAAGGGGGGGAGGGGGGTTCGGAAAAAATCACGAAATATCACTAGGGGGAGGGGCAGGTGTAGTGAGATATCACGTGTATTTATTTTTTCTTTGAACGCGCGATTTCTAAACCGAAAAGCGGTGCGTGACCTTGACATTTTTATCACGGTGCTTATTTTTCCAGAATTAAATTGGATTATACCTGTTAACCTGTATTTAAAGATAATGATTTTTTTTAAGATACTTTGTACCAAAAAAAATACACGTGATTTTGGGTGGGAGGAGGGAGGGGTAGTCTAAAACTTCACCACGAATCACCATGGGGGAGATAGGGGTTAAAAATTTGTTAAAAAACATCACGTGATTAATGGACGACCCCTATAATAATTTTTCTCTGTCATTCATTTTATTTTGAAATATTTTTCTGTTTTTCTTTTTATTAAGTTTCAATCATTTTAATTTCTTTATTAATTAATAAATTAATAGTATTTTTTAAAGTTGTTTGTTTTAATTTGCCGACTTACACATTCCAAATCACACATTATGAGCTGATACTGATCATCGTTCATTTTGAACTTTTACCAGTGTACACTCCATAACTCTTAGTTTTTACTTTAGAGCAGGGATTTCCAAAGTGGCCGATATCGACCCCTTGGGGTCGAAACCGGTTTTCCAGACGTTGACATAAACGATAATTGATTTTGAATGTCGACGAGGTCTAAACATCGACCTCTATTAATTAACACAAGTTCTTATTTGAATCTTTCAAGATACTGTACAAGTTGTGATTTTAAAGCTTTTTTTTTTTCATTTTAAATATGTTTTACGTACATAATTTGTATTAATAATTATTAATTACACTTGTACTGTCGCGCGTGAGATAGCACTCCCCGCTCTGTTTCTCGCTCTTGAAAATGACGGTTGTGAGCAACAGAAAAGGATAGGAGCATGGAAAAATGCAAATCCGTGTCTTTAGATGAGGCGCAACGCTTACAGTAATTTAGCTGATTTCTTCGATCAACAATCGTCAACTCGTTTATGATTGTCATCAAAAACGTTATGTGAAAAGAAGTGTCTAGTGTCCTTCTCTGACTGCTACACAGGCTGTAAACAGATCCTTCACATAGCCGTCGACCAAGCATTTTGTACATCAAACTAAGTAACTTAACGCAAAAATTATTGCTGGTAAACGACTTTTTTTTTGGAGGTAGAACTCGATGGAAAGCACTCAAAGCATTGTGCTGATGGATGGATTGAATAGTACGGGGGTCGTGGAGGTGTGTTAAGTAAAAATCTTACATTAAAAACATGTATTTAAAAAAAAACTTGTGAAAAAGTTGGAACTTTGACCCCCAATATCTCCGTAACTAGAAGGCTCCCAGGTATGGTCTACAACAAAAAAATGATCGCAAAGACGGGAAGAACCAGTGCCTTTCGTTTATGTTAAGGGTCTATTTACACCCTTTATAAAGGGAGTAAAAAGAGACCCTTCACGAATCCGAATGGCACGTGTTCTTCCCGTCATTGCAATATTTTTTTTGTTCTGGACCATACCTAGGAACCTTCTAACGAAATTGTAGATCAAAGTTCAAACTTTTCACAAGATTTTTTTGAATGTTATGATTTTACTTTAAATACCTCGTAGGCCCCCGTACTATTCAATGCATCCATCAGCACAATGTTGTGAGTGCGTTACATTGAGTCTTACCGTCAAATGTGATTTTTCACCGCAAAAGACTTTTCTCCCATCAAAAATTTTTGCATAGACTTACTTAGTTTGATGTACAGAATGCTTGGTTGACAGCTTCGTGCAGGGTCCGTTTACATCTTGTATACAGGGTCTAACTATTCATACACGAAATATTTTCAGGGAATCATCTAACGGCTATAACAAAGCCATTTAAAAAGTTATTTTTTTTTTATCTGAGTATATTTTTTTATAAAAAATAAATAATTTAAAATTACTTGACCCACAAAATAAATACTGGCTCCTTGTTTTTAAGCATCCATTACGCTAGTTTACTACGTCGTATTTGCCTACTGTCATTATTAGAATATGGGAGTAAAGGTTTTATGAAAGAGTCACAAAAAAATTTAGACTTATAATAATTTTGTAAAAAAAACACTCCGATAATTTTTTTTTTCGTTGTTCTGGCGACTTTACGACTTACAGAAGTTACTCTTAAAATATTTCGTGTATGAAAAGATAGACCTTATAACCTACAGACATAGTGTAAAGATTAGACCTTCGTTAAAAAAAAAAAACAAAATGTTTCAAGATTGTTTTAATCAATCTCAGCTTTGCCCCTTTTATCATTATATGGGTAACAAAGTAAATAAAGTCTACATGCTATTTGTCAACTTAAGCTTAACGTAGTACAAAAAGGAATAAGTTTTAGGCCGAGATAAATAGACTACTTGGCATGTGCTTTGGCTTGTCTCCGTCACTGTCAAACTATAAGTGCACTGTGAAGGCTAGAGACGGGGACATGTGTAGGTCAAAGAACGAGCTAAGTAACGTTTATAGATCTCGGCTTAAGACTCCGTGGAGTCAGGTGATGGCCAGCCATACTTTTACACTTCAGATACAAACAAATGCTTTGAAGGGAAACACTTGAATACGCACTTTTTACGCGTTACTTGGCGTCAAAGTCAAAATAGATGCATAGGCAACTTTCATGTTTGAACTAGAAAATGTTGTTTTCTTCGTATATTTACATTTTTAGATACATAACGTCACGCCTTTTACCCACGGGAGTAGGCAAAAACTACAGTACGCCACCAGCTACGCTCCTAATCTGCACCTTTTGCTTCATCGACGTTTATTTACGTTTCTCAATGCAGCTATCTTTACAATTAAAATGCCAAATACTTTTCATTAAAAGTGCGCACACAAGTATTCGTATTGCGATCATCAAATCGCAACGCACAAACATTCATGACGACCTCGTATTTATAGGATAATTTAAAAGTCACAATATATACAAAAACACTCGTTTTTAATCACTGTTGCATCACAGATCAATTTGCATGGTAATAGTATATTATTTAATGATGGCAAAAATGAGCGAGGACTCTACCACCTCCTTTTAAAGAAATACTAGCCACCTACCCCTTCGTAGGGTGGCAATGTACTAACAACAGCTCCACCAATGGGGTCCAAAACTATCCTATCCCACAAAATGTCATTGAAATTGGTTGGTTGGCTTTGGAGATCAGCGTGTACAATAATGACACACGATTTTTACATGGAAAGTGGGGAGATACTATTATAAAGGACGTTTAGCTACATCTCCTTCCCCCACAATAAGAGGTGGCCTTCACTTGAGACTAACATGCTCAGCATGACAAAATATCTTTCAAATTATCTTTTGATTCCGTCTCGCCAGACAGGTCAGTGAAACAGTAATAAGGCTTCATTTAACCATCAAGCTTGTTAAATGTTTCCCTGAATGCATTCAATGATTTGTGGTGTAGCCGGGCCTTAATGTACCATCTTTAAATAATATACCTTAATAAAACCATTACAAGTTATTTGGCTATAATCTTTGAGCAGCCTTCATTACCATACAAAACGAATAAGACACTAAATCACAATGTGTTGAAAACTCGTGAAGATGTAACCAAACGGTATAAATAACAATATTACGTTGAAATAACGTACGTCGTTTTTACCCTGGCAACAGTAAACCATTAACTATATGGAACATTTACTTGTCCCTACCAACATGTTGCTGGAAACATGTGTCAGACACATTCTGTACACAATTTTGCAAAGAACTTGTTTCAAGAGACATAAAAACATGTTGCAAAATGTTTCACAACTTGTTTTCCCTACTGATGGGAATTCTTGATAGGGACAAGAGATGTCACCGACTATACCCGAGCTAACACCCAGGGTGTCATAACTACAACATTTTATTACAATAAAATCATTCTCCAATAGTTATTGTACTCCCTTCAAACTGAAACTTTTGCTGAAATGTTTGTTTCAAACCAAACCACAGAGGTTTACACTACAAAGTATATCTTTGGTCAGGAATATTTTTTTTTAATGAATAGTGATGTTTGTGTTTCACTCTCAAAATGGAGCTTCGTTTACATTTAAGTCTCATTGTGTAAACGCAGCTTAACAATTAATCTTCACTTTGAAAAACCAACAATCCATTTATCAAGCATAAAACAATGGATATTTATTTGTGTTGTTGGGTACATTGTAGTACATCACATTTTATATCAAGAGCATTGCAGATCACTGTACAATTATTTCCACAGTGACATTTTTGAGTAAACAGCTTTTTTTGACAAGTATAGTTAGCAACCGAATGCTTAATCATTGAAAACTTTAAATAAACTAAATTTTGTCATACGAAAATGCGATGATAGACACGCCTGGCAGCCTAAAACCTTATTTACACAAACTCTTTGCAAGTTGCTTGGCAGAAACGCTGCCTTCACGCCAATTTCACCAACATTCACTGTATAAGCACTTGATTCACTGGCTTATTAGTTCACAGTTCACTTTATCACTTGGTGTTCAGTAAAGGTGTGTCCATGTTAAATTTGTAGACGTTTTGGCACACCGTGTGCAACGCTTCCGGCGAGTCGTATGGCGCGGGCAGGCGTAGCGTGCGCGTACGCTTCTCTGTGAACATGTCCACGACGCCCCACTGGCGAAGGAGCCGCAAACAGTTGTTGATCGCGTCTGTTGATACAGCTTCGCCTGTAAATAGAAACAATGTTGTTTAAGTCGATATTAAACTTCAAAACTTCATGGTGCATTTATACTGATACTGTTAGCCTGCGTCATCCCACTGCTGGGCAAAGGCCTCTCCCCATGACTTCCAGTTGCTACGATCCAGGGCTAACGTGGGCCACTGGTCGTTTGTTATGTCCAGCTAGTCCCGCCATCTTCTACGATGTCTGCCGCGACGCCTTCTGGCTGTGTCAGTGCTCCAGAAAGTGGTTATTTTGGCCCACAGCTCATTGGGCATGCAGCATTTATAAAAACGTATAATGTAATATGTGGCTGGGAATGCTTTAAGAAATGCTCGGGTTTGTAAAGACCCGAGAACAACAAAGACACCTAAGCGTGCGATTGCGTGGTAAGGGTTCCGTTTCATCAAAAATATTAATTTTAAAGTTCACCATAGTCTTGGTGACGCCTCCCTACGATTTGGACTTTTATATCACATAACATAACCAACCTTTAATGTTCCCACTGATGGAACCTGGAATCCTATATATTCTATGAAAATGAAGAAATCGCGGACTTCATTATAAATCCGGCCTGTCGGCACTCTTATTTCAAAAAAGTTAAAATCGTACCGTAAACCATCTTGTTGTGTGTGAAGTCCTCGGTGAGTGAGTCGAGGGTGTTCTTGACGAGCTCCTTCATGGATCCGGGCGCCAGGTGCCGGCACGTCGCCGCGTACGCCTCCAAAACTGGCCGCAGGGTCAGCAGGAGTCTCCGTCTGGAAAACACATCGATAATAATAAGTACTGGTATTCAGCTGCATCCGTTTAGACTGGAAGTTGAAGACAGGGCTCCTTTGAGAGGGAGTCACACATCTTCGAATGTTTTATCAAAGCTAAGCGATAACTGTGGTGCCTGTTAACTTTTTAAGCAGTAGCTTAGTTAGCATAATTGTTAAATTTATTCTACATCTGTCTGTCTGTCTCCTCATCTCCTGTCATGTCATGTCTTGTGAGTATTTTGTTAGAAATTCTTAATAAATACATAATACGTACCTCTCTGCGATGGCTTCAGGCTTGTCGGACACGGTGTAAGAGATGCGCGACGCGGGATCCGGCCGTTCGTAATCGTCTACTTCTTCAAGGCGACGCGCCATGCGACGGGACCATTGTTCTTCTTCTAACTCTGCCCCTGCTGCCTGTAAATAAGGGAAACAACTATTTTATTAATTATACATATATATTGTACAAGGGGGGCCTAAGAAGGCCGCTTTAGCAGAATCATAATAGGACAATAATATGAATCACGTTACAATTCGTAAAATGGTCGCAAATGTGACAATTCATAATATTAACTGCGTCTGCGACTGGTTGTCGGATGTTCGGGGTTCTGACTACTCGTAACGACTGTCAAAGATCTACAAATGACAGCCGAGACCAACGGCTTGACGTAAGCACTGCTTAAACTTGAAGATCGACCTGATCAGCTGTTGTTATTTAGCCAGTCGCTCGTCCGTCAGTGTAGGTAGTCGCATGCGCACCTTTTCCTTGAGTATGACCTGGTGCGACTCGAGAGCGTCGATGGCGTCCAGCATGCGGTCCTGTATGCGCTGGCAGGGCGCGCACACGATGAACTCGTGCGACAGCACCTCGCACAGCTGCAGCGACGCGGACAGCAGGTCAGACTGGCGCACTTCTGTACGCGATGACGAGCATACCAGGCTTTCTAGGGCGGTTGCTGAAAATTGGGAAAAAATGTTTTAGAATTATACACGGTGTAAAAACATACTTACAACAACATACATTTATTTCCAGGCAACTTTGGCCCGTAGATATCTTACAGACTAACATACATATGATAAAATACAAATTGTATTAGTAAAAACTACCTTAAAACTACGTTAGTAACACTTCACTTGTTACTTAACGGAGCCAAGAGGTACTCGTATTTCTCGACAGTGCGATCATTTTTTTTTTTGTTTTAGAGCATACCTGGGAACCTAGTTACTTCGCCAGTTCCAAGTGTTTAGCTGGCAAGAAGTGGCTGAACAAACTCACCAGCAACACATCTGTCTGTTAGGTTAGAAGAACCTGATTAAATACAATAGTATGTAATAAAGTTAAGTAAAAGAATCCATAAAATCCGTAGTTCGTACTCACCGACGATAGCGGGCGCGGCGTAGTGCGCTACGACGGCGTTGGCGTAGTACGCGAGCTCCAGCGACGCGGCGATGGACGTGTGCGGGCGCACCTGCAGGCGCTCCCCGCTGCCCTCGCGCCGCACCAGGCCGCGACCCAGCATGTCCAGCTGAGGGCACACATCTACATGACACTTACTTGTACATACATACATAACATCACGCCTGTAATCCCTGAAGGATTAAATACCCCTATTCCGCCAGTTATATTTAACTAGCATGTAATAGGAGGCGACCCTTTTGCCATCAAACGGGCGCAAATTTAGAATTTGTGGCTGCTACTGAGAAATTCCTGATGGGAAAAAACCAATACCATTTTGCCCGACCTGCGAATCGAACCCAGGACCTCATGCTCAGCAGTCGCGCTTGGGACCACTAGACCTAGATTAATTAAATTTAGTTGCGAATTATATAAATCGCGGAAAAGACAACTAGGTAGGCAGGGTGATGACAGGTGGAGTAAAGCTGTGACCGAACGGTGTCCATAGGCTTGGAAAAGAAGTGTTGGTTGCCCTGAGATCAGATGAGCAAACGTAGTATTCAGTTGCATTCGATTAGACTCTGAAGCTGAGTCAATAATACTCACAGCATGTTTAACCGCCTGCCTGGCTTCTCCCGTGTAGCCCAGATCCCTGCCGTCCGTGGCCAGCGCCGTCTGTCGCGCGGCCACGCTGGCCGTGAGCGCGGCCAGGCTGGCCCCGCGCCGCGCCTCCGTCAGCAGTACGTAGGAGACCACGTTGGTGCACATCAGGGCTGTGGCTTGGGCTGCGTCTGGTGAAGACGTTTTGATAAAGTAGGTGTACGTACATGGAGGCCTGAACTTGAACCTGGATTTTAGAATCAATATTCAAACATTTCTTTTTATTATCTGCCTTTATTTCTATACACTTTTTTATTGTTGATTTAGTAAAAAAAGTAAACAATGACATGACAGTTTTGTATTTCTGTTTAATCTAATGTGGGCCAGGCAAGAAACTTTTGACCCTACGTGATATTTCGGATTTTGTTTCGAACGGATAAACAAGTCACTGAATGTTTTAGTGCAAATATGGAATGATAAATGGGCGAAAGTTGCTCAAATGATTCTTGAGCTCCAATTTTGAGAAAACTAACACGTTGACGTAATTTTTTTAAACTTTTGATCGACAGAGCATAATCGCACGCGCGTGCCCTCCACGCCAAGCCACAATTTCACCTACCATTTTGTGTCCATATTTGTGTCGTTTGGCGTACGGGGAACGCGCTTGCTTGTCACGTATGTGTTACAATGGCGTTCAAAGGTTAAAAGCTTTTTTTTTGGGCTCAATGTTGCCTAAAAATAAATGAATGTTGTTGTTTTAGAGGTTTAGCCAAGACTAGTATGCGATCTTTTTTATAGTGAGTATTTCGATTCATTGCAGTCTTTCCCAAAAATGGTGTTACGCTAGACAATTTAATTTAACCCCAAAATAGTACTTACCATACACTAGATGTCTGCCGATGGCCTCGACCATCATCTTGTGGTCAGTGCTAACGTCAGCGCCGTACAGGCTGGAGTGACTGTGGTTGTAGAGGATCTGTCTGTCTAGATTCACTGCTAAATTGTTGTTTGGCGGGGTCAACGGGGTTTCTATGGGTGACTTGTAGTGTTGGTACTTCTGGAACGATGTTACTAGTTCCTGGGGAAGAGATAAATAAACTTAAAATCAATTAAATAAGATAAAATATTGGAAATTTAACATCAACTCATTACACTTTGTCGTTAGATTTCCAATATTTTGTCAACACAAAATGATAACTTCTTCCAGATTCCGCATGTTGAACATTTTGTTTGTATTCGAGTTCACACAATTTAGCGGTAGGCATGCGGTGCGCGGGCAGTGACAAGTGCAATCGGATTGGCTAGTACAAGGTGGCGTCACGTCACCTGCCGTAGAGATGGGACAATGACATTACTCATAGATTCTGACATCGGTATTATATTTTTTTAAACAAAATGACAAATAGTGTTCACTTTTTATGATATATACTATATATTATCAGTATGTAATAGTGTATCCAAAAATTCATCAGTCATACTTGCAACCACTACTGGCTTGTCAAGCCTAAGAAACATTTTTAATCAAAAACCTACCTTCAACTGAACCAGTTTAAAAAGGTTGTTGCTGAAGTTATAGCAATTTGCCGACGTGGATTCGGACCTAGGATACCACGTTCAAAGCTCACCTTGAGGGAAATAGGCTGGTTGAAGTCGACTCTGATGCTGCCATGGTTGGTGTTGAGGGTCCTCCAGATGCCTCTGAGCGCCGACCAGAACGTCTCCATCTGCTTGGGCATGCCGAGCTGTTCGCGCACGAAGTTGCCGTCCACTAGCTTGTCGTAGTTCAGGGTCGCGGGCACCAGGAGGGCGTCGTCGATGGTACCGTCTAGGTAGGCGTCCATTATAACGGAGAGAATGCCCGCTGGAGGAAAATAATTATTATATTAGTGTTATTACAGCAAAAACATTCATTGAATTAAAACGCGTTTTCGACAAAGAGTGGAAGGGATATCGACATACAAACGGTTACCACGTGTTCAGTACATAATTTCGAACCCCCGAATGTACTGAATACGTGGTTACCGTATGTGCATTGATGTCGCTTCTGTATTTAATAGATTTGAGAAATATAATATCTAGAAACACAATAAAAAAAAAGGTCACGAAAACCCTATCAACCTATTATGTTTTTAAAGAAATATAAGTAATTGTTAAATTAGTACACACTACTTAAAACTTTTTATGCCATATGCGTCCAACGTTTGAAGAGCATACAGACAGAATTATGTTTTAAAAATTAAACGTGTTTCGGGATTTGTGGTGCAAGCGGGTCTAAAAATACAATAAGAAGACAGCATTGGTTCCAAAACCTGGTAACAGGCTGTATCTTGGTTACCGTTAGAAAAAATATAGCTGAAAAGACTTCCCGAAAAAAAAAAATACTAAAACTAGCATAGCATGAGAAAGAGATCACATGACATCACACTAATATTTGTGTTTGTGTTAAAACATACCCATTACATCTGCATATAATTGATCCAAGTACGCAAGAACATTCAAATGGATTAGTGAAAAAGTTTACATGGTAATCAAAATCGCATTATCATCTAAAATCTTTATACAAATCAACTTTCAATGTTGTCAGTTGCCAAGCGCGTCCATTACTTGAGAACAGCTTGGTCAACATGTTGTGTTTTTTTAAATGGCCGTGAAAGTTCAAAGAAGGTTTTTATGGAAAGAAACTCCGGAAAGGTTACCGGGAAAATTCGGAAAAGGGGTTAGAATTTTTTTTTTCTGTGGGATTTTAGAAGAATTGCTTTTTATCTATGGGTGTCAGCTTGTAATAAAATAATATTGTGTACCTTTAGGTGTCTGTGGTTTCCCTGTCCTAGTGCGTCCTCCTTCGATGAAGAACTCCAAATTGTTACCGGCTGATAAACTGTTCAGGATGTATGCCCTGAAACGAACAAAAATATACTTTAAGATACACATAGATACGCATGGAAAGAAACATGTTCTGAGGAAAGTTTTGAGTATAAGTGATGGTTTAACAATTACAACAGTAGGGTAAGACCAAAAAAACGAAAGATTTGTCAAAGATTATAACATTTTTCACAGAATCATTCAAAGATTTGTCAAAGATTATAACATTATTCACAGAATCTTTCAAAGATTTGTCAAAGATTATATTTTTCACAGAATCTTTCAAAGATTAAACATTTTTCACAGAATGTTTCAAAGATTTGTCAAAGATTAAACTTTTTTCACAGAATTTTTCAAAGATTTGTCAAAGATTAAACATTTTTCACAGAATCTTTCAAAGATTTGTCAAAGATTAAACATTTTTCACAGAATCTATCCATAGTTTCAGGGAGTGACCACTGAAATGACAGCTAATAGAGAATTATTAAATAAAAATAATAAGATATGCTGCATCTACCACAATTAATTGGGTTAATAACTAGAGGACGCATATTTCAGGTTAATCCAAAAAAAAGGTTTATTTCATTGTGATAAGGTATAATTAGGAATGATGCACATTGATAAAATGTAGCATACACTGCTTACCTAAGAGCTGACTTGTAGGTAGGGTCTCCATGATATTCTGAGCCCTCCACTCTTCGCCTGATGTAGAACGCACCGCAGCCTCGCAAGAACCAGCTGAAACAATGTAAGCATACTGTTAGAAAATCATTATGGTGCTGGAGGTATCGTGGCTAAATAATAACAGCCACGGGTTGACTTGAGCTTAAGGTCGGTCCGGGCATGGGTGACCAATAGTAACCATCCATTCTATTCCAGTCTTACAAACGGGTATCACAGAAACTGTGTTATAGATATACACTGCTGTATGTAAAATACTGGGATTCAGCTGCATCCTGTTAGATAAGAAGTTGATCTCAATACAGTGGGGTAAAAAGTAGGTAAATCAAGTAAGCCGAGTGCAGTGCACTTATCAATATAAGGTGTAAACGCACCCTCCACGAAGCCGTCAACCAAACATTCTGCACATCAAACTAAGTAACTCTACGCAAAAATGATTGCTGGGAAACAACTTGTTTTTTGGGTGAATAATCTCGTTTTCGATAAGACTCAACGTAACGTACATCTGCATAATAGACCTAAAAAAAAAACGTGATAATGTTGGAACTTTGGTATAGGTATAGTCTAGAACAAAAAAAAATATCGCAATGACGAGGAGAACAGTTGCCTTCCGGCTTCGTTAAGGGTATTTCTCCAACCATTGTAAACACTCACCCAAAGAAAGGTATCCTCATATTATCTCCAGCAGCCACTAGCGGCGGTCTTAGACCAGTCAGATACAACGTAAACGTCATGAGGATGTAGTCGAAGTGAGATCTGTGTAGTGGCACGAACACTAGCGGCAGGCCGGCCGCGTTGGCTTTGCGTAAGCGCTCCACGCCCGCCACGCGCGTCCCGCACCCGCCCCCAGCTACCCGCCGGACGGCTTTGTGACATACCCAGGCAACGAATCTGGAATTAAGATTAAATTATGGTTATAGAATTTTTTGGTTATTTTTTTATAAAAAATATAAAAATATGTTTTTATAAAAAATATAAAAATATGTTTTTATAAAAATATGTTTTTGGCACCCCTTTGGAAGCAGGCGTATGAATTGGTTTGAATTTGTGTTAAGACTCTTTTGACGCATTACGATTTTAATTATGAATCAGCCATAACATCTCGCTTATTTATGTAGCAGAATGTATTAAGGATCGATGCAGGATGACGCTATTCTTTTATAGTCTTATCTTCCCCATCATCTGATCTCATCTCACTACTGACTGTACTTAGGGTTCCTTGCATCCAGCCACATCATCTAGTTGATACTAGAAGCTTTTATGACTTATTATCTGTATTTAAACTTAGGTATGATGAGGCTCTGAGGAGCTCGTGGCTAAATAATAACGGCCGCTCGTTGATCTGTGGATGGGTGATCAGCCATCACATACCGATTTTCCCCCGTGCCTCGGAAAGCACTATAAGCTGTTAGTCCCGGCTGTCATTTGTAGATATTTGACAGTCGTTACAGGTAGTCAGTAACAAAAAAAGGCTGACAACCAGTCTTACCAAGGGGTATCGTATTACCTAGTACTAACTGGGTTGCGAAGGTCAGATAGGCAGTCGCTTCATGTAAAATACTGGTATTCAGCAGCATCCGGTTAGACTGGAAGCCGACCCTAACAAAGTTAAAAAAAGGCTAGGAAGATGATGTCTGATGAGGCTCTCAGACTTTTCAATGTTACAGTGCTCCACAACTACAAATCAAAACAAACGTGTAATTAACTTACTTGAGCACATTATTAGACATGGCCGAGCTGACATCCTGGACGACCTTCAAGGCGCGCGCCTCCACCCTCTGCCTGATGCTGGTGTACTCGGCCCCCGCTTGACCGTTCTCTTTGGCTTTCCTCAGCTCTTCCTGCGTGGCTTCGTCAATTGCTTGTTGGACGCTCTCGTCTTTTACCACCTGAAAATTATTTGAGATAGGTTTACTATTTATGGATTTACGATGGTATGAGCTATTCGTTGCTATGTGTTTCTGCGGGAACGATGCGAAAGTATGATACCGTTATAGTTGATTATAGGTTTATAGTTGATTGTAGCTTTGTTTATTTATAAGAGTAGAGAAGAAAAGTGGAGACTGTAAAACTGCAGTTATTGTCTTTCTGCAAGGCAGAGTGATCTAACACAGAGAAGGAATGAGATAAAAGAGAACCGAATAACTAGAAGTGCAGTTGAGGTTCAAAAAAAGCAAAGCTAAGGTATCTATAATAATAATAATATACTTTATTGATACAATTCCTTACAATATGCTTACTATCTAGCTAAAGTTCACAATATCTAAAGGTGCACAGAAGTTGAAACCCTGACTCCTAAACTAGGAATACCTGTGACTTAGAAGTCAGTGTTCTACTGCCACTTGGACACTATAAACCCTTATGAAAATTAAGAGCTGGTAAGGTGATGTTATACAAAAAGAATATATTATTATGTAGTGATTTAAATAAAAGAATGAAAAACAAATAAAAGTAAAAAACATTTAAATTAAAATTAAAAAGTAAAATGACTTTGTGGTTGATTTTTTATGTGTGACTGGGAGTCGTGTGTATTGTTTGCGAGGTGTAATATTGTGTGTATGTGTGTGTAACTGGGAAATGCGTGTATTTTGTGTTGTGTGAGTGTAATATCAGGAGCCTGCTATAGTACGAAACTAAATTCATTAGGACAAAAATCTTCTCGGAAGATTCCCACATTGGCGAGAAAATAATCTAGGCTGTCATTTATTATTCGCATGTGTATAAAAGAAACTTTGTAAAATACTGGTATTCAGCTGTATCCGGTTAGACTGGAAGCCGACCCCAATATAGTTGGGAAAAGGCTAGGCAGATGATGATGTGTATTAAAGAAACTTACATTAGGAACAACATCTTTGTAGTCATAATTGAACAGGTTACAGCATTGTGCCAGGTCGCAGAGGTAGCGGGAGACCACGCCGCCGTTTGCGAAGTTCTGACGACCGATATCTAGGATGTTGATCACTGCGCCCGTATCTTTCGCTTTGGGTTCCTGCCATGATTCCTGGAAACAAAGGAGAAAGTGCTTTAGTTTGTAAGTTTTTTTTTTTTTTTCCGGATTGGAAATCATCAAATGACCCCCCCCCACTCTGGGCGGAGCGGAGGGGAGTGTCAGACTTGTACTGACTAAAACCCATCCATGTTCCTTCTTTGCCCTGTGTGTTCCAGGGCCACGGTATCTCTTTCGAACAGTCCCGCAGCCCTGGCAGAGTTTAGTTTGTAAGTTGTACTGCCAACGCTAAATGGATTTTAACTTTGATAGTTCTCGGAAACTTGCTATCGAGGATTGTGTCTCATACAAAACTAGTTTGTATTGATACCAGCTGTTGTCGATAAGTACAGGGTCATATAAATACGTGGCAGAAACTTTGAAAAAAAAAATGGCGGAAGCTAAGCAGGCCATTACATTCAAATCCCTTTGGCACAGATATAGTTTATAACCTAGATTAACACATAGGATACCCGTGGAACTATTACCGAACTCCACGCGGGTGATGCCGCGGGCATAAGCTGGTGTTACATAACTTCACAATAATTGGGAAAGTCCCTTGCCCAGCAGGTGGGCAGTACAGCTTACCTATAATATCATACATCACGCTTGTACTTTCGAAGGGGTAGGCATGGGTTGAGAGATGTATAATTCGCTGGACCTACATAAGTCTCACGAAGTATAGACGTTTATCTGTGATTGAGTCAGAAGCATTTTTTTTATTTACTGCTGCTGAATCTTTACACTGGCAACACTGAAATGAGTTTGGCAACATTCTAGTTGTCATTTTAATTTTGTAAAGTTGGCACAATTCTAATGCGATGGCGCTCCAAAATAACTCGGATAAATGAGTTATAATAATCGGATCGAATATCTGGGTGAATCATCTAGGATGCAGTGGCATGCACTACTCAACGACTGGACTTATTGATCAGATACATTTATGAATGTTTTGTTTATGTATAAATTCCATCAGTATTATTGTTTAAGTGAACCGAGGTGAATATTTATATTTTAAAATTCCTAGAAGTATGAGTAGAATTGTTTTCTGTATAATTTCTTCAGATTTCCAAGAGTAAATAAGAAAAAAAAAAAAAAAAAAAAAAAATGCAAAGTTAGCTCACACCTGAACCAAATAAATGTGCCTTGTAAAGTTTGAGTCATGAAAATCAGCTGTAGACCTGAGTTCTTCCACTCGACTAAGCACTGACCTAACATTACCTAATTTGATAGTCTGCGTTACACAAACGCAGCATTGCCAATACTATTGCAGTTTAGATGCCAAATGCGCCTATAAAATAACTGATTTATGAGAAAACACGTTTGTAGTGTTAGGAACTCTCTACTAGTACAATGGGTAGTCATTTACCGTAAACTGGGGGGTTACTGTGACATCTTAAAGCAAAGTAATTCCAGTGTGAGAAAGAGACAGAGCTATACAGGTCGTCTAGCGCCATCTCTTGCCCACAATGGAATTACTCCTGCTTTAAGACGTCATGGTAGGCCCCCAGATATAACTAGAAAGGAGGTGTCTTATGAAATGAAGATGTGACGAGTAAAAGAGAAATGTGGAAAAAGACATGACAGGCGCCTCGCTCGAGACTCGCGCAGACGATGCGAGATCGATCCGATTTCTAAGTAATTTATTCGTAAACTTACGTTTGTTTACGTTGTAAGAAAACCGGTTATATTTCCAATCGCCTGCTGGTGCTAAAGATTTGGCATATAGAAAGTCATCACGAATCTCTTACCTACCTAAGAATTGAGGCACCTAAATTTGCATGTATACGCATGTTTTGACAAATAAAATTATCTTATCATATCAAAATAGCGATTGGCTTAATTTCTAGTGTTTAATTTAATGAAAATATCTGATACGATGTTTAAAAGACATTCAATTCAATCGTTTTAAGCAAGTAGTAATTAATAAGTCATTTGTATAAAAAAAATATCTAATTTCATTCATAAAACAACCAGGTCCAGCTGAAACTGGAATAATGACTAATATGTAAATCAGTCCCCACTAACATTGTATCAAGTTATGGCTTTACGAGTAGTAAGTTTTTTATTCGATCATTTAAATTAATACACAACCCAAATATCGTATAATAAAGTAGACGTATCCATTTAGTGTGCCAGTAACTAAAAGAGGTTGTACCTATAGTGCTAAGCAGTTGAACAAACAGTGTACCTATTGTAACAAAAACAATTAAAAAAAAAAACGCAAGCCACGTTTTGATAATAAACTAGAATATTCTAACAATGACATATATTGATAATCTTGTAACATGACGTTTCAAAATTTAGTCAAAATCATACCATAATAGTATCTTTCGTGCAAAAGTGTGATATCAAGAGATAAGACTTTTAATCTTGTAAAATGTAAAGTAATAGTGTTCTGATTTACATTTGATTTTGGCGATTACACACGATTGTATAGTGCAGCTTGGTGCTATTAGAGCGTGGCCATAGTCGGAACTAACGACGCCATATCATTTCAAAAATGTTCACCAACAGCGCACTCCTGTCATTCACGCAAAGCCATGCTGCACTATAAGTAAGTTATTAAGCCATGCGAAGACAAAAAATATAACGAAGAGAAACGTGTCACTATAGCCATACGCTAAGGGTTATCGACCTGTCCTTGACTTTATATATAAGTAGGCGCTGAGTAATGATTGCAAATTGTCGAATCAACACGTTGTGGCTTTGAAAAAATTCTGAGGTATGCAAAGTTAGAAGAGATACAACCAATAAATGTTCACATGCTATTTTATTAATAAATAAATATGATGTAACAATTTAGACAAAACTCGTATTGATTACATCACACTGTTTTCACGAAAAAAAGTAACACACGAACGACGAAGCGTCGTCGTCGTAACTGCCAACATAGCTTTAGCAAAAACATCGTATGTCGCTTGAGAGATACGACACAAGAAATGGGGGAAAATTTATATTTATAAATGAAAGATCAGGTGTTCGGGCAACAAAATTGTTTATCGCGTATATAAATAAACCGAGAACACAAGTTAAATGTACTACACGTGTGAGCTAGATAAGGACGTATGTGTATACAGGGTGGTTTAAGAACAATAAAATAACTAAATAGACTTTATTTAACAATAGGTTGTGTAATGAAGAGTGCACTATGACGAAATGGCTTTAGTTTTAAAAGGGTAATGTTGTCACGGATTAATTATTGTCAAAGACCGGACGGCTTTGATCATTTTTAATTACTTAAAAGGAATTTTGTAAGGACGTGGCTTGTGCCCTTGTTTGTCCGAGGGAGTAGGGACCCAATTACATACAATTTTAAACGATAGTAACTGTAGGTTAAACTGAACTTAATTACATTCTCAAAGCAGCTGTATTCATCAAGTGCATACACTTGATGCACTAAGCGGAAACATATTCCATTGTCAACATCAACAGGCAAATATGTCAATTAATACGTTATCGGATAAACAGATAAGGTGTTCAAAGGTTCGAATAATCGAATACAAAGCGTCTTCATAGAGTATCGATAATGATTCGATTGTTTAATCGTATCGCAGGGGAGAGGTCGACGCACTAGCCGCGCGGGCGCCGCGCGCCGGTTGGCCGGCGAGAGTCACGCCACCGCGCCCGCCTCCTTTGTGTTTAAATTTGGAATATAAAGCGGCCATTTTAAAGAGGCACTCGATCGAATGAATGAATGAGCATTGACAACATTGAAGCTACTTGTTGTTGCCATACTTTTGTTATCTACTTCTTTTTTAGGTATAATGTATTCGGTCATCTGTTAGTGGAAGAATATAAAAGGTTATCAGGTTGTTTCGTATCTCGCGCAGCTATGAGTCAGCTGTCTTTTAATAATAATATTTATGAGGAAGCCATTGACTGTAGGCCTATAGGTATGTTCTGTGGAATTCAATTTCAAATGTACATTGAAAGCTCTTGTAATCTTAGGTTTATTAACTTCTATCCAAAACACGTGTTTCTCAGACTTTGTTTGATTTTAACTCGTGACAAAAATGATGTCACCTCGTGGGAATATTGCTTAAATCCTGCAAAAATCTGACACACGTGAGAGCCGTACACAAGAAAAATACATTTTCAATACACTTTCTCGAAAACTGGCTCTTATCGCACTATGATTAAGTTCAACATGCAATGCAACATCTCCCTAACAACCTCGCCTGCGGCTCAGGTGATAATTCCGCCTCGAATGCAATAACAAAGTCCCCATTTCCCCATTTCTTTCAAAATGTACTATTTTCTCAAAAAATAATTACTTAGGTTACTGTTTTTGGTTTACGGAAGCAGACGTTCTTTGAAAGGTAATTAGAAAATCGCCAAAAATCGTATAAACCCATTTTTTAAATTAGGTCGTTTGCTTAAAATAAGTGAGTAAACGAAAGGGACCACTACCACCTACCACTGCTTGTCTTTGCATCACCCAAAGGTTGACTGGTAGAAAATGCCTATGGCATTAAGTCCGCCTCTGTACTTATGTGCTTGAAGTGTTAAATAAATAAATAAAGGGACAAGAAACTTTTTCTAGCACTCTTCCGGATGTTTTCATGTGTAAATATATATTTCAGGGACATTTGGCAAGGAATGTGTAAATATAAAATATACAAGCGAGAAATCGCCCAAGCCCAAGCAGGGATAAAAAGCAACTAGGCTTGTATCAGAATTTTTTAATACAATCTTCATGGTTCTATTGGATCGGCTTCCCGTCTATCGGATTCAGCGGAATTCCAGTATTTTACATGAAGCGGCTACCTGTCTCACCTCCACAACCCAGTTGCTTGGTAACACGGTACTTCGTAACAGAGGATTACCCTCAATATTCATATAAGAACGGAATATCCCAGATCCCATTTAATTGTCATCAATTGTTTGTAATAGTAATCATTTCCGTGAATTTACAGAAGCCAGCACATCAAGCTACCCGAAAAAGTCAAATTTTCCCAATCAACCTTGAACTTAATACTCTAGAGATAAAGTTGAAAATCTATAAAAGAAATTTGACAGATTGTAGTAGCTTGATGTGCTGGCGTCTGTACTTAGAACTATTATTTCCTCATTTTATTTCCGATCCAAGCAAACCTCAAAACATTATCCTTCTCCAATAAGAAACATACTCATTATCTGCTAACCTCGAAGTAATTGATAGACAGAGGAAACGCAAAGAGGAAAAATTAAGAACAATAGTTACCCGTTTTCGAGCCTTGATGACAGTTTTGTGAAGCATACTGACTAGGTACGACCTTATAGAACAAATAGAATGACTGAGTGATGAAAAGATACATAGGTACTAAATATCGTACGGTTTGGAATTCCCCTTGTTTGTCAATTATCAACAGAATTGTGGTTACATAAATAGATATCCGGCTCGAAGGACAAAAATCTTACTGGACCCGTGTGGTGAATTAAAACCCACTCGCTCTCACAGAGAAGGGGCCTGTGTCCCAGCAGTGGGGACAGTGTAAGCTGATCATGCTATAATGGTTAACAGAGAACACATCTCGCCGTACACATACCGTCTTTTTATTTCATACTTCTCCTTTAACCCATCCTAGTTTCAATTTCTTCCCAGCCATTATGCCCTTTTTAAAATCACATTCATACATAAAGCTTATAATTAAAAAAAAAGCCACATGACAAATTGTTGTAACTTTAGTCGGTCTCGGTACTGTGAGTCGGTAAACACAACATCTACATTGACATAAGCTCAGCCGGTCTCCATATTAGTTCTCTAACGCTACGACCGTGACCCGACCTTGTCCGTCAGTTACGTGACTTGCCGTCGATAACTTATGAACTTACACCTGCTTTAACTTCATCGAGATGTGTTTATAAATAGCATGCGTTTATTTCCACATTGAACTGGATAAGAAACGCGTGATTTGTTAAAACGTGATTATTGGTTTTATTGCATATTATAATAATAAATGTTGGTAATTTAAATCTGTCTGAAAGATAAGGCATTTTTAAACTGCCGAGTTTTGATACGGATTTCATATTAACTTCGACTAAATTTGTAAGATGTCTTAGTGCATGATGCACCTGGCGTGTTAACAGATGCTCCGAATTTATTTATAGGATGTCCAGCATTGGATGGATTAGACCAATGAGGAAAAACTGTGTTTTGTGGTTCAATATTGTTTTGTGTTTTTACTATTTTACATTGGTTTACCTTACATGTGATTAGGACGGATGTCTTTCATGTGACTAAAAGAGCGATGAATATAATCTTGAAGGTTGGAGAGAGAGAGGGAAAAGAAGACCAAATAATAGACGGAGTCGGTGGGGATGATATGAAATAAAAAGGAGTAAATGACAACAATCCCGTTGGCAGGAGAGAATGGAAGAAGAACACGTGTAGCCACGACCCCAAGTAATACGAGATAAGGACAAGAAGACGCTGATGCCTATTCCACATTGTGTCGGTAAGCTCACATTTGCGTCAATAAGCAACCCGAATAGCTAACCGAATCCTTTAATCCACGATTTTGATAATCGTAATCAAAATAATCCCCAGCTCAATGCAATGGCTACTGATATTCTGACTACATGTGCACCTTATCTTAACGACGTCATTCAGAAACGTGAGTTAGGTTCACATTTAGCGGTCCCTGGAGGCGGGAAAATAACTTAATAGGTCATCGCTGTGATATCTTAGGCTTAATTAATAATATTATTCTGATTATCATAACTATTTTCTAGTATTTATTATTATTTTTTATTTTTTTCGGATGGGAAATCATCATATGACCCCCCCACTCTGGGCGGAGCGGAAGGGAGTGTCAGACTTGTACTGACTAAAACCCATCCATGTTCTTTCTTTGCCTTTTGTGTTCCAGGGCCACGGTATCTCTTTCGAACAGTCCCGCAGCACTATTTTCTAGTATTAAATAAACATTAGAAGTTACGCCTACGGATTCTAATTAAATGTCACATTTCCACGACTTCCATCATCAATAGGATCCTTGACCTTCCTCCTACCTTTTGTGTCACGTTTCCTTAAACTGTGTGGCTCTCAACCAGAGCATTTGGACAAACGACACTCAATAAGGTTGACGCTTTTTGATAGCTTTTGTAAAAAAGAAAGATTTTACTTTTCCGTCATTGAAAATGAAATGAAATATGGTTTATTATTTTAACAATCAAGCCTTAATAACTAGTGATTGGAGTCTCGTTTTAAGCAAATAAGCCTGTGTTAGGGAGACGCCGCCATCCAACATTACTTTTATCACAGATACAATGTCTCTTTGTTTGGGGTCGCAGTCTTCTGAATGTGACCTGACAACATTCCTGCGACTGTTTCCACATTTAATGTCTTCAAGGACCATATTTTCATTAAAAATAAAACATCAATGCGTATTACTGCATTTGCTACTGTACACTAAACAACTGGTGCATTATGTAATCGTTACACTTATGTATTGTTTTTTGCAAGTTTTACATAACATACGCTGCGTTTCATGAGCAATAAGTCTTTAAAGGCCGTGAAGAGGGAGAGGTGTATCGAAAAGTACATCCACATTTCGCCAGTTATGTTTGAAGTCCCATGTAATAGGGAGCGAGCCTATTGCCATCAACCAGGCACAAATCCAGACTCCGAATCTGCTACTGAGAAATTCCTGATGGAACAACCCAAAAACACTTTGCCCGATCCGGGAAACGAACCCAGGACCTGATGCTCAGCAGTCGTGCTTGCGACCAGTCGACCAACGAGGCAGTCCCCACAACAACCTCATTATAGTAAGTTAAAAACACACATGGTTATCACTATTTTAAGCCTTTACGCTCGGAACACATCAGAATCTTTCCAAATGCTTTTTAAAATACAACTAAACAGCCTCTTCATTCAAAAATATATATCAAAACTGCAGCTTTACAACATTATTTGTCCAGCCTTTTCCCAACTATGATGCTCGACGGCGTGGTGTTGGCGTTAACTCTAATAGAAGCAGCTAAATGCCAGATATCACAAGAACCGGCTGTTTCTCTGACCTCCATTCCTTAGTTACTGGGTAATGCGGTACCCCTTGGTTGTAGGATACTATGGAGATCATCATCATCTTCCTGCCCCTGTCCCATTCTACCGCTTTTGAGAGACCCATCTACCATCGTGGTGAAAGGATTCGTCAGCTAGACTCTGCGTTACAGAGTGCTAGCTGTCCAGGGAGTGCCCGGCGTTTTTAATGGCAGAACGAATTGTCTCCGTTCGGGGAGGCTCCTTTCATGCCCCTTGGTAAGACTGGTAGTCCCGTAAGTACTGTTAAAGATCTACGAAAATATTTCAGCTTTAGGGCGCTTGTACACACTAAGAAATTTCACCGTGTCTGCTGCAGATAGGACCAATTCATCATGTACACGACAAGAATTTTGTCGAATTGCACTTATCTTCCTTAATATTACTTCGCGTATCGGGTCTAGCGCAGACAAGATTTTTTTTTTGGTCAGCGCTGAAGCAGTGTACACAGTTCGTGTGTAGAAACGATACGAAATTCTTGCATAGGCCCGGCGACTTTTCTTAGGGTGTACAAGCGGCCTTACATGGATTAAATATATTTTCTAGATTATCACTGGACTTTGATCATTTAATTAATATCATTTGCAGTTAATAAGACTGTCATTTACATAACTCCTTATCGTCAGCTCGATAACAATGTATCAGTCTTTGGACCCGACAGTGTGCGTACCCTTGAGTATATCCTCTACGATTAGTTAATTAAGTACTAATTTCAGGTGTTACCTAGTTGACAACAGATTATTGTAACATTAAGTATGTTTCAAATATTTCATTTTGCTTCTGGTCTCCTAGAATATGATTAGATTCTCTTTCTCTGGTTTTCTGAGTAATTTAATTCTAAAGATGCTTATATACATATTCGTCTTCTGGCGAAGGTTCCATACAACTCGATTCCTACCGGCTTCCCTTTGAAAAATGGCACACTCAGTATCCTATAGCCAAATAATATAATCATATTAAAGATATGTACTCCGGCCTTACCGCTTACAAAAATTGACCCTTCGCTACTGATACAAATTTTTATTGTTACGATATCATCATCCCAGTAGCAGCAGGGATATCCTAGTGGTGTAACCGTCGGACTGCCAAATCATAGATCTCAAGTTCGACCCCAAGACACGCACCTCTGATATTTCGAATTCATGTGCTTATTGCAAAATTATCACTTGCTTCGGTGAAGCAAAAATTCGTGAGGAAACCAGCATGCCTGAGAGATATTTTTCGACGGCATTTAAAGCCATGTCAGCGGTCCACAGGCGGCATAAAAACTCTCGCCTCTCACCAGGTTAGGCACTAACCACACGATGAAGAAGAAGAGCATCCCAGTTTTTTCAGAATTTGCTTTTTTAAAGGCACATCTTCTTAGCGTGTCGATGGCAACCTAAATTGAGTCAGCCCAGAACTGAGCTACTAGTTAGGCCCTTTCGGTAGCGTCCATCTGTTCCTGTAGTGAACAAACAACAGGACACGCAGGACAATAAAAAAGAAACAAAAAAATAAAACTTGTTTTTAAAACAAAACCTTTTTTGACGCTATCATTTATCGTACAAACCTACGTGCCAAGGTTTAAAAGAACAAAGTAAACAAATGTAAGATAACAAAACTGTAAAGGAAATATATTGTTTAATTTATATCTTTGTTTCACACGGAAACACATCCTTTGTGAATTTTGTGATTTACACGTCGTTGTTTTTGATGATATGACAAGAAAGGAGATGCCTGATGAGATGACAAGTCATCATCTGCCTAGCCTTTTTCCAACTATGTTGGGGTCGGCTTCCAGACTATTATTGGGCTGTATTGGCTGACTGACTGACATTAAAACAATAACATTTTTATATAATAACTGAAGAGACATGCTCAATTCGTGTTTAAGATTTCTTTTTCAGTTTTTATATCTGTGTAAATTAACACAACTGTAGACGAAATATTGTAAAATTCTTTCTCACACAAGAAAGCTCAAGTTTACAGTAATTGGACTCAACCGAGGCCTTTACCTGATTGTCAGAAGTTTCGCAAGGATTCTCGATGACATTCATATTAACCTTGCCAATATGCCTTGTTCAAGTGTTCATATATAAAATAATTATATATTTTTATTTCCTTTATTTATTCAACATAAATTTAATATTTCTTAAGAAAACTTAGAAAAAAAATACATTTAAAAATTTGTATAAAAAGTAGCCCACCGGTATCGGGAACAGAGTCCAAGCTACCGGCCGGCGGTCAGGGCTCCAGAGAAAGGAACCTCCTAACAATACGAGCCGTGTCCCGGAATACCGCTTTCTGAATCAAGCCTTTGAACCAGCTGCCTCCTCAGGTATTGGTCGAGGCTGTTGGCAATTAAGCCATTGGCCGACACGACTATCGGTACAATGACTGCTGTACTGCTGTTTTTTTTTATTATTATTGTCCTCTCAGACAGCATCTGCCATATCTCTTCACCACCATTGGTTTGTACCTTATTTGTGTGCGAGAAGTTACAATAAACAAATAAATCGGCGTTTGATTGCAACATCTTTATGTCATGGGATGTTACCGGCGATAGTACATTAAAAAAATGTTCTCGAAACGTTATTAAATATGATAGAGCTTACGTGAAGATGGTGGATTATAGGTAATCGCTTGACGGTTTAACACCTTCACTGCGGATGACATAAAATCGGCCCGATACGGTGCTTACCTATGAAAAACTATTTATTTTTCTTGTACGGAACGATTATCGCTTTAATTTATCCTAGTGGTGTCAGGTCAAAAAGGACTGATACTGTCTGAAAGGTCGATGGATGCACTGTTCCGACCGCCACCGCACCAGATGAAAATTTATGATTTTTTTGCCGTACCTAGCGTGTTAAGGACGGCGAGAACATCCCAAAATATCCTCATATGGGTATAAGAACAAACAGGTGTTATAAGATACTGCGCAAGTTTATAGGTAATGATCATTTTTGTGCGTATGATTACTTTTTTTGTGAGTAAGTACAATTGTCTTGAGAACAGATCATAATTGCAGTTAAGATGAGTGTAAAGTACACGTTTGCTAGTTCCACATAATTGCGGTAGTTAACTCGAATGTTCGAAGGTCGTAAAAGGCGGAATTATTTTCTACATGTGTGTATGTGCGTGTGTGTTTCCGGACGTCCCCTCATAGCTCATAAACTACTTGACTGATTTTGACACATGTGTTGCCATTTGATCCGTTCAATCATTCTGATATCCCGAGTGTCAAGGGCGTAGTTTTCCGTATCATTTTTATTGGGTTATGTTATGATAAATTATGTATTTATGTGAAATGTCCTAGATACATTGAAGAAGGAAAGTCGAATTTGTCGAAAATAGATTGTAGAACTACAAGGAAATTTATTACGCTTTTAAGTATTCTTAAGGCGTAAATACTAAAGCCACAAAGCCTTTGTACTCATAAACAAATAAAATGTGCAAATAACCCTTCGTTCTTCGCAGCATGTGCTCGTCTGAGGTCAATGTACGAAATCGCCGGCAAAAGTAGGCGTGTCTGTTTATAACTGTAGTCGAATTATTCATAGATGCTCTATAGATCTTGCTAATAAATATAAATAAGCATTTTCTTGTGCGTTGGAAACCTGTTGAGTCGGTATGATGTTTTTGTGAGAGTTTACTGGTAAATATGGAAGAACGTAAAACAGAGACACATATGACTAAGGTTTTACAGTGAATGGTGGACGAATTAGAATGAAAAAGATTTAGTAAAACTCACATCACGAAGATTTAAGACGAACACTCGTATCTAAAGTCTAGTTGAAATATTCCTTATGCAAACATCTTTATACAATACAGAACAATAAATTTAAATGAAGTAAGCACCGTCAAAAAATGCAAAGAATAATAAATATTTAAATAAGAATTCTAACTTATGATTATGACAGTTATAACATCAAGTAATTACTGAACTATGGGATTAAAATCGTATCATTAATAATGAATTTTACTCAAGTAATCACTTTGACTTGTTTATAGATACGGGTGAAAGCAATGGCCGAGATAAACAAAAGAAGACAGATCGCTCTTTTACAAAGAAGAGAAAACACTGCACCTCTCAAGGATTTAAAACCGAAGGTCTCTCTCTGGGGTCGGTCCCTCATGTCTAAGGATCGTGGTCAGCATCAGAGTTGCATCTGGAGCGGATGATCTGCTTCCACCGGTTTCTGTCCAGCGCGTCTCTTACAACCGTGTAAAATTTAGATGTCGAGTCTTTAATTTGGTCGGTCCATCTTGTTGGTGGACGACCACGCGATCTTTTGGCTTCAGTGTTCCCAACTACAATCAGTTTTTCCAAACTTTCGTCGCCTCTACGCAAACCGAAGGTAACCAACGCAACAAGCGGCAATATCGTCACATATGGAAATGTTTTCATAATATGGTTCCATCGAAGCCAAGGTCTGCTGCCAAAGCGTTTAGGCGCATTTAGAATTGTAACTTTCAACTAAGAATAATCTGAATACCTTTTCCTTCATCTGACGCATTACTTATCTTTCTCAATAAAATTGCATGATTCATAATAGCGTTAAGTTTTGAAACAAATGCCAGTTATTAAGACCAACGCTCAAACACATAACAATGACATAACATTGTGTGAAGTGTACTTGATCTGGATATTATATTGTATGCGGTTGCGAGATCTACAATCTCGTCATAGTTATATTATGATGAGTTTCTAGAAGTAGATCATTATTACCCCGCGCGTTTACATCAAGGTATAAAAGATTATTCTTTTGGTGTCGTTTATCGATCACACATAGAACAAAATAGTTAGCAATAAAATGTCACAACAACACACAACATGTATTATTGCAAAAAATTTGATGTTCGAAAACAAGAATAATTAAAACTTGTATTCAAGCGTAAATGTGGGGTATAAAGTAGGATGTGGTATGGCCTAGCATCAAAAGTTACATAATAATGATTTAATTACAAATGATAAACGAAAACGAGGTCAAGAGATAATCAAATTAGACAGCCAGTTAGCTGCAATTAAAACACCATTTTAAATATTACTTTAACTATTTTTGGACGATACCAATCAGCTAAGCACTGCGCTTTAGATTGATAATCGTATGTAACAGAGTAATACATACTTGGGTACAAACAAACAGACAAAATGGGGTGTTGAAGATCCTTGTGACACTCAGTGGGTATGTGGTCCTCCCGAACAGACCATGGCCCACTTGGCCATTTTTATAAAAACATCACTGACGCCGCAAGTCACCAACTGGTAGTGAGATATTTGACAAGATCACATAATACTGCATTATCTACACCACGGGTCCACGGCATGAAAAGTTCAGGTTATTTAGTTGAATGAATTTTCCAAACTTTGAGATCCTTTAGTGCCAATAGATTAACTAGAAAGTTATCAACCAATAGTAGAGGTGTACCGTGTACCTTGACGCCTCGTCTTTGATGCGAACTGCGAAGAAGAAGCGGGTCGCCTCTCTAGCATTCATGACACGCACGGCCGCGGGGAGTACCGTAAGGTCGGTATTACATTTGTAAATTACGAAGAGTAATACAGAGATAATAGTATGGAATGGAGGGACCACTTTGTACAATTTTTTTTTTGAAACGTTGCCCCACACTAGGAATTTCTCCTGTATCGTGGGTGCGTTTACAAACATTTTAATTCACATACACAAACAGCCAGACCCGAAACAACTATCTGTAGGCCATACAAATATTTGTTCCGTGCGGAGATCAAACCCGCGACACGCAACGCAGCAGTTAATCGCTCAGCCACTGCGCCAACCGTGCCGTCTATACATATAATAATGTGAAAGCCAGATTTTGCTTTCGGGCAGACGACATTGTTGCTATCGTGGGTAAATCCTGGATGAGGTAAGATCAACGAGTACCTAGCAGTGGGCGAATTCGACCTGTATATGACGAAGAGGTTTTGCAGAGATAGAACCTGCAGAAATGAAATAAGAAAAGATTCGCTGTATTATGGTTCTCGGTTGAAGTGTCTTGACTTCATTTTTGTTTCAATCAATTTTCATAAAATACCGACAAAATGACACAGGAAAGAACATTCTGCTAGTTTTATTTCATTTTTCGATAATTCGATGGGCGAGTGAACAATGTCAGAATCAAAGGTTGTTGGATCGGATGCTGAAGTATAAAGAGACTCATAATGTTCGAATCTAATGTAATCTTGAAGCTTCTGGACATTTTCATTATTTGCGTTTACATTGTGAAGTTATGCGAATAAGGATAAGGACCTCGAAATCCGAGGCCTAGAAACTAAGTAATAGATTCCGCACGCACCTACAATAATATCAGGTAGCAAATCAGTTATTAAATGAATAGCAGAAAATATCAACGGAAACGTATGGGGGAGATCTACTCCAAGGAATGTGTAGGTTACATAACATAACACCACGCCAGTACTTCACGATTTAGGCAGAGGTGTACCTAATAGTACACCCACTTTCGCTAGTTATGTTTAAGTCCCATGTAATAGGAGGCGAGCCTATTGCCATCGACCGGGCACAATTCCAGACTCCGTGGCTGTTACTGAGTAATTCCTAATGGAAAAACCATATAACAATTTGCCCGACCTGGGAATCCAACCCAGGACCTCATGCTCAGCAGTCCCGATTGCGACCACTAGACCTACGAGGGAGTAACGTAACGTAACTTGCCATGGAAGTGTAGCTACTTATTTAGAAGTAATTTATATGTGCCTTTTTATCTTTCGTTTTAATCTTGTTAAACGTCAGATTAGACGCTTATTTGCATTTTGGATGATATCTCACTTAGAATTTTAATTAATAAAAACGCTTTGTATAGCATAATAATAACTTATTATTATCATATTATGCTGTACTTTAGCGTTTTTTTATAATGTCGTGGTTATATTTATAGGGCTGTGAAACGGCTACATTAGAATTAAATAATAGAAGTTATACATTAAAAGTAAATTTTGGAACTTATTAGTGATTCTGAACTGTGAAGCATACTAACTAACACTTTTTGTCAAATGGATTCGAAGATTTTTGTAAAAAAAAAGTCTGACAACCAGTCTTACCAAGGGGTATCATATTACTCAGTACTAACTGGGTTGTGGACGTCAGAGAGGCAGTCGCTCCATGTAAAATACTTGTATTCAGCTGCATCCGGTTAGACTGGAAGCCGACCACAACATAGTTGGGAAAAAGCTAGGCAGATAATGATGGATTCGAAGATTTTTGTATGAAGCCTGGCCGGCCTAACTTCCGCCATTTTAATTTTTTTCGAAGTTGCGGCCACGCATAACACCTATATTAATCGATAGTTGGTGTCAATACACACAAGTTTTGTTTTATGGTAAAATGTTCGAAAGTGTCACGTTTCTGAGATATGAGCTCGACTTCGATAGCTTATAATAATATGTCGGAAATGTGACATGTAGGTTTTATGCATGGCCGCTACTTTGCTGGTCGGCCATTAAATAAAAAATAGAATGGACCTTCCTCCAAGACAGTGTGCTATTTTTTATGAATCTCTCTAAGAAATCGTAACGGGAGCTTCAGTTGCAGAGAACATTTTTATAAGCTCAATAATTGTGATTGCCTATTAAGTGCAGTCTGCATTAGACGTTGTAAAGCGTGGTTACGCCAATTACTAACCTATGATTAGTTTATATTACGTAGGTACACACGTCTTCATATCAAGCCATAAGTTTAGTATAACCTGACCTGGCATTGTATAAGCTTTCTGAACAAGGAGAGGTCAGTATACTGGAATGTATAAGTTTGATATCTTGTGGTGAATATGAGAGGACGTTGCCGACAGATGAGAATACATAATTTAGGAGCGATGGACTTCTTTAATGTTTCGGCCATTTGTAGAACTGTCTCTTAGCGTGATTTTATTATGATTACGACAAAAATAGGGGAAGGCCAAATAAACGATGGATAGATTGTTTGTAGGATGATATGGCTAGAAAGGAGGTGACTGCTGAGATGACGAGTAATTCATCTTTACGCTTATATTACACTGGCCAAATATATGCTTTATTTTGTTCAGAATCGCAATATCCGAGTGTGTATTATTTATCTTTATTTATATCTTTACAAATCAATTACATTTTTAAATATTCCTTTGAAAAAAAACAACAATATAAAAAAAAACATTTAAAAATGTTTAAAAAAAATCACGAAGCCGTCAACCAAGCATTCTGTACATCAAACTCTGTAACTGTATGCAAAAATTAATGCTGGGAAACGAGAATGTCTATTATTATGATTTCAGAACGCAGCTTGTTCATAAACCATAAAATAAATTACTTTAAAAAAAAACGTAAGTTATTTGTTTGAAATGTGCAAAAAGATGAGAACGCGAGGCAAAGTTGAACGGCAAAGGACATTTCCACGATGTCAATGACCGTTTACAATAACAAAATGGACGATAAGATAAATATTATAGCCCATTGTTACAATGGAAGGTGTTTCAACTAAGCGAAGATACTACATAGGACTAATTAGAATTATAAAAGACTAATTTCTCAAACATTAACCTCGTCGAAGGACCCGATGAATAAATGACAAGGCAGTAGGAGTATACAGGGTGTAACGGAATAACTGCAAGACCCGTACAGGGTGTAAACAGACCCTTCACGAAGCCGTCAACCAAGCATTCTGTACATCAAACTCAGTAACTAGGTATATGCAAAAATCATTGCTGGGAAACGACTTTTTTTTGGGGTGTAAAATCACGATTTACGGTAAGACTCATGAGTAACGCATTCAAAACATTGTGCTGATGGATGGATTGAATACTACGGGGGTCGTGGAGGTTTTTAAAGTAAAAATCTTACATTAAAAACATGTATTTAAAAAAAAACTTGTCAGAAAGTAGGAACTTTGACCCCAGAAATCTCCGTAACTAGAAGGTTCCCAGGTATGGTCTAGAACAAAAAAAATGATTGCAATGACGGGGAAAACAAGTGCTTGTCGGCTTCGTTAAGGGTCTTGTTACACCCTTTATAGTGTTGCATCTGGGACCATGGAACTGAACAGCTATTGTTCTACGTGTTCTTGAAATTGGTAATAAAAATTGGCCTTACTAAAGGATTTGACGTGAACAGCTGATCAATATGTATCATCATCATCGACCTGCTCTAGTCCCATGTTACTTGGGGTCGGCGCAACACTTTTTTTTCTTCCATTCTCCCCTGTCAACCGTCACGCAATCATTTGCTTCTTACACAATCCATCGTTTCCTTGGTCTTCCTCTGAGAGAGAGCTGAGGTCTGAGGTCTTGCGTTTATCATGTTACACCTTGTGTAAGGATGGTAGTTTCTGTCTACCGCCCATGGGAAAACTCGTGAATTTATGTATGTATCTAGCCTCATCATACATATTACAAAACCGCAAGTGCGGGTTAAGGACTGTTATCAGAAATTATAATTAATATTATGCAATACCTATTAATGAATTAGGTACACTTGCTGCCTTAAAGATCAATCACTTTCAAGAAATTCTGAAGATAACAGAAATGATTTCTGTACCAAAACTCGTGTTGCAAAGTGTTCATAATCTAATCATTTCACCACATTCGTTGAGCGATCTATTTTATTAATACCACCACCTAGGCTAATTATCTAGATTAAAAAACATTAATCTTTTAGATAACATAATTATTACATCCTATTGAGTTACTAACTCAATATTCGGCAGGTACCTAGATTTTGTCACGAACACTAATCTGCATACATCATCATCTGCGTAGCCTTTACCGACCTTCGTACGGTTCTTCGACAAACTTCTTCATCATCATCATCATTTCAGCCGAACGACGTCCACTGCTGGACATAGGCCTCCCATAAGTGTCGCCACATTGACCGGTCCCGTGCGACAAACTTAGTAAACAAGATTTTTTTTAAGGAATCAACAGTAGCTCTTTCTCTCTTCCAGACCTAATCCAGCACAATCACAGAACCTTTTCACTACAACTTCTATCATCATCCGCCTAGCCTTTTCCCAACTATATTGGGGTCGGCTTCCAGTCTAACTCAATGCAGCTGAATACCAGTATTTTACATGGAGCGACTGCCTATCTGACCTCCACAACCCAGTTAGTACTGGGTAATACGATACCCCTTGGTAAGACTGGTTGTCAGAGTTTCGGGCCATTGACTAGTAATGTCTGTCAAAGATCTACAAATGACAGCCGGGACCAACGGCTTAACGTGCTTTCCGAGGCACGGAGGAAACCCGGTATGTAATGGATATGGGAACGCAGCCATCCACGGATCGATCTAAGCAAGCGCTGCCTACCAAGTAAAGTGCAAGTGCTACCTTGAAGATAGACCCGACATCATCTCTATCATCTCACACTTAGCGAAATTCAACAGCAATTTTCTCTATAGTATGGAAGATGGAGGAAAAAAGTGCTGGAGTGTGGACCACGGACGGGATGGAGGAATTTGGGAAAACAACCGACTAGGTGGACAGATGATCTGATTAAAGTGACCGGAAGAAACTGGATAGCCATGTCACAAAACCGTCAAAAGCGGAGAGATTTGGAAGAGACCTACACTCAGCATTGGGTGGCCAAGGTTCTCAAATGCATCATACAATCAATACTGTAGGAGAAAATCATTTTTAAAACTTGCTAAATCTATACTAATATATAATAATACTTCAGCTACTAAACTTATAATAATACTTCAGCTACTAAATCTATAATAATACTTCAGCTTTATAAGCTGAAGAGTTTGGTTGTTTTAAGCTGAAGAGTTTGTTTGTTTGTTTGGTTGAACGCGCTAATCTCAGGAACTACTAGTCCGATTTGAAAAATTCTTTTAGTGTTGGATAGCCCATTTATCGAAGAAGGTTATAGGCTATAAAATTTCACGCGGACGAAAGTCGCGGGCAACAGCTAGTGTGTACTTATTGGTGTTCATGACTGTGCATCTTAATTCCGTACCTAATGAGTACATTTGTATCGAAAGTCATTTGTTTATCATGAGGTTATCACTGGGAGAAATGTAAGTAGGAAGGTATTAATTTTTAATATAATAAGTAACTGATATCAGCAGGAATTAAGATAAGGATTGGCATTACAGGACGAAGCTCAAGTAATCACATGATTTCTCAATGTTATACACTTATCTTATAAAATCAATTAATGATTGAGCATCTTTCTAGAATATGGACCTCCTGCTTTCCTATTTAATATCTTGAAGCTGATTATCTTGTTTGAATAAACGTTGCAAGACTCGTAGGTATAAATAATTTATATCTTCAGGAAAATTCTTAGTGCACTTGAACTCATATTTTTTACCTGTTTTTTTGAGAGTAGCGGTCCGTCCCAGCATCGCACGTGTGGACTTTTTTTTTTCAAAATTTAATATAGTTTATGTTACTCAGGGATAATGTAACATTCTAATAATGAAAGAATTTTTGAAATCGGTCTTTTACTTTTGAGTTTATTCGTTACAAACATATAGAAAATACAAATATTTTCTCTTTATTAGTACAGAGTGCTTAGTGCAGATTCTTATTTATATATTGCCTTAATAAATGATCATCATCATCAGCCTAGCTTTTTCCCAACTATGTTGGGATCGGCTTCCAGTCTAACCGGATGCATTTGAATACTAGTATTTAACATGGAGCGACTGCCTATCTGACCTCCACAACCTAGTTAGTACTAGGTAATACGATACCCCTTGGTAAGACTGGTTGTCAGACTTTTTGCCCTTGAAAGGAGTAAATGATGCCGTGACGTCTGACAGGGGAGAATGGAAGAAGAAAACATGTTGCGACGTCACCAAATAGAATGGGACAAGGGCAGGAAGACAATGTTGATTTATATTGCGTCATACGATCCATAAAGTAAAATAAGTACGGTACGTCAAATTATTTTTCAAAACAAAAGATAACGAGAATATTCGTGTTCTTTTTTCATAATGCCTTGTCTACAGGCTGGAAGGAACACCGACGCGAAAACGGTTACCACGTATTCAGTACATCATTCTGAGCCCCCCCACATAGAAATATTTCATCGGTTATTAAAAAAAAAACTGCTGTTTCCTACAAAAGTGCAATAAAAAAAAACAGCTGTACCATACATTTTGACCGTGTAGGGTCAAAATATAAGGTACAGCTGTTTTTTTTTTGGCCGAAGTAATTTCATCAAACAGTCATTCCTATGTAATTATGTATAGTAAAACTAGCCGGCAGTATAGCAGTATGGCCATAAACTCAAGTCACTGACCTTAGCCACAAGCCAATCATTTAGCGAATCGTAGACGGGCACACAAGGAAGTATGCGAAAAACTTTGGTGATAGAACGTAGTGGTTTTAGGTATTTTTGGATTGCTATTTCTTGATAATATCCAACTTGAGCTTATAATAATAAAGCCAGAACAAACACGGCATTCGGCAAACATTGGTGACTGAACTTATTAATAGGCTTCGGAATTTTGGATGGTAATAAAAAAGGCGAAAAACGGGCCATTTGGGTGACTGTCTCTGTTAATTTTAGAAGCTCAAAAACGCTGAATAATCATTCTTCTAATCTAAGATAAACTGGGTGTGTTGCCCAGAACGAACCCAAGATTTAATAACCATAATGCATTTTGTGAAGTTTTCAATTCAAAAAAATTACGTATCACCTACAAAAAGAATATGAAATGATGGATCACTGGAATTTATTCTATCGTCATTCTTCTCCATGGAAGTACGGTTTCCAGAAGATATGCAAAATCTAAAATACTTTTTATCAGACACAGACATTTGAAAATCTCCCAATCAAAATCTAATCTCAAAGAACCGAATACAATCACAAAACATGTGCCAATATTGGCAACAAATAGTCGCTATCGGTTGTACAAAGTTCGATAGATAAATCTGATACATCCGTTTTCAATAAAGGCCAGAGATACTTCACAAAGCGGTCGTGAAACAATAGCCTCTGATATTAAAACAGTTATAAAAGAAGACTTCATAAAATTAAAAACAAAAACATTGCAGATATCCTACACATAATAGAGTCTCTATTAGGTGTAGAATATCTGCAATGTAGGAAAGAGAAAGAATGATAAAAAATACAGCTTCTTTATCGTGTGCCTAACCGGTGTCAGAGTTTTTATACCGCCCATGGTATGCCTATGCATGGTAGCCATGCTGGTTTGGTTTCCTTCACCGAAGCAAGTGATTATTATACAATACGCACATAAATCCGAAAAATCAGAGACCGTGCGTGTCTTGGATTCGAACTCGAGACCTATGACTTGATAGTCCGACGGTTACAACTCACACCACTAGGCTAAAACTGCTTAAAAAAATACAGCTGAAAGTGAAACAGTGAAAGATGAATCAGTAACGAGATTTAACGAGACCGGTCAGAATCGAGACAACGATGATAAAACTGACCAAAAAGTATTAAAAGTAGACCTAATATCAAGTAAAGTCAGGGAGGATTAACTTGGTAGTGTAAGATCACAAAATGGGTGCAAAAATACCCTTAACGAAGTCGAAAGGCAGTTGTTCTCCCCGTGTCTTTGCGATTTTTTTTTGTTCTGGACCATACCTGGGAACCCTCTAGTTACGGAGATTTTGGTGGTCAAAGTTCCAACTTTCTCACAACTTTTTTAGTATACATCCATGACCCCTGCACTATTTAATGCGTCCATCAGCACAATGTTTTGATTTCGTAACATTGAGTTCTACCGTAGAACGTGATTTTGCACCCCCAAAAAAAAAGTAGTCGCCGTTTCCCAGCTATAATTTTTGCATAGTTACTTAATTTCATGTACAGAATGCGTGGTTCACGGCTTTGTGAAGGGTCCGGTGGAAGGGAATGATTCTGAGATGACGATCTCAAAAGTTTCAATGACGCCTTGACGGCCGTAGATCACAAGAATAAAAATGGACATGTTGTTATAGACATTACAGATTGAATATTAAGAGAGGATTAAACGATTCATTTCAAACTGGAAGAATCGGGTAAATAATGCTATTGACGTCATTGGTTTTTAAAAGGTTTTTGAAGTAGCAGTATGTATGTATATAAAAACATGTCGTTAAGACACCTAGTAATTACAACGTTTATATTATTTTATGGTACTCACGGCGAAAAAACAGGCTATACAAAACCAGTTTATACGGATCTCTCATTGTGTTGGAAATTTATACAAAGCTTGGCCCTGTTTTACTGGAAATGTATAGCTTGATGTGTCGCTGTGTGTACGAACTTGAAAAGTTATTTATTTTTTGTACTCGACCACAATGCTATTCTATTTGAGCCAAAGGTTGACCGCCGGTTGTCCGCCTGTGTACCACTTGTACATGAAGTTTAAATAAATAAACAAAAGTATAGATTTTTTGTAAACATCATATTTTAAGACAGTAGATATCTTTTTTGTTAAGACGTTGACGTGGTTATATGCAAGTGTGTTTTGTTCATATTTTTCTGTTCTTTAATTATAGTCTAGCTATTTATTTTAACTTGTTTCCGTACAGTCGTACGATGTGGTTAATTTAGGACCAGACATGTCGAGGTACAAGACGTCAAGTACAGTTTTTTTCCAAAAAAATACCACAGTTTGCTGTGGGAAATTATTTATTTCAATAAATACATTAACGTTGATTATTCTAGAATTACATCATTTACATAAATTCACTGAACCTCTTGCTAGCATTAAAATTTTAAGAATTGAAATACCTAACATATCTGTCGAACAAACGGTTACATATAACTGTTAAGCTAAGTAATCTGCAATTTTTGTCTTAGATTGAGTTTTGAGAATTTAGGATACGCAGCGCACCGCAGCTTTTTTCATTCTAACTATAGTTTGCAATTGCATCACAGTCGGTTGACGTTCCCAAGAAAAAGAAAATAGTATGGAAATATCACTTTTCACGAAATCGTCCATACAAATCGGCAATTTCATACTTTAACCCCTAATGACCTACTACACTGATCGGGGGCCAAAATATAAAAACATTCATGATCATTCTCTTGAACTTATCCCAATTCATTTGAGGTCGGCGCAGCATGTCTTCTTCTTCCATACTTCTCTATTACTCGTCATCTCAGCCGTCACCTCCTTTCTAGCCATATCGTCCTTTAATTAAAAAACATAATATTCTCCAAAATATTAGAAGGCGAAATGTGTGTGTACTATTTAGTACTTAAACGGTACACCTCTACCTAACCCTTCGGGGATTACAGTCGTCTCGTCATTATGTTATTAAAACGCCCAAAGGGACACCCGTGATACCATCAGGAAATCCGTATATGGGCACTGAGCAATAACCGAAATACATAGCAGCTAGCTCGTCATCAATTTCTGGGTCCTTTTGTACGCTGACGTAACCTTGCAGTATTTTATTGCTCACGACTTTCTATTCCATCAAAAACAAAATTATTAAACATACATAAAATCACCTCTATATCCTGTAGATGTGCCTATAGTTAACCAACATAAATAGCGGTTGAGCCTATAGCTATCACCATAACCGGCGAAATTCCTGACGAAAAAAACCCAATAACACTGCTCAACCGAGGAATAGAATCCAGGGCCATGCTCAGCAGTAACGCTTGCAATCACTAGACCAACGAGGCCGTCAAAATAAAACTAACCAAATATATGATTGATACTTTAAAAGTTCAGGTGTAACGATAAAGTTTACCAAGTAATTGGGTACTTGATGAATCGCGAGTGTCATTTATAATTCAGCGTCAAACGTCACACATAAAACAAATTCTAGGTCAAGAAGTCTGATAACCTTTAACTAAAATAGATTCACAGCGAGTATCTGTTCCGGCCGAACACAGGGACGATAGAGTTCCCTTTATTAACCACGGAGTAGTTACTAGACAAAGGTATAAGTGTAGAGGAAGACCAAAGAAACGATGGATGGACTGTGTAAAGGATGATATGGCAAGAAAGGAGGTGTCTAATGAGATGACGAGTAATAGAGAAGTATGGAAGAAGAAGACATGCTGCGCCGACCTCAAATGAATTGAGATAAGGGCAAGAGAATAATGAGTAATTTCTAGTCAATTGGCATCTTGGTGATCTTCATTGAAGTTGAGGTATATTCCATTCAGTTTTTTTACCTGTGACATAAACCTTATGGCAACGAGAATAAAGGTCACTTTACTGCAGTTTCAGAGAATGCCAATCAAAGGATACTACACAAGTCAGGGCACAGTGACAAGAAATATGTCGCGCAATTTGTGTTGAGAGATTCATCAAATTCTATGACATGTGTCACTAGAGGACGTGCTAGGACTTCTTATGGACCGAGTAGTCGATTCATTTGAATATACGTCATCACGAAAGCATTAACCAACTCTATGATGTTGGGATATGCTTCAGCTAAGATATTAGTAAGAAATTCGAGTGGTCCTTTGCAAAATATCAGGTAAACCTACAGTATATCTTCTTCACAAAATGTCAGGCATATACTAACCACTAGATTGCATATACGCATATGACTTATGCCCGACTCGTCACTGTTCCGATTGCTCACCAAATTTCTTTCCATACAAGAAGTCCCGACTCATCATCATCATCAATTATTATCTAAAGATTTTGTTTAATTATAATGGAATGTATATTGTGTATTGTCCGAAACTGCATGTCATTTATGTTTATACAAACCCGGCCTCATTGGTGACGTTCATCAGAAACCACTTTTGATTCTGAAGAAACAGAAGAAGTATGTAAGAATCGTAGCAGGTGGCGTTCTGTATTTTCTGCCTACATTCATGGGAAAAACGCGTGTCTCCATCACCAACGATATGATATGGCCATCAATAGTGATAGATACTGACCAACATGGCCTAAGGTCTTAAAATGACTCGTCAAAGGAAAAGTCCTTCGTAATGTATGATATGTGTCAATGCGTCCTTACTCGGACATCTGCATATGATTACATTGTACTGTTTTCATTGATATATCACCCTTTCCGGTTTTGTGACGCTAGTTTCATTTGCATTTTCAGAGCAGACAACAGCCTATAACGGTTTCCACAGCTCAGATTCAGGCTTAGGTGAGAGGGAGAGGGCCGGAATGCCGGGCTCATTGCATATAATATTGGTACCCTAGTACCGACATTCCACGTTATTAGTCATTTGTAGATCTTTGACAGTCGTTAAAAGTAGTCAGTGGCTCAAAAAGTCTGACAACCAGTCTTACCAAGGGGTATCGTATTAACTAGTACTGACTGGGTTGTGGAGGTCAGATAGGCAGTCGCTCCATATAAAATACGGGTATTCAGCTGAATCTGGGTAGATTGGAAGCCGACCCCAACATAGTTGGGAAAAGGCTAGGCAGATGATGATGATGATGAGTACCGACATTCCAAACCGCAATATTAGAATACATATAGTAGTTTTTATCACGATGTATGTTTTCAGAAAACGTATTTAGGGCTTTAAAAAATTCAACCTTGAGGAGACCAGATGCTTAACGAGACACAAAACAGTTTTGTTATTTATTTTCACAAGTATTCCGGAGTCTGTATTCAACCAAGTTTATTTAAGGTGCTAGTCAATATTTTCATAAAAAAAGTTTTATTTACCCCCAAATCGGGTTCTTCCAACTACATAAATATGTTAGTAGCACAAAAGATACCAATATCAACTCAACCTACTAATATTACGCAGTTCGTGCTTCACACATGGGCGATTGAAAAAATAACACGAAGTGCGGAAGACATTGCTCTTTGCGCCTTGATAAAGATAACGAACCTTCGTACTGCGTATTTTATTAATCAGCCTACATGTAAGTCTTTGTTTAAATTATATTATTGTACTCTGTTTTCTTTTATTTTCAAAACGTAAAGCCAATATGAGTCAGTGCTTTTTAATAAAGGCTTTTGAAATAAATGCATAACGATGACTTGCGAAAGAAGGTATGGCAGTCCATTAGTGAAGTCCTATACTTGCCTACAGAGTCAACTATCCGTGCCCTATTCTGAAAAATAAAAGCTTATCAAGCCCTAGAAAAGATCCGGCTCGAAGGACAAGTCGACATCGTATTCGAATTTAATCTGGCCCGAAGGACCACGTTCAGTTTAAAGCTTTTTGAAATTATTCTTCAGTTTCAAATAAAAGAAAAAAGTTACCACTACGACATGTTTTAGAGAAAAGATGTAATTACTGTTTGCTCAAATAACCTTCACTAAATTGTTGTTGTGATAGATTTTGGGTGATAATAACAATATGCGTGCTATTGTGATACTGTTAACATTATAAAAATACACTTTTCAGTCTCATTTCAGTACGTGTTTTGCGTGTAATTTTATCATACGATGAAAGTAACATTATTTCAATTTAAACTTGAAATGCGCCAACTGTTTATAACACCCAAACACACAAGTAATTAATAAACTTTTACATAACAACCTCTAATTTGAATCGATAGAAGAATGCATTAAAACTGTAGGCATTTTCTAGATTTTTCAGTATTACAAAATAAATAGTTGCGATTCGAAACATTCAGGTCAAGGCTTGCGATAAAAGGTAAATAGATGGGCTAAAATGTAGATACATAAGTATACTACTAATATTTAGAGAACGGTATGTAAGTAGGTACTTATTTACCAACATAAAACGAGTAAATTAATTAAAATAAATATTACTGCAGTATTTCGCACATCTCCGAATGTTATTAAAAAGAAGGGATTAGATGACAGAATTAGGATGTCATAACTCTTAATCGACGTACAGAGGCTACTATTTGTAGAAATGACATATATTTTTATCGGTGTTTCATTCAGAATTCGATGTTTAGAAGCAAAATGTCATATTTGCCTAGTTTGACACGTTACTAAGTTAATAATTGCAAATAGATTACGATTTTGTCTTTGGGAAGTTTAAATTTTAAATATCTATGTTACCTGTCGTTGACTAAACACATATTAGTGTGTTGAAAAGAGTCTCGTTTCAATCATTTTAATAATACTAGCTGTGCCCGGCAATGCACCTTGAAATATACTTTACGACCTATTCTCATACCTACCAAATATACATTAAAAAATTCATAAAAATCGGTCGAGCCGTTTCGGAGGAGTGCGACCACAAACACCATGACACGAGATTTTTATATATTAAGATCTTCTTTTAAAACACCTAGAAATACTCTACAGCTAAGTGATTAATGAAACTTACCCTAGAAACAGGTGCACATCTACCACATGCCAGTCCCGCTGGCGGTCTTCTATGTGGTTCAGGAGTTGGCACTATTGGACCTTCCTTTATTCTGAACAGCGAAGATCTGCGGCACTGTTGAAATAATTGTTTTATGAGTTATTGTTCTGATTCTGTTTAAAATGGAGGAACCGTAGGATAGCTAAAGATGGGAAGGGTGGAGGGAGGCCTTATGAGGTATATAGAATAAGGAAATTACCAATGGGAATCGTGCACCAAGCTTTTGTCGTTTCCTAAGTTCCCATGACCGTTTATGTGAACTAAAATATTTTGAATTTGGATATAACAATCCAAGCGCTGTCGTGTGTATGACAATACAAGTTTTGAGTATGAATGTGGATGGGTATATGAGTAGAGGAAGACCAAAAAAATGATATGACAAGAAAGGAGGTGTCTGATGAGATGACGAGTAATAGAGAAGTGTGGAAGAAGTAAACATGCTGCGCCGACCCCAAATTAATTGGGATTAGAACAAGAGAATGATGAATACAAGCGCTAACAAGAAAATAAAATTGTTCACTGTATCATTAAAAGCAGTTGTCCGGTATAATAAATCCATCAGAAGTTATCTATCAAGGTAGCCCCAGTGAAGCGGAATCATTAAGAGGATGTAAATATTTTCCAGACAGAGTAGATTTAAATAATAACACAACGATTCGCTATACAATAGAATTTAAACGAAGTAAAGTAGCCAATAATTTTCCCTTAATAGGGACGTCCATATCGTCATAGTAATGGAACGCATCAATTAAAATATTTTCTCATTTACCCAACTTAAATAAACACCATCACATCACGGAATGTGACTCATTTCTGTATATATTTTTACCAATATGAAACGTATTACATGAAAATTTTCGAAGAATCAGTGGGAAAGATGTGACTAGTGAATATCGTGTATTATGACTAACTAACAAGCACATAACGTACTCACAACATTTTTACAGTCAAACGATTCTTTCTGAAGAAATCACTTCTATTTCTAAAGAACACGAGAACGTCACAAATGAAATGTTTTCCGGCTCAGATTAAACGAATGCCAAAAATATACAACGCTAAAAAACACGTGTCAAAATGTAGATTGAAAATATAAGTGTAATTTAGAAGATTATTGCAGAATTACTTCGCAATAGAATAGTTCCCAAATTCATGGTATTAAAACATTTCGTGAAGCTAGGTATCGGTTTAACAATAAATATAACGATGTCATATCATTCGTAACTAGCGGTTAACGTAACAGATACGAACACTCAATGACAAAGTCGTTTGATTTTACTGATGACCATATTGCCACACTGGTGGCAGAAAACGGGACTGAAGATACAAAACGGCATTGCAAGATTTTTGTTGATCGAGATATAAGTTGTGAGAAGATTTAGAAATTGCATTACATAGAGACTGCAAATGTTGATAATAAAACAGAAATCGTTGAAGGGAATTGTCAAATAGTTGATACAAGTCATGAGACAAATAAGCTGAGCATTGGTGTACTAGGTGTAAATGACGGTGACGATACAGTCGGCGCAGTGGCTGGTCGATTGGCCGGCATGGCCTGGAGGTAGTTGTTCCGAGTGTGGCTGTTTGTGCATGTGAGTTTAAATGTTTGTACACGCACCCACGATACAAGAGAAATACATAGGTTGGGGCAACGTATTTAAAAAAAGAAACAAAGGATTGATGAAAAGAAACCAAGTCTTTCAGAACCTGAGAAAATATCAAAAGAAAATTGAATAATATAAATATTTAGAATTAGAGACATAGAGATTTAGTATTATGGATATGGTAGTGTAAGTATTTATGTGAATACGCTTATTTGAGTAGAAACATGACACATACCTTCGAGAATGAATACAATTTTTTTTTCCTAATTTATGTTTAAAACCAGTTTTGATAAACAACGAGTTTTTAGTATATCATTACAACAAAGGAAAGCGGAAATTATAGAATGAATTCTAATATGCTAACGGCGTGTTTAGTTGCTTTAACGGAAGCAGTCAAATATCTTTAACCTTTTTAACTATAAATGTTTTGAATGTTATAACTTTTATGAGACCCACATCAGCTGAAGACTTTTATTGACAATCAATTATATCTGGTATCTGGTGGTGTGTCGCAGCGACCTCCCAGGGTGCACCAATTATTAAAATGAGATCTTATGATAGAGATCCTCTATTGCTCACGGATTTCCATTCGGCAAAAACAAGCCCGAAGCTGCTAGAATTCACTGGTACTTTAAGCATTCTCTTGACAGACCATATGACCTTCTTAGAAGATACAGTCCTTTTACAGTTATAAATATCTGTGACTTTGCATCATGGTCTTCTTTATTTTCGCAGAAATAAGGTTGATTTTATGTTGTCACTGACAAATCTGTCAAAATTACTGGTGGATTGGAGCTGTCAAGAGGTAATATAACAGTGAGGTATGATTGCACATTCGGGGAGAACGGCATATATTAGATTTTAAACTATCATGCTCACTAAAATTATCATTAACACTAGAAAAACACCGTTCCCGAATATTGGGAACTCAAAGAATTCAGTAAACATGGTAAATATCCCGTTTCTAGTATTAATGATAACGGCATATATTACGATGATGATGATATTATAAAAGCAAGGAAAAAAGGTATAGGTATGGAGGTGGTAAGGTAAAGTTAGAAATCAACTCACAACGATTTCACTTTCAAACTTGGCGTAAGGTTCGGACGGTCGTTTGCGCGCGCGCACAGCTTGTCTGAGCGAACTGCTTGTATCTCGGCCACACCATCCTCCGACGCGTTCGCCAACCACCTCCAGCATGTCGGCTACGCGGCTGTGGACAAAGAAGAAGGGACATTTAAAACAATCTAACCTCATCATTAAAGACCTCTGTGCTACCTATAAGGTCGCCGTGGACTTGGCGAAGTTTTGGACGAGCAATATTAAAAATACTGTCGAAAAAGTAGAAGATGATGAGAGAAATGGTTCTCATGAACAACGGTATCAAGCATTTGTTTTTTAGGGTTCTAAGTTAAGTCATTGGACTCCACAAGTTATGTAACGCTCACAGTATTACGGTCGACAGTTTTATATTTTGTACACAATTCTTGGATGCCATGATAAACATTGAAACGCGCGAACCTAATAAGCACTATGTAATTTTCATATTCAGTATTAAGTGCCGTCATTTATTCATTCAGGTCATTTATTGAAATTAGACAGAATGAGCCAGTTTTGAAGACAAGTCTCCCAAAACCTGCCCATCGTCACTTCCTAGTGTTAAAGCTGGGAGGAGAAGGTCGGAACCAAAACCCCAGCAACACATCCGTCTGTTAAGTTAGAAAGAAAAATGGTCCTTCAAGGCAACGGTATCGAATATTTTGTTTTTGGCTTCTAAGTTGAGTCATTTGTCTCCACACGTGATGCAACGCCCACAGCATTACGGTGAAGCACTATTTAATTTGAATATTAATAAAGTTATTATTTGGTCCTTTTAACCTTTGTAGTCAAAATCAAGTCATTTATTAAAATTAGGCTGAACAACCGCAATTTCTGAACGTCAAAATTAGATAAGACCCCTAAAACGCCTATCTTTGGTCACTCCTTGTGTTTTAGCTGGGGAGGAGGACAAGGGGGCGATGACGGTACAAAGTCCCCAGCATAACAGATCTGTCGCATATATTAGAAGATTTAAGGCTTTAGAAAAATGGTCCTTCGAAGCAACGCAACGGTACAAACGTAATATTGTGTTTTTGGATTCTATGGTGAGTCACTTGACTACACAAGATATCCCACGCCTACAACATTACAATCGAGCCACCCATTTATTACGGTACTCAAAATTATCGGATTTGATACCATTCTATTTTGCGGACTCTTTCTGGTCTAGTAGTATGATTAATTTTTAGCTTGTGGCTAGATAAAGGTGCTCGGGTCGATCTTTAAGGTTAAGCCGTGCTGGACAAGGTCGGGCAGTGGACGGGGGACCATTACATACCGTGTTTCCTCCGTGCCTCGGAAAGCATGTTAAGCCGTTGGTCCCGGCTGTCATTTGTAGATTTTCTTTGTCAGTCGTTACAGGTAGTTAGTGGCCCGAAAGTCTGATAATCAGTTTTAACAAGGGGTACCGTATTACCCAGAACTAAATGGGCCGTGAAGGACAGATATGCAGTCGGTCCATGTAAAATACTGGTATTCAGCTGCATCCGGTTAAGACTGGAAGCCGATCCCTATAAAGTTGGGAAAAGGCTAGGCAGACTATGCTTAATTTCAGACATCTCCAGAGTTTGTCAGTAAAAATAATGTTATTTACAGGTAATGACAAAATTAATTAACTTTTATTTATTTAATGCTTTCTAGCACCAGAAAGATGTGCTACGTTTATGAGTTCGCCTGGGTCAACCGGAACACTTTCCTTAACTTGAAAAGTCAATAACCCTTATCTCTAATGACGTAACCGTCAGTTCACTTATCATTTTGCAAATATAAGAAATGCTTTCAATATTTCACTAACACGTGTTTACTTGATAATCGCTTCCGAATATTTATCAGTTAAGGTTTCAATCAGTAATCGGAATGCAATACGTGATTTTCTGGTGATAATATTAGTGCTGAAGTAAGCAGGACGTATTGTAGTAGGTCTACGGTGAACAATTTTGGTATGTCGGTATGCGATTTGGATCAGAGGTTTCTTATGTGCACATTTTTGGGACTTCTGTTTTTGGTAGTGTATGTCTGCCTGGGTTCCAACCCACGACTTGCTGTCGTGGCCGCATTACTTTGTGTAATTTTATTTCATCACCACTGCTCCCAAAACGGTGATGGAAAACATCGTGAGGACACCGGCATGTCCTAGAACCAAAAATTCGAAGACATGTGACATCTATCAACCCGTACTTGGCCCATGTGGTGGATTATAGCCACCACATGGGCCAAGCCCTCTCATAGAGAGGAGGCCTGTGTCACAGCAGTGAGAATATTATAGACTGATTATGCTCTGTGCCATCAACCTGTATTTTCATACACGGTTGACTTCGTCATCCTTTTGTCACCTTGAACCATTGTTCAGGCTTGCTTAATTCTTTGGACTATATTATAATATTATGAAGATGGCGATAGTTACCCATTTTATCTGCCTTACAATAGTGTACGTTGTAGGTTATTGTTCATATTTTAAGATGATCCGTTCCTTTAATAATAACTAAAACATTTACTTTTCCATAGTAAAAGGAAATCATCATAAAGACATGAAAAACCATGTTTAAATAATTGTACAGTGTTTCATGATGTTTATATTGTGAGTTCAAATAAAATATTTGAAATATCAGTTAGATTGTTACAAAACATCGACTTATTTGACCGTGTGTTGACGCAAGGCTATTGTCAAAACTAAGCCAGGCTGTTAATGAGACATCTATATAAAAGCATATCAAAACAAAGTACGTTAACATTAAAGTTTATAATATTAACAATACAGATAATACGAACATCCTCTTCTAAATTCATGTTTTAAAACAAGCCGTTTTCCTTTAAAACAACATGGATTTTATACCGGAACCGTCATGTTCACAGGTTTCAAAGATCCAAATGGACTTTTATAACCACAGGAATACATTAGGAAAATAACCAGACACACATTTACATTAGTCTTTAATTTTCAGATCGTATAATATAAATGGCATACAGCATAAAAAGAACTGTAAAAACAAAGGAAATACAAAGCTCTATTCAAATAATAGAACATCGTGTGAACAGTTTTCGTCTGTGGCGATGGTGCGCCACACACTGCATCGAAAATCGCGTTTAGCAAAACGTAAATGTAGAAAAATGTAAAAATGGCAATGTACAAAGCCAAGGTTAACTCTCATATAATCCATAATATACAAGAAGATTCGGTTGGGATTATTGACATCCCACAGTACCTCTGCCCTGCCACCGACGACATCGTAGAAGTGACGAAGTTATGGGCCAACTTTAAAGTATGGCGTGCCAGCGACACAAAGAAGAAGGCTAAATCTCGAAAATCATAATTTAGGTGTATGGTTCGAATTTATCGTTTCCAATGAAGAAGAGCCAGGAACGAACTTCATAATGACTCTTTTCAAGTAAGAAGCTGTTACAATTTTTGGCCTAGTTCCATTGTAACAGTTTGGCAGGCAATTCAAGGCATTGATGCTGAGGCTGAGGATAGCATTATCGTAGACATATATTTAATTCTGTTGGAGTAAAATTAATTAATAAACTATCCAAAGGGCCACAGAGTAGTTTCATTTCATTGCATTGTAGAGAAAGACACAACGCAAACAAGAAAGTTTATTGTAAGAACTATAATCCTCACTGCAAATAATGCATGAGTCCACCATATTTACATTACAAGAACCTTTGTAATTTTTTTCAGTGAATAAATTACAGTTAATGAACCATAACCTGCCTCAAGTAGTAATAATAACTTTATACACAAAGGACTTTCACAAACAAATATAGGCGTAATATATGACACGACCAATAATACCGAACATTACAACGACTCTTGAACTGCAATAGGTTATGATAATAGTACATGATTTTAATGAAGTTAACGAATACATTATTGTAGTGTTCGCACATTATCTGTATAGGCTTCGGAATAGAGTGAAGATAGACAGACAGATGGTGATCATTTAGGAGATTCAATGATGGAAGACCATGCCATGTGGAAATCTTTCGAAGTCTCCACAATAGAAAATAAAAGAAACAGAGGATTTAGGAGAGGTTTTTTTTCGGATTTATGAAATACCTTACATTAATGAATTTGGTGTGTTCAATGGACTAAGTGTATTAGTAAAATATGTAGAATATTTCATAAGCCATTCTCGGAATCGTCAAGCTGGCAACATTATCATAAAACATCCGATTTATTTATACAAACGTCACTATTACGAATATTTCTATAAGCACGATAATCGTTTCCATAATCTGTGCCTAATATGCAATTTTTATCAATATACTGATTACTGTTATTTTGTTTTTCAATTTTATTTTGCACAATGAACATTTATAACGACTTTGCAAATTATCTTGTGGACTACGCATCTTTTCTACGTCGCCATTTATTTTTCTTCATCCAGTGTTTTGTTAAACATGCGTGTCTTTGTTTTGTTTTATTTCACAAAACAGACTTTGTTTATAAATAAAGTTTGAGGCAGAATTGAGGTCATTAACATCAACGAAGTCTTTTAAAAAAATCAGAAAACACGTATAAACGTGTTTTCTGATTTTTGTCATTTATGTATTTATGTGTAGTTTACATATTGTTTTCATGACCTACCTAGATTGCGTTTCTAATATCAAGTGGCAATTAACGAAAATTATTTAATTTAACCACGTCAACGTAAAAAGTAGCATTGGTGACTGTACATGGAGTCGGCATCCATAAGATTAAAACTCAAGAAAAGATGTTAAAAGATGATGTCATCGAGAAAAAACTAAAAAGGAAGAAAGACGGCAGTAGTGAGGTTGTTAGGCGAAACAGTATCGCAGTAAAACTACAAGCTTTGAAGTATTTAAACGAGGTTATTCAAAGAAATACCTCATTGGTAGAATGTACAGAGGAATTACAAATACTTTAGATCCAGGAAAAGCAAGAACTCTCACGCGAACACTATCAACGTCATGAGTTTGCGCGGAATAACTGTTTGACACCACGATTGACCTTTTGATAAACCAATTAGTGTACCCACTGCAAGACTGTATCAGTTTATATAGGCAATTATCTAGTTTTTAATTAAATAAATTGTGTAGTAGTAAAGACGCCAATCGCTTTGAACAATCGTGGGTAGGCTTCAAGAGAGAGTAGACCAGCTTTCGATTAAATCACAATTATTAGAAGTCTGGACATAAGTATATAGAAAGACGTGTATTACATTGTCTATGTAGTGGTTTAACTAGTTACTGTAACAAAGTCTACAATTAAATGGAGAAGTAGGATGAAAAGACTGCGTAGTTGCAAAATTGAAATTAAGTGTAATTAAATACGGTTTTCGTTGGTTCTTTACCGTAAAACTGCACTTTATATTAATTTAACAGGTGTGGGACCAACTGACCAAATTCCATTCTTTCTAAGAACACCGTTAGAGAAATATTTGTTTTTTGGAAATTAATTATGTTTTTTAAAGGACCTCCAATCTCCATGTCTTTCCTTAAATTCCATTCACAACAACATCCTTGGTTTCTGAGCCTTATCACGTTTGCGATTTCCAGTTATCCAAATAATTTATTTATTATTTAAGATACGACAGTTTATTTTATTTATGCCTCTGCATCAGCCAGTGTGAGGTTGATTTCACTGTATTATTTTTAATGTCCTTTTAAGTCGTCACAATGCCCAAAATATGGGTTCCGCTTACGTGCAGTTGTCACTTTTACGTCGGTTTATTTTAATTTATTTTATTATGTACTAGTATGTCCTTTTGACTACTGTTTTACATTCACACAGCTAAAAGTGTTTATTTACATCTGAAATTACACCTTTTGACGCAAATTAAGGGTCTCCTCAAATAGTTTTATGTTACTGATAATCTACAATACTTCTTTGGGATAATTATTCAAAGCACAGTTAGTTTAAAAGGAATTGTAAGCGTTAAGGGACCAAATGTCTAAAATTGTAATAATAAAATTAACAATCCCGAATGTTCAGACTATACGGGAAGTTGTTCCAAGATATGAGAAGCTATTGATGAAGAGTACACACCTGGACGTGAAGAACCAGTAGAGGATAGCCGTGAAGATGGCGAGCTCGGCGGCCCCGCTGGCCACCCGCACATGCTCCACCATCGTCCACACGCTTATCATCGTATCCATCTCGCTGCTGTTGTGCACCGACACTACATCACCAGCCGTCCAGTTCCACAACGCACTTACTTCCACAATCTTGGACGAAATCTTCACTAATTATATTTCTCAATTTATAGATTTCACTAAAAACCTCGGAGATTTACGCAACTAATTTCTTTATCGAGTTCTAAAAAGATATCAAATTATCGATTTCAATTTCTTTGCGGACAAAGGTAATACGTGTTACCTCGTCGAAAGTCGGAATTGTATTGACAGTGTCGTTGTGGATATGTCACAATGTGCACTCGGCTGACCTATGTCCGTTGATTCGCCCGAAGCGTTTGCACTAACGTGATAGATATCATCGGCAATTGCTTACCAAGCGATATCGATATGAAAACAGTAATTAATAACGACCTAATTGCTTGGCGATAAACTCATGAACTGCAAACGGGCGAAGTAAGCGCGTGAAGGAGATCACGATTGATATGGATGGCAAATTTCGCGCTGGCAACCGGTAGGGAGCGAGTACTTAAAGGACAATGAAGGGGGACAAATGGTGTGGCTGTGGGGATCGAACAAATGAAACTGTAATACAGCATAGTGCTAGATAAATATTACGTGTGATAATGAAAGATTAATGTTATCAAAAAGATGATTCCAGAACAACATGCTAATACTAATGACAAAATCGATTAAGAAAATAAAAAAGTAATCAGGAGCCGAGCACTTTTACCAAGGAACGATTACTTTCTTGCGCATCAATGCACAGGCGCGAGGAGGTGTGTCCTGAGCCTGACATAACAAACCGGTCGGAGAGATGGAAGGTCGAGCCACGAGTAAAAAGTTCAGGTGGCACAAATATTTCTTCATACGAAAACAAGTGGATTCAAGCGTGGAAGATAACGTTCATCGAATGGTCATCGTGTGATGCGTGATAATGTTTAATCAAGTGTCAAATAGTCAATAATTAAACAAATAACTTTTATGATGAGCAACAATCAAGAATCTGGCGCCTTTACTGAGCTCCTTAAATTGGAAAGATGCGAATGAATGATTGTACATAGTTGACGATTTTTTGTGGATGTCTCCGGACTATTTATTGAATTCGTTTTCTAGCTAAACTTAGAAGTAAAGTAATGTAAGAAGTGAATAATTTAAAACTTGACTATTAACACCTGTCACTTGCACAATCATTAAAGCTACCTCTATAAACAGCATTGTCTATAATTAATAGAATTTTGGAAGAGAAATTACAATATGAATCACGTGATGAATTTACGAGTGTCATCGTAACAATGGTCATATTGGATGCAAACTGGCATGGTAATTGAAGTATTATCTACCAATTTTGATCTTTAAATTGGTCTACAGGAGTCTTATTAGTCTTAATTACATTTATGAAGATTCAGAAGTTTATATTTAACTAGCTGACCCGGCAAACGTTGTTTTGCCATATAAATAGTATGAAAAATAGATGTTGGCCGATTCTCAGACCTACTCAATATGCTCACAAAATTTCATGAGAATCGGTCAAGCCGTTTCGGAGGAGTACGGGAACGAACATTGTGACACGAGAATTTTATATATAAGATATATTCTATTTCACATAAATCTGCATTGGCACTTATGAAACGCCATAATCTGGATGCGTGGTTCGATTTGGTCGTTTCCTATGTAGAAGAACAGGCAAGGATCTCCGAGAGACACTTTAAAAATATTTTTGTCTTTTACAATGAATCATTAGAATCAACACTTGACCATATTTCGCACATCGCTAGAGTCATCTATGAACTCTATAGCGATAAGCTTCTTCACTGTGTTAAACTATTATCTAACCTAACACGTTACTGTTGCATGTGACTTGGTATGTTTCTCATCCAAAGTCTCTCGCCCTTTTAATATCTTTTGGCTTTTGCACTCTTCGTGGTTATCAGCTTTGACTTACTTAATGTTAATAGGAAGTCACTAATTTTTAATAATTACTATCTATTACTGGGCCCGCGTGGTGAATTATAGCCCATTCCCGCTCATAGAGAGGAGGCCTGTGTCCCAGTAGTGGGAAAATTTTAGGCTGATTATACTATTCTACTATCAAAACTGATCAGTGAAAACCTGGATAATGAATAGTATTTTTACCTGCTTCATAATTTGGTCTTAACTTCGCAAAAGACGTATTGTTTGTTACAAACTGAAACACGACGGTTCACCAACTATCGTAGGTGTAAATTAAAGTACTCGTAGTAAACGAAAGCATTACATTAGCTGATAACTTACTGCTACCATAATAGAATGAATCAGTCATTGTACGCAAATTAACATTTGTACAGATCGTCTGATCTGATGCAATAATGTTTTATGGGTCAAATTGGATTACCTCTAGAGATATCCATCAACAAACATTCATTTAGTAACAAAAAATAAGAACATTTTGCAATGTATGAGGAAAATCACTGAGAATTTGAGAATGTTTATTCGCATTTTGCGAAACACTTCAATTGCCAAAAAGAATCAGCGAGCCGAAACGGCATCGTTACTATGAGTTATGACAACCTAAAATACTTGACTGTATCTAACAAGGTCGCGACAAATTTATTTTGTTATCAACCATGGTATCACATTATTATAATGAATAAAAAATGTTCTGAAGAAGATAAGTTATCTGACAATCCAAAGAAAGAAGCACATGGCTAGTGATTTGTTGTTCTAAGTTCCAATGTTTAATGCAAATCAACAGACGCAAAGAATTCTTGCTTAAACATACATGACTTGAATGAGGATGATCACCTAAAGGGCAAATAAGGTATAATCTTGGAAACACTGATAAATACGCTCTGTGTTTGTCAAGTATCTTCTGTTTTAAGTTCAGTAGGACCCAAAATTGCACAAGCATAAAGAATGACACTATAACCTTTTACAAACATCGGATCTGTTTTGTTGACCATAATGAAATTTTTTAACTTGACTCAATAATCTGGTTCTTTTATTCTGTCTGCTCGCACGTTAGTAAGCCATTTATCCTTCGAAGACACAACCCGTTGAGAATTATAAACAGTTGACACAGTAGCATCACATACTAATGTTACAATTTCTTTAATAGTGCCCTCATGTTCATCAATCAATCTTTCTTTCTTCATCATCATTCCACATTAGAAGTTTGATGAAATGTTTTATCAAGCCGCACTGTATCAGTATGTAGTATCGTTAAAATTTCACACACCGCTCCAACGCTGCGGTCATGTAATGAATGCATAAAATAATTGTTGATCAAGAAAGCGAAAATTCTACGGAAGCGGTCACAGTAATTGGAATGAAGAGAATACATAGTGCCATGAGGTTTTCACAGAAATGGAACAGTTTTCTTTAACCTACTGATATTTGTACCGGCATTTCGTCAACTGAGGATCGGATTACTGAGGTGTTTTCAGATGTCAGGTGACGTGACAGTTCCTTTCTGTTCCTACCATCTTCTTTAAATAAAACGATATCACTAAATTAGCCGTTAACATTTTAGACTTCTTATTGACACCATGGGTCCAGCTTCACGATAAAGAGAAAGGAGCGCAACTACTTTGATAATAGAAGAAATTGTAACCATTTCACACTTCAGTAAACAAAGCGTATGAACGATATAACCGCTTGAATTCTATGCATCTTTATGACTGAGGTAAAACGAAGCAATCAGGTCGAAACTAATGTATGAGTATCATGCGGTCTGGTTACTATTATCATTCAGTTTTCAAATAACCATTTCCAGCAAGCATTGGACAGGTAACCTGGTAACAATATAAACCAACTAACTGACTGAAGGGGTGTCATTTAACAATTCCAAATAACAGCTCCAACGTTGGCACAGAAAGTGAAATCGACATGCAAGCATGATTGCTCGCGAATATAAGTGTTGTGAAAAACTGCATAGGTTGTTTTCTATACAAAAAATACTTTTGGATACTTTACCGAATATTTTTCCTCAAAAAATATAACGTTACGCTTTGGAATGTAAGAAGATTTTGGTCAGAATTTTTATAATTTCGGAGCACTGATGCGACTTGTAACAAAAGGCGAAAGAATGCGATTTTTTTATATAACACAATCGTGATCGAACATAAAAGGGTTCGCGGACGCGATACGTGTGGTCACGCGCACGGACAACGCAGTACTGAGGCCGACGCCGAGCAAGACGCCGCGTGCGCACGTCACGGACGCGCAACCGTTCTATTACAGTAGTAACAGTGATTGAGTTAGCGCGTAAAAGAAATGGGAGCCAAACTATTGACTTGGCTTGACCCTCCGTGTTTTTTCATGGGGGGAGGGCATGGTGTTTCATTAATACTAAATCATGGCCATCATCCTCCTGAAGTAACCCTAATTTATTTAGGGCCAGCGCACTTTTTCTGTTCACTTAGTCACTAACCATTTTTACCGCCTTATTTTCTTATAGGCTTGGCATACTCTTTTCTTGTATGTTACAAGAGCAAGCTTCTCAAACCAACGTGCTAGTTTAGGGACACCTCAAAATCATGTCTAAATCAATCAATGATCGATTTAAAAGTAAGAGATTTTTTTGTGTGCCATATAGAACACTACTAAAATAGATTAAAAAAAAAAACATTTTATGGAAGCCTTGTCTGTCATGGCTGATTGTGATGTTAAATAAAACAGTATCCATTGTATACACGACAAGATGTTCAAACATAAGCAGAAAAACCAGACAGCGAACCAGTCATTTAATGAAAATGTCAAGAAAGAAAAAATGGTACAAAACGAACTTTGACACTAAAGTATTTATCTCTAGACATAGTCAAAATAAAACATCGTATGATTCGCGAATAGTTACCGATATAACTTGTGATTGATGATAAGTAATCGTAGGATGATGTTAACCGTATCACCGTTACACTAATGGAGGTGTTCGGTGTTCAAGGATTTTTATCACGTGCATTGTAGTGTCATAGTAGGAAATGAGTAAATAATTATAGAAATTAATTTAGTAGATACAGTTCTGTTTAGTGCCTGTAACATTGTCAAATACATTTCAATGGACAAGACAGTTTTCAAGACACTGTTACTCCAAAAATCGATTTTCAGGTGTCCTTAGATTCAAGGTTCTAGAAGACCATTTTCAAGACACTGTTACTCCAAAAATCGATTTTCAGGTGTCCCTAGATTCAAGGTTCTAGAAGAAAGTTTTCAAGACACTGTTACTCCAAAAATCGATGTTCAGGTGTCCCTAGATTCAAGGTTCTAGAAGACCATTTTCAAGACACTTACTCCAAAAATCGATTTTCAGGTGTCCCTAGCTTCAAGGGTCTAGAAGACCATTTTCAAGACACTGTTACTCCAAAAATCTATTTTCAGGTGTCCCTAGAATCAAGGGTCTAGGAGTATCTGGGCTGAATCAGCATTATGTCACGTAGACATGTCTTTTAGCAAATTGAATTTATAACCTATGTACAAATGTCTGTATTATTGCTAACCTTTAACCAGATTTAATCGAAGATTCAAGATATGTAACCTCGCCTGGTGCATTCTGGGTATTCACCCTACATCCACTCTTCTTGTTGACGACTATTTTTACCACAACATGAGGCATGAGCTATTCTAGTTCGTGCCGATACGAGAGAAGATACAGTAGAAGCAAGGAATACTCGAATAAATTCAGTATATTATTATAAACTATACTAAACGCATTCTCATTCATTTAGTTTCAAATATAGGGTGCAGACGAAGTACGCACTAGTCACTACTGCATGAAGACGAAGCAAACATCTGAAGAAGAGTTGAATGTTTGTGCTGTGTTTATACTGACCTGGTTCTACAAACAGAAACATTACAGGCTGAATTGCTTTACCCAGTCTTTCCAACTAGCAACCAGTTCGGGAATTAAATAATACAGAACATGCAGTTTCCTTAGCTAAAAATGCTACTTCTTTAGTTTCATAAGGGTCTAAATCCTCTTTCGAGGCAATTTAAATTGAGAAGAACTTGGCTACATGTTTTGCGCTTTCAGTAACGTCCATCACTTGCATGAGCATGAGCAAACAACACGACGCGGCACGATATTAAGTGCCTAACCGTTTTTAGAATAATCACATTTACATTCTAGGGCGGAGTCATCTCCACCTGAGCAGACTTCCTTGCTTTAGCTAAGCTGGGTGCGGACAGATTCCGCACCCAGCTTAGCTAAAGCAATTTAGAAATTTCCAGATTCTGATTACCAAATGCAACACGTCGATTGTCTCAATATGGAACGTGTCACAAGATGCCTGATTGAAGACACTTAGAGGGGTATTGAGTTAAAAGAATTATTTGTTATCGATCGTTTACTACTTATGTTAGACTCAATAAAAACAGAAAACCTATTTATTATTAAAGCTTATTATTTCCTTTATTTATTTCTATACAAATCAATTATATTTTTAAATATTCTTTACAAAAAAACTATATAAAAAATAATATAAAAAATTGTAGCCTACCGGTATCGGGAACAGGGTCCAAGCTACCGGCGGTCAAGGCTCCAGAGAGAGGAACCTCCTAACAATACGAGCCGTGTCCAGGAGTACCGCTTTCTGAATCAAGCCCTTGATCCAGCTGCCTAACGAGAGCCTCCTCAGGTATTCGTGGAGGCTCTTGGCAATTAAGCCAAGGGCTGATACAACTATCGGCATAATGATCGCTGAGTCCACATCCCACATGGCGACAACCTCGCGAGCCAACTCAAGATACTTGATTTAAAGCTTATTATTATTATGAGCCCGATGGCTTCCCTTCCCTCTTTCCATTTATCTCTGTCTTTGGCTATTTGGGTCCAATCCTTTTGACAAAACCAAGCCCAGCTCGCCACGCCTCACTATTATAAAAGCTATCTATTCAAAAATGGCAAAAATTGCGCAGTTCTAGATTATCTACTATGAACTTGTGGTCATTGTGAAATTGTTTTCAAATAGGTTATTTGTTATTAAAGAAAGTCAGTAAGTAATAATAATTAATACCAGTCTTCCAAGGGGCATCGTATTACCTAGTACTAACTGGGTTGTGGAGGTCAGATAGGCAGTCGTTCCATGTAAAATACTGGTATTCAGCTGCATCCGGTTAGACTGGAAGCCGACCCCAACATAGTTGGGAAATGACTAGGCAGATGATGATGACGTTATTAAAGAAATGATGAATGGAATGTGTGGAATTGATATGGCTGGGAACGGGGTAGCTCATGAGATGACGACTACTATACTAGAGGAAGAAGAAGACAAGATGGACAGACGCCAAATAAAATGGGGTAAAGGCAGGCAAATAATGAGAAGTTATTTGTTATTCTATTCACATCTGACATTGCGGTCATTATAAGTTATCTGTGCATTTTATCCATCGGATTTGCTGCTAAATAAGTTAATCCATCTATAAAGTTTGGTACGATTATAAAATGATTTATAACTGATTAGCATATAAAAGTAAACAATATCGACAATAACATTTCTTATCGTCAATTGACATAAATGGAATTTGTAAGGACAATAACGATACCTACACTACTAACAAAATAAACAACTTTTTGTATGATGATTATGATATAAAAAATGTTGCCGTTTGAGGTCATCTGGAATTTCATTAGATTTACAGAATCAAGGTGTCTGTGCATGACTTCAGAAATTGTTTAAGATGATAATCTTACCGATGGTAAAGAATGAAAAGGTCGAATTGAAAGAAAAATCTCATGGACTGTCCAAAAAGGTAACTGGCCGAAAATCTAAACTTTGTGAAGCTATAGGCGCTATACTAAGACAAAATGCATTATTAATTTTCAATAATGCAAGCATAATGACACCTTTCCTTTTTTTCGCCAGCGCCTTTACAAAAGAATTGATGACATCCTTGCTGTTGTTATGATTATGAATGGTATTTAAAGTTAATGACTTCAAGGTAGAGGTCAGACGTTAATGAAGACTACCGTCTAAATTCTCCTTAAAGCTAGAATATATCAATCTCCCGGATTTAGGAAAGTTTTGCGCCTTTGGGCACTTCGGAACGGATAACAAATCGGTGCGGGTGAAATATCATACTCATAATGCACATAATACCTTTATGAAGTCACCCTCTAAACAAGCTTCGACTATTCGATAATTAGAAATGGATATTGGCAAATGCTGATCGCAGGGCCGCATTAGAGGTTAATACTACTTGAATACATAACTTATGATGGGACGGCCGATCGATGATAACACCATAGTTTCGAAAAACACCTGGATCGACAGAACCGGAAAGTATGGAATAAAATAAGAAAGGACAATAGAAATAGACCCAGCAGTGAGTGATTCCAGACTAAAAATAATTGACGAATCATCTTGTCAAATGTCAATTAAGACATCTAAGTTCAGCTAACACACTTTTGAATGAGAAAGGTCTTGACATTGCCGATGACCGAGAAAGCTTCTACAATAACGAAGTCCGTAACATTAATTTATCAGTCCGTGTAGTTTTATGGTAATAAAGTTTATGAAATAAGTATGTAAGTACAGTAAAATGAGAGCAATCAAAAGCGAATGACTAAAACATATAAAACGATTTTACTTGAACTTAAATAGTTCATGTAACGGATGAGGATAGTTATATTATATCTACAAATTAATACCACATTTCTGAAAGGTCAATCAAGGCATAAGGAAAACTACTGGCTAAAAATAACTGTTGATATTGTTAGGTCAAAAAGATCCGAAAAGGAACGTATTTCCTATTTAATTGCACACTTTCTATAGTAATCTCTTTCTCTTTTTAAGGACTATATCTAGCACTACCTTGACACTGCCGACTGATACATAGTAAACTGAAAACATTTTGTGTTGGGAATTGGCAGAAACAGGAATACCACATCATTATCATCACCATCATTATCATTTCAGCCGAAAGACGTCCACTGCTGGACATAGGCCTCCCCCAACCGTCGCCACATTGACCGGTCCCGTGCGTCTCGCATCCAGCGGATCCCCGCAACCTTTACTAGATCATCGGTCCACCTAGTGGGAGGCCTTCCAACGCAACGTCTTCCAGTTAGCGGTCGCCACTCCAGAACCACAAATACCACACGCTCCGATTCTTTTGCTTCGTCCACATACAAACATCTTGTCACCTCGTTGATTGATTGATAGAAACCAGACGTAGCACACTATTGCTCAAAACGAAATAATAATGCTGCCGCTAGTCACGTGACAGCCACAATGGGTCAATGAGATAGAATTACGAACTTCAACTGCCGTCGTCTCTTCCGGTTGATCTAGGTCGGTATTGTCCATTATAAATTATGATGATCTATTTTTGGGACTAGGTGACAGACTGCGAATTATGTCCAATGTTTTGGTTCGATCTAGACTTTGCAGTTAGATCATTGCTGGCAGCGGCGCTTGCAGAAGCCTTATCATCCTAAGAAGCCTAGCCTTCTGCTTTGCCTTTCTCAACTATGTTGGGGTCGACTTTCTAGCCTAACCAGGTACAGCTGAAAACCAGTATTTAACATAGAGCGGCTGCCAATCTGACCTATACAGCTCATTAACAGGATAATACAGTACCACTTGTAGTCTGGTTATCAGACTTCCGAGATTCCGAGCTTCTGACTAACCGTAACGACTGCAAAAGATCTTCGAAAGACAGTCGGAACCAGCAGCTTACCGTGCTTTTTGTGGCACGGATAGGGATGGTCACCCATTGAGGGACCGGCAAGCGTTGCTTAACGAATTGCAGTTCATCCATTCTTACCCCTTAATATACCACGGATGTCTTGTTTGAAGTTTAACCATAGTTCAGCGAGCGGAGTTCGCTTAGCTGAATTTTTCGACAAATATATTTAATGAAAATTTGCCATCGACACGCTAAGAAGACGACTTTAACCATAATGAGCTGCCTCGATTGCACCTCTCCGCGCGACTCAACGATATTATAAGACACTTAGTACGATAGTTGCTTGTACGTCGTAATTCGTGTTATTTGAACTTGTACTTATGTAAGCCGGTATTTACTTACGATATTAACCTCTCGTGGCATCGGACCATACACTTCGTGTTCTCATGGTTGAGTACAAGGTTATCATGTTAAACGTCTCATTCACTTGTGCATTTTATTGTTGTATTCTGGTTTTGACATTTAATTTTGGAAACTCCATCCTCAGTTTGTCTCAAAGGGCCTTTCTCACTATTTATCTTTTGAAAAGTATGTGTGTTTGCACCTCCAGTGGCTGCGAGTGGTTTGTCAATCAATCAATTAATTAGCCTCGGAACTGTTCTTTATTCTTCTTAGAGTTTCCATGGTAAAAAGTTTAAATATGTTTAACCCAAAACTCTGCCACGCGAACCCCGCTCACTGATGCAGTAAATAAAACAACAAGAGCGCAGGTGATAATGCGGGGCAAGATGGAAGGTTCCTTATTTATAAATCCGTACTAATAGTATAAATGCGAAATTTAACTCCTATCTGTCTGTTACCTTTTCACGCTTAACGAATTTAGTTGGCTACACACCTGAGTGCCCATCTCATAGTCTACCTATACTATGACATGGTTTGGGACATACATAGGATAATTTTACCCCGGTAGTTCGTTCCCGTGGGATTATTTCCGACCTTCGTACGGGTCCTCGACAAAACTTAGTAAACAAGATTTTTTTTAAAGGAATCAACAGTAGCTCTTTCTCTCTTCCAGATCTAATCCAGGACACTCACAGAACCTTTTCACCACAACTTCTATCATCATCTGCCTAGCCTTTTCCCAACTATGTTGTGGTCGGCTTCCAGTCTATCCGGATGCAGCTGAATACCAGTATTTTACATGGAGCGACTACCTATCTGACCTCCACAACCCAGTTAGTACTTGGTAAGACTGGTTATCAGACTTTTGGGCCACTGACTACATGTAACGACTTTCAAAGATCTACAAATGACAGCCGGCACCAATGGCTTAACGTGCTTTCCGAGGAACGGAGGAAAATTTCGGCTTGTAATGGTGGCGGTCACCCATCCACGGATCAACCTAGGCAAGCGCGGCTTAACCTGAAGATCAACCCGACACTTAACACCACAGCTTTCACCACAACTTCAATATTGACATTAATTAATCAGTGGAGTGTCCGTGTGCTATAAAGATACGAAACTAAACAAATGAGCTCAATCGTGCTCCTTTATCAGTGGACTTTATGTTCGGCTGACAACGAGTCCACCTGACAGACAAATGGTGGAATATTTCCGATTCATTTAGCACAATACAGTCTTTAATTTACCAATGTATATTTTTTTGGGATTTCCGTCAAGGATCAAAAGTGTGACCGATATATGCAGATTGATTCGAAAACGCTTCAGACCGAAATTGAGCTCGGTGAGATTTCTTTCGAAAAATGAATAATTTGTAAAACACATACTAGATTTTAACTTAATATTAAAATAAAACTAGTAGAATCTTGTTGGAGAACCATAGTTCAAAGTAACTGGTGAACATAAAAAGTTTTCTCAAAACAACGCGCTTGACAATAGAGCATCTACTAGAGATAAGACCATCTAGTTAGTTTAGGCACAATATTAGCAGCATCATAAAGCATAATTCTTTCAATTTCCAGGGATGCCGTTTCAAATCATCTGACTAAAAATTAAGCATCTATTAAAAATAGAGCATCTAGGTTAGCTATCAATCAACAAGCTCAAAACGGCCAATGTCTACAGGCACAACATTAGCAGCATCATAATCCTTTCAATTTCCAGAGATGCCGTGCAAAAATTGAGCATATAGTAGAAATAGAGCATCTAGGTTAGCTATCAATCAACAAGCTCAAAACGGCCAATGTCTACAGGCACAACATTAGCAGCATCATAATCCTTTCAATTTCCAAAGATGCCGTGCAAAAATTGAGCATATAGTAGAAATAGAGCATCTAGGTTAGCTATCAATCAACAAGCTCAAAACGGCCAATGTCTACAGGCACAACATTAGCAGCATCATAATCCTTTCAATTTCCAGAGATGCCGTGCAAAAATTGAGCATATAGTAGAAATAGAGCATCTAGGTTAGCTGTCAATCAACAAGTCAAAACGGTCAATTTCTGCAAGCACAATATTAGCAACATCATAATCCTTTCAATTTCCAGGGATGCCTTGCAAGTGGACATAAATGGCGTACAATTGTCATGTCGGCTTCCAATGGACAGGCAATTGCCTCACACTGGTGTAATTGGTGGTCTCGGCCGTTCCTGTCATGTAACATCGAGGGCTGACCGATATTAAGCACATTATAAATTGTGGGATAATGTTGGATGATTGGTATGGATTATAGGAGCAGGTGGATAGTTGGATTCATGAGAGTCTAGTAGCTATAAGTCTCTTTAACAATGATGAACTACAAAATGTGAGTTGAGATGATCACGACGAATACGAACGACGACGACGACGACGAAACACGACGAATGACACACGCACACACACACAAAACACACATGACGAATTATACTAGAAACAAGTTGGTATCTGTATCAGACAATCAGAATTTTTGAGCCCATGTTAGGATAGAAATGGAAGGTAAGAAGATTGCTGAAGACGGCAAAAAGGCATGATCTCAGATAGCAACACAAGAACGCTCTTGAGTCTTTGCAGATAATCAAACGGGCAACAGCTTAGCAATAATGTAATTATTAATTAATCAAATGAGTATTATATTATTGGTTTAGGCGCAGAAGGCATAATTCTCAAAATGACAACAGAGTCGACAACTAGTTTTCATAATGGCAAATTCTCTGAATGGCCAATTCTCTAAAAGCGTAATTCTCTGAATGGCTGATTCTCTAAAAGCCTAGTTCTCTGAATGGCCGATTCTTTAAAAGCCTAATTCTCTGAATGGCCAATTCTCTACTGAAATAACTACATGCATCAGTAATATTTTTCATGTATATTTAAATCATTATTTACTAACTATATTTATCATTAATACGCATCACCATATCCTTCCTTGTACACAGCAGGCGCAGGCCAAAAAAAATAAATATTGGTTGTGAAAAAAATGCGATGATTTCTGGTATCCACGAGAGACATGACTTTTTTTTAATATCAACAAAACTCAATTTTAAGCATGAGTCCATTGCATGCTGCTTGATAATCGAAATATAGGATGTATATAGATTTGATTGTGAGATTCCTATTAACAATATACAATACCTCATTCATGATGGCTGCCTGTTTGTTTGTGAGACTTTACTATCCTTATTTCTCATCACCTACTTGACCTTGCCAATTTCCTACTACGTAATCTCAGAGTTTAAACTCGCACAGTTACCTGAGGCATATACCTACTAGCAAATCCAAAACGGGGTAAATTCATATTAATGCGAGTTTTGCAGTGTGAATGAATGAACTGGGCCAAAACGTAGTACTAGTGAGAACTGAAACCCCATGGTATATCAGTGTTGACATAAAAATGTCATTTCAGTTAAAACACCAAACTAAATTCAAGTCATATTTATCACTTTCGTTCGATCCTTTGATTGAAAGCTTTCAAAATTGTTTTGATAAGTTTTAAATTCTTTTATTTTGAAAATAAACAAAACTGACGGGTATAACTTAAAATTGGCTTCAAATCAAATCCATTTATTTGCCAGAATGTAGGTTTACAATGTATGATCTTAAAACAATAATGGCCCCTTTACATTCTACCATTACATAATAATATGGTATGCAAATATTTAATTTTAACCTGCTTGATTTTATCGGAACCGACAAATTAAAACTCAAAGCATTTATTTACATAAAAAAATCTTTTATTTATAAGAATACTCCCAAATGTAGAAAATGTGGCATTTTGATAATAAGCCACTTAGAGAATTGGCCATTCAGAGAATTAGGCTTTTAGAGAATTGGCCATTCAGGGAATTAGGCTTTTAGAGAATGTGCCATTTTGAAAACTAGTCATTTTGCGACTCTGTTGCCATTTTGAGAATTGGGCCTTCAGCACCTAAACCATGTATTGGTTCTATCTTAAGATAAAGATCAAGAAATGCAGTGGGACGTAAAAGCACATATTAAGTATTATGCACTATCATTATGATACCTATGGCTATTAGTAACGAATTTCAATAAGCTACGCAATTTATCGGCTGACCGCATGTCACTGAAACTGAGGGCAACAAGGTCAAGAATCATGAAGACACAGGCAAAATTATTTAGGAACTATGATATTTGACAAAACCAGTAGAGAAATCATAAAACCTGGCATACGCGAATTTGCATAGCCAGTCGATATATCTAAAGGGCCACATAGACTAAGATATCAATCCCCTATTTGTCTTGTACCTTGTCCATTTTCCCACGTTTTACTAAAAGAAAATAAACGGTTAATAAGACTGTAATTTCTTCACCACCGGAGTCACGGTGCTTTCACGGCGTCATCGTCTTTAATGACTGTGGTTTAAAGACCAGAATGGTGTGTGCGGTTTTGCGAAACTGAATAATTGCTAGCATATGGTGTAACAGAGCTACTGTGTCTAATGATGTTAAATTGGCACCTCTAGCATTTTTAGAGTTACCTGGTAAAGAAGTAAAACTTCTCTATTCATTTTTATTAGTACTCCCAGATATAAGATTCCTTACGTACTAGGTTCCTAGATTCAAGTTACGTATGATCTTGACCCAGAGAATCTTATGGATGGTTATAGATTAGACTAAGTTAGAGCCATGTGGATTAAAGCTTCGGAATTCGGATATTATCAGTTGCAAGTCTACATACGCAACGCCTGGAATCGAAACATAAGTATTGTTACGCTACCGATTTGTTGTCAATGCAAGTAAATGATGAGAGGAATAAACAGCTCGAGAAATTGAATTGCAAAACAAATAAATTCCAATGACAACAACAACAAACAATAGATACGGATTGATCACAATATTAATGACATGCCATTAGAAGGACTAGACAATACGAATAGAGGGACCAGCATAAAAATAATCTCCAGAACCATGTTTAAAGTTGGTACAAACCTACCTTTGTTAATACAAAACATGCGAATATAAACTACAGGTGGATGTTAAATAAAACCTGTAAATCTAAAGAGGACGGGTTTATACAGTACGCTATTATTGGGGCCATTACTCCTGGGACGCCGGTGGATGGCGCATAATTATGCCCTTGGAAACTGAAGATATGAACCCTCTCTTATAATAGTCATGGCGGACTATTTAGTTATAGTAAAAACTCAGGAGTTCCTTTATTTCTATGACTGGGGTGGTCTCAAAATAGATTGGACAAATTTTGGGGAGTTTTGTAACATGAAAAAACTAACAAGACTACCATTTTCGGAACTTTAATAAAGCGCTTGTGTGACATTATGTCCTAGCAGTTTTTTTTTATTTAACCCCGTAGTAGACAGCCGCATGCTCGATGACCGCTAAGCAAGTCTCCACACGATGGTTGCCGGAAGACGGACGGCGCCGCCGAGGCCGGCCCACAAAGATGTGGCGAGACGATCGAGACGCGTACCGCGAGGGCTGGTTCGAGGAGGCACGGGAAAAGGGCACATGGAAGGAATTGAGGGAGGCCTTTGCCCAAGAGTGTACAGGGTATTAAAAAAAAAAGTAGTCAGTCGCACCCAAGATGCTAAATAAGTAATTATTGTAACTATTAGGATTATTTAGTACAACTTCTACATTATCGCAGTAGCAAAAATCTACGTTTAACTTTAATATATCATAAACCAGATTAGCACCTGAGCGGTCTTTAATTAGTATCCAAGCGCGAACTCATTAAATACCTAGCGTAAACACCATAAATAATCTAATTAGCAAGAAGAAGATGGCACACTAGCTTCTGCCCGCGGCTTCGCTCGCTTTATGGGCAGAAATCATCCCACGTGAACGTCCTGCATATAGCCTAGGACAGTAACACAATATAGCTTCCTATTAGTGAATCAATTTTCGGAATAGGATCAGAATTTCCGTGCCACCTATATCCAATCTTACAAACATACTAACTTAGATAACCTCTTTATGAAATTACTATAGATCTATCCGGCCAGAGTCGATCTCCAGATATTTAAGGCAGGTGGTAAACAAACTAGTCTAGGCCATTGAGATTACATCTTGAGAAAAATTGCAAAGGATGACGATGCTAATTAACGTCACTTTAAAGTCGGACGAAGCTTTGCCGCCAAGGTAACCGGTTTTAAGGTATAATTTCGAAGGCCACTGCAACAGCAATGAAAACGCTTCCTTCGATGGCGACATTGCCGCCTGTTGCCGCTTTCATAGATACATAGACACCAGTCGTATCGCTGCGGTCTGTCATTGCGGTATTCGGCATTGTCATTTGCAGTTGCGGTCGTCTTTAGAATTATACTTTTAGACAGTCAGTTCTGCCTGATATAGCTCATTACTAAGGATCTATGGATATCAAGTGAGGTTTTGACAGAGGACTAGTTGCAGCGAAACACGAAGTCCTTTGAAATTAGCATTACAAAAAGAGCTCTCAGCTGCTATCTCTAAGCTATCCGGCAGTATTGCTGTCTATGAGGATCCCACGTCGTGTAAGGCAGCACCAGGTTAATTAATTATTACCTACATACTCAAATCTTTGCAATCATTATAATTTATGAGTCATGTAATCTTAATTGTCATGTGGGTTTTGAAATGTCCAGGGTGGTAAATAATCCATCTTCGAACTCAAAGTATAAGTAACAATGATTAACTTCGTTCTATCTTGATCCCGCTATTACTCTAGGAGATCAAGTACGATTAACGGAATTATTAAAGACTGACATGTGATAAATAGGAATAATTTTATTAATAACATAAACAATTACTAGATAAACAGATTAGTTGACGTCAATCGTGGTTGTTTGGAAATAACGGTCAACGTGCACAGTTGCACGAGACTGATTTCTTTGTACCTATCCTAGATATAAAAGGGTAAAATTTTTGATAAGATTATTTGATAAAAGATAAAGTGATAATACCGGTCATTGTACAGTATCTTGTTTGTTGCCGGCTGCTTCAAAGGTTAATTAAAGTGAAACATATTATGATTTGCTTTCCGATGTCCAAGTGTCATGAGGGATCTTGATGAGGGACGTGCAATCATCGGGATATTTTAAAGAAAATAATCGGAATTTTCTTGTTTTCAGAACCTAGCGTTAGCTTTTTCTATATTTGGACATATTTTAAGACATTGATGTGCTACAAAAAAAAAAAAACTTCTTGGGGAAAACTGGCAAAACGTATGTTATTTTTTCCAGTGCTTAGATATTGCGGTTCAGAGCACCTGAGAATAACCCTGATCATTTTTTAGCAATAACAATTAATACAAATTGTTATTTCCACTTGATATTTGAACGGACTTTGGAACCGATTGGAACGACATTGAGTCGACCGAGGTACCGCAAAACTACGAACGAACATTCCTAACTTCCAAAATAGTACGAGCGTTCGCACTCAGCGTACTAATTAACTGTAGGTACTTACACCTTGTATCGAGCATCTGAGTAGGAAGATATGTTCTGTTAAATGTGCGTCCGGATAACATTAGAATATAGGCTAATATCTGCCATTTACTTAGGTAAAGTGAAAATGACTGTCAGGAAAGTTTTGAGTATGAATGAGGATCGCTAAAAGGGCGAGATGAAAGTAACTATGGATGAATGGTATGAACGTTGATATAGTCAGAACGAGGGTGAATACTGAGAAGACGGCTGATATAGATATAGGAAAGAAAAAGACACGCATAACTGAATTCGACTAAATTGGGGATCACTCACTTGGCGTCGATAAAAAAATATCCTGGGGACACTTGCAATGGTCAACAAGAGGGTGAAAATGTAATATTGTTCCTTCTCTGTCATGCATAGAAACAATTACAAATTGGTATTGCAGCGAATGAATGGATAGGAAGGATAAAATGGATATGTATTTACGTAGGTAAACAGGATTTAGATTACAATAATTTCAATTGAAACTTTATCTATCACTTTCGGGTGTCTGTTACATCCACAAATAAATCCTATTACAAAGGTAACCAGAACCGAGGTCCAAAGGCCAATACATTGATATATGCTGTGACAAAAAAAAGTCAGAAAGGTAGATGTAAGACTATAAGAGAGCCAAGTCTAAAGGCCACAATTATATTTATGAGACGCCGTTGTTTTTTTAGCATATTCTAACAACAACTATACTTTCTAAAAACTAGGCAAACATAACAGTTACAGTATCGGACAAAAGCGAAATCCCACGCACCTTTCCATGGGGCCATAAATATTAGTTACGTGCAATATTAGTTCTAATCTAAAGTGGTACGAGATTAAACACATTACTTTTTGGTAATATCGCTAGGATTTAGGTAAGCTGGTGTTACAGAACTACGTCGTATACTTGTATTTATTTGGAAAATGTCTACATTTCTTGCTTATTTGTATCATGGAGCCTCCTGTGCTTTTGCTTTTGGTTGCCACAGTTTCTCTTTTTCTCCTATACTTTATAACATCTCCTTCATCTTCATTGTTTCCACCTTCTTTCTCATCAACATCACCTCCCATAAAATCTACTTTCTAATAGGGTTCAAGTTCATCGCCAATATGAAAATTAAGTCCAGTTTGGCGCATTAGAACCATCACAATAACAGTCAAAATTAATATTCATGCTGAAAGATAATTCAACATCTGTTCGTAACTGTTTAGATGTTGTGTGATAAATTGCTATACTTATCTACTTAACACATTGGCAGTAATATTTCATCATTTCCATCGAGTCAATGTTTACAGGGTACTCGGTTTATCTTGGCAGTTCATGGCTGTAAATGCACTGTTTGCAAAAGCAAGTTTTGATATCAACAATGTTTCAAATTCAATAAATATTGTTATAATTATTGAATGTCGTGCTAAGAGTATTGATAATATAGCCTCGAAGAGTAGCATCAAGTACATAATTGAACGGCCGGCGGACTCTGGGCAGTCAGCCCAGCTAGCATCCAACTGGCCAATATGTTTACTACAGCATAAAATGGAAGGAAAGTGTGGTCAAAAAAATGCTGGTTACGTATGGATTATGTTAGGAATGATGTGAAGGAAAAGAGGGTCAATGATAGCGTATCAATTGACAGGAGAGAATGAAGGAGTGTTGCGCTGCGCTGACCCCAAGTAACATGGGAGAAGTACAGGAAGATGTTGATGACGATGAGCTATTCTTCAAAGTTTCTATCGAGACGTTGGAGTAGACAAAAAAAGTGTTTGGTGTGAACTGCCTGGAAAGAGACGTATAGTTTGCACTTGTAGGCGAATCCGATATATGCACTCAAGATACGACATTTCTACTTAAGCCAACTACTGCAAGAAAACGTTTAATAATCAGGTGTATTCCAAATATTCTAGAACCGAGTCACGACAATCCTGACAAAAATCGAGTTTCTTTTTTGCTTATAATGCATGCAATGCAACTTCATAATCATTTTAATATACGACACATGTTTTTACATTTTCCTTTTTACAAAGGTTGGGTTTAAAAGTCGCGCACAATAAATGTATAAAATAATTTACATTTGACATTGTATTATTTACTTACAGTACATGATATAGAATGATTGTTAATAGCAATATGAAAAGGGCACTAAAGAAAAGATAGATGGAGTAGATACGATGATATGGATAAGAAAGGCAACTCTAGAGATGACGGAAACTATTTCTTTCATGCTTACATCAGGCGTGGAAGAAAACCATAGGGAGGTTCAGACAAGGAGGATGAACATTCAAACGAAGGAATAAACAGAAAAGTCTCAGCAGTTAGTAGCTAGACTGTAAGAAAAATTTAAAAATAAACTGTCTACAAAAGATATTCGTAATGTCTAAGCGCAATGACGTCCGAGTGATAATTTTAGATTTTTCCCGCGGAATTTTGTCAAAACATAATATTTTCAGTGTGTATCTATATTAAAACGCAAATTAGGCGAATTCTCATCAAGCTGTTTGTCAGATAGACAGTCGCTCCATGTAAAATACTAGTAATCAGCTAGAACCGGTTAGGCTAGAAACTGACCGAAAATAGTTGGGAAAAGGCAAGGTAGATGATGATGATGAAGCTTTTTGTTGTTTTGCAGTAAATGTATCAACGATGACTAGTCCAGGCCTGTTTTCTATCTTATCTTCTTATTTTGTTTCAATTGCTGTACTCAAGAGTATGACGTCTATTTCTGAGAGCAGGTGTTCCAGCAGCCAGCCAGTACAGTAGACAAGTCAAATGCTTTCTTCAGTCATCCAGTCACATTGTCCAGTATGATATTCTATGTTTTTCCAAAATACTTTTATTCCGTATATTATTGCACCAATGAGTTAAACTGGTCACCAAAAAGTAGCACACGATAAAATAAATCGCTAAAAAAACTAAAATTCTTAGCATCAACGTAAAATCACCTGATATTGCACCCACACATACGTCAGAGCCACATAACAACAAAATTGTAGATGTGTGTGTACGTAACAATTTATCAAAGTAAACAGCTGCTGCTGTTTGTATGTTTACAAACAGTGCGCGTGCACTGAACGCACTCATAAATTTTCGTGTTCTTTTGAAGTCGTCCAAAAGAAACTTGGGTGAGAAAAGAGCCTGTTAACCATTAAACTTATAAAGGGTTAGCTAATGCCAAAAGCATACGCAAAAGGAAAGCGACCAAGCATTTCGCTTTCGTTGTCGTGTATGCTATTTTAAGAAACAATGCAGACAGTATTAGTCGCATCTCACAAGCATTGAAAATGTAATAAAAATGCAATTGTATCATGACGTTTTTAGAACGAATGCAGCAAAACACAAAAATCTAAGGTTTTGGCAACCTTTCAAATTTTTTTTTCCACCTATCCGCGTCTATTGCTTCACCAGTTCCTCTCAGCAGGTAGCTAGGATTTCAGGGATTTCGGCAATCAACATAATTTCATTGGTATTTATGGACCTTCGTATGTTACACTAGTTTAATTGCTGATTCAAATACGGTTTTACATCAGTAATTAAGACTTCATTTTCATAAATAGTCAATAGACCATTGTTTCGAAATTGAGCAAGACGAATGAACTACAAGGTACCAAGTATTGAGGTGACATATAAAGTAATACTGCGTCTTAGGTTTGTGTAGTTGTTTTTGGAATCCCAATAAAGAGGAAAAGTAAACAACCAAACATTTTAAAGCCGAATAATGCGAAGGTTGAAGGAAAATGAACAGGATGTGTACAACGACGGTCAGTTGTCCGAAAAGTTGGTATAACCCAACTACCTTCACCTCGTCTTGTCAGTTGAAGACTGTGCCATGGTTGCTGATTCATATTCAGTTCGATCAACTGGTAAACAACATAATATCATGCAAGGAAAACAATTCCACGATGGTTTACGCAGAGTGTACAGAAGACTCTCGTCTTGCCACTTGTTTAAGTGTAAAAGAGAGCGAGCCTATAGTCATCAAAGGCCCGTTTTTGACTAGCCATCGGGTTTGATGGCAAAGTAAAAACGGGTTATTAGTGCAGCTCCTGCACTAATATCCCAAGTTGATTCGTCGTGATAACGGAAGAAGGCGGGTATAATTCTCTGCATAAATGGATGAATGTGTACGAAGCAAAAGGAGTATGCGAGAATCGCAGCAGGTCGTCGCCTAATTTCTATCATGTGAAAAATCACACTAGCTGACTTCCTCGTAGAAGCAGGCGAAAGTCCTGAAACTGTTGTTCACAAATTACAATTCCAACCTTTACAAAAAAAAACCAAGGAAGAACCATGACTCACGACAATAGTGTCATGCAAGACACATTACGGTGCAACATTAGCGAGTGTTTCGCAAACGATCGCGGTGCGCGTACGCCGCAATCTTCCGCTTTGCGCCGGCGTATTGTGCAACGTACTGCTGCTCACATGTCGCGCTATTTGTTTGGGTTAGTGCGTTAGGGATGCCTGATGATTGACTAGAAAAAAAAAATAGTCCTCCTGACCGTTATCGGACATGGTGGCCAATCACAGCGGAGACTAGCCATCGTCGTGGTCGGACGCGTATGCAGACAGCGTGCGCAAACGCCGGGGCATCCTCTCTTCCCTTCCTCAGATCAGGCTTAGGACGGGTTAACGTGCTTTAGTACAATCAGTATTCATCTAAAGTAGTAAAGGTCGTAAAATATTGATTAAAGTAGAAACGGAAAGACAAAGGTCAAACAGGTAGGAGCACTACTATTATCTTTGCATAATCAACCCAACGTACCTACATTACTCACAGCTGGGACGCCATATTGCTTTTACTGGCCAAAATAATTACGTTTTTTCTACTCCTCCGTTATTATTTTCTGATTAATTTCGTTGCGGGATCCAAGACAGTTAAATTGTTTCTCTGGGACTTCGTCGAGTTTTCTAGTCTCGGCGCTTTTCTGGTGGTCGCCACTGTTGGTTCTGCGTTTTAGGAGTTACAGTGGTTTGGGAATAGTGTGGAGTGCTTTACTAGCCAAAATGTTCCTGATAAAACCGACAAGTTCAGGGAACTTTGTACTATAATACTGAAATCTGTATTGAGACCACAAATCATTAAAAACAAAAAGAAAATTTAAGCAAAACGCAAGTTTTCTGTATTCAAGTAACTGACACTACAAAAGGTACTGTTTAGATAATAATACTGTTAATGAGCAACAAAGATCAGTCGATGCAAAATATTGTCTCTATTACATAAGGTGATTACTGTTACTCACCAAGTTTTGACTCAGGTAATTCAAATATCATCAACGACCTCATCATCATAATATTCCTGCCTTTGTCCCGTGTTATTTGGAGTCGGCACAACACGTTTTTTTTTCTACCATTCTCGTCTGACAGCCGTCACGCAATGATTTGCTCCTTTTCTTTCATACAATTTCTCACACAATCCATCCACCTTGTCTTTGGTCTTCCTTTGGCTCTCTATCCATCATCATTTTACATTTTTATTCATCACTCTGTTAGTCACATCATGCTATTTATTCCTCCTTATCACATTTCAATACTAAGACAGACGACTCCCCACAATTTGTTCTGTAACTGGTGCAACTTTCAAACGACCTGGGACGAAAAATTCCGTACAAACCCAGCATTGTCATGCAGATTGTGTAAGTTCATAAGCAATCGGTATGAATAATGCTAGTTGACAAAACAATAGGAAACGGACCTTAGACTTATTGATAAGTGATATTATTATGTATGTTGACCGTGGTTGTACTACCTTTCTAGGGAAAATACTAGGATTCAAAGTATCATAAACAGGGTCACGTTAACTTAGCTAGCAAAACGTGGCAGACATGACGGGGATCCAATTATCGATGTCTTAACGTGATATACAAAACACAAAAGTGATCAAACTTTGTTTTTTATGGTTTTATGTTTAAATATCGAGATACCTTCATGTCGCCTGCGGAGTTTTGCTAGGTAATATTTATTTATTTGAGTAGAGCAGTTGCCCGCGACCATCGTCATCGTGAAATTATTATAAAAAAATATTATTTAAATCAGATTTTGCACGATATCCTAATCCTTTTTTTCTAAAATAAAAGTAGCCTAAGTTAGTTCTTATAACATCAGCTGTCTGTCAGTAAAAGGCCCGTCAAAATCGGTCCAGCCGCTTCGGAGATTACCCGGAACAAACAGACAGACAGGCAAAAATTTGTTTTTTTGTTATAAGTACCGTATATACTTTCATATGCATTCAGTAAAAAATCTGTTATTTTAAAATTACAAACAGACACTTCAATTTTATATATTTGTATAGATGATTTGATTTTGTATGTTAATCCAGGTAATAGTCTAACTGTGTGCCAAATGAAATACAAATCTGTTAAGCCGTTAAACTTGCTTTAATAACATTTAATAGCAATAGCTTCTTGAACTTCATCAATCTGCAATAGGTCTTTTGTTATTATGAGTACACCATTGCAATGTTGGGTATTTTATAACAAAGTCTGTTGATTAGATATTGCTGTTGTTTCAGCTGTGCTTAACGATACATATTAATCATTTAACTACGTGAGAAAATTGGGACAATGGTGGCAGGAGAATAGTGATGAGAAAATTGGGACCAACACTTAGCAAATCGATGCTTAAGTTCTATCCATTTGCTCTGCCATCGAAATTTCGAATTTCACAAATTAAACTAATTAAGAGCAAAGGACAAACGAACATACCTATGACGTGATGTTTATGAGTAGGTGAGAAGCCAATTTACACTGCTCGGGTTCAAATAGTGAAAAAAATCCAAGATATGAGCCCTAGCTAAATCGATTTTTCGCGCGAAATCATTGGAGCCGTATTCGAGAACGAGATTTCAAATATACAAATATTTCTCATTTTATAGTCATCATCATCATCTGCCTAGCCTTTTCCCAACTATGTTGGGGTCGGCTTCAAGTCTAACCGGATGCAGCTGAATACCAGTGTTTTACATGGAGCGACTGCCTATCTGACCTCCACAACCCAGTTAGTACTGGGTAATACGATACCTCTTGGTAAGACTGGTTGTCAGACTTTTTGGGCCACTGACTACCTAAAGACTGTCAAAGATCTAAAAATGACAACCGGGACCAACGGCTTAACGTGCTTTTCGAGGCACGGAGGAAACTCGGTATGTAATGGATGGTCACCCATCCACAGACTAACCTAGGCAAGCACGGCTAGCCACGAGCTCCACATGCTCATTTTATAGAGAAGAAGAAAAGTGGAGAGTGTACAGACAGACCTTTCAAATCTAGATATTTTAGCAAAACGTATTTACAGATCAATTCCCGATTCGTAGACTGTCTCGTTGGTCTAATGGTCGCAAGAGCTGCTGCTGAGCATGAGGTCCTGGGCTCGATTCCCAGATCGGGTAGTGTTATTGGGTTTTCCCATAAAGAATTTCTCAGTTGCAGCCACGGATTCTGGATTTGTGCCCGGTTGATGGCAATAGGCACATGCAACTTAAACATAACTGGCGAAATGTGGCTGTTATATTAGGTAAACCTCTGTCTAACCCTTCGGGAATTACAGGCGAGATGTTATGCAAGATTATACCCAATCGGTTCTACCTAACATAAATATTTTAGATGGTCATCTGCGGAGGTCATTACAAATCCTATAACTCGTGTGGGCTTCGGCTCAAACCTGGTTTAACCTAGATGGATAAACCTTTTCGCAGATCGGTCTACACGAGATTTCATCAGACATCAGCAGTTCAGCAGTTGTTTGTTCTGGGAATTCCTATATCTAGACGTAATTCCAGACGTATTTCATTCAACCTTAAAGTTCGTTGTCCGAGCCGAATGGACTAAATATTGGAAGGTTATAAGTCCGTTACCCAATTAATCAACCTGCTAATAAGGTGGAATTAAAATGTATGTATCAATGAATTTTTTTTCATGTGTGATAATGATAACAAAAATATCAGTATATTTGATCAAATCCCAACAAGCTCACTGGTGAGTTTGACAACGTAAGTAAATGCAAAATGTAAGTATAATGCATAATCTAAATGCAAATATATCATCCTCACGACGCCATTTGTATCAAAATGGCACAAACCCAGAATAATAGGCAAAACGAGGAAATTCTTTATCTACATTCCAGAAGATAGAACATCTTGCTTCCCTTCGTGGTCCACTCCATGGCCATATAGGAGTGTGAACGCATGAAACGCTTTCGCCATCTTTTGAGAGGAAGTGATACTCGCAAAGGAGGCGGCATAAAGGGAGCGGGGGGCGGTCACCTGGCTGGGAGAGCGTGAGGAATTGCGAAAGTACTCCAGCACCTCTACCAAAGGTAGTGGAAGGACACCGGGTGGTTTTAATCAGTGAGTCTGGTTGACCCCTGCGCCCAACTCAGCGCAGAGAACATCCCAGAGGATTTACACACGCAAAAAAAATAATGATGATGGTTAAAAACCGCTGTATACACCAAAAACATTATGCTTGTCGAATTCGGCAACTATATTTTTTGTACAGCAGTTCCTATTACAAAGCAATATTTGCATTTACATAACTTCAACTAATGTTAAGTATGATTAATGGCCCTCACTTAACACATCAGAACTCAAATTCATGATTCATTTTTCGATGTGGAATGGGGACAGCCGCTAGACTTAAAAGAACCAGCTAGTTTTCCTATGCGGGGGTAGGACAGCCATTTTGTTCTTAACGTCATTATGAGACGAAATGGATAGATACAAAAGAGGATAACGGACCGCGCGCAGGCAAGACTTGGACTAGGGAAAGATGATACAAATGGAAGGTGGCGTTATGCCCTGTGGTGTGTCGAAAAAGGTTGTCAATGATGTTGATAATGAGGGAAGAGGCTCTATTATCGATTTTTCAGACTATAAATAATCGATCGATCGATGTAAGAGTGTTACCACACCAATCGATAGATCACCGTTCGAGGCCATCGATCTATGGTAGAATGGATAAGTGGACGACAGTTTCTACTACACAATTGATCGATTGTCGTCATTTCTACCATCGATCGATTGGTGATCGGCGATAGATCGATTGGTGTGGTTAATGCTAGCTTAGTTGAACTCTGAATCAGGGTCCAACAAAGCTACCATTAGAGAATGTACGTAGTTACGAAGAGTGACGAACTGAGCTTGTGACGAAGTGCTTACTTCGTCACAAGCTCGCACTTCCCACTCTTCGATCTAAGAAAAACAACTGAAGAAGAAGACACAAGCTTACAAAATAATCTCAACAAACGTCGTTATCACATTACGCGCAAAAAAAAGAAAATAGGCTAAATAAACAGTGCTATAATTAAAATAGAAATAATGTATGACTACACAATACTGTGCTGATCTCTAGTTAGATAATATTTGCGTCATATTCTCATACAGCGGAGGAATACTGACACGAGTGGTAGGCATGCTTGACCCAAGATAAAGGACCCACATACGCATAGGCAGAGAGCATGTTGAACAACAAATAAGCACCTTAGGGTTCAACGTTCAGTCAATATTATAACAGAATTTATGTTTGTATTGTTTTGATTGAGTTACACACTTACTACAAAATTTGCTTGTACTTATTATTAGTTGATAATCGTGCTATAATATGTAGTACGCGAGATCCACCGTCATCGTCGTCGATATCCGTATGGCAGGCGTTCCGAATTTATGAACGAGAATTAGTTTAGAAGAAAGCGGGTCACCCTGTTTCACACATTTGACGATTTTAATGTTGATAAAATGTTGAGTCTACAGAATTAATTAATTTAACGTTAGCCTTGCTATTATTTACACCCTTTGCACCAAATAAATTTTGGATCAGCGTAGCATGCCTCCGTCTTCTATACCTTTTTATTACACCCCCCTTTTTTTTTAGTCACCCCCTTCTAGCTCTCACAGTTCTCACAGTTCATCCAACGTTTTCTCGGTCTTCACCTAAGTTTAACTACAGCCATTCACATTTATTTTCATAATTTTTTGTCACAACCTTTTTTCCATTACTTCGCATGACATCTTCATACCATAACAACTTTTATCACACAAGTTTTCAACCACGGTTCTGCTTTCATACTTCCTATGAACGAATTACGATACCTAAAGTCGTGGGCAAGAAAGCAGTACTGCTGATTGCCCAGGATAGAAGTGCCGGTTTCAAACTTTTAACTCGTCTTTGCCAAATCTTGATTTATCGTGTTTATCACCTCAGTTAACGCTCATGAACTCGCCGGGATTAGCATCGTCTCTGAGATGTGGTGCCGATCTGGCTTCAAGGTCACGTTGGGTTGACGAAGACCCGAAGATAAGAGGCGATGCCAATCCTGTGCAGTGCGTATGCGTCTGCTATGTTAAAATAAGTTTTTTTTTTTTTAATACTAAAGAAGAAAATTGGGTTTATCTATTAGCGTTTCGTGTCCGTGCTAATTAACCGTTGAGAAGTTCTTTCGTGAGAAGGCGATCCTGGCTGAAGGATCAAGCCATGTCAAGCTTATAAACGAGCTATTTACCGAGTAGAGATTCGCAAAATACACGTCGTACTCAACTACATAGTACACATCTCATCACAATTACCGACAAGTCCATGAGATGTCTGATGACTTGATGAATGACAAACGGACAACCGTGATCGCGTGATCTTCAATTACCGTCGCCATTGCCACTTACACCAAATACTTCCTGCGCTCATCTTTATGTAATTAAAGTTGTTTCTCGGAATTTGCGCGAGTTCGTGAGAAGTGGAAGAAGTGGAGAGAGGCCTGTGCCCAGGAGTGGGACAGCATCAGAATCTTCTAAGAAGGTTGCTTTTAACTTTGGCCTGATAATTGGATAAAAGAAGAAAAGAAGAGGCCGACGACAATTATTACGTGCCTTTCCCGTCCTATTTGTGGTTGTATTATTTTTACAAAACAGAAAGTTCAAAGATGCCAATTTCGTATTAGGTGATACTTTCGAGTGGCTCAGTTAGGAAAATGTTACAGTTTTTGGGGTAAAAAGTGTAGGAATGTGTTTAAAAATTCATTCACTGACAGACAATAAAAATAGCAATGTGTCTAGAAGCATGAAATTCTGCAAGAGTTCTAGAATATAATGAAGATGAGCATTGAGCAGGGGCCATTGAGGAGAGCTAGCAGTGATAGAGGCGTGACCTTCGGACTGCCAAGTCAAGATAGGTCTCGGGTTTGAACTCAAGCACCTCTGATTTTTCGTATTCATGTACGTATTATATAATTATCACTGCATGGCTGAGAGATATTTCTTGACGGCATGTAAAGCCAAGTCAGAGGCCCATGGACTGCATAAAAACTCTGACACCAGGTAAGCCCCTAACCACACAATAAAGAAGAAGCATTATGAAAGGATCTTTTACAAACCATCACCTGAAATGGTTAAATACGGGATAAAGTTTGTATGGGATTTCATTTTTGCTGATGATAATGGTGCCTGGACCATGATCTTTTAACTTTATGGACAAATAACCATTTTATGGTTTAAGACATTTATTTATTTTAATAGTCTTGGACAGCTATTTTTTTATTGCATCAACTTGGGATTATAATACTGCAAATTTGATTATAATGGACTTAAATTCTGGCATCATAATTGTCATTGCACCAGGTAGACATCAGGGTCAAGAGCAAGCAACCTTAATTTAAAAAGAACAGTCTACAATTTTTGATAGTGGTACAACTTTTGTTTTTCTAACAGCAAGCTGAGTTAGTAGGTGAATACTTGCATTTGTACAATACAAGTCTTCTTTAAATTAGAAAGTAATGCATATTTTATAACAAACCCACCCATCATCTGTCTAGCCTTATATCAACAATGTTGTGCTCAGCTTCCAGTCTAGCAGGATGCAGTATAAAAACTACCTACCTGACATCCACAACAGAAAAACTCTAGGTAAGACTGGTTGTGAGACTTACAACAAAACCCACCCATCCGGTAATAATCTTTTCTAGACTAGGATGACCAGTATGCTTTTGGGGCTGAATTCTAGACTTATCTTTCAAAGAGTATTTATTGCCCTGTTCTGTCTTCATTTCTAATCAATTAGCAAAAACGCAGTTAGCAAAATGGTAAGTACTTCAATATGAGTTATTTTAACAGCTAAATGAAATTGATATGTTTCCAATTAGATAAATTACAGGCAAAGTTCCTCAATATCAAAATATTGTATGAAGTAAAATGTTCAATAGTTTATCTCTCTTTTCGGAATACACGGTGTGATATCATCACCGTCATCATTCTCCTGCCCTTATCCCAATTTATTTCAGGTCAGGGCTGCATGTCTTCTCACATAATTCCTATCATGGTTAGTGTGATGCAGAAAGGTATTTATTCTGCCTTGAAATGGTTGTTCTCAGATTTCCCTTACCCAATTTGTCACTGTCACATATTGCAACTGGCCTGATACTCTCAACTTTCTTTTGAGAAAAACCTTTGTTTTACCAACAGTAAGATTATGGAAAGTAATTTATTGATAGGTTTTTTTGTTTTTTCTCTCATTATGAAATCAATTCCAATATCAGTACAAAAAAATTGCAACATTTCCAGTCATAACTTTAGCCAATTTACGACAGGATAATATTTATTTTTATTAAAATAAGTGAAGGTAACTCAACAAATTGTCAAACAACACTGGGACGTCACTTGCGCAAGACTGGATGCTAATTATTTATATTGTTGTTGTTTTTCGCTTACAACACATTTTAAGAATATCAAGAAAAAAATAAAATTAACTGCTAAAACAATGCCGCAGATTCAAGGGTAACTCTCCCATGCTGCGATTGTCACGGCTGCGAAAAGCGAATCCATTAAGTTTTTGAGTAACCTCAAAATTTACAAATACGGTTTTTTCTGCCGATTCCTAACGCAACAATATAATGAAAACTGAAATATGCTGGCTAAGGTCAGCATTCATTGCATCCGAAAGATTATCACAAAATATATAGAACGTCTATAAAAAGACATGCAAACTGCCGGGTTTTTTGGGATAGAAAATGAACTTACCTTGTTTTTTAACACGCCGAAAAATACACTGCACCTCTTGCTTTATTTGGAAATAACAAACATGAAGTCACTTAAGTATATTGTGAATGGAAAAACGAAATTTGGTTCAAATTTCGCACCGACAACAAAATATTTGTGTAACTGAAAATATTCAGTATTGCAAGTTTTATACAAAATTCCACTGACTTGAATAATATATTTTTTTTAAACGAGAAAACCGTAACCTAAAACTAAAATTGGGAAAAGTAGCCAAAGCTTTCGCCTTGTAAAAAGTAGCTTAAGTTTTTATAAAATGGTGAATATCTGGTAAATGAGGTCTGGAAACTTGGGAAGGCTGTTAGAGTTTTCTCCACTAAACTATTTTTATATGTTTTGGCAACATTACTTAAATGTCACAAAAAATTAATTGAGACCACTCCATTTGACGTAGATTTTTCTAGCTGACTTTATTGAATATGATGAATATATGAAAGGTAAAAAAGTTGCCTAATTTAATCGTATAAACTCAAATAAAACAAATTATAGAAACCGATTAAATTAGGTTTTTCATAACAACCTCAATTCCGAATTCATTTTTGTTGTGTTCATGTCCGGTTGATTCTCTGCGTAAATACGAAAATGGCCATATTACGCTCCATTGACGTAGGCTGGTGTGACAATTATTGATGTTTTTATGTAAAGGGTTATCAATTTTACCATTAGCGTCCTAATAATAACAGTTTTGAAAGCTAAAAATAACCATAAAAGCATGTTGTTTATTATAAAATTACTGTATTTAGTTAAACTATCCTCGAAATATTTTTGAACTTCTGTTATGCAATGTAAACGGAACGTTTTAGGGATGAAGTCATCGCTTGTCAGAATTTGTCAGATTTATGTCAAAACAAATTCATTTCGTTTCCAAAATATAAAATAGAATCTGTTTTAATTGTACAAAATGGGTCTTTTTGGGAAATCTCCAGAGAGAAATCCGAAGGAAATGGTACGTGGAACATAGAAACTGTTACACCTATGAAGAACTACCTATAAATCTAGGCCATGTACCATTAGTGATTTGATTTTCTAAAAATATTGTTCTTTTTAGGTAAACGAGTGGTCTCATAAAATACGAAAAGAAGGATACAACCTAGATCGACAAATAAGAGGTATATTAAAGATCTCTATTTACTAGAAATAACAATTTCGTCCAAAATCGTAACAACAGACAATAACCTAAATTCACACCTTGATAGGAATGCCAAAAACTTGTTTATGAAGTCAGTCGAAGGAAGGTCAAGTGTCATTGTCATTATCTTCATTTAAATGAGCACATCTATAGAATTTCTGATTATTTGAAAAGCTTTGTTGATGATGTTATTGTAATTTTTAATGAACATTGCTGTTTTCCCTATCAAATTATAATGCCCTTCAAATTAATCAAGGAAACAAGTAGGTACATTTGATAAGTACTGCTTAATGAAATCTTGGTCTGCAAAAGTATGAACTACTAAAAATAGACAGGACAATATAATAAAATATTGTTTTATTCTGGATTGACTAGACTTAGTCACTAAGCTCTGTAAATATGATGATGTCTTACATATAAAAACTAGAATATACAAGGTGGAATGGACACCGACACTAAAACGGTTACAGCCACATATTCAGTACATCATTCTAAACCCCCCCCCCCCCCCCCCACATAGAACTTTTTCATTGATTATTAAAAAAAAGCAGCTGTTCCATACATTTTGACTGTGAAGGTATCACATGTGTTGTTTTGAATAACCATACAAAAATTTTGTAGAAACGATTTTAGTGTCCCTTCCACCCTATAGTATAAGTATATATGCTTCTCCATTGCAAACTTTATAAAAGGCAGTTAAAACTCTCCAGTTAGTTTCTTGAAAGAGTCTAAACAAAACTTTTGTTTGTCTAATTTTCCACATTACCATTATTCCTTATTAAACTTCCTCAGCCATACAAAGAGAAGAGGATAAAATAAAGCGGTCCCTAAAAGAAGCTGCAGCGAAGAGCGACAAACAAGTGTGCACAATACTGGCTAAGGAGATCATCCGGTCACGAAAAACTATCAGTAAAATATACACAAGCAAAGCACACCTCAACTCTGTCCAGATGCAGATGAAGAATCAACTAGGTAACAGCCATAATTATTGATTGAAAGGCGATTAACAAGGCATATTAACATATTTTTTCCTTAAAAACTAAAGTATCAGAAATATAAACACTGTTTTGTGCAGGAAATAATATTCAGGATATTTTTTCTAATGCATTAGGCTCCCTGAATCTACTTTATAGGCAAAAATAATATCTTTGTATGTTCAAACTCAGCAGCCTTAGAGAAAACTAAACTATGGGTGTTGCTTGTAGTAATAAAAGCTGTGCAGAAAATGATTTTCCACAATGATCCAATAAAAAAAAAAAACAAACCATCCCAATCAATCAAAACAAAATCCAAACAAAAATCAAAAAAAAAATCAATCCAAAAAAAAACAAAAATAAATAAAAAAAATTCAATCATTCCAATCATTTCTGTGTATTACTTTGTGTGATATTGTTTCTTATTGTATTTGTGTGTTTACAGCTACATTAAGAGTTGCGGGTTCATTGCAAAAGTCAACTGAGGTATGTTATTATTGATTTTGATAGACATCTATTAAACAAAAATCCTGTGATATTTCAATGTTTCTATCTTTGCATTGTCAAAACTATGTTAATCAACCTACTCTGACTTAGTGGGTGCTACTAACCTGTCCATTAGCAACCTGGCTAAGAAGTCTGTTTTGTCTCATTGCTGGATAAAGGCCTGTCTTCACAAAATCTGGTCCAGATTTTTAGTAGGAATCAATCTCGTTCCACCATCTTCGCCTTGGTCTGCTGCAATGTCGTTTAGCGTTTAATGGTGCCCACATGGTGACTGTTTTTTTACCTTTTCTCATCTAACATAGATAGACATGTCCAGTTCTACCCCAGTTAGCGGTGTTCTCTTATGATTTCTTATTTTGCCAGGTTATGCAAGCAATGCAGGCGCTGGTTCGTCTACCTGAAGTGGCAGCAACAATGCAGGAGCTGAGCAAAGAGATGATGAGAGCAGGCATTATTGAGGAGATGCTCGATGAGACCATGTCCGGTATGGAGGATGAGGAGGAAATGGAGGAGGCGGCGCAGAGTGAGGTTGATAAGGTAAGCATTTTTTTAAAATTATACAGTGTGACCTAATCATCGATTTTTTCTTACTGTAATTTGTAACTAGACTTGTCAGTTCTAAGCAACATATTAACATTTATTTTACAACTTCTTTCTGCGAACACAAAGGGGCCACGAGGGATTTCTGCGTTGTTACCTGAAAACAGCCTGTAAAATATTTACTCACTAATTTAGTGTGACAACAGCGAATAATGTCTTTCCATTCAACATTTTTAGTATTTTGACAAACTATAAAATTACTAATAAATAAAATAAAAAAATAAAAATTACTAATTAAGCATGTATGACATCCTTTTTGACAAGTTTTGTATAAAACTAGTTTATACAACTTATTTGAGATGGTGGTGAGTGATGGAGACCACAAATTACGAGCAGTAAGTCGTGGGTTCGAACCCAGCCAGGCGCATTACTTTGTGTAAGTTATTTCAACACCACAGCTCTCAAAACGGTGAAGGAAAACATCGTGAGGAAACCGGCATGTCCTAGAACCAAAAATTCGAAGACATGTCATGTGTTCGTGACATCTAACACCCCGCACTGGGCCTCGTGGTAGATTATAGCCCATTCCCTCTCATAGAGAGGAGGCCTGCGTCCCAGCAGTGGGAACATTAATAGGCTGATTATGCTAAAACTTTTTTCTTACCCAGGTGCTATGGGAGCTGACACAAGGCAAGCTAGGCGAAGCGCCAGCACCTCCAACAGCCGTGGCAGCCGCTCCCTCTACAAGTAAGGAAGAAGAAGCTGTTCCTGAACCCACAGAGAGTGAACTGGATGAGATGGCGTCTAGGCTAGAGGCACTCCGGTCTTAGTGTAGTGGAGTTTTTACTCACAGGTATGTTTTACATTCTTTTGAAAACAGTATCATTGCCTTCCTGCACTTGTCCCATTCTACTTGAGATTGCCGGTCGGCGCAACACGTTTTCTTCTTCCGTTCTCCCGTATCAGACGTCACGGCATCATTTACTCCTTTCTCTTTTATATCATTTGAGGAATGATATGAAAGAGTAAGGAGTAAATTGAAAACAGTATATTATCATCATTTTCATCTACTTAAATCAATTTGGGAGCCTGGTGGCGATGGCAGGACTCCTACAATCAGAAATGGTTCTTTAGGAGCCGTAAATAGGGAGGTTTTTGCCCTGCAATGGTGGGACACCATAGGCTTTTTAATAAATATTGGAAAATGTCTAATATGTTTCTTCTATACTTCTCGTAAAGCTGTCAGCTCAATCTTCTGGCTCTTGGTTTTAAACCGTAAACGTATCTATAGAAGAAAAGAATCGGAAAAAGTTCGGCTTTTTATTCTTCTTCTTGATTATGTGGTTATAGTGTTAACTTGGTGTCAGAGTTTTATGCCGCCCATGGGCCTCTGACTTGGCTTTCATCATCATCCATCATCATCATTTCAGCCGAAAGACGTCCACTGCTGTACATAGGCCTCCCCCAAGTGTCGCCACATTGACCGGTCCCGTGCGTCTCGCATCCAGCGGATCCCTGCAACCTTTACCAGGTCATCGGTCTACCTAGTGATAGGCGTTCCAACGCAACGTCTTCCAGTTCGCGGTCGCCACTCCAGAACTTTTCGGCCCCATCGGCCATCCGTTCTGCGAGCAATGTGCCCTGCCCACTGCCACTTGGCTTTACGTGCCCTCAATTAATATAAGGCATGCGCCTGAGAGATATTTATTAGCTTTGTATTATACAGCATCATTTGACACTTAAACCTTTAAAGACTCTATAGTCTCTTCGAAAGAGAGTGTCGAGTGTCGTGTCATGTTATGATAGATGCTCTTTGTTTTATAGTAAAATCCGGATATGGTACAGTCAGTGGCCCAGCCCTGCATTCCTGACAAAGAAGTATGATAGTGCTGGGCAGGGACACCGACTATAAAATGGTCGAATTCACATAAGTTCTTAATTTTTTACCCGACTACGACAAAGCAAAAAGGAGGGTTATCAAATCAAATCGTATTTATTTCTGTAAATTGGTTTACAAAACTCTTTTACATGTTTAACATGTTATGTTTTAAAACTAGATGAGGCCGGTGTTTCGTACCTGACTACTCTGAGAAGAAACATCCGAAACAAACTCAGAGGTCACCGTCTCTTTTAAAGTTGTCATATGTTATGATTTTGACCGGCATGTATGTATGTGTATTCATCTGTTCCCTCATAACTTCTGAACTACTTATCATATTTTTACGAACTAACCTTGCGAAGTAAAAAAACTGTGATAGTTTAATAAAAATTAAGAATAAATAATTGCCAATTATTATCTCCCGAGATGAATAGTGTAATATTATGTGCATTTTACATAAGCATTACTTTGAGATAACGTACCTAATTACATTAATAATTATCAAACTGCGCTATTTCTGAACAAGGCACTAATTAAATAGAAGGTCGTAAGGTTAATGAATTCATTATGAGTCATGTGTACGTAAGATGCAATCATTTTAATAATAAACAGAAGAGACTGTTCATTGTATAGTTAATTTACGTGATCCGCACGTGGTTCGGGAGCGTGCACTATAGCTGTTGTATTATTAGCATGGCCCTAGCGGCATTTGAACCAATGTCCCACCTTCATTTATTGACACTCTATAAAGTCGTTTAGCGTCCTGAATCGACATCTTTTGTGATCCTCAATTTATTAACTAATGACAAAAGATGTGTAACATTGTTTATAGTTTTAGCGCTATTGTTATGCTAAGAATACCCTTTATTTTTTGTCGGGGGTTAAAACTAAGAATCGACGACAAGACAATACAAATGTCGCGGCAAAATGGCTTTGCATTATTTGACCTGCCTAGTTTCGAAAATAAAATAAAATGGCGGAGGCAGGCCACGCTTCATAAAATCTTCCAACCTTTTTCAGCAAGGCAGCCGAATTAAACAAACGCTTAGCGCCATCTACGTGGAACTAATTTGTCAACTTGCCCATTGAAACATGACCCTATATAAGTGAAAATGTCAAAAAAAAAACTAAATTATTATCTGAGTTTGTATCGGTTGTTTCTTCTCAGAGTAGTTAGGTGCAAAACACCAGCCTCATCTACTTAAAAAAAGACGTATAAAAATCTATTTGCAAAATAAACATCATTTATCAATACTTTATTCTTTTTTTTCCCAGATGTACGACGTACCTATGTGTCGGAGACAAGAATCGAAAAGGCTATTTTTCAAGCCATCAATGGGTCGACAAATGCCTTAAGAACAATGTAAATAATTGTTGTATGTATATAATTAAGTTTGTACGCTTGTACGAGAGATTTACAACGGATAATAATTTTATTAAAATGTTTTATTACTATACTAGCAAATATTCGGTAGTAGTTTTGGTCATAAAACGTGTGAGCGGCATGGAGAATATGAGTACAGAATTTCTTAAAACTATAATAAACTGAGTGATCCTTGTTGACTGCCTCGTTGGAGTGGCCGCAAGCGTTAGTGCTGTGCATATGGGCCTGGATTCGATTCCCAGGTCGGGCAGTGTTATTGGGCTTTTCCGTCAGAAATTATCAGTAGCATCACTGAGTCTGCATTGGCGATACCCGGTTTGTTTCAATAGGCGCGTCCTTATTACAAGGTACTTGCCTGAAGAAATATGGGTATATTGTAGTACACCTCTGCCAAACCTCCCGGTGAAATATATACTGAGTCTCATGCCATCTCGCTCCCGCTTTTTATGACTGCGCCTGTCATGATGCTAACGTTTACAATAGAGTTGATGTGTAAAGCTGAGATTTTTGAACTTTTGTTTTAAAGAATTTTGGAGCTTATTGTAACATAGTTTGAAGGCAATAGAGAGCTTCCTAATCTCAATGACAAAACATGGCCCCACACACATTTTTTTTAATACTAAATATGCTTGAAGCGATGATGCGGCTTAGATTAAACACATAGATTTTTCAAGGAGTTTTATCTAGACCTGCCTGCGACCGCTTAGTTTTTCTAAAACATCGGAATTTGACGCGGTTTTCACCATAATTTGGAGCATTTAGTCAGGAAGGTTTAGTGTATAAAACATAAATATTAAAGTTACACATAAAAATCACTATGTTTGGTCGAGGTATAAAAATCATACGAAGCTAGGGCAAGTCGTTTGTGCTATTCGAGCGAAATTTCGCCAGAATTAACCGCGCTCAAGACCTGTGTAATCATTGCTACGGAATATTGACTGCCAGCGCTTGAACGCAGTTTAGATATGCCGATCACGTTCAGTTTGATTGGTGAAATCAGCCCATAAGTTATTTGAGTTTTTTTAAGATATTTTGTTTTTATCATTAAGACACGGAGCAGGCATTTAGCAGTTCATACTAATATTATAAATACGAAAGTAAGTTTGTTACCTTTACACGAATAAACCACTGAACGAGTCGTTGTGAAAGATGTTTCATTTTCGGCCATAAGATGTACATTCATTGAAAAAGAGGAAAAATTACCACGAACTTAGGAAATATAAATATTCTTTCATGAATTTAAGCCTGATTTGCTGTGCGCAAAAAGTCATAGTTTTTCAATTATTGCCATATTCTATTCAACATGGCGTCTTACAGTTTACAGAGTCTGCTTTCGTTCTGAAATCACGTCATATAAAAATTTAATATCACGTCGACGTTAAATATGAAAGTATACACATACTTTTACACAGGTTATGGCCGGGGTCCCATACAAACATGAAACATCTCTTTTGGTACATACGCTATGTATATTACGGATAATGCAATCTAGTATTACCCGTAACAAACACAGATATGGCTACCCATCATCTTGGATCGTAGATAAAGTTGCGGAGTGTTGTTATATTCTGCGGTTTTAATGCGCATTGCTTGCGTTGTTGTATCAATGTTACTTACTAGCTGTGTTTTTTGAACAACTTCAAAAAGGATTCCTTTTTATTTTGGCCATAGCCGGTTTTGGCTAGGTCAACGTTAAAAGGAACATAAATTATTTTGTATAAGATCGTTTATTTGAATTCAGTATGTACATTATTATTTACAAACTACAAATAGATCTAAAATAAAACTAAAAATATGTACAAGTATCAAAATGGGAAAAGAATGACAGGGCGTCAAAAAGTTCGTCCACATTGTTGTCCGCCTAAAGACTTAAGAGGAAATGCGGGTGGTCTTTTCTCCATACAAACGCTCTCGCCTGTTTTCTTTCTGGTTTATGACGTTAAAGCAATGATTTTTTAATTATTAAATAAATATCAACTTCTTCTACGTCCCTATGTTTTCCTTTTTGATGATACATAATCTTTATAAGCACTAGAACCTTTACAAAATGCTCAAAATTGCCTACTTGACCGCTGTCAACAGAGGCCTAGTGTACAAATTTGACAACTATTAATGAAAAAAGAAAAAATAGGGGCACAGGATATACCCTTCTTATTCAGTTTATGAAATATCTTTTAAATTGGTCGAATATTGGAGGAGGAAACAGTCGAGAGCCAAACCTCGAATTATGACTTTTTACTTAGGCTATTCAGTCGGATCTGCAGTTGTCCTTATCGCACCAATGTCGAAATCGCGGTCGCAGTGCGACAGCGATAGTATCTTCAAATACCTAACTTTCAAAAGTTTCTCCGACCGCATTTCCTCTTCATCATCATCATCATCATTTCAGCCGAAAGACGTCCACTGCTGGACATAGGCCTCCCCCAAGTGTCGCCACATTGACCGGTCCCGTGCGTCTCGCATCCATCGGATCTCTGCAACCTTTACCAGGTCATCGGTCCACCTAGTGGGAGGCCTCCCACATCCATTCATCAAGACAGAGGTTCATTTCCTCTTAATAGGTGTAAAAAGACCCGTCACGAAGCCGAAAGATTCTCTCCCTCATTGCGATCATGTTTATGTTCTGGATCATACCTGGGAACCTTCTAGTTACGGAGATATTGCAGGTCAAAGATCCAAGTTTTCCACAACTGTTTTTTTTTTAATATAAGTTTTGAATGCGTAACTTTACTTAAAATACCTCCGTGACCCATGTACTGTTCAATTCAATGTTTTGAGTGCGGTACATTGAATCCTACCGTAAACGTCGTTTACTCAAATGAGTTTATGTTGGCGCCAACTTAAGTGGATAAAATGTATGTGTACTACTGAATAAATAAATAATAAAAAAAAAAACGTGATATTCTCACCAAAAAAAAGTAGTTTTCGAGCAATCATTTTTGCGTAGAACTACTTAGGCGATTCTCCCACTGCACCGCGCTCCGTCGCGTTGTGCGGAAAATTCATTGTATGCCGACGCGTTTTCAGTGTGTTGTCCTAGGCGTGTTTTCTTTCTTACAATGTTAAAATCTACAGCCCCGCGCTACGCGACGGAGCGCGGTGCTGTGGGAGTAGCGCCTTAGTTTGATGTACAGAATGTTTGTTGACGGCTTCATGAAGGGTCTTCTTTATTCATTGTTGACCTTGTATGTGAATTGAGGATTGATCACAGTCTTTTCAGGTACATTACCTCTGTCAACATTAACCCAACGGCAACTTTATTGTAACGCGAATAAAGATAATTCTAATAATAATTTATGGATGGTAGACCCTAGCAACAACAATGTGTGCATTATTAACTTTCTAAGTTTATTTGTGATATAATAACATTATTTTTATAGCATTTCTATTCGCTAGAGTGTTGTTTAATGAGCGCTGAGCTTTGATCGAGTTGTTAATGTCTACTTCAGTTATTAGTATTAAAATGCACTAACTATTATTAAATTGATGTGTTTTATTATACATATTATTTTAATTGACTGCCTCGTTGGTCTAGTCGTCGCAAGCGCAACTGCTGAGCATGAGGTCCTGGGTTCGATTCCCAGGTCGAGCAAAGTGTTATTGGGTATTTCTATTAGGAATTTCTCATTAGCAGCCGGAGTTACGAAGTTGGAGGAATAGTGGTCTGATGACACCCCCGTGTCTCGGAAAGATATTGTCGAATTACCGTCTAGTGGACCCGTGATTGTGCACTGTAAAATCTCTCTGTACCTACTTCGCTTCCCTTGAGATTGGCTATCTTGACCGAAATTCGGAAGGACATTACTGTTGATTTTAGATAATGATAACGATTACTGATCTTCAAAGTCAAGTACTGATAACGTCTTGAAATGATGACGAGTCAATAGCACGGTCACTAAAAGATAACGTATTTAACCCTGAAGTCTTATCATTGATTTCATATAGACGAAAATATTGATTTTGCTATCTTACAGCTGTCTCAGATCACACCCTGTTTGTCAATAAGAAAATTTTCAAGTTCAATTGATTTGGGCCGATCGTATTGAACTATAGCACAGCTTTATGTAATGATCTTTTCGCCAAAGTTGACACATTGAAATATTTGTACTGTCTGTGGTATACTTCTTTTCAAACGTTATGGCGGCTCTGAAGTTAGCTGCGAGTGATAATTTGCGTAGGAATAACGGTTCAAACGCTGCGCAGAACACAATTTTAGGTATCAGCGGGTCGCAGAGTACGCATCGTTTTGACTATATAAATTGTATAATGCGCAGACCGTCATTAGCAGCTAACTTCCGAGCCGCCATAAAGTTTGAACAGAACTATAAGACAGAACTATAAGACCAGGTCAAGTGCCGCACAGCGGCACTTGACCTGGTCTATAATGAAGTTTCATTAGAATTAGAGGCCAGTCAATACTTACTGGTTATGTTACCAATGACGAACGGTCGACTGTTATTGTTGCACGTTGACAACGGCGTGCATCAACGACAGCCGTATGCAAAAATAATATCATATTTGATATGAAACTAATATAGTGCCTGAATCCTCTCTGCCACACGCAGCTGGGTGCCATACTAGCCTTTACTAACTCAGTGTTGCCATAAAGGGTGTAAATAGACCCTTAACATAGCCGAAAGGCACATGTTCTTCCCGTCTTTGCGATAATTTTTTGTTCTAGACCATACCTGGGAACCTTTTTTTTTTTTTTTTTTTCCGGGTGGGAAATCATCAAATGACCCCCCCCACTCTGGGCGGAGCGGAGGGGAGTGTCAGACTTGTACTGACTAAAACCCATCCATGTTCCTTCTTTGCCTGTTATGTTCCAAGGCCACGGTATCTCTTTCGAACAGTCCCGCAGCCCTGGCAGGCATCGGCCCATGCGGACCCCTACTTGATTGCTGACATCTCTTTGAGGCGCGCGTGGAACACGAACGCGCCGTCGACACGGCCCGTCGTCATAAGACGGCCGGACGGCGAGCTAGCCCATAACTCGCCGTCCACAGGCCAGCGCCTACGGTGGTCGGAAGCCACCACGTGACCCCCGACGCCCAGGGCGTCTCCCGCGGCGGCTGGGACTTGAGGTTCTTTCCCTCTCACGTCCTGCCACCTCCTTCACTAGCATGACTGCTTCGCAGAAGGAGGTGACGGCTTCCCATTCCCTCTCGCTCCGGACCATGGCTTGAACCAAGGCCGGACGCGAGAGATCATACCTGGGAACCTTCTAGTTACGGAGACATTGGGGGTCAAAGTTCCAACTTTTTTTTTAAATACATGTTTTAAATGTAAAATTTTTACTTTACACACCTCCACGACCCCCGTACTATTCAATCTATCCATCAGCACCATGCATTGAATGTTTCTATCGAGTTCTACCGTAAAAAGTGATTTTTACCCTAAAAAAAAAGTTAATTCCCAGCAATAATTTTTGCGTAAAGTTACTTAGTTTGATGTACAGAATGCTTGGTTGACAGCTATGTGAAGGGTCTGTAAACAACCAATCTCCATTGGTTGTTACAAAACTCACAAAATTCGTACCATTCTTTGCCTGCGACTGCATACATATGATATCTGAAATCCTGAAGACCCTATCCTTTTTTTAATAATCTTTATTCATGACCATAGATACTAAGTCTTTCAGTCGCATACATAAATAAAGACCCCGATTTTTTACCACCTCAGTGTTGCCCTATACCAGTGTGGGTTACAAGTAAAAAAAAAACAAATTTCTTTATAAGAATTGGCTATAAATATATTTCGTATAATACTATAACAATAATATCTAAAGTATAAGTACGGGTATCACAGTTAAGTTACAGCATCTTGGAGGACAGGTCTAGTTCCAGTTGCATGTCTTGTATCGATTCCTTCTTCAACAAAGGTTTGCGATCACTTTCTTTTGTCTTTTTTGCGTTTTTCTTGTTTTTAGTTGATCTGGAATAAGAAATAAAACAATGAATTTAGAAGAAATACGTAATAATTAAGAATAAAAACTATTCCTTGAGAGAGGGAGTAGACCGGAATAAACTACTGTAGGCGCGCGAGTTGAATGCAGTCTGGGCTCAAGCTGAAGGATGTGAATAGTGAGCAACTCGCCCGCAGCGTAGCGCTGTCCACACATATAATTATCGTACGCTTGCGTATTACTAAGCTCAACATTCAATTCACGCGCCGACTGTACGCGGAGCCCCATCTCGGCTCTCATTAATAGATCTTGGACAGTTGTAAATACTGCTGCATGTTTTTTTTAGCACCTGGCCTTAATCAGAATAAACGCCGCCACCTTGCTCATCATTACAAATTCCACAGACAATTTCATTTCGACAAATGAAAACTTGCCCAACACGTCGGCTAAAGCCGACAAGAAAACGTATTTTTTTTTAAACTTTGTAACTGTTGTTAAGAATAGTATAATACGAAATAGTGAAAAATTACAAAAATTAATGATGTTACGAGTGATATTTAATTAAAGAAATATGGGACGAGGCAATGATTAATTGGATATCGATAAGATGTTGGAATATTTTTTCTGTAGGTATTTGCGCTGAATTTGTGGCTTGGCGTCGGAGAGAACGCCGATGCATTTACGCTCTGGCTTTCAAAAGGTTTACCAACAGAGCCGTCGTGAAAATGTCTTGAAGCGCCGAAAGATTGCAGCACTACAGTCCGTAGCCCGAAAGTCTGACAACCAGTCTTATCAAGTGGTGTCCTGCACCCTAGTTGCTGGGTTGTGGTGGGACGCAGTGGTAGCCCGGAGTTTGGGCTTTTTGGCTATTATGGCAATAGGCCTGCCTCACTTTAAAAGAGAGTTAAATAAAACTGACAATGTGTGGGTGGTAGATTCAGTAGCTACCACGCTCATCTCTGCCTGACCTGCCCCCATCGGGGCCACAGATATATCTCGCGCGGCTCTGAGCTGGTCATGTTTTACTGACCTATTGATGACTCCATCAGGATGGTCCATCATGCGTATGATGTCTGCCTGGTCGGAGGAGTCCAGCGGGGCCACGGAAATATCTCGTACCGCTCTGAACTTTCCGCAGTTGTTCAGATGTTCGTTCTCCAGTCGGAAGAAATTCCAGATGAATCGTCTGTAATATCAAAAATGTTCGCGGTAGAATAAAAAAAAATAACCGACTTCCAAAAAATAAACACTAAATAGTGGAAAATAACATTACTTTCGGAACTCGGTGTCTATCAACAGCTCTTAAAAAATGATATACAGGTTTCTAAAACACTTTTTTTTCTTAAGTCAGTCGTTGATGAGATATTTGCTTCTAAAGGCGTAATTTCTATTTACATAATTATATATATTGATATATATTTATAGTATTTTGATATATTGTATTTTATATATCCTTGTAGTTTATCTTAGTAATAAATTATTTTTTTTGCAGATAGATACACCTACCACTGTTTGTCTCTGCATCACCCAAAGATTGACTGGTAGAAAATGCCTATGGCATTAAGTCCGCCTCTGTACTTTGTGCTTGAAGTGTTAAATAAATATATAATAAAAATTGTTTTTAATATTTTTATACGCAAACCCTGCGTAGGGAACTACAGCTCTTTGACATGGAAAGAAAAATTCTAATGCGAGCAGGGTTTGCACCTGCGACCTTCCGATTCAGTACACCGGACGTCTTAACCAATTAGACCATCGCAACCTGCTCAGAGCTCTCAAAAAAAAAAAAAAAAAATTGTCCCCCCCCCACCTCTTTCCCCTACTACTACTATAAAAACCTAATTTAGTTTTGCCGTTGAATGTTTTACATATGAATGAGCGTTAAAAATATTGTTATTCTCTTGTTTTGTGCTAAGGAACTCTGTGTGTGTGCGAGTCCGACTTGCACTTAGCCGGTTTTTCTTTTATTATTTTTAATTTTGTTTTTTCATTTCACTGGTTGAATCATAAAATAATTAAGTAGAATTACCGGAACACTTCAAGCGGTGCTAGTATGGAGGTCATGGTCTCCGCGCTGACGAAGTTGTTCTCCGTCACCACAAACGAGATCGTCCAGATGAAGCGCAGCACGAAGTCTTCCACTATCGCGAAGTAGTAGAACTGGAAACAGAAGGATTACACTTTCTTATTATTAGGGCTTATATGAAGAATTTTGGCGTCTCGATTTGTGCCCGGTTGATGGCAATAGGCTCGCCTGTTCTAATTCTAATTTTCTTACGTTTTTTTTTCAATTTACAGGTCAGTTCAGTACGGTCGCGAATCATATTTTAATCAACATAGGATTCAATATGATTAGAGAGAGAGTTGGTTGGTTTGGTTTGGTTAGAGTTATAATCATTAAAAATAAATGAACTTATTTATTTCCATTGAATGACTTTTCCATGAAATAGTAATTCAATGGAATTTCGCGGCTTCCCTGGCGCTTTCGCCTTGAACATAACTGGCAAAATGCAGGATCTTACCGGTGTTATCAACCGAGATGAATGAAATCTGGACTAAAATTTATTTTGAATCATTTTCACAAATCGCCACACAACAATCAACTTTGACCGTAAAGTTTCCAGTCTGAGGTTAACTCGACTATCTACAATTCTACACAGTAATACTAAGCGGAAAAGAATGAAAACTATTTTCAATCATGGGGTGACGTCCCGCTTACGCTTGCTAAAACGCGATCATCAGTTGAAGACTCGTCAGCTCCGAAGGGTTCCTTCGACAGACAACGCTGCTCCACTAACTCTTCAGCTTGCTAACCCTGGTAAGTGGTAATGGTAACCGACCTCCATGGGGATAAACCAATAGGACCTTCCCGGACAAGTTCCTCCACAAAGAGCTTAGCTACTGTACTACTCATCATCATCATCATCATCATTTCAGCCGAAAGACGTCCATTGCTGGACATAGGCCTCCCCCAAGTGTCGCCACTTTGACCGGTCCCGTGCGACTCGCATCCAGCGGATCCCTGCAACCTTCACCAGGTCATCGGTCCACCTAGTGGGAGGCCTTCCAACGCAGCGTCTTTCGGTTCGCGACCACTCCAGAACTACTACTCACCCCAGGGCTATACACGATCTCCTCTCTCAGGAACTTGTTTTCTGCATTGGGGCCGCAGCTGAACAGCCCCCAATCCATCTTGACGTCCCACGTGTACGTGTACAGCGAGGAGACCAGCTGGCACGCGAACCAGGCGTATAAGAACGGGTTGTCGTACGAGTCTGGGTAGCTACCTGGAAGATAGAAACAAATACTTTGAGTAGTTCTAACTTATAGGTGCAACTGGATGGCAGCCAATTAGGATGTGCATTTAGATGGCCTCAAAAATAAAAAGATTCTATCCATTGACTGCAATCTCGTTGCTGGAAACCCTCACATGGAAATTTTTCATTGGTTATTTAAAAAAACAGCTGTTTCCTACAAAAGTGCAATACCTACACGGTCAAAATGTATGGAACAGCTGATTTTTTTTTAATAACCGACGAAAAATTTCTTTGAGCGGGAGGCTCAGACTGTTGTACTGAATACGTGGTAACCGTTCTCGCGTCGGTGTCCCTTCCACCCTGTATAGTTCAAACATGCCTGCATGCAAGAAGTGTTGTGTTTGAACAAACTAGGGGCTAGATGCGGTTTGGACAACCTTACGGGCCCACATCTTTTGTATCCTTGCTCCTACCTAGTCACAAGTTCATAACTATATCCTGCACTAGGAAGTAATTAATAAATTTTGAAGAATGGTGTTTAGTAGCAGTTGGTTGACACCGACGCGAAAACGGTTACCACGTATTCAGTACATCATTGTGAGCACATAGAACTTCACATTGGTTATTAAAAAAAAAAATCAGCTGTTCCATAAATTTTGACCAGATTTTTTTTAACAGTTTTCGCATCAGTGTCCCTTATAACACCACCCCATATAACATTCTACCGACTTTACCACGTCTTTTTACAGCTCATAAAGAAACGTAGTCATAATGATACTAACCACTATACAGCGTGCGCAGCGTCGCGAACAGCACCACGAAGAAGGTGGTGGAGTACTTCCCCGCGTTCACGAGATGAGGGAAGGCCTCGCGACTGTCCCGGTAACGGCGCAGACATTGGAAGAAACGCGTCCAAGCTGGGACTACGTTCACGAGCGCGCGGGTTATAATGAACCATTGTGTTGTTTCGAATGTTACTGGAAAAGGAGAGAAATGCGATTATTAAAGCGTCAAACTTAAAAATTAAAGTAAGGCGGTATCTGTTTTCTTAAGTAAAAGTCCAAAATTCATTTTATATCGTAAAAGTGGTGACGGCTCCTTTACGAGTGCATTTTTTTCAGACACGTTATTTCACACTGTATGCCCGTTGTCATAAAGTACAAATAAGCGATTCTTGATCAATAAAAATTTAAGAATATGAACCTTATTTATTTATTTGTTTTAAATAGCAACAGAGCACCACACAAATTTATCATTGCTACAAGCTTCCAAAAGGGAAATAGGCAGAGCTTGGTCTCTCAATTAAGTATTTTCCAAAGAAAATGGGCAACTTACCATTAACATTAAACCAGTCGCTACCGGTTGTATAGAAGGCGATAAGATAGTGGAAGTCTAAGAAGGCCGCTGCAAAGGAGTTCCACTGGTCAGCCAGCCAGAAGTCAGCGAATAGCACCGGCATGAATGGAGCCGCTAGGATACGGCCCTGTAACAACGATGACGTAAAGTTTTTGGGGTGCATTTTTAAAAATAATGGGCCCATGAACCGTCAGCCAACCAATGGGACTACAATAACGAGCTTGGGAAGAGTATGAGCTGGTTCATTCACAAGCCTCACCCAGTAACTGACTTGTGGAGGTCAGATTGGCAGTGACTCGCTTGTGAAATACGGCATGCGGTGAATGAAAGCCGACCCTAATATAATTGATCTTCTTCTTTCTCGTGTGGTTAGTAGCTAACCTGGTCTCAAAGTTTTTATGCCGCCCATGGCCCTCTGACTTGGCTTTACATGCCGTCGAGAAATATCTCTAAGGCATGCTGGTTTCCGCACTATGTTTTCCTTCAAGCAAGTGATTATTATACAATACTCCGAAAAATCAGCGGTTTGTCTTGGGTTCGAACTCGAGACCTATAACTTGACAGTCCGACGGTCACACCACTAGACTATCACTGTTAAAATAAATATTTTTTGCTTTAGTATAATTAGTAAAAGTTAGGCATATGACCAATATCAAAACAACGCTATCAAAGTTAAGTTGCTCGTCAACATCAACATAGTTAAAACATTCAAAATTAAACCTTAAATCAATGACTTATAAGTCAAACATCTCAACATCATACAATCTCTATGTATTGAGTAGTAAAGACAAATTGTTGACGTCAACTGTCATAGCGCATTAGCTACGGCAAAGCGAGACTAATGAGTAATTAGGAACTATTAAAAAGTCAATCATGTTGGCTTGACGTCAGTGCTGAACGATTAGTGCAATAAGACTGGAACGAGTTTTGTGGATTACGGTTGCATTATTTAAGAGATAAATGAAATCATTTTGAAATAGGAATTCTGGGTTATATTGCGAACATTGGTTAGAGTATCGCCCGGTTACCAGAATTAACATCAACTTAAAAAATGTTTTATTAATTGCCAAGAGCGGGTAAACTGCTGTGACTGGTAAAATGAATTAGAAACAGCAAATCGCACCACTAAAAATAAAAATAGCCTTTATTTACTGAACGCAGGATGTACAAGACACTAATAACAAAAGCAATATAAATATTAATCGCAAATACAAATCGCATCACTTAATTTGCGTTCAATTTTGACGAATCGATGATTTTCGTCCCAGAAACCAGATGTTTGCTTCGAATTTGTTAAGCATAATTTTATTATTAACTTTTGACTGCGGAGTAAATCTTTCATAATTGTTTTTTTATATTATAGGTACTCGATTATGCCACGACTGGCTGTATGGTTTGTCAAAACCTGTTTTTGGAAATCCTAATCAAGGATTAGAACAGATCTATTGTAACCCAATCATCACTATTGTCCTCATTCAGACGAAATAACACGGCAGGACATAGCCATCTCTGAACCATCGTCACAAAGGGCCGGGGCATGTCAATTTCTGCATCCAATTATACCAAGGTGATGATCTAAATAAGAAAAACTTGCCTATTTGTTAAAAAAACATTGGCAAAAAATATAGTTTACTAGGTACCACTTTTACAGAATTATCATTTGCCTAGCCTTTTCCAAACTAAGTCGCAGTCTTATACCAGTATTTTACATGGAGCGACTGCCTATCTGAACTCCACAACCCAGTTAGTACTGGGTAATAGGATACCCCTTGACAAGACAGTTTTAGAGAATATTAAAACCGAGAAATCAAGTTTGGCAAGCAGACTGATGACCACTGCGGCATTATTGCATGAAGTATGATTTATTCTAGTTTATTTTAAAACTATTTATTAGCCTAACCTTTAACTACGTGTGCAACCAGATTTTCATTTACTTCCAAACGTCACATAAATATTGTTTATGTTGTAACAACCGGTGACAAAATGATTTGGAAACGTTATAGATGCAAAATTTGATGGACACTAAATTTTAAGTCGGCTATTCAAACTACTCTAAGTGGTCTATGCCAATCATCATCATCTGCCTGCTATTTCCTATGTTGGGGTCGGCTTCCAGTCTGATCGGAAGCAGCTGAATAACAGTATTTTACATGGAGCGACTACTTATGTAAACTCCTAAACCCCGATACTGGAGAGCAATACCTCTTGGTATTGGGAAACGATACTGGTCAGTGTTCTCTAGATAGCTACATACTAAAAGACAAACTATAATAATAGAGGCACTTTTCTGAGTGCGATAGTAACCGCAAACCGCAGCGGCAATGGCGTTCAAACGCAACGACAGACGGCAGCGACGCAAATGGTTTCTATGTAACTCAATGAAAACACTTCCGTAGATAGCGACATTGCTATCTGTCACCATTGCCGCTGCGGTTTGCAGTTGCGGCCGCCTGCGGCAGAGCATCTTAAAAGAAGTTATTTAAGAATACTCACACATATCCTCAGAAACCAAAACCGCGCTTCATGTCGAAAAACCTTCAACGGGTTCATGAGAAAGGCCACCATTATAATCACAAGTGCTAACGGGTTTACAAACGGCGGTATACTCAAACTGGCACTGTATATAAAACTTAATATGCTTAGAGCCCAAATAACACCAAAAATGGCTGCCAGCTCCATCAAATGTTGTTCAGAGAGATGATTCCGGGGGTCCAACTCGAAAATCAGTACATGGTTGACCCCAGAAGATCGCCACCCGTACACGTTGATGCCGATTAGGAATATGAATTCGACCAATAGGAATGGGCCTCGATACAGTCTGAAGGCAGTCTTGAAGTTTTCTGCGCCACCCTCGTGGAATAGTGCTGGAACAAAATTTTAAGAAGGTTAGTTTAAAGAACATGGCAGGATTTTCTACTGTTCGGTTACGGGCTATTTTTCATACATAGTTTCTATGAAATAATAGCGTAGAGTCTTCCCACACAGAAACGAGAATTAATATTAAACACGATTCTGAACCATTGGGTAAGTACACTAAGTACCTATGTCAAAGGTTTCTCAGAGATTATTACATAGTTTTCCGGCAGAACTGAAAGGTGGACGCGCGGGTTCGCGAGAAATGGAAGGAGTTGAGGGAGGCCTTTACCCAGGAGTAGGACAGAGCTGGCTAGAAAAAAAAGACATATTTAGAAAAAAAGACGACTTTAATTTACTCAAAATTAATTAAAAAGCTATGTATCTGCACTAAGTCAACAGTTAATTACTGAAAAACCATTTAACCTGCAACAATACTAACATTATACTACTCGCAATTTGTTACATAGATCATTGCAATAGGAACTTCGAACATAACTCATACGGAAGTGCCCATTGTCCTTTCAAGATGTCATTCTTATTTTGTATATTTTAATATTTGTGTTATAATTGTCTCTTTTATTTTTATAATTTTAGTTACTGTAATTAGTTGTCAACACAACAGTTGTAAATAAATAAATCCTCAGAGTAGTTGTACGCACAACGACCAATCAAGCTATGCATAACCAGTTTAAGCCTCTCATTATGTTAAAAATCTATACAAAGCGAGGTCAAGTTATACTGGATTTATATAGCCTGATATGTCGCCGTGTAAACAAAGATTTTAGCGCGTAGTCAGAATCAAACTTACTATCTCCACCATTTTTAGTTTTTCAATATATTTCATAAAAATATGGCCAATTAATGGTTACCAGCAGCGCCTCCGAGCTGTCGACACTTTGAGAGCCAAAAGATCTATGCAACATTGTTCTATGAGTGATGTATCATTGATAGAATCGATAATCGAAAGCCTGTCGTAACTGGCAGCTTTTTTGGCGGTATGGTCATAGTCAATGACCGGGCTGCCTACAAATAAACACCGTATTTGAAATACGGGCTTCCCCTCACCAAAAATCCCTAATTGGAAATGTTTTATTACTGCTTTGTATTTTAACTGACCATATTTAGCAAACCTCATTTAAGAAGACGGATAAGGACTTGTCACTTATTTGTTTTTGGAATAAAAATTTACAACCTTTTGAAATTGGCAAACGAAGAATATCTGTGGTAGATTTTGATTACACTGTCTAGAAAAAACATTTTGCCATTAGTTTATTTACGACGTAAACAGCATGTGTAATAAATTACGGTTCATTGTTGATGTTATTAGAAGGCCCATCTTGAGCACTGGTCGCTTACAAACTACAAACTGTCACGATGACGAATCTCGCGCCAATTTCGTGCTTTGAAGTTTTTTTAAACCAATTTACTCTAAAGTGAAACCCACTTTAAGCGTAGATTGGTTTTTAATTTTTTTTTTTAAACTTCAAAGCAAGAAATTGGCGCGAGATTCGTCATCGTGACAGTTTGTAGTTTGTATGAACAAACATTAATTATGAAACGAGAACAAAACGAAAATTCGGGAAAACTACTTTGTTGTCCGTACGACCTATAACAAACATTCTCACTTAAATGTTTGCATCACTGGATTTGATAAGAGTCTTGTAAAAGAATTAACGTCCTTTTTAGTTGAGCTTATGTGCACACAATTCAATTGCCATCGTCTGTGTGCAGTAATGATCATTCATGGCCCGATAACTGAACTCTTTTGCAGAGTGTACCTATCAAACAATTCGTTTATAGCCTTAAATAGCGTAATCAGTTAACTCTTTTGCCCCATAAAAAGAGCTTCCTTAAAGGCGTTCCCATTTTAGAATTTAATCCCCTATGATATCATTTTTTAATCCTTTTATAGACGATCACTAAACATTTATAACTGGAGGTTGTTGGCACACGATAAGTACCTAAGTTTAATCTTTTATCTTTGCATTTACATAAGATGCTGTGGTCAGTGAAAGATAAAGTTTATTTTACACAATGTTTAGTAAGGATTTCTGCAATCTGCTGGGAAAATATTACAGAATCTTGTGATAACAAAGATTAGACGAAGCTATTGTCTAATATATTGTATGTGTCGTAGAGATTTTATAGATTTATCGCTGATATGATAAAAGACTAACATTATGGGGATTTACTTGCCTTTGTTTGAATGTAACAAAAGTTGTCACTGACGGCCAAACACGTCACTAATGGATAAGGTTAGAAGACATCAATTGAGTGAAAATTAACATTGAAGGCTGCTAAAACTAAAAAACTGCAATACAAATACAAATAATTTATTTTCTTTTACAAGTTATTTACTACATCAAGTGATTTAAGTTGCCTTTTAGACAAAAATTGCCTGTGTTAGGTCGTTTCGCTCCTCCTAAGCTTAAAGTTACGTGGTGTACCAACAATTTTGTATCTTATTATCTTAAGAAAACTTTTCAAAGTAATTTTACAATAAGAAAAAAGAAAGAATTTACATAATTAAGAATCAATGCAATCAGTCAAAATCAATTGACTGGACTAATGCTCCTAAACAGTCTTCACAAGCAACACTTGAAAGTACCTACATTCGGCAGTTCTGCACATCCTGAATAGGCTACCTTGCTGACCTAGCATTTGTTTTTAACACTAATTAAGTACGCACGACGGCCAATCAAGCTATACAAAACCAGTTTAAACGGATCTCTCGTTGTACGGAAAATTTGGACAAAGCGAGGCCATGTTATACTGGAAATGTACAGCTTGATGTGCCGCCGTGTGTACCTATGCGTTTGGCCGCAACTCGCCTGATGTGAACCGATGATGCGGCCTAGGATGGAGCACGCTTACCTAGAAGAAATCTATTCACTCGAACTGAGAAGAGATCCAGATTATAATGATCGGAAAACAGAGAAGCCGGCAGTGAATACCACAGACTGGCAGTTCGCACAATAAATGTGGACGCATGGCGCTTAGTTCAGGTCCGTGGAATTTTAACCATATAACGGTGACGCTTTGCCGTATCTCTTTTTTTATTACCGCAGCATTGGTTATTCTCCAAAACCGGCCGGACTCGCGCATGAAGGGTTCCGTACCATCGTAGTAGGGGAGCCCCATTTTTATTTTTTATTATTTGTTGTTATAGCGGCAATAGAATTACACATTCTGTGAAAATTTCAACTGTCTACCTATTACGGATCATGAGATACAGTCCGCTGACAGACAGACGGGTTGACGGACGGACGGACGTACAGCGGAGGCTTAGTAATAGGGTCCTGTTGGGAACGATGAAGTTTCCTGCCGGTTCTTTTCCATAGGAAACGACCAACCCGAACCGTGCACCTTGTTGTAGACGTTTTATAAGTGCCCATCTAGGCCTATGTGAAATAAAAAATTTTGATTTTGTTGGTTACCCTACGGGTACGGAACCCTTAAAAGTAGTTCACATATTCTGTCCACTCCTCTCAATATGGTGAAAGAAAACATCGTGAGGAAACCACCATATCCTAGAACTGAAGATTTGGAGACATCCACCAACTCCCATTCCCTCTCACAGAGAGGAGGCCTGTGTCCCAGGTGTGGGATATTTATGGGCTGACGCTGTGTATTAGCTCATTTTGTTCGTGCCTTTACGAGAAAAGAACTTGAACTTGCAATTACTACAACAGGTATCTGACCTCATTATTCAATCAATCAATTATGCTGTCAATCAATCAGCATTAATTAATTGCAATGAACTGTCTGTCTTATCTATGCTAATATTACAAAGAGGTAAAATTTGTTTGTAAGTTTGTATGTAGGGGGTAATCTTTGAAACTACTGATCCGATTCCGAAAATTCTTTCACTAATGGGAATCTACATTATCCCTGACTGTTATAGGGGGACATTTGAAACGTTCCCGAAAGTACATTCCGTTCACAATAGAAGCGAAGCCGCGAGCATAAAAGCAGTTTATAAGAATTGTATTATTTTTTACCAACGGTATTATAAGCAATCAAAACAGTAATTAATTTAATTTCCTTGCGCCTAAAATATGGGAAGCAATTCCAAGAATTTTTAAGCTATAGTTTTGATGTGAATCATTGTCTAACTATTGCACCAGAGCTATTTGATAAGCATTAGATTTTCTGATTAGATTACAAATTCTTAGGAAAATCTACAATTTAAAGATACGATGCATAGTAATTGCGAAGGTACTTATATACCTATCAAAGAAAACAGTAGTGTTATCTTCAAGATAGATAATTATGCTTCTTGTTAGCTGTATACGGACATGGATATTTTTTTTGCAAACTTACCCCAGTTTCTGAGAGACATATCAATATAACACTAGAAACGGGATATTTACCATGTTTACTGATTTCTTTGAGTTCCCGATATTTCGGCGCTGTTGCTAGCACCATGATCACGGATAGGAACTAACTTTCTATGTGACAAAAATGTTAGAAGAAGTTAAAGACCCACTTCCCGGTTTCCGATTGAGCTGAAATTTTGCTTACATGTTTAGTTTGCATGACAATGCATGGTTCGCTAAGTGACGTAATTCTAAATCCAATATGGCGGACTAGTTATTTTTTACGCATTCGCATGTTATGGGTGTCAAATGAAAGGGTTTGCTGAGAAGAATAGGCGAAATAAAATGACGTCATTTCAAAGCTGGTTTTTTAAACTAAGTATAACATTTTATTTTTAACTGTACAATGAGCTCATACAGATTTTTGACCAGTGTACTAAATTGGGCTTTTAAAAATAGCTTATAAGTAGAGTGGTCCAAAACACGCAAGGGTAACCTATAGTAAAACCACTTCACTAAAAGCCTCTGAACAAACTGTTGACATTTACGATATTTTAATTAGGGTTCCGTACCTTAGTCGGCAAAAACGGACCTTTTAGGATCACTTAGTTGTCCGTCTGTCAAGACCTTTTTTCTCAGGAACGCGTGGAGGTATCAAGCTGAAATTAATATCAAATACTCAAGTCTGCTACCCCTTGGAGCAGTGAAAAAATCAAACGTGTAAGTTTTTTTTAATATTAAATGGGCCTACTCTTGACCTCAATCTAGTCCTGAGGACAAAGATGAGGTGGACTATGGAACGAGCTAACCCAAAAGAAGCCTAAGTCGCGATCAAAAGAAATGACCGTTTATGTCGCATATTTTGCGATTTCACAAGGGAATCAAAACCTATAGAGTACTTCCCGTAGACCTAAAATCATGAAATTTGGCAAGAAGTAAAGTAAAGGAAAAAATCTGAGAACCGTAAATATGAAGTTTAAAAATAAAATACCTACAAGTTTATACGGAACCCTCGGTGCGCAAGTCCAACTCGCACTTGGTCGGTTTTTTAAATTTTCCAAAGCTCTTAGCTAGATTAGATTCAGTAGAAATAACTACTTCGGCCTAAATCGATGACTAAAGCAATTTCTGAGTATAATAAAACAGTTTGTGGATGCGGTCGAAGATATTCCACGAACCCATTACCCAGTAATATGTACATAGGACTGTAAATCCCATAAATTACTGGATAATATGCGACTACGACGATATTAACACTAGTGGTACTTGTCAACTTGGCCAGATCATAGCGATGTAATTTTTAAAGTTTCTAAAACAGTTGAACTTGGCTCGAAGTCGCGCCAAAATAGTGATCAATGCTCTCCGTGTGAGAAGTGTCCTGCAGTGAGGCAATTACTAGCTATCATAATTATTACTTTAAGCCTGACACAATACAGAGATTTGCTCTAGAGTAAGACCAACTTTCTCCCTTCCACTCTTCAATTCCTTGTGCTAGACACCAAAAGGACCTGTTTGACAGTCAATTGCCACATCACGCGACGTCGTGTGAAGCGGCCTGTTTTATACTATGACCGTTCACGCGACGTCGCGTGATGGTGCTTAAAAGTATGTAAGAGCCATAAAATAGCGGCTGCAGCATATTGTGTGCTGGTATTTGTTCTGGTCACTAGGGAAGACATTCAACGATTTTAATTTTGCCCATCTAGGTAAGTTCAGCATTTTGGCTCGGCAATGAATGTGTTAAAAGAAATAATATTAAAAATAAAACTCACCAGACAAAACAACAGTGATGAACAACACAATAAAAGAACCAGAGAACAGTCCCACTTTAAAAGTAGTCCATGGACTCTGCTGTTCTCCCAACGGTGGTACTCTCAGCTTTTTCATAGCCTTTTGTCTATCGCCTCCTTCCAGGTCGTTGGTGACCGTAGCCTCTGTATCGCTGATTAGCCTGTCTATGTCCTTATTGGTGTAGAAGTGTGATGTCTCCACATGTTCTGCTCGCCATTGTGCACCGTTGCTTAAGTTTAGTAACTGCGAAAGACTGATTGTTAGTTTGAAATTTGTTTTTTGGTAGAGTTTTATCGGATCGGATTGTAGATGAGCCGAATAAGTCTATATAATGGTGGTCACTGGCAACTTTAGACAGCTGCAATATCGTGAAGAAGAAGGTGAATTAATTTTTATGTGCCTGTATTCATCATTCGAACTAGAAGACAGCAATCAGCTATGCTGCTTCGAGACAGAGATATTTTGGCAGAATGCGAGTTTATGCAGGTTTTAAATAATATTGCTTTTTGCTATAATATTTTCCTAATTATAGGACGTACCTACGTCCTTTCTATAAATAAACATAAATAATATGCGCTGTAATTGCTACAAAATTGGACGTTCGTAGTCGAAAACTTTGATTACATTAAAAACAAGTCGAAACTTCTGATTTCCCATAAAAACGTGGTCAAGGTTCATTACTACGTTGTAGCGTGTACCTAATGTAATATCAAAAAATATACATACTGTTAATTAACTAATTGGCTATAAGTTCGTGCGGACTATATGGAACTTCTTTTAAAACATAACAGGCATAATGCGGGTGCGCTTTACACCTCTACCTATTTGGAGAATACAGGAATGATGTTAATGGAGTTGGGCAGGACACCTAGCAAGGCACGGTGATGACGGGTAGACTAAGGCTGTCACCGAATGGCGTCCAAAAACCGGGAAAAGAAATGTGGGTCGTCCGGCGGCGAGACGACATAGTTGCCATCGAGGGAAAACCTTGGATGAGGCTGGCACAGGGACGTGGAGATTGGCACAAGAAACGAGAGGCCTATACCTAGCAGTGGGTGAGTTCAAGCTGTCGATGATGATATCAAAAATTCCGTAATGGACAGCACATCGATTCGTCTGTTTATCAAACACCTAACGGTACTTAAGTTGTTGACGGAAACATCTTAAGGAAAATCACACCACATAAATGTCTAATACGTGTGTGTGGTACTACAGCCACTTTAGCTGATCAGGATAACAGCCATTTATAGTTTACAATAAAAATAAAACATCCATATTATTAGAATTTATAATTGACTCTGTTATCCCAGAAAGGTTAAACTACTTTTCGACAATCTATACTAATAATATTATAAAGAGGTAAAATCTGTTTGTAAGTTTGTATGTAGGGGATAATCTCCAGAACTACTGATCCGATTCCGAACATTCTTTCACTAATGGATAGCTACACTATCCCCGAGTGTCATAGGCTATATTTAAAGCTCTTCCGTGGGACGACCCTAATGCAAGCGATGCTGAGGGCAAAAGCTACGGCGTATTGTGGTATTCCTATTGAATTCTTTGAAATATGGGACGAGTTTAATACTTGTGTTATTGACTCATAAGCTGCCTAAAGCTGGGCTGGCTGGTTGCTCTCCACCCACTTAAAAAGTAACAAGAATTTGTGTGGTATACTACAACTAAAAAACCCATCATCATCATCATCATTTCAGGCGAAAAACGTCCACTGCTGGACATAGGCCTCCCCCCAGTGTCGCCACATTGACCGGTCCCGTGCGTCTCGTATCCAGCAGATCCCTGCAACCTTTACCAGGTCATCGGTCCACCTAGTAGGAGGCCTTCCAAAGCAATGTCTTCCAGTTCGCGGTCGCCACTCCAGAGAAAAAAACACTAAAAAACCCGACAACTCAAAAGTCACGCTCTAAGCAAAATCAACTTTAGTTGGCGGGGTTTATAAAATCAAGCCCTCCTATTGTTGAAGCCGGTTAAAATATAGCCTATGTTACCCGGGCCCCAATAATTAATCGATTAACACCTTATTCATCAAAATCGGATGAATAGTTTAGGCGCTACGGAGGAACATACGTAAAAACAAACATACATGCATACATAGACTGCTAAAATCATAACCCTTTTGGCTTCGCCGTAGTCGTGTAAAAACAACGATTCCACTTTCCTAACTAGTCTTTATAGCCTGTAGCTTGTGCAATTAAAGCAATCAACTTCACTATCTGACTAATTAGCTTATCTAAACACCAGTGGCGGATTTACCAGCAGGCTGAGTAGGCTTGAGCCTAGGGCGGCAGATTTTTGGGGCGGCAAATTTGGGGACCGATGTTTTTTTTTTTGCTACCTCAGAAATCAAGAAGATTTTGGCATGACGGTTTTCTGATGTTTTACAGATAGACGTCTGCAACAAATTTTGCCGATGACGTTCCCCTCTCACTTGTCATTGCACATTCCGAGTAGCAATCTTCCATATTCTAGAGTAAAACAGCTAGTTCGCCGCCCCCCAACCAGAAAAAATATTTTACGTGTAATTTCAACGAAATTGTTGAATTGTAAAAATAACGTAGGACATGACAATTGTAGAGGCTAGAGCGGCAAAAACGGTACAGCCTATACCTTAAAAACTTGTAAATCCGCCACTGCTAAACACTACGGCAGGAGCTGACATGGAGAAATCCTCAAACTAAAGAAGGGTTATGTTATGGAATGTCCAACTCATATCGCCTAAAACTTTACAGTACCCTGAGTCCTGCCTCGTTGGTCTAGTGGTTGCAAGTGCGACTGATGAGCATGAGGGCCCGTGTTCGAGTCTCAGGTCGGGTAAACTGTGTAAGTGATATTGAATTTTTCCATCAAGAATTTCTTAATAGCGGTCACGGCTATGGAGTCTGGATTTGTGCCCGGTTGACGACAATAGGCTCGCCCCCTATTACATGGGACCTAAACTTGGCGAAATGTGGGTGCACTATTAGGTACACCTCTGCCTAACCCTTCGGGGATTATAGGCGTTATGTTGTTATGTTAGGAGTCCTACAAATCGAACTTTGCAATGGCAACTTAATAAGGAAGATTATTTTATTATTGCACTTTTTTAAGCCATTATGACGTTACTGTGCTATTAAAATGAATATGGCAGTTTATTTTATAATAATACTAGCGACGCGCCCCTGCTTCGCACGGGTGCAATTATATGTAAACCTTCCTCTTGAATCACTCTATCCAATAAAAAAAACCGCATCAAAATCCGTTGCGTACTTTTCAAGATCTAAGCATACATAGCGACTGATAGCGGAAAGCGACATTGTTTCATACTATGTAGTGAAGAAGAGAATCTGATCTTATTATTATGGGCGGATATATTGCACAGGATAAAGAGGTTTGTAAGGAGAAAGAAGAGGGCTTTGCTCAGTACTGGGGCACTCAAATAGGCTAAAAAAATAAGATAATAAATCAAATCATGAAGGAAAATTGCTTTATACCTTAATTTGAATAAAGGAAAATTATGGGGAAACCCATCTGGTAAATAAATGACGCATACGTATTAGGACGATGTTGGGTTTCTATCCGCCATATTGAAATATAACTACCACAGGAATCGAAAATAACTAAGTAAGAAATTTAAAATTGAATATAAATTGGTTCTTTGGTCTAGTGGCGGTGACTCGGTGAGGTTCTGTGTACGATTCTCAGAGCGGCCGTTATTGGATTTTTCCAGCCCAAAGTCTGGACATGTGCTCGGTTGGTGCCTTAAGGCTCGTCCCGTTTTATACATACGTGCTTAAGATGGAAGCTCCTAGGTAGCCCGCGAAATTCGATTTTTCTTACGTTTTTTTACAACAAGCAGGACAGTGTCAAAATGATTCGCGGCCGTAACAAATATGGCTTTACAGAGTTATAATCATGAAATCATCAATACACCCTTTAATGTTTATTATTCTGTAAATACATGCGTATTACGGCCACAAATCATACTTTGTTCAACATACAGCCTGACACTGAACGGCAAATTCCAAAATACGTTAGAAAATTTAAATTTCGCGGGCTACCCTTGAGCTTCCACCTTAAGCACGTATTTATAAAACGGGCTAAAATGGTTCTAATACGTATGCTAGATTTTCAACCTTAAGGTTTTGAAATAAAGTTGAAAATCTATTAAAGAAATTTGACATCGTTATGACTTAACGACCGATTTTTGTCGCTATCTATGTCGAGACTGCAGCCCCAGATGGGTTTTCCTTTATTCAAATTAAGGTATAACGGACTTTTCCTTCATGATTTTATTTATTATCTTATTTTTTACCTACCTTAAACATAATTAGAGAAATGTGTGTGTACTTATACGTACGCACGACGGCCAATCAAGCTATACAAAACCAGTTTATGCGGATCTCTCATTGTATAGTAAATCAATACACAGCAAGGCCAAGTTATGCTGGAAATGAACAGCTTCATGTGCCGCCGTGTTTACGTAGGTATACCTCTGCCTAAAACCTTCGCGAGAACATGGCGGGACATTATATTTTTCGTATTTCAAAGCATTTCAATGTTCATTGCTGTGTCACGGTAACTCGGTAAAATATTCGATCACTACACCACACTTCATCATAAAAAAATGTAAACATTAAGAACTAAGAACAGTAAACATGGTAAATATCCCGTTTCTACTGTTAATGATAACATTAGGAACTAACTGATAATTATGACGGTATCATCTAACCACTGTATATTCAGGATTATCCACTATTTAAAATAAATAGATAAGAAAACCGTATCAAACCTTACCTTATCGTGTTTCTTCAATATTTTTCTGAAGCCAGTGTAATTTAGATTCTGATAGTTTTGTAGGAGAATGAGACTTAAGTAGAATTCACTAAAGGCTAGTTTTAATTCTTGCACTTTTCTCCGTGGCATCGCCTTTTTGCTATCTCCGCTCCCTTTAGGTTTGATTGTTTCGAAATGTGATTTCAATTCGCTTTGTAGCGTGGCGAATTTACGGGTCGCTTCGGCGAGCTTTTCTGAAATTGTTAAATGAGATGAACCTGATTGTTGAACCTTTTGACCGCCAAAACATGAAGGCACGCGCGTGCCCTCCACGCCAAGCCACAATTTCACCTACCATTTTGTCACATATTTGTGTTGTTTGGCGATACGTACAGGGCACGCGCTTGCTTGTCACAGATTAGGATTCGATTGCTAACTACTTGGATTTTTTGTTGCCTTCAACTATTTGGTAAGATGAGATAGGTAGACCAGACCAGACCTTGATACCTCTCTTGAAATATAGAGGTTTTAATAGGGGTCAACCTCTAGCAAGTGAAAATTTTAAATCCGAAGGAAATTCACAGCAGGTACAAGATTTGTTGAAGTTACTTATATTTGTTTTGCTTGTAATTAAATATGACATGATACGATATGTAACGAGAGTACGAGATAAGTTTCGTCTGCGTAGGCTTCGATATCCGTCGCGTGGGCAATGTGATTCGAATTCGAGTTTAAAATCTCTTGCTTTTAGACTTGCTGACTATTGCCCGTTTTTTTTTAGGGTTCCGTACCCGTAGAGTAACCAACGGGACCCTATTACTAAGCCTCCGCTGTCCGTCCGTTGGTCTGTCAGCGGGCTGTAGTAATTCTCATGATCCGTAAAAGGTGACAGTTGAAATTTTCACAGAATTTTTATTTCATAACAACAAATAATAAAAATAAATTTAAATTATCTACTACGATGGTTCGGAACCCTTCATACGCGAGTCCGACTCGCACTTTGCCGTTTTTTTTTAAATATTACTCTTGAACGAACTATACGGGTTATATAAATAATAATAAATTTCTCATAATCATTTCTCATTCTTACCTGAATAAAAAGTGTTAATTTTTTTAAGTTCCTGATCACAGTAATGGAAGAATGTTTCATCGAAGTTTGCGAAATGGCGGGAAAGAACCTCTGGCTCTACGTTCTCAGCTGATGGCGCCTCCTCCACAGCTGTGTATAACATAGCCTTCATTTCCTGTTGGCAAAATAGGTAATTACAATGAAGCAAAACTAGACATCTTTCCTGTATTAGTAGCCTCCAAGCCATAGTTATTAAGTGTCATCAGGGTGGATTCATGTGTTAGGAGTTACGGACATGTTAGCCCAAAGAATGGACCAAAATAGTGTTTAGTTGTGACTTTAAACATTCTTAATGAATTTGTATCACAAATAACTCTGCACACCAAAGAGATACTCGTACCTCTTTGGGAGAATACATCTGTGGTTTTGTGCGGATACGGAAGGTAAGTTAGACACCTGGTATAATTTTAAAACTAACTAAAACTTGTATCAACTTTCATCTGCCTAGCCTTTTCCCAACTATATTGGGGTCGGCTTCCAGTCTAACCAGATGCAGCTGAATACCAGTATTTTACATGGAGCGACTGCCTATCTGACCTCCACAACCCAGTTAGTACTGGGTAATACGATACCCCTTGGTAAGACTGGTTGTCAGACTTTTTGGGTCACTGACTGCCTAACGACTGTCAAAGATCTACAAATGACAGCCGGGACGAACGGCTTAACGTGCTTTCCGATTATTAAAATTGTAAAATAATTGAATATACAAATTAAAGGTGTTAACTGTGATGCATAGTTACATACCCTAACACCTAATTACCTAAGCCCTTTCATGGAGCTCCTTAGTTTCAGTAATATAGCACATTGCATTGTATAATACTACAAATTAACAAATAATGATTGTTGGATGAGCTGAGCCTGAATTCGAGTCCCGGGCCAGACTAGTGGCATTGGGATTTTCCATCAGGAATTTGTCAATAGCAGCCACGGAGTCTGGTTTTTGCCTGGTCTATTTACATGGGACTTAAAACACAACTGGGGAAATGTGGATGTACTATTAGGTACACCTCTGCCTAACCCTTCGGAGATTACAGGCGTGATGTTATGATCTCTCTTCAAATATTTTTTTAAATCATAATTTACAAAACTAGCTAACTCATACTACATCAGCACAATTTTGTAACAATGATGAGCATGCTACAGAAACATGATTTATATTTAAACATTATGATTAGCATGTGATTGACATAGGCAAACCAAGTTACTATAAAAATGACCTTCCCAAAATATTAGTGTTAACAAATTAAAGGACACTGGGCAAAACTGGTAGGAAGGCCTATGAACCAATACGTGAAGATGTGTATCATTTAAAGTACCAGTAATTTTATCGTTCTGTTCTTGCTAGATTAATCCATTTAAGAAAAATGTCATCATTCTCTTGGCCTCATCCCAATTCATTTGGGGTCGGCGCTTTCATACTTCTCTATTACTCAAGACACACCTCCATTTGTGCCATATCATCCTTCACACAGTCCATCCATTGTTTCTTTGGTCTTCCTCTACTTTAATAAAATGTATCAACTAAAAATGCTTAATTAAAAATATTTCATTTTTTTGTTACTAACTTACTATGACATTTAACTGTATAGTGAAAGAGCTAGCACAGGTGTTAAATTTCACAGGAAACAGTAATTACGGCCAGCAGCCTTTCAACAGAATGTTCAGTGTAGTTTGGTTCAGAACCTCAATTGTGCAAGTCCGACACAACTTAGGCAGTTTTTTAATAGAAACACATATGCCTTTTTCCCATGAGGATAGGCAGATACCAAACAACACCACCTAAACTATGCTACAGTCCTTACATACTCCTTTTGCCTAATTCAAGTTCACACATCTGGTCATACAAGCACGTCTTTTACCAGTTTTTATAATATGTCACTAAAATCTAAATGATGAGTTAAGAAACAATTTTACTAAGGGTGTGTAAGTTATAGTTAGTGTGGGTATAGAAAAATAATGTAAGTGACTGGTTGAGTTTGAATTTTAATGACAATGTTATTACATTGAATAGTTTTTCTATTAATGACAAAGTTTAATAGAAACATTGGCTAAATGCACAAACCAGAAAGAAAGCCATAAGAAAAAAACATTAATAGAACTTGAAATTGTCTATCATTTAGTTTTGTGCTATTATTAGTTTTTCCATTGTATTTGATTGAAACAAAACAGTTGTCTTAGTAGTTTTAATATTAGTCAAGGACAACATGGTATTTATTTTTATGTTTCTCCTTGTCCCTATTCTATGAGACTGGCAATGAATTTAATTTCCAGTCAGCCATAACATTATTTACCGTACTACTTTAATCATTTTTTAATATCAGTTCTTGTTTTATTTGTATGTTATTGTTTTATGACACACCAAAACTTGTGAGAAACTTGAAATACAGTGCAATTTTCCGGTACTACATTCAGAAATCATACATATAACTTAAAGTGGGTAGACAGCACACAGGCAAAGCGTAAATTATTATTATTATGCCCTTATCTATAATTTTATGGAGAATAATACTTGCCTCATAGTTTATGTATTGTTTACGCCACTCAGGCGTAATATGCGCACTCAAGTGCTCCGCGAACTTCATCTTAGGACCTTACTACACGACTTTGTCGTTACAACAACTCCTAAAAACTAACTATAGTTCACAGTATTCAACATAAATTGTTTTTCACGGACAAACTAGGTTTACTTTGTGATAACTGGTAATGGTGACCTCATTGCACTGAGTATATATATTTGAGTAAACACTGGAATGATACGGTATTACTTATGAGCAAATTTGTATCTTTTGTGTTTTAATTTTTCCATAAAAAACGATGGTCTGTTTCTTCGGATGAACCTGAATGAATGACATTATGACACAAGAAGTTGAATAATGATGGGCCAACGTTTGTAAATATATTACAGTTACGTAGACGATTGATTGTTTAAACATTAGGCGATTTTAGAACATTTATTTTATACGTAATATCCAGAAATAAGCATTATTTCTAACAAATGATGGATTCTAAGTAAAAAAAATTAATGATGGCTAGATCTTTGTTTAGTTCTTATTTGTATTAATGACTTAAGACGATCTAGATTTTTTATAGAGAATCTGTAGTCGATTAGTAACTGCCTAGAATTGATGAACTACTAATCCATCTCACTACACTATTGACAGCTGTTATCTATCAAAATAGTGTCAATGTCAATCGACGTAGACGTATTCGTTCAGAAATTGTTAAATGGAATTTTTAGGTTGATTGAACGCAGAATTTGAAAACTTTTCGTGATAATAAAAATAAAAAAAAAACCAAAACAGTGTTGAAGATTTATTTATCTGTATTAACTTCTAATTCGCTTGTCGAGTTATCTCTGACTGGGAACAGGGCATGGTTTATGTTCTCAGGAATGACCCTGGCCACTTTCCTTGGTTCCTTCACTAATGATTTGGGGCACTGCATTTCTGACCAGCTTATAGGCACCATACTGATGCCTTGAGGGGAGCCTTCTGCGGAAGCTATTACAACCCCTAGCTCATTTTCAGCTGTTGAAATGTGGTACCAGTGGATTTCTGTCATTGGGAGCTGAATTTTGTGTTAAGGAAAATAATACTTACAAAGAGCAAACAATAAACCATTTAAATACAATATCTATACCAAATAATAGCGGCCAACCCATCATAGTTTTCATATAAACGCTTGTATGTGATTATGCCGTCGTAACACATTTTTTTTTTTACTGATAGGTATCTTGTGCACTATATCTAGGTTTCTATCAAAGCAAAAAATAAAAATTTGGAGAAAGAAAAATTAAGTATAAGCTTCCAAAAATTGCTGTTTTGCACATATTTTACCTAAAGTTTGGCCATTCATAATGTACTCATAAATTGTAAAAGTAAAGAAAACATCGTGATAGAAACCTTTCACATGTAATGGAGATTCTAAATGACACATATTTGTTTCACAAAGTTGTAGGCCTTATTCAAAAACACGTATTTCCTGGAACAAGTTTATGAAATTTACGAACAATATTTTTCATTCAATGTTATTGCGTTAGGCAGTATGAGGTGAGCAAGAGACGATTCGTATGGGGGCAGGGTCCCCTTAGACGGGGGAGTTGAAAAAAAATCGCCGCTGTGGCTCTGCTAAGCTTGTTGTGTCATCCAGAGCCACAGCGGCGATTTTTGCCGCTGTGGCTCTGGATGACACAACAAGCTTTTAGACCGTGCTCGTGTTGACGATAGATGGACCGGGAAGGGCCCTCTTAAAATAACATTTCTTATTTGATTAAAAAGGATACAACTCTTGCCAGTATCACATCTCCAGGCCTGTAACACTTGTAAGGATCTACTCTATCTTTCTCTGTAGCTTTTATGTCTTCTTTCTTCAAGATTCCTCTATAAGGCCTCACAAGGACTGAAGAACCTACACAAAGTATAACACATTGGACCATTCTTGGGTTCACTACTGTCACCTTAGCTGTCACTATGTCACCAGTCTTAGGCAGAATACTAGGTGTCCTTGGGCTTTCTACTGTTACTATCGTTACCTGAAAAAAAGTTAGTTTGTTAATAAGAATAAGGCATGTGATTTTCAGGACAAATATTCAAATAATGCTGAGTTTCGTATCATTTTAAGATATGTTTTGCCTCATACTGATATCATGTGGAACTGTTGAGTTACACGAGTTTGTTGGAATAATAACATAAAGAGTTTAATTAAATTGTATTTACCAACCTCATTTTCATCTTGTTCCATTTTCAAGGTGCCACACAGAGTGGCATAAATGTAGCCCCTGAGCTCATAGGTCCCGGGTCCAGCAACATATTCTTTATTAGATAAACTCAGACGCATCCCGGGAATGCATAACTTTCCCATTTCTTTTAACTTTTCTTTATCCACTAAAGCCATGATGGGTTTGGAGGTTATGTCGCAATATAACACTTAGTAATGTCTTCGGCACTGGTGTGAATCTCTTTTTATTCAGTTTAGTAATTAATAAGAACTTCAGTTACTCTTTAAGAAACTGATTAATTACGACTATTTTAAAGTAAAACTTTGTTGATAAACAAGTTTTGACATTTTCATTTTGGCGTAATTTTTTTTTTTTTTCGTTTTACCCGAAGGGAAGGCTAAAGTCTTTTGACCATACTGCCTAGTCTTACGTCCATTTTTGGCGTAAAAAGCATGGCATAGACAAGATTTTTTAATTATTAGCAAAGCATAGAGCTTTTGAACGTATCGGAATCTTGCTTAGTTGGACTAGAGGTGAGATAAAAATTCTCAAACTCCACGCTCAAGCTGTAACTCGCTTTTATTATTGGCGTTTAAATGAGTATGACAAGATTGGGCATGAATTAATACTGAAATAACAAATAATAATTTCGGTGGGTGCATTTTTATCTTAAATTTATCTTATGACCGTGGCTTCAAGCGAGTGGATGCCAGTTATTATCCCAGCTTTCTTCTTCTTTATCGTATAGTTGGTGCCTAACTTGGTGTCATAGTTTCCCATGAGATCATACCACTGGGATAAAAGTATCCTAAGTGTTAATCCAGGTTATAAACTATACGTTTGCCAAATTTCATCCAAATCTGTTGTCGTTTTTCCGTGAAAGTGTAATAAACATCCATTCTCACATACGCGCATATTATCAGTAAGTAGTAAGAGTAAAACAGGCACTAATTCAAACAGACTTTACTTCATGCCGCGGATGTCCAGTTACTATTTATTTCGTGCTGAATTAATAATTTTGCAAAACAGTGCGTCTTTAGAACGAAAGTAATCATTCTGGAAGATTTTTTCACTGAACATTTACTCACTAAAGAAAAATGCCTATGGCATTAAAGTTTGCCTCTGTAATTAGTGCTTGAAGTGTGAAACAAATAATAAAGAGGTAAAACCGGAGATGAAGGTTTGCCGATAAGTTATCATTTTAGAAGCTACAAACGTGGAAGCTAGTACTTAGACTTTTGTTTAGAAGTAAATTTAAGGCTTCTGCAAACAAGATTTTATTTTATTGATGGCATTATTAGATTATAATATAATCTAATAATGCCATCAATAAAATAAAATCTTGTTTAAAATTAGAGGTGTGTCAGTTGTAGGCTTACTAAACAATCCAATGATATTATCATTGGATTGTTTAGTAAGCCTACAACTGACACACCTCTAATTTTGTTGGACGTGTCACGTCAGCCGGTGGAGTGACATTTGATTGTGTGGAGCGTTTCTGTTTTATGGGATTTTGCGTGAATATCTCTAAAATATACGAGAGATATGCTTACAAAGTTTGAAACTAAGTCGGCGCGGGTGAAAGGTATATCCTTTCATGCGAAGAGGCCATGGGTTTTGGCTAGTTTACACAATGGCGTGATCCAGCTATGGGACTATCGTATGTGTACATTGCTGGAGAAATTCGATGAACATGATGGTCCCGTGCGTGGCATTTGCTTCCACATTCAACAACCGCTCTTTGTATCCGGTGGAGATGATTATAAGATCAAGGTTTGTGATCAGGAAGTTCGTTTTAGATATATCTTGAACATGTATGTTTCGTCATGTTTATGACACGTATAGTGTAGCTGGCGTATCAATTATTGTTTCTACTGCTAATTACTTCATGTTGAAGTGTTAGTACGCCCAGACATCTATGTATGGACATTCTAATAAGATCTAAGTTTCATACAACTTAAACTCAATTTCCTCCAATCTAAAAAATCTAGTAAAAAGTAAAAACTTGCAGCTATTTAATACTTATCAGTGGTTATAAAACTATACAGATAAAAGATATATGGTAGATGCATATATTATGAATTTGAATAACTGTTGGATGTAGATTACACTATTAACCCTAAAAAGACAAATTAAAAATTTGGTGACCGTACTACAGAACAAAACAAAATTGTGGATAATGTTTTGTTATCAAATATGCATGCGTCCATACAGCTTATTTACTCCAAAGAGTTTTAAAACCTTGTTGATAATTGCAGGTATGGAACTACAAGCAGAGACGGTGTCTGTTCACACTGCTGGGCCATTTGGACTACATCCGCACTACATTCTTCCATCATGAGTACCCATGGATATTGAGTGCTTCTGATGACCAGGTTTGTCTTTGTTATTTGTGAACCCTTTTGAGCCCCACATTCATCAAAATAGTATTTTTAATTGGGTTTCATTTGCTTGGGTTAATGGGGTAATTATCACTAATTTTTTTCCTGCTAATATTTTCTCTCATCAACTTATTTAGTAATTATAATAATATTGATGATAATTTTGGTTTATCGTCTTTAGTGAATGCCATGTGTCTGTAATAGACATTACACTGCAGCAACTGTATAAAAAAAAAAACTTATTGTTAAAATAATTTATAATTCAGAAAGAACCCATTGCACTGGTAGTGTATTTGCAGTATAACCACTCATAAAATGATATTTACGGACACAAACATGGATTTGGACATGGAAATTAAACATAATTGGCGAAATGTGGGTGTACCATTAGGTACACCTCTGCCTAAACCTTTGGGGATTACAGGCATGATATAATGTTATGTAAAATGAAAATGTTTGTAATCATGTCATTATATGTTAACGAATATCAACAACATTTAGGCAATTTTTAAATCAATAATTTTTTCCAGACAATAAGAATATGGAACTGGCAGTCCAGACAGTGCATCAGCGTGTTAACAGGTCACAACCACTATGTAATGTGTGCACAATTCCATCCCACTGAGGACCTCCTAGTATCTGCCTCCTTGGACCAGTCCGTACGAGTGTGGGACTTTTCCGGACTGAGGAAGAAGAGTGTGGCCCCTGGACCTACAGGCCTGGCTGAGCATTTGAGGAACCCACAGGCTACAGATCTTTTTGGACAGGTATAATAAACATTTTTTATGTGTTGTGTGTGTTTTTATGTGTTAAAGGCTATGCGGCTTTTGTTAATTTGACGTTGATGATAAAATAGTTACCAATTTTAAAATAGGAAATGGGTTTTTGATCTTATCTTGACATTGGCTTTGCGCTCTAAAATTTAACAGAGAGTGAAGGAAATCTTTTTGTCTCTATAAACCTCTACAGAATGCATGATTCATGCTTTCAGCAAAACAGTTCAAAAAAAGAACTTGCTGACCAATACTTTTCTGTAAGTATTTGTACAAACACTATGTTTGTGGTGTAAACCAGTAGCAAAGTCTAGGATAAAATGCCATAAAAATTTAACATAAAAAAAATTATAGCTAGTTTACATGATTTGAATGCACCAGCACTTATAGATTCTATTCATTGCAATTGTATTTTACAATCTATTTTATTTTTTTAGTTAAAAATGATAACAAAAATAGGTATATTTTATTCTTAATCAGATTTTAAAAGTAGATTTGTTGCTGTTTCTTACCAAAATAACATCAACTCAACTCAAAGAAACTTTTATGTTTGGTAACTTTCACTATCACTCAATTTTGGAACGGACACTTTGAGTGTTATGTTTTTAAAATCATATTTCAATGCTTCACTTTTCTTTGCTTTTTGTTGAGTTTCAGTGTGCAATATACATTATGTTGTTATAGAATTAGCTTTATTAGTTAATTGCTCATTGCTTCTTATATTTAAATGATATAAATTGGTAAATAAAATATAATTATTATTATGATTCACACAACACACACACACACACACTTAAAAAAATATAAAACCTTATTTTTTGTCGACCTTAACGTTCTTACGGGTTCATTGTATTAATCATTATGAAGGATTTTTACTATGGGACGGAACCTGTAATCGCGAAATAAAAATCAGCTGTTTCCGACATTTTGACGACAATGCGAAAAAAAAATTGGAATAACTGATTTTTTCTCGATTTCAAGATTGGTCCCATAGTAAAAGTTGTTTATAATGATGAGTGCAATGACCCATAAAGTCCCAATTGCGACAACCCAGGGTTTTTTAACCCAGAAATAACCTGATAGCTATGGTTACAATTCTGTTTTTCATACAAAAAATATCTCTACTGTCAGGATAACTCTGGGTAGAAAATAACCTTGGTTGGCGAAAGTAGGCCTAAGAGGTTTAAAGTAAACAAGAACTAAGCTTACATAAAAAAAAGAACAAGTTATAAATATGTATGTATAATATATTGATGTTATAACACATCACCAATGTTGCTGAAAGCAACTGATCTTACAGGCGGACGCTGTTGTGAAGCATGTGTTGGAGGGCCACGACCGAGGAGTGAACTGGGCAGCCTTCCACCCCACCCTCCCCCTCATTGTGTCTGCAGCTGATGACAGGCAGGTCAAGTTGTGGAGGATGAACGATGCAAAGGTACCTCGAGGATGCAAGGATAGTGGTGTTTTGTCACAGCTGGTTCTATTTTCTACTCATTTCAGATTGGGTTTTCTGGTCTTTATTTCGTTTCTTTGTCGGACTTGTGTGTGGAGCATTTTCTGTTAATAAACCAAGTTATCTTTCCCTATTCTTGTACAGTTAAACCTGAAAAAGTATGCGCTTCGTTAGTCTTCGATAGTTTTGTTCTGCCGCGATTTGTAGTAGTGTACACATTGCGAAAATTTGAAGCATTCTCGCTGTAAGTTTACCTACTCTAGCCACACTTCGTCATCTATCACTAAAAAGCTTTTTGAAATTGCATAGAATTGTGGATGTATAATTTTCTAACTATAGTAATACTTCCATGAATATAACAGCTCTATATTAGATATCATCATCGCGCGTTCGAAGATAGGTGATAATTGCCGAAGCGCACACTTTTTGTGGGTCATCTGGAGCTGGGTGTTCAAGAAAGTTAAAAATGATAAATCAAGCTTAACAAAGAGACTTTCAAACAAGTATAAGAGACAAAATTGACGCTATCCAAGACAGACTTTTTTTAACCACTGAGGCAGTTTTGTCCTGCTAAACCCAGTGTTAATCCAATGTTTTCTTAGCTGATTATGATTTCTTCATATCAAATCCTAACTACCATTTCATTCTCACGTTTATTATTGAAAGGCTTTCATGAACTTTTTCTTCAATGGTTTGGGTAATGTCCAATTTCCGAAAATTAAAATGATTAATTTTATTAATTAGGAGGAACGTTGTATGGTAAGCTTTTTTCAATAAATTAACAAAAACAAAAAACTGAATATTATAATTCATTACTGTTTTAAGATTTTAGACTTACATGCATAATAAAGAAACTTCCACTTCATTGTTTTTTTAAAGTGTGTACATAGATAGTCTGCAGATAAAAAATCTTATTGATGATAAACAAAAGTTGTGCAACATTGTTACAGCACCATGTTTGCACACAAAAAAGCATGCCTGCCTGCCTGTCTGTTTGTTTGTTGCATACAAAAAAGTATTGCAACACATAATTTTTGCGTTTCTAGAAGAAATTGCTAGCAATACAATGGTTAATGTTGACAATAATTAGCATTTGTTACGCATTTTGTAATTTAATAAATAGATATTTTTCTGTCTTCCATTTCTTTTTTTAAACTAACATGAATTTAGAGTTTCTTTTATGCATAATCAACCAGCCTATCGTTATAATATACTAACCAAGTAAACTCCTCAGGCCTGGGAGGTGGACACATGCCGCGGGCACTACAACAACGTATCCTGCGTGCTGTTCCACGCGAGGCACGAACTGATCCTCTCCAACAGTGAGGACAAGTTCATCCGCGTCTGGGACATGACCAAGAGGACGTGTCTGCACTCTTTCCGGAGGGAACATGAGAGGTCAGTATTTGTGGGAGTTTGGTGACTTAGGTAAGGAAAGGGATCAATTTGTTCATTAATCTGAGTTGAAAGTGGGACAGTTTTCTTGGATTCAGTCAAATTCTTTCAAAAATCACCACATAATTTTGATTGCTTTTATCTTGTCTTTATACTGATGGTTACAAAACAGACAAATAGTCAAAATCTTTATTATCAGATTTTTTATTAGCTGATTTTTCTATCTTTTGTCCTGAATTTTTGATAGCTTATTTAAGACCGTTTAAAATTCAAGATTATTCGTTGGGTAAAAATCTGTCTTTGGAAAAATCAGCTTAGTGAAAATTATGGGTTACATTTCATCATAAATCTTAGTTTGAATATCAAAATAAGGTTAAAATTCATTGAAATAAAAGTTTTCATTGATTCATGCGACATCACTTAATTCAGCCCTTTGGGTACCTAGTTAAGTTTTAAATAATAAACATATTAGAATTAAGTGCTAAATAATGACATTTTATTGACAGATACTGGGTGTTAGCCTCCCACCCAACCCTGAACCTGTTCGCCGCCGGCCACGACGCTGGTATGATTCTGTTCAAACTGCAGCGAGAGAGACCTGCCTACGCCGTGCACAATAACATGCTCTTTTATATTAAGGATAGGTAAGTTTTTTGTAAATACGAAGGTTACCAAACAGTCGGTGGCGCAATTTAAGTCATACCCCTCCCCTCCAAGGGATTTTCCGATGCATCCCCATGTGCGAGTATATCAGTTATTTTAGTTTATCAATAAAATATAATTTATTCGAATTGGGTTGAGTATGAGGGAAAAAGTACTCTTTTACAATAATTTCTCGTTAATCTTTCATGGACTGATCCCAAGTAATGATGCTACTCTTCTTTTTACAGACAACTGCGCAAGTTGGACATGGCGACCAATCGCGACGCTCCCGTCATGCAGATCAAGGGAGGCGGTAGGAACCAACCGTACAGGTGAATAAATTAGCGTAATTTTATTCTTTAGCGATGTTTTTTCTTCACCGTTTAGATCTGTGAACAGTGTGGAGATCTGCTCCTTACCTTCTATGCTTTTCCTTCAGCATGTCCCTAAACCACGCGGAATGGTGTGTACTGGTGAACTGGCGCGTGGGCGACAACAGCTCGTACGAGCTGTACGCGGCGCCGCGCGACGGGCCCGAGGCGGCCGCCGGCGACCCCGCGCGCGGGCAGGCCGCCAGCGCCGTGTGGGTCGCACGGAACAGGTTCGCGGCGCTAGAGAAGAACAACCAGGTTAGTGCCAGGAGAAGAACAATAGTACAATGACCATATTCTTTCCCTTGAACTATATTACTCGTAGTCGGCGCAACACACATTCCTCTTCCATTCGCCCATGTTAAGCGTCACAATGGAAAAGTGGTACAAGTTTTTGTTGGTTAATTTCAGTAATAAAACTGAAAGCAATCAGCAAACCATAACTGCGTTTAAGAGATGTCAGTGTGTGTCAATATTCCATATTTTTTCGGCGTTTGTGTCAGAAGGCGTCACGCACGAGCCAATTATGTGAATCTGCCTTAAGCCTTACCCGTTAATTTGATTTAAAACCTAATTCTAGGTTAAAGTCGCCGTTGTACATAAGCTATATATTCTAATTTTGAGTGTATATCTTTTAATTTTGTGTGCAATAAAGAATAATCTTAATTGCACACAAAATTAAAAGATATACAGGGTGTAAACAAACCCTTCACTTAGCCGTCCCGTCAACCAAGCATTCTGTACATCAAACTAAGTAACTTTACGCAAAAATTATTGCTGGGAATCGACTTTTTTTTTGGGGTGAAAAATCACGTTTTACGGTAGGACTCGATGGAAAGCACTTAAAGCATTGTGCTGATGGATGGATTGAATAGTACGGGGGTCGTGGAGGTGTGTAAAGTAAAAATCTTCCATTCAAAATATGTATTTAATAAAAAAACTTGTGAAAAAGTTGGAACTTTGACCCCCAATATCTCCATAACTAGAAGATTCCCAGGTATGGTCTAGAACAAAAAAATTATCGCAGTGACGGGGAGTACAAGTGTCTTTCGGTTATGTTAAGGGTCTATTTAAACCCTTTATACTCAAAATTAATTAATAATTAATAATAATGAATTTCTGGGTGTTCTCGTCTGGCTAACGGAGAATACTTGCATAGACACAACCTCGTTGCCAGGATTATCCACCAGCAACTTGCTTTGAAGTACAACTTTGTGGAATCAGAAGTACCATACTATAAGTATGCGCCCGACCCAGTTCTCGATAATGGTAATATCACGTTGTATTGGGATCGATCTATCATCACTGACAGGACTATTGTTGCTAATAAACCTGACATTGTGGTGATAGATCGATTGGAGCGTCGCGCAATGATTGTTGATATAACGGTTCCGCATGACGAGAACCTCGTGAAAGCAGAGAAAGATAAACAATTCAAATATCTAGATCTGGCTCGCGAGGTTGTCGACATGTGGGACGTGAGTACAGCAGTCATTGTGCCGATAGTCGTGTCGGCCAATGGCTTAATAGCCAATAGCCTCGACAAACATCTGAGGAGGCTCTCGCTTGGCAGCTGGATCAAGGGCTTGATTCAGAAAGCAGTACTTCTGGACACGGCGCGTATTGTTAGGAGGTTCCTCTCTCAAGAGCCCTGACCACCGGTATTTCGGACCCTGTTCCCGATACCAGTGGGCTACTATTTTTTATATTTTTAAATGTTTTTTTATATTACTTTGTATAGAAATATTTAAAAATGTAAATTATATGTATAGAAATGAATAAAGAAAATAATAATGAAGAGAAAAAAGTAATGATAATGAAACGGCAAAACTTTACGTAGTTTTGTGAAGCATTTCTAAGCGCTGAAAAAATCTATTCTTCCGTAAATGTAACCAAACCAAAAATACTCATACTTCTTGTTCTTTACAGCTGGTCATCAAAAACTTAAAGAACGAAGTGTCGAAAAAGATCTCGACCCCGACTTGTGAAGAGATAATGTACGCGGGCACCGGCATGCTACTGCTGAGAGAGGCCGACGCCGTACAGTTGCTGGACGTGCAGCAGAAGAGGACCATTGCTTCAGTGAGTATCTTTAGCTTTCAATAGATAAGTGTATGAGGACATGCATGATCAGAGTGTAATGCATGATCTCAGAAAAGGCCTGAAACAAAAGTTATATTGATATTTCTAAGATAGCTTGATATTGATTAAATCAATTGAACATTTGTTTTATTATTTTTCAAGACTATCCCAAAGTTGATTTATTTTGTAATATGTGATATTTTTTTGCACATAAACATAAATACGTGTGCTGTCGTGACTTTGAAGATTTTTTGAAGCCATTTTAACCCAACTATCTTCCTTTTAGGTTAAAATCGCAAAATGCCGCTACGCAATCTGGAACGCTGACATGTCCCTGGTCGCCCTCCTGGGCAAGCACAGCGTCACCCTCTGCACCAAGAAGTTGGAACAGCTGTGCACGGTGACCGAGGGTGCCAGGGTCAAGTCGGGTGCCTTCGACGACTCCACGCCGCAGCCCGTGTTCATATACACCACGGCGAACCATATCAAGTACTGCTGTAAGGATGGGTAAGTCAACAACAGTATAACCAGTAAAAGTATGCGCTTCGGGTTTCTTCGTGTGTTCGAATTAGCACGAACTTTGCGCCAGAGAGAAACCTTCCACAGAGATAAAGTTTTTTACCTTGAGGCATGCTTTGGAGTAGTTCACTATTATTGTGCGTTTATTTATAGAGTCCCTGTCAGGTTAGGTATCTATTTTGCTCGCAGACCGCCACTTTTGACAATCTGATCAGATCTGTGCGAAGTGTTGTTATGTTATTGTATAATTTAGAATTTTAAATAGGTAACATCTCGCGTCATCGCATTAGATCGCATCATCAATTTTTATTTCCGAAGATAAGCGATGATTACCGAAGCGCATACTTTTCCTAGGAGATTTGTAGACGTTAGTCTAATAAGATTCATGATCAATGTCTTAACGATTTTACAAGAAATTGAACCATTCATTCGGTACATTAATTCGCTACTCTAGGATAATCCCTATACTTATGCTCTCTCTCTTTCTCCCACAGTGACTACGGCATAATTCGCACACTAGACGTTCCCGTCTACGCAGTAAAAGTGCTAGCAAGTGAAAACGGCGCCCGCGTCGTATGTCTCGACCGCGAATGTCGCCCCAAGGTGCTCAACATTGACCCTACGGAGTACAGGTAAGTTCATCAACTTTATCAGTTTTCAGAGTTAAGTTGAAAATGATTTTACTTCAGTCGCAGACCCTTAATTACGTCATCGATGTGTCATTATTGTTATCGCTATTTAGATTGTATTGTATGATATGAAAGTTCGACTGGGTATATTTTTATATGTATAGCTACATTTAAAAATAAGTTACTTGCAGCGTCTTCCAGCTTATCGGCTGTTATGCGATAAAAAACTCACATGGTTGTACAAGGATATTTTGGCACGTGACCCAAATCAAAATTAATACTGCCTTCAATGTCTTTCAAGAGCCAAAAGATACTTTACCTATGTAACTCCTTTTGCTACCTATGTAACTCCTACGTGCTCCCTTTAGGCTCGACATCATCCTATCCCAAATTTGTTAAAAGTATCTATGGAGAGCGGCAAAAATTTCCATCATATTTAATTTACAGATCACATAGAAGATTAAAAATGATAAATAATAATTATTTATTTTGTAAAATAATAGTAAAAACACATTTACTAGTCGGAAATAAAATAATTTATTATATTTTTATTTAATTTAGAAATATAACTTATTTTTTTTTTTTTTTTTTTTGAGATTTTTTTGATTTTTTGAGATTTTTGATTTTTTTATTTTTATCACGTCGGGGTCACCACTTTAGTGTATGCGTGTTCTTATTTGGTTTAGAGTTCCTGTGACCTTGGAGATAGGTGGTGACCATGAAATCAAATTACTTGTTGCGAATATATATTGAGTTTATTACGTCACATATAATACATGTTATGTGTACCGCGGTGGGAGACCGACTGTGGCGACGCGACGCGGTGTGAGGTGGCCTCTTGCCTACTTGCTGACTCGACTTAACGTTGCTAAGTATCGGGTCGCCACAGAGATATACAACAAAATCTAATAAAACGTACCATCTACAGGTTCAAGTTGGCGCTGGTGACTCGTCAGTACGACCAAGTGTTGCACATGGTCCGCACCGCCAAACTGGTGGGACAAAGTATCATCGCTTACTTGCAGGAGAAAGGTAACGTTACGACTTTCATAATATTATAGTAACAAAAGCGTCTGGCAGTCATTTCCCTCAACGGGAAGCGTCAGGCAGTGTTCGTTATTAATTGTTAACAATATTTTGTGCAACGTATATAATAAATAGCACTAAGGCTTTAAGAAAAAAATACAGCACTTCATATCTAAAAATTGGCCAGTGGCACAGGTTAGCAGGTATGCAAACGTTCACAGTACATACTAACAAAATATCTGGCATTGAGTAGTCGATGTCACATATTTAGTAAGTCAGAAAATAAGTAAGGTCTAGCGGGTCTGGGATCTAGGACCGTTACTAGCGACCTGCTCCTGCGGGCGTGGCGCCACCTATCGGGTCTAAAACTATTCTCTTTCAAGCTGGAATCAACCTTATACATTCAAAAATTCATTGAAATCAGTTGGATGATTTTAGAAGTTATCATGGACGAACATACTGACATGTGATTTTATTTGCTAACCGAATTTTACTTTCCAATAGCTTTACTATAGATCTCATTTTCGTACAACAGGTTACCCAGAAGTAGCCCTACACTTCGTGAAGGACGCCCGCACTCGTCTCTCCTTGGCCCTGCAATGTGGCAACATCGACGTGGCGCTGGAAGCCGCAAAGAGTTTGGACGAGCCAGCCGCCTGGGACAAGCTGGCTAACGCGGCCCTGGCTACTGGCAACCATCAGGTATATTTTTTTATTCATAAGCCGGCACAGCCAGAAGGTGGCACCAACGAACAGTGGTCCGTATTAGCCCTGGATCGAAAGAACTGGAAGCCATGGGGAGATGCCATTGTCCAGCAGTGGGGTGGAGTAGGCTAACAGTAACATAAGCCGATGACCCGATGGGTTTTCCATCGGCAACGATGATGAACTGCCGTACAAATATTCATTCTCTATTATATCCCTTTAAGGGGTTTTTTTTTTCCAGAAATTGTCACCTTCCCTATACAAGGAATTCTTGTGCAAAATTGAATTCAAGGTTTCTTATAAAGTTTTGATGTGTATTAAAGGAAAACTCCTGACTCGCTCACTGAGTGACCCATCAACGCACATATGCGCACAAACCATTGAACCTGAAAGCGAAGAAACAAGGCCGGTTGCCCGAAGTTCCCTGAGGATATAAAACGGAGGAAGTTATTGGTGAAGTGCTTAAAAATTAAAATCACTTGACTTTTACGTAATTTAAAACGGTTTTGTTTTTTTTCAGATCGTTGAGATGTGCTACCAACGTACGAAGAACTTCGACAAGCTCTCGTTCTTGTACCTCATCACTGGTAACTTGGACAAACTGCGCAAGATGATGAAGATAGCCGAGATACGCAAGGACGTGTCTGCGCAGTTCCAGGGTGCCTTGCTGTTAGGAGACACTCGGGAGACCATCAGGCTGCTGAAGAATGCTGGCCAGGTGAGGGGAATCTAATCTGTGTTTCCAATCTTTACAATAATCGCATGCATTGAACGGAGCGGGTCAGAGTTGAGATTTTATGCAATGCTATTGGTCAAAATTTGCACAGCTCCGCTCTACTCTTTTCTGCTCCAGTGGTGTATAATTATAAGAAAAAAAATAAACAAAAAGAGTAAATAGATATCACACATTTGTAAAACAGTATCCAAGTACAGGGCAAAGGCCTCCATTCTATCTCATTTTATCACTACTTAAGCTGCGTTGACACGATCAGAGCCATACCAACCCATCCGAGTGCACGCATTATGGGTTGCCACAATACGAGTTGCGTCCGAGTAGGTCTCCGAGTCCACTCGGTCCTAGCATACTCTGATCGTGTCAACGCGGCTTTACTCGACAATCTAAACATAACATAAGCAGATTATTTTTTGAGTGACCATTCATAATAAAAAACTTTTAACACTTTTTTTTTAAGGAATTTTAACTTTGCAATGTAATTACATTGAGTACATTTTCCCAAACCATGACTATTGTGTGATTTGGAATTAAAATACAAGCTCTAAAATTTTTCCCACCAGATATCCCTGGCCTACCTGACAGCTATAAACCACAAGCAAATCGAAGAGGCTGAACAGCTGAAGGCTATGCTCGAAGCCGGCAACCTGCCTATCCCGGAACCGAACCCCGACGCACAGCTACTGAGACCACCGCTACCTGTACACAATATGCAACCCAACTGGCCTTTGTTGGCGGTTTCGAAGTAAGTAACAATAATATTAGTCTATGAATAGTGTTTATAATGGATTTTGGTGAGGATGAAGCCAGGGACCTCTTCAAAAAATTCTTAAATTACGAATATATTTAAAATAGTGGCAAAAAAGTCTGACAACCAGTCTTACCAAGAGTTATCGTATTACCCAGTACTGGGTTGTGGAGGTCAGATAGGCAGTCGCTCCATGTAAAATACTGGTATTCAGCTGCATCCGGTTAGACTGGAAGCCGACCCCAACATAGTTGGGAAAAGGCTAGGCAGATGATGATAAATAACGAATATATTTGAAATTTAAAGAAAACGTTTTTTTACAATTTTGTCTGCCTAATGCGTCAGACCCAAGGGTAACGAGTATGTATGTCCAAGAAGTAGGCGCGCTCCACTCGGCGCTGCGCCCATCGACGTGCGCGCAACACTTCACGTCAGTGCTCAAACTGTTTGTGAAAAGCGTTTGATGGCGCTAGTAGTGTCGTTATTGTACACACGACGACACATCAAGCTATACCTTGCCATTATAACATGGCCTCGCTTTGTATAGATTATCAATGAAATGAGAGATCCGCATTAACTGGTTTTGTATAGCTTGATTGGTCGCCGTGCGTACAAATAGTATAGAACTAAGGCGCTTACAAGTACTTCCTGAGCCACGAAAGGTTTTCCATCCACGGTAGTCCCTAGCAAGTATTAAGCAACAAATAACAACTTGCAACAGAACAACAACTTGCATAAGTTAGGGCAAGCACTCCTTAACACTTTTAGCGCCGTTGATATGCCCTAAGTGTTTCGTAAATTCGTCTCGTAATGTTGTTACAACGCGGTGCGTTTTTCTTTTGCCACTAATATTAATATTTTGGAAATTATGTGTATGTCGCCGTGAGTAATTTCGATTCTTTGTGGTGGCTCTGATATAAAAATCATTCTGGGTTTCCAAATGTATTATTTCCTTTATTTATTTTTTAACAAATTCATTAAGTTTTTTAATATTAATTTAAAAAAATATAAAAAACTTTTAAAAATATAAAAAAATGTTGCCCTCCGGTATCGGGAACAGGGTCAAGGCTAATCGTTCAGGGCTCCAGAAAGAGGAACCTCCTAACAATACGAGCCGTGTCCAGGAGTATCGCTTTCTGAATCAAGCCCTTGATTCAGCTGCCTAACGAGAGCCTTCTCAGGTATTGATTGAGGCTCTTGGCAATTAAGCCATGGGCTGATACAACTATCGGCACAATGATCGCTGAGTCCACATCCCACATGTCGACTACCTCGCGAGCCAAATCAAGATATTTGATTTGCTTATCTTTCTCGGCTTTCACAAGGTTCTCATCATGCGGGACCGTTAAGTCAACAATAACTAATTTCAAATGTATTATCATAATGCAGTGTATTTGTCGCGATATGTATGCGGCCAAAACAGTGCGTTCTTTAAGGACTTAATTTAAAAAAGTTTGCAATAAAAGTTACTATCGACTCGTGTGGGGAAATCATAGTCCGATAATTTCAAAGCTGGTCTTTTTCCTAGGAGCTTCTTCGAGGTAGCGGGCGGCGCGCGCGCAGGCGGTGTGGCGGCCGCGGCGCCCGACGACCTGGAGCCGCTGGAGGCCGCCGGCGCCTGGGGAGACGACGACGATGTGCTGGAAGAGAATAAGGTCAGAGCACGCCACACATTTTATACTATGACGTAACTTAGCAGCTATTCAGCGCATATTTGTTACCTAATATCTGCCAAATTCAAATCCAAATTAATTAATTTGTTAGAATGCAGTACAATAAATGGTCTTACTAATCAGTGGTCTCATCAAATTCTGCCACATGTGGCGTGCAAATATTTGGACATAAATATAATTATTACAAGACAAAAAATTTGGGATCTTGGCCCTATATAGATCACCTTCCTTCATCCACGTTGATAATTTTTTAAACAGCTTGGATTCCATTTTAAAACCCCTAACAAAATTTCAACACGTTGCCTTGGTCGGCGATATCAACATTGATATTAAGCCGACCAACACCGACAGACACTCGTACGAATACCTCACCTTCACTGCCTCCCATGGATTATTACCGGCGCACCTATATCCTACTCGAGTAAATAACTGTTTAGATCACATTCTTTTAAAAAGCAAACAACCAGGAACATCCATTGTCATAGACTCACCTATTACTGACCATTTACCTGTATTCCTGAGTGTCAACCTTGATGTTCCTAAGCCCAAGCTCACCTACACCGCCAAAGTTGTTGATATTTCAAACATCAAAAAAGATATTGAGTGTGCTGATTTCTCCCCAATCCTTTTTTCTCATGACGCTAATGAAGCAGCGGACACCTTAACAACTTTATTGACCAAAATTATTGACAAACACACTCGCTTCTCCAAAGTCTCACGAAAGAACCGTAACATCAAGCCCTGGATCACTCCAGGATTACTTCGCTGTATTAGAAACAGGGATAAAATGCATCTTACTTTAAAAACTCAACCAGATAACCCCATCCTCAAATTAACATATTCTCGCTATCGCAATCACTGTAATTCTTTGCTCCGGAAATTGAAGATAAACTACGAGAAAACTGAATTTATGAAAAGAAAAAATAACTCCAAAGCAACATGGGATTTAATCAAATCCATAACGCACTCAAAATCCACACCCTCACCATTGAAAGAACTGCAACAACTCGAACCTGACAAACTTGCATCAGCAAACAGAGTCAACAATTACTTCAGTAATGTAGGCAAAGACCTAGCTACAAATATACGTCAGTGTCGGAATATGCCAGCTCACCCATCAAGTTTATCTTCAACTTGTAGCTCAATGTGTGTCCTGGAAACCGACGATTCCGAAGTAGAGGGAGTTATAATCAACTTGAAATCAAGTGCTGTAGCTGGAATTGACGGTATTTCTGGACAAATATTGAAGCTCACGCGCAATATTTTAATCCCTTACATCACACATATTTGCAATCTTGCGATATCTACCGGTGTCTTCCCAGACTGTTTCAAAACAGCTCTAGTCCACCCTATTTATAAGGGAGGGGACAGAGGCAGTGTCAAAAATTATAGACCTATTTCTATTTTACCAACCATTTCGAAGATTCTGGAGAAGATACTGAACAACCGTTTGCTTAAATATATTAATGCTCATAAACTCCTATCCGGAAACCAATATGGCTTCAGAGCCGGAATTTCAACCGAGGATGCAGTCATTGCACTCTCTGAAAAAGTGACTCACCTCATGGATAAGAAGCAGAGGTGTATAGGTTTATTTTTAGATATTTCGAAAGCTTTTGACACTGTCTCTGCGCCCATACTTTTGTCGAAACTGGAACGCATGGGAATTCGTGGCCCTGCTCTTGACATTTTTTCAAGTTATTTGGAGAATCGTTTCCAACATGTTCAATTGGATGAGGTAATAAGCGATAAAGCTAGAATAGAATACGGCGTCCCACAAGGCAGCATTCTGGGTCCAACCTTGTTCCTCATCTACATTAATGATCTGTGTTCACTTCCACTAACTAACTGCTTCTTATTTACATATGCTGATGATACAGCCCTACTTGTTCATGGGAATGATTGGAGTGAAACAGAAAAATATGCTCAGATGGTGTTGGACATTGTCATGAGCTGGTTTAGCAATAACTTGTTGACACTGAATGCAGAAAAATCGAAGCTTGTTTCTTTTTCTTTAAGCAACAAGACTCAGCCAAACACAACGCCGATTGTTAAAGTTCACAGTTGTTCTCAAGACTCCTGCTGTACCTGTCCTACTCTGGCAACCGCACCTTGTATAAAATACTTGGGCGTGCAAATTGACAAACACCTGAACTGGTATAGTCATATTGATAATCTAGTTAACCGAACGCGTAAACTAATTTCCATCTTTAAGAAACTCCGTTGTTCGGCTGACTCGGAAACACTTATGATGGTCTATTACTCACTCTGTCAGTCTCTTCTCCTATATTGTTTGCCGGCTTGGGGTGGCGCTTGCAAAACATACTTTCTGAAATTAGAAAGAGCCCAGAGAGCAGTTCTCAAAGTTATGTTTTGCAAGCCCTATAGATACCCTACTTTGGAACTTTTTAGGGAAAGCAGGTTTCTGACGGTGAGAGGCTTATATGTGCTACAATGTGTATTAAGGAAGCATCGTCTGCCGTTCACAGCAAGTACTAAACGCCGCGCAGACATTGCCCTTCCACCAGTTAGACACAAAACCACTTTCGCACAACACCAATTCACCTACCTCAGCTATACTCTATATAATAAAATCAATAAATCTCTCCATATCCACAGTTTAAATTATCACCAATGCAAAATCACAGTTAAAGAATGGCTAATTGAGAAATCATACGATGAGACCGAAAAACTTCTCCTCCCACATGCATAAGACAGATCTCCGCTCCACTTTCACACTTACCCACACATTCACCATTACTACATCTACCAGGACACATTCACACCATACACGAACCGCACTTTCACATTACTTACACATACACAACATACCTACTACACCTACCACAACCAACACACTCTAACTCAAATACTCACAAACATTTTTATTACGAATTATTTTTACTTTTCTTTACTTTACTTTTCTTTTTCTAAACACAAAAATAATAATTAAATTTATATTAACCATGTTACTGGTGAAAACAGTTTACTGACATTTTTGATCTTCCACCTTATGGAATCACTGGTCCCCAAGTCACAGGCTATAAACCTAGTTTGGGTGCCAGGAGATAATACTTAATGCACTTTATGTTGTACCATATTACTGTACTTGTAACCTTTGTGATCACTTTACTGGAAATAAACATTATTATTATTATTATTATTATAAAAAAATAACAATTTGTGGCATTGTTATGAAATAAAATAACAATTTGTGGCATGTTAGTTAAAAATATTATCTGGATTACATTAAAAATATTATTTAATGTCAAACTATTAACGTGATACGATATGTCAAATAGATAAGATTACAATTCAATTAGCATGTCAGTGTCATTCAAATAGTAGTTTAAATTATAATAACATTTTTTACAACTTTGTCTTTGAATTCCTTTTAAACGCATTTAAATTTAACTCTTTGATTTGTCTTGGAATTTTGTTAAAGACTTGCGGGGCTATGCAGCATAGGCTTTTCCAAATTCCATTAAAGCTGTTTTGGCTCTTTGCCCGCGTAACATATCATACCGCCTGTTACGTTTAAATCAAACCCGAACGAACTTATTAAAGTTTGCGCCTGTATTTTGTGCATTAAGAATACTAAATAGTGTCTCTCGGCGATTGGACATATTTTCTTGCTCTTTGGCAGAATTCCAGAGGGTAGCACTTAGTATGTTGTCTACTGTCTAATTTATGCTTCTACCCAGACCCGTTACTTGGAACTGGATAATTTGCAATTTTAGACTAATTTGTTAGCTTGGGTCTTACCTGTAAAAACAAATGTGTGGGTTAAGGAATAATAAATAAATAAATAACAGTATCTGACAAGTCACAACGACCTACTTTTCACAATAGACAATCATACTTACCTATAGTAAGGCACTTCCACAGAAAAAAAATCAGCTTTTATATAATAAGTGTAACGGTCTCAGGAGCTCTCACTATAACTTCTCATAATAAAAACGTTTGTGTTCAGGAAGCTGGAAATGAAGGTGAAGAAGTGATGGAAGACGCCTGTGATGACGGCGGATGGGACGTCGGTGATGAAGACTTGGAACTGCCGGAGGAACTCGCGCCAGTCTCTGGTAAGTGCCTGATTATTTTTATTAATGTAAGCATCTGCCTCGCCTATTTCTAGTAACATAAAAAATTCGAAGTCATACAAGGTGTAAACGGACCCTTCACGAAGCCATCAACCAAGCATTCTGTACATCAAACTAAGTAACTCTACGCAAAAATTATTGCTGGGAAACGACTTTAGTTTTGGGGTGAAACATCACGTTTTACGGTAGGACTCAATGAACGCACTCAAAACATTGTGCTGATGGATGGATTGAATAGTAGGTCGTCGAGGTGCTTAAAGTTGTAACATTAAATACATGTACTTATTAAAAAAAAAACTAGTGAAAACTTGGAATTTTGACCCCCAATATCTCCGTAACTACAAGATTCCAAGGTATGGTGTAGATCTAGAACAAAAAAAATATCGCAATGACCGGGAGAACAAGTGCCTTTCGGCATCGTTAAGGGTACTTTTAACGCATTATTATGAATCCTAGAACTGCAGCATGAACTGGCCCACGCAGTGGAATACTATCTGCACTTTATGACAGAGAACAGGCCTGTGGCCAACATTCATCATCATTCTAGCTTGTCTAGCCTTTTTATAACTATGCTTGGGTCATCTCTCACTCTAGCTAGATGCAGAATTTAAGACCGCCTATCTAACTAACACAACACAGTAATAGTAACCCGTTGCAACCAATAACTAATCGCTAAATATGCTTTACGAAGTTCGGTAAAAGCTGGTAACACTGCTAAGTAACACGGAAGCTCACAATCATCATCTTCCTGCACTTATCCCATGTTATTTGGGGTCGGCGCAACACGTTTTTTTTCTTCCATTCTCCCCTGTCAATCGTCTATCATTTACTCCCTTTTCCTTCATATCATTCCTCACACAATCCATCCATCTTTATTTAGGTCTTTCTACAAGCTCTTGGCTACAAGTGTTATGGTATTTAATAAACAATTGTTTGTCTTCCAGCGGATATAGACGGCGGCGACGATAGCACAGAGTACTTCGTGGCGCCCACGCGCGGCGTTCCCGTGGCGCTGTCGGGCAAGCTGAAGACTGCGCACGACCATGTCGCTACCGGACAGTTTGAGATAGCGCTGAGGTTAGTTTCATATTACAGAGTTATGATGGCTCGTTTCCAAAAACTATTTTTCCTCTCCTCTAAGGGCTTTCTGTAAATTAAGTCAAAGAATACATTTGAAAAAAATGGCACTTAAGTTCCTAATAATTAAATAAATCCAGGATTGCAAAGATATCCCTGCAGTTTAAAAAAACTTTTGTGTACTTGCTTTTTTTTTGTTTTTTTCATAACATAAACATAACGTCACGCACGCAATATCCGAAGAGTTAGGCAGAGGTGTAGCTTATAGTACACGCACATTTCGCCAGTTATGTTTAAGTCTCATGTAATAGGGGGCGAGCCTATTGCCATCAACCGGGCACAAATCCAGACTCAAAAATAAAATCATCAAAGACGTTTCCTAATTAAAACCTCTTCTCTCTACAGACTACTAAACGAACAAGTAGGCATCGTGAACTTCGAGCCGTACTTAGATACGTTCGTGAGCATGTTCGGGCGCGCTCGGCTCACGTTCGGCGCGCTGACGTCACTGCCGCCGCTCAACGCGCATCTGCACCGGAATTGGAAGGAGGCTAGTGGGAAGGATCTACTGCCTGTTATTAGTGAGTATAAAACACTGAACACTTGAAAATAGCTAAAATTTTGGTTGCAATGTAATTTGAACATTGTCGTGTATGACATTGAGTTTATTGTTCCAATACTTGAAAATGTCGTACAGTAGCCTTTCATATGTACAGTCTTATTCATATGAAGTTAATGTGCATATTCCTATGAGCAAGGCCCATCTTGATCCTGTGTAGCTCATAGCACATAGAAGCATAGAATATGCAAATTGTTTCATCGGAATATCAAAATTATACGAATAAGGTTAATTTTCCAATGAAAACGGTCGTTCTAAGCTCTGTTGCAATATTGTGTCGTATTTTTACTGGATGTAATTTTACTTATTTTATGTTGTTCTATTATGTGTGTTATAGCATCGTATTGAACGAGTCTGTAATGTTGCTATATTTAGTAGTAAATAAATAAAACTTCAGCTTTATATTGATTGTCGCTGTGGTACGGGAATTGGCCTTTCGACCATAATTTCCTTCATTCAGCTAAAAAACAATACAGTACGACCACTTTAAGTGTGCAGTTCAAGGTCGCGCTGCTTGTCAAGAAAAAATGCATCGATATGTCAAAATGTAGTACAATTATTTTAGTTCTGTGTTTTCCCGCCGGAACAGATGAGTTGAGTGAAGTGTACAAACGAATCAACATCTAATCAGAAACGTCTGCATTTTTTGTTTCAAACAGACAGTGCTTTTAATTTAAATTCTCCTCTTTCTAGCCACAAAACTGAACGACCTAGTAACCCAGCTACAACAGTGCTACCAGCTAACCACGGCCGGCAAGTTCACCGAAGCGGTGGAGCGTCTACAACGCATCACACAGTCTGTGCCGTTGTTACATGTGGACACTAAGCCAGAGCTCACTGAGGCGCAGCAGCTGCTCAACATAGCGAGGGAGTACCTACTGGGGCTGCAGATGGAGACAGCTAGAAAAGGTGAGGGCGTCAGGGGAATTTCATAACACATTATCATCACGCCTGTAATCCCCCAAGGGTTAGGCAGAGGTTTACCTAATAGTACACCCACATTTCGCTAGTAATGTTTAAGTCCCATGTAATAGGGGGCGAGCCTATTACCATCAACCGGTCACAAATCCTGACTCCGTGACTGCTACTGAGAAATTCCTAAACCCAACTGCCCGACCCGGGATTCGAACCCAGGACCTCATGCTCGGCAGTCGCGCTTGCGAACACTTAGACTAACGAGGCAGTTAACAGGGGAATATGCGCTGAGAAAATTCATTTTTACAAACATCTTTTTACAAATCCCAGCGCTAGTGACTTTCGTGTTTAATGTTTGATGCACTTCTACATTGGTCTAGCGGTCGCAAGTGCTGAGTATGAGTTCCTGGATTCGATACCTAGAGCGGGCTAAGTGGTCTTGGGTTTTCCTATTAGGAATTTCCGGCCGCTTCATGGCTATAAGCCCGCTCCCTATAACATAGTACTGAAATATAACTCGTAATTTTGATGTACAGTCACGGGCACCAATATGTATACACTTTCCTAAATTTAAAAGAATTTTTCGCGAGAAATAACGATTGTAACTTGGAGATAGGATCTTTTTCATAAAAATATGAGTTCCAAAATACTATCCTAACAACATCCAATTTTAATCAGAATAGTAGGAAAAAAAAAAACTTTTAAAAGTTTTCAAGTGTTTACATATTGGTGCCCGTGACTGTACGGTACAATTCTGCGAAAAATTTTGGGAAAAAGACGATTATATGTTGATAAAAGATATCTATTACATCTGTCCATCCGGAACCTCCTACAATGTTAATTCGATAACATTACCTCCACAGCGATGCCGAAAAACACCTTAGACGAGCAGAAACGTACATGCGAGATGGCAGCTTACTTCACGCACTGCAAACTGCAACCAGTCCACCAGATCCTGACCCTCAGAACAGCCCTCAACATGTTCTTCAAGCTGAAGAACTACAGAACTGCAGCTTCCTTCGCCCGAAGACTCTTGGAACTGGGCCCTAGACCTGAGGTCGCACAGCAAGCGAGAAAGATCCTTCAGGCGTGCGAGAAATCGCTCACAGATGAGCACCAACTACTCTACGATGAGCATAATCCTTTCAACATCTGCGGCATTAGCTACAAGCCAATCTACAGAGGAAAGCCCGAAGAAAAATGCTCCCTCTGCGGAGCCAGCTTCTTGCCCGAACACAAAGGAAAACTGTGTCCAGTTTGTGGTGTCGCAGAAATAGGAAAAGATGTCATCGGACTAAGAATCTGCCCCCTACAGTTCCAGAGATAAATAAACTACGACTTTACCTTATATAACTAATAATAATGAAATTATTGTTTAAGATTATAGAATAAAGTATTGTATCACGTTTTTTTTTTGTAATAATTTATTTCGAATAACAGCAGAGTATACTTAAAACTATTTACAAATTATTTTCTTTCAGTTTCTTCTAAACGTCCACAGGCTTCTCTTCCTTAGTTCTGAAAACAAAGAAAGCTTATCATTATGTAAAATTAACGCGAACATGTACATATTATTAATGATATATATTCTGTTACATAAATGAATGAAACAATAATAAATTCTTATAAAGCTTTAATTTTTCTTCGCATTTCCCATATACGACTTTCTAGGATAGGGTTTTTCAAGTTTTTAAGGGTATCCGTTTTGAAGACTCATTGCGGGTAGCTGTTTATTTTTATTATTGCACATTGAGTGGGGACCCCATTAGAACATGAAAATACCCCCGGGGATAATAACTATAGCGACAAAACCCCTTAAAAACACAATTTTACTACAGGTAAGGTGGTTTTAAATCACGGTTTCAAACATAATGCCAAGAACCCTCCATGCTGGTTCACTTTTGCGCAAACGTAATGCCAGTGATCAACCTGGAAGTCTAACAATATGTGTCAGGTTAATATGAGCTCTATGAAAAGTGGGTGGATTCTGAGATATTTGTGAAAAACTCCAAAGGGTTTTTGGATTTTTAAATTCAAAAACCAGTTTATAAATAAGTCTTGCATTTCGCGGGCAGGGTTTTCCGCGATATTCAGATTTTATGTCAATCTTAGTGTCAGGCTGTACGTTGAACAAAAACCGTAAGAAAATTTGGATACCTTAGCTCATCTTTTACCCAAATATGGTTCTGTGTGGTGAATTTTGATTTGGGGCAGCAGGGGTCCCTGCGTAGCAGTCCAGGACTATGGTAGATGGTGTTTCCTGCCCCTTTTGTCATTGGGTTAAGGGCCCTTAACCTGTAACAATAAACTCTTACCAACCTATTATTAAGCATATCCTGTATCTCGTCGAAGGTCTTGCCTTTCGTCTCCGGCAGCAGCGTGGCAGAGAATATGAAGCCTATGCCGCAGCATACGGCTAGGATCCAGAACGCTGTGTAGATGCCGTAGGACGCTGCCACGTCGCGGAAGAATCTATTTTTAATGCAGATGTTAATAATTTGTTCTTTTAAATTAACTAATGGAACTTCATAAAAGTGATGGATGTTTAATTTATTCGTAATTTTCTAGGGACATTGGTACGCATGGCGACCAATCAAGCAATACTAAACCAGTTTATGCGGATCTCTCATTCTGAGGGAAATCTATACAAACCGAGGCCATGTTATTCTGGAAATTTATAACTTGATGTGTCGCCGTGTGTCCTGATCAACTGTTTACCCAAAATTATGATTTTAAATAACCGGTTTTTTATGTTAGGTAAACAGCTTAAACTTAATTTGAAGTCTGCCCGAGTAATTTGGCAAGGTTTATTCATAAACGCTGCATAAAGGTAGGTCTAGGTAATGATTATAGCGTCTATTTTATCATACTGTTTTTGACTCTTAAACGTCTCTTTACGTCCAGCGTTTATAAATAAGCAACAGCGACTAAGCATCAGCTATTCTACGATCTAATCTACATTTGGCCACCAACCATGACCACCAGCTTCTACAAAAATAATTGATTGAGCATACAAAGTCCACACGAATCCAGCTAGCCAGCACATGAAGGAACAGATCCCGCCAGCGAGGCACTTGGTCTTCACCGGGAACATCTCCGCCACCAGGATCCATGGAACTGGTCCCACGCCTGAAATAAACAACATAATCAGTCTATAACGTTCCCTCTGCTCCCTCTCAGTGAGAGGGAGTGAGTCGGAGTGTGTGTAGAGCACCCTCAATGTTGAGTAAGAATAGTCAATCGTCTGGTCGTGAGAATGGCTTTGACGGGTGGAGGATAAGCATTTCATTAAAAAAAAAACTAAAATAACAATTTTATTAGAGAATTTTTTCATCAATATTTATGTTATTAGTTTCGGTAGGTATGTCATTGTAATTCTGTTCAATGCTCAATTCTACATTTTGGTCCTTCGAGCCGGATGCACATCTTGTATACTACCAAGTGCCCACTTCGCAGGAGGCAGGTACATAATTTTGAAGTTTTCCTTCTGGGACACAGGCATGATGTTCACAAATAGTAAATTGAATGAACTTACCCAAAGTAAAGAGTATCATGTAGACGATGAGACAGAGCAGCGGCACGAACGCGATCGATGTGACGTCATACTTGTAGTACGAGTCCATCAGGGCGTATATGCCGATCAAAGTCTGGCAACAAACAATCAATGAGAGTCTACGGATGTCAATATTTTATTTACCTAACACCCCCTTTACGACCTTGCGATGCAGTTTTCGTGTAAGTAGTTGTTGCGGTAACTTATAGCATAGTCTAACGTCATTTTTTCATTTGTTTTCTCCGAGATTATTGCCGCAAAAGGCAAGTCCCTTGAGAGTGCATCTCGTGGCAAAGAGGTTATGGTCGCACTTACCAAGAATATAGTAAGTCCTAGCGACGTGGTCCACATAAGCAGCTTCCTTCCAAGTCGGTCCACCACCAACGGTGTGATGCAGCTGGTCACGACCTGAACATAATTAGATATGTATTTCAATTCATCTCGAATTCACCCATAAGATTATCAAGTTTTGGAAAAATAAGATGACATATATGATATTTTGGACAAATTCCTTGTCGCAAACTAATTTATTTACGGGTTTTTTTGTATTACAAGCCACTCAAAATCAAGTTGATGGTTCCGGGTTTGATCCTGAACAAGGCAAAACACCTTTCGTAAGCTCACCTGCACGACTCCCATGATGATGGTGCCGTCGACCATCAGAAGGCGACAGGTTGGTGTCCACCTTGGCGAGCAGTTCGTCCATGTGAGAGCTGTGTAACATGGCCACTTACAAAGATATAGAAAGCTCACCTGAACGACTCCCATGATGATGGTCCCGTCAGAAGGCGACAGGTTGGTGCCCACTTTAGCCAAGAGCTCTTCCATATAGAACAGCAGCACATCGATGCCCGACAACTGCAATAGCATCGCCAGAAACACGCAGATACCTGTCGTTTGCAACCAGCTTTCAGATTTAGTGTCTTGTTCATGGAATATTTTAGATTTTCAAGATAAACTTGAAGCTTTTTCGATCATTTTCCAGAAATCCTGATTGATTAGCAAATATCTTGAAATGTAGGATGTTCTAAAGTTTAAAGTGAACGTTCTACACAAAATATGGAATCACTTGCCAAATAAGTTAATGATTTATGGTCTTCCAAGGAATGACAAAATAAATAACGAAATTTGTAAGTCATAGAAATTATTATTTCTTCAAGATTAATTAATAAACGTTACTTAGCACACGCTTTGGCTTAGCTTAGATATGATTTTTCCGCCACCAAAAATCCCTAATTGACTGACTAAATAAAGTAAACGTTGGATTTCAAACGTTACAATTCCAATTTAACAGTGCAATAATATTTAAGCATTCATTAAGGTGTCAGTGATTACTTAGTGAAAACAGGCATAAGTCTAGGTCCTTACCCAAAGCCTTGACATTCCCCCTAGTAGCCCAGAGGTCCTGTATCTTGGGCGGTTCCTTGTACTCTCTCGCCACGAGCGCTTGCAAGCCCTCCAATTCAGTTTGAACACCCTCCTTGGTTGTGCCGCGAAGGTATTGAAGGATCTTTGATGCTTCCTCCATTTTTCCTGAGGAAATGCGAAAATTGTATGAAGGGTTTGCAATTCAGTTGGCTTTTGTTTACCATCACCTTGCCACGAAGCCAGAATACGGGTTGTTAATGAGAAAATGCTAGAAAGAAATCCCAATAAAACAGGTCGACCTAAGAATCGAACCCAGGATCTCATGCCCAGCGGTAGTGCTGGCGATCATTGGACTAACGAGTCTTAAAACTCATTGTGCCATATTTATAGCCCAACTCAGTAAATTTACGCCGAGAAAGCGACGGCTATCGACTATTTTTTGGCTTAAGAAACGTACAAAAGACACGAGACCTCTCGTGTCAGTAAAAAATATACATCGAAATATGAATTTATTGCCTCGTTGGTCGAGTGGTCGCAAGCGCGACTGACGAGCATGAGGTCCTGGGTTCAATCCCAGGTCGGGAAAAGTGTTATTGGGTTTTTCCATCAGGGATTTCTAAGTAGCAGCCACGGAGTCTCGGTTGATGGCAGTAGGTTCGCCCCCTATTACATGGGATTTAAAACATATCTGGCGAAATGTGGGTGTACTATTAGGTACACCTCTGCCTAACCCTTCGGGGATTACAGGCGTGATGTAAAGTAATGTTAAATATGAATAGTTTATCACCGACTGTTCACACTGCCGCAAGGCGAGAACTCAGTTAAACAAAACAACTAGTTTTAGTGGCCAGGCCTACTACATGCTAATTTACCAGCGGTGGTACGGGAGCCTAAAATAGTCTTCTTACCTTTATAAACCAAGTAGAAAGGCGTCTCGGGAATGAACCAGGTGCAAGGCAGGTACAGCAGTGACAGGATACCGCCGGTGGCAGTCAGGCCCCAGTATGACGTGAAGGGACCGATGGCGTACGCCAGCAAGAAGCCCACGTTGATGAATAGCAGGAAGAACGCGCTTAGAGCGCCGCGGATTTTGTCCTGGGGAAGATGGATTAATTGTTTTTGTGGAGGAACTTACATGATGTCTATGAAATATACTTACATTATTTTTAGTATATGTGAAACCTGATTAAAGTTTGTTCAGAATAAGTAACTGAATCGATTCCAATAATTTTTAAACCGTGTTATATTTTGTCCAAAAAATATTTAAAAAAGTTGGACACCGAGTGACACTAAATATCTATCGCAATCATTTATGTACCTACTGCCAAATTGGCGGCGCTGCGTGGTGACCACGTTTTTGTGCGAACAACCAGGTAACAGAACAAGCTTATAACTTTGTGATTTTTCATGATACAGTTTTGAAATTTTGTACATAGATCCTTTACATAAAAACACTAGACACGTGTTTCACGTTTCGCATATACTAAAACTAATGTTGTATACGTAGTTCAAGATAACATTCTCCAACGGGGATTTAGCTCAGAACCCCGAATTGCATTCCGTTATACGATCGATTTCACTAGCTGAAGCGACTAATGATTATTTCTTTCACTTTTGTTCCCTCTGTTTAACAAATAAATCCGCCGAAACTGCTAGATGGTTAGAAAGCATGCGTTGTGGAGATTTAATGACTGTATTTATCTCTATTCGATAAATAATTATATCTCTCTCAAAAACTATTTCTCTCGAATCGTCCGGCCACAATCGTCTGCATGCGGATAAATGTTCTGTCTGACATCAAGTCTAACTAGTGTCGTTAAACTATGAGTGGAATATTTGAACCTTCTTCGCGACTAAGCTCACAGCTTTGTTACAGGAAAGGCTTGAGGCATCCACTTAATTCTCAGCGATCACTAAATGTTTTTTTTCCCAAAGAATGGTTTTGATTGTGACTGTCTGTTGTCTGATGCACTCACGCTTTGAGCTGGTACTGGAGCTCAAGAGCACAGCGTACATAAGCATAATCAGCCTATTAATGTTCCCACTGCTGGGACGCAGGCCTCCTCTCTATGAGAGGGAATGGGCTATAATCCACCATGCGGGCCCAGTGCGGGTTGGTAGATGTCACATGTCTTCGAATTTTTGGTTCTAGGACATGCCTGGTTTCCTCACGATGTTTCCCTTCACCGTTTTGAGAGCAGTGGTGATGAAATAACTTACACAAAGTAATGCGCCTGGTTGGGTTCGAACCCACGACTTACTACTCGTAAGTCAGGGTCTCCACCACTGGGCCACCGCTGCTCTCAACCTACAAATATATCTATTTAAATATGTATTTATTTAAACTTCACGTACAGCGCACGTTCATCTATAATACTATACAAACTACACAGCCCTCCATCGTGATATAAAACATCTTAGATACAATGTTTCTTACCTCAGCAATCTCCCCAATATAAATAGGCACAGTGGCGAACATCATGCCGGTAGCGCATCCCCACATGACCCTGGCCACGTACAAGGTGGGCAGGTTAGTGGCGACGCCGGCCAGCAGCCATCCCAGCAGCAGCGGGATGTTGGCGCCCATGATTATCCACCGCCGCCCCACGTGGCGGGACAGCGGGACGGTTATTAGAGGACCTGCGGGTTAACGATGGGGTTTATTGTTGAATAAATGATGTTTGGTTAGACCCTAAGATGCTTCAAGTCGTGGTGTTTCAATGAAAGATACCATCGGCAACATTCCTCAAAAGGCAGATCATCATTTTACCGCAGCAGACCACTGTTGAACATAGGCCTCCCAAATCGCAAAAGTGTATCCTTTGTTAGTTAAGTAAATAAATTCACCCTTAATAATGGACGTCTAGCCCATTGAAGAAGAAGGGTAGTTATAAAAATAGATTCGCCTTACCCAAGAGTCCTCCGAGCACTAGCAGCGAGGCTACCCAGGACTCCTGCTGCAGTGTTGGCACTTGGGGCAGTGGCGAACTGTCGAGCCGCTGCAGCTGTGGAAGGACGGGGGACGTCCAGCCCATTGCCATTCCCGTACACAGACTCCCGTAGCTTGCTGATGGGGAGAAGCCAAACAGGGTTAAAATAATTTATGAATGTTCACACAAAATACTTTTTAAAGAAAAGGACTTGGAAATACAAGAACAATGAGGAAAATGTCGTGAGGAAAGTCTCGAGTGATTGTCACTTGACTAGATCAAAGATTAAAAGGAACCAGGATAGGATCCGTACCGTGTGGCTGAAAGTGGATGGCTATAAGAGTAGAAGACGACCAAAGAAATGATAGATGGACTTTGTGAAAGGGAATACGGCTAGAAAGGAAGTGACTCATGAGATGACTAAAGCTAACAGAGAAGTATGGAAGAAGTTAAGCTGCGAAGACTTCAAATAAATTGGGTTTAAGGCAGAAAATGGTCATGTTCATACAAAAAATCATGACGATTATAAAGGTTGATTCACGGTTAGAAGTTAGAAGAATACGTCACTTCTTCTGCTCAGCAAAAACACTAGGTCCCCTTAGTTTGTCGACTTGGCGACGACCCGATGTTTTGGGGGCTTTTTTCTTACGTAATTTTAACGTTCAAAAAGTGCAGATTCTCACTCTTAATTTAATTAAAAGAACCCTAAAAGAAAAAACTAATTCCGAGACCGGTAGTTCTTTAATTTAAATCTGCAGCGGCGAGTTAGCTACTTAATATTTCTAGTTTCCATAATCTAAAGCTTAGATCGCAGTGCAGTTAACAAATAACATTATATTACTAGTTCCTATCCATTGTCACGAGTGCCGAGATTGCCAACCGTTTTGCGACCATATAAGAGTGTGACGGATGCATTACAAAACCACAGTGTGTAATGTTGCCTAAGAATTTGATGAAAAGGAAAAAGCCGTATAGATATGCACATGCAGGGACGAACGATGCGGAAACTGCTAACTTGAATTCAGCAAATAATTCCAGACCTCTAAAAATTTTGATAGTAGAATCACTACATCGTAAATTAGAAACTGTATTTTTTCTTTTTGACGAAGAATTTCATGGCAGCAGTTTGCCTGTCGATGTTCCTAACGCCGCGTATTTAAGGTCTATCTTTTCATACACGAAATATTTTAAGAGTTACTTCTATAAGTCGTAAAGTCGCCATAGCAACGAAAAAAAAATGAGTTTTTTTTTTTACAAAATTATTATAATTCTAAATTTTTTTGAGACTTTTTGCATAAAACCTTTACTCCCATATTCTAACAATGACAGTAGGTAAATACGACGTAGTAACCTACCGTAATGGATGCTTAAAAATAAGGAGTCAGAATTTATTTTGTGGGTCAAGTAATTTTAAATTATTTATTTTTTATAAAAAAATATACTCAGATAAAAAAAAATCTCTTGAAATGGCTTTGTTATAGCCGTTAGATGATTCCCTGAAAATATTTCGTGTATGAATAGTTAGACCCTATATAAAAAGTTATTGACCTGCAGACCCTGCACAGTAGGTTATTCTATCTCCTATACCCTTCATGGTTTACATTTCAAAGTTTTGAACCGCAGCCCTAAGCTTGAGAACCACTGATTAATTCTAATACAGGTAGCTATTAACTTTATAATAATTATTTACAAGGTCACGCGTCTGTTTCTACTTATATTATGTTGTATTATACTTTATGTTGTATAATATAATTGCCATTCATTGTCAACCGTATTGTGAATATTATTACCCACATAAAAAGTTTTTTTATACTGCTACGACGACGTGGCGTATGATTTTAATTAAATATTGAGTTAAGACGCATCCACACAGACGTTGTTGCCTTTGGAGCAACATTTACAAGCGTGTGTGTGCAACAATTGATAACAAAAAGTCGTAGCGAAAGCCGAAAGTTATAGAAAGTTTACTTAATGTTATCATGTTGCAAAATTTTAATCTACAAAAAGTTAGTGGATAGACTTTTATACCTACTTTTGGAATAGGCAGTGTATTGTAATATGTAGCAGAAAAGGCCTTAAATGAAGCAGAGTGGCACGGTGGCACTTGTTCTCCCCGTCATTGCATATTTTTATATCTGACCATCATACCTGGGAAACTACTAGTTACGGAGAAGTTCCAACATTTTGAAAGTTTTTTTTTTAATAAAAACTATCTGAAGTTATATAACTTTACTTTAAATACCTACATGATCCCTTTGAGTGCGTTACATTGAGTCCTACTGTAGCAGGAAAATGGCGTTTCCCAGCAATATTTTTTGCGTGGGGTTACATAGTTTGATGTACAAAATGCTTGGTTGACGGCGCTTCGTCAAGGGTCCGTTTAGACCTTGTAGATCTTAGAAAGTAGACTTTTCATTCGGAATAGGTACAGACTATTTAAGTTGTTTAAGGATTAAATTTGAGAATATTTGAAATTGGTCAACAAAACTCTAAATAAACTCTGATTATTCTAAAATCTTATGTCCGCATTCCGCAGCTGTTTTTTTTATAAATGATTTGATACAGAATAAGTTAGCATACGTATTAATTTATTTATTGAGTTAATCATTGTAAATCTATTTCTAGTTTGTACCTACAAACTACAAATATATTTAAAATGATTAATTCAGAAAGGCAGTTGTTCTCCCCGTCTTTGCGATCATTTTTTTTGTTCTAAACCATACCTGGGAACCTTCTAGTTACGGAGATATTAGGGGTCAAAGTTCCAACTTTTTCACAAGTTTTTTAAAATTAAATGCATGTATTTAATGTAACATTTTTACTTTACACGCCTCCACGACTTCCTTACTATTCAATCCATCCATCAGCACAATGCTTTCCATCGAGTCCTACCGTAAAACGTGATTTTTCACCCCAAAAAAAAAGTCGATTCCCAGCAATAATTTTTACGTAACGGCTTGGTTGACGGCTATGTGAAGGGTCTGTTTACACCCTGTATGTATAATATACATATAATTAATAAAATATTATTAACGAAGTATTTGAAACGACTGCCATCGTTGGTCTAGTGGTTGCTACCGCTACTCTTAGTAAGAGACCTTGGGTTCGATTCTCAGTTCGGGCAAGTATTGTTGGGTTTCCATCAGGAATTTCTCAATAACAGCCACAATGTCTGGATTCGTGCCCGGTTGATGGCAATAGACTCGCCCTCTCACCTCTACCTAACCCTTCAGGGATTCGAGGCGTTATGTTATAATATGTAATCCTTGAATGGGTTTATAATTTTATTCTAAATATTTATTTATTTATTAAAGCTTTATGCACAAGTAAAAACTGTACAAAGGCGGACTTAATGCCATAGGCATTTTCTACCAGTCTACCTTAGGGTGATGCAGAGACAATATACAGTAGGTGCAATAACAGAAAAAAAAAACAAGAAAATATTTATAACTAAAACATACAAGAATAAATACTTATTATAATAATAAGTAATAATAGTACTTATTATTACTTATTCAATTGCTGATATATTTCGAGAAGGCAAATGGTTATTCAAAATTCCATCTCATTAAGTATTATAAACCGTTAATGCGTATGTTCAGAAGATTTACACAATGTACCATGATAATGATTTACCTAACAATGCATACGTATAGAATTATATTACGATTATAATATACTGCGTAGTCGTACTTATTTAATTAAAAACTTACCTAACGATGCTGCTAAGTATTGGCGCCATTTTATCTTTAAATGCTCTTTCAAATTATCGAACATACTACACCAAAATTTTCAAATAGAGAACTACTTCCACTCTATCCCTTACCGGGATAGCAAAGACAATAATCACTTTTTAAATCACAACCAGAGACAATTGTTTACTAAAATTAAATAGGCAAAGACGTCTTAACAGTCAGCCATATCGATTTAATGTGATATACTACCGATTACTCAACGTGCAAATTCCCTTCACATTTTTTCTCTATGTTAAAAAAAAGAGTATCCGCGAAGTTAATTGTCTTTTAATTCAGTAATAGTGAGATTGGAATTGTTTTTGTAAGGTCAAGATGAAGGTCGATCTTCATGAAAGGTATAACAATGTTTTAGAAAGTAAGTATGTTATAATGGCCGGGATACACGAGGTTAGTTTTTTAAGTTAGAATAGCAAGCTAGGCACACATGACCACTGTTTTTTGGATTTCCTTATTCTTGTCCCTATTTAAACATCTCTTCATAATTAATCGAGTCTTTCATTCGCAATTGTCTCCAGTATAAATGGAGTAATTTTAATTTATTTTTTTACCAAAATCTGTAATCCTCGAAGGGTTAGGCAGAGGTGTACCATAAAGTACACCCACATTTCGTCAGTTGTGTTTAAGTTCTATGTAATATGCGGTGAGCCTATTGCCATCAACCTAGACTCCGTGGCTGCCTCTGAGAAATTCTTGATGGAAAAAACGAACAAAAATTTTCTCGCCCCGGGAATCGTACCCAGGACATATAATGCTCAGCAATCACGATTGCGACCACTAGATCAACAAGGCCGCCGCGCGCCGTTTCATTTATTTAATAAAACGGTAGGAGGATCTCTTTTATAAATATTCTTCAACTAATTAAGTAAATCGTGAGGTATACCTACCCACTGAATTAGCATGAAATGGTTTTACTAAAATAGACCATAGGTACTAATCTCAAGAATGCCTATTACAGTAAATCGTCTCAATTCTCTAACAAGTATAATAATAAGAAACTTAATCAACGTTTACAAAAAACAAAGAAAAACAATTATAGAAATCAGTAGACCCTATCTATTGATCATTAGTATCACAAGACCAAGTTATGGTAAACTCAACTTTAAAGCTGGAGGTTTAGAGTTTAATTTTGATAGAGGCCATTATACAGGATGTATGTACTCTAGTTATATCAAGGATAATTTGATGTAGTAGGTAAGTAATTGAAGAATTAGAATCTACTTTTAGAATGGAAAGGGTTGGTTTTGATGGTCGGCCTTAAACAAAACCGCGAGAAAAATTATTGATCATTTCTATAAAAAGCTAATTGTCTGTCGGGGCAGACAAGTCTTTGTGTCAAGAACGTTAAACACAGTAGATGTATGTAGCTAAGCATTCCTAGATAATTATTTATCCAGCTATTCTGCTTACGCAATTTATTATATAATCATGTAAACAAATATGCGTAAAGTACCACGTTTGGAAAAATAACTAAAATAGGTACGATCCCTAGTTCCGATTTAAAGCTTTTTCCTGAAACTAAAAATGCAAATTTATTTTCAATACACCTCGAAAACTGGCTCTTATCGTACTAATGCAATATATTTTGCACTTGTGTTTTTTTTTTCATTTATCTCCACAAGTGCAGAAATAAAAAAATCATAAACATTTATACTTATACTAAGTCCAATTAATTAGTTCGAATCCTATAGTCGGCGGTGTTTGTTTATTTTTTAATCTCCGCAAAGACACATGCGCCTTTACGGCGTAAATATTTTGTGAATATTTAAATTGTATTTATAAATAGAATACCTACCATAAATAAACATGAATATTTAAATTTTAGAACACAAATAAGTGTTGAACAAATTAACATTTATTTGTGTTCAAGATTCAAAAACATTTGATTTTTCTATTTTTTCATATTAGGTTCTGTTTAGCGGCGTCATACCTTTGCTTCTCCTTCAACCTGCGAAAGTAAAGCGCATAAAAAAAGCAAATTAAATAATAGTTTCCTAATAATTCATGACAAAAATGATTTTCGTTCCATTTTATGTCTTCGCAAGTGTATTGAAAAACGTCATTTGATTTACGTGGCTATTTGTCACTGCACATCTCGGCTCCATAACACCCTTGCCTATGACTCGGGTGTGAATTCCGCCTCAGCTGAAATGACAAAAGTTTCCCAACTTGTGTCAAAATGTATTATTTCCTTCTAAATCAAAGTCATGATTCGTTTGCCTGCTTTGCTTTCCTCCGGACTGGCAGATTAGTCTTGTCTTGTAGCAACAAAATACGACAGTAACGGAAATAACAGGGGTCTCTTGATAAACTATAACATTCTGCAATTAATGCAAAAATCTAGTTTTCTGAATTATGTTTATTAAATCTGAATAATTAAGTCACGATTGTGATTATCTTAGCAGTGGGTAGTCTAGTGTTGCTGATTTATAGCTTGGCTACAAATAAAATCTAGGCTAGGCCTGTTTTTCGCCAAAAACCATTGGCTCATATTCGCCAAATGTGGGCTATCAAGCATTATGGCATTGCAGACAGTCCCTTGCAGCTGATTTGAAGGCTGGAACTTAGACCAAGACAAGGCAAAGCAATTGATTAATGGTTTAAATTTAGAGTTGCGGGCACACTCAGCCTTCATTGGATAGAGGTTACAAGGACCCAGCATTCCCTTCGGGTCGAGATGCATTAATTTGCAAAAATATTATGAACACAGGTACTTCAGAAAAAAGCTTACTGCAGCTGTTGGTAGTGCTTAAAAGAAATACTAATAAATATGTGAGGAATGTATTCGCTTAAGACTATGACTGCCAATAGAAAAACGAAATGGAATATTTAACATCGATAAAATAATAACTCAAGTTACAGTGTCGCACCACTAAACAGAATTTATAACCAAGCTCAACTATAATTTGCACCTGGACATGATTTATGTAAATTAAACAGCTTTGTTACTCATTTAAATACAGCCTATAAGGCCAGCGTTAAGAGTTCCTAATAAATCAATTGCAATTAAAAATTAATTCTTTTTTAATACACTTTCTCGAAAACTGGCTCTTATCGCATTACGATTAAGTTCATCATGCAATGTATTTCACACACGTGGAGTTTTTAATATTTTCCCGCACACGTGCGGAAATATAATTCAATTCAAAAATATTTGAATTTTCTATTTTTTTCATATTAGGCTGTTTAGCGGCATCATACCTTCTTATTCTTCAATCTGGCGAAAGCAAAGCGCGAAAACAAGCAAATTAAATCATAGTATTGAAAAAAATTTAGCTGCGATATTTTTCAGTTGAAGGACTTCAAAGCCGATTGACGATGTAAACTGAGCCCAATTAGTCGTAGTCGTCTGTTAAGCCTGCTGCCCGCGAAATGCTGGGGAAGTGCCGCCATTTTAGAAGCTTGCGTTATTATTTTTTGAAAAATATATATTTTTAGTGACGTTCTTATACTGTTTTCATTATTATTTTTAATTAAGTAGATTTTTTTCATAAAGAATTAAATTCTGCATTCTCATTATCTGCATTTATATCGAAATGTATAAATATATAGGTGCTAAATTAGTGCTGTTAGTGTTAGAATAATGCCAGGAAAAACTAAGCTAAAGTAAACACGAACAGAGCCATCTAGTTATAGTTGAATAAATACGTTCACAATTATTTGAAGGCTACAGTAGTCTCGTAGTCTCCAGTCTCCGCTTCATTGATCGCATGTTATGTCATGTTTGCTCGGGTTTGGGACTAATACTTTACAGATGTCGCTGAGAACGCTTATCTTCATTTGAGAATAAGGCATAAACAAGGAACTTACATACTAACTGGAATGATTACGTGCAACGGAAAGCCGTTCCTAGCGAGAAAACTTCGAGGATGTCATCTCTTTCTAGTAGGGTATCCAATATTTGTACTTACATTTGGGACAGTCATTCTGTTCTATCTTACTAGCACCCCGCTCCCCGCTTTGCATGGGTAGCAGTTTATTCAAAATTACGGGGTATAAAAAGACAGCGAAACCTACGCAAACTGTAGAATTCTGTAATGGGATAAAACTATAAAGTAAAGAACACGTAACACTTATTTTCGTTCACGGCGGTCTACATGTTAGGTTACATCCTTCATTTGTAAAGAGATTTTAAAGCGTACAGGGCTGCAATATTCATTTAGATGAAGCATGAGCATGTAGCAGGATTAGATTGCATATTCAAACAACGCACATAGTAAATATACGTAGAAATTTATTAATCACACTATACATAATTAAATGTATGGTTTTATTTAATTTTTGGTTTTTAGTATGAGTCAGTAATCTTAAATTTAAGTGCAAAGATGCTGATGATGGAAGTCGGTTGCAAGCTAGGCAATAGGTTGAATACTTCTTCTTTAAAGGGACAACTTCAAGCCACCGTTCCGGAAGATTCTCATTGTTAGGGAGTCTGCATGGAAACAAAACAGTATTATTAATACACAACAAACAATAAACAGTCTATAAAAAGTAATAAATAGAATATAAAAAGTAAAGATAGAATTCAAATGTTTATTTTCAAGAAATTATTTTCATATAAAATTGAGTAATTGATTAAGTTTTGCTACTGCATTATAAATAACAATGTTTTGTATTTTGTACGCATTTGCACAAGATTATAAATACCGATATGGATAATAGAAAAGGCGTATTCTTTACAATATTTTCATGACCCCCGTTTACATATCTAGAACATTGTCACCCTAGTTGTAATTTGTAAACAAAGTTAAAAGAACTTACCTGAAAAAAGAAATTCCATCCAGCAAACCCCTCACTATTACATCCCTTCACACAACTTGATTTCACGATATTTAAAGAGGAAGATTTCGCATAAGTAATATAAAAAGAACTTGATAACGCAAAAATATGACTTCATCGCGAAATTGTATCGGCCATATTGTTTGTTTATATGAGTGTCACCTATGTTGCCATTCAGAAAAAACTTAATTCATAAATAATTTAATTTATAATAAGCTTACTTTATTTTGCAATAAATTATTATTTTTATATTTAGTATTTGAATAATAAATTAATCCTGTTACGATGAATGTGTTAGTTTAGCTATCAACGTGATTTCCGATTACTATATTAAAAAAAATGAATTTTATTTTCTTTTATTTTTTGTTAACTGGCAATTGTTAGACAAGGACACAATCCACTCTGTTCGCTTTCTCGCTCTGAAGTATTCTTCCCCCTTTGAATTAATTGTATTGTATTGTATTGTATTGTATAACGGGCTGGTGTCCGCAACTCCACGTCAAAGCGCGTATTTTGCGTGCGGGTGGGAAATCTATTCGATCCACCCTAACTCCCTGAGAAAGGCCAGCAGCGCCTTGGTGTTGCTGACAATCTCGCCCTGTATGTTGCAACCACTGGGCAATGTTGAAGCACGTGGGCTGCTGTTTCGTCTTCCTCCATGCAGGCTCGGCACAGGGGGCTGTCTGTGACTCCTATGACAAAGAGGTGTTTATTAAAAGAGCCGTGTCCAGTGATGGCGGCTGTAAGTGTGCGCAGCTGTAGTTTGGACAGCCTACGCGCGTGTTTGGTGAGGCGGCCATCGATAGTAGGAAGTGCTTCCTTGGCCTGCCTGCACTCGCCATGGTCCAGCCACAGCTTGTGGTGTTGTTCGCTGGTTCGTTTCCTTACCAGTGTGCGTAGGTACCCGAAGGGGAGTGGCACAATGGGTTCGGGACCCACTGCTGCCATGCTCGATCCCCTTCTAGCGAGTTCGTCCGCTGCATCATTGCCTCGGGAATCACTGTGTCCTTTGATCCATTGGATGGTTATATTATTGTGATTACCAACCTGGTTCAGGCGTTGATGACGTTGATGACGGTGGCGTTGATTTTACTCGTGTATTAACCCAGAAATGAATTAATTAAAGTAATACGAACTCTAAACATTTGACATAAAGTTAATGTTCAAACGGTTTTTTGATGTCAAAATTTTGTTCGTAATCAATCCAGTTAGTATATAAGTTCCTTGGGCAAAAACAAAACTTTCTTTATTCCTTGACAAGAAGAAAACGCAATTCTATTTCTCTTTTGTGATGGTTCAAAGGTAGTGGTTCGAAATTGAGTGAGCATTGACCTACACATTAGCTAACGTAATAGGTCGCTGTGTGAACCTGGGTGTAAGTAAGTAAGATATACTATGATACATCGCTACCGATTCACTCAGATAATCAATAGGCACAGGAACAATAACCCTCTAATTCTTGTTATTAGTGTGCTAATATTCAGCGTTCAAAAATATTGTTTCGAAACTATCGGAAGTCTTGCGTCGCTTTTTAGATTAAATTATCATCAAAACCTCACGCAAAATTAAACCTATATATATAAAAAATTAATCAACGCTCCCATTTCAAAAGCATAGACAAAACTTCAATCTTTTCCATCAAATCGAACGGATCACAAACATTCGCAATCCAAACGATGCAATGTAACGATTTCCGGAGAGTCTATGGCTTTTTCTTTTTTTTGGCACCTCCAGCAAACGATCTCTTCTTCCTAGTTTTGTTTTGTATCGGTAAAGCCGTATGTTTTTGAAAAAACTGAACGCGGTGTTGTGAGAGCACTCACTAATTGATGGCCCGGAGTTTGGATTCGATGCGGTGTGCTCGTGTAAAGGCATCGGATTAAAAAAACGGGCTAGGGGTGCACCAAATGCAATTTGTACGATGGTAAACTAGTTGTGGTTGTTTTTGAGATTTTGTGTTAAAAATGATGCGGTTTTATGGCTGTTGTGATTTGCAAGAATTTATTGTTAGGTTCTTCGATGTTTTAAATTAGAATTTTAGTGCTAATTGGCGCACAGTACAAGGCCGTTCGTTCGATGTGGCGACTCGTGGGGGAGGCCTATGTCCAGCATTTATGATGATAATGAATACTTCGTCGTTTCGAAGCCACAAATTTTTCGGTAAGTGGAAAGAATTGTAATTATATTCTAGTAGCGTGTTTTACACGCACGACCGGCACTGCTGAGCCTGTCTGTCAATATAATCTTACTAGATGCTAATTTAAATGCGAAAGTTTGGCTGCATGGATGGATGTGTGTTGCTCAATCAAGCCAGAACGGCTGAACGGATTTGGATGAAATTTGCCACTTTATAGTACAATGGCAGATTATAGTCTGGAATAGCACAGAGTATAGCAACAGCTAGGCAAATTATAAATTAAAATCGATTTCCTTAGAGTAAAATGAAATGACAGGCTGTAGATCATCAGGAAGGCTATTTTAAAATCTACCTATTATTATCTTGCGTTAAGTGGCTGGTCCGAATTAGGAAACGTAAAGTTCAACACAATTTTTAAAATCAACCTGATCAATTTAAACTCAGTTTAAGTAATTTAATCCAAATACACAGGCATCCTCAGAATAAAAAAAAATCGAATTATCGAATGAAAAATCGGATACTTCGTTCCATCCTGAACACAAATCGATTCGTTTTCACAACAATCGCGCATCTCTAGAAAAAGTCGATGTATCGAATTGATTTTTACGGTTGTCACCCGTCGATCTCTCGCCTGTTCACAGATGGCACTGCTTGGGAAAGAATCGAGTTGAATCGATCAATGACGCTCCCTGATTAGCTGGGTGATAATTTAAACATGTGGCAAGATTGAGTCAATTTAAATCTATTATTGTGTTTTAATTAGATTTCGATGGCTGTAACATGTGTAAACATGGAGTTATTTAGGGAACGTGATGTAGACGTTTTTATAAAACGGTTTATTAAGCTGCATGGGTACAGTAATTTTATGAAAGCCATGTCAATATATCAGGTATCTTATCGCCATTTAAAGTGGGCGGAGAAAGTTTGCCTTCAATAGGACGTACCTACTAATTTACTATACAGAAAACTGTGGTGGTTGGTCTAGTACAATAGCCAACATTTAAGGTAGCCATACAGGCTAGTGTGTACTTGACAGGTGTACCTATACAGGTACACCCGTCAGGTGAGCTTGAGATGCCTCTTGGGGAAACCTGCACAGTTTTGCAACATACATGCACCGATTTACCTGTACAGTCCAACTATACATGCAAACCTGTCAGGTATGGCTTGGCTTGGCTAACCTTTAGATGTCTTCAATTCGTTGGGCATTTATTTGGACGACCTTTACCTTCATAACTTTACCACGGTCTAAATACCTACTACATATTAAAGCTTTAAGCTTTAGATACCGTTTACGAAATAATAAAGTTAACATATTACTTTGTTTGAAAGACCGGATTATCTATTTCAAAACCCAACAATCAATTCTCTAATCCCAACCTCTTTTAAAAGATAGCTTTTTGATGTCCGGAAAACGAGACTGTCGACGTGTCGACACAGAAATTTTTCAATGTCAATGAAACACGAAAACAAATCGTAGGTTAGTAATCAGTAAGCCATGACACCTAATTTGTGTTCAATTTGAAATCTTAATAAGCCGTCAAAGCGTTCCAGAAATAGTTGACTAACTAATTATGTTCCGTTATAAGGGAGGCGAGCGACAATTGACAAATGTGTTTTGTGCGGTGCGATACATACAATTAGTCGAGGAATGTATCTGAACGCATCCGTACCCGTTGACAGTTGGCTTACGTTAAACTTTTTGGCGGGAAAATAAACTTTTTGCACGTACAGTTTAGAGGTTATTTTCCTTTAGTAATTACCTTTAAATTGAGTGTTTGCTTTCCGAGGGGGGCCTATTTGGAGAAGTCTTTGTCTGTTCGGGTGACGATAAATCATTTGGGCCCGTGACGCGTCTGGTTGGGTGTATGTGACAAATTACCTTCGCGATCTGATCTAGTGGGGAGTTTGTGATAACTATTTCGGAATAATATGAATAGATTAATTACATCAATTATAAATGTACAAGCTTTATAAAACGATTAGGGTGCCAGTGAGTCAGTTATTCATTCATGAAGACTGATTATGGTCGAGGAAAACCCTAGAAAAAATCAGAACCGTATCCGCACCAGGCACCAGCTAAACGTTTAACGCCATTCGTGGGGGATAACTTAGGGTTATAAAATCCACATGTTGTTACTACTCTGTATAAATATTTTTCAGCTTTCAGTGCGTAAAACGTAACCCACTTACCTACGTTATTCAGAGATGAAGGGAATTTGATGGTAAAAAAAATTCCTTAGGTCGTATACGTACATAGGTACATAATACGTAGAAAAAGAAGCTGCAAGCATCGTCTGCCTAGCTTTTTCACAACTATGTTGGGTCGGCTTCCAGTGCAACCGGTTGCAGATGAATAAGTACCAGTATTTTACATGGAGCGACTGTCTATCTGACCTCCACCACCCAGTTAGTACTGGGTAATATGATACCCAAAAGGAAAGTACCACGACTGGCACTTTTCATAATGAAAAAAAAGTTGCCTGTACCTATTCAACAATCAATGAATAATAATTCTGTAAAATACCAACGATGGGCAGTGGCGCGTAGTTATATTTTAATTTATATTACAACCTAAACAAACATAAACTACAGACCCAAACGCCAGCACATTAATTTAGCAAATGACAGAAAAAAAGACAATCCTGGTATTTTTATCTGTGCACTAAAAAAGAAGAAAATAAAAGCGCGGCAATCACTATGGTCGCGACATACGAGCGCGCGTGCGTTCCATTACTCAAACGCATCAAAGACAAGCTAACAGAGCAATAACAATCCAATCCGGTTTCGGAACGCGCATATTAATTCTGATTTATCCAAGGAACATTCAATTAGCTGAGGAAGACGCCGTTTGTAATTTAGTCCCCGGCTCTTGAGTAAAACTTGAATGGTGTGATCTTTATGTTCGTGTGTGGTTCCGGACATACGAGACCTATTTTTTTAAATAACAAAGAACGACCCAGATCAAAACTTAAGGTAATTTCTCATATTTTCGGTACCTATAAACTAATTAAGCATTTTCTATACTTGGTCACATCTAAGAAACAAAATTCTATTTAAATTACACCTTTTTCCCATACATACCTACACATATATTCATGCTTGCTTCAAACTTTCAGCGGAGACCCAATGATACATTTTGTAAAACTTAAGTGATGGTTTTATCTTTCATTTTGTATTTTTCCTACTCCACTAACTTAATTTTCAATTTCCGAAATGTCAATATTCTACACTGATTCGAGTGTTTACTTACTGTTTCTAAAGCCATCGGGAAATTCTCAAATAATTGACTTCTGCTTCCTATATATTGGCCATCTAGCTTTATCTGACTCTGTGACAATTCAAAAGTGCCTGTACTAGTTACAGGCACTTGTATTTTTAATTTATTTAAATACTTCGTCTTTGATAAACTGGAGCTTACTGTTTCTGTAACTATCCGTCCGGAAAATTCTTGAAAAATTTACTAAAGAAACTACGGAACCCCAAACCGACGCGTTTGTCTCGAAACAGATTTGTTAAATACAAATTGGTTATTAAAATTCCTGGCGTGCGTTACGCATGACATGGCGATCGGCGGCATCGCTACTGCACCTCATTTACTTATATTTATTGCTTTTTATTTCGCTACATTTATATTGTCATATTCCACTGCTGTTATTGCAGCTATTAGGTACCTACGCGTATTGTTTTTTGATGATGGCGTTATTAACTTGAGAGGTATTTTTATATTTTGTTTTGGTTGAGAGATTTGGATGTTGGTGATGACGAAAGGGAAGGTATTTTAATGTAATTTTGTATGCAACAGTAACTCCAGAGGGCCTAGATAAAGAGCCATTCTGTGACGGAATCGTCAAAAATGAATGGGACTTACGTATCCTCTCAATCGTCCACCATCTAAAAATCTGCAGAGGAAACAACTTTGATGAAAAAAGGGTGATTAGTGAGTATGTAACCCAAAATCTATAATTCTAACTCTAATGTAAAATCACATTCAGAGTGAAAAAAAAAATAATTCAATGTTGTAATATATTTATTAAAGTTCGTTAAAATAGCATTTACACGTTTCCCTCTCAAATATTTTCAAAGCCGATCATGTTGATTCACATAATTTACATCAAAACATGCTGTCTTCACGTATATTCTCTCAGATCATTCAGTTGAATCAAGTAGGATTGATATATCGGTCTAAAGCTTTGAACACGAAAACAAGGATCAAAGCGTCAAAATAAAATGTTATCCACCAGAAAATTATTGAGTTTTAAAAGATCTGTTCAACATCTCATATTGTGAAAGTCACATTTTTCTATTTCTATTAGTACTGCAGACAATTTTACAATTCTTCGTTTTTTACAAAATTATTTATGAACGCGTACTTAGACAAAACGGAAAAATTTAAATTAAGAAAAAGAACTAAAAATGTGATTACGAAAATATTAAAACAAATCATGATATCTATTTAATGATAATAACACGATAATAATGTTCAACTATTTAATTAGAATTTAACTCTATTAATTTGCAATTTTATGGTTCACTTAAGTATTTTTTGGCAAGATCAAAGCGACTCATTTACAATTTTTTTTTTGCGAAATTTCACGATTATCGCATTGCGATGTCATTATAATGCCACAGACAATAAAACTACCAGATAATACTTTTGCTTTCCACATTCTTTTCTAAAATACTTGACGCCTAGCTAACATCAAAGATATTCCTGATAAAATATTCAAATTAATTTACGTTTGTTTTGACAGCATTCGTTAACGAACACTTAAAAAATAAAGTATCGTAATGAATCCGGCTAGAATTTTAATTGGAGCAGAGGCGTGGCTCCGTCGTCCATTTTTTTCGCGTAAAAAACTTTTTAATTAATATCTCCAGTGGAACGGACAGCTGTTTTACGGCGTCACTTGTTTATGGTACTAATGATGAACATTTTTAAATTCAGAATTCGCCTTGTCTGAAAGTTGAAGATGGTACTGATTGATGATTATCGTTTTATTTTTTTGGTTCAGTAAAGACAGTGGTGAATTAATTTGGCAATATTTATCCGTCGTCGGTAATTGTATTTGATGATGCTTAATTGGCAGATAAGAATATCCTTACGATCTCATACGATCACTCTACTATGTGTCACTTTTTATGTGGCAGTTATTTCTCATCACCCGAGATGATCTTGCGGAACACTTAGGACTGGTAGGTACTCGCTTCCTAATCATGTGCCCACCAAAAACCATTTTTATTTAGGAATTCTAGGAGGTTCCTGTGCAGTTTGTGGCCACTAATTTGGTTTAGTGTGTCAGAATGCGACATTCCATGGTATTATCCTGAAAAGTAGGCGCCTTTTGAAGAATTCCCCAGTAAAAATGTCCGAAATTCCGCTTGGAAAATACTTTATTCATTTGCATGTCCAGAATTATGTGTGTATACATATGAATACCTAACAAGGTTATGTTATCATGCAGATCACTAATTATCACCTTATTACACAAAAAAAATCAACAAATCGAAATCTGCTTCGTGCATTCCTTGTTGTTTATCCAACCAGAATACCAATCCATTTTTTCCCTTAGATCTTTTTCAAGATCCCTCTATGATACAACCGGACTTCATTTCGATTGTATCCACTTGATAAGAAGATTACAATCACACAAAACACCTCTTTCGTCAACAATAAATACAATTAGTGATTTTAACCAGCCATTAGTGGGATAGATAGCTCCCGTGGAGTTGTAAACTGTTCGCAGCATGATCTGGCACAGTGTCGAGACACAATGCTCTCCAGCTGCGCGCAAATCAAATAGTTTAGAGTGTTGTTTGTTGGTGCAGTCGAGTGTTTGAACGTTTTCCAACTGGTGACACCGTGTTTTATTAGTTGGGTGACTGGGAATGTGTGTGTGGTAGTGTGAACTGTGTGAAGTGGAATGTTGGATGGCGATTCTCATATTTTGTGCGATTATTATTGAGTACAGGTTTTAGGACCTATGATTCCAACCAGAATCGGTTATCGTGGTATGGACATGTGATGTGGAGGAAAATGTAGTGAGGAAAATATGTTGAGTATGAATAAAGATGGCGATTAGAGTACAGGAAGACCAAAGAAACGATGGATATACTGTGTGAAAGAAGATAGGGCTAGAAAGGAATTGACTGCTGAGATGACGAGTAATATAGAAGTATGGAGGAAGACGACATGCTGCGCCGACCACAAATAAATTGGGATAAGGGCAGGAGAATGATGATGATATCAACCAGAGTGCCTAGACAAAGTGAAATTCTGTCAGCGATAACGTCAATGGAAAATTCAAAAATATGTCAGATTGACATAAGCTACCGAAATCCTGCCAATCTCGTAGAAAGTTGTTGTAGTAATACGAAACGCTTAGAAAACGATTGTCTCTGGTCTTGGCCTTTAGGAGTGAAATGTCCTGTTCCGTTACCGATGGGACACTACACCATGTCGTGTGGACCTCATACCTGGACGTTAGAAAAACTAATAAAATAAAGAAAAATTGTTTTTTCTGCACAAATAAGACGCATATTATAAAATCGTATCATGGACGGTGCTGATACTTAGTAAAGTTCTAGGCTAACAGATTTCCAAAACCTGTATGTCTAGATACAGGCTTTCAAAAAAATTGATACCTCAATGTACAGTCGCCAGCACATCAAGTTACCACAAGCTGCCAAACTCTTGTAGATACTTCATAGGACTAAATATAACTGGGCAAATGTAGGTACACTATACAGCTCTGCATACACCATCAGGAGGAGCACAGGCGTAATTGGATAATCTGAAATAGTAGAGACTGTTTTGTCTAATAGACTTCTCGCTCAAACCAAAATCAAGTAGATAAATTGAATCCATCAACAAAGATAGCTGTCAATTTGAACAAGCTTCCAGTTGCACGTAAACGTGTGCTAAGCAGTGTTAAGTATCGGAGCAGAAAATATTCAAAAAAGTGTTTTTAAAAGGCAGTAATAGTGGGGGGCCAGCGTGGGTCAATTGTGTCCACAATGGCCCCGTCGCACCTCCAATCATTCACAGATAAAATGCTACGAGATGGAATTTGACACTTTTTTACGTTGAGATTTCGACATTTGTAGAGGGTGTTGTTTGAAGGGAATTGAGATACGGTAGCTGTAGTTTTTTTCTGAAGCTTAAAATGTCAGGTTGCTTTTAGCATAAATTGTTGTTAGTAAATGAAAATCGTAAACTTTTTTTTAGTATCCTGGTAATGTCCCACTGCTGGCCAAAGTCCTCCACATATCCTTCCAGGTACTCTTCTCCTGCGTCACCTCGAACCAGGCTTCGTGATGCGCGTTTAGATTATCTCGCCACCTCTTTCTAGGCCGGTGGCCGTTATCGGTGGTGTGGTCCATCCTCAGGCACCCATCGTGTTGAGAGTTTGAGACCTTTGCCCAGCGGTCGTTATGCCTGCGGCTCACGTGACCTGCCCAATTCTATTTGAGCCTGGCAGCCTTTTCTGTATCTTAAAACTTAAAAACCAATAAAAATGTTATTGCATGAAAAAAGACGTTCTAAAGTAGATGTAAATAATTCAGAAAACTATGTCCAAACCATTACGGACCTTAACTTTAAGCATCTACTATAAAACTCTTTCAGTCTAGGTAACTACTTTGGTCCCAATTCCTAAGTACTATTGAATAATGTAAATTGTTTTATACAATTAATAATTTATCAAAATCTAAAATGTTGTCTTTTTGCAACTCAAATATTTACTGGTGGAGAATACCTTGTCGCATTAAGTTCGGCTATGTACGACTACTGTGCACCATCTGCCTACAGGTTGACTGGTTGTCAGACTTTCGAATTACTGACTGTCGAAGATCTACAAATGACAGCCGGGACCAACGGTTTAAGGTGCTTTTCGCGACACGGAGAAAACTCGGTATGTAATGGGTGGTCAACCATCCACGAACGAACCTAAGCAAGCGCGGCTTAACCTGTAGAAGCCCGAGTGGCTGTTGTTATTTATGCATGACGTTTAAATAAAATCTCATGAAAATTGTCTTTAAAATACCTCAAGAATCTTCATTTTAAAAGACACATCCTGTATCATCATCTCGTTTGATTGGAGTAGCGTGTCGAAAGTCTGAGATCGTGCATGTCATTGGTGGCTCTAAATGTTAGATCTTTTGCTGCGATTAGCCGTGTAAATACAAAATGGAGCAAAACTGGCGACTGGAGGCTCGGAGGCTAAGTTGTGATGGACTGTGTCGACACGCTGGGGGTTAAAAGATGATGATGGTTAGGTTTTATGTAACAGTAGGTATATTGTTAGTCCTAATTTAACAAAACATAACATCACGCCTGTAATCCCCGAAGGGTTAGGCAGAGGTGTACTTAAGGGTGCGTCAAGATTAACTAACATTTTACAAAACATTTGCTATATAACGCATCTAATTAAACCACATTGCTAATCTCTCAATTGAATCTTGTTAAATAACCATGTTTTATAACATGTTTTGTTATTAATGTGGACACACCCTTATAGTAAACCCACATTTCACCAGTTATATTTAAGTTCCATGTAATAGGCGACGAGCCGATTACCATCACCCAGACACAAATCCAGACTCCATGGCTGCTACTGGGAAATTCCTGATGGAAAACACCCATTAACAATTTGCCTGGCTCGGGAATCGAACCCAGGACCTCATGCTCAGCAGTCGCGATTGCGACCGCTAGACCAACGAGGCAGTCACACAACAAAAACATAATGAATAGCAAATGTCATGGAGTGCCGAGTGTGATCAGCTTATCATTGCGGACAAACCATCAAGTAAGTACATCCATCAACTGAGCAGGAAATAGGGAGAGGGTTAGGGTAGGGCTGACACTCTTTGAAAAAAGTATCCATTGATAACATAGGTATGGAAGTAGAAAGTTACTCTGAGTAGCAGTAACAGTATACGAGAAGGTTCTGTTTACAGGGTGTAAACAGAACCTTCACATAGCCGTCAACCAAGCATTCTATACATCAAACCAAGTAACTTTACGCAAAAATTATTGGTGGGAATCGACATTTTTTTTGGGGTGAAAAATCACGTTTTACGGTAGGACTCGATGGAAAGCACTCAAAGCATTGTGCTGATGGATGGATTGAAAAGTACGGGGGTCGTGGAGGTGTGTAAAGTAAAAATCTTACATTAAAAGCATGTATTTAAAAAAAACTTGTGAAAAAGTTGGAACTTTGACCTTAAAATCTCCGTAACTAGAAGGTTCCCAGGTATGGTCTAAAACAAAAAATTGTCGCAAAGACGGGGAGAACAAGTGCCTTTCGGATATGTTAAGGGTCTATTTACACCGTTTATAGTTAACTGCTATGTAGGTACCTGATTTCAAAACCTATTAAGTATTATTAAGGGCGGGCCTAATTTTTGGCCAAAGAATCAGCATTGCCATCCAACGTGGCAATGGACACACACACACACACACACACACACACAACACACACACACACAACACACACGCACACACCTTTCACACACACACACCAGTGTTCACCTTTGTACTATTTTTCTGTTCTGTTCTTCTTTTCTATATTTAGTGTGTACATAAAAGGTTAAAAAAATCTTATTATATATAAAAATCTCGTGTCACGGTGTTTGTGGTCGCACTCCTCCGAAACGGCTCGACCGATTTTTATGAAATTTTTTATGTATTTTTGGTAGGTATGAGAATTGGTCGTATATTTCACATCGCTAGTTTAAGGCGGACAAAGATCGCCGCCCGCCGGGCACATCTAGTAAATAAATAAAAATATTTGGCTCGCAGAACTAATGTCAAATGTTTAATGGAGAGCACAGAATTTAAGTACAAATAATGTTTAAAGTTTTAATACAAATAAGGAGACTGCATTAGAATATTTAAAATAAATTCGAATTTTATATCCGTAAACAGTTGATGCATGGAAGATCTGTCTGCATCCTAAGCAGACCATAGTGCTACGTGACGAGGCTACACCAGTTATGCTACGCAAAACTACGCGAAACAACGCCAGCTATTATAAAAAAAAAAACGAACTTATCAGACTCCTTTTGGCGGTGAACAGGCACACTTGTGTTTTGGTGGCATTCAAAACAACCAGATTCTCATCAAGGTTGAATTCGTTCGCTCTACCTTGGCCTCTCTCAATGAACGCACTTCTTCACCGCTGGCTTTTGCGCTGGATGCATAACTCTCCATGACCGTGCTGTCGTCTGCGTACCCAACAATACTAGGAACCAGAAGATCATTGATGTGCAGCAAGAAAAGTGTCGCGGAGAGAACAGACCCCTGAGGAACTCCGGCATCAAAAGCGATAGGGTCAGAGGAGCAGCCATCAATGACCACTCGGATCGACCGTTCACTCAGGAAGTCAGATGTCCAGCGGCAAAAGTCAACGGGGATGCCGTATACAGGAAGTTTGCTCAGCAGACTTGCGTGCCATACCCTGTCGAAAGCCTTCGAAATGTCGAGCGACACTGCAACGGCTTTGCCCTGTTTCTCTCAGGTTGGGATGTGGGGAAAAAACAACAAATATCTAGGTATATCTTCTAACTGCAGCATTAATTATTTGTTATTGACCACGGGCATAGTACGTTAGAAGGTTAAGTAATAGGGCGAAGTTTATGGTCCTATATCATATTTTTCTTTAAAAAGAATATATTATATGAAGATTATGTTGTCAATTCATATCATTTTAAATACGGGATTGCGAAAAATCAATGAGATTGAGTTACCTTACTAATATTTAAGAAAATAAATAGTAAAAGATGAATAGGAAGGTATTATTCATTAAAAGAGTTGATAAGTGTTATCCAAGAGTCCAGTCATCAGTTGATTGCTGTTCCGAGCATATTTATTTAGGCCTCAGATTATTTGCAATTATATTTTCCATCAAAACAAAAGCTGAAACTGAAACGTAATACGTTTGGAACTGTTTCCACGAAAAGTCGTTACGTTGTCGACTAAACAAACCCAGCTAATGGCGCAAATGGCCCGCGGCTCGCGCCCAAACCCATTAAGTTCAAAACTCAATAAACATCATTGTTTCAGCGCTTAACTAGGAAAATAACCGCGCGCGGCCGCCCGGGGCCGCTTTAGCCCGATCTTCAACTCGCCGCGACCTCTAATATTCATAAGTCAATTTCCTGCCCCATTAATACGTAACGAAGTAGCGCAAATGGCCTTATCGCTTGTGCGCGATTACTTGCCCGCCGCTCTCTTACATAATTCAACGTATTAAACGAAATTGTTTAAACCTTATTGCTCGATTACGTTTCCCCACCCCGGGCACGCCTCGTTTCCCACCGCCAATCGGGTGACGAGATTCCACTTTGGCCCCCACTTTGGGCCCGTCCCCTCCTTTCGTGAGCCCGCCCGTTTCTGTCCTCCCGGGTTCAGTTGATACCGAGTTGTGATAATCGGATGTTGGGCTGGGACGAACGTGTCCACTGGCTCGCACGCACGCGCTCATCCGTGCGAACTGAACTGTCAGATTGTGCTAATTGACCTATTAGGTCTTTACTTCATAACCTTAAGGACATTTTAAGAACACTCGTGTGCAGTGAAAGTGTTAATAACAAACTGAGATGTTTCATTGAACATTCAAATGTTTCGAGTACAAATCTTAATAAAATAGGCCTTGCTATGACGATGCTTGCGATGGCGCGAGGATCGGAGGAGCGCCGGGACAAGGCCGAGGACGAGGCTGAGGGGGAGACGGAGGCCAACGGAGAGGTTGATGTCGTCGGGGTGGAAGAAGCCGCGCCGGTGGACCTTACAAGAAGACTAGGGTTAACAAGACCCCCCGACAGGCCAGCTATCGCCTTCTCCGTGGAGAACATTCTGGACCCCACTAAGTTCACCGGCCGGTCTGAGGTGCCTCTGCGATATGATGAGCAGTACTGGAGACCACATTATGACAGGGATGATAGTGATTCCGGTGAGTAGGTGGTTCATTGTTATTATTATTTATGAAAACTTTTCGCACGAGCAAGTGTATCGTCTCTGCTAGTTAACAAAGGGAGGGGGAGAAATAACATAGCAGGTTCTTTGTTTGGGAGGGGTAAATAAAAACTAAAAAGATATCATATTAACAAAATGAAGTAAATAAACGTGATTTTCAAAAAGTTTTCTAAATTCTTCAATCTACCCCTTTAAGGGTATATAAGACGTAATATTGTTGCGATATATTGACGGTTCTATTTTGGATTTAATTTAATTAGATTCTAACCAGAATGATTGTAAATCAAATAAATTAACAACTTTAGTTGACTTAGGGACACAACGGTCCCTTAACATGGTTTTAAGTTGCACTGAAAATGAGTATACGAGTGGTGCGACACTTATCTACCACCGAAACTTAGTAAAGCAACCGATTGAAAACGTTTTTCCAAGCCATTGTTTAGACGTTACTTTTGATTGTTGAAACTCTCAAAAACCGAACGTAATTTACGACGCAAGCGAGATGTTTTTAGTGTAAACTAATTATATTTTAAAAGATTTCTAGTAACAGATATTCAGTCACAAATAAGTTACTGAAAATATCCTCATAAGTATGTAAACTTATTTTCGGCATTTTCCTAGCATTTCGTCCAATAATCCTACATAGCAGAAATTTTAGTTCGTAGTTATTACCACTACAAACGCGATTTAAAAGCATTTTACGATTTAAATTATCAAACCATAGGTACCTATGTGATTAGGACTTATAAAAACAAAGCTATTTTCAGTTACCAACCAACTTAACCTGTAATGACTTCAAAACGCCTGACCCTGTAGCAGTATGTATAGGGTAGATATTGAGGGGTTGGGCTACATAGCTCAGTTAAGCCCCGACAGGCCGACGGCTTAGGGTTGGCTGCAGTCCTACTGAGCTATACGTACCTGATTATTGAATGTTTATTGGTGCTTGTAAGTGGGTGAGTAAGAATTTGTACCTATTTATTGAGCTTAAGAAGTTAGAAGGAAATCTGTGGAAGGTATGGAAACGGGAAGTACTGGCTGGGTGTTGTTTTTGTTGGCAGAATGATATGATATCTGGTAGATTTGTGGTTTGTGGCACGTAAAAGGTTTGTGTAAGATGAAGTTAAAGCTCAATGTCTTCGGACTTTCTGTCTCATCTTCTTTCTTTATCCTGTGGTTAGTACCTAATCTGGTGTCAGAGTTTTTATGCCGCGTTTTAGCATTTAATTAAAGTTAAGATAATTTTTCTGAAAACATATATGTTCTTCATACAGTGATACCTAGGACAGCTAAAAAGATTATATTTGTAGTTTTACAAATACATACATGCATCATTATGCATCTGATATTATATTAATTTATTTATTTTTCTCCTCTGGCTGCTGTCACCTGGATTAGTTAGGTTAAGTATAGTTTTCGCCTACCTGGAGTATAAGTAGAATCTTGTACCTGAAATAAATAAACGAATCGCAAAGATTCACAACGTAGGACTTACGGACAGGACTTAGGTATTTAATAAATATAATCGATAAAAGAATTGTTATTTATGTCTACCTAACCGCGTGGTGTGCAATAATCTAATGCAGAGTATTCTAAATAACTAAATCGAATGTGTTATCTGGACTTATTTATGAATTCCCGTATTTTTAAACAACAAAAGCCATTTTATAATAATAATATATTTCGTACCACATAGGACTAAACGAAGCATATTTCAGTTTTTTTTTCAATTAGATAATCGAAATTAATTGAGAACCATAGTGTTGTTATTCGTGTTAGCAAGATTTTGGTAAGATGGCCGCCTCACGCCGCCACGCACCGTCGCATTAGCTGTAATAACATTGAATATAGTTAAGACTTTTTTCAGGAATCTGGTCTTAGATAGGACATAAGGACCAACCCTGTTTGTTCAGCAATATAATTGAATTCATTTACATGACACCATTCTTCCGCCAACTATTGTACCGCTCATCAGTCCTGTTCCAGGTATGACTGAACATGGATTTAAAGACACTTTCGAATATTTCATCGGGAACAAGTTTATTTTGGATAAAGTTCAAAGTTTAAACTTGAACCCGTGATGTAGTTGAAATTTTTGCTGTGTCAGTAAAAATTAATAGATTCTTACCTTCTCACATATTTTTTAGTTTAGACTTCAAATATTTGTCTTTAATGGCATAATAGTCTGGTTGGTACCTAATTGTGTTTATTTTCTCGTTCAATCAGAGTCATTAATAAGCCTAGTCACTTAGCTTACCTACTACGTGTGAAAGTGAAGAATTGTTAATAGACTAAAGGACAATACCTCAAAAGTTCCCAAATGAATGTGTTTCTTTACTTTTTAATTCTTCACAAAAACTCTTTATTCATTTTGAACACAATTTATCTTTTTTTTTCTTGTATTAAATGTCTGGTTAATAAAATTATACTGTCCTGTCAATTCTTCATTTAAAAAATGGTAGGTGTACCTACCTATATTATTGCAGAGAAAAATAAAAAATAACCACAAAGTTAAAAGCAACTAAACAGAGAGTGACAATGAATGAAAAAAGAAACAAAAAATGGTCATTTTCATCACGGTTTCACGGGATTGAAATAATCAGCGAATAATTGACAGTACACTATTGCAAAATGAGGTGTTTTGTTGCCAACTAATATAAAACGTCGCCAATTTATTTAAAAACACCAGTGCGTGTAAAAAGCGTCTTCTTATTGATAGTTTTTGCTGTAAACTGTTTTATTTTTCCAGAACTTAGCGTCCATTTTTAGGGTTCCGTCAGTGTGTCAACGGAACCTAACTATTACTACGGCTCCGCTGTCTGTCCGACAGTCACAGGGCTGTATCTTTTGAACCGAATAAGATAGATAGGTACCTACTTGAAATTTAAATAAAACTAAATGAAAAAATCAAAAGGGACACCCCCCACACACGAGAAACGTATTATTTTCGATGTTTATCTTTCTGTAAGTAGGTACACGAAGGTTTGTACGGAACCCGTCGTATGCGAGTCCGACTCGCACTTGGCCTGTTTTTTAACTAGAATTACGTAGTCCGTTCATTGGCAGGCGGTGTGACAAATTGACGCGAATTAAACCCGTAAAATAATTGTACGTAGAACTAAATTGGAGTAACTGAAATTGTAATTGCTTGCTGGTGTATGTTGAACTCATGAGCTGATGTGTAGTTGTGGGGTTCTTTTATAGAAAAGTCTGGTTTTCCTGTAGAAATAGCAGTAGTATAAACAATACGTAGGGTATTATCTCGGAATAACATTAAATACTAGATGAACGTTTCCCATGAATATGTTGTATATCCAGGATAGTTAGTATATCAGCACGCCAGTAATCTCCGATGCACAACCGGGCACAAATCCAGACACCGTGGCTGCTATTGAGAAATTCCTGATGGGTTAACCCAATAACACTTTGTCCTACCCGGGAATCGAAACCAGGACCTCATACTCAGCAGCATAATGGGTCTTTAGACCTTATAATGGGTGTAAATAGACCCTTAACATAACCGAAAGGCACTTGTCCTCCCCGCCTTTGCGATCATTTTTTTCTTCTAGACAATACCTGGGAACCTTCTATTTACGGAGATATTGGGGGTCAAAGTTCCAACTTTTTCACAAATATTTTTTAAATACATGTTTTAAATGTAAGATTATTACTTTACACACCTCCAAGACCCCCGTACTGTTCAATCCATCCATCAGCACAATGCTTTGAGTGCTTTCCATCGAGTCCTACCTTAAAACGTGATTTTCACCCCCAAAAAAAAAGTCGATTCCCAGCGATAATTTTTGCGTAAAGTTACTTAGTTTGATGCTTGGTTGACGGCAATGTGAAGGGTCTGTTTACACCCTGCATAGGACCAAATTAGAAAATAATTAATAACATCTGTCTTACTAACATCCGTTTACGTTTGTAACAAGGCTACCATTAGTAGTAGCAGTTTTTTAAATTCCTTTTTATAACCTAGAGGCTCAATTTCGTATGTCTTCTATTTTTCGCAGACGATGCTTCCTGTCCAATATTTTCGTGAAGAATTACGTTTTTATTTTTATTTAACCATGATTGTAGTTTTGTCCGCGAAGCGCGATGTTGCTTCGCTTCGTTCGCGTATAACATAAAACACACTCTATGAAAAAAAATTGATTACATCAAATATATATTTTTATTTTATTAGTACGTACGTATGTTTATTTCATACTGATTTAACTGTTTGTTTATTCTTTGCTGTCCTAAGTTTCTTATCTATCTGTCCTGTCGCAAGTCCGCTGGAAGAGATTTCTAAATGAAATAAGCGGTACCTTTGTGCTCTTTTGTGTGGATGTTTATTTCTGTGTACATAAATAAAGAAATAAATCAAAACTTTAGCTGTAACGTTACGTGCTTACTCTATAATGTATAATTTATGGTTAAGCTTTCTTTTATGTTGAACGAGCTTATGCCAACGAGTACGCCCGCGTGGAGCTCGGGAATTGCCCCACTTGATCTTACTACCGGGATAAAAAATATTATATGTGTTAATACAGGTTATAAACTATCTGTTTTCCAAATTTGATTAAAATCCGTTTAGTAGTTTTAGCGTGAAGGAGTAACAAACATCCATCCACCCATCGTCAAAAACTTTCACATTGATAATAGTAGTTAAGCATTCAAGATAGGAATCTTCAAGCCATGTTTGTTTGTGACTTACCGGATTGGTCACTAGGCTCACTATTGGGGGCCTAAAATGGCCTCTTTAGCAGAATCATAATAGGATAATAACCCCATACCTCTGATATGCCTCTGTGCCTGGAGATTCCTCTGTACTTTATGCTTGAAGTGTTAAAAAAAAAGAAAATTTGAATTACGTTACAATTTGTAAAGTGGTCACAAAGTGACAATCCATAATATTAACTGCGTCCGTGATCATTTTAAGAATACCCGTGATTTATATTCTCTAAAGACGCCATTTTAGGCCCCCAATAGTGAGCCTAGTTACTTTTTGATCACCTGAAATACTTTATTATGATTTCTTCTTTCTAAGAATTCGAACAACATCTGTGCATTCGATATTCATTATGTCTATGCGAGAATAGATGGATTCGGTGCTTATATGCGTGTTGACGCTTAATATATCAAAAACTTCATATATACAGTTCACTAACGCTCGCATAAAACAGCCCAACGTGGCTGTCCGGATTCACACATGCAAATCACCTTTCACTCAACAGTGCTCGTGTACAACTCTGAGCAAATATAAGACAGTTAGATACCTTGGGGTTCTCTTAGACGAGAAAATATCCTGGCAACCACACATCGAGATGGTTTCGGCAAGAGTCAGAAAACTTACATGGGTTTTTAGAAATCTGAGGCATGTAGCTGACAGTGATCTTCTTCGTTCAGTTTATTATGCACTGGCACAATCGGTTATTGGTTACTGTATTGGGGCTTGGGGAGGAGCATGTAAAACGCATCTCTTACGCCTAGAAAGAGCACAACGGTCCCTGCTTAAAACAATGTTATTCAAACCATACAGATTTCCCACAAAGACGTTATACGATTTGTGCCGGGTATTTACAGTAAGACAACTTTTTATTTTTCAGATTATTACTAAAAAACACGTGTCTGTGCCATATGATCCAGGTAAACTTCAAAATAAGCGGACAACTCCAAACGTAATCGAATCTGTTAGGTGTCGCACGGCTTTTGCAAGACGACAAAATGCTTTTCTTTCTGTATACTTATACAACAAAATTAATAGAATCCTAAATTTTTATCCGCTAACACTACACGAATGTAAACCTATAGTAAAGAACTGGCTCTTTACTCTTGATTATGAGGATGTAGAGAAAATAATAAAGAATTAATCTCATTCTAAAAAGTAACACATACATAGAACATACTCTTCTTTCACACACCTACTTATACACAAACACGAACGGTAACCCACGCACACGCACACGTACACACCTCCCACATACACACACACACACACACACACAGCGCGTTATATGTATTAACTTAGAATAAATTATATTTTTAATGTTTTTTCATAATTTATCATACTCTTCATATCTGTTTTTGTATTTTACTTTATGTTAATTTGTCTCTTCTTTTAAAATTGTGTTTTTGTAGCACATGTTTGTCTATTCCTATGTTGACATTAGTATCTAAGGCAAATAAAATGGGAGAGGGCGCTGACTCCTGACATACAGGTACACCTAGTTCAGGAGTTAGAGGCTTCAAACAAGTTTCTGTAACCTATTATGTCAATAAAAAGAATTTGAATTTGATTGAATTTGATATGCGACGTGCTTCCAAGGCGCCGTGTTATTTACTCTCGGTTTTATTATTTTATTTAGGTAGATAGGTAAATGTTTGACTCTATCAAAAGAATCACGATATAGCATCTCTAAGTTGGTATGTAGAGCACAAAAATATGATTGTTCTAACGGTTTTTTTTTACTGGACTATTTATGCGTATTGTAAAATATTTTTATTATACGACTGCCAAAAAAGTTTTATTGGAATTTTATGGTAGATTTTAGCAAAAAAGTTTTTTTACTTTTCTTTTACATAGTTTTTAATTAACATACTTTGGATTATTTGGTCCTACCTAAAACTAGTTTAAAAATAAAATAAGTGCGTGTATTTATTGTGGATGTTGTATTTCAGCGATTTCAGGGTTGTTGACCTTAAAAGTGAAAAAAAAAAACTAAAGCATTGTCTGTTAACGGAACTCCGTCTATTTTAATAAAGACCTTATGACGACAATATTGACCTCAAAGTTAACACGAATCAATTACAAATATAATAGATATTTGAAAAAAAACTATTCTTATTGTAATCATTAAAATGTCTAATAACTTTATTAGTTCGCACCTAATTATCTTTCATGTCACGAATGCCTATAAACTAATAACAGACAACAATACACCGGATTTAACATATCAATTTAAATTTTCAATCAGAACAAGCGGACCTTTAAAATGATAAAACATGACTTACACCACGTGACTCAATTTAGACATCAAACGTCAAAAAAACAAATATAAAATTGCACTTCTCACACCAAAAAACTAACCATTATAAGTTTTATTGAAACGTAATAGGACACATAATGAGGTTTATCGACGGCAAATATTGTTTGTCAAGTTTGGAGTCACGTACTCAATCAAAAACATAATAAGTAAGAAAATGGATAAAAATGGTTGTTAAGGTGAATGTGTCTGTTCCTGGATGTTTCTCTATTATTCTATAGAGAAAAAGTGTTTTACTGTTAGGTCTCCAGGTCACGACGCTTTGTATTTGTTGTTTAAATGGTTATTTAGGATACAATGATAGTTTTTTTTTCTATTTGATGCTTAGTATTTGATATTTTGCATGTGAGCCAAATTATTTGTTGGTAAGTATAAATCAAAGTTTGAACATACAAAAATACTGTAATTTTTCTATGATCATCCAGCAGAATATACCTTCAGTTTAAAAATCAATCCTATATTTATAACCTATTTAATAATTAATCCTATATTTATGAATAGGTAGTAAAAGTGTAGTATAGTGTACTTCGACCTTCGCTTTGTGGAACCGGTAATCAAGAAAAATAAATAGAGTTTTAACTGAATCTTCATCTCTTGTAATCCAATATATCGATTTATTATCAACGTTAAAAGTTGTTTATTTTGATGCAAATTCAGTACCAATGTTTTATAAATTAAAACGGTTACATTGAACGTGTAGACCAATCAATGAGACATCGAAATCGATTACATTTCATCGATTGAGGAATGAAAAGTGGAATCGATTCCAAGAAAGTTACGTGTTACGAATGTAAGTCATTTGAATAACAAAAGCTTTGGGTTCGTCAATGGAATTGCTATTTTTGGAGCCTCAGTCTGTAGGTAGGATAGACCGTGCTTGCTTGCTTGTCATTTGTTTCTGGAGTTGCCACTTATAAGGATCTTATAAACATCATTCAGTCAGTCAGTTGTAAACGTCCCTTTATGTATATTGGCCTTGTTTTGTTCTCTCTCCTGATGTTATAATGAGGGAAGTGGTAATTATGTTTTTCCTACTTCTCCACTATTCTTTTCTGATTAATTTCGTTGCGGGATCCTAGACAGTTTATTTTTTTTCTCTGGGAATTCATTGATCTTCATTGTGTCGGGGTTTTTCTGGTGATCGCCACTGTTGATTCTGGCTTTCAGGAGTTGTAGTGGTTTGGGAATAGTGTGGCGGGTTTATAAATAATCTTAATCTGCTTAGAGCGATTGCAGACCGCTTGCGATCGCTTGCAATTACAGACTATTTTGTAGCGCGAATAAGCTCGTATCGGTTAAAAATCGAATAGGTACGCGTGCGACATTACTCGCTTCAAAAAGTGGAACGCGTGTTCATTTGATTAAAATGACAGCTGTCAGCAAAAGTGGTTAAACACCAAACTATTATTGGATTTGCATTTGTCTGTCATATTTGAGTTTTTTTTCTTAGGTAAATCTAAGACTTTCATTTTTTTGTTTACTATTTGTCTATTTCGGGTAGGAACTCTTTATGTTTGAGCCTCAATCATTTCCAAAGATTTGATTTTGGTTATTTCATTTGATGAAATCGAAAACTTTATAATGAAAATAGCCATGAGCCACAGCCATGAGCCTGAGAAACTACTAAAGCGTATTCGTAACTTTCATCTGCTATTTAAAAATAATAATTTGGGACATTTACAACACAAAACACATATAAAGCACCTCTTAACAGCTAAAACGTTGAACTAAAAATACGACAGAGTATTTAAAACATCTAATTCATGTAATATAAACATATCTATTAATTTTACAAAGCAAAGGAAGCTATATTTTTCTGCCAGACAGACTAGAGAGGGATTTGGTTCGATTTAAAGCGGGTAAGGCATATGTCCCGCTGCCGGCGATCAGCGGAAAGCGGGTAGATATAGCAATAAAACAAGTTGTTTGACAGAGTACTTACTCGCGGCTGGCGAGACACTCTCACAGGACAACCTTTACGAGTAGTTATATAGAACCCGAAAGTCTGAAAATAAGTCTTTCCAAGAATTACCCAGTAAGTCGCTTGTGGCGGTCAAAAGGCAGTAGCCGCATGTAAAATACTGGTTTTCAGCTGCATCCGGTTAGACTGGAAGCCAACCCCAACATACTGGGGATACGGCTAGGTAGATGATGACGTTCTCGTCGGTGGCGGTGTAAACAATCAGTGAACAAGTAAAAACAACATAATATCACGCCTGTAATCCCCGAAGGGTTAGGGCAGAGGTGTACCTAATAATAAAACCACACCGACACCCACATTTCGCCAGTTATGTTTGAGCCCCATACAATAGGGGGTGAGCCCATCAACCGGGCACAAATGCAGACTCCGTGGCTGCTACTGAGAAATTCCTAATGGAAAAACTCAATATCACTTTGACAGACTCGGATATCGGACCCAGGATCTCATGCTCAGTAGCCACAGTTGCGACCACTAGATCAACGATGCAGTCTCGAGGCGAACAAGTAATAATTTACTTATATAAGTTTTCTATGTAAATTAAAGGCTAAAATTAAATGCTACTGTGGTATCTGTTTTTTTGACACGGGACCTGCAATCCTACGTTTCTTGAGCGATAAATTGACTGATAGTTTGTCGCTTTTTCGCTGGCAGTGGAACACATGCCCGCGCTGTATTTCACAGTGCAAATAAATCAGTTTGTCCGCTGTAGAGGTCGCCACAGCTGCGGTGTGATGACAGTTTGATGGCTTCCTGACTGACCGGGGTTAACAGGCGATTTCATTTCGTTTTAGTCATTAAACAATATTCGGGATTGTATAAAAACAGTGTGTCGCTGTGCTTGCGCTTTCATTTTTTAAATGAATGACTAACTCTGTTAAATAATAATCTTGAATGCAGTGACACGCACAGTCGAAATTGCTTGGTCTAGAAGCTTGATATTTTGCTAAGAGTTTATTATACAATGAATGAGACCACTAACTAAGGAAGGATTTTACATTTCAATCCATCATTTAAATTGATGAAAGTGTCAATAGAAGTTCCTCATTTGTTGATGGGAAAATCCTGTCGAACAAAATCAAAAATCAAAATGAAAATATTTTATTTTACATGGGCCTAGATGGGCACTTATAAAACGTCGACAAAAAGGTGCACGGTTCGGGTTGGTCGTTTCCTATGGAGAAGAACTGGCAAGAAACCCCATGGTTACTCTTTTCAAATTACCTATTTGGTATTACAATATTATCACACACGGAACCTTGGAACACACGTCTTGTATCTCAATAACTTAGTTCCAATATAGCATTTGTTAAGAAAAATGTGTAACAGATGATATGGCCAGAAAGGAGGTGACCGCTGAGATGATGAGTAATAGAGAAGTATGCAAGAAGAAGATATGCTGTGCCGACCCCAAATAAATTGGGATAAGTGCAAGAGAATGATGATGATGGCATTTGGTTAGAAGCAATGTATCTCAGACTTGCTGAGACAAAAATATGACCCGAAGAAGTACTGATACATTTGTGTAGGCGACATCTAATTGAACGGCTAAATAAATGCACGATTTACAACTTTCGCCGTTGAGCCGAGCGTTCTTCAAAAAAACTTTATCGCAAACTAGCTTATGCCTGCGGCTTGCCCCACGTGCTGTACGGGAACGTACTAGGGCATACAATGTCATATCCTATGTGTTAATTCAGGTTATAGACTATATGTGTGCCAAAGTTCATTCAAATCCGTTCAGTAGTTCTTGCGTGAAAGAGTAACAAACATTCATCCTCAATAAATTTTCGCATTTATGATGTTGCAGTAATAGAAATAGTATATTAAAAGTAGTAAAAGTTAGTAGTTTAGTGAAATATGTTCAAAGCAACAATATTTAGATAAATACTAAGAAGATACCTGGTTGACTGGTAGAGAATGCCTTGTGGCATTAAGTCCGCCTATGTATCACTATTGTACATGAAGTTTAAATAAATAAATAAATAAATAAATACCTATAGGTACTAAGTTTATGTTGTCATCCAAGTATCGTCTGTATAAACTACTTAATATGATTCATCGTCAACCCCATCTTGCATCAAGCGTAAAATTCGCGCGCGTGGACTTTAGGGCCGATTTGATAGCCGTCCTATTTAGATGAGATACCGGATAGTCATTGATCTATTACGTACTTTGACCAGCTCTTACGCGATTTGCGCGGACGCTGTGGATAACGGGAAGTAGCCGATTTGTGCAGTCGGATGGACTATCGGTTGAGCATCGAGAGGGTTTTGATACGTCATATACTTTTAAGGTATGAAAGATGATTTTTATGACGAGTTTTTGTCTTGAAATATATTGTCCGTAGGCAAATTCTAAGCTTTCATTTGTTTTCGTCACTATTTTGTTATGATAAACAAGTCAAAGTGATTACTTGGGTAAAAGTAATAATTTAAGATACGATTTTTATTCTGTGGTTTAGTAATTGCTTGAAGTTAGAATTGTCAAAAGTTAGAATTCTTAACTTTGCTTTCTCTGATGGTTCTTGCTTCGTTTAAGTTTATGTCTGTTGCCTAAAAATATTTGCATAAGTTATAGATACGGGTGTTAATTCTTCGATTTGGTTTACTTAAGTAAAGCGCAAGTTTTCATTTAATAAACCAAATAGCCTTTGACTGATCGAAGTCTCCATACTTATTTCACAAAATTCAATTTCCAATATTCAGAAGACGCCAATAACTCTTAAAAAACCTCAAAATAAAATATTCGACATCGAACGAACTTGTTAAAATAAACTCCGATATCCACGAAAACATTTCCACCGCGGAAAAAAACTTCCTATACAAACCCGCAAACAAGGAAAAATAAGAGAAGCAAGTCTGCAAGTTGTGCAACTCACTCCCGGCGATTGGACGGGGAGAGAACGAGACAGAAATACCCACCCCCAACGCGAAAAAGCGAGACCGTCTCAACCCTACATAGCGAACGTCCCTTTGCGCAGCAATCCGTGAAATTAGAGTCGTCTAAACGAATCTAACGATTATTTTATTATCCCTTTTGCGCTAAGATTTGTTCCTTGCTCACTCAAATAAAAATAAAAGGTGAATAAGGCGTTGTGAGGGTCAAGAGGCGGATATAAATTTTGGAAGCGTTTAGGGTAAGGATTGGCTTATTTTTCGGGCCTTTAAGTCCGGGTGGACGCTTTGGAAGGTCCGTGCAGATGAACGCGCCCATGTTATATTATACTGGTGTCATTTATTTTGGAGATTTACTTGGGTATAAATATGCGTTTGAAGGACAGGAGTATTTTGGGTGGTTATTATCGGTGGTAGTCAAGCGGTTAATAGGAAGATATCAAGAATTTTAACAGGAGTAGCTCAGTTTCAATTTTGTCAAAGGATCACTTAGGTAGGTAAGTTTAACGTTTGCTCTTTATCTGTTCAATGGACCGCTTTTGACTTCAAATTCGTCTAAGTTGGACAATGTATCTCTTTGATCGATCAGTATCGGGTGTCTTTAGAAGTCTTAGCTACTAATACTGCATTCCCTAACAACTGAATCCAAGAAGGACTGGGGTCTAAAATGGCCGCTGAAGCAGAGTCATAATGGGAGTCATATGAATTACGTTGCAATTCGTAAGATGGTCACAATGGGACAATTCATAATAAGAATTAAGAATTTTAACGTTACTTATATTATTAAGATTCTGCTAAAGCGGCCATTTTAGACCCCCTGATGACCACTGACGAAAGCGACGTCTATTTGATCAATATTGTATTTCGTCAGATTAGTTTCGGTTTGGGATCCTCTAACTAGGTACATTTGCCTATAGGAGTGCATGGTGTGGAAATCGGTTGATGAGAATGGAATGGAAAGGTCAGAACAACTCAGTGTTTCGAAAATTTGAACGAGTTGCAGTAAAAGTAATAATTACCAGCCGCTTATAACTGTTAGTTCTTTTTAATCTACTCCGGATAGTAGAAGTATAGTCTTATTTTTTGCAAGTTTAATTGCCAGATAGCCATAAAAACGCTTCTGACAAGTTTTTGCACAACATTAAACATTAATAAAACGAACATTACTGTCTAAACGTGAATTGGCATTTTATAACACTACGTGCAATTTGCACGAAAGTTAATTGGCCAGAGAAAATATTTTCGCAACTTATTTTTATTTCTTTATAATTTAAAATTACGTGTTAAAATCACGGGGATGTTAGAAGCACGAGAGAGACTTGTCTAGTTGAATTGCTTTCGTTGTAGGATTTATTTCTCCAACGAACACAACGGCTTTCTCCAGTATATGGGAAGTTTCATAGGACTGATATAAGGTATCGAAAAGCTTTTGTGTGCATTTCACACTCGTGGTTTTTTCTTTAAATTTTTACCTACTATTGTTTTATTTCCACAGATAAGCATAAACTCGTAGTTCAATTCCTATTATATCATAGTCAGTGGTATTGTTTTTTTTTTTAGGATAGGCATACTCTGTGGCATTGTTCTTTTTTGAAATTATGAGGTAGGTTATAGGCCTCCTATCCTAACCTATCTCAAATAAATACGTTTAGGTTAGGTCTTTGCCCAGTTTTAACTCGTAGACGGTATCTCAAGCAGTATCCTCTTGATATGACAGCAGCCTAAGCTTCTTTTTATTAAATAAAAGTTAAAAATCTCGAATAACAATTTTTTTTTTCTTTCTTATTAGTCTTACTTACGTACCTACCTTAGTAAAGTCAATCTCCAATCCGTCGGATAGCTCTTTAGATACTAGGATTTTCTCATAAGTCAGTTCACTGTAACGATAGATGATATAGGTACCGCGCTAACTGACGATTGACCAATTTTCACCCTTATGTCCTGATTAATAAGGTTGAAAAGTAGTCGATCGTCAGTTAGGTACCGATAGATTTCTCTTTATAACGATGTTTTATTCTGTTACTGAAAATCATGTCTAATTCACGGATCATCATCTGCCTAGTCTTTTCCCATCTATGTTAGGGTCGCCTTCCAATCTTCCCGGAAGCAGCTGAATACACCAGTATTTTACATGGAGCGACTGCCTATCAGATTTTCACCTTTTTTTTTTAGACTTTCACCCTTGTCTAGAATTTATTAATTATTACTTCATTATGTAACCAGTGTTTGTTACATATTTAAGTAATAATTAATAAACTCTTGAAATAAAGCATTAAATTTTCGAAATTTTTGTCAACCGTAAATTCCAATAACATGGACTGCATTATACGAATCAAGCACTAAATTATAGAAACATCAACTAAAATTAACATTACTTTGCAAAAATCATTCAAAATCCACAAAAAAATACAAAGATCTATTACTTTTCCGTGCAGAAACATTGAAAATTATTACAGCAGCCATGTTGCCGGTGTAACCGGAAGTGTCGCGAGTGTTAACGAGGGGCTTAATGTTGGCAACACTGTTCGTTGACTTTTTAATTGCGGCACTGGAATTACGTGCGAATGCCTGAAGCTTGTTGTGAATATAAAGTAAAGGGGTGCTTTTATTATTTTAGTAAATGCTGATGATAATGGACTTAATGTACAATACTGGTATTCAGCTGCATCCGCTAACATACGAGTACTTAGGAAAAGTCGGATCTAGTCAAATGCGATGTTGATTATAAACTGATGAAGTGACTATAGTTAACTTTAACGGGACCTACAAACCATCATCATAATCAGCCTATTAATGTTCCCACTGCTGGGACGCAGGCCTCCTCTCTATAAGAGGGAATGGGCCATAATCCACCACGCGGGCCCAGTGCGGGTTGGTAGATGTCTTCGAATTTTTGGTTCTAGGACATGCCGGTTTCCTCGCGATGTTTTCCTTCACCGTTTTGAGAGCAGTGGTGATGAAATAACTTACACAAAGTAATGCGCCTGGCTGGGTTCGAACCCACGACTTACTGCTCGTAAGTCGGGGTCTCCACCACTGGGCCACCGCTGCTCTCAACCTACAAATATATCTATTTAAATATGTATTTATTTAAACTTCACGTACAATAGTGGTACATAGGCGGACTTAATTAGTACATAGGCATTCTCTACCAGACTATAAGTCAACCTTTGGGTTAAATATGACAGCATTGTTATAGGCTACAAAATAATATAGGCTAAAAAATAACAACTTGTTTTCGAACATTTTATAATAATATTTTTTTCTGTCTTTCACAAAAAGTACTTAATTTACAAATAATTGCTTTGATCAGTATTATATACTTACACACCTGTATTTCGGCTTACAGCGCCACCACCCTCGAGTTACATTAAATACGAGTAAGGTTTCTTGTATGCTTGCATTTTACAATACCATTGAATAGTATGTACTTTTGTAAAGCTTTGTAATAGTGGTCTGATCTCTCTTTGTGTGTTATGCTAGGTAAGTGTGAGAGGGTGTGTCTATAGTTGTGTTTGAGTGTGATATACTTATATAGATACACACGAGTAAATAAAAATATCTGATAAATCGATTTGAATTTAAATACAGTTTTACACATAATGTAAGTCCCAGTAAATATCGGGTGTTGTTAATATTTGTGTGTTTGTTTGTTTTTTGTTAAGTTATAGAATAGTTATAGATAGCATTTTTCTTTTTAAGTCCAATATGACTGTTAGAATCCTAGTTTTAATTTAGAGAGAATTGTTTTCAAAATGGCAAAGCAAAGTTGACTGTCACCTTGATGGCAGAGGACTGAATTGTGCTCTCTGTATTCAACCCTAAGTATTTTCAATCGAATGTGTTATTTCAGGACTCTTTTTGCTAAATTAGTTACACTTAAATTCACCGTGTCTTATAGCTTTTAAATGGGTTCTTCGTAAACGTTAAATTGTTACTTTTGTAAAAAACGTCTCTTATTATTTTCGTGCAAATAGTTAGCTGATTTCATGCCATATTGTGATTTGTAAAGTTAGAAAAAGTCTTGATGCCGGTTGTGGAGATCCGCAGCATTATCAGGACTTGTTCAATCTTCTCAAATACAGGGTGAATTTTTCAAGAGAAAAAGCCAAATGCGAAACTATGAGAAATAGCGAAAAATATTCAAAAGAGTGTTGAGCCCGATTTTGATGAAAACTGTATCATTAGACTTTTGAAAAAAAAAAAAAAAACAAAAAACCAAGCCAATAATCGTATGTCACTACTTCCCAGAATACGACGCTATCGAATGGTGTAAAATCGGGCCGGAGAACCCTATGATGATTTTTGGCTATTCCTCGTAGTTTCGGAATCGGCCATCCACGCCCAATTAAAAAATTCACCCTGTTATGACCCCGCTTGTCACTAGTATATTCGTACACTCTAATCTCAGAAACAACCCAACCGATTTCAATGAAAATGAATGTGTATGGTTGGAAGGCTTCCCACTAGGTGGACCGATGATCTTTGAAGGTTGCAGGGATCCGCTGGTTGCGCACGCACGGGACCGGTCAATGTGGCGACACTTGGGGGAGGCCTATGTGCAGCAGTGGACGTCTTTCGGCTGAAATGATGATGATGATGATAAATGTGTATGGTTAGTTCCAGCTTGTAAGATAGCATAGTTTTGAACCCGATAGGTGACGCTGTTGTTAGTATATTGCACCCGTGCGAAGCTGGGGCGGGTCGTAAGTAGAATAGTTTATTTCTACATACCTGTGTACCCATTAGTAACTACATCCACATTTCGTCAGTTATGTTTAAGTCCCGTGTAATAGGGCGCGAGCTTAGCGTCATAGATCTTGCACTAATCCAGACTACGTGGCTACTACTGAGACATTCCTGATGGAAAATCCCAATAACACTGAGCGACCTGGGAATCGAAACCAGGACCTCATGCTCCATAGTCGCGCTTGCGACTACTACACCAACGAGCTAGTCAAGGAGGCGAGACATTTATGTAGCAGGTAATCCCATAAATAATATTATTGTAGCCCATGCTCGTTAATGTCGCCTTTCTTGCATTTTCCTATAGATATATTTTCACAAATTCAAGAGTGAAATGGAGTGGTAGTCTTCACACACGTTTTATTGGTTTATGAGGGTTGGGTGGATCCCAATAATATCTATTTTAAACATTATAACGTCAACAATGCACCATCTGCCATCAACATTTACAGTGACGAAAGGTTCCATCTGTTCAGTGAGCTAAAAGGCACAGGCACCCTGTTTTCTTTCCACCGTCATAAGATAAGAGTTGAGGAAGACCAAAGAAACGAAGGATGGACTGTGTGAAGGATGATATGGCTAGAAAGGAACAACAGAATCGAGTTGCGAGGGGCAGTGGTAGCGGTACAGAGTGCGAACAAGAAAGAGGGTAGACCGATTTGTCTGCTCATAAACACCCACCTGCAATAACATCAGTTTATCCGTGATCATGGTGCTTGCAAAAGCGCCGAAATATCGGGAACTCAAAACAAACAGTAAACATGGTAAATATCCTGTTTCTCGTGTTAATGACTGGTGACTGTTGCGATGACGAGTAATAGAGAAGTATGGAAGAAGAAGACAAGCTGCGTCGACCACAAATAAATTGGGATAAGGGCAAGAGAATGATGTCGTTTAGGTATAAACTGTCACTGTAATCCTTGAAGTTACCTACCGAAATTCGCTTTTAATATGTTAGTCTGCATTCGGAATCAGTTAAAATCCTCACGAGACATTCTGAGTAGAAGCTAGTTAAGTACAAATGTTTCGCGTTAGCAACATAACTGAGAACAACTGAACACGGCACACATTGCAGAGGCAACCGACCAAGATCCTTCCTAAATTACACATCTCCATTTTCTTCATTTAACAAATTGATGAGCTTTGTTTTATAACCCACACCGACCGAAAAACGATCTTGCATCTCACTGTATTAAGTTCAAAATCCTCCGAATTAAATCCACCTCACTGTTGATGCTTACGCCCAAGAGATAAGACTGGGTTGGGTTAATGGGGATCCGTTATGGGATTTTTAACCTTAGTAAACAGGTATTAGGGATGGTAATGCGTTGGTTTTGGGGGTGGTAGGGGTGTGTGAGTAGAGTGGGGTGGTTGCGGTCCAAGTTTGTAATTAATAAAGCCCTCTCGATTACAAGTGCCTTTCCTCGGCGGGATTTGGGGAGGTTGGGGGAATATGGCACCCTTGTTCGTACCCACGTTAGAGTGGGTAACGATTGATATTGTTACATCCAGAATAATGATTATTTAATTAGGGATTTTTCTGATTTTCCTTACTCCCTGTGATTAGGGGAAATTGTATCTTTTTCCGATGTAGTAAGATCTATAATAGCTAGTAATACAGAGTAGGACATGAAAACATTTCATGCCTACTTATTTCGAATGATTTCACGTACCTAAGTACAAGAAACTGAATGATATCCAATCCTCGTCGCAGCATAGCATACCAGCCACGGTGTCTGGATTTGTGCCTGATTGATGGATCCTGATTAACTGAGATGAAATTATTTCCTATCTGTGATACTATCATTCATCTGCCTAGCCTTTTCCCAACTATGTTGGGGTCGGCTTTCAGTCTAACCGGATGCAGCTGAATACCAGTATTTTACGTGAGGCGACTGCCTATCTGACCTCCATAACCCAGTTAGTACTGGGTAATACGATATCCCCTAGTAAGACTGGTTAGCACATTTTCTGGCCAGTGACTACCTGTTACGAATGCCAAAAATCTACAAATAACAGTCGGGACCAACGGCTTAACGTGGTTTCCGAGGCACGGAGGAAACTCTGAATGTAATGGGTGGTCACCCATCCACGGACTAACCTAGGCAAGCCCGGATTGACCATAAGATCGACCCGAGTGGCTGTTATTATTTAGCCACGGGCTTCTCATGTCTCTGCTTTGGATACTAGCCATAACAAATATATCGATTGAACACAGGCCCCAAGTGATATTCTTTTTGTTTTCTAGTTAGACATAACTATAAACTTGTGATCTTGTGATATCTTAACACGGAGTTGTACAATTTCCTTTGTCATTATTTTAGTAGGTAGGTACCTATAAACGCCCAAGTCAATTTTGAACTAGAAATATCTCTTCTAGACAAGGTTAAAGTCATTAACACTGTTATCTTTGGATCTCGTGCTTCATTTGTTTTCTACAAAAATCACCTTTCCACCTAAAGGTTACTACACATATTATACTAAGAAATAAAACGTAACTGGAGATAGAACTGAGTATGTATGATATCATTTAGAAGAGCAGCAGTGCTAAGGGCTAAGTGTGAATATTATTTGTTGATATTATAACGCGTCACTCCCTAACCATTCATTCATTTATTTTTTATTCATTTCGGCCGAAAGACGTCCACTGCCACATGTATCCATCCATAGGCCTCCCCCAAGTGTCGCCACATTGACCGGTCATTTTGTCGCTAACCATTTTAACTTATCATCTAAAGTAGATAGGTAAATAAATACTTCTACTTCGCCTTGTATCTTAATTCTCATCATATATCGTTGGCTTCAACAGGCGATGTGTATACCTACACATGTTCCTAATCTTCAAAGGGGATATGCATTAAAGTGTTCTTACAGGGACACATAAAACGATGGCCTCAATGTCAGGGGTGTAAATTTAACGTCGTATAGAGCACAATAACAATCTTGGGAGAGGGATACCCTCTTTGATAGTGTCGGAAGAGCGATTTAGACTATGGGGTCATAAAGAACAGAGTGTAAAGTTCCCCAATATTCTGTAGAAAAGGGTGGATCCTCCGACCAGACGGTTGTTGATTCTGGTAGAGTACAAGTGCCTAGTTATTGTCGGGTTTTTCTGTTTTTAGTCTTAAGTAATTGTAATGGCGCGATAAAATATTTAGACAGTCTAATTGGTCTAGTGGTCGGTAGCACGACTGCTGAACATGAGGTCCTGGGTTCGATTTCCAGATCGGGCAAAGTGGTATTAGCATAGCATAGCAGCAGCCTATAATGTTCCCACTGCTGGGACACAGGCCTCCTCCCTATGAGAGGGAATGGGCTATAATCCACCACGCGGGCCCAGTGCGGGTTGGTAGATGTCACATGTCTTCGAATTTTTAGGTTCTAGGACATGCCGGTTTCCTCACGATGTTTTCCAAAGTTGTATTGGGTTTTTTTATTAGGAATTTCTCAGTAGCAGCCACGGAGTCTGAATTTATGCCCCATTGATGGCTTATTACTTGGGACTTAAGCGCTGGCCACAGCGCCAGCTAGCGAGTGAGTGAGCGAGCCGGGCGAGGCATCGTTTCACCTCTTTTCATATTTCGGTTCACACCGCGAACTATCGAAAGACCCGAAACGAAGTATGAAAAGGGGCTCGCCCGGCTCGCTCGCTCGCTCGCTAGCTGGCGGTGTGGACTGCGCTTTAAACATAACTGGCGAATTGTGGGTGTACTATCATGTACACCTCTGCCTAACCCTTCGGGGATTACAAGTGTAATGTAGTGTTATGTATAATATTTAGATACATCCATACTACGGCAGTTTTGCCCCGTACTTTATTTTATTCCAACAACTAAAACCATACGTTTCCCCAACACGCAACACGTAAACACGTCATGTTACAGCGAGTGGATTTACAAGCGTGTTTGGAGCACGGCGTAAAGCCTGGCTTTGCGTTGCGTCCCGCGGTCCCGCCACCACTGGGGTGCCGGCGACACGCTGTGACGTCATGTTGTAGCTAAGCACGCTGTTTGTATGTAATGACGTGTTGAATTGTTGTTGCAAGGTCTAGGGCAGCGTGGTTGCTTTTTTGTTCATTGTGATTTAACTGTTAATGTAAAATGAGACTAGAACCTGGATTATACAATGAAAAGCTAATCTATAGTGAGTGTACCTATATGAAGATAGGTATCTTCATTATAAAAGATGTAAGCGGACCCTTCACGAAGCCATCAACCAAGCATTCTGTACATCAAACTAAGTAACTACGCAAAAATTATTGCCGAAATACGACTTCTTCTTTTAGGATTAAAAATCACATTTTATGGTAAAACTCACTTACAACATTGTACTGATCTAACATTATTATAACTAGAAAACGTGATATTTATCTTTGAGTTTCTGATATTTCGGCGCTGTTGCAAGCACCATGATCACGGATAAACTGAAGTTATTGCGGGTGGTTATAATAATGTTAGTGACTATGACAGTTTAAAATCTTATATTGTGCTGATCTATGCATTGGATATTAAACGGGTCAAGGAGGTATTTAAAATAAGTTATAACCTTAAAAATTAGTATTTTAAAAACATGTGAAAAAGTTGGAACTTTGGCCCCCAATATAAACCGATCCCTATTTCCAGATTGATCTTGTATTTACGAAGGTGTTGGCTTTCATTACTTTTTACAGCCTGTGCAAATAAAATAAAATTAAACCATATAAGTAATATTTTTCGAAAACACGTGGACATAGAAACAGCTTGCACAAGTAGCAAAGCTTTAGCTTATTTCATTTGTGAAACCGTCAAGGAAAAAAGCAGACCTTAGGATTATCAAGTGCCTCCGTATCAAAACGTCCTACAAGCCTTAATAATAAACTGGAACTGTAGCTACATCTTTTTTATTTTTGACAATTCAAAAGTGCCTGTAACTTTTTTTTAAAGTAAAAAAAAAAAAAACATAAAAAATTAACTAGTACCTTTACTTTTTATTTTTTTTTATTTATTGTGATTCATTTTGCTCTGGTCATTCCGCGATCATGGCACTTGCAACAGCGTCGAAATATCGGGAGCACAGATCGGGAGCTTAAAATACTCGTAGTTGAAAATCACGGAAGATGTAAGTGAATGCTTTGATTTTTGAATAACGAGGCCAACTATACTAGGCAAGATAAATTTTAAACCAACAATGTCTCATGATTAGAACACCCACCTCACACCTCGTATATCAGCAGCCCATTTTAAAAACAGCCATAGAATTAATTAAGCCATAGCTGTCTATTAGTGCGTCAGTACTTTTTGTACCGGCAGTCAATTAACAAGGTATGCGACGCAGGCGCAGACAAATAGTCAACTAGTCATGGACAGACAAATGAGCTCTATAAACTATGCGCTTTATTTGTTTAGAAATTGGTAGGGCGGTGGTGTAGAGAGAGGTGGGAGCTATGGTGAGCGATGTTTAGCGATTATTTCATTTTCCAACGGTATAATGTGAAACTGGACTGCCTCGTTTGTTTAGTGGTCGCAAGCGCGACTGTTGAGCATGAGGTCCTGGTTCGAGACCCGAGTCGGGCAAAGTGTTAGGTTTTTTCCATAAGGAATTTCTCAGTAGCAGCCACAGAGTCCGGATTTGTGCCCGGTTGATGGCAATAGGCTCGTAATGTGGAGATTTTATGTTATGTCATTTGAAAGAATACTAAGCTGATGTATGTATGTATGTTTAAAACTCAATCAAGAGGCATAATTAGTTCTATCGGCTACCATTTTTAGGCACACTCTGATTCGTAAAATGTGTCTTCAAATACCTAAGTAACCTGCATGCAAGTGCAGGTTACTTAGGTATTAGGTGTAAACATAATTGTTTGAGATCTGTACTCGCTTAGATAATCGGAAAATAATGGAAAATGCGCATATATTTGGTACAAGTTTCACGCAAAGAACGCGTTTCAAAAATATTAATAACTTAAAAAATAACGTTTAAATACAATACACAATTATTGGAAATTGGGTCTTCGGGCTTAACACTACTTAATCCATTTGCATATTTACGTTGCCATCTTTTGAGATTAAGAATCTATTTATTTAGTCCTGTAAGTAATTAAAACATCAACCTCCCAATTAAAACCAGCATCCATAGCCATCACTCACTTATCTTGCACTACTATCCACCCTAACAATACGTATTTAATCCGAACATCGGCCGTCGCACGCGCACTATAATATATCCGTCGTCACGACATCTGCTTCTTATTTTATCGCTACGTGTCGTGGAACACCGGCGTTATCAAAAACATCTTTAACGACTACTCCAATACATTGTATTTTAAACTTTATCACCATTGGTTTATTAATCATTATCGTGTGATAAAGTGTGGTGATTAAGTCTTGTGTGTTTGGAAGGTTTTCTTATGAGAATATTTTCCAATAAGGTGATTTAACAACTCTCCTATAGATTGTAATCTAAACTTTATTACCATAGTTTTATTGATAATAGTCGTGTGAAGTATTCTGGTGGTTAAGTCTTGTCTAATTAGCTGCTTATCTAATAAGTATGTTTTCCAATAGGGAGTTTTATTTGCTTGAGATGTGAGAAGTATTCTCAGTCGATAAAAGAGGATAAACTGAAATAACAGTGCTGGGAAATTATTACATGAGTTTTGTATTCATTCAGAAGAATATTACCATGCAGTATTTGTTCGTTCATTACCTTTCTTTTTCATTTTCAAGATTCTTTGAGAAGAATAGCAAGTAGGCTGATAGATAGAGGTACTGGGTTGTGTATGGCGGTCAGATAGGAGACTCCCCATGTAAAAATCTGGCATTCATCTGCATCTGGTTAGACTCGTAGCCGACCCTAAGTACCCTAGCCTTGTCCTAACAAGGCTAGGCAGAAGAAAAGTAGGTACGTGTGCTTTTCTTTCAGTCAAAGAAAAATGATTATTTTTTATAGCGTAATATGTTATTCTGTATTATAGTCATCATACAAAATAAATTTATAATAAGTGTTGCCAATATGAAACATCCAAGACGCGGTTTATATTCGATAAATTACCCTTCGGTTTTATTCACATCCTGTTGTAGATCATCACTTATAATTTCTGCAGCAGTAGTAATGTCGTCAGCAGAACAGTCTAAAAATATTAACAGATTGTTAACGATTTTACGCATATTTACAGAATATCTTACTGCATGTAAATCGGCCGTATCACCGCTGTTTAGCACCGATCACGACGCCATTTTGACTTCCGAAACTCGAAACTAAACGATATAAAACACACAGCCCAATTTTGCTAATATTTATACATCCTGTCCACCATTAAAATTCGCATTTTAGTAATTTTACTAAACACAAAACTGTCCCACCATAAATTATATTTTAATGTTTCCGGACTTCGAATTTCTTACCAATGTTACCACATTAAAAATTAATAGCCGTTTTAAAACTATTTCGCATTGGCAACACTGGCCACACGCGCCGACGGAGAAGGAAACGGAAATGTCCATTATATCATCTGAAAAACATGAATATTTTTATGAAAATGGCGTTATGAGGAAGCGATAAAAGTGTTTTATTTATAACACCTGTTAAAAGTTTAGAATTCATAAATGAGTATTTAAAAGGGGATAATTAAATATGAGGAATGATGCATTTTCTTTAATGAAGATTTTCCTTTCCGATGGATTTGTATATTTTATTTCAAAATCTCTCTAAAACAGAGTCCTTTCCTCTTCTTATAGGAGGCCTTGTTATTTTTCCAGCAAACAACGTCAATTGTCAACAAACATGAGCATTAGGTACTGATAATGCTCCAGCCAGACAAGCTATTAATGAAGAATGATGAATGGCTAGTAATGATGACATTACTAGCCTAGCTCTACTACTAGTCCTCTCCAATTGCTGGGTATACCCCTTTTGTCCCATTCTTAAACAACAACCACCCCCATCTAACATTACCCCTCTCCTTGTTACAGTAAAAGACCACCTCCAACACTCGGACATCGAAGCAGACGAATTAGAAACAGATGACCAGACCTCAAACCTTGACGATGACATCCTCACACAATCAGACCTCGACGAAAACGGCGACCCCAAAAGCCCAACCAGCTCCAGTTCCAAGAAAGGAAAGGGGAGTTCTTCGAGGGATTCCAAAGGAGGCACGAAGCCTAGAAGGGCGAGAACAGCGTTTACGTATGAGCAGCTGGTGTCTTTGGAGAATAAGTTTAAGACGACGAGGTATCTTTCGGTCTGTGAGAGGCTCAATCTGGCGTTGAGCTTGAGTTTGACGGAGACGCAGGTGTGTGAACTATTTACAATGATTTAATTTTATTAGATTAGTATTATTCAGCAAGGTTTTTGTTGTCCCATTTTCTCATCACAGCTATTAAAGTGCAGAGACAAATTAAAGAACGGATGGAAGGCCGTTGCCCTGCAGTGCGACAAAACGGGATTTAAAAAAGAAGGTCTTTTTGAAAATTGAGACGAAATAAACCGATACAGTAAAAGGAGAAATTATACTGCTCTGGTCAATATTTAGGTACAACAGTTAGCATAGACAAAATATTTATCCGATATAAGGCAAAACGTCTCAATGTACAGTCGCCAGCGCATCAAGTTACCACAAACTGTCAAACTTTCTTATTCGATTTTGAATTTAACCGTCAACATTTTATGGTTTAAAATAATTTGGAGAAATTTAACAACTTGTGGTAACTTGATGTGCTGGCGACTGTACTTAAAAATGTAGAGCACTAACTCATATAAGTATAAAAGTATATTCTAATATATATAAATAAAAAATAATATATATTCTATTCTCCACAGGTAAAAATCTGGTTCCAAAACCGTCGCACAAAATGGAAAAAGCAGAATCCTGGAATGGACGTTAACAGCCCAACGGTTCCACCACCTTCTGCAGGGGGCTTTCCATCAGGGCCTTACCCTGGGGGTCTGTTATACTCTCATGGGGTCCCGTACCCATTCACAGGTCCTGGTCCTTACGCCCCATATTTCCATCACCTCGCAGCTAATCATCATCACTCGCATGGTAGCCTGGGACACTCTCACACGTGATTGTGGCAACGCCCAGGGTCTCAAGACCCTCGGGTCGACAAAGAGAATGAAAACAGTTGTGGACTGCAAAATTAGTGGTCTTTACGGACGAAATAGTGTTGTGTACGGACATTTTGAACCCTAAAGCCTGTTCACGATAGTGTAGAATGGTTGACAATTTCCGCTTTTTTTAAACGACATGTGTCCCAAAATAATGGAAGTTAAATAACATGCATAAACAGCCTCACAGCAATTTAAATTTCGACTTTCAAAGAAACTTAATTTAAATGTCACAATGAGCACTATTCGTGAACAGAGTTTAGTTTGAAAGTGACGAAACTGTATTATAATAGTGCAATTTATTTAAGGTAACATTATGAATCGATTGTGATACGTATTTAATAAGATAAATAAGTATATTATGGTAATTTTAACTTTAACAAAAACACTTTTTTTTGTTAACTGCCAATTGTGTACAATTTTAACGAAGTTATTGAAAATTGCGTCTCCTTCCCTCGATTTATATAAAATCTTGGGTAATAATTGCTTATTTAAAATAACTCGATCATTCAAATAAATAATTTATACAGTGCAGCATTTCTGCTTTTTAAATATTTATTTGCATTTTAGCTAAAATGATCTCAAATTTTTTCACTGCGTAATACTTATTTGCTGTCAAAGTTACATTATTATAACTAGAAGACGGGATATTTACCATGTTTATTGTTTTCTTTGAGTTCCCGATATTTCGGCGCTGTTGCAAGCACCATGATCACGGATAATTTTAGTGACCATGAAAGTTTAAAAGTTACATTAGTCAAACAATTGTACGAGTGATAATTTTTACAACTACAGCTGTCAAAAAAAAACCAAAGACTTTTACAGAGGAATAAATACTGTAAAGTTGGTCCTTTGGTTCTACCTTTTGTAATGTTTACCAAAAGCCGTACAAGCACACATTAAGATACTACAATGTGTCAAATTTCTTTAGTAGATTTTCAACTTTTTTGCTAAAGCATTAGATTCAAGGTTGATTGGGAAAATTTGACAATTTCTGGTAGCGAGATGTGCTGGGCGTCATCGTCGTCGTAGTCCTAGTCGTACCTATTATTAACACTAGTAATGGGATATTTACCATGTTAACTGATTTGTTTGAATTCCCAATGATAATATCAGTGACTATGATAGTTTAAAATCTTGTCGGTACCTATTACTAACTGCTAATGGCGCTTTTCACTAAGTATATTCTATACATTTATAATTTTGCAATTGAACACCAAACGATATTCATAAGGAATGTAAAAAATAATATTAAGCCATGTATAAACCTTTTGTAAATACATCATTATCTACTTAAGAATATTGCTATTTCATACATATGTAACTGCTTATATAAGCTAAGCAGTTGTTATTTATTTATAATTTTGTATTTTGCTTAATTTTTATAATCTTTTCAAGGATAAATAAGTCTGGATTTTTGTATTATGCCATAATATCTCTGATGGCTTCTGAGGTTAATAAAAATACATTAAAGACAATCCAACTGGTCATTATAAGTTCCTATGAAACGTCCATTCAACTGATTAAAGTTTAATTTGCCTTCTCATTTCATGTATTTTTAAAAAAGAAACTACAAGTGGAAACTTCTACTCAACTCCTATAGTATCAGTTTTGATAAGTTTTAATATCATGTATACATCATGTGTATCTTCAAAATATATCTAGTATCGGTGAGCATGTTCAGACAATATATCCACCTTAATTAATTATAGGTAGGATTCAAATGAACGTATCTTACTCCTGAGTTTTTCATGATCAAAGGCGTACTAAACGGCCAGGTCTACTAGATGTTTTGCGTTAAACCAGAATCAAATATTTGTTAGTACCTAACAACGAAGGGTCAATATTGTACTAGGTAAGCCGGAGTACATTTCTTTAAAGATTATTTTATTTGTCTATTGAATACATCCCAATTTTGAAAGGAAAGCCGGTTGGAATCGAGTTGTATGGAGCCTTCGCCACTGGTACTTAACCATCTTTCATAGCAATTTAGACAGTTGATAAAATGAAAGCATGTGACGAGTCAAGTTAGCGTACAGACAGCGTTGTTACAAAAGCTCAAAGTATCGGAAGTATTCGGAAGTAATGAACATCTCGTCGAGGTAAACCATAACAAAATAAATCACAGTTCTTTCACTCACACATTTGACTGTTGGTGTTATACAATCAAATAATGCTGTTATCATTACTTTTCGAATGGCACATACTACAACTTGATACAGCTTTGGGGTTAGTGGCAAAGGCGCTCATTCTCCTTAAGCATTACAAGTGTATTACGTAATAAGGCTGCTGAAATCAATCTATCCTAATTAGACCAAGAACTAAGGAATGTGGTCGAGTGATTCCAGTTTCTGAATCGTGAATAATTAGTATTAAGGTGCAACGAGGCAGAAATGTTTGTGTTAAGGCGATCGAGTGAACTACTCGCTATGTAGGTACTGATGGGTTAATGTAATAAATAGATTAAGATCTGTAAGACTCCAGTCAGTGTTGCTTCATTTGTCCTTACTCAAATCAAAAGGTTTTGTTAAAGTATTCTGATATAAAAGAGTGTCCATGGAGTTTCTTGCCCGTTCTTCTCCATAGAGAATTAAAATTAAAATTAATTAATTAAAATTTCTCCACGTTAGGGAATGGGCAACTACAGTACTTTCACAGTTTTTGTGCCTTGTGACTGGGACTGTAGCTATTTTTTACTGTTGTCTTTGTTTCGACAATTCAAAAGTGCCTGTAACTGGCCTACTTGAAATAAATGCTTTGATTTTGATTTTGATTTTGAAAAATCACGACAAAACGATTCAGTTTGTCAAAAAGTTGTTAGAATAGATCTGGGGGCCTAGCCGCTATAAAGAATCATCATTGTAGTAGTGTAATAATATGAATTACTTTACATTTCGTTTAATGGCCACATAGTTGACAACTATTCATAGATAAAATTAACTGCATCTGTGACTATTTTAAGAATTAACGTGATTAATATCATTAGTCTATTATGATTCTACTAAAGCGGCCATTTTAGGCCCCCAGATCTATCTAACAACTTTTTGACAAACTGAATTGTTTCGTCGCTAAAGCGGTCATTTTAGGCCCTCAGATCTATCTAACAACTTTTTGACAAACTGAATTGTTTCGTCGCTAAAGCGGTCATTTTAGGCCCTCAGATCTATCTAGCAACTATTTGACAAACTGAATTGTTTCGTCGTTAAAGTGGCCATTTAAGACCCCCTGAAATTCAGTAAAATCGTCGTATGATGGTATATTTTTTACCACCTGCAAAGATCTTTACCTATACATATAATACAGAGTCAATAAACTAGCTATGGAAATCTGAAGACATAAATAAAGTAAACTTTTGTTATATTTAGATATCAATTAACCGTCACGTCTGCGAGTTTTGCTAGTTCATTCAATTTGACCCTGTATATCAGAGTACACAGTACCAGCCGTATTGGTATTCATTTAAAAGATAATTGATCATATTTATTTCCAGTGTACATTCTATCTTGTCTGAACATGCTTCCCTATAAATAGTTAAGTATTTGCTAATACGATGCTCAACGCTGTAAATATTTGTAATTAACTAGTTCGGCCATTAAATTAACTCGATGTTGATATAAAATAGTTTCAAGTTATAACAAAATGGTTTTATTTATACTTCCGTTTACCTTAACTGCCCGCTTTCTCTCGAGCCTGGTGATAAGAAAAAGGAGGAAGGATCAAAATCAGCTTATAATGCAGGAGGCCTGTTTTGTTTTATGTTTACTTGACCAAACTTAAGGTCAAGCGTAAACTTCGTAAAACATAATTATGTCGTTTGTTTCGCGAATGGACATAGCGGGAATTGACATAGAGAGTATGATTCCAGCCCCCGTAGCATGACCACCGTAGACAAGAATTTCTTTGACGGAAGAATCGACAAAATGACAGATAGTGCAAAGAAATCTGACATTGTGTCGACACAATCTGTCATTTTGTCGATTCTTCCGTCAAAGAAATCCTTGTCTACGGTAGAAACGGGTTTTTACTACGGAACAATCGACAAAATGACAGATATCTTTTGTTGATCTGTGTTTTTTCCGTTTCTACGGTAGTCATGCTGCGCGTGCTGATACCCAGCAGTAGATCGCAGTAGCTATAATGTTCGCTGACATGAGGTCTTGTGCATCACTCAGATTCAGCCTGTCTCTTTGCTGCCCTCGCCAGCGACGCCCTAAGCCGAGGCTCGTACCCCACAGGGGGTGCCCTTAGCGCGCTGTCGCTTAGTTTATAAGATTTTTGCCTCTGGCTAGAGGCCTCACACTCAAGGCATCCACTACTTCCACAGTTAGGATGCAGACCACCTCTCAGTGAGACGAAGTAGGCCGCAGATATTCCACCACGCGGGCCTAGTTTGTCAGTGGCGGGGCCAGCAATACGGCAAGCCCATAAGGCGAGCAGACTGTTCTGTAGAAACCCTAACATCATGAAAAATGATGAAAGGTTATAAGGGCAAGCCAAGCTTTTGAGCTTATATGAAAATACCGACACTAGTTTGCAGGTGGAGTCACATATTTGCTTTAGGTTTGTGGTGAACAGGAATCGGCAAAGCAGCAGTCCCAGAAGGAGATGGCTGAGATGGACTCCTACTTAAAGGATAGGGCTGAAATAGCTCTTGAGAGTGAAGAATGATAAAAAGGAAGGCATGCCTTTGCCCTACAGTGGGACACAACAGGCTTATAATAAATAGTGGTGAATTGGTGATAAAATAAATTGCTAATAGAAAAGTGCATGACCGCCTGTGTCCTGCCTGTAACCCTCGAATTATACTAGTAAGTCTAGGCCGTTGGAAATACTACCCTCACCTGTAGTAAGAATGCTCAATAAGGTATTGATAACCCCATGTTCAGTAAGTGCAGGCTTATGACGAGCAATATTTTATTATTCACATTTTACATCTTGATCATCAGCCCAAATCCAACCATTTCTAAATAAAGGTCTTTCTATATTTATGACACTTTCCTTGGTCCTTATTTACACGATATCATACATCTATTATTTATTAAATTCATGGGCGGGGGAAATAGGGGAACTCCTATCGCCTCGAGGCATCTTTAAGGGGTGAAACTACCCTTGTACCACCTTAAATATTTAAGATGAAAAATAGCGTAATATGAAAATAAAATTACATACTGCATATACATTCAGATTTGAAGATTGCGGTCTAAATGACCAAATTTTCTAAACCTGTGACCGACATGGATCTGCCTGTAGACCTCATTAGCCCATTAGTTCTTAATCAGTTTCGTGGTCTCTAGGGCCTATTAAGTAGATACAAGTAAATGAGTTTATTCCAGTAAGTGTAGGTACTAAGCTAAAGGCAGACTCGGCATCTGGAACGAAAATCAACGGCATATTGAGATCAAACCTGATTTGACCAGTTGACATTTTCTTAACAATTTTTTTGCCGATTTTCGATTACTTTTTAAATGCCTTTTTTTGTAAAGAGAACAATAAGACGAGTCAAAATCCATAAAAACGGTATTTGTTTATTTATATACAAAATTAAAGTTGCCTTCAATATTCTTGGACATCAAATTAAGAAACTGACACATATAACAAACAATCAAATTAATGTCCCAGCTTGCTACTGATATAGCAAAAGTTAAAGAGGATAATGTGATGAACGAAGACTAAATACATCATGAAATCTAAAAACTTGGCCTCGTAAGTATTGACACAAGTTTTTCGCTAAACCACCAACATCGAAAACAATCCTTGACAAAATTGGCAAATACATCAAAGAATAAATAATTGACACATACGACGACGACTAGAAACTTTCACGCGCTCTCAAAACCCCATGATTGACAACTTTACATCCATCCTTCGAGATTAACTAGCTAAAAATGTGTTGAACGGCTTTTTTTTTCAGTGCGGCCTTCTTTGAGCGGTTTCAAAATGGCGGCTAGTCATCTGTCATTTTTAATTGTATGTCAAACGGCGCGTACAGGACGGCTTGCCGACGAGGAGGCATTAGGTATATTTAGTTTATTGCGTTATAAACGAAACTATTATTGGCAACCCTAATTTAAATTTGGCTACTGTTTTGTTGAGAGAATGTGGAGGATAATTTATTATGATTTACTCTTTCTTCTGTTACTTATACCTCTAGGAAATTTATGGAAAAGGGAGAGTAGAACAGAAACTTGATGACTCAATACTTGAGACATTTAGGACTTTATTTAAGTTATGAGTAGGTAGCAAAACTCAGCAACATCACAGCAGGCCCAGACGGAGATAGCAGTATGATAGTCTTCGGTTGGTCCTTCCTTAGTAGTCTTAGATACTGAAGTTATAAAATTGGAAGGATAGTATGAGGCCTGTGCCCTGCAGAAAAAAAAAATTGAGTAGCTTGATATGCAGTGGAATGTTTGAAGTTGTATATTCAAAGATAGGAAAGCTTTTTTATTCATAGCGCTCCAAGTTGTAAAATCTTACGCAAATTGAGCATTCACTCTACGAAATATCTAAGTTCAAACCAAATTTTCCCAGACACAACCAATAACCGCCATACTGCATCCATATTCCGTTAGATTCAAAACTGAAACCGTTTAGAATCAATAATAATCGTCCTAACTGACCGGAATAGGATGTCGTTTAGGTGTTTACAGTCCAATGCCGGCTGTTAACGACGTGATGGTCGGACATCAAAGTAAAACCAGCCATCGACGTACTAATGGGCGCTTTGAACGCTATAACTGTTTCAGGGTTTTAATGTCTTAATTTCAGTATGGACTGTATTGTGGTGCTGTTGAAAATGGATGGGAGTAAGAGAGAGATAGATGTAGTTGTCGTTTTAGCAAGGAAGAAGGTTAAAAGGTCTATTTGTCATGTAATGAATATTTCTTGATATTTGCGAATTGTTTGTTTTGTTGGTCATCCGCCTAAAGCAAAAAAGATTTTGCTTTATCTGAGATTAGAATGCGTCTTTTTCAGTGAAACAATTTACCCACTCAGAGATTTTTTTTATTGAAAAGCAGACCCGTAAAAAATAACTGCAACTACTTTAAAAATAAATATTTGTAATGTGTTTTTTTCAGTCATTACGTATACCATCCTTTGTTTCCACAAATTTAAAACCAATATTTTAAAATTCACTACAAAAAAAACCATTAACCCTTTTCCACTACTCATAAGCGCCACAAAATCCATCTCCGACTCACAGATACTGCACACATTTATTTCACAATAAACTATTTATATAACGTTTCTTCAGACATTCGACAAGAACAAGTGGCAATTAAAAGTGACAAATGGTTTGAGTTATAAGTCCTCCCGTGTCATGTCGTAACGGTGTCTTCAGACGTTCAGACGCTTCAAAGATTACACCGCTCTCAGATCTTTTCACTGGCCACTTCACACTTGTTGACAGCGGTGTGATAGTTTAAAAAAACGTTTGAGAAAAAAAATGTGTTTGGTCCTTTGGTACGGCTATGAAAGTTTGGGTGTTCGGATTTTCTGTGTTTTTTAATGAGAATTTTAATTAGTAATAGATATTATAATTACTACTTACAGCGAACTGCACATTTGTGTACATTCTTTTTGCTTTTTGCAAGTTTAACTATTTATATAATTTATTTGTTTAAATATTTCAACGTAAAAACACTGAAACTGAAGAATTTTGAAAGCATTAGGACTTCATGTCAAATTCAGTAGATAAATAAATACTTTAGAACCAAAATCGAATCCGATATTTGGGGTCTAAAATGGCCGCTTTAGCGAAATTATAATTAATAGGATTAATAAGAATCACGTTAAAATTTTTAAAATGGTCACAGACGCAAATAATATTATGAATTGTCACTTTGTGACCATTTTACGAATTGTAAATTAATTCATTATTATTACCCTATTATAATTATGATTCTGCTAAAGCGGCCATTTTAGGCCCCTGCATTTAATCAGAATTTGCTAGTTTTTCAGTTTTTTTGGTGCAAGATGGAAACTACTTACGAACTCTGGCCATCTACTGTGACTTTTAAAAAGTCATTTAATATTTGAGGAAAACTAATCGGTTAAGAACATCACTACAGTTTTTCCTAATAGATTTAAAAGAAACATTAAAAGATTAGCCCAAATTAACGCGACACTAATTGCATTTAGATTTAAAATGTGACGATTAATATTGGACCATAGACCTTCAGCCATAAACAAGGCGGTATCTAGGCTGTTGGCGCTTGCCACTCTAGCCAGTCGTTAGCATTTGACAGACGACAGATAAAAAAAATAGATAAAAGCAAATGTTATGACGTGTGACCGTTGGCTGTATAGCCATGTCGTCTAGTACATTAAAAAGCAATAAATGTTCCAAAGAAAAGTGTACGAAGACAATTTTGTAAATTATTATAGGTCGTTTGTGGGACAAAAATACGCAATGTTCCTCTTTCGACATGCATAAAATGATATTTTTTTGAATATCTTATCGTTGGTTCCGATGTCGGTTCGTCTGTAACTCATGTGTGAATTATAGTTTAGTGGTTTTTAACTTGTAGTTAAAAAACGCTAAAATAAAATTTACGCAGTTCCGCGTTTTCCAAACAAGCTTAATTTATGATGACAAACTTATATTCAGACCGAGTTAAAATCTAGATCATTCTCGGCCTAATAATTATGTTTCTCAAATTATTTCAGAGTATCAAAAAGTATACCTCATCACCATCATTACCCACTGCTGGGTACCTATTGGCCTTTTCATGTGTCCATCTCCATGTTCCTGTGGCAACTACATTCAGGTTTTGCCCGCGATGGCAATAAAAGCACACCCAAGAAAAAAAATATTTCAAACATCGAACAAAAAAGTTCTCACTCGACTGCTAGTCGAAAAACAATTACGAAAAAATTTTGTGTCCACAAAACCACTTAAACGTTCTCATATTATAATATTTAAATAAAAGTTTATTTTTAACATTAATTACGACCCTTTTAACAAACGATAGTGGTTGTCAGAACGCGCCAAACGTCTCTTGTTTTTATTTTAATGTGTTTTTTTCTAAATTATTGTCTTTTTGCCGCGTAAAACGTAGTGGCTGAGTATTTTCGTATGTGTTATGAACTTATGAATTATATTTCTGCGTTCCAAAGAGTTTATAAATGTTCATTATACAAATGTGAGAAGTAGAATGTATACTTTTGTTTTACAAATAATTCTTTGATTAATATTATTAAACGCTTCTTGATAGTTTAAGACGATTGTTTTTTTTAATTTTCTGTCACTCATTGTTGATTTTTCAACGTTTCTCTTTAGGCAAAGGAAAACAGTTATACCTACCATGTTAAATCTGAAAATCAACACATCAAGGACTGGACTTTTGTTTTAGACTTTAAAAAAGAGTTTTTTCTGGTCTACAAATGGTAATCTGTAGAAGTATAGACGAAGACTGCTGAAAAAAAACGACGTATTTAAATGTAAATACTCCAGAAAACATACTGCCATCCAATGCTTGCAAAAATCTAAGTTTAGACTCAACAGCATAATGAGCCATCTTAATATTAAACGCATGTAAAATTGACGACCAGCATTCACGTTATGTTTAATTAAATGTGTATTTGCGGCCATTACGATCGTCATGGCCTGGCCTTTTGATCCGGACACACCGAGTCAACTCGGGCGGCGTGGTAGTATGACAAGTGCTGTCATGCTCAATATTTCGTGTTAGTGGATGTAAAATTAGATGGGTTTAAAGATGTAGTCGCGATTTCGGTTGGAAATTGTCCAAGAAAAAAGATCAGTCTATACAAGGTGTAAATGGACCCTTCACGAAGCCGTCAACTAAACATTCTGTACATTAAACTAAGGAACTCTACCCAAAAATTTTTGCTGGCAAATGACTTTTTTTTTTCGAGTAACAATCACGTTTTACGGTAAGACTCAATGTAACGCACTCAAAACATTGTGCTGATGTATGCATTAAGAAGTACAGGTGTCGTAAATGTATTTAAAGTAAAGTTATAACATTAAAACTTTAATTTTAAAAATTGTGTGAATAATTGGAACTTTGACCCCCAATATCTCCGTAACTAGAAGTTTGAATTGTCCCAGGAATGATCTAGAATATTTTTTTTTACATCCATATTGTAAATGCGAGAGTACTTAACTCTGTCTGACTTACGGCTGACAGGGTTTCGATGAAGTCACACAAGTAGACCATGAGCTCAGTCAGGATATAGGATACTTTTAAACCCGGCTTCGCCCGCGTAGTGCCAGCAGCCACGGGCAAAAGCAAATCCAATTGTTATTAGCATGATTATAGCCCAGGCACAGATAATATAATACTACGCCCAGGGCAATTAGTTTTAGAGTCAGCGGCTTGTTGCTAAGCGTTTATCATTGCTCTAATTGCGCTCTAATGACTGCACAGGTGGCAAGGAGTGTCATGTAATGGTGTAACACTGTAGGTAAGTATATTAATAGTTACATACATAGTTGCGTGTTGTTGCGTTGCAAAGTTGCTGACTGGGTTTTGGAGGTCAGATAGGCAGTCGCTCCATGTAAAATACTGGTATTCAGCTGCATCTAGTTAGACTGGAAGCCGACCCTAATATAGTTGGGAAAAGGCTAGGGAGATGACGACATAGTTGCAAAATCTATATCTATTTCTACTTTGTGTCAGTCGCTTTTCGCGTAATTTGAAAGAACAACGCGGTCACTCATGACCGCAACGCACAACTTGGTCCCCATCAAAGTTTGGTAATCCAGGCATAACAAAGTGACTGTCAAGAAAGACCAAAAAAACTAGTCCTTCGGTACTAATCAAAATATAGAAGTAATTGGAGACGAAAGTCTAATTTAAAGTAGTATAACTATAGTAGTTTTTATTTAGTAGCAACTATAACTCATGTGCCTGAAACATAAGGCAGTTAGTAAGGCGCTGACTGCCCAGGGTGCATTAATATTACTCCAAGTGCATCTTGCAGTAATATTAATCACTATTTCACTAGCCTTATATTTTATTATACAGGGTGTAGGGGACAGCCCTCTGCAAACTGTCAGGGTGCATTCAGCTCCTTATTTTGAATCATACTCCACCGGAATTTTTATTTTTTTTTAACGTTTTTTCTGTTACTATTCTTTTATTTCAATGTAAAATTACATTCCCTGTCTCATTTATGTAAATAATACGGCTAAAATAAAAAAAATAAAACAAACATTGGATGTTTAAATACTCTAACGAACGACGAGTGAAATCAGCTGTTAATTGCCTGCCTAGCTACTGAGTTCATCGAACTCGTCGTCGCGCTTGCCGTTCGCTACGTGTGTTTTGCCACGGTAACGATACATTGCGTATGAGGAAATAAAACAAATCAAATTAATTGGATTCCTATAACGTTACTGAAATAATTTCTTGTACCGGTTATGTTTTTAAGATATAATGTATTCAAGCCGTCAGTCTGCGGAGGGCTGTCCCTTACACCCTGTAGATGGTTCGATTCTCAGGTAGGGCACAGCGTTATTGAGTTTGTTCATCAGAAATTTGCCAGTACAACCTCGGAGTCTGTATTGATAGCATAGATTCGACTCGAGAACCCTTTAAAGAACACAGACGTGATATTATGTTATGATGAACACGTGACATGACGTGATATTTTCTTATTTTAAACACTTCTTATTCCAAATGGTTATCTTTTCATCCAAGATCACTTTAAACTTATCTTCCAAATAATAAACATCTTTGCAATGCAAACTGCAATCTTTCGCTCAATGTTACGAACAGCTACATAAAACAACTCTTATTTACAACTCTGTTTCAGCAACAAATTACCTTCAGCACCACCCTAGCGAGTTTAAACTTTAACTTGTTTGTGTTAAGGTTGATTTTTGGGTATTATTAAGACCAGTTTCAGGGTTGTAAAATATTTTGTTGATTCCGCTTTATTGGATAGTTTTAACATTATTGAAGTGGGAATGGTTTCGTTTCGATATTTTAAATACAGAATGCGTTGATATCAGCACAATGCATGGCGTTTTTACACACGTGTGCTGTAAGCGATAGTTACTGATTATATTTAAAGAGGGCTGTGAGTGATTACACCATTTCTTCACGTATTAGTAAAAAATGTAGATAATAAGTGTTCTTTTGGTAGAGAGAAGTTTTTTTTTTTTAATATAGAATTCATTTGATCAGGCCTGTAAGCCCCGAAGGATTATGCTGAGATCAAACTCAAACTCAAAGCAATTAGACCGTTACAGGCACTTTTGAACGTCAAAAACCAAAGGGTAAAGTTCCAGTCACAAGGTATAATTTAAATACCTTGAATTTTTCTTTCCATGTCAAAACAGCTTATTACTAATAGTTCACCCACATTTTGTCGGTTAGGTTTATTTCATGCTACGAAATATGCCTGAAAATATTACTTTCCACGCATCTAAGCAGGTACCATCTGGATACCTGAGATCCAATCCATTTTAGAAGAATTGTTACAAAGGGTGTAAAAAGACCCTTAACGAAGCCGAAAGGCGCTTGTTCTCCCCATCAATTACTACAATGCAATTTTTTTTTTTGTTCTAGTCCATACCTGGAAACCTTCTAGCTACGGAGATATTGGGGATCAAAGTTCCAACTTTTTCAAAAGTTCTTTTTTAAAATACTTGTTTTAATGTTACATTTTTACTTTAAATACCACCACGCCCCCCGTACTATTCAATGCATCCTAAAGCACAATGTTTTGAGTGCGTTACATTGAGTCCTACCGTAAAAAGTAATGTTTCACCCCAAAAAAAAAAATCGTAACCCAGCAATAATTTTTGCGTAAAGTTACTTGAGTTTGATGTACAGAATGCTTGGTCGACAGCTTCGTGAAGGGTCCGTTTACACCCTGTATAATTGCGAAAAGAAAGACACATAGCTTCAAACTTATGTAAAACCATTCACTTCTGAAAAGTACGCCAGTTTAAGACAATCTTGTTCAAATCCATTATATTCTAACTAAGAAGCTTGGCTTGGAGTCAATTTATCGTCTCGCAATCGGCACTTAAACGTCACAAATCGTCAGTAATTGAGTATTCAATTCTTTTATAAATTGCCTCCGTATCCGCCTCCGACTTACACAAGGGTGTGCGTTTCCATGGTACATTGTTTACGTGGTAAGCTTCGTACGAGTGCGAAGAGTTTCTTTAGCTGTCAATAACATGTCATGGTTATAAAAGTACGGTCACTACTAAAGTACGGTATCAGGACACTAGCGCGAAAGACATTTGCGCGAAGGACACTTGCGCGAATCCACATGCGCGAAAAGACATATGCGCGCATGGACTTTTGGGCGATTAGACTTTTGCGCGAATGGACCTTTGGGCGCACAGACAGTTGCGCGCATAGACACTTGAGCGAATGGACTTATGCGCGAACGGACATTTACGCACAAAGACACATGCGCGAAAGGACTTATGCGCGAATGGTTAGGTTAGCTGTAGAGTAAACATAACACTGAGGTTCTTCTAAATCGTAATCGATTGATTAATCTTTTTTGTACAAAGTAACAAGAATGTTCTATACATCAATATACATTTGTCATAATAGACATGAAAACAACTGAATGACCTTAAAAATCGACATTAATGAAACCCAAAAGCTTGAACAGAGAGTAAAATTATTTTGAAACATACGTTCAAAATCGATTGTGTAAATCGATTAAACAATAATTATATCTGGCAACACTATTCATGGTAGATACGAAAAAATAATTAGACATGTCACTCGGGCAGTGTTGCCACTTCTCTCGCTCTATCTCATTAAAAATAAGAAATAATATGATTTTATGTTTACTCTACAGATTAACCGTAGCCAGTCGCGAGTAAATCTAGTCGCGGAAGTGTCCTTTTGCGCAAAAGTTCATTCGCGCAAGTGTCTCTGCGCGCATGTGTCTATGCGCGTAAGTGTCTATGGGCGCAAAAGTCCATTCGCGCAAAAGTCTAATCGCCCAAAAGTCCATGCGCGCATATGTCTTTTCGCGCAAGTGGGTTCGCGGAAGTGTCCTTCGCGCATATGTCTTTCGCGCAAATGTCCCAGATCCCTAAAGTACCAAAACAGGTAGTGTATCTGTCGCAACTATACAGGGTGGAAGGGATACCATGCCATGGCATTCTGTATGTACGCATTTAGTATTAAGAACTTTTGCACTTGATCTGTCATTCAATCTCTATGATGTACTCAAAAACTATCTGTCGATAGACAGTGAAATCCAACCTAAATCAGATTAAATTCTTAAGCAATAGCTCACTAAAGGGTTTTGTAATACTTTCATTTGTACTACGATCAATTATGTCTGAATAAACATGTCACCATGAAAAGTGTGCTCATTACAATAACAATAATTTGACACAATTTTAACACAATTATTGTGAAAATGACATTTAACTGAATCTATAAGATCAATCAATGGAAACATACCCTCTCTAAGACTTCATTTAAAAGCTGCATATTTAGGCGAATCCTGAATGAGCTTTAAGCTTTTAAAAAGAATCATAGCGACGGCGGTGTACACCCGATGGCAAAAGTGTGTTTTGGTTTATATATTGTTATTTAAAATGTCAAAAAGGTTGTTGAGAATTGTGAAGATCAAACGTCAGCCTCGTGAGATTGATTTTTGTGGTTTTATACCTAAATAGAAGCCTGTAAGTATAAAATAAAAGTTTGTTAGTATTATAACAAACTTTTATTTTATACTACAGATTACTTGGATCTTTCTATTAATTACATTATCTGTCTGTGACTCGCTGCACTGAGCGTTCCGTGGCTAAATAATAACTGCCACTCGGGTCGATCTTCAAGGATAAGCTATGCTTGCCGATGTCGGACCGTGGATGGGTGACCTTTACTACATACCGATAATCCTCGGTGCTACGGAAAGCACGTTAAGCCGTTGGTCCTGGTTGTCATTCGTAGATCTTTGACAGTCTTTACGGGAAGTCATAAGCCGAAAGACTGACATCCAGTCTTACTTAGGGTATATCGTATTATACCCACACCCAGTTACTTTCTTCTGCCGGTTATAGGCAGCAGCTCTGTGTAAAATACAGGTATTTCAGCTGCATCCGGGTAGACCGAAAACCGACCCTAACGTAGTTTGGGAAAAGGCTAGAATTATTTTTGACTCGCTGCACTGAGTTACAACACTCAAAACAAAACCTTAAGACCGAATCGTCATTTGTTAACCTACAAAAACAACATTCCAAATGGCACAAAGACTAATAACAAGAGCAAGTTTCGCCTGTGCCTGTACACCGCTCAAGCACAGTAAGATCTCGCGTTAGATCCCTACGAGAAAATTGCTTCCAACGATTTGTTCAGAGAAAACTTCCCATTTCTGTACGCCTAATATACATTTACATAATTCACTAATGTATTTTTTTTAATGTAGGTACTCTACGCTGTATTTATACCAACAGTCGTAGCTTCTGGTATGTACTTATTGTTCTTCGAATGTTATTGTAAAATAAATGCAACAGCAAAATCAAAAACTTTACCGTTAATTGGTCATAATTATGCATTAGTTCTGTATGTGATAAAAATTGGTAATTCGGTACTAAGTACCTGTTTTGTAATAGACACTTTTTGTTGTTGATTAAGGCAGCCATGTTTGCAGAATAGGCGGAGGAGCTCGTGGCTAAATAATAGCAGCCGCTCGGATCGATCTTTAGGTTAAGCCGTACTTGCCTAAGTTGGTCTGTGGATGGGTGACCACCCATTACATACCGAGTTAAGCCGTTAGTCCCGGCTGTTATTTGTAGATATTTGACAGCCGTTACAAGTAGTCAATGGCCCAAAACGTCTTACCAAGAGGTATCGTATTACCTAGTACTAACTGGGTTGTGGAGGTCAGACAGGCAGTCGCTCCATGTAAAATACTGGTATTCAGCTGCATCCGGTTAGACTGGAAGCCGACCCTAACATAGTTGGGAAAAGGCTAGGCAGATGATGATGATGATTACAGACTAGGCGGAGTCATATTCAGAGTTGTACTTTTCGATCGGTATCATAGTTTTTTGAGGGGCTTTTGATGCGGTATCAACTTACTGACAGCTCTTTTTGTAGACACTGCAAGTTTTTTTTTTTATACAACATCATGTATTGTCCCCTCAGGATATGAGCAGAGGTGTACTGAGCGAACCTATAGCCATCAATTGGGCACAACATTTTTAGCTTTTCAATTTTTATGAATTAATTTCATGAGAAATCTACCAAAAAAACTTATAATAGTTTTATAAATACGATTAAAACGAATAGGCTTGGTCTTTCGGTACTTCGGCCCCTATACGATGTCGTCCCTAACACAATTTTCGCCCTTATTAGCCGTTCATCGAGGCGTGTTATTAAAATATAGATCACAGGCTGCTTACCATGACAATGGCGGATTAATGGATGGATCGGCAATGTTCGCTGTTGCTGGAGTTACAGTGACACTTTAATTTAGTCAACTGTGAACGTTAATGGGGTATACGTTTGGTACACATGTTGTTGGTTTTCTTGACTTAAACGAACATGTTAACAAATTTATTTTGAATCAAATTAAGTATCCCTATTAAAAGAAAATCCTACTAATATTATAAATGCGAAAGTTTGTAAGGATGTATGAATGTCTGGATGTCTGGATGTATGGATGTTTGTTACTCTTTCACGCAAAAACTACTGAACGGATTTGGATGAAATTTAGCACACAGATAGATTATAACCTGGATTAACTGATATAATGCTTTTTATCCCGGTAGTATGATCCCGTTAGACAATTATCGAACTCCACGCGGGCGATGCCGCTGGCATAAGATAGTACCTACTGAATCAATTAATTTTCCTAAAAATACGTATTTACAACTATCAAATTGGAATCTCATTTCTCTTACTTTTCCATAGCTTTGTCCTGTTTATAGTACCTTCAGAATTTATTTACCGCTAGCTGTTAAGTTAGCTACCCTGAGGGTTGAATGATGCCATTATTTTTTAACACAACCCCTAGTTAAGTCAACTTAATAACTAGCGGTAAATAATAATCAGTGAACGAACCGTAGTCGAATTTCAAAACCATCTATCTAAGAAATAACCTATCCATACATTATACAAAAAAAAAAACAATTTAAATATCCGCGACTACCAAGCGTTCAGAAAATAAAGAAGATCCGTTCCGCTCGCGATGACAAAAGCCAATTCCGCTTTGCCGCCAGTTAGCTATAACTACCCTCGATATCTCGTTCTACCGTATTAGCTGCTTACTCGGTCGCGTGATTAAAAATTATGCAATCGCGTGCGGGACGCCGCGGCGGATAGACGTCGCGTGTTCCATTGTTGCTTTTAAAAGCTATTTAAAACGATAATAATGGGTCAAGAGCCGAGGTTTTTAAATTGTGAGAGAGAGTAATTTAGTTGAATTAAAAGATTTGGATTTGACTTTATTAAATACTGTTGTAGGTTTGCTTGTTAAATTAAATGAAGACAAGTTTTGTTCGTAGTTCATTTTAATTTAGCTTTGGTTATTTAAGGTTCTCTTCATTATTTGTTATTTAGAGCCATAAATAGTGATAAATATGTATTTGTTATTTAGAGCCATAAATAGTGATAAATATGTATTTGTCATGCACTGCCTCGTTGATCTAGTGGTCGCAAGCGCGACTGCTGAGCATGAGGTCCTGGGTTCGATTCCCAGGTCGGGGAAAGTGTTATTGGTTTTTCCATCAGGAATTTCTCAGTAGCAGCCACGGCCTCTCGGTTTGTGCCCAGGATGATGGCAATAGTCTCGCCCCTTATTACATGGGACAAGTGTTAGGCAGAGGTGTCTCTAATAGTACCTCTGCCTGACCCTTCGGGGACTACAGGCGTGATGTTATGTTATGTTATTTCTGAAACACGCTGTATTGTATAATACCTGAAAAACACTTTGTCAAGCCTATTAACTAATACAGTTTCAACTTTCAGGCTAACTTCAAAACGAAAAGACAATTATTATAATTTTATCCAAAAACACCACCAAACTCCACAAAGGTCACATCCAAACATTTTAAAGGAGCAGAGAACTGAACGTACTTACCATGTCACGTGGAGTCCCATCCAAGTTGGTCGTGCGGGTGTTCAGCCGTGAAATGGGTCCCTCTTAGCGTATATCGATTTAGGGGTTTGTACCCTCTCCTCAATGGAATTAATAGACTTGCCGCAGCGTCGGATGACAACGCATTCAGATTGCGTGTTCTGAAAGCGGTTGATACTTTGTGTAGCTGCGACGGTATTGATTTGGGTGTTTGGTTAGTAATGGTGTTGCAATTCCTTAAAAGTAACATTTCCCTCACATTGTGTTTTAAGAATGAATAGCAGAGAATTTCTTAGCAGCTTGCAGTCTGGATCCGTGACCAGTTTATGATCTTTGTTTGCGCCTTAAGTATTTAGAATAACACGTAATTGGCTGAAAAAGTGAAAATCGGAGTAGGTACTAAATACCACTACTTTCAGGAAATCCACCATACTATATATATTTTTATATTATATAATGTACGGCTTATTATAAAAAAAAAAAAACATTACATGCTGTTAACACAGCTGACAGTTGCTAGGAAAAAGCGTTGAAACTTTCATGTATCGAAGCTATGTTTATCCTCTTTCCTCCTCGAATTCATCACGTATTGTATGAACAACCAGTAAGTGCATATCTTTGAATCCTTCTGAAAGATAAACACATAAAGTAAAAGGAACATTCTCAGACACAAATGGCGCCCAGCACGGGACTAACTGCCCCAATTTGGGCGCCAATTACATTTGTGTAACGATAAATAGGCGACTGTTATATAGAACATGAGCTGCTTTTTAAAGTGCGTAAGTTTGCATGTAACAGACAGACAGAAAAGTAAATGATTAACCTCCACTTATCGTACTTCAAATACTAAAGGAAATTTATATTCTGGAGGATTAACAACAGATGTATAATGTAGGTACCTGTGAGTAACTGACGTTAACTACCCGTTTTCGTGTGAGCCTCACAAATTCTAAAGTTTTCTGACAGAGATCACGTGTTTTCCTTTTATGGTGTCCAAAGAAGTATCTTAGCTGGTATAGAAACTCTATCTATTATAGAAAGCTACACAGACATCGCTTTATTTATCCTCCAGAACTTCGACTCCATTCTCCACAGATACCTACCAGATCGATGCCAAGTATCATGCAACTCCCCAAGTCCTGAACTCCACTGAAACTGAAGAAACAATCCAATTTAGACGAACTTGATAACAGGCTGCGCTGAACAATATGACTTGCTGTGCTTTGATTTTGGATGCAAACTCCCAATTAATATTGTGGGTTATGGTTTATTAATATTATTGTATTATAGGTATACCCAGTATTTTAAGAATAAAATTGCGAGTTTGCTGTAAAATCAACTAGAAAAGTGGTAACGTAGAAAAAAGCTTGTTTTAAGTTTGAAATGTCAAGCAATTATAAAACTACTAAATTATTGAACGTTTCTTTATAACAACTAGTTACATAGAAAAATAATTTACCTTACCTTACCTTTACTTTGAATTTAATTACTCATAAAATTAACTTAAATTGTGAGAAAAGCTACTCTAGGACTATCTTAAAGAAATAGTGGGTACCCACTACTTAGCGATTCATAATTCGGCGAAAAAACTAATGAGAGAAAATTGGACATTTTAATCACTCAACCTTAAAACGAACTTCAAACCGTTTTCCAAATTTTTTTACCAAAAGTTGGTTGAAAAATCGTGGAAACTCCAAAAATCGGTGCTATATTGCCGGGCGGGTGGGTTGCCTGGCAATCGACGCCATCCACAGTGCAGGCTTTGTGATGCAGATAACCTTAATCCCTGTCTGTCGGCTGCGTGTCAACACCAACCGCAGACGAGCGGTGGAAACGAGGGGATGCGACGAGATGATCTGTTTCAGAATTTTTGGGGGAAGCAGTACTGTGCGGTGTGCGTTCCTGGTAAATCATTCATTTACAACATTTTGTTTGATGATATAAAATATTTCAACTAAAAAAAGAGCCTTTATGTTTAAAGTTATGTAATGCTGTTTTCTATTGTGGGTTCATAAATAGTAAAATAAACAAAAGAAATATTTTTTTTTCTCAACATGTTTCATGTGTCAAATAGGCAGTCGCTCTATGTAAAAGTCTGGTATTCAGCTGCATCCGGTTAGACTGGAAGCTGACCCCAATATAGTTGGGAAAAACCTAGGCAGATGATGATGTTTCATGTGAATGTTTCACCAGTCGAAACCATAGTTAGAAATTTATGCACATTTGCACAATGTTATGTTCGTAGTCATAAGAAATATCAAAATAATAGAAAACTATCGAAAAATCATGCCTACGCCTTGTCAGTGGCATGCCATCAGAAAAAAATAAGGATGCGGACGCCTGTCAATGAGGAGCTTCCCAATACTGTCAAAATTAACTATTGCTATCAAATGATTCGCAGACTTGGACCTTATATACAAAGCATTTCTATTCCCGAGCGCATCACCATTAACATCAACGTTTCCGAGCGCCAAGCAACAGTGCGAAAGGATTATGAAGGGCTGAGATAGCAATTTGCGGCGTACTTAATTACAAGATAAATTACTATGTAAATTAATAGCCTGTTCTCCTCTCCTGGTGGGTAAATATCACGCGCCGTTTGGAATATTCCAACTTCCAAGCATTGCGCCGGATGGAATATTCCAACAGTGGAGCATTTCGCACTGTATCGCTGTGACGTATTTTAGCTGTCGTTTCTGAGAATTTCATGTTTGTTAGGTGCTGTTAAAGCTAGATAGTCTAGCGTTGAGTGAGTAAAGCTAGTTTATGGTTTTAACGTAGATGTAGAACATTAAATTATTAAGGGTAATTCGTATGGTACCTAGTGTACCTATCGAAGATTTGAGTATGACTTTTAAAAGGGGGGGGGGGGGAGATAAGAAACGTTGGATAGGCTGTGTGTGTTGGATGACGGTGTGGCTAGTACTATAACCACTGAAATGACGAGTAATAGAGAATCATGGAAGAAGACATGCTGCGCTGACCCCTAATAAATTAGGTTTTGGACAGGAGAATGATGATATTTGCCCGAGAAACTGTTGTTTGCGAAATCCAGACACATTCTAATGTGTCTGGAAGCTCTTATTTCTGAGCTCACATATATTTTTTTAAGAAACCAAAACTAAGACATGTAGCGACTGTACAGGTAACCATGCCTTGGTTTATAGAAGAGCTAAGGAGAAGCTATTGTTTTGAACCTTAATTACTTAAAACTGCATTAGTATTCTCTGGAGATCAAGTCTAAACTAAAGTAAACCGAACATTTAATTCACGTTCCATCACGAGTAGTAATTAATCAAACCATTATTTGCAAAAGACATAATTTCCACCCTCACATTAAATAACTACTTAAGGGGGAGGAAACAAGACCAATTACAAAAATTATATTTGCACAATACCCCGCATTTATAAAGAACAGTGTGTTTGTTCATATAATATTAATAAAGATTTGATTCCGATTCCGCTATCGGCGCCATGTTTGTTTAGCTGTCAAACTTCGTGTGCACGGCGCATGCGTGGCACGTGCCGTTCAAATAGAGTAACGTTTTAATCTAATAGGCCTAAGATTGCATGTTATAATGCCAGGGGGCGAAAAAACAGTATTCTGTTGGTTTTATGCGGATTCATCTTTATTAAAAATAACTTTTCTGTTATGATTTTGATGAGTTCTCACGATTTTGCGGTGACCGCATTTATGATCGTGGGAGCTTGTGTCTAAAGCTAGTGAGGTAGTTTATGTTAACAAATAAGGTCTTGTAACATATATTATGTTTACGGATGGCATTCAGAAAATTTTATCAAGTTTCATCGTGAGCTCGTCAGAGTAAAAATAAACACTCGTTCTTCATACATTAAGGCTATTAGGGCTGTGTGAACGAACCAAAAAAAAAAAAGTCTGTAAAGGTTCAATAATGATGTAGGTAAGCTTTAAACTTAGTTGCATGGAGTAGAGACAAAGGACGATTTTGATACTTTCTTTGGTGAGCTTTAGAGTAGGCTATACTTTGGCACCCTCCTTGCCTTGGACAAATTACAATTATGTACACAACAGAAGTTGCTAACTAGGATCTAAACTACACCTACCATCAAATACGAAAAAAATATGACATCCCAATGTCACATCCCTTTCATATCTCACAGCCACAATAATAATTTCTACCGCAAACAAACAAAACAGAAATTGTTTAGGGTAGATGCACCGATAAAAAGCATCCTAATCAAATAAACAAGGGACGACGATCTGTCGACGCAAATAAGCAATCTCTGGCCAAAATTGTGATTTGATATCTTATATCGACGCATCACCCCACAGTGTTGCCATGATAATAATCAGTTATAATATTTTCATCTGTGGTGTCAGTTTGTGGGTATTATTTTACATCCATTGTTCGTGTAATTGGCTTTTATAGATCCATAGCACTTGGTTATTTTTTTACGGATATTTTTTTAGTAAAAAATAAACAAGTAGATATGATGCAATGGTATCATTTATCTTCTTAGGTAGTTCTAGGCATTGCATTTTTTGTGATATTGATTATCAGGTCCAAAAAATCAAAAAACCTCATCACCAATCTAAAATCTACGCATTCTAGAGCTGGCCGTAGGTATCTATGTACAGATAACAACACTGTAAACATTTACACAAATATATGCTGGTAAACTGCTTTGTTTGGTGTGAAAAAACAGTGCTAATTATTGTAGGTAGTGGGCACAACGCATGCAAAACACAAATGGGCTGAAAGTAATGACTTTTACGGGTAGTCAATGGGCGATGTTAGCTTTCAGCTCAGAGTAGAGGGCAAAACGAAAAACTAAGGAACATGTCTTGCTCACTTAACTACAATAATAATTTAACAAAACATTGCATTTGCAAAACCAGCTATTTGACAAAAAAAAAAACCTACCTGTCAACATGACAGCCAATTTAAAACAAAAACCGGTTGCCTATTAGCGCGCAATTAAAGGCTGCGTTCGAAATTTAAATCGGGTGCTATTGTTCGCGCCCTCCGTTAATTCGACAGTTTGGGTGCGTTCCGCACTGCACTTGCCCGATAGCTATGACATTCTCTTTAAAACATAATGGAATAAAGAAACAGTAAACTGGCCTCTCTTGCTGGGGGAACACTTCGTTATCTCACGAATAGTTAGACGGAATAGTGTTGGTACTGGCAGTTTAAGCGTTTGTTTTTATTTAATTCAAGGACAAAATTCTTCAAAACTACAGAACAAGTTCTTCAAGAATAGAATATTTTTTTACGCGGATCCTTTCAAAGGCGTCAAACTCTGTTTTTTTTCATGAATAAATTCATGTGTTTAAAGAGATAGTACCCCGTTGGCTTTTTCATAATCAAGAAAATTTTGTTGAACTATGGATGAGCTAGCTAATTAATTAAATCCAGTCTGTAGCCTTTAGCAGAATGTGTGGAGGAAGCGATAATAAAATTACCATAATCTAAAAGCGTCATTACTTTCGGCATGCCTTCAGAATGCCTTCAAATCAGAACTTTTAATCTTCTTTATTAATATCTACTCATTTCAATTATCCAAATATACGAAAAATAAACAAATCAAGACGGTACAACCAAAGTATACACTAAAACCCATAGGTAGCACCATTCATAACGAATCACCGTACAAAATGATATTATTTGTAACATAATCCGCGAACAACTACGGCACGAGATTGATATTACGCTAGGGTGATATTGACATTAATTTATATGGATACGGTTTAAAAATGTATAATGGGTGGGTCGCCGACACTAATAAAGTCCCTTGGGGCCGCCATGTTGCCAGTGACACTTTTTGGCGTGAAATAAAATACATATTTCACAAGAATATCGTGTACTCAATTTTATAAGTAAATTCTTTTATTGGCACTGGCTATTGGGTTCAAAATTCTGTGGCAAATATTTTGACAGCAACGCGGCTTTTGGCGCGAATTTGTTTGGATGCGTTCGAATGATTGATCGGCTAATTGCGGAGGATGACGCGTTAAGATGCGTGCAATAACATTTATTTCTGCTTTACAAACTATTTACTACTTTACACTTATTCACACGAGAAAAATTTTCCCAGTTGATTTCCTATAAAAAAAGTTATACCAGATTGATTAAAAAATTACTTAATTTAAATAAAAATAAAATAAACACAAAATACAGATAAATTAAACGTCACAAAGCTAATAATCGAATAGCTATGTCAAATCGTAACTGTGACTAATAAAGGGGATTATGCAAATAAGCTGGATTCAAATCACGTGTCCATGTACAAATCAAATATTAAATAATTGTTAAATAGCGTGTAAACATGCGTCTCCTTTGTATTCTAAACTAGACAAACAGGGATAATTTTATAATTTCATTTCGGACGCCATATTTTGCATTCAGAGTCAACTGCGTGTAAAATCTAAATAAACGATTTAGCGCTAATGCACGTTCGAATTTTGAATTTTGACTTTACTGACGTCGCGGTTTTGACGTCTTTATTTAAATTTCGAAAAGCGACAGATCGGTCACGCGCCAATGAACGCATTCATATTTAAAGTTCGTTCGCAAACGTTTCTGTATTATTCGAAGTTATTATATTAATTAATGGATTCTGCAGTCGCTTGTGACAAATTATCATTTAATTGGCGAGTTTGACGTGATTTATTGTTGAATTTAACGCAGGTTTGCATAAAATATTATGTTATTAAAGTTCTGTGTGCACACTAGCAGGCGTAGCTTACAATGACTAACATCTATTGTCTTATGAGTATACAAATTACAATTATACACATCGCACAAACTTACACCTAACCTACACTGGTTCCTGTTGAATTGATTTGTATTATAACAAAATCACCTTCTGTGGTATTTTGTCTGACGCAAAAATGTTGCCATTAAATAAATCTGCTTACACAATACCAGCATCAAATTAACACAACCCCCAAAATATATCCCAGACAACTATACCGTCTAATTACCCCTCATCGGAGACAAAAACACAACACCTAGCGTCCCAAAATGGCGATAAATCAAGTAAAAGTAAAATATCTATCCTTTGGGAGCGCTCGAAGCTGTCAGATGATATAATAGGGTCTTTTATATCGCGATGTCGCGATAACGACCGCGACTAGTGACGATCAGTGTACACTATTATAGTTTTTTGAAAAAAGAATGGGTGGTGTCGGTTAGTAATTTGCGACGGAAAATATGGACGACATTTTCTTTTTGAAAAATAAAAACGAGCTTTGAGTAGATTGTATTACATAATAACTTTGTTGCTTGCTGGTTTGAAGTCATTCTTTAATTCGCAGAGATTCATAGTTAACACACATCAAATTTTCCCATTCTATCATTTTTGGAAATATTATTATGTAGTTTATCTGATTTCAACCATACAACACCCGATGTTTAGAGAAGACGGTAACTTTGCTGTGCAAAGAAATGAGAATATAACCCAACTTATGGACTGTTCGAAACATCTCTTCTCCTCACTGTTTTGTACAAAGATATTAAAGTAAGGGTTTGTCTGTAACCAGACTTTAACTCCATGAAATACTACACACAACAAATCTTATCAACACAAATCCCACAACACTTTCACCAACACAACTTAAGACAACCAAAAAGTTTTTACTACACAATAAAAGGAAAAACTTCAAATTAAAGAGATCTCATTACAAAGCTGAATCGACACGTGTCCATCTAATTTATCCCTACTGCTGGGCAGTCGCCAGTCGGCATTAAGACTCCCTCAGGATTAGCGGAATCAATGAGCTGCTCCTGCTCGCCATGCTATATCCCCTAGTGGAGTGGTACTCAAGGGTAGGACGGAGTGTTTGAACCTAAATGAAAGGATAAAACAACCTTATTTTGAACTTATACTGTCACTTACGGGATCTCTTCCGTGATTGTTCATCCTTGTTTTGATATTTTGATTAAAAAAAGTTGCTACATGCTCAGTTACCCATTCAGTTTTTTTTTTAAATTCACAAAACTGTTAAGGCAGTGTTTGCAAAACTATTTGATTTTTAAGTTATGATCAATAAACATTTTGAATGATCTAAAATACATAAGCAATTCTTGCATCCTTATTTCCAAAAAATAATTTCTTATAATATTTAATCATAAGATTCGTAAAAAAATGCGTAGTGTTGTCCATCCACACATTCGCTACATCCAAAGTTAGACAACACCCCGTAGCTTCACCATCAAATAAGTGTCGAATCACGTCACATTAACAACAGTACCAACACGAGGGGTCCACATGCGAATGCACAATGGCGACAACATTGATTTATTGAGGCCCACCTGTTTGAGCTGATTATTTCAATGTTGCTACTACGATATCACGTTGCTGTTATAATTGGTTATCAAAGACTTTAATTTACTATATAGAGCAAAGGCTTAAACTTAAGGGGAAGATTTATAAAACAATGGTTAGACCTGCTGTTTTGTATGGATTAGAATGTTGGACCACAAAAGGGAAGAATGAAAGGCATTTGCATGTGGCTGAGATTAGAATGCTGAAGAGGATACATGTGGTGTCATACAAGAATGGATATAATAAGAAATGAGTATTTACTCATTTCTCTTTTTCATTTTTCTCTTTTTTTTTTGCTCTTTTTAAGTCTGAAAGTGGCGCCGGTGACTGAAAAGTTGTGAGGTAATCGGTTGTCGTGGTATGGGCATGTGATGCAGAGGAAAGAGGGAAATGTCGTGCAGAAGGTTTTGAGTTGAATGTGGATGGGTATAAGAGTAGAGGAAGACCAAAGAAACATTGGATGAACTGTGTAAAGGATGATAATGGCAAGAAAGGAGGTGTCTGATGAGATGACGAGTAATAGAGAAGTATGGAAGAAGAAGACATGCTGCGCTGACCCCAAATGAATTGGGATAAGGGCAAGAGAATGATGATGATAATGAATACCTATATTATAGTCTTCAATATACAAAACTTGCATCTTTGAAGATTTTCTCATAACGGGAACGTTTTTATCGTAATGCAAAGAGGGACTAATTAACATTTAAAAATATTTCTTAATGCAAAAACTTTCCGAAATCATGTCTAGATTCCTACTTTCTTAGAACCCATTCGTTTTAACTGGATCATTGCTTTTTATTTGAAAGTAGTTTAATTCGAGGCTTTGGCAAGACCCTTTATTGTCTTAACTAAAGTACCGTCTTACCCGTGCAAGTACCCAGTATTTAAGTAGGTCCTTACCCACTTAACTTTAAGAGTACCTACATTTTATACGAGAGCATTTGTTCTAGGTTGAAGACCAAGATCCCCTTAGTAACAAGTAGCAAAAAAAGCTGGCCAAGTGCAAGTTGGACTATACACTGGTCTAATCTTGTAGTTATTTTGTTATTAAACTATATATTTATTTATGGTTTTCAGATTTTTTCCTTTACAAGTGTTGTAAGACAATGCTTCTTGCCAAATTTCACGATTCTAGGTCAACGGGAAGTACCCTATAGGTTTTGATTCCCTTGCGAAATCGCAAAATATGCGACATAAACGGTCATATCTTTTGATCACGTTGACTTACAAGTTTAATTTGTTCACTGCTCCAAGGAGTAGCAGACCTGAGTATTTTATATTAATCAAAGCTTGATACCTCTACGCGTTCCTGAAAAAAAGGGTCATGACAGACGGATAGACAGACGGACAACAAAGTGATCCTATAAAAGTTCCGTTTCTGCCGACTGAGGTACAGAACCGTAAAACGGAATAACAAACAAAAACATCCCTCAAAGATCCTCATATTCTCAATTGATGAAAAACCTCATTTGACACTGATATTCGTATAATAGAATCACATTATGCGGCTAGGGTGGGGTCCCCAGAGACGGGACAACATCGATTCCACGAGTCGAATAGTCGAATTATGTACTATTCGATTCTCGCAACGATCCGTACCGAGTGTTTGTTCAGTCCATGGTAAAGGAGTGTAATTGAAGATGTAGGACTTTTATTTGGTTTGTTTGTTAGTTGTTTGGACAGGGAAATTGGTTTTTAAACAGGCTCGGATGACCGTGTCAATAGTGCGGTTAAAAGTCTGGCGGAATAGTCAGCTGTAAAGTTGTGATAAGTTTTATAATACTAACTTATAACCTCTAGAATAAACTACCTAGTTTTAGGGTACACTGGACTCTGGCAGATAATGTACTGAAATAGCAGTAAGTCCGGTGTCCACAGGTAGTCCGTAATTTGTCCGTACCTGTTTCACGAAACCTTTACATATCTGCAAAATTCAAAACTGGCAAGCTGTCAACGCCCTTGTAGTTGAATTGTCACATCTTGGAGGTCGTGTAAACCCATCATCATCATCACAAGTCTGCAGGAGTCCACTGCTGAACATAATTATCCCTCTCTAATCGTATGCCATTCATCACCATTCTCTGAAACGCTCATCCAGCTGCTACAAGTCACTCTGCGAAAAGAAGGGTTAGGCAGAGGTGTACCTAATAGTAGGTACACACACATTTTGTCAGTTATGTTTTAAGTCCCATGTATTACGGGGCAAGCTTATTGCAACAAACGGGACAAATTCAGACTCCGTGGCTGCTACTGAGAAATTCCTGAGGGAAAAACCCAATAACCCTTTGCCCAACCCGAGAATCGAACCCAGGACCTCATGCACAGCAATCCCGCTAGCGGCCACTCGACCAACGAGGCAAGTCGAAACAATAACTGAAGCATTAAATTGTTTATCTACATCAAAGCATTTATGGCACACACTATTTGTCTCTGAATATTTTAAACAAGCATACTAATAAACAGTTAATCATACATCCAATAAATCTGTAAACTACATACAATTACCTATAGTTTCCATACCTACCTACTTACTGGACAGATTTAAGCAAAAGATGCAAGGGGGTCCACCGAAGGGGTCCAGCAAAGGGGTCTATCGAAGGGGTCCTGGTAAAACGTTAATCGAATCTGGACGTAATGGGATTTCTTTCTTGAGGGGCACATTGCTAAAGGATTAATTTATATCAATTTAAATGGGAGCTGTGTATACAGGATGATCGTATTGATGAGAGTTTTTTTATTTGTATTTGTGGAACTAATTTTGGGTTTATACAGATTTTGTAATGACTGTCTGGAATTTTGGTTTTTCGTTCAGGTAATAGGACTAGACTAATTTTGTTTGCGATTACCGATGTTTGCAAAGAAATATTTATTATTTTTTTATTTGCGAGAATATCTAAAATCGCACAAACTTAAGTCTGGAATTGAGAAGGCTCTCTATGATCTGGTATTTGTAGGATATCTCTTCTTGTGCCATATACAATGACATTAAACTTATAACACATAATTTGTGACGCACGGGTATTCAAAGATAAAACCATTATGAACAGTTGACCAATAATATTTCAATAGTACTACATTGACATTTAATGTTAGACTAATAACGAAGTCTAAAATTAAGTGTCAATTAAAAATTGCAGTAGGAACTTATGTTCCTATTTAAATTTTCCCACGATTTTTCCGCCGTACATTTAGCTTGCACCCTGTATACAGCCGCTCCGGGGAAGGTCTAATCCGCAGCGTTTGTTTGTGTCCCGGTAATGTATGTGAGAGCGCGCGCATGCCGACAAATTAAAAACATATCCTGGACTATCGTTCAGAAGATATTGTTAGAGGTATGTCGGATGTGATAGAAAATAGAGTAGCTAGAAGCTTTGTAGCTGCTTAAGTACGATTTAGTAGTTTTGTATTATCAGCCATTTGTGTCCCACAGGGCAAAGGCCTCCTTTTTCCACTTATCCCATATCCAGTGCTGTTGTTGGCCAATGTTTTTGAAAAGAATCGAGTTCGTCCCGCCATTTTAGTCTGGGCCTTGTCTTAATTTAGTTTTATGATTTATCATAGATAGTGGATGCCTGAAGACGGTCGTCGTCACCGTGGCAGGCCCAACGAACGCGACGATTTGGAGTCGTTCCTGACTGATTGGCCAGAGAAAGCAAAACACCGAGAGAGTTGGAAAGAAATGGGGGAGGCCTTTACACAGCAGTGGGACAAAATAGGCCAAATAAATAAAAAATAATCATAGATTGCTAAAATAGTAAATTCGATTATGACATTATTGTTTAGATTTGCAATAATCTAAATGCTATACCAAATATTCTTTAGATACAAACTTGTGTAGAATACTTGTACTCGTCACTGCAGAATATTAATTTCATACTTTATTCACACAAAGTTACAGAAACAGCACACTCAAACATCAAAATTATGTGTACTAATGAAAACGAAATTACTTTTTCACATTATTACAAATTCAAGAAATTATCTTTAGGGGTAAAAATAACTAGCTTAATGTTCGTAAACTATGGTAGGTACCTCTTCTTAACCCTCTGTTTTATTTATAAATATTTGATATGCATCATCAACATCATTCTCCTGCCCTTATCCCAATTCATTTGGGGGTCGGCGCAGCATGTCTTCTTCTTCCATACTACTCTATTACTCGTCATCTCGCCAGACACCTCCTTTCTTGCCATATCATTCTTTACACAGTCCATCCATCGTTTCTTTGGTCTTATTTGATATGCGTTGTATGTTTATTATTTATTTTACTTATTGTCATTTTGTATGCACGTCATGTACCTGTGACAAATGAGTATTTTTTTCTTTCTTTCTTTCTTGGGGGTAATAACACCAGTACATACTTACGTGATGTTTTATCTTACCTTAAGTTAAGTAAATATTCCTTCAACAGCTTGCATAAAATAAAAGAAAACAATTGAAAATCGTAAACTGATCGTCGATCAGAATAATCCCTTACATCTGTACAGGCTGCCAGCGTCGTTTTTTGTCGCCACTATCCGCTTACAAAGAATCCAATCCAAGTCGCCTGCTTAGCACCCTGTAGTATATACCATGGACATCGATTATATGCAGACTAGTTGCGTTTATACTCTTTCACCGACTTTATGAAGAAAATTCAAGTTTGTAGGTTACTAATGTTTTTTTGTTGTTATTCATAAGAATCGTTAGGAGCTCATGGCTAAATAATAACAGCCGTTGGGTCGATCTTTAGGTTAAGCCATGCTTGCCTAGATTTGTCTGTGGAAAGGTAACATCCCATAATATATCAAGTTCCCTCCGTGCCTCGGAAAGCACATTAAGCCGTTGATCCCGGCTATCATTTATAGATCTTTGACAGACGTCACAGGTAGTCGGTGGCTCTACAGTCTTCTAAGCTTCATCATGGAAGCCGACCCCAACATAGTTACGAAAAGGCTAGGCAGATGATTCATAAGCGTCGATAGTGAATATCAGTAGCGAAGGGTAAATTTTTGTAAGAGGTAAGCTGGAGTACAAATCTTTATAGTGATTATATTATTTGTCTATAGAATACTCACTGTGCCATTTTTTCAAAGGGAAGCCGGTAGGAATCGAGTTCTATGGAACCTTCGCCACTGGTGGATATGTTACTACAAGTGGGATAATGAACTATCGCGAGAATCCAAAATTATTCATTTAAAAAAATATTTTTTACGTTTGCTACGCTGCTACGACCTCGTAGCAGCTACGTAGGTGTAGACTGGCCTACGAAATTGGGTAATTATAATATTTTTATATATGTTTACTTCTTAATGCGATTAGTTTCTTACTTAATGTATTGTAGTTATTCTTTACTATTGTGTGGTGGAACATAACACATATACACAACTAACAATGAATAAATAAAGCTTATATGAATATCCAATTTAATGGTAATTGCTATCAGCAATCAACTACTCGATTACCGTTAAAATCTCCCTGAACCAGGAGACCTATAGACAAAGAATAAGAAGTAGTTCTCAGAAACTTTAACAGGAACTGACGTGAGGCTCTGCGTAGCAGGTCTACGACTTCGTAGCTAGTACCAACGCTTACACCTAGGCCTACACAAAACTATTGATTCGATTTCGAATGAAATATACGTCTTTGACAACTTTTTAAAAAAATCTGAAAAGTAACTATGCATTCAGAAGTAACTTAGGCGTAGCGAAGCTGCTACGAAGTCGTAGCACATGCGTAGCCGTAGAGGTCTGCTACGTAACAGTTGTATGTTACTTTTTATACCGTATTTTTTAAAATTGATAATACAAGGTTTAAACGGACCCTTCATTCAGTCGTCAACCAAGCATTCTGTACATTGAACTAAGTAACTCTACGCAAAAATTATTGCTGCCCAATATCTCCGTAACTATAAGGTTCCCAGGTACAAAAAAAAATATATCAATGACGGGGAGAACAAGTTACGGGGGCTTCGTTACAACACACGAACAACGCCCCTCCTCATTGTAAGCAAAATACACATCACACCGTATGATCAACCAAGGCACCAACTCCACCAATATTTAAAAAACGAATCACGCATAAACGACGGAAAAACATATCGCAACTCGCGGCCCGCAGGCAAAGGCAGTTAACTGAACAGCCTAGTAAAATATTCACATGTAGTTATTCCATGCGGCTGCCCGCGGATCACCGCTGCAGATTAAACTATTAACAAAATGGTAGCTGCACGGTTTTGAACCGGATTCCATTTTCCGAATAACGTTTTGCATAGTTAAACGCCGGTTAGCGCGCCATGATCTGAGTGCGAAAAGGTTTTATGAAACAAAAACTTTTTGATGCAGGTACAAAGGGATTGGGTGGATGAATGATTGGCGTATTTTGGTAGTTGGTTCAGCTCTTCGACAAAAGCCAATCTAATATATATATATATATATATAATCTAATATATATGTATTTCTAATAAATATAATAATATAAGGTCTAACTATTCATACACGAAATATTTTCAGGGAAGCATCTAACGGCTATAACAAAGCCATTTCAAGGGATTTTTTTTTTTTTGAGTATGTTTTATATAAAAAATATGGGAGTAAAGGTTTTATGCAAAAAGTCTCAAAAAATTTTAGAATTTTAATAATTTCGTAAAAAAAAAACGAAGAAAAGGGAAAGTTCTGCTACTTGTAGGTTCCTATTCCATTTACGCCGTAAAGACGCATATCTATTTGCCGAGATTTAAAAAATAAACAAACAAAAGCAAACCGCCGACTATAGTCATTGAACTTATTTGAACTTAGTAGAAGTATAGTTTACTGTGGAAATTATTGTTTCCGCATTGATATAGGCAATGATACACATAAACATTTCAAAAAAATAAGCTCCAATTTGGGCCGTCGCATTTATTTCAGAAACTATGAGCGTCCACCATGACAGTTTTGCGCGGTTGCCTAGCAACGCAACTTAATTGGCGGCAAATCGTCGAATGGATTACGCGACACCCGTTTGGCGTGAAATTGTATAATTTGAGGATATTATGCCGTCGACGACGTTCGGACGTGAACTATTATTATATTTGATGGAAATATTATGGCAATAAGTTATTGAAAGGCAGTATTAGCTGTATTAGAGGTCATTTTTATTCATAATAGTTTTTCCTTGTGTTACTTAGGTCCAGTTTAGATGGATAATTGCCGAAGGTTTAAGGATTACAATAAATATTTAGATTGGACGATCCGTTCTGGTTCAGTCATATCTGTACGGATAGAAACCGGACTGGTTGCGGACTTTGACAGATACTTGAGTATATTATTTGTCAAAAGTCTGATAATTGCAGCAGGTACTTATGTACGTATCGATTACCATGATTTTCCAAATAAGCAACCAATATGGTCTGGATACAGATACATGTTAGGTCTGTGGTCCTATATTTTCATAGTTGATTTTTTAATTCAAAATAGTTGAGAACTCTGTCTGTGTTAAAGCTGACACCAGCACAATGAGATGACACGTGCGTAATCCCTGCACACGTGCTCCTAAACATCAATACAGGTACAATCGACATACACATGCACAACTAGTAGGGGTGGATCAAGAATTGTACCTAGCATTACACCTGTTTAATATTAGTGAGTCAGTGATTCAGAATATTTAAATTGGTATTAAGCGATGCGCTTTTTGAAAAGATTTGAGTAAAATTAGGTCATGCGAGGTTAATTTGTAATGGGCCATTTTTTGTGGGGTGATGTTTTAAACTGTTATAGATTCGTAGGCTACAAGGCCGATACGTATAAGTCGTAGCCCTCTGCAAAATCATCGAAGTAATGCCTAAATGTCTGTTATTAACAATGAGTAGGTGCAGTATCAGTAAGTAGGTTATTCAAATTGAAAGACTTTTAGTTACCTAACAGTTTTCAAATTTCACTGGATGATCAAATCCATCTAAAGCAGTTGGCTCAGCGTGTACGCGCCGTCACAGATGTACAGACAGTCGTCAATAAGAGGGGGGATACGCTTCTGTTGGGAGTCTTTGACTAGACTGGACATGTAATGACTTTTTATTTCGGCCTAGCTTTTGCCCTTGAAGTGGTGAATGTACTCCTAACCCAGCTCATGATCTACCTTTTACAACCTTTTTCTAACTTTTTGTCAAAATTCATCGAAGTTCGTTAAATCTGTAAGGCGTGGAAAGGTAGACCGACAGAAAAAAGACTTACTTACTTTCTCATTTATTGGTCCTTATGGATATATCAGAAAAAAGACAACTTCATATGAAGTGAAATTGACGACATACCTAATTCAAGTTCTTTAGCTATTATATTTAGCTATTCCTTCTTTACACTGCACGTCTGCACTAACCCTCTAACGTACACATATTTCATCATTATCATCATCCACACCTGAATTCACAAACTGCTGGTTATAGGCCTCTCTTTTCTTGTGCCAATCTCCACGGTCCTGTGCCAGCCTTATAGGTTTTTGCCCCGATGGCAACTATGGTCTGTCCATCACGCCGCTGGACGACCCACGTTTTTTTCCTCGTTCTTGGACGCCATTCGGTGACAACCTTAGTCCACTTGTAATCAAAATCAAAATATTTCATATCTAAATGGGCACTTATAAAACGTCGACAAAAAGGTGCACGGTTTGGGTTGGTCGTCAATGCACTACACATATTTAGCCCAAAAATAATGATAAAGCCATTAATTAAGCCCGCTAGTTACGGGCCGGTTGTCACGCTCGTTGTCCCGCTACGATTACCAGCGACATAAATTATGAGTTTTTCAATATATGTATTTTGACCGTATGCACCTTATACCGGTTGCACTATCATATGAAACAATAGTTTTTGTTTTGTAACCGACAAAGAATTTCTACGCCTGGAGGTCGGTGCTAAACGTATGTCAACAGTTTACGTGTATTTGTCCCTCATACTGTGTTTCAAACTTGCTAGAATGATTTTTTCAATGTCTCTCCATGTACGAACTTTCTTTCTGTACACACCTATTTCAGAAAATCCTACTTACTACTGCACTAACCCACTAACATAAGTTACATATTTAGCCGAAAAAATAATGATAATGCCATTAATTAAGCCCGCTAATTACGGGCCGGTTATCACGCTCATTGTCCCGCTACGATTACCAGCGACATAAATTGAGCTGCGAATATTTAATAATAATTGGCTCGGCTTTGTTTAACGGGGTGAGGGGCGCGGGGTGGCAGCCCGCCCACTTCTGCCACCCTGTGTAGCGACAGCAAGTAGCACGGATCAAGAATAAAATAATATTAATTTTTTTTCTTGTTTCGACAGCAGCATTTACGAAAATAGATGATGTCTTAGTGAAGAGAGTTGGCTAGAAAAGCTCTAAGAGCAGCCTAATTCAAATCAACGAGAATTTTCGTTGTATTTTTCTTCGATTTTAACAAGAGCAGGGTCAGCAAGCTTGCAAATAGAGTTCGCTAACTAACTAAGCTAAGACGGCCAAGCTACTTTTCATTAGAAGCTAAATATCACTATCAAGAAGTTAGAAGAATTATCCTATGACAGGAAAAAGAAAGATCACAAATCCACAAATCTGAAAGTTTCCATCATTCTCCCCTGTCAACCGTCACGCTATCATTTACTCCTTTTTCCTTCATATCATTTCTCACACAATCTACCCATCGTTTCCTTAGTCTTCTTCCCTCTCCATCCACCAACATTTATATTCATCACTCTACACTCTTCACTCTTCAGTCATATGCGATTCGTCCCTACCCATCACATGTCCAAACCAATACAGTTTCAACTGTCCCTTTCAACTTTACTGTAACTGGTGTAACTTTCACACTTCCTCTTACACTAATTCCTTACTTTATTCATTCTAGTCACACTTCATATCCACCTCAACATTCTTCAAGAAGGACCAACGAGTGATGAATTTAACAACGCTTCTGACACTGACTGGATACAAAAGACTATGAACCAGGATTGTGCCACAAGATCTTAAAGCACAATTCATCCAGTAATGCACTGCAGTAGACGGAGGCCTGAGTGAATTTATTATTTTATGGGTGTACGCCCATTTTTATGTCCTTCTACTCTTCCATTTTTTTCGTAATTTCCCGCCTTATTCTGCCCTCACTACCCGGGCATCCGGCTACACAGTTAAGCCGGTTATGAACGGCCCGTAATGACGGTGTCATTTGCGTGGTGAATTATAATTGGCCCGATAACGCCAGCCGCCCGACATTAATAGACAACTTAATTTAAACGTCCTGTATATAACGCCCGCTGTATATAAGGGGTATGTAATATGCTGACGTACAGTGTGGGTGGATGATAAAGTTTTTTTGCGCAAAAATGGTAAATAATTTGAGTTTATTCATTGTGAATTTTGTATGCCATCATGGCAATCTGCCAATAGATTACTTCTTTATCAGAAGTAATCACCTTCTTCAGAAGTAAAAGGTAATGGTCGTATAACTTTAATGTCACCGATACCTATGAAGTATGGAAGAAGAAGACATGCTGCGCGGACCCCAAATGAATTGGGATAAGAGCAAGAGAACGATGATGATGACCCATGTCTTAAGGCTTTCAGACCGGATCGCTGCAATAGGTGCCGAATTGATTCGTTACAAAAGAATTGTGGATCGTGGGCGAAGAGTGAGTGCACTTGTGTTTGCGCGGCTTCGTTATATAGACTTTAAATACTGTGTACACGATTTAATATCGTTTAAAGATTGTAAAATCCGAACCGATCCGATGCGAAGCGAGCCGTTTGGTGGAAATCATCCTTTAGAATAACGTGTTTCCTGCGTCGATAGCTTCTTAGTCCCATAATCATAAACGTTCAGGCAGGAGGACTATTTTTACTAATTCTTATTCCTTTCTTTCTTCGTCAAGGAAAACATCGTGAGGAAACCAGCATGCCTGAGATATATTTCTCGACAGCATGTAAAGCCAAGCAGAGGCCTATTCCGGATAGCATAAAAACTCTGACACCAGCACGCGTAGCCTAACCACCGTAGAAACGGGTTTTGTTGACGGAAGAATCGACAAAATGAAAGATCAACCAAAGAAATATGTCATTTTATCGATTCTTCCGTCGTAAAAACCTGTTTTTACGGTAGTCATGCGATAAAGAAAGGAGAATACTAATTTAACGCGGACCACTTCAGTGCCAAGACAAGTATCATTGGTAAATCTTTCACAGAAAATTCGTAAAGTATCCTTACATAACCGCAACACTGCCACTAAACATAACCATTAATAAAACGTCACATGTGTACACAGATTACAATCATCAAAATCACAACTTAGTGGCATTGTTCCGAATTATTTAGTGGCATTAATATAAACGAGTGGCCATAAAAACAACGGGCCCGCTGAGACCTGCAGCTCTGTATGCACCCTTATTATTGTTAATGATGGCGTTTACAAGGCTCGCATATGGCGGGTTAGGACTGTTAGGGTGTTTGTGATAATATAAGTCATTAGATACGTAATGACATTTGAGGAGCTCGTGGCTAAATAATAACAGCCGCTCGGGTCTATCTTCAGGTTAAGCCGCGTTTGCCTAGGTTGGTCCATGGATGGGTGACCACCCTTTACATAGCGATTTTCCTTCGGGCCTTGGAAATCACGTTAAGCGGTCGGTCCCGGCTTTCATTTGTAGATCTTTGACAGTCGTTACAGGTATTCAGTGGCCCGAAAGTCTGACAACCAGTCTTATCAAGGGGTATCGTATACCCAGCACTAACTGGGTTGTGGAGGTTAGATAGGCAGTCGCTCTATTTAAAATACTAGTATTCCGCTGCATCCGGTTAGACTGGAAGTCGACCCCAACTTAGTAAGGAAAAGTCTAACGGCTTAACGTGCGGGGCACTCGGTATGTAAGGATGGTCACCCATCCATAGACCGACCTAGGCAAGCGCGGCTTAACCTTGAAGATCGTTCCGTGCGGCTGTTATTATTTAGCCACGAGCTCCTCAATCTGTGTTAGTACAGACCGCAGGCATTTAATTTGCCTGATATAATTCGAAATAACGAATTCCCATTCGAAAATTTGATGAACCTTCAGCAGAATTGGTAACATCATTATTCATTTGAATTGGTACCTTATGTCAGTATAAAAATGTAAGACTATCCTTCCTTCATCATTAACGCCGATAAAAGGCACTTTGTAAAAAAGGGACAGGCCTCTTTGTACCCTTTTGATCTTATCTGACATAAAGCAAGGTCATTAGAGGTGCTTAGTTATTGTTGAATTTATTTAACTGGTATTTAATCGTTATTAATGATTGTGGATTACCTACGTATTAACAAAGTGCACCTAAACTGTTGCAATCTTGATTAATAGGTTAGAACAAATACACGTGCGGATTTTAAGGTCAACGCGTAATTTAAAATTTTATTGTAGAATGTATGTAAATTTGTTAGTGTCAATTTTAATGTAATGAATTGTTCAATTCAAACATTAAAATTGACACTTGAACTAAGTGCAATTAACCATATTATTCTAATTGCTGAAAATCAGTTACTCTAAAAGTGGGAACTTTTTGATTTTTCAAAAATAACTTACTTTGAAATTCATTGGAACATTCTATTTAGGATTCTATTCAGGCTTCTTGTACCAGTCGCATAAAATACAAACGAATCTCTTATTTAATTCTAAATCTAAATTAACTACATCAATTAAGCGAGTAATATCGAGCAAAAGATTACGTAACAAATCAAAGTCCCGAATATTCCCCTACCTGTACAGCGTCGACAATACAAGCTTAGACCTACCCTCGTCAAACCACGCTACTAATACCAACAGAAAACTAAAACACAACCCTTATAACAAAGACAAGAAGGTCTACTTTTCAAAATGTTGAGGTTATGTAACGGTAATTTTAAGTTGGTAAGGTATTCCCGCCACTTCATTTGCGAAAATGTTGGTACGCCTGGCTTAAGTGTTGCACGCTGTTAAATTAATGAGCCAATCTCAGTCGGCCGGGGTTGCCACCTCTATATTTTACAAGGTGGTAATGTGCCGTAGTGTGGTGCTTTAATATTGCCTTGTTTTAACAACAGCGAAGTACATTAACGTAAAATATGTTTGGAACTTTCGCTATTAAGGTGTAAGCATTTTTGTTTTGATTTATTTGGTTTGCATTTGTGGTCTATTCTTATTTCGAGGAAGGTAAATGACCGTAAAAGATTATTTAAATCTTGTAGGTTGGTATATTTTCGTAATCAAGAATTTGGAATGAACCAACTTTCAGACGCAGTGTGAAGTGCCAACACACATAAAACAATCGTCTTGCAATCCTTTAAATAGCCACAAATCACTAGTAACTTAATTATCTTTCTACTATTATAAATACGAAAGTTTATAAGGACGGGTGGATGGATGTTTGTTAGTCTTTCACGCAAAAACTACCGAAATAATTTGGATAAACTTTGACACACAAGTTAACCTGAATAGGATATAGGATACTTTTATCCCGGTAAAACGACCTCGTGAGACACTAACCGAACTACACGCGGGGGAAGCCGTGATCATAGGCTAGTTAGTTCTAAACTAATTCTTCTTTTTTATAGATGGCTAGGTAATTAACCTCTTAAAGATAGCAGCTAGCTCTACCATGGTTGACTGCCTTTACTTTCTACTCGCAATTTTGTCTGGCGTGTCTATTGTTGATCAAATTGGGGAAACAACGACTTTTTATGCAATCTATTGTGATCTAAACGATTCACTGTTAAATGATGACAAACTAGTTTGTATGGTAGTCTTCTTGCCGATACGTGAAAGAATTTCAAGTTTCGTTAGCCGATTATTATATTTTTAGCATTTTAAAATTCTTAAATTGACTTTACGGAAAATATTGGATATGAAAAAAATTAAAATGTAATGAGTACTTTTCTTACTATTTATTAGTTTAAATAAAAATATTCGTATTCTTAAGAAGCGCCAGAATAGCCCGCGAAATTCAAATTTTCTTGCGGTGTTTTGTAATTTACAGGTCAGTTTCAGGTTGTATGTTAAACAAAATATGATTCAACAGAGCATACTCTACTTATAAAACGGCGGTGCTTATAAGTTTCCCACTTTAAATCATACCAACATAATAATATTTCGTCCCACTAAAGAAGCATGTCGCCTCACTAGGGGTCCATATTCGCTGGTGTTGTCAATACATAATTTACTAGCCGCTGCGGGGCTAACAATGGACCAGGTTTAGAGGAGCCGGGTCTAATGAGACCTCTCGCGCCTGAATTAGGTAGCAGTGTTGTCTTGAGAGGAGCGGGCAGCGGGGAGTGAAGAGCGCTCCGCTGATTAGTTGAAATGTGTACCTAATTGCTAGTTTTGGAACCGGATAATGATAAAGTGACATACAAGGCGTAAATTGTGCCGAAAAATTGGGCCTTCGCGAAGCCGTCAATCAAGCATTCTGTACATCAAACTAAGTAAAAATTATTACTAGGAATTTTTTTTTTTTTGGGGAGAAAAGTCACGGTTTACGGTTGAACTTAATGTATCGCACTCATAACATTGTGCTGACGGATGTATTTAATAGTACGGGGGCCGTGGAGGTATTTAAGGTAAAGTTATATTTGTGAAAAAGTAGGAATTTTGACCTGCTGAATTTTTTCCAGGTATGGTCCAGATAAAAAAAAACGCAATGACGGGGAGAACGCCTTTCGGCTTGGTTAGGGGTATTTTTACACCCATTTTATTCTATCAGCTAATACGATCATGGAAGAGTCAAAAATGTATAAGACTGACTTATGCTGTCAAAAAGCTTATTCCAATCTTGTTGAATGTCGTTTAATAATTATTAATATATCAGATACACCCGACTTTAAACATCTAATAACACTTATGTCGCAAAATATGTTCAGATACATAAAGACGAGAAACATGCAGTCAAAGTGGTATCCGAGAGGCAAACGACGACGCCGAGAAATTGGAGATGTTTTGGGCTAACGCAGAAGCATATATCAGCCTGTAATTTTCTTACATCTGAGACATGGACCTCCTCTCTGCGAGCGCGAATAGGCTGTAATCTGTAATCCACCACGCGGACTCAATGCTGGTGAGCGAAAGACTGAGTCTTCGAATTTTTGGTTCTAAGACATGACGGATATGGCACGAAAACATCTTGCTCCTCATATGTTCACAAAGAGGAAGAAGACTCAATTTTGACCCAAATAAAACTATTAAAAATTCGCTAACCTAACCACCGTGCTCCCTCTCTCATACAACAAAGGTATCTATTGTGTGGGTAGCAGGGTAGTTTGAACCTACAAATGTGGCAATTAGCCGGCTCCTGACTGATGGTCGCCCGACCGTGATTAAGACGGACCCGAAGATAACGAATACACTGGGGATTGGGTTACGTGTGGAGAAGGAGATGGGTGGGAGAGTTGCTATGGAAACAAAAAATGCTTATGACGTGACTGTGTAAAATATTGCCAAACTTTAACTCAGAGCACACAGATAACACAGAGCATCATCCACCTTTTCCAAGATAGACAGAGACAGAGACACTGTACTGGTTCTGAAACTGATAAAAACCATAAATTATTCGAATCTTTTGGTGGTTAACCAACTGTACCTACAAAATCGCAGAAACTTAGGGCAGTATGAAAGAAGACTGAAAAATGTTTATTCTGCACAAATACGACGCACATTATAAAATAACACAAAGTAGTCAAAAGCCTTATATCTCACTCTAAGCAATAACAATAGCCATTAAAGTCCATAACAACACGTAACTGACACCTCAGGGATCACGTTTTTAGGCTACCGCTCCCACAACTCCAGTTGATAAGTAGTGCCGTGTAGTCTTATTTGTTCACTTTAGACTACACTCTGTCTCCGAACGAACGCTATTAATATTGGCTACCGATAGGTGATAGCGACCCAGCAGGTAATTTGTGGCCAAATTAGGTGATTAAACATTTACTGGGGCTTAAAGATGGTAGTTAAGGGTTCGTGAATTGGTATTCAAGCTTAGAATTTATTCGTTAAGGAATGCGCTGAGGTAGCCCTCGAAATTCAGTGATTGAATGACTATTTCATGTAAACCGGCCAAGTGACTCGGACTCGCGCATGAAGGGTTCCGTACCGTCGTAGTAGGGGAGCCCCCTTTAATTTTTAATTTATTATTTGTTGTTATAGCGATAACAGAAATAAACATTCTGTAAAAATTTCAACAGTCTACTTATTACGGATCATGAGATACAGCCCGTCTTACAGACAGACGGACGGACAGCGGAGGCTTAGTAATAGGGTCCCGTTGGTTACCCTTCGGGTACGGAACTCTAAAAAGTCATTTAATCATTGACACAGGTTCGATTCCTGGCTCCGGCAAAAGCTTTTAAAAAAAAAACGAATACTCCTGTTTTATTCTTCTACAAAATCAAGATCACGGTTCCTTTAGCCCATTTTGCTCACGACCACAAACCATAATGCCGAGGTTATACCAACTCACCCCCATACCTATCTAACAATTAAGTGCTTATCAAAATAGTAGAAACTTTTTCTATACCCCATACGCTCTTAAAAAGCCAAGCAAACATGCTCGTTCAATTTCAATGCCCGTCGATATCTAGGGGGTATCACAAATTGGTTCGACAAGACTTTCCAACCACTGTCGAATCTAGAATCGTACCTCACCCTTATTTGTTAGACGTTAAGGTTTATAATGGTGTAAAAAGAAGGTAATACAGTGGTTGGTAGAAATTGGTGTGTATAGCTGTAGAACTCACTCAATTCGCAAGCCGTGTTTGATCGCCAAAGAACCCTTGGTTCTGAATCGTATCTCAAGAACTTGTTAGTTTACATATCCGTTTTGTGGAGATCAGTTATTAGTTTTTAAATAGAATTGTGGCTATTATCTTTTTTTGTTGCCTTGTCTACTTCATGGTGCGATGGTGAACAAGGGTTTCATGTTCTTTTCCATCCTGTAATTATTGTATAACAGTAGTGTGTATGTATTGCTTTAGTGATTATGTGTCTTTTCGCTGTAAAAAGAAATTAATAGTTTGATCGGTAGTCGTGATATAAAAAAACAAAGCGTATAAATAAGTTTTCCTTGCACACAGGCAATGGCCGACTTGGTTAAGGATTAAAACTTTAAAAATGTAATTAAGTCAGACGTTACTTTTTTCGAGCCAGGCTAAACGTCATCTGCCTAGCCTTTTTTTAGTACTGAGTAATATGGTACCCCTTGGTAAGACTGGTTGTCAGACTTTCTGGCCACTGACCACCTGCAACGACTGTCAAAGATCTACAAATGACAGCAGAAAACCAACGGCCAACGGCTTAACGTACTTTCGAGGCGAGGAGCAAACTCGGTATGTAATGGATGATCACTATCCACGGATCAACTTTGGCAAGCGTGGCTAAGCTCCTCCAACCAGGCTTAACATCTTAGAAAATTGCCAAAACAGTAGATGATAACAGATGTGAAAACCGTTTTAAAAACCTGTAGTTCAAGTAATAACTCAAATAAATACACATATAACATAAAATACCATAAACCTACATAACCCTACACATCTCCAGTGTTCAAACAGTACATAAAACATGAAAACGTAACTGCCGAATCTCGCGACGTTATCAAAACGTTGCGCTAAAGGGAGGCTCACGACGAGTGAGCGCGCGAAATAATTGATGAGTGCATTAGAGACATGTGTCCGCCATCTTTTATTCAAGCGCGCGAACTCGGTTCCTGAACGAATGGCGTGAAATGTGGAGCATAATCTGTATGAATTTGGAATATGTTGCCACAGATAAGGAAGGCTTAGTATAGGGGTGTATCTAGTCTAGACGTGTAGTTTGAAGGCTTGGAACTAATAAGTACTTAGGTGTTAATAAGGAATGATGGTCTATAGCTCGTAAATATCAAAATGGAGTGCATTTTTAAAAAGTTTATGTTGCTATGATTTGATGCCTTGAATTTGTGTTATAACTATTTAAACTAACGCAAATCATAAGTGTTATTATCTATTGAAAGAAACGAAAACATTTCTCAGAAAAAGCCTGGAAACGTTCATTCTTTTTCTACACCCACAATAAATACTCCTTCACCAAATCAATATACAAACACATCCTATAAAGTTGACCGTAAATCCCGACAAGTTGTCGGGCAAAGCTTTTTAATTCGCACATCCACTAGGTGGACTCCTGGGCCCAACGGAGCACCCTCTTATCTGGAGCACTTAGTAATTTTGTCTAATCCGATATACAAGTTTTAATACCCCGTCCCGTTCGCCCGCGGCTACAAAAAAGGGACTGTGTTAAGTCTCGAAAAACTGCACGCTTTCACACGCCCATACTCTTGTATTGGGACCAGGTGGTAAAGAGTTTTTGGGAATGTCCTGGTACTACAGTGGTGGAATTCGATTTAAAAAAAAAAAAACAAGGAAATCAGTATAAAGGTCTTTCAAAGATACCTTTAGATATATCATTAAAAGTTTTAGTAACAGTCAATTTCTGAATTACATAGGTAGCAGTATGCATTCGCAGTGATTCCTCTGAAATTGAAAATATTATGTTTAAGTACAGTTTGACAGGTTCTCAACTTCATTTATACCAACTGTGGAAAACAGTAATAACCTAAACTTAAATTGTTTTAAACCAAATTAGGTGCTGTTAAAAAAATAGGATATTCTTGAAGTAATAATTTACACTAGAAGCATGCTTTATTCCACAAAAGCATCGTAGGGATTGACTTCAGGTCACTTTTCTTTTTCTTAGTATATTTATTAGAGTAAAAATCCCTTCGCTAACTTTTGCAGTGTGGTGATTCTACTCCTGAATTACGAATGGAGATTCGAAACATTCATTCCGTGTCTCCATCTCTTTCTGTCCCATGCATTATTAAGAGACGACGCATAACATAATTGGAGTTATTTTCAGCTGGACCTTTCATATTAGAGACGCTAATAAACGATTCAGCATTTTGGAACCCTAGTTTGCTCCTTTCTAATTGACCTTTTTCCGTGAAAAGTCGTAATAGTCCATGTTTGAGGTTTGTCTATGATATTTGGGCGTATTTTTTATAGTAGGTATAGGCCATAGTAAAAACCTTTGCCAGAGACTTGGTAAAAAAATCAGCTTTTCTTTCAATACGGGTCTAAAACCCCTGAAACCAAAAAAAAATCGCTCTGCGTACAAAATCTATCTACTAATTCCAGACTCCAAAATCATAAAACGCAAATGCAATTAAAACAGCTCGTAAACTCAGAACGCGACTGAACTCCAGCACCCAAAGTATAACAATGTTGTTTTTCGCATCGCATAAACCACGACCGCAATCTACAAAAGAAACAAGTACGAACTTGGAGCAGTCAGACTCGATACAAAGGGGGAACGGTTCCCGAGCTCGTTACCATTCATAATTCACGGGGCAAACTCTTCGTACGTTTTCCCATTAGAAATTTTATAAGGTTTTTATTGCGTCGCTATCCCGCCAAAAGTTCGCGCGCTCCCGTTTGACAGTTGTGAGCGCGCCAACCGTTAGCTGCGTTCACGAATTCATTCTACTTTTTTAAATTTTAAAAAAGGTTTAGCAAAGGAATTGTTCCTTTGAGACGTGGATCTAGATTATGTAAGTATTTCGTCGAATAAATATTTAATTTGTTTATCTGTAAAATACATACAGTAAGCATTATTTGGACAAGAATCGTTTATAATATCTTCAATTTATGAATATGGGCGTTTTAAAGCATTGCATGCGTACTTCTTAGGTATTATGGGATTAATCTTGCGGAAAATTAATCACGCTCCGGAAGCCGAAAAGTGAATTTGGCTTTTTATTTAATTATGTTGATGTTGCATACAGACTAATTGCCCGGGTAATGACAATAAGCTCGCCCCTTACGTGGACTTAAACATAACTGTCGAAATGTCGGTCTGTGTTATGTGATATGAGGTATATATATAAAATAATCTAAATAAGAGTACTTAAGTTGGGTACAGTTAACGAAACAAACAGAAAACTTACAGACTAAATTCTATGAAAACGTCTTTCCCCCAACAGTTCCAAGGGTCCTACCTACTCCTAGTTGATTGCGGTGCCAGCCATTCTCACGGAGCTACCGTCAGCAACAACTTTGATAAGACTTCGCGAACTTTCCGAAGGGTTCCGACAGTTTGCTAACTTACATAATGACCGGGGGTAACATGAGTTTAATTTTATGACAGCCAGACGGTGACGGTTTAGGGTCTAACGAAATATGCGCTTGTATCAAGTCAGACACTTAGAAATAAATCCTTTTGGTTTTTCATAGCTTATTACCAATTATGTTAGGGTCAGCTGCCTATTTTGATCTCCACAACCCAATACTGCATGGATAACACGATATCTAATTTCGACGATTCTTCCATAAAACTATTTCTCGGAAAATCTGTGATTTTCTGTGAAAATCATACAATTTCAACGGCTGAGATTGTGGTGTATATGCCTAAATTATAAAAGTAGACTTTTTAGGGCGTAATTGACTTGCCTCCGCCCCTCCTTCTTTTCTTGGTTACTAAAGAGATCATCTTACCTCGCCAACGTCCACTAGAGAACAAATCCTCCCTCATAATATGAATTCTTCCTCTTCAAAACTAGCTCCCAATTTCTATCTCAAATAGCTCCAGGTGAACTCAGTTTTGATAAACGAAGTGTTAGTAGTTAGTTCACCTACGCTACGTGTATTCAGAGAGCTCTAATCTGTCGCTCGGCCAGATAACTAAATTCTGACCTGATTTATATTTCTGCGCAGATTTAGTTCGGTAACACTTCTCGTGTTTTGGACGTTAGCGACAGATTAGGGGTGTACGGATGTTTCGACTTCTGTTATTTTTCTACATTACATAACAACACATATGACGCCAGTATTAGAACGAATGTTAGCAGAGGGCAGGACACCCACATTTTCCCTGTTATGTTTAAGTCCCATGTCATAGAAATTCCTGATAAGATGAACACAGCCTCGGAAATCTGTATCTACAGCAGAATATCATTGCATTTCCAAAAATATTTTCTTGCCATTCTATCTATCCTTCTCTTATCCGTGGATCACCTACTTACTTACTTCTTTCCTGATCACTAATAAAAAACCCATAACGTTCGACCCGTTCTTTTTTTCAGAACGCTCACATTTCCAAAATTAATTTCCCAACCCCGTGAAACCGTGACAACCCTACTATCGCCGGCGACCTCTATTAATTAAAACGCTGTGTAAACCGGGCTTTATCGGCGCACTGGCCACGCCACCCAATTAGGACAGCCGACGAGCCTCGCGCCAAAAATTATGCGGCTTATCAACTGCCGCGTAATTTTGACAAACGACCGCTCGTTTGAAAACGCGCTTCGGTGGACAGTGTGATCGATTAATTTTGTTGTATTGTTTAAATGTTGTGGACGATTTTGTGTTCTAATAAGCATTGGGTGCTAGTAGTGAATGGACAAAACTATTGAAAGATGGTGTAATTTTAAAGATTAGTGTGTTTTTTTAAGGAATATAGATGCATTGGTTCTTGCTTGGGTTATTAATGCTAATCTTCTTCCAATACTAACCATCATTTAGCAATAGTTTTAATACACCCACCTAATTATTTATCTGTAAGAAACTATGTATCGAGCATACATAGCACAAAATATCTTGGATATAGAGAAAATGCAAGATATTTTGCTAAAAAGTTTTTGTAGTGAGTCCAACAGCGTTCCGATAATAAATCAAGTCGTACTATACCATCCCTACTCCTCACGAACTCTCAGATTACGATTTTTATTCAAACTAAACTGCGCTACGAAAACCGTAGCGACCTAGCGGCGTAGTCCGCTCGTAACCATACGTTTTATTACTGATACCTCACGAAATATCAGTAAACGAGTTTAAATAGTAATGAAACCGTATTGAAAATATTGGAAAAATACCTTACTTACTTTCTACCTATCAGTAATAAGTACACCCTACTTATTTGTATCGATGTCGTTGGATCTTGAACTTTTTAAGCAATAAGCAAAATCTTACCCAAACCCTACGTTACACCATCCACTTTACTAAAATTAGAAACAACATCTTCCGCTACCCTCACATCACACCCCTTCACCCCTTACTAGGTTCGCAGGATTTCCCCGGCATCTATAACATCATACCAATATGCCATTCATCAGGCGAGGCGTCGCTAAACACCGGCGGCCGCGCGAGATAACCGCGCAGTAAACCGACAACAATGCCCTGACTCGCACTCAATAAAAGATGATAACACATGAAATATGAACTGACGACACCCCTCGACGAACACACATAAGGAAACCTAAAGTCGACTCTATGCTAAGCGGACAAAGTTTGGATTTAGTCAACAGTATCTCCAAGTTATGATATTTCAAAAGCGAAGACAGCGTTAGCATAATAAACGCGCTCCAATGAAAACAAACCGCATCCAGCTCACGAATACAGCCAAATTTCCCAAAGAAAACATACCAACGTTACAACGTTTCGGAACGAAGCGGTGACGGCGCGAAACAAAAGCGCGGGAATCGCTGCCATTGGCGGAGGAGGTGGGCGGACTCCCGGATAATATGGCGGAAATATTACGAGCCGAGGAGGTATTCAAGGTGCACCGGGAGGAAGGGAGGCCCGGGGGAGAGGGAGGACACCCCCCCGAGAGGTTAATTACCCGCCGGCCGATAAGGCAGCGGCTCGCTAATTACGTACTTATGGCGGACTGAAATTAAGTTATCGTCGGCGGGAAAACGACGCTCACTTTGTTTGCGTTCCGTTTTACGGATAATATGTATTCTGCGGCGCTCGAGAGTAATGGAACAAAATTGGCGGCTATTCAGTTTTATCTTTTATGTCTGAGTAGAGGAAGCGTAGCGTCGTTCTCAGATAATGGAATCATTGTTCAAACAGTGAGCGCTCCGGGGACTCTTTTTTAATCGTTTAGCTTAATTTTTGCTTTGTTTTATATTCAAACAAGCTACGCCGATTTGCGTTTCATTAAAATATTAATGCGCCTTTTGATATAAAAGCAAAAAAGAATAAGAAAGTTGGAATAACGCGTGTATTTATTTGCGAAGAATTTTGTTTCGCGGGAGTCGTTCATATTTTAAGTAGATATTAGATAGATAGCGAAATATACTCGAGTGCGGCAAACAACACGACTGGCAGCTGAGCTCCCAAATAAAATGCGATAAAATAAAAAGATGCCGGCGACAAAACGTAGATACTTATACATGAGCCAACTTACTTGCGACATGGGAAAGATATTGTGTGTCTCTTGGTGGTTTAAGAATAAGAACTGAAATGGGTAAGCAAAGAAGTTAATAAAGCGCAGATGTAAGTTGGTAAGTTTATACATATTTACCACAAAAGCGGCTCAGCGAGAGATCGCGGGATCTGTTCCCCAGTTTTATTTTTCCAAGCTCTAAATGGAGTCGGTGGAGCATTTAAATAAGCTTCGCCGCCTGAAGTATGGTAATGTTAGTAATACGCGGAAAGAAACCGCGCCGTTGCTTTCAGAGTCGGCCATTTTGAATTTCCTTTTATTTTAGTCCTCTGAGACATGATCCCTTGCTATGTGATTATTTGATAATATTAAGGAAAATTGTGTTTGTTTTGGAAGAAATAATGTTGCACAAATCGAATCAGCCAGGCTTATTTGAAAATGTCTAGATTTTTATGCAAAGGCAAAATATGAAACTTGTGTCCTGCGATACGCGGGGTATACAATGTTTTCATTTACGTGACTGCCGTCGCGTCGCAAGTCCCCTAGGCCGCGTCATTGCATCACATGAGACGAATTGCTACCAAACGCCAGTCTATTTAGTATTTTTTAAAAGTTAAGCTGCTGTGAATCGTGGAGTCGTGGACTGCTTCAATCAATTCTTTCATCTGGTTCTGCCGCAGTTGCTGTCGCTAGACTCGCAAGACGCGTGAAGCTCTTGTCTAAAGTGTAATCCAACCGAAGAGTTCCACCCATAATATTAAACTTCCATCATCATCCTCCTAGCCTTTTCCCAAATATTTTGGGTCAGTTACCAGTCTAACCGGATGCAGCTGAATACCAGTATTTACATGGAGCGACTGCCTATTTAATTTTGACCTCCACACCCCGGTTAGGACGGGGTACTACGATGGCCTTTTTGTAAGACTTGTTGTCAGAATTGCGGGCCACTGACTGTAACGACTGTCAAAGATCTACAAATGACAGCCGGGACCACCGACTTAACGTGTTTTCCGAGGCACGGAGGAAAATCGGTATGAAATGGATGGTCACCTATACACAGATCAACCTAGGCAAGCGCGGCTAAACCTGAAGATTGATCCGAGTGGCTGTTATTATTCAGCCACGAGCTTCTCAATACAATATTAAACTACCATCATTATGTAAATAATAATTAAACCACAACGTAGGACGTCTCGTGTTTTCGTCGATCCTTTTTCCCATTATTAACCAAGTCATGTCAAACAAAGCATACACTCTACCCATTAAACAAATACCCAATAAATTAAACCCATAACTGAACATTCCAACGAAGATTCCTCTCCATTCCTAATTATTCTCGAACGATTAATTAATATAACATGTAAAGGACATGTTCCAAAAATGGCGGCCATATGTCTTGACTGATCAAAGACACCGTCTGTTTTTTGGCTCATAATTAGTAACAAATTATGTTACAAAAACTCCTTGGTATCCTCTCTGCGTACCCTCGGCTGTGAGAATGGCGTGAACTTAGTCATGGATCGTGTCCCGGAACGCGTTGGAGATATTTAAACATAGAGTTTGTAATGGCTGTAGTCTAAACTTTCATTCATCACTCATCTTTGCTAGTGCCTGACAGTTAAGAGCGAGTGGCAAAGGGAACCAGTGCGAACAGGTATGCTTGTATAGAGTTGTAACATTTTAATTCTCTAAAAGAACACATTATTCAGCGAATCAAGCACACCTCAAGTCGCAAGTCTTAAGTTTTAAAAGCAGACTTTTTACTGTTTTTTATGTTGTACAATCAAGAATTCTTATTAGAGTCTACATAGTTTTCATCTGTTCCAATTATAAACTACAGTTACATTTTATATTACTTCGAATCATTTCATTCTCGCAACCACCACTCTACAATCTTACTCAGTTGCACGCCTGCACCATCTAATCGTTCCCAGTCCTGAAAGCGTCACGTTCGGATGCACGCGCGGCGCGCTACCGGCCATACGGGCCGTCCTCCCAACTAATTCAAACTAATTAGCTTCCGTAAGCTGTAAATCTCACGAATACTGCGCCGACGTCATCGCGCGCGCTTTGATCACGCGCGAAGTGAAACGGAACGCGACACGTGAATGAATGAACTGAACGATTTTTGAACGGAGCGTTTAATGTCAAATGTGGCAGGAATTCCGCCGGCCCTTAAGTTTTATGACTTCATTCCGCTGGTGATACATGGTTTACAAGAAATGGGTGTTATATGGGCTGTCGTAAATACACCTATCAAGTTTGCAAAGTTTACGGCGTCAGCTGGTTTGGCTGATTTTTAATCGTCACTGTTTTGCGAAACTTTGTAGTGCGAACGTATCGGGGGTTATGTTTTGGTACACACAGAAATGCGGAAACATAAACGATAAAGTTATTCTCAGACATAGCGGGCACCGACTATTTACTTTTTTCAATCATCAGCATCACTCTCCCGCTCTTATCCCAACTTATTTGGAGTCAACGTAGCATGCTTTCTTCCATAATTCTATCTATACTACATAATTACATATCTATTACTACTTATCCATTCTCATTAAATAACTAACAACACATCCAACTTACACACCACACACAAATCACACGGTCACGCAGCCGTTAATCGTTCTATCATATCAATCATTCGTCCAGAAACAATCAATTAGAACTCGATCCCCTTTCAATTATACCCTGCATCGGTAGGTAATTGCCTCCAGCTCCACCTAGGGGCGGCGCGGGGAACCGATTTGTGTGACGTGTGAACCGTGATGGACATTCTATTGCCTTGATCGTGGTTTGATGACGTATCTACCGAAGTTGGGTGTTATAAAAATAGGTTGCAGTGTTGTGGTTTGATGGATTAGGATGTTATGGAATAATTGTAGCGAGAATGTCAGCGGGTTTCTTTGGGCAGTGATAGCTGAGAAAATCGTTAAAAGATTGTTAGTTTGGGGTCCGTTTTTATTCCCTTTTATCTAAGTTTTGGAATTTAGACATCGTTGTTGTTATGTACGCACGACCACCAATCAATCTAGATACCTAGTATACAAAAACTCACGCCTTATTCCTATGGGGCTAGGCAGAAACTACAAAAGCCACCTTTTACGATACTTACATGCTCCTTTACGTTCGTTCCAATACCTTGGGTACTCCAAAATCCAATCAAAACACATTCGTTCTTCATCTAAATCATTCGCTCTTTTTGACCCCCCCATTTATATAACCATACCAATTAATTAGCTAATCACGCTTGATTTACGCCCTGTTTTAATAGCACAGTTCCATCGCCATAGCGACACGTTCCAGTCTCGTATCGTTCCCGCCGCGGCACCTGAGTTGCCGACAGAAGTGATGGATGACGCATGATGTCAGACCCCTAATCCGAGCCACAGAATAGTTAAATACAGAAGGTTCTTTCTTCTTCTTCTTTTCGTATTGATGTTACTTCCATGTTGACTGCTCCGTTGGTCTCGTACAAACGCGACTGCTGAGCGTGGAGTCCTGGGTTCGATTCCCGGGTCGGGCAAAAAATGCTAATTGGTTTTTACATTGGAAATATCTCAGTAGAAGCCCGAAGTTTGGAAGTTGGCGGTATGATACCCCCGTGCTTCGGAGAGCAGGTTTAGCCGATGGTCCGGCGCCTGATTTCTCTCCGGTCGTGTTGGATTGCCGGCCCATCGGACTATGAGAGTAAAGAAGTAAGGAACGGAGAGTGCACCTGCGCCTGCGCACATACTTGAGCACTATAATATCTCCCGCACCGATGGCTAATCTCCGCTAAGCTCGGCCGCCGTGGACGAAAACGGTCAGGAGGACTGCACTATACTTATACTTCCATTTATTTACAACGTGTATTTATTTACCACTAATTATACCAACATTACAAACCAAGTCCTATACGATGCTATATGAGAAAATAAAATAAATTAAAAAATAAAATTACACCTAGTAAAAATAAAAATAGCTATAGTTAAAATATTAATAATTAAACATGACCAAGTTTATAAGTGGACACCTTTTTCAATTATCATTTATATTTTTTTTTATTCATTGTATTCAGTTTGGACCCAGTAGGTGGCTACATTTATAGCAGCGTCAGAGGTGTTTACGCGTACCGAAGTTCATATCCATAGAATGCACGCACACATAGACACGCTTCTCCTACAACGAGTACAAGCGTCTTTGCGGGCCGGTATTTACCCAAAGTCGCCGTACGTATGCGTGACTCTTCTTGGCACAAGCCGGCCACAGTTTTCCTAACCACTAAAACTCCTGAAAGCCAAAATCTACAGTGGCAAAGCACCGAGGCAATGAAGCTCGTCATCGATCAACGAGTCTCGAAGAAACGATTCAACTGAATTGGATCCAGCATCGAAATTAAAAAGAACAGTGGAGCAGGAGGAGTAAGAATTTAAATGTACACTTCTCTCCATAATTCTATATCAAGCAGGAGACAGATCAGAGCTAGGCCAATAGGTAGAACTGGGGTAAGCCCGGTTGCCTCAGATTAACATTAATTAACGGAACAAAAGCAACCAAGCTTAAATGGAACTGGGCTGGCCACATCTGTCGCATGCCGGAGGAGCTACGGGCTAAAGTAATAACACAATGGGTCCCAAACAGCAGCAAAAACGCGGCAGGTCCAGAAGGAGATGGCGGGACGAACTCGACTCTTTTCAGAAAGATTGGCGAGCAACAGCACTCGATAGGGATAATTGAAAAGAGGGAAGGGAGGCCTTTGCCCTGCAGTGGGACACAAATGGCTGATAATAACGTTAATGGGTACTAAATTGTGCGCCTGTATTAACTCATTGTTTGGAGCTAACCTTCTGTAGATACTATTCTGAGTCAAAGTCTGTCGCAATCCCCGTAACGACATTTAGATTAACATGGCTTGTTGTAATGATATTGTGGATCCCTGTTTTGTTGATTTGGTGAGGTCAAAGTGGGATAAAGTATTTTAATCGTGAAGTTGGCAGGTTGAGTCTATTTCCATGTCTAAGTTTGATTTCTGTTTGTATGTCTTCTCTTTTGCTGTAGAATTGTGGGTACTTCCTTACAAATTTGCAAATTTCAAATATATAGAGACAGGGTAGTGTTAGGATGTTTAGTTCTTTGAAGTGTGGTTTACATGAGTCGGTGTCTTCTATGTTAACCAATGTTCTTATAAGTTTCTTCTGTATTGTAAATAGCGAAGGTGCGTCTGTACTGTTACCCCATAATATTATTCCGTATTTAAGCCAAGCGAACGCGTACGCATAGTATGTTACTATTGCTGTTTTGAGATCTGTAGTTTTCTTTATTTCTCTGAGGGCATATGCAAATTTAGATAGCTTTGTTTTTATTTTCTGTATGTGTGGTTTCCAGTCTATGTGTGTATCTATGTCTAGGCCTAAAAGGGTGAATTTATTAACTATTTCTAACTTGGATCCTTTGTATTTAAAATTTATATTTATTGGGGTTTTTTGTCGCGGGTGGAAAGTGACTATTTTTGTCTTACTAAAGTTAATTTCAAGGTTATGTTCGTTCATCCAGTATGTTGTGGTATCAAGTATAGATGTTAGTGTTTGGTTCAGGTTTTGGTTATTTTTACATGATGTTAAAATAGAGACGTCATCGGCAAACAATACGCACGTTTCATTTATGTGGTTAGGGAGATCATTTATGTAGACTAAGAACAATAGGCATCCTATGACACTTCCCTGTGGTATGGAGGCGTTTACAGGTATGTTTTGTGATCTAATTAGTTCAATGTGTTGTGTTTGTGTATTGTAGTGTTCTATTTCTACGACTTGTTCTCTGTTTTTTAAATAAGATGTAAACCAGTCATGACTTTTTCCTCGGATACCTATGTTGTAAAGTTTATTCAATAGTATATCGAATTGTACTTTATCATACGCTTTGGTCATGTCTAATAACAGTCCAATAGCGTATTTTTTATTATCAATAATTTTGAGTGCTTCTTGTATGTACTTGTAGACGGCCTAAACAGTGGATCGGTTCTTACGAAATCTATTTTGGCTATCATTGAAAATGCTATATTTTTCACAGAACGCGTAAACGCGGTTACACATGACTTTTTCGAATATTTTTGAGGCTGTTGGTAGTAGAGCAATGGGACGGTAATTGTTCGGGTCAGTTTTATCGTTTTTTTTGAAAATAGGTTTAATGAGGGCCTTTTTGAGTAAGTCAGGAAAAACACCTTCTTCGAAGGATTGGTTAATGAGTATATAAAATGGCAAGGTAAGTTCATCAGCGCACTGTTTTATCAGACTGGGTGGGAGTTCGTCGATTCCGTGGCTGTTCTTGTTCTTTAGGTTTTTAATAATTATGTTTATTTCATAAGGATCAACTGGGTTAAGGTATAATGTATTTTGTGTAGTTAAGGTTGCCGGTAGCCCCTTTGGTTTGCTGCCGGTTGGTGTTGTAGTTTTCCCACCAATGGAGACAAAGAAATTATTAAATATGTTGGCTACTTCTTGCGGTTTCGCCGTTAAGCTATTATCTACTTGTAATGTTATGTTGTGTTTCTCGGTTTTACGCTTTTTGTTTGAGCGTTCATTTATGATTCCCCACATTGTTTTAACTTTATTATTTGATTTAGTCATTTTATTTTTGTAGTGCAGTTTTTTAGCTGTTGTAACCGCCTTTTTCAGTATTTTTTCATATTTTTTGTAATATGTTATTAATGTAGGATCTTTTGTTTTTGTAATTAATATTTTTAACAATCTTTTATTAATACTGGATTTTTTTATACCAACAGTGAGCCAATATTTCTTATATTTAGTTTTAAGTTTAATTTTAAGTAGTGGGATACACTTATTTAGGATTAAGGTAAGTTTATCGTTAAATGTTTTATAATTTGTGTTAATATTATTATCAGTTTTAAGTATATCATTCCAATTAATTTTTTGTAATTCCTCTTTAAATTTTAATATCTTTGTATTGTTATATAACCTTTTCTTTGTGTACCAATTACTTGTACTGGGTTGTTCTGGTAATTTTAAATGTAGGATTGTGCTTTAATTACTTACTATTTAGTTAATAATAAATTACAGCTAATATATAAATAAATATATAAAATATCATCATCTGCCTAGCCTTTTCCCAACTATATTGGGGTCGGCTTCCAGTCTAACCGGATGCAGCTGAATACCAGTATTTTACATGGAGCGACTGCCTATCTGACCTCCACAACCCAGTCAGTACTGGGTAATACGATACCCCTTGGTAAAACTGGTTGTCAGACTTTTTGGGCCACTGACTGCCTAACGACTGTCAAACATCTACAAATGACAGCCGGGACCAACGGCTTAACGTGCTTTCCGAGGCACGGAGGAAACTCGGTATGTAATGGGCGGTCACCCATCCACAGACCAACCTAGGCAAGCACGGCTTAACCTAAAGATCGACCCGAGCGGCTGTTATTATTTAGCCACGAGCTCCTAAATATATAAAATAATTACCTAATTTATAATTTAGAAAATATCTATTAATAATAAATAAATAAATATATAAATAAATAAATAAATATAGAAATATTAATAATAAACAAAATTAATATAAATCTACTCATAAATAATATCTACTTAAATATCTAAATATAAGATTTACTCCTTAATTTCAATATTATTATGTTTTTAAACAAAAAGCGCTTCATCCTCTCCTCTAAAAACTAACTTGCTGTGCCCGACAGGGTCCATAATTGTTTCTCTATAATTTACCTACCAGCCTTGTATACATTATGGAATGCAATAAAGTATTGAGTATTGAGGTGTTACTTCTCACTTGGATGTTTTGAGGTAAGCGTGTGTGTAAGTAGGTTCATATTTTGTTCATTTTTACGTATTTCATCCAACCTTTTCCTACCAACCGAATAAGTTGTTATGTAATGTGGACCACCGTTAACGGATCAAAAAAAAGAACTGCCCAAGTACGAGTTGGACTCGCACACCGAGCGTTCCGTATAAACTTGTAAGTATTTTGTTATTAAACAACATATTTACGGTTTTCGGATTTTTTCCTTTATATGTGCTATAAGACATTGCGTCTTGCCAAATTTCATGATTCTAGGTCAGCGGGAAGTATCCTATAGGTTTTGATTCCTTTGTGAAATCGCAAAATATACGACATTAACGGTCATATCTTTTAATCGCGTTGACTTACAAGTTTGTTTTACTGCTGCAAGAAGTAGCAGACCTAAGTGTTTGACATTAATTTCCACTTGCTACCTTCACGCGTTCCTGAGAAAAAGAGTCATGACAGACGGACAACAAAGTGATCCTATAAGGCCAAACGAGCGTAAATTTTTCACAACATTTTACTCGACTCACAGCTCAAAAAATTACGCTCGTTTGGCCTCATCCTAAGGGTTCTGTTTTTAGCGACTGAGGTACGGAACCCTAAAAATGAAACAAAATAAGAAAGATTTTTTTGACTATCGGACCTTGGATCCCGCCCCGGATTTTGTCATAATTATAACAATCTCGCCATCTAGTATTTTTATTTAGAACTACACGACCTAATCTAACTAGCACCTTCTTGCACATCCACATTTATGATCTCCTTAAAAACCGTCCAAAAAAGAAACACGTAAAATGTCATTCCAAATCCGAACATGACACTGTCAAGTGACAACGTCAAAAATCAAAATCGAGCGAACATGGCTGTGCCATTTTTAATAAAATCTAAAGTAGTGACCTTCGTGGTATAATGATACCCGTCCGATATGAATAACGCCTCTCTGACCCTAGCGGGTGTGGGTCTGGCTATTATCCTGGTCCTATTCATTCTTAAATACAGATTGAAATTCGGTGTATCGTCTAAGGTAAGGAGTTTCAGAAGCATCCATATAAAACACCTTCACATTTATTTACCTCTAACAGCTGCATTTTACAACCTTATGGTTTAAAGATTAAAGATCACAGTTATTTTGACAGATTTTTTAATGGCAGCAACCATACAGCTATGAAAATACAGATCACTGACGTTAACAGTGATGCAGTCAGTTAAATTAACTAAAAGGACTACACTAGTGTACTGTGAAAAAACGTTAAGATAAACTCGGCAACCAGCAGAAGATACGAAAGAAGATCCATTGATACCAGTAGCGAAGGTTCTATACAACTCGATTCCTTTTGGAATCCCTTTGAAAAATGGCACAGACAGTATTCTATAGACAAATAATAAAATCACATTAAACATATTTACTCCGGCTTACCTCTTACAAAAATTAACCCTTCGCTACTGATAGATACAGTTCTACGAGGATCTTTTAGCACTAAATTAAGATTGACACAAAATTTACCTACAAGTGTTGTAGGTATCGTCATCATCATCATCATCATTTCAGCCGAAAGACGTCCACTGCTGGACATAGGCCACCCCCAAGCGTCGCCACATTGACCGGTCCCGTGCGTCTCGCATCCAGCGGATCCCCGCAACCTTTACCAGGTCATCGGTCGACCTAGTGGGAGGCCTTCCAACGCAACGTCTTCCAGTTCGCGGTCGCCACTCCAGAACTTTCCGGCCCCATCGGCCATCCGTTCTGCGAGCAATGTGCCCTGCCCACTGCCACTTAAATTTATTTCTCTTACGGATTTCCTCATTTCTGATTTGATCACGCAAGGAAACTCCGAGCATAGCCCTCTCCATTGCCCTTTGGGTGCCTTTAAGCCTTCTGATGAGGCCCATTGTGAGCGACCACGTTTCGGTTGAAGGTATACATTGTGTAAAATTGTTATGTAGTCTGTGTTGGTCGTCATCATCTGGCCTACCTCTTAGCTAGCCTCAAAAAATTTTGGGTCTCCGAAATGTGGGTGTGCTGTAGAAACACCTCAGTCGAAACGTTCGGAGATGATAGGCATAATCGTAATGTTATGTAATGTCACGTTGGGGTCAGCTTCCAGTCTAGCCAGATGCAGCTGTGTGCCAGTATTTTCCATGTAGCAACTGCCTATTTCAAATAAGTTACCAGCCGTGCCAGAAGCACTTATTTCAGCGTTAAAATGAATGTCATCATCTTCCTATGTTACTTGGGGGTCAGCAAAACACGTCTTTTTTCTTCCATTGTCCCCTGACAGCCGTCACGCTATCATTTATTACTTTTTCTTTCATATCGTTCCTCACACAATTCATCCATCTTTTCTTTTGGTTCCTCTTCCTCTTCAACCGTCAACGTTCACATTCATCACTCTTTTTGTCACATGCCCATACCAAACAGACTAAACAACAACAACTACAACTTTTCTGTAGCTGGTACACCTTTCAGAATTCCTCTTATATACTCACTAGCTTTTTCCCGCGGCTTCGCTCGCATTAATTTAGAATATAACTATCAATTCGCACTGCTAAAGTTTCTATAATAATATATTTCAAACATGATTCAAAATTGAAGAAATTAATCATTGATAAAAACATAGGTAACCCTTCTTTTCCCTTCCCCTTTTTTCTTTGTAGTCGGTTAAAGTAATTAAGTAGAGCAGCCTGAATGACATATATAGCATAGAGCGAGTAAGAAGTGAAAACAATTGACGATATTCCTACGTCCTTCTACCTCGACCGCTAGGCGGTCCCTAAGGAAATATGGCAAATATTATTGTACTTATATGAACTGTAAAATGGGTGTTTTGGTATACTAATAATGTTCAGTTTACGTTAATTTAAATGATTTATTTTTATTTTGTCACACTGCTGTCATCTGAAAACAGTAACATAACTTTGCATTTATAATATTAAGTTAGAATTTCTTACTTCATTCATTATTGTTACTCCTCACATTCATCTGAACATTCTCACCTGAAATGCTGAGTTTTATTTTTGTGTACAGACTCTGCTAACGGAATCAAGTACCGAACAGGCCCTGGGCACCAATACCGTGCATATAGTCCACCGTTTGTGTCCTCATCACAACGTGGTGCAACGGTACGAGCTCGAGGAGAAGGATTCCCTCGATGAACACCTCGATGCCCTGACCAAGAAACTCGCTGACAAGGTGACAGTACCTTTTCTTATCATTTGGTCATGTAAAGCGAGGATGACGTTAATTTACATGGTTTTGATAAAAAAGACGCGAAACAAAAGAAACGAAATTCCGTACAAATTTTCATCCTCCTTTTAATCGCATCCGTCATCATCATCTCTCTCTCACTCTACGTACGGTCACGGCGGTCTCTCTCATCTACTAGCTTTATACAGGATGTAAGCGGACCCTTCACGAAGCTGTCAACCTAGCATTATGCACATCAATCTAAGTAACAGTAAAGTTATGCAAAAATTATTGCTGGGAAACAACTTTTTTTTTTGGCGTGAAAAATCACGTTTTACGGTAGGACTCAATGTAACGCACTCAAAACATTGTGCTGATGGATGGATTGAATAGACGGGAGTCGTGGAGGTGTTTAAAGTAAAAATCTCACATTAAAAACATGTATTTAAAAAAAAAACTTGTGAAAAAGTTGGAACTTTGACTCCCAATAACTCCGTAATTAGAAGGTTCCCAGGTATGGTCTAGAACAAGAAAAATGTCGTAATGACGGGGACAAAAAGTGCCTTGCGGCTTCGTTAAGGGTCTTGTTACAGTCTTTATTGTTATCACAATGCACAGGTGTGTGTGCACTGTGCAGACAGACAGAGACATTCTCTGTCCCTTTACTCTCATAGCCCGATGAGAGATGATGTTCGCATCAGTCGCAGGACCAACATCTTCAAGTGCTTTCTGAGTCACAAGGGATTCACGCCACAAAAGTTCCAGACATCAGCCTGCAACTGATAATTTACCAGATTTTGTGTTGGCAGTTGCTGCTTTCATGACTAGTTACAGTTAGATTACAGTTTTTTTTTTTAACTTTGAATGCACTTGGAATTTCCCCTATATCATAAGTAACAAACATACGAGTATAATAAAATCATACACACAAACAGACCCGGAACAAATACATATCTGTAGGCCATACTATTTGTTCCGTGTGGGAATCGCGCGACAGACAGAGCAGCAGCCAAGCGCTCAACCTTTGCGCCAACCGTGCCGTGCAGTACTGAGTCGACCCATTACAAAGCAGAAGAGCGGACGATAGTTATCCTTTTTTGCGTAGATTTAAGAGCGTTTACGACTTATGGCTATTCTTATAAACTTTCAAGTCCTTTTTTAACCGACTACGGCGAAGCCAAAAGGAAGTTTTATGATTTTAGCAGTCTATGAATGTATGTTTGTTTGTATTTACGTAGATTCCTCCGTAGCGTCGAAACTATTCATCAGATTTTGATGAATATGGTGTCAAACGATTTGTCATTATGGCGTGGGTAACATAGGCTACAAGTTAACCGACTTCAACAGTAGGAGGAGTCGATTTTACCTTGCAAACTTGCGAGATATCACATCATTAAATGTTTTTAAATTAAAGCTAAAAGAATTTCTCATATGTAAAACATATTATTCAATTAATGAATTTCTAAATGACCGAATTGTTGACTAAAATTTGTATTTCACTTATTTAATGTAAATAATATGACCGTAAGAATTATGTATAATGTGAATGTAGTATGAGGTTGACTAAAGCTTGACATGTTAAAGTTATTTTTATTTATTTTTTGACTTATTCAATGTAAATCGCATGACCGACTTAATTATGTCTTTTCATGAATGTTTCATGAGGTTGACAAAAAATGACATGTTATACTTACTTTTTTATTATTTTTTGACTAATTAAAACGTAAATTGTATGTCCCTAATAATTGTGTAATTATAAACGTAAAATGAGTTTGACGAAAACAATCAATGTAACGGATAAAATGTGTAAAATTTGTATTATTATTATTTTTTACATGATATTGACATGTATACAAATATTGTACACCTCATGGGTATGTTACAGTGATACAATAACGCTAATTATAAGATCTGTCTTTTCACCTGTGGCAAACAATAAATAAATGAATTATGATACATATGTGCTCCAAATTTCATAAACACACCTCAAACGGTTATTTAGATATTAACGTCCAAAAATCGTCATTTTTATCTCTGACAAACCTATAGATCAAAACTATAATCCAGTTCCAGATGACCTAGAAAGTTCAAATTTGACATCCAGATAGGTAGTTGGGTGAATACAAAGGAATAAATGAGATACTGGTAAATTTTCATTTTATTATAACTTTTCAATTAATTGATTCTATTAGGAACACTTAATTATAGTGCCTGTAATGTAATGATCAGCAATCAAAATTGATGACAGCTGGTCTTTATGTGGTAAAAAGTAATGATATCCCAACAAAAACATAAATGTGAAATGAGAGCCAAGTTCAATATTATGATATATACCTTCGTTGTTTTCTTAAACGACAAAAGAAGTGAGCTCTAAATGGGTGCAAAGTCAGTCTTGAAATTTATTATAACAACATAAAATATTTTATAACATCTTAAAATATAATTTCTTCTTATAGGTAACTTAGGATAACATATTGAAGCCTAAGGTCTGACTTGGCTAGTTTTCATATACGAATCATATTATCGCCTTCGCAAGTTCTACAGCTGCTAACTACTACTGCTACTGCCGCTGTGTCTTGCTGCTGCTTCTGCTGCTGTTCTACGGCTGCTGCTGATGCTATTTCATTCTTCCAAAAATTTGGCTTGCTGGTAGAAACTAGCCATCGAACATAGATATATAGGCTCTTCCATGACTGTTTTAGTAGGTACTTAATAATAATTCGTAAATGAGAACTAGCTATGTATGATGCCGCTAAACAGTATAATATGAAAAATAGAAAATTCAAATATTTTTGAATTTAGAACACAAATAAATGTTAATTTGTTCATAAAAGTAAATGTTTGTTTAAATAATCATGTTTATCTATGATATTCTAAAGGGACGGCAACTTAATGTGGGGCTTAATGTACTTAACTTTAATGTGGACGGCGACTTATGGGCTAGCTCGCCGTCCGGCCGTCTTATGACGACAGGCCGTGTCGACGAAGCGTTCGTGCTCCACGCGCGCCTTAAAGAGATGTCAGCAACCATGTAGGGGTCCGTATGGGCTGATGCCTGCCAGGGCTGCGGGACTGTTCGGAAGAGATACCGTGGCCCTGGAACACAACGGGCAAAGAAGGAACATGAATGGGTTTAAGTCAGTACAAGTCTGACACTCCCTTCGCAAAAAAAAAAAAAAGGGTATAAATAGACCCTTAACATAGCCGAAAGGCACTTGTTCTCCCCGTCTTTGCGATCATTTTTTTGTTTTAGACCATACCTGGGAACCTTCCAGTTACGGAGATATTGGGGGGTCAAAGTTCAAATTTTTTCGCAAGTTTTTTTTTAAATACATGTTTTTAATTTAATTTATTTACTTCAGACACTACGATCCATAATTTTGTTAGTAGGTACACTTAAAAATAATGTTAGTAATTAAAATAATCAAAAACAAATCACACAACACAATACTATTACATCAAAATTTAACATCAAAATAACCTATAAAAATTAAATTAATACAATACTTATATGGATAAGTATTGTATTAATTTAATTTTTCAAATAAAATGTAAAATGTTCACAATCAAATTTAAAATTAAAATAAGATAAAATTAAAATTCATTCAAGTTTAAAAAAGATAACATAAAGTCGGCAGTGATTGTTTTTTTTTTAATGTAAGATTTTTACTTTACAAACCTCCACGACCCCCGTACTATTCGAGCCATCCATCAGCACAATGATTTGAGTGCTTTCCATTGAGCCCTACCGTAAAACGTGAATTTTCACCCCAAAAAAAAAGTCGATTCCCAGCAATAATTTTTGCGTAGTTAGTTACTTAGTTTGATGTACAGAATGCTTGTTTGACGGCTATTTGAAGGGTCTGTTTACACCCTGTACTTATAAACACAATTTAAATACTCGAAAAATATTTACGCCGTAAAGACGCATATCTCTATGCCGAGATTTAAAAAAAAAACAAACTCCGCCGACTATAGTCATTGAACCCATTTGGACTTAGTGTAAGTGTAGTTATCTAGGAAAAATATTAAAAATCCACACGTGTGAAATACATTGCACGTTGAACCTAATCGTAGTGCGATAATAACCAGTTTTCGAGAAATGTATTGAAAAACATGATTTCTTTCTTTCTTATACTGGGCAATTATTATACCTTTAAATATGTTAACAGGAGGGCCGCCTCCTTTTATCCAAGTGCAAGATTCGGGAGACGCAAAACGAAATCGAGAATCTTCACGCCATCGACCAGGACGTCAGGGCACGCTACCGGAACATCATGGAGTCCCTTCGTACTGACCTTCAAAATAATGAGAAGGAGTGCAAGAAACTTCAAGAGCAGATCGAGTGGGTCTCACATAGGAGGGCGGAACTGAAAGATGAGGTATCACGCGACTTAGACTGTTTTCTATGCTTTTGTTTGTTTGTTTAGCCTTCAGTTCAAAAACACCGCTGTTGCCAATGAAAATTGATTTCTCCTGTTTATGGCAGCACCGGCACCGTTCCAGGACCAGCTTCATGTTTGCAAATTGAGATTAACTAATGCAACTCGTATTTAAGTAATGCAACTCGATGAAAAAGGCTTTTGCTTCATTGCTAATGGAACTTTCGGATGATGATCTGAATCTGATGATGAAAAACTATACCTTTTGACACACCTCTTAAATAAAGAAGGAGTCTAATTTCACAAATCTGCGGCACTAATATTCATACCACAGTTCACGAATCCGCCGTACTAGAGAGCAATACTTATCAAATTCGTGGAGCCGAAAATGTGTTGGCAGGGGCCGTTGAGGCGACTCCACGCTCTATACCTAATCATAGAACAATTTACACACACACCTACTAATTATTACATTTAATAATCAAGTTCAAGTTCCGCGGTTGCCTCGGTACGTTCCTGAAATCAATCGTCAAAATCATCAACGAAGAAGTCGACGTACTCATGCAAGAAAAGCAAAGTAATTAGTTTTCTGTCAATAGTCAGATTTTGCTGTCTGAACTGACCACTAACTTTATTTCATCAACAGGTACACCGGGGACAGATGCTGTACGGAGAAGCGGCCGCGGAATTGGCCAACAACCTGGCGGAATTGTCAAAGGGAAGGAGGTACGACCAAAAGGAGTATTATCACCCAAATGTGATGGACAAACCCAAACTCCAATGCCCCATTACTGTGAGATGCCGAAAGGAACCACATTTACCCTCAGCAGTTTGCACAGTCATCGGTAAAGCTTCTCGTCAGTCCTCTATAGAATCAATGGTGATTGAATGAACGTATTGCAACATGTAATTTAATGGGGTAGTACGTAAAACATAAAAATAAAATCCTGGATTAATTTTGTTCCACAATCAACTAGCAAACAAAATTAGAAAATTATTGAACGGGTGGTCGGTCCTCATAGACACGTGATAGATCCCAGCCATTTTTAAAATAATGCTGTCATTTTGACAATCTGCCATTTTGTACCTATATCCCAAATATTAAATCCAAATCGTGCTGTGAGTATTTATACCGTTATTAATTTATTATTAACATTTTATAGTACATTTTTATTTTTATAAATTATACCTTTTTTAATTAATATAAACATCTACAAACAAAATCATTCTTGAGTTTAATTGTTGCTCTAGGTTCCAAACTATCCATTTCAGATTTTTTTAAAAGAACAGTCTTTTTTCTTTTTCTTCCTCATCTATATTAGATATTTCATCGTTTTTGCTTACCTGACTAAAGCACAACTAACAGTAGGTATTTGAGGGAGTCTAATATACATAGACTAGCTGACCCCGCAAACGTTGTTCAGACATATATCTTTTTCTGAGACACCCTAGTCACCGACCTATTCTCATACCTATCAAATATACATAAAAAATTTCATAAAAATCGGGCGAGTCGTTTCGGAGGAGTGCAACCACAGACACCGTGACACGAGATTTTCATACATAAGAAGATATAGATTATACATATACAACTACTCCACTATTGTCGAAGACTTTAAGAAGGAGACCTATGTACTGGGTGGAACCACGGATAATATTTGGCCTTTTGAGATGCCCTATATCTATAATTGTCTATCAATAACTTCAATTGAGAGATCACAAACAACGCAATAAAACCTGACGTCAGCACACGCATCGAAAACAATGACAAACCAACGCAGCACACTCGGAAACGAGCCCCCCTTTTATTTTATATCTCTCGTTAATTCCGAGGGTTAAAATCCCCGAAAAAGTGAGCACTTGCCTTGTTTACAAGGTTTTAGATTTTAATTTAGATTGGGGTTGGGGAAACTTTGCGCGCGAAACGACATAAACGTCAAACGGTTTGGCGGGGAAATAGGGCTCTTTTTAGTTGCGCGATTAGGTCGCTGGGCTTTTTACGAGGGGCGCTCTCTGCGTATCCATTAAAATCGCATTCGTATGTGATCACCTAATACAATATCATCAAGTCCGTGCCCGGGGTGCTTTGTGAATAATTTCGCGGCAATCTGCTCCCGTTTGTATCGGATTTGTATAATTTCATAATTGGTACGGTTCAAGTAACTTTTTGTTGAGTCAATCTTTGTAAACCTTTGTTGTAGGAATTGGACAAAGTAACTTGGAAGTCAGTGAATTAATTAGAATCATATTTATTGCCAAGTAACTATTTTTATCGTAAGTTCGTAGCAAAAATGACCAAAAACCTAATTTAAACCTGAATAGAGGAAATGTTTAAAGCTATATTTACACCCAAATCTAATTAATAACAAATAAGCAGCGATAAAAAAAAAACAATTTAATTAAGAGCCAACACTACATCTGTCGCTTTTTTAAATACAAGTGCATCACTTTTATCCGTCTGTTTGCTTTCCTTTGCCGCACATTTGTTCCACCGGGGGCGGTCCTCAAACAAAACTACTCGAACTTGTACTAATGTGTCAATCAATACGACATGCTTCTGGTTATTTAATTGGGGTTTACTTTTGGGGCTCCGTATTTCAAAAAGAAAAAAGAGAACCCCTATAATAGCATCACTTCGTTATCGATCTCGTCTGTCTGTGTATCAAGACTTTTTCTCAGGAACGCGTGGAGGTAGTAAGTTGAAATTTATATCAAATACTTAGGTCTGTGGTCTCATGGAGAGGTAAAAGTCAACATTCTTTAATATTCTTGTACATTGAAACCTAGTTTAGGTGTACGAAGAACAGGGTGGGAAGAAAGGGAGGATCCTCCGACCAGACAGGTGTTGTCTGGTGGGCTACTGCCCGACAGTTGTTGTCAGGTTTTCATACATGAGTCTTAAGTCGCAGATAATTTGATGTTAGTTCTTCCTTTATGGCATACCTAGATGGCGAAGTAGTACTTTTTGTACTGTCTTTTACAATAGTATAACATCGAAATGACAGCAAATGCATTAACGACAATAACAACGTGCAGACGCCAGCACATCAAGCTACCCGATATTTGTAACTTTATTTTATACTTGCTGTTGCTCGCGATTTCGATCGCGTGGAAATTTTGGTGTGTATGTGTGAGACTGCCTCGTTGGTCGAGTGGTCGCCAGCGCGACTACTAAGCATGGGGGTCCTGGGATCGATTCCCGGGTTGGGCAAAGTGTTAAAAAAAATGTTTATTTTAACTACACAATGTTGTCACATACATGATTTGGAGATCACCTTTTAAGCAAGGAGATGCTTGTGTTAGGGGGCGTCCATTAATTACGTGAGGCAATTCTGGCGATTTTTCGACGCCCCTCCCCCCTTGGTGTAATGTCGTGAGATTTGGCTTGAACCTCTCATCCCTCTCCTAATCTCATGTGAGATTTATCAAAATGCGTAGTTTAGTATAAATACGGTAATCTGTGCTTGATTGCGTTGAATTCACTAAAAAAAAAAAATTGTAGAGAAACATGTTGTTTACTTAAGTAAACCCAGTGATATCTGCTGAGACCCCCTCTCTCCCTCGTGAGATTGGGTGAGATTCGGCTGGACGCCAGCCCCTCCCCCCTAAAAGGCCTCACGTAATTAATGGGCGCCCCCTTAGGTGACTCTGCTCTTCCACTTAACATTAAACAATGTATATGCAATTGAAAATACAATAAATAATAGTGTTATTGGGTTATTCCATCAGGAATATCTCAGTAGCCTGTCAGGCTCACCCCCTATTACTTCAACATAACTGGCTAAATGTGTGTGTACAATTAGGTACACGTCTGCCCAATCCTTCGGCGATTTAAGGCGTGATGTTATGTTATGTGTAAGAACTGAGTGCCAGATCAAAATGTGATAATGAATTGAGGACTACAAAATGCGTCCTTTTGAGTGTTAATTGAGTGTAATTCTGGGCGGCAGAGGTCCGAAACAAAATTAAATTGCTTTGAGGCGACGATATGGCTTTAAAAATTGGTTTATTTTAACGCCATACAACTTTTTTTCAAAGTGAACCTTAATGGGCGCTTTTTGTTCTAACACCGTTCTGTTACAACATTAAATTTTTGCGAGAGCCCTTAGACCTCCTTAATCCGGCCCTGTCGCAAAATCCGTTCTTAGCGAACGTCTACTAACTATGAACTACCTCCCTGCCAAATATCAAGTTTGTAGCATAAAAAATTAAGGACTTTCATACAAAGTTGCGCGAGCCCTTAGAGCTCCTTATTTCGGGCCTGTTGCAAAATCCGTTCTTAGCGAACGTCTACTAACTATAAACTACCTCCCTGCCAAATATTAAGTTTGTAGCACAAAAAATGAAGGACTTTCATAAAACTTGCGAGAGCCCTTAAACCTCCTTAATCCGGCCCTGTTGCAGAATCCGTTCTTAGCGAATGGCTACTAACTATTAACTACCTTCCTGCAAAATTTCAAGTTTATAGCACAAAAAATTAAGGACTTTCATACAAATTTGCGAGAGCCCTTAGACCTTAATCCGGCCCTGTCGCAAAATTCATTGATAACGAATGTCTACTAACTATTAACTACCTCCCGGCCAAATTTCAAGTTTGTAGCACAAAAAATAAAGGACTTTCATATAAACTTGCGAGAGCCCTTAGACCTCCTCAATTCGGCCCTGTCGCAAAATCCGTTCTTAGCGGACGTCTACTAACCATAAACTACCTCCCTGCCAAATTTTATCTTTATACGTCAAGCGGTTTTCGATATTTCGTGATGAGTGAGTAACCTAACCCTAACCTAATTCCGTACATTTTACCAACCTTATTTATGCAAATAAATGATTTTGATTTGACTTGAGTTGATTTGAAACTGTCAAATTTTGATTTTGATTTGAGTTGATTTGAAAGTAATGCTTTAGCGATAAAGTTGAAAAAGAAATTTCACAGATTGTAGTACTTTGATGTGCTAGCTTCTGTACCTAATACTCTCATACGTAGAATAGAATAAGAATAGAATAGAATAATATTTATTTGCTTAAAAACATGGTATAAAAGATGGTAAAAACAAAAAAAGAAAGAGCATACATGTTTTTGCTAAACAGTAATAAGCGTACAAAATTTTTACGAGAATATTTAACATTTATTGTCAAAGAAGTCTTTGACACTATAAAAACTAGGAGTACACAACCATTCATGCAATTTGTTTAAAAAAAAAGGAAGGTAGGTTTAGGTAGGTACTGTCGCTATTTATACTGTCGAGACAGACGAGGACATATCAGCTACACATTTCCAGAATAAGCTCATCTCTCATTGCACGAAAAGTCTGTACAATACGAGGTAACGATCGACAGGCACCGATGCAACGCGACGTAGCCTTCTGTCGCTGGCTTGAACTGGTTACTTATTAAAGGTCCCTTTTACGAGGTCACGATCCCTTTCCGGGTTGATATGTGTGCTGTGACCTTTAACAGTCCACTTGCTTGCAACATTGCTGACTTAATACAATGCAGGTCTTGAGTTTTATTTGTATCTTGTACCCATTGTCTACGGATTAGTGGAACAAACTGAAAGATTTAGATAACAAACGTTTTCGTAGACGTTTCTTATTCTTATTTGGTTATATGACGCTATATGGTCGATGGATGACAGTAATTACTTAGTTCATTTATTTTTTAACTTATGAACTTCTAATAATCCATTGGCGGTCACAACATGGTCAAACTTAACATAAAGTCGGAAGTTCGTTGTAAAATTGACACTAAATTTTACTTGACAGAATTCATTAGCGGCATTTACTGAATGGCACGATATAGTACAACATACAGTACACAGATAACATAGAAATTAATACCTGCACCGATCGGTACCAACCCGCCAGTACCGGAAACCTGTTTGTTTATGTAAGCGCCCTGACAGAGGTGTACTTACAAGTAGTTACTTACACCTCCATTTCTACGCTATTACGGAAACTAGTGCAAAACCTCTGTAACACTCTCCATTCGATCTGGGAATCGAACCTCAGAACCTCACGCTCAGCAACCACGCTTAGAACAACGAGGCATTTAAAAACATTTCAAGAAAAAACGTTGAATCATTCAAACATTAAATAGAACTCGAAAATTATGCAAATCAAATTCAAAAGCACATTTAATCCTGGTTAACAAGCAAAGGGTTGAATGTAACAAGCCATAAAAATTCAGCTTGCAATCTTAGAAAATTGAACGATCCCCTAATTGTAAAACGCTTTACAGGCAAAATTATCAATTTGTGAGAAAGTAGCGCCCGTTAGGAATAATTTAAATGGAGGATAACGCGATGACTCACGTCATCTACGATTTTGTATGGTGTAAGTCCTAAAATGTACTTGGTCTACTCTCGTACATTTGAAATTCTTTTATCTTCTTCTTAGCGTGTCGATGGCAAAAAGTTCAAATGTTATGTTTAGCCCAAAACTCAGCCACGCGAACCCCACTCACTGATGCAGTAAGCAGATCATCAAGTGCGCAGGTGATAGGGCATGCGGTGCAAGATGGAAGGTGGGCCATTATCTGTGGGGAGACGCCGCATACGCATTTGAGTCTGAGCCGTCCATGAACCCCCATCTGCAGAGCTTGTCTTTATCCGGCCGACTTGGGTTCGAGGTCTGTTTAAGGATTTCCAAGTCAGCCACGGCAACGTGCCCAGGTGGAAGGTTTTCTGATGGATCGTTGAAGTTGTCGGGGGGTTTAAACCGCTCCCGCCAGAGATTACTCTTTGCTGTGGAGGCGTTGAAATTGGCTGAACTAGTTGGGCCCACGCATCCAAGAAAACTTTTAAGGCTTTTCAGCCTCGGAAGCACTGAGACGTAGCTGTGCATTGGGTGGCGTGAGTCAGCTTTAACTTCGTCCTCTCGATACGGCTAATATAATATAGATATAAATATTTATTAAATAAACATACAACATTATTTTTAGTATAATAATATGCGAAACCTGAATATAGTTTGTTCAGAATAAGTAACTGAATCGATTCCAATCATTTTTAAACCATGTTATATTTTGTCCCAAAAATATTTAAAAAAAGTTACAGGCTGGACACCGAGCGACATTAAGTACCTATCGCAATCATTTAGGTTTTGTTATCACTGCCAAATTATTATTATCAATGAGCTCAAGACGACGCAGGAGGCGCGCGCGCGGGCGCGCCGCATGGTGACAACGTTTTTGTGCGGACAACCTGATAACAGAACAAGCTTATAACTTTGTGATTTTTCATGATACAGTTTTGAAAATTTGTACATAGATTCTTTACATAAAAATACTAGACACGTGTTTCAGGTTTCACATATACTAAAACTAATATTTTATAATATAAATAAATTCTTTTATTAGTACAGTACTGTGGAGTCTTCAAATCTTCACTTTTTACTGCCAAAACAAAAAGTGATGTTTTCAGGGTTCATATTATACCTATTACCTATAATTATGACCTAAAACCCTACACTGTTTTTGCCTAAAACGCCATACATAACATACTTATTATACAACATGTAACGTAATTAACGCACACCCTCAGACACCCTAATAAGTATATTATGTTATAATCATAATACATACACTGAATTTTTAGTTAAACATATATGAGCATTGATTATTGATTGATTTAGTTATACTAATTCCGGAAGAATGTTGTGGTCATAGTACAAATCCACGAACGCAGACAGTCGCACACGTAGGTATGAGGGTCTTGTTAGCCTAGTAGGTATTCGCTCGCGTTCGAAACGAGTTAACGAGTTTTTACTGTAATTTACGTAGTTTTAATTATTTTTGGGAAAAAAAATACCTATAGTAAAAATTATAGAAATCGATACAGTAAACGATTCTGAACAAACTAATTTCAGGATGTGCGTTAATTATGTTACATGTTGTATATGTTATGTTAATTAATAATGGTAATTGCAAAAAACCTAAGAAAATTTGAATTTCGCGGGCTACCCTGGCTCTTCCACCTTAAACAAAGAAGGGTAGGTACAGTTGAACAAACTATTTGGTTTACATTTTTATATGTGTGGATGAAGTCATAGTTATGCACACAAACACTAAATAAAACGAGCGAACTCGGTTTTTATTAGTTTGAGTGTGGCACATCAATTACCATATACCAAAATATAGTCATCATTCACTTATGGTACCGAAGGAGTTATAATATTTTGCATAATGTTACTATAGCAAACTTGGCACAATGGCTATCGTCTTTGGTCAGTGAACGAGAAGTCGTAAGTTCAAACTATGTATGCAGCAATATATTCTTCTCCTTTTGTTTTAATTATTTTGTTAAAACATTAGGTACTTAAAGTAGAATTTATAACGATTCGATCCCGTTCATGGTTGTGTAATGAAGTTTCCAACGTTTGAGACAAACACGGAACTCTCAAGTCATTTTATTTTGACTGTTTAGAAAATAACTACCGACAATTTAAAAATGTTGTTTTCATTTCAAACACCTTCATTTATAAAAAATGAGCGTTCTTAGTTGTCAATCTACGAGTATTTGCATTACTGAGTTTATTGTGCGGATTTATTTCAGTGGATCCAACATTTATCAATGTTCAAAAAGGTAGTAATCGTTGTTTTGGATGAGCAAAACGTATCTATATGTGAAATTGTGAGTGTAAATGTGGTGCTGCCCCACAAACGACGGGACACTTTATATCGTGTCTGTCCTGTTGTTTGCTCCTGTGATGTGCATCGCAGGACGCTACTGAAAGTGCCAAACACGTCGCCAAATTTTGGGCTGACTCAATTTGAATTGTCATCAACACGCTAAGAAGAAGTGAAATTGCAAGGCGCTTAATGATATCGGTGAGTAACAGTTAGATATTACGTTGATATTATACCTACTTCAACTTAACTAACTCATCTCACCTTTCAATGTTTACCTAGAAATAAATAATTAATGTTACTTAAGTGCAAAACTGAATTATAGTTTTTTTTTTAATCATATGATGATTATGATAAAATTAACTTTGTCTAAAATTAGCTTTAGCTAGACTTTAGACAGATTAAAGAAAAGCTTTCGAATTACGTAAATAAAAATAGATATATTATGTTTGCTAATGTCTGCGTCTAACTTGTATTTATGTATTGTATTATTATAAGTAATATTAATTAGATGTATATTAGTATATTATATAAACATAGTGTTAATATAGTATATCTTTAATATAATAATAGCTATTATTATAAGTATTATAAATACTGTTTTTATCCACAGAGGAGAACCGTGCAGTTATAGGTCCGCCGATATGCGGATTTAGAAGACGTAGAACATCTTAGGCCAAAACCAAATGCAAATTCATCGGCTCGAGCCAAGGCACAAGGCTGATCTCTTCTTGTCCACTCGCGTAACAGCAACAGCACACAATGTGTGCTTACAAACTGTGAGAATTCACCTACATTCTGCTGGATTATGTTCCAGCAAGAAGCATTTTTTTATACCTACTCATTCACTTTTATCACAATAAAACTTACGGAGCGGATATATGATGGATGATCTCGTTTTAAAGTCTAACAAAAATCTGCAAGCATTCTTGACGAACATTCTCCTTGGTATCATTTTTCCATCGCCATGATACCTATCTTGATGAAATCTTTCCCCGTATGAGGAAGTGGTTTAGTTACTGATTCCACATCAGGATAAATTAATCTCTTGTTTTGTAAGAATATCCCTTCAGTTTCGTTAGACAGAAATAACAGTCCGTTATATCATGTTTTTGCTCCCTGCAAATTATAGGTATAGCAAATGGCATTGCTGGTTGGTACCTTAAGACCATCCTCTTAAATAGCCTACACATCTTAAACAAAAATAACTTGGTGCTCAAGGTGTGTTAATCGTGTCGGTAATTTTAAAACCAAAATACAAATTGTAAATGTTATATAGTATCGGCGTTTTTTTTTTTTTTCCGGATGGGATATCATCAAATGACCCCCCCCCACTCTGGGCGGAGCGGAAGGGAGTGTCAGACTTGTACTGACTAAAACCCATCCATGTTCCTTGTTTGCCCTTTGTCTTCCAGGGCCACGGTATCTCTTTCGAACAGTCCCGCAGCCCTGGCAGGCATCAGCCCATGCAGATCCCTACTTATTTACTGACATCTCTTTGAGGCGCACGTGGAACACGAACGCGCCGTCGACACGGCCTGTCGTCATAAGACGGCCGGACGACGAGCTAGCCCATAACTCGCCGTCCACAGGCCCGCATAGTATCGGCGTTGGCCGTTCTCAATTTGTACTTGAAGTAAAGTCTCCACAAATAAAACAGAAGAGATCCGGTGAATTTGAGCATTTTCGACTCATATTGTAATTTGTAATGTGTATGTATAGAACACTTCTTTAAAACCAAAACACATGAAAATGAACTAAAAAAACTTGTCACAATCAACCGTTGAAAAAACACTAACAATAGAACCGTTCACTACTAATATCGTACACGAAAAGAAGTTCCTGGTAAAAATAACTTCAAACTATATTTCTCCATGTACTGAATGAAATCTGAAGGTATATGGTGTAATTACAAAAGCCAGTCTTATTTTAATTGTTATGGCCAATTTTTTCTTTTTTTTCGATGTTACCATCAAAAATTTTGTCAAATTTATATTTATAGTTTATTTCGATATTTCGATGTAAAAGAATTTTTTAATTATTTTTCTGTTAATACTTATACATGAGAGATATCGAAAATATCTAATTGGATTAACGGCAAAAAGTCGTGTTGACCAGTGTTACCAGTCACCCTATATAAGTAATCATTATCATCATCATTTTTTCCACCCACTCTTATACCATTTTACCTATTTGTATTTGGGGTCAGCGCAGCATGACTTCTTCTATACCTACTTATCTATTACTCGTCATCTCAGTAGTCAGTCCCTTTTTAGCCATATCATAACTTTATACATAGGTACGTAGACACAAAGTTCTTGAGGAGCTAGTGACTAAATAATAACAGCCGCTCGGCTCGATCTTTAGGTTAGGCGGTGCTTGCCTAGGTTGGTCCGTAGATGGGTGAGCACCCATTACATATCGAGTTTCCTCCGTGCCTCGCAAAGCACGTTAAGCTGTTGGTCCCGACTGTCATTTGTAGATCTTTGACAGTCGTTACAGGTAGTCAGGGGCCCAAAAGTCTGACAACCAGTCTCAAAGGATATCGTATTACCCAGTACTAAATGGGTTGTGTAGGTCAGATAGGCAGTCGCTCCATGTGGAATACTGGTATTCAGCTGCATCCGGTTAGACTGGAAGCCGACCCCAACATAGTTGGAAAAGGCTATAGGCAGCTGAGTCCATCAAGCACAAAACACTCCCCCGTGAGTTAGTCTCATCAGTTTTTAAATTCGCTAAGCGCCACACACGAGCTCCGTGTTTATATCATAAACAACCCAGCTTCTTTTACTATTCATTTAACCACTTGCCACATGAAAATGAACTTTATGCACTTGGAAATAAGGTAATGGAGTGAATTTTATAGTAGCCTAGTTTGTACTCTTATATCTACAGGATATTAAAAGTTGGGCCACCCTTCTGAGTAGAAGCTTTTTTTCTTTTTGTCCTTAATGTAAAAAGAAAACGCGAAAACTTTTGGGACTCGACGAGTTTAAATTTTTCCACCCCTAATGCGCTTATTACGAGTGGGGGGAAATTTGATGGTTCCCAAACTTTTCAAATAAGTATGGACGAGTTTTTATTATTGTGTCTACTGACTGAAAGTTTTTTTTTTATGCTCGTTGTCAGGCAAATGAAGCGAAGAAAATTTTATCGTGTGTTAAAATTATATTTCGTACCCAACGAAAGACATAGATATACATAATATAGAGTAAAATATCTAACAAACTAGAACTGTTATTTCAGATTATTTGTTTTTGGGCAAAAATTAAGACATTTAAAAAAAAATCCCAATCCAAAATCTAGTTTAAATTTTAAGATGCATTAAAAGTATTATAAATTATAATTGATGTTTTTGCCTTTACGACTTCGTTTTGATGAACTTCTTCAGGTGTTCTTCTTCGTAGGTGCATAGCTAACTCTAAAATAACATCACCATGTAAGACATAAATCAAGTGCTCTACGATATCAACAAAACAAATATCCTCATTTTTCTAGCTTACACATTGAGAGCCAACGGCTGGGTAGAAGAATCATCCACACTGCACGCCGGCTCCGCTCGTCATTTACATTTTTATTTTATTTACAGCTGGCAATACCGACGCACAGATAATTTCGTCTAACGCGGATAGAATAAATTGGAAAGTTACAATAAGGCTTTGCCTACAACCGGAGTTAAGTAGACAATCAGGAAGGATTTTAAATTCATTATTATGTATCCTCGCTAAGGAAGCGTCGATTTACGTGAAAGATATATGAAGGGACATGATAATGCAATGAAGCTTTCAGAGTTTATCTTTTATGGCAATTTCGATCATTCGTTGACTGGGAAAATTTTACAGTTTTGAGGTAGCTTGGTGTGCTGGCGTCTGTACTTAAATAGTCATTGACATTCCGCAAAAAGGCACGCAACGTACATATAGAAACTAGGAACTCTGTTCACAATGAAAACATAAATAACGAAGATGAAACATAATCCTAATCTCGATCTGCTTACTAATTATTCTGTCCGTTATTCCGTCGTTGATGTTGCTACTAGGATTGAATAATAGAGAACCAAAACAAAGAAACGAAAGAATTGAGCTGCTTCCCGTGATCCAAAGGCTTGTTTGTCCACAGGCAGAGAGTGACAATATCGCCAGTCTCTTGGGGACATTACCTAACAGCCAACTTTGTGAAGGATTTTTCTCCTTATGTTGATTTTAGTTGAGACTATAAAATGAGTAATTTTAACCTCAAATCTTGCTGGTATCTTGTATCGCCATTCTTGTCCAAAGGCTATAAAGGGTGTAAAAAGACTGTTAACATAACCGAAATTCACTTGTTCTCCCCTTCTTTGCGATCATTTTTGTGTTCTAGACATACCTGGGAACCTTCTATTTACGGAGATATTGAGAGTCAAAGTTCCAACTTTTTCACAAGCTTATTTTTTTAAATACATGTTTTTAATGTAAGATTTTTACTTCACACACCTCCACGACCCCCGTAATATGCAATCCATCCATCAGGACAATGCTTTGAGTGCTTTCCATCGAGTCTTACCGTAAAACGTGTTTTTTCACCCCAAAAAAAAGTCTATTCCCAGCAATAATTTTTGCGTAAAGTTACTTAGTTTGATGTACAGAGTGCTTGGTTGACGGCTATGTGAAGGGTCTGTTTACACCCTGTATAACGCAGTACCACTTAATACGGTCTGGTGTTCTAACTCAGGCACCTAAATTCATCATAATTATTATCAACTGTACATTTTTACTACCATACTCAATTTAGATTTATTTCTAAATAAGAGCATGTAAAGAGCCCCAAGTTGATGTAACCCACAAACACGAAACAGATAAAAACGTCCCCTCTTGAGCTCGCCGTGTCGTTTTCATTAGTATTTTATTTTTCCACATTTCGCGCGCCACCACTCACCGCCATTTTATTTTTATCGGAGAAACTTTTTTTTCTGAGTTTTTCGCAAGAAATGGGTGCATTTTTTCAGGGCTGACGATTTGAATACCAGTTGATTCATTTTAAATTAACAAGTACAAAAATTGTTTTAGATACCTTTGTAAAGATGATAAAGATCTATTTAATTTTGTATAAGTAGGTATGGTAATTAGTTTTAACAGACTTCTAAAAAAGGGCATAATAATATGTCAATTCTAAGAGTTAATTAATGGCATTACTTAGAAGCGAGAGAAGAAAGTTGGATGGGGCCTTTGTTCAGCTGAGGGACTTAATGGGGTACTGGGTAGTTAAAAACAGATAATTAGTGATAGTAAGTTAGTTAAAAAAAAGACCACTTTATATTATTATAAAGGGTGTACTGTAATGGACATCGACGAGAAAACTTTGGTAATAGAACGCTAAATTATCAGGAAGTAACATATGCTATAAATTATATTTATATCATGCAAATTTACGAGCTATTACAGTTTTTGGGGACGAAGGCGCGGGAGAAGTGCTAGTATCGAATAAATATCTAGGCACATGAGTAACTTCTTTATTTGCCGACCGCCGACTGGGTTTTTACACCAGCAAATTAATATGGGGTTATATAAACACGATATGAGAGCAGCGGTGGCCCAGTGGTGGAGACCCCGACTTACGAGCAGTAAATCGTGGGTTCGAACCCAGCCAGGTGCATTACTTTGTGTAAGTTATTTCATCACCACTGCTCTCAAAACGGTGAAGGAAAACGTCGTGAGGAAACCGGCATGTCCTAGAACCAGAAATTCGAAGACATGTGACATCTACCAATCCGCCCTGGGCCCGCGTGGTGGATTATAGCCCATTCCCTCTCATATAGAGGAGGCCTGCGTCCCAGCAGTGGGAACATTAATAGGCTGATTATGCTTATGCTTATATAAACACGACGCGGGACGCATAGGCAGCACATTTCGCACGTCCTCTAAAAAACTGTAATATGTAGATTTCTAGATAATACCCCACTTGACTTTAATTTGTCCTTGCTCTATAATTTAAAAAAAAAACCGCCATAAGTATATAAAAATAAGTCGCCGAATGGCACAAACGAAAGTTTTTGGCACAAAGAATCGTTACGAACACAAAAAACTTAAACTAGTTCCTTGACGCTTAGTTTTCCTGCAGACACGATCGCTTCAAATTGCAGGAACCAGAGCTTGATTATATTTCTCCATAGAGGCGGTATCCGTTGGTTGTACGAGACGGCTGACAGTTCATGCGAATCTTTTTGCGGCGATGTTGTGTCGCTTTCATCGTTCTGCTTCGAAGTAATCGGGTTCATGTTTGTTTCTAGGTGTTTCTTCAGTCGGGGTCACCACTGTTGGGTACGCAAGGTATGAAAATGAGACTCGTGGTGATGGCTGAAATATGGAATGAATTTATTTAGAAAAGACGGTCCCTTTTATACAAAATTTGTAACAAAAAATCAATGCATAGTAGGTACATATAAAAACTTAGTTAGGGCACAATATTGTCGATGTACCCTATGTACTATATTGTTACTGTGAGGATGATATTCCGCTACAACAGTTTTGTAGAGGATGTGCGATTTATTGATGTTTGATATTATAATAGCAGTACCTACAATACCTACCCACGGCAAACTCCGCAGAAAAATGTCACATAAAAAAACCGGCCAAGTGCGAGTCATACTCACACGCACACCGTTGCACCAAACAATATAATAAAAATTTTGAAGGCTCATTCAAATGTTGACAGACAGACAGTCATGACGAATCTATTAGGGTTCCCGTTATTTGACATTCAGTTACGGAACCTACCTATTGTTGTTATAGCTGCAACAGAAATACACATTCTGTGAAAATTTCAACTGTCTACCTATTACGGATCATGGGATACAGCCCGCTGACAGACAGACGGACGGACAGCGAAGGCTTGGTTTGGGTCATGTTGGGTACGGAGCCCTAAAAAAACTACATGTACAAAAGGTTATTACCATTTTCTTTGTTTTTCTAATTCCTGTTTTTAAAAGGGTTTTTTGATTTGTGTATAAAATTATGACAGTAAAGGGAAAAGTAAAATAAAAAAAACGTAGGTATTTATATTCCATGATCTTTATTCATATTCTAAATAACATCCTCTTCGAACGAATTGAAAAAAAAAACATTATGTTCTGAACATATTTCAATTTCATTCGATTACAACGGCGTGACCACGTCACATTGAATAGTTTCTGGAGCTGTCTTACATCCAATATTAATATTGTATCTCAGTCCCTATCTTGATTCGAACCAAAATCCCACTTTATAACCAAAGCGTAAGGTCGCGCGATTACGAGATCTTTGCATTCATTTGTGTGGAAAACAATGCGATGGGTGGTCGTGTGATCGCTTTGGTTAGGACGCGGCCTCAGATTTTCTTGCACTTGGGTGAAAATGACCGGTTACAGACAAAATCAGGATTAAGATACATGATTATTGTTGGGCGTTAATACATAGATAACAACTAATAATATTTACTTATATTACACATCGTCGCTAAAAGATCGAAGTTAGTTTATATAACTTCATAACGTGCACACAAAATTTTATATGAGGTAAAGACTATAATATTATGTCGGATGGAGCAGCAACGTTACGCTTATGTGCGTTAAATTCTTACTATTAAAGACGACATACGAAGGCCTTAGTGTTTTTTTAATGATAATACCCAAAAATAATTGTCAAAGCAAGGAAATATACCGCGTTGATTACTAAAATTAAATATTTACAATTACCTTATAATCTTAATTATGCATAACGTGTATATACCTAAGTATTTTTTTCCCAATGAGTACATTAACATTTTGAACGCCATTGTCACATATACGCCGCTTTGAGAAGCAAGCGCGTGCCTTGTACGCCAACGACACAAATATGTGACAAAAATGTGCGGTGCACTATAACACGAACTAAACAATTAAATAGTCCCCCTATTCTTTTTGTAGGTATTTGTGGTGAATTCGTGGCTTGGCGTGGAGGACACACGCGTGCGTTTATGCTCTGGCGTTCAAAATGTTAAAATTAAACGTTTGAAAAAGCAAGGCAAAGGAGATTTATTAATTCCTGTGTACATATGTTTTCACTATTTCAGTAAATACTCTCTCGTTTACATTGAGTCCATTTATAGTATTGTTTTATTTGGCGACAACATCAATTTATCTTTAAGAATACACTATTCCACAGGTCACAATTTTTATTTAACTACATTAATTAATCTAGCCTTATCACAATGATCTATTTATTACCAAGGAGTTTAGCGTTCAGTTATTTTTTTTTTCTTTTATGTTCTTTACTGATAGTAATCATAGTTTGACTACTTATATTTTTGTAATATATACTACATACTAAATAAATTCTGAAATACGGATCTCAAGAATTCGTTCTGTTTTTAGAATGTATCAACATAAAATCACCAATCCCCAATTGGTTAGGCTGAGATATTTCTACAGTAAACTCACATTTCGCCAGTGCATGTTAAAAAAAATACGAGTGCCTATTGTAAAATTATTAAGACTCATTTAAATATTATTAGAGAATTACTTTAAAACCAGTCTATACATTATTATAAACCTAACCTATGCATTCTTTATATTATGTCTCTCAGGTGTTTCCACAGTGCTTGTATATTTTCTTTAACCAAACATTTTCTCTTCAGCACATTTTATATAATTTTTTTTTTCTTTTTTTAAATTAATAACAGTAATTATTGGGACCTTTTAGTGCTTTTAAATAAGTGTGGTTTATATGTTTACTCTGCTTAAACCTACTCTGTTTTAACGTCTTCGTCCATGCAGAACTCTGCGTCTAATACGACCTGGAACAAATAATAACTTGTTAATGAATAGGCTATAGTTAGAGGGAGGTATATTATCCACATGTTACTTTCTTAAGTTTAGGCAAATAAACTCTACCTATCTCTGATTATAACAGAAACATAGCAGACAATTCGCACAAAAACGAATGAGACAATCTTGATAATTCACTGGTAATATTTTACTACATTAGGACGTCTGAAATGTTTGTAATAAAGTGATCTATAAATGCAAATTAAATATCAATAACATGATTTTAGTATGGTCGCAACTCGCCTGACGTGAAGCGATGGCCTAGGGTTGTTTAAACTCTGTACTCACCCCTTGCATGCCAGCGACAGCGCGGTCGGTTTCCTTCTCGGAATCATCGCCGCCATCTTCTTCTTCTCCTTCTTCTACTACTTGCATTTGTGCCTCTTCACCTTCTAATAACAACAACAACAGAAACATCGTATCATTTGAAATTAAAAAGGTGTAATTATTGTCATATTTTACAGGTGACTTATTGGGTAGTGTCAAAATTGTCTGGCCATATTTTATTTTGTTATAACAACCCCGATAACTCCCTTACAATACCACCACTGACCCTCAAAGAGACGAACAATATCAGTCTTCGTTTCTAACTCAATGTTGTTTGTGAATAAATTGAATTATTATCTTCCCATAATGAAGACCCCAATGCCCTGTTTTTCCCGAGCTTGGAGTACCTAATGTCTTTGGACAAGCGCGATGGCTCTGTTTCGTGCAGTTGTCACAGCGATGACTTTTTATTATCTCATACGCAAAGGCTGAAAACGAGCTCCTATTAAGCAGGCTACGCCAAGTGTCTGTCCCACAGGTTGTCAGCCTTTTAAACCAATACTTTTAATAAAAAACGTGGTGTGGAACACTCACTGCGCCAGTTCTACTCACACAAGTCCCGTATTTTACTGTTTTATGCGCTAAGTTATGGCTTAATTAAACGTTTAAGGTGACGCAACAAAACAGTACCTGGCAAGATATGGCTATAGAAAAAAAAAAGGAATTTTGTTTTTCTTACCGTATACCATGGCTTCACCTTCGGACGCGGCGTGTATCAGCTGCAGCGTGCCGTCCACGATCTGTCCAGAGATGACGCCGGACAGTCCGGACACGTTGATCTGCTGGCGCATCTTCTTAGCCTCGAGCTCTAGCTGTTGTTTGATGTATACTTCTTTGTGGTGCACCTTGTTGTGGTATTTTAGGTGGTGTGCTTTGGTGAATTTCTTGTTGCAGGGTGTGCAACTGAAAAACAAAAAAATTGTATAATAGTATTCACAGTTCCTTTGTTTTAGCCAGTCAGCCATGTGTACGATTATGTCATACAAGACACATTAGGTGATTTTCTAACAGTGAAACAGTCTAAATACGAATTTAAACTAATCCTGTCTTGTAAATAAACCATAACTAAACAGGCATAACTCTAACAGTATATAATATCTGTAAAATATACAATTTTAGAAGCGAATCCAAAAAATATCGCTCGAAAAAAAGTTCACCCACAATTTAACATACTTTAAAGGTGTCTGGCGGTTAGTTTTCACCACACAAAGTGTCTGGCAGTAGAGGTGGTGAATCACACTTATGTAACATCAAAAAAATCATGCTTTATAGTATGACGGAAATTAGCACCTTTGCTACCTGAACAAAGTCACCATGACCGAGTTTTCATAATATCCATATATTGTCCTTACCTATATGGCTCGTTATTCAACATTTAAAATTCTAATTCACTATATTCTCATCATACAGAATCCAAGGCCTAGCTAATTCTACTAAGAATCTTAGTTATGTACGATTTACTCACGAGTACTTCTTCTCCCCAGTATGAGTGAGCATATGGTTGGCCAGCACATAGGAGTATGTGAACGACTTGCCGCACAGTGAGCACTGGTACGGGCGGACACCCATGTGCAACCTGTATAAAGCAGAAAGAGCGATTAGTATTTTATAAGATTCGAGATGATTTACAAAAAGAGAGTTGTTTGAATATACTTGATTATTTACTTGAATGTATTAAAATTTTAATAGTTGGACAACACAAAAAATTTGCCTTTTTTTGGGCTCTGCCTTAGAATATAAGATTATTTACTATTTTAAGCTCAATTCAAGGGGTTCTTCAATTATTGCATTGTCAAAAAAGGGAAATATCAGTATTTGAACTGTCCTGCCATTTCTGGAGACGAAAGAAATTTTTATTCATACGAACCACGTGTCCTAAAACATAAATACATCTCCCGGACTTATATCTGCACCTTATTTCTTACCGTTTTTCAGTCCAAAATCGCATACCTTTCATGCTCCTACCGGGTCCCATAATCTTCACTTGAACCGCCGTTATGACGATGCACGTAAAGTTTAAATCTTTTTGTACCACCTTTTACGAAGAAGTTCTTGACGTATTTGACCTATACTGCAAACCCTCGGCGACATTTCGAATCTGCACCTTATTTCTTAAAAGATAAAGCCCAAAATCGCATACCTTTCATGCTTCTGCCGCGTCCCGTAATCTCCGAACCGACGGTCACAGATCCGGCACTTGTACGGCCGCTCTCCGGTGTGACGTTGCATGTGACGTTTCAACGCCTCCCGCATCACGCACGCGAAACCGCAAACGCTATCGTATTATAGGACTTATACCGCTGTTGTTAAGGTAGAAAATCGTTTTTCTACCTTGTTGTTCACCTTTGTGTATTTTTCGATCGTCTCGTTCGAAGAACTGCACACGCTGTTTCAATATTGTTTTGTTTTACGTACGTTTGATGGGTTGTGCTGTGTTTGTTAGGACTGTTATTGCGATATTGTAGTGGTCGGAAAGGCTGTCTAACCTAGTATGGATTGGAGAATGTTGAATGAAAGGATCATCAGTGATAGCTGCTCCAACCCCGAATATACACGATAAGTATACTTCCGCGTCGTTAAGGGTATTGGTAGTTGAATGACAATGTTTGGACCATGGCCCATCACCCATATGATCAAAAATTCCTCCCGTTGTGACAAACAGTGTTTTTTTTTTTTTAAACCACCATCTTTCTATCTCTCTTACTCGCCTTTCATGTTTCTGGCGACTGCCGAAGTCCCCGAAGCGTCGGTCGCACACTCGGCACTTGTACGGGCGCACGCCTGTGTGTCGCATCATGTGCCGACGCAACTCCATGTTCAGAACGCACGCGTACCCGCAAACGCTGCGTACAAAATGCAGCGGGTGAGTTCGATTGGATACGTAACGGATTTCGAATTTCTATACATTATTATAAATTAAGGTCGCTTTTCATGAGGCCGTTTTTTTCTTCATAACAACGCAACGGATTTTGAAGCGGTATACACTGTCAATTCTAGAATTTATTTCCGTGCAAATCAGAGACGGGAGATAACACGTCACATCATCGAATCTTTCGTGATGAGGTATGTATTTAAAATATCAATGCCTTATTATCATACAGTGTCTTATGCTTTCTCAATTTGCTTAAAAAAAATAAAGAGAAAATGTTGTCATTTTGCTTGTAAGCACTTCAAATTACAAATGCTCTGTTGTATTTAGTAAACAATATGATTGAATACCTCTGTTTTGGAAATTCTAGCATGTCACACTATTGTGAGAGAACATTATCTTGAGTTTTTTCATATTTCATTAAGTAAAGTGACTTTAGAAGATTACAACAATATTTACTAATATTCTACTTTTGCTACTTGATGAAAACCCATAAAGACAATGATGCATTGCCTTAAGTGCATCAGTCCAAATAAAGAAATTCAATAATCTGTTTAGTATTCAATCTACAACACTGTTTCAGAGTTGAAAATAAAAAGTATGTATATACGAAAATACTGATATAAATAAACAAAAATGACGAGAGCGGGTGCGGGTGCGTTCTTTCATGAGTACTTTTGACGTATTTATAATATTTGTGTAGATATGTTATTGTATATTGATACAGCGTGTGCTGAAACGGCCGATAAAACATGGGCGCAGGTGTAATATATAATTTAGAAATAAATATTTTTTATAATAATGTATTTAAACTTGAATCCAAATATAAAGAGACCCCACCCGCACCCATATCTCGTAAAATACATAAAACTGAACATTATAATAAAATTATTTACTGAAATGACAATTATTATGAGAGGACACAGAATATTCACACCACAGATATAGACACTTATTTGTGATTAACACATATAAAACATGTCATAAATAATCCTGTAGTAACATGACAATATTTTACTGTGCATTTTAAAATTTATTTTTCTCATTAAAACTATATACAGAGTGTAACATAATAAACGCAAGACCTCTCGTGTGGTCTCTCACATCATGAATCTAAACAGCTTTTGTTCTATGACTTTTGGAAATTCTTTTTTTTTAGTTTTACCATACATGTTGATCAGCGGATCGCGTCAATTCCTATAGAAATACCAATTATTTTTTTTGCGAATTTCTAGAACTCGTAGAACAAAAGTTGTTCAGTTTCATGGTCCGAGGGACCACACGAGAGGTTTCGCATTTATTATGTTACACCTTGTATAATTTAAGCTTGAGCTCTCGTAATTTTAACAGTAGAGTACTGAATGAAGTTATGTTACTGTAAGCCTGCATCGGCCCACTGCTGGACAAACGCCTCTCCCAAGACTTCCAGCTCTTTCGATCCAGGTCAAGTGAAGAATCGTACATACCTGCAGACAAATGGTTTGATTCCTAAATGACGGCGAATGTGAGCTTGTAACGACGCATTGGATGTAAAAGAAGCGCCACAAGTCTCGCATGTGTGTCTGTAAAAAATATTTCAGTAAGACTTAATATAATGTACTGTACTGTGTACTCTAAGACTAAGAATGAAGACTTCTAACAGAATAAAAACATTTAGTTTCATCAAATACTGCAAGATCTGTGTTCTTTAAATGTATAAAGACATTATAATTGATTGTCACTTTGCTATGGTTTGCAGTACTCTTCATTCTCCTGCCCTTATCCCAATTCACTTGGGGTCTCATTGAGGTCAGCTCAACATGTCTTCTTCTTCCATATTTCTCTATTACTAGTCATCTCAGCAGTCACATCCTTCACAGAGTCCATCCCTTGTTTCTTTGTCTTCTTCTACTGTAATACCCATGCACATTCATACTCAAAACTTTCCACACTACATTTTCCTCATTCCTCCACATCACATGATTGTCCACCATACCATACAACTTTCAGTACTACAACCACAATATTCGTTGACTTTTGTTACTAACCAACATTAAAGCTCAATATTTTTTAGCCTAAGCAAAAATGATTCTGACACCATGGACATTAAAATGATTCCTAGAACAACACCATTCATATTGACCACTGTATACAGAGTTGTAGGGACACCAAGGCACAAATAGTTACCACATACTCAGTACATCAGCCTGAAAATATGTAGATATTAAAAATTCATTAGTAATTTTTCCACCCTGTATGTATATTTTTAACATACTTACGTCTTCTCATAAGTATACTTCTTCTTGGACGAATACTTCTTCTTAGGCTTGGGGTTCAGGATATGTTCCGGTATGGGCTCTGAGAAGGCCATGATAGTCTCCTTAAGCAGAACATCTTCTCCATCTTCATGCTTACGCTTGGACTTTGGCTCTTGTGGTGTCTTGCGTGGCCTGCCGCGCTTGCGGGGTGGTGGATGCTAAAATACACAAGTACACATGAATAAAAAGAAAACTAGATTTCGTGAAAGAAGTAAATATGGCAGTGGCCCACCCCAATTCAATTGAGATGAGGGCAGAACTCAAACTCAACTCAAACTCAAAGCATTTATTTCAATTAGACCATCACAGGCACTTTTGAATGTCAAAGAACAATGATGATAGCACTGTGACAATTCAATACCATATTCTTTTATCTTTGTCAGATTTTAGCTATGTGTAGTTATTGTCATCACCAACCACTGCAGCTCGATAACAAACTATATGCATCTTAGTGAAAATTTGTTACGACAAGATTCAAAAGAGCATTTTTATTAAGTTGTATACTATTAAGAGTGATTCATGGTAGATATAAAAGTGGTAAATACCATCTCCTTAATTTCAGGCTCAGATTCATGTTCCTCTTCAGCTGTAGGCTCAAAGTCAGGATCATCGTCTCCACCAAATTCTGAAAACATAAGAAAATTGTTTTTTTTTATTATGTTATTCTAGGAGTGGAACAACCAGTCTTATCCAGTATAGTATTACCCAGTAACTGGGTTGGGGAGGTCAGATAGGCTGTTGTTTCTTGTAAAACACTGGTATACTATTCAGTTGCAGCTGGTTAGACTGGAAGTCAACTCAACACAGATGGTAAAGAGCTAAGCAGGTGATGAATATGTTATTATAGAACCAAAGTAAGTGTGCTAGGCAGTGCTTGGACTAATTAAAAATAAAATTATACTGTCACTTATGGGATATCTTCCCTGATTTGTTCATAATTTTGAGCTCTCAAATAACACACACAGACAGTAGAACAGTAGTGACAGTATAAGTTTAGTTTTAAACCATGAAAACTTAAAACAGTGTTTAAAATATAAAATAAAATATTTCAATAAAAAAGATGAAAATAAATTGTTAGATAAAATCTCAAGTAAAAGAAAAGCCTCCTACTTCTCAGTTAGTTTAGTAATAAGACAGATTTTATAAAGAGTATAAAGATCTGTCTTCATGGCAACATAAACAAATAGATCACAAACTAGCTCTCAAACACAATCCACATGTGGTAGACCACTATTACAGCAGTATTAAATGCTACATCATTGTCTATGCCCCATTTCCAAGGTGAGGATAATCGAAAAAGTGTTTACACAGATAAAAATGAGTTCACAAATCACTCATAAAAGAGGGATGTTGTTCAGTAACCTCATCATCAATTCCACCCAACATAAAAACACAAAAAATTAAAAACAGAAAATACATTACCAATGTTATACGGATGACTCTCACCGTCGTGACCAAACGCATCATCTTCCTCGTCTATGGGTTCCTGCTTCAAGTCCAGTGAGCCAGCTGCCAAGAGTGTGGTCAAGGCTTCCGGTTCCTTCTCCGTGTTCTTGGGCTTCTTGCGTTGGTATGGTGACAGTTCTGAGAGATCAATAGCAAAGGTAAGTGTTGATGTAGTTTGGGAAGTAAATGTTCTTGCAGGACATAGGGCTATCTCTGGCTGATGAATCTTTGTTTGATGATAAAGTTATTTTTTTTTGAGTCTGCTCTTTTTTTATCATGTCATCTGTAGCAAGCTGGATACTCCAGACAAGGATGTGCTAGTAAAAAGATGATAGGGATGCAATCAAGTCATGCATCATCATCATGTGCCTAGCCTTTACCCAACTATATTGGGGTCGGCTTCCAGTCTAACCGGATGCAGCTGAATACCAGATAATGCAATCAAGTCATGCATCTAATCATAAGAACAGGTGTTTTTTTTTAATTTCATTGGTGGCTCTTCCACGCCGTATATGAATGACTACTTAACTACTAGTCTGTTGCTATGCATAAAATATGTCAGTAATAGTATTTTTCTCCATAATAAACAAGTCATTCACATCACACCTGCAATCCCTGAAGGGTTAGGCAGAGGTTTACCTAATAGTTCATGGGTGGATCTTATTGCCATCAACCGGGCACAAATCCAGACTGTGTTCCTGCTACTGAAAAATTACTGATACAAAAACCCACTAATACTTGGCCCAACTTGGGAATTAAAACCAGGACCTTATGCTAAGCAGTCACACTTGCGACCAGTGTACTAGTGAGGCATGCATATTGTAGTAGTTTTGAGTGTATTTTAATCATTCTTCCGGTTTTAAGCATCTTTCTCATCAACACTCATAAGCATAGCATAAGGATAATCATACTATAATGTTCCCACTGCCGGGACATAGGCCTACCCTCTGCTGAAATCCACCACGTCAGCCCAGTGCCGGACGGCTGATTTCATGTCTTTGTTTTTTTTTTATTTAACACATTTAACATGTTTACATACCAATCTGCCCCTGTTCATTAGGGTATTTCCGAGGCCGACCTCTCTTTCTTGGTCCTGGAGCTTTAGTAACAACTGCACTGTTCGGAGTCTTGACCAGGGTGCGGGTCCATTGACCTTGAGGGTCATGCTCCACAGGCAACTCATACTGAAGCAGCAAGCCATTCTCTTGCTTGATGGTGATAGTTTCTGTGTCTGCTGGTGAATCAAATTATATTTTTTTGGTTAGTGTGTATTGATGATGATGTCATAATAGTTTTCAATTTTTGGTTGGAAATGTTTTTTGAGTTAAAATAGTTTTCTGATTATGACAAATAATTTGTAACACATAATGCAGCGTCTGTCAGACAGTTAAAGAAATATTTTGGCGGGAAAATAATGTGTACACCGATTAAACAAGCTATTAAATTCTAACCTTTGGATGTGCTGCCTCCGCCTGATACAGCTTCCGAACTCTTCTTGAATTCCTCCAAACATTCTTTCAGTGTATCGTTGGAAGTTAAACACTGCTGCTTGAATTGAAAAGCGTATGTTAGCCGATCTACGCAATTCAAGCATATTAGCGTTGGCAAACTATCACTTTTCGACACCTAAAATGTAAAACACCATTTCAATATTTTTGTTAATTTCGAGTCAAATAATAACATCATTGAATTTAGCTTCTGGGATGTCAGCAAAAAATCCAAAATCTGCTACAAATAAACCAATATAGCAACATTATTGTAGTAAAAAATCAAATAGGGTGGCCATCGCAACCATTTTGGTGTGGTATTTTTTACATACCTCCACGCCGCAGCAGAAGGTGTACTTGTCGCCAAGTTGTTCGTTATTTTCGTCCCAATCAAAGAGGGAAACCATGTCCCCAGTTTCTAAACACACTCGACACGTTAATTGCCAATCCATTTTATAGCAGAAAGGGCGTAATAGCTTCAAGTTTAGCTAAAAACTCAACAAAATGCAGCGTTTTCTTATACCGGAAGTTTTAACATTTGACAGAAATACCAACATGACGCAGGGGTGTTTCTGTCAAAGCGCGGCAAGGATTCTCTTTTTTTCTGCCTCTATGATCAATGGTCATCTAATTTTAATTTTTTTTCCTCGTGAATGTTTTTTATTTATAAACATAATAAGAATGAACAAAACACATTATTTGAACAGAAGCAGTAAAACTATATTTGTAACAAAATAATAAAATGTTCGTCGTTCGATAGACTTGAGTGGACCGCACCAAAAAGATGATGCCAACTTTCTAAAACTATTTGAGATTCTGCCCCTTCCCCTTTCAATAAACGTCAAATCAGTGCAAAATACAACAATAATAAACACGATGAAATTAAATCGAAACGTATTGAACGTGTAATAAATCTAGCCAAAATGGAAGTATTTAGATCAGAGTCGCATTACATATTCGTTAGAAATGAATCAAGTTTGTGGTGGAACAGGATAACGGGGGCATTTTCAGTCCGATCAGGTGAATATAATAAATCTTTAAATTTTTGGCAACTGCAGTGATATTTGACCTAGTTTTCTTAAAAACTTGATGCAGAGTAATTATTTTATCGTCATAAAGTTTTAATTCTTACCGAACCGGTGATATTTTCATTAAATAATCGATTTAATATGACTCATAAATTCTGATTGTAATCCTTTGTTTTAGCATGGGATCTGTCTGATATTGAAGACATAGAATGCCTAGGGATCACTGATGGGATAGTAGGCAAGGTGGAGCACACCAATATTTTCGAACCACGTCTAATGATTATAAAAGAGAGTGCTCCTGTTGGTACAATTTATTTCCACCACACAATCTATAAAATCAAATCAGTATGCTTTTTGAATATGGGACCTGTGAATCAAGAGGTAGATCTGTGTGCTTGTACCAAACATGGGTCTATAACTACTGTAGCAAGTGCAAACAAGTCTTTGAATAAAAAGATGGGGGCAAGACTGTTTGAAAACTCGGTATTCTTGAATAAAACTGTTGGTGCTGTGAAAAACGTCAGTAACACCATCAAGACGACCACACAGCAAGCTGCTACACAGGTTTGTTCAAAACTGTATTATTATGTAACTAACATGTGCTTTGGAAATCTTTCTTATAAATATTAGGGACACATCAAATTAACTACTACTTGTTAGTGGCTCGTTCTTGGTTAGTTCCCAACTATCTTGAGATTCGTGTGAATAATATATGTATAAAATTATAGTTTTAAGCGAACTACATTTTCTTCACTGTTTTCTGGTTGTTTATGTATCCTCAGCTCTCTGATATTGGAATTGTTTTATCATTAATATGTAGAACATAGTAAGCTTTGCCCCACACTAGGAATTTCTTCTGTATCGTGGGTACGTTTACTAACATTTAAATTCACATACACAAACAGCCAGACCCGGAACAACTACCTGTAGGCCATACAAATATTTATTCTGTGGGGGAATCGAACCCGCTACACGAAGCACAGCAGTCAATCGCTCAGCCACTGCGCCAACCGTGCCATCAAGTCGTTTAAGCATTCATTTATTTATGTACACAGAAAATTCTTAACCCAGGATATTAGGTACTTACATTGATAGAAGAGCACAAAAGTATCCTTGAAATCAATTTTTGTTTTTAAGAATTGACTTTTGCCTCTTATCAATAGTTGCAAACCAGTACTGAGTAATAATGATAAACTATTGGAAAGGTCCACTAATGCAATGACGACACAAAAGTATGATTAATTTTTCAAGTTGGAAATACAAAACCGTATTTGGTATTTAAACCATTACAACACTGTCCGTCCATTAGTAATTAAACTGATTTGAAATTATAGGCAAGAAAACTACTATTAAGTGCTGTAAAAACTTGTACAGGTTGTATTTCAGGAAAATATACTATAATAAAACAGTGAATAGTTATTATAATTACTCATTTATATTACAAAATAGAGGAAAATATATTTAAAAAAATTATCCTGAACTTTATTGTTTCTTGGAAAAGACTAATTAATATAATCTTTATTGGCTTGTAAAAGCATGTTACTTATCAATACAGCAGTTGCATGAACCTACACACATACCTTTTTATATAGTTACACAATTTTTATAATGGCTTGGTTAATTGCCAATTGAAATTGCCTTGAACTATAACAATAACAAACTGCATCAAAAAATGTCACAACTGCTCTTCTGCTTTCTTCTCTTGTGATCATCCAGTAGTACCAACAAGCCATGTTTTGGCATTTATCCAGCCTTCAAAACTGACTAATTTTGACAAAATTTTAATTCTTAATGTTAACTCTGCATAAATGCTCAACTTTCTACTTTAGCTGTTAGTACTCTAAGTTGATTTTTAAGTATCCATTTGACAGGTCCAATTTTTTTTTTTGCTGCAATCGCATTTGAACTTTGCCACATATGATATTGAGTTTGTTTTTCCATAACTTCAAGTTATAGGTCCCCTGACTATACAGGCCGCGGTAAGGTCATAGGGTTCTTTTTATACCGGTAGTAAATTCCTGTTCCTACATTTAGCGGGCATAGGGTAGTTTGTCATAAACCGTTAATCCAACTAAATTATAATCTCTACTAGATGTTCATGCCGGGAACAAGCTATGGCCTTTATGAAGCACAAACTAACGTTCAATCAATGAAAACGGTATGATCGTTTTATTTGTAGTATAGAGTAGGTACTGAGTACTTAGTTCATGCAACATCGAGCGTCTTTATCAAGGACGACCTTCCGTACGTCGAATAACTCATCCTAGCTTCGAATCAATGTTAGAGGTCAATTAGTACTCCATTAGCTAAGAAAAAGTATGTTTTAAAATTATTGTAATGTAGAAATTCTCTCAAATGAGTAGTAAACATTGAATTTAGTGGTACTTTTGTGTAAGTAAAGTAGGTATTTGACAACAGTGAACTGTTCTTAATCATAAGTACAAGATCTTAGATAGAAATAATACTGTCATATTACCTCAAGACTCGGATTAGGTAGGTGGGCACTTCGCATCCCTTCATCAAGGTATCTCATATTCCCAACCGAAATCCTGGATTGGAATGGGCCAGTTGATGTGGCAAATTTGACTGATCAATGGCGTATCGACCGTTAATCTGTGCAGACAATATCATTATATCGTTCGATCGGGTGGGCATTGTGGGCAAAACCTTTAAACACTTTTGTCAACGATAAATAACACATTTTGATTTTATCCCCACACAGGTAAAACAAACAGTAAAGAAGCAGCGGGATCCGAAACTCGCCGAACGTTTCGAGAAACGTCTGACTGATGAACTCCTCAAGATTTTCGATGACTCAGAAAGTTTCTACTACTCCCGTACTCTAGACCTGACAAACACTCTCCAAAGGCAGTATGAGATCGAGAAGTTTCTGGAATCCGAAGCTGGGACTGGGAAACCGGTGGTGGACATCACAAAGTGGTGGAAGCATGTCGATGATAGGTTCTTCTGGAACAAGCATATGCTGAAGGATATTATTGCGCTTGAGGTAAGTAAGCATTGCGATCTTTTTTAGAATGAGTTAAATCTCATATGTACGTATTTCTTTTTTTCAACCTGTATTGTCCCTTTGCTGCACTTCTCTTTATGTGTGGCCTCCCGGCCAATCTACCACAATCGCCTCTAAGTCATCACGCTAGCGTTTTCTAGGCATCCCTCCGGCCTCAGCTCACCCATCAGGCACCCTTTGCATGCCGACTACAGCCCATCTGTCCCTAAGTATTCTACAAATATGGTCCACCCACTTCAGAGTATACATATAGCAGGCTCGTATTTACTAGGAAAAAAAAATGTCCTGTTACTCATATCGTCTGCAAAATCGCACGACGTCACCGGATGTCGTGCAATTTTGCAGGGCTCTTTTCAAATTGCCAGTGCTATGCAGCGAGGTTTAACGGTGGTTGAATACCGTAGCAGAAGTTATGAACCAAAGCCTCTGCATCTAAATCTAATTCAAACAAAGTAAATAAAAATGCAAAATTAAGTAAGTACTTTGACCATGAATTAATCGCACGAAAACGCAACAATTGTAAAGTAAATATTATGTAAGGAACGGTAGTTAAGTTAGTAAACTTCAAACTGCGTTTTATAGGTATTTTAAGCCTTATTTCAACACTAAGTTTTGTGCAGGAGATAGGCTTCTAATCTAGGGGTCTACTCTCTAACTCCGTCAACAAAGATACGGGCCCTTCCGAAAGTATATAGCGAGCTATAAACTTCGAAGTGGACCCTAGTCCCTATTATTTTTGGATCCATGAGTTTTGTAAAGACTTTGTAGCTGTGCTTTGTGGGTTTTGTTTTGTTTTGTGTTTTGGGATTCGGGAGTAGAGACAACTGTCCAATCGTTTTGTCCAATCATTTTGTCACTCTTACTAATCTTATGTCCGTAAGTGATACGGAGACGGAAGCGCCCGTAACTTTGTAAGGAAATCATAATATGTGGTCTGTTTATTTTATTTTATTTTATTTTTTATTTTATTTATTTGGCTCACCAACAATTGAATACACTGCTTCAAACATATGAGATACATTCAATAGAGTCACAGACAAGTGTATCAACCTCTTACAGGTAAGCACATCATGCACTACTTATTTGTCGTTGAGTGCCTGCTTAAAATCAGATGAGTACCTAACTACTCACCGCACACAACTATGGTTTTTAAATACATAATTTAAATTAAATTAAAATCAAATAAAATGAAAATGAAAATCACAGTCAGTATCAGAATTAAACTCGAAATTAAAGTCAAAATCAAAATTAAAAATTAGAATCAAAATCAAAATCAAAATTAAAAATAAAAACAAAATTAAAATTAAAATTATAAAATCCAAATTAAAATCAAGAATCAAAAAATTTAAATTAAATTAAAAAAAAAAAAAAAATTAAATTAAACATACATGCACTATAAAAAAAAAATATATATTTTACAAGTTTTTATAAATAATGCTTTTGAACCTACCAAGTGAGTCAGAGTGCACATCTACGAGATCGCTGCAGCTGTTTAATAGTTTACATAGGCGGGGAATAGGCGAATTAGCACCAAGTACGGTTCTGCGAAGAGGAGGACGCAAGGGGGTAATAGGAGCTCGTGGACTTTTCGTGGGCACGCGAAATTTGATCCTACTCAATAACTGGGGACAGTCAATTTTATGTCGCAAAATTTTAAATAAAAATGATGAATCCAATAAATCTCTCCTATTCTGTAGGGATATCATTTTGAAATGCAAAAGTCTCTCTTTATATGATAATTTCTTTTTAGCTATCCCGGAAGAGTATGCTAAATGCCACAGAAATCGTTTTTGAACCCTTTCCAATCTTAGTGCGTGGGTGGCATAGTGAGGTCTCCACACTGTGCTGCAATATTCTAACGAGCTGCGGACCAGACTATTATAAAGCAGAATTTTAGTTTTATCGCGTCGAAAACAGGTTACATTTCTAATGACAAACCCAAGCATTCTTGAGGCTTTTTTAACTACATTTTCAATGTGGGGTACAAATGTTAACTGCCCATCGAACAGAACTCCCAAGTCTCTTATCCGTTCCACATCCTGCACTAAGTTACCACTAATGTAATAATCAGATCGTGTTAATTTTGTTTTTCTAGTGAATTTCATGTGGTAGCACTTGTTAATATTTAAGCTCATACCATTTTCATCACACCACTTCACTAACATGTCGATATCTTTCTGTAGCAACTTAACATCAAGGTCTGATTCGATCACTCTGCAAAATTTTAAATCGTCGGCATACATGTAACACTCAGAGAATTTCAACTCGTTGACGAGATCATTACCAAATAGGTTAAATAAAACTGGGCCAACATGTGATCCTTGTGGGACGCCAGATGTAACCTTGTGGGAGCTTGATTGGTAGCCATTGAGGGCAACAAAGAAGGAACGACCGTTAAGATAAGAATTAAACCAATTAAGGAGCGAGCCAGTGATGCCGTAAGCAGCTAACTTATGAAGAAGTATATTATGAGGGACGCGATCAAAGGCTCTGCTAAAATCGGTATATATCACGTCAACTTGTTTCCCAGAGTCAATGGCACTCGTTAGGGTCTCCACGAAAGTCACTAGGTTTGTGCACGTAGATCTTGAACTCACAAAGCCATGCTGGGTATCACTAAGGTAAAGCTTCAAATGAGACTGGATGTAGGGACATATCAAGGACTCAAAAAGTTTGGCGAAGGTCGACAAAATTGAAATGGGTCTATAATTACCTACATAATTACGATCACTGCATTTATGGATTGGTACAACCTTTGCTACCTTCCAAAGCTTTGGGAATATGCCGGTGGCAAGCGATCGATTGAATATACGTAATAAAGGAGCTGCCAGAGGCGAAGCACACATGGAGACAAAATAAGGAGGGATTCCATCGGGTCCAGCGCCTTTGCGGCGATCTAGAGATTTCAATTTAGTGAGCACGGCATCAATCTCAATCGTTGGTGTTGTCAAAGGTAAACTATAAGCTAACATGTCCTGCATGTACTCAGAGGAAGATGAATGATGAGTCACATTTTGTTGACTGTACATGGAAGAGAAGTGAGCAGCAAACATTTCTGAAATATTGATGCCATCCGAAGACGATGTGATGCCGTCAGTCATTTCCAGGGGATATGAACTGGTACCACCTCGCTTTTCCTTGATATAAGCCCAGAATCGTTTCGGATCCTTGGTTATTGCAGTTTCTAGGTCGCTAACATATTTATTGTAACAGGAAGCAGCCATAATCGAGAACCGTTTACTCAGCAGCTTCAGTTCAAGCTCATCCATGGGATTTTTATATGTTTTGTATCGCTGGCGCATCTTTTCCTTTTCTCTCAAGGTTCTTATTAAATTTTTATCGAACCAAGGTGGGTGTGTCCTATGTTTACGGGTGGTAGGGGGATTTTGCATCTCTATAATATTTTTAATTTTATCGTAGAATATACTGAGCATATCATTCACATCGTGAACGCCATCAAATAAAAGGTCCCAATCGATCTCATTTAAGTGCTTACAAATAATATCATAATTTAACTTGTAAAAATTTAGTCTTTTGTTACTATTATACGGAAGTCTTGTGTCTTTGTATGATTTTAAATAAATTTCAATTGGGGGATGCAAAGGGTCAATTATACTTAGGGGATTTAGAGCAGAACAAACGATACCCGAAGTTAAGTCAGTCAACGCAAGGTCAAGTATGCGTCCTGACTTATTAGTTATATTGTTAAGTTGAAATAATTTGTTTATATGACTAAAATCAGTTAACAAGTGACCAATACCTGGTGCCATATAACCACTATCCAACTCACTTGCCAAGTTCCAATCAATATTACTTAAGTTAAAGTCACCAGCTATACACGACTTCAAACCCGACTGTTCAAATATATTATTACAAGAGTCCAAGAAGTGCTCAAGGGTTGAACGAAGTAGTGGTGGAGGTAAATAAACTGCGCACAGAGCTAGTTGACGAACAGACTTTGTAATCGAGATGTCTATGATAACCCACAAATCTTCACAATTACTTTCCCATTGAGTCATTCGTTTTGAATTTATTTCCTTTAGTACGGCAATCAGAACACCTCCTCCATCTTTTTTCCTGTTATCTCTATCTCGCCTATAGACTACATATCTGTTATCAAATAGCTCTGAGCTCATAACAGAATCATTTAACCAAGTCTCGGTTAATATTATTACATCATAGTTTTCGCAACAAACTTGACGATAAAAATTATGACATTTAGTGCGTAAGCCTCTAGTGTTTTGGTAATATATCCTTAAATCTGAGAATGCTAATGAATTTTATTTACTGTTACATTGACAAAAATCAGAAAGAATTAATGAAAAGAAAAACTATAAGACGAAAAAATACAAATTAAACCAGCTTATTCAAAGTGTCCTTATTTCTTATCAGAATGTGTTCTGATTCTTGTGTCTTCCGCATGAATATCCGACCACCTCGTACCCAGACAAACTGATATCCGATTTCCTTGGCTTTGATTCTAGCGGCCGCATGGAGTGCCTTATTGGTAGTGGACAGATGTTCTGTAATGTAGATCGGAGATTTAGGTCCAGAGTATCCCAAGTGTGTTGTATTCAGTTTGTTGCCAGGATTCGATTTATTGAATTTTATGGTGGCTGCGAGAAATTGGTCACGACTACGGGGGGAAGCAAGTTGTACTACCACGGCACGCGGGCGGGAATTGCTGGTATTTTGTTTTGCGACTCTTGTGCAATGCTTAATGTCGTGGTCTTGAATATTACTCCCTACTACTTTAGACAAGTGTGACACAATCTCTATCAAATTTTCCTGCTTCTTTTCCGGCAGGCACTGAATTTCCACATTGTCTGCACGGGTTTGCTGTTCCAGTTGATTCATGCGTGACGTCAAATCGTTGATACACACTTGCATCTCAGAGTTCTCCCTCTGCAACTCTTTCATATTCTCCTTGGACGCTGTATATTCTTTTAAAAGATCTTCATACTGATGATTCATGAAAGCCATGGATTTTTCCATATTCTCCATTTGATCTTTTATAGGTTGCAACTGTTGATTCAGGGTTAGTTTCAAATTTTCTATGAACTTATTTAACATCTCTGCCTGTTCATTTTTTACTGCTTCCTGAATAAGTAGACGAATATCGTCGGGTGCTAACGCAGTTTCAACAGGCGCCTGAGGTGGAGATCCAACGGCCTGCCTCTTATTGCCTCTAGTAGTTGAGATGTTGCGCAAAGGCGTGTTATCGGATTTTCTTTGTTTCGGGCCTGAGTTTAAACATTCAGGACAATGCCACTTAGCAGGTACATTGTAGTCGTCAGTTAAAGACAGACATGTATAATGATATGCCTTAACACACTTTATGCATTTAGCGTATTTTTCGTTGTCAGCTGTTTGGTCACAACATCCCCATAACATTCCAGAACTTAGCGACTTAACAGGATTATCTGCCATTACAATATGCTATGCCAACTTTTTGTAGCAGCGTAACCAAACGAATAAGAAATTATCACGTTACCTACGTTAACCACGTTAAATCCCTGACTTGTAGGGCGCTCCGATGCTCTGCGCACGTACTCGTTCGCGAGAAAAAGGTCGTAAGCGCCGTGCGTAGCTCGTCGCTTACGCGTAACGTTAAGTCACTTCTCACTTATTGTTAGACGCGGTAGATTGTAACTTAATGCAAATTGCATTTACAAATTCTGCAGTGTTTGTGCACTTCACCAAATTAGCTCACAATGCAATGGTCCACTTATAACTGTAACTATTTACTTCCAAGCACTGATAAGAGTTTAAACGTCTTTAGATAATTTATAATGTAGCGTATAAACGTCTGTTTAGCGGACATTGTAGTATAAGGTACTCATCTTTTTCTAAAACCTACCTGGAAAAACTGCTTCGGTCGACATGTACCAAAAGAAAGTATAAACCATACTTACTCTCAAATGCAAACGACTCTTCAGAAATTCTCAACAGTCCTTGTATCGCCTTCAAGTGTCAACAAGAGGCTTAACGACGAAAATTCGGCTGCTAGTATATTTTTTAACGAGACTCAAACTCGTAATATTTCTTATTATTTTTCGAGTGGTTAGTGCCTAACCTGGTGCCAGGATTTTATGCCACCCATGGGCCTCTGACTTAGCTTTACATGCCGTCGGTAAATCAAAGGTGCGGTTGCCTGAACTCGAGACTTGGCAGTCCGACGAGGTGAAAACGAAATGAAACTCAATGGTGTGTTTAGACGGAATGAACATAGAACCAGAGCAAGTGTTTTTTTTTAATATTCTTGGCACCTGAGATGACGAGTAATACATAAAATATGGAAAAAAACATGCTGCTACGACCTAAAATGAATTGGCATAAGGTCAGAAGAATGATGACGACTCTGATGCGTTCGATCGGTCTAAACCCCGCCCGGTTTCCTACCAAACGGGAGACGAGCAGAGCGGTGCGAAGACGTGCAAAATTCGACCAACCCCAAAAGAGACGAGAGAGGTGATGCGGATTTCAACCAATATGATGGTGATGTCTTCTCTCCGTTCCGCTTCTGTACGCCGAAGAGGTGGTGAAAACCGAGCTTTAAATCAAAGATTTTTAAAGAGGCGTTTAAAAGTCTTTTTTGGTCTGCTATCACCTATTTTTAACCAACTTCAAAAAACGACATGGTTTCGGCGTGTATTTTTGTCATGTATTAACGCCGATTTCTCCGTAACTACTGGGCCGATTTACGTGATTCTTTCTCATCTGAAACGTTCTCTTCAACAGAGTCCATGCTGCGACCAATGGGTTCTCCCAATCATCCAAGGTTACGTCCACCTGTCTCAAATAGCAGTGGAACCAGCGGATCCCATCTCGCTGAATACGGAGTCTCTGACTAACCCAAACTCGTGCGATGAAACCTTCACGTTGGGGCTTATATCGAGGCGGTCGAGGTACCAGGCTGGGACTAGGTGAGTAACCTTTTGATGGAGGAAGTTACAAAGTACCTGAAGCCCTAGCAAGAACGCTTGACGTAAATGTTACGCAAATACGACGGCACGGTTGGTGCAGTGGCTAAGCGATTGGCTGCTTCGCTGCGTGTCACGGGTTCGATCCCCGCACGGAATAAATATTGATATGGCCAGGTAGTATGGACCGGTAGTTGTTTCGGGTCTGGCTGTTTGTGTATGTGAGTTTAAACGTTTGTTAACGCATCCACGATACAGGAGAAATTCCTAGTGTGTGACACTGTTTAAAAAAAAATAAGATTTTTTTAAATCAAAACCACGGCTTTTCTATAGCAGTTTGGTTCCATTTTTTTCCGGAAAGCACAATAAGCATAATAACGCTATACCCATTAGAATCATTCTAAACGCGTCTCCAATGATCTTCAATGTTTTGCTTTCTTGTCGTTATTTGATTTTGTTTTATATGCGTATAACGGTTGGCATGCACTCCGACGATATGTCTGATTTATCTATCTCGCAACAGAATTTTGTTTTCATTCATCATAGAACAATGATTCAGTGATAAATTCAAAGAATTGTTATCAATATTATCAGACTGTTAACATTGTAGTACAAAATAAACAAAGTTTAACGTACTCGAGATAAAAATAAATGGATTCGTTACACATAAGTTATTATCAGTTTCCATAATCACATATAATTATGGCCATGATGTTTCATAGTAAACTAATTAGAATGTCGTCCTTCAACCAAAGGGCGAGATTCAATGACCGAACGTTGCTGTAGCGTTTTATAAGAATCTAATATTTTAGGAATAATGGTCATACAGGGTGTAACAAGACCCTTAACGAAGCCATCAACCAAGCATTCTGTACATCAAACTAAGTACATTACGCAAAAATTATTGCTGGGAAACGCCTTTTTTTTTGGATAAAAATCACTTTTTACGGTAGGACTCAATGTAATGCACTCAAAACATTGTGCTAATGTATGTATTGAATAGTACGAGTCGTGGAGGTGTTTAAAGTAAACTTCTTGAATTAAAAACAAGTATTTAAAAAAAAAAAACAACATTCCACTGCTGGACATAGGCCTCTTCAATCGCGCGATCGACGCTCCACCAAGCCTGAGAGCGTCCCACGTTACCCTTGCCGATTCGCGGTCTCCACTCAAGAACACATCTACTCCAACGGTCATCGGTTTTACGACTGATATGGCCGGCCCATTGCCACTTCAGCTTACCTGGAAAGTGCCTGTAAATGGTTAAACTGAAATTAGTGCTTTGAATCAGACAAAGCATATTAATTTTTTGCCAAGATGTTTCGGATCTAAAATTGTTTTCCCTCAGGTACAATCGTCGAGGCATTGAACCTGGCGGCAAGGTCGCCAACTACGTGGAAACTGAACAGATCGTCTCCATCATTTGCTCTGACAGCATACACAGAGCTTCATTTGTCCAGGTAAGGTTAACTGGTAGAGAATGCCTAGTGGCTTTATGTCCGCCTATGTACCACTATTGTACATGAAGTTTAAATAAATAAATAAGTAACTACTGACTGGAAAACCCCGCCACACTATTCCCAAACCACTGCAACTCCTGAAAGTCAGAATCAATAGTGGCGACCACCAGAAAAGCGCCGAGACAGTGAAACTCGAAGAAGTCCCAGAGAAACAATTTAACTGTTTTGAATCGCAACGAATTTAATCAGAAAAGAAGAGCGGAGGAGTAGGAAAAACTTAATTTCCACTTCCCTCCATATATACGAGGGCGGGTCAATAAGTCCGTGACTTTTGGAATAAAACACAGATTTTTTGATAAAAATATAATTTTATTTTTCAACGTAGTCTCCCTTGAGCTCTATACACTTTGTCCAACGCTTCTCCAATTTTTTTATCCCTTCCAAAAAAAATGATTTGTCGAGGTCCTCAAAATAGGCCTTTGTTTGCGAGATGACTTCATCATTGGAGTCAAATCTTTTTCCACCAAGCCATTTCTTCAGGTTTGGGAACAAGAAGTAATCGCTCGGAGCCAAATCTGGAGAATAGGGCGGATGAGGGAGCAATTCATAGCCCAATTCATGGATTTTTGCCATGGCAACTGCACATGTGTGCACCCTTGCATTGTCTTGGTGGAAAAGAACTTTTTTCTTGGCCAAATGAGGTCGGTTTTTTTTCAAATCGTCATTGAATCGGTCCAATAAGTTGGCATAATATTCCCCATTGATTGTTCTTCCCTTTTGAAGGTAGTCAATGTGGATTATCCCGCGTGCATCCCAAAAAACAGTCGCCATAACTTTATTGGCTGACAAACCCACCTTGGCCTTCTTTGGCGCCGATTCACCCTTAGAAACCCACTGTTTTGACTGTTGTTTGGTTTCTGGTGTGTTGTGATGGATCCATGTTTCGTCCACGGTTACAAAACGGCGCAAAAACTTCTCCATATTGCGATTAAACAACGCCAAAGCTTCCTGTGAAGTTGTTACACGATTGCGTTTGTGGTCGACTGTGAGCAAACGCGGCACCCATCTTGCGGAAAGCTTTCTCATGCCCAAGTGATCATTCAAAATTGAAACCACTGAGCCATGCGAGCACTTTCAATCTTCGGTCGGTCAACACCATATCGTGAATTTTTTCGATTGTTTCGGGTGTAGAGACCTCAACTGGGCGTCCAGGACGTTCGGCATCTTCAGTGCTTGTACGGCCACAACGAAATTCAGTAAACCACTTTTTTACCATTGAAATCGATGGTGCAGAGTCCCCATAGTATTTATCAAGCTTAGCCTTGGTCTCGGTAATGGTTTTTTTTCGCAAGAAATAATGCTTAATAAGCACACGAAATTCACTTTTTTCCATTTTCTCCTCAAATTAGTGAGTAGTCTGATAAAAATAGCTGTCAAACACAAACTAACTGACGCAGCAAGTTTAAATTTTGACAGGAGTCAACTGACAGATGCCTGTTGACAGGAGCAGTGTTGCTGTTTCAGTAAAGAGGTCAGAAATTCAAAAAGTCACGGACTTATTGACCCGCCCTCGTACATATAACGAGTTGACAAAGTATATTTTGTTGCGTGCATAAAATAGGTCAAGTCTTGATACTTGCAATAAGACCTATCAAAGTCAAATCAGCCGTAAGTAATGTTGTGTATCCACCAGTAGCGAAGAGTCAATTTTTGTAAGAGGTAAACAAGTACATATCTTTAATGTGATTATATTATTTGTCTATAGAATACTGACTGTGCCATTTTCAAAGGGAAGCCGGTAGGAATCGAGTTGTATGGAACCTTCGCCACTGGTATCCACTCATACTTAGCTTTCGCCCGCATTTATGGTACTCTGAAATAATCTCTTTGTATTTGACGACGAATTTTTGAAACATCAGTACTTTCAAAGGACGTCTTACAAAGAACCTTCCGAAGATTTTACCTCTATGTGGTATTAGATTAGTGTAGGGGTTGAACCTCATCTATGAGCACGCATCCTTTTCTGTCGCTCAGAACCGTCATTTGCTAAGTCGAGAAACAACGTGCTGCCGAGCGCATCGTCGTTGCTGCCGCGTGTGAAAGCACTCCTGCTCTGTACATCTATTTCTACAATTCTCAGCGGTTCTTACGCAGCCTAAAGTCATGTTTCATAATAACTACAAGTGTATCTCATTACACAATCCTGTGATTTATGTTAGGTAGTATTATAAGTATAGTAAAACGCGAATTTAGTACAACAATGGGTTATTCCATCAAGAATTTTATCAGTAGCAGCCACGGAATCTGGATGTGTGCCCGGATGATGGCAATAGGCTCGCCCCCTATTACATGGGACTTAAACATAACTGGCGAAATGTGGGTGTATTATAATTTGGTACACTTCAGCCTAACCCTTCGGCGATTACAGGCGTGATGTGATGTTATGTAACAAATGGTTACATTTAACTACTAAAGTATTACCGTTACTTTCGGACGTTCACGTAGTAAATTGATATGCACTGATGGGCAGATGACGTTTTTTCCTTTTTTGACTAACTGTACTTTTATACCTTTTATGACGTTGCGAATTCACCGAGGCTTAGCGTCGTACATTAGTTTTAAAAGATTTTAAGCAATAAAGAAAGCCTTTTCCATTTATAGACCGACCGCTTTAATGAGTCCTCGAGAAGGTATCGATTTGATGCTCAGGTGGAGATGCATTAATGACTCTGCCCTGGAGTGTAAATGTGGTGCTGTTCTACAAACGATGGGGCACTTAATATCGTGTCCTGCGTGTCCTGTTGTTTGTTCACTACAGGAACTAATGGACGTTACCAAAAGTGCCAAACTAGTAGCTCGGTTCTGGGCTGACATAATTTAGATTGCCATCGACAGGCTAAGAAGACGAAGAATGAAAAATTCTGAAGGTTGATCACGTATTGGTTCAATTAGTATCGCAATACCTACGTGGATTATGGTTATTTTAAAGCAAATAACTTGTGGGATATTGTTAGGACTTTGTGGACGCTTAATGTGTCTTTGATTGGGCAAGGCTGAGGAGTCATTAAAGCGGTCGGTATATAAACTGAAAGGTTTCAAGATCAGAAAAAGAAGTAAAGAAAACTTTTATTTGAATTTATTACTCAAGTTAATTTCTCGTAGTTAACGTAAATCAAATTAAAAATCCATCAGTGCCAGATAATTTTAGGGGACAAAATACTTACCTGGTGTTTTCTGACGAATTATTTTCTAAGACATTCTCCCCTGTCAACCGTCACGCTATCATTTACTCCTTTTTGCTTCATATCATTCCTTACACAATGCATCCAACATTTCCGTGGTCTTCCTCTCCCTCTCCATCTATCAACACTTTTTTAGTCACATGCGATTCGTCCCTCCTCATCACATGCCCATACCATGATAGTCGATCCCCTTTCAACTTTTCTGTAACTGGTGCAACTTTCAAACTTGCTCCAATTAGTACTCATTCCTTTATCAATTCTGACAAACCATACACTCACCTCAACATTCTCATCTACGCTACAGGCAATCTTTTTTCTTCCATCTTCGTCTCAGCCCAGCGATCGATGCATCGATCCATGCGTGAATTTATGTGTGTAAGAAAATTCATAAGTGTGCGTTCCCCAACAGGTCCGCGGCTCGGTGCCTATCTTTTGGAGTCAACCGGAGTACAAGTTCCGACCACCACCGCGCCTTGATCGAAGTAAGTTCCTCTCTCCAAAAATCAGTCATCTGAAGTTTTTTAAAATCCCTGTTTGCAATTGATGTTATTGCAATTAAAAAAAAGGTCAACTTTATGATGGTGTAAATTTATTTGATTTTAGAATGACTATATTTAATTCGTGTTAATTAAAGTTATTTTTCCAAATATTTGTTGTCGTTTTTTAAACTGTGTGAACATTATTCGACGACTAATAACGGCCTTTTTAAAAAAAAAACAGCCATCGACAATACAATATGACGCTGTGCCCTAACAGGGTCCATGAGTGTCCTTTAATAACACCACATGAATGAAAGCAAAAAAAAAAAATTAACAAAACCATTATTTTCACAGCTGAAGAGGTATCCCACACAGCCTTCAAGAAGCACTTTGAGGAAGAACTGAACATCTACAAGAGTGTGTGTATAGTAAACTTGGTGGACCAACAAGGTCGGGAGCGGATCATATGGGAGGCCTACGGCGAACATGTGTTGAAGTACAACAGTCCAGATATTACCTATGCTACGTTTGATTTCCATGAATACTGGTACGTAAATATTGTTGGATAGATTATTTTTATATTATTCAGAGAACCAGAGTTGTCGACATAGCTCACAGAATAAGTAAGCTGAAGTGGCAGTGGGCCGGTCATATTAGCCGTAGAACCGATGACTGTTTGTGTAGACGTGTTCTTGAGTGGAGATCGCGAATCTGAAAACGTAAGGTGGGACGCCCTCAGGCTCGGTGGAGTGACGATCTTCGCAGGGTGGCTGGTAGCAACTGGATGAGAGTTGCTGAAAATCGATATGAATGGCGTGCGATCGAGGAGGCCTATGTCCAGCAGTGGACTGCTATAGGCTGATGATGAGATTATATTTTTTCCAGGTCATCATTCTTCTACCCTTATCCTATTTTATTTGTGGTCGGCACAGCGTTTCTTTTTCTTCCATACTTCTCTATTACTCGTCATCTCAGCAGTCCCCTCCTTTCTAGCCATATCATCCTTCACACATACCATCCAAGACTTCCTTGGTCTTCCTCTAATCATATAGCCATCTACATTCACAATCAAAACTTTCGTCACGACATTTGCCTGTTTTAAGAATTGATAGATGTTTTACAAAATCTACAAGAATATTTGTTTAGTGAACAATAACGTGAGCATAGGCGTACCCACGGTGGGGCAAGGTGGGGCACTTGCCCCACCCTGCTTTCTGACCTGAAGCTAAGATTTTTTAGTCAAAATTAATATAATGACAAAATTAAATATTCATTTGGGTAGTTTAACATTTTTCACAATAAAATAAAAACTTTGTTAAGGTAAACAATGACAGAAAACCGTCTTGTCGGCCTCTGTATGATGAATGTGCATAGAAAGAGGGTTCTGGAAGCACAACAATGCATTTAAAAACGAAATTTTAGCAAGATTTAGCCAGAACCCTCTTAGATTATTATTGAAATAAGGTGTAGTGTAGTCATTTTTAATTTCCTACTACTTAGTTTATTTACTTCCCCTTAAAAAATGCTGGGTACGCCCATGAACGGTAGCGGATCATATGGGAGGCGTATGGCGAACATGTGTTGAAGTACAACAGTCCTAATGTTATCTGTGCCAGTTTTGACTTTCATGAGTATTGGTGTGTGAAGTATTCGTGGATAGGTACTATTTTACCAGGTCTTCATTCATCATCATGTTCATTGTCCTGGCCTTGTCCCATTCTATTTGTGGTCGGCGCAACACATTTTCTTCTTCCATTCTCCCCTGTCAGACGTCACAGCATCATTTACTCCTTTCTCTTTGATATCAGTCTTCACACAATCCATCCGTCGTTTCTTTGGCCTTCCTCTCCCTCTCCATCCATCAACATTCATTTCCATTACTCTTTTAGTTACATGCGTTTCATCCCTCCTCATTACATGTCCATACCAAGACAAACGAAAAAAAAAAAAATTCAACAAAAATTCAATAATTATTATTATTATTTTTCATTTCAATTTTTCTGTAACAGGCGCCACTTTCATTGTCCTGCCCTAATCTCAATTTATTAGGGGTCGACGCAGCAAGTTTTGTTCTTCCATACTTCTCTATTACTCGTCATCTACCCCTTTTTAGTTATATTATTTAGCACACAGTTGATCCATCGTTTTTTGGCCTTCTTTTACTCTAACTAGCCATCCATACTCATGCTCGAAATTGCCCTCTGGTAAGCATTGATGAAAAACACGAGACGGATGTATGAAATAGGACGTCCGCTCAATTTCGGATTATAAAACTGCTGTTTTCGTTTTTTTTATTACGCTCTCTAAATTATTTTTCCTCCATCCTCAGCCGCGGCATGCACTACGAAAACGTGAACATCCTGATCAACGCCCTCGCTGACGTCATAGGGGATATGCGGTTCTGTTGGCGAGACGACCGCGGCCTCATCTGTACGCAGAGCGGCGTGTTCCGAGTCAACTGTATCGACTGCCTGGACCGGACCAACGTGGTGCAGGTATGTGACGTCGGGGATTATTGGTGTTATGTTTATTTTAAAAGACAACAAATATATACAGGGTCCATTCAATTTGCCAACTATCCTATCTGTGAATATTTAAAAGGTTAATTAATATTTTTCTTGTATTTAATTTCTTTCCACAGACAGCGATAGCAAAATACGTTCTGGAGCTACAGTTGTGCCGCCTCGGCCTGGGCACGCCTGGCCTCGGCCTGCCTCCCTCGCTGCGACAAGCCTTCCTCACCATGTGGGCCGACAACGGAGACGTGATCTCCCGCCAGTATGCGGGCACTAAAGCTCTGAAGGTAACGCATTGTCTGCCTCGAGTGAGGCGCGCCTGGCCTCGGCCTGCCTCCCTCGCCTGCGACTAGCCTTTCTCACCTTGTGGGCGGTGAACCAATAACCTTATAAGTCAAGGATTCAGGGGTTAGCAAGTCATGCAACCAAGTCTATAGACACGTGTTTCGTCCCTTCACGAGGCATCCTCGGGGGATGTTGTTGACTCGACGTCCACGCGGGAGGGTGGTGCTGTATCCTGCACCCAAGTCTGCACGCGTAGCATGACCACCGTAGAAACGGGTTTTGTCGACGGAAGAATCGACAAAATGACAGATCACCAAAAGAAATCTGTCGATTGTTTCGGTGGTCATGCTAGGAGTGCTGGAGGTTTTTTGCGGAATTGACCCTAAATCTTATTTATTATTTAACACTTTAAGCACACGTAATGTAAAGAGACGGACTTAATGCCAAAGGCATTCTCTACCGGTGAAGCTTTGGGTGACGCAAAGACAAACTGTGGTAGGTGCGATCGAGAAAATTTCTGATTTAAAATAAACTTAACAAATACCAATCATAAACTTTAAATAGAATATATATACGAATATAAAACAATGGGTAAATAGTGACTTCGTGAAGATACTGCCAGCATCTTGCGAATGCGCTTGCTAACTTTGATCTCAAACGATAAACGGTTGGCAGATCTTTTCGCTTATGTGTTTCGGGCCAGAATAATTTGCGGTACCTACTACAGGCCTTATAACGGCTGTCATAGTTTTATTGTCAACTGGTTCATAAGTCATGTTTTTCTTTGCAGGGTGACTACACAAGAACCGGCGAGAGGAAGTTCACAGGACTAATGAAAGATGGCGTCGCATCCGCTAACAGGTAACCCCTTACCTCAAAACCTACCCACGCATATAATTTAGGGTTCAGGGTACAAATACCACAAACGATTTTTCAGATTCATCATCCGCCATTTTAACGACGAAATCACACAATGCGCCATAGACATTTTGCTCGGACAGGAAGTCAAGATGGCGACCGTTGAGACGTTTGACAGTTTTTGGCGCGATGTTAAGACTGCTTCGTTGATGGTGGTTGAGAATATGGATACTGAGAGGCCTAAGTTAGAAATGATGCCGAGTTACTTCGGCCATGGGTTGACTAGCGAATTCGTGGGTGCGGAGATAGCATACGGAATGGGGAGGTCAGTCCATTGGAGTACTTTTATAACTAATCAAATTTAGTTACGCTTTCCTTGACCTCCTCTCCGTCAACTGTTAGCTAGCACTCTTCGGCTGAGATCTGAAAGATCTACTTGCTCGGTTATCCATTTTTCTGTTTTTTTGTCTCTTTCTGACCACCTCGTTCATCTGGTGGTCGCAAGCGCGACTGCTGATTCGATCGGATTTGTGCTTGGTTGATGGCAATAAGCTCACCCCCTATTAGATGGGACTAAGATAACAGGCGAAATGAGGCTGTACTATTAGGAACACCTTTGCCTAAATTTCGGGGATTACAAGATTGATGTTGATGTTGTCTCTTTTTATCTTTAGAAGATACCATTCGTAAGAACGAGTAGAAAGATATAAAGATACAGAGAAATGCTGATCCGTGCAAGTTGATTTGATTTTACACTACAGGCTTCTTACTTCTAAAAGGCTGTTAACGCTTTTGTTTTTATAACTTTCTGTAGTGTAAGGGTCAGCTCACACCGAGACGCGACGCGAAGACTCGGGCCGCGTGACGTCTCGCAGCGCTGCGAGCGGCCGCGCGTCTTTCAATCGATACTATGCATTTCCTAATGGAGATAAAGCATAAAATGGCTTGACTGTGCGCACAGCGTCGCGTCGCGTCACGTCTCGGTGTGAATTGACCCTTACGTTTTTTCGAAAGTTTGACATACCTGTGATGCAATATTTTAGCACTTTTAACCGTTGCTCTGATTAATAAAATTTGCTGTCATATTGTAATGTTGGCTGTTGTAAATAGGCTTCCACAAATCCTGGAGCAGTTCTGGACTTTCTTCTGCTGTTCTGCTGCTTAACTTTGCAACTGTGTTTGCGTGTGTGTGTTGATTGATGAACAAAAATATCTGGTCTTAATGTGGGTTTGAAACCACACCAAAATGTGTCTGCCTCATAATGATTTCCACTAGTATTCTGTGGACAAAAGTTGTGGCAGCCAAGTCACCATTTACCACCGGCTAATTTCAGTTACACGATTTACAGACACTTTAATTGTCAAAGAGTTAGGGTCAATTCACACCGACCGTGGCAGCGGTCGGCAAAGCAGTGTCACTGTCAAGCCATTTTATGCTTAATCTCCATTAGGAAATGCATAGAATCGTTTGAAAGACTCTGGCCGCGTGACGTCTCGCGGCGATTCCCTAATAGAGATAAAGCATAATAGGCTTGAGTGCACGCCGCGTCGCGTCGCGTCTCGGTGTGAACTGACCTTTATTCTGAAATGCCATTACGTGCCCAACATTCCTAAGATTCATCTACACATACTAAACCAACTTGTCATGGTTACCTGCATATTGAGTAACCAGGCTCTTGTGACACAGGAAGTCCAAGTACAGGAGCCAGGGGTACACAGATATTTGTGCCATGAATTGCCAATAAACTATAAATAATTAATACAATAAAATGTTTATTGTGTCTCAAATGTTACATGTTATACATGAGTTGAGACAGCCCCAGTAAGTAATTAAAAATTACTTGTGTTGGGGTTGACTCGCTAATTCCCTTATTTAATACAATATTGAGACTTAACCTTTTGAACGCCAGAGCGTAAACACATCGGCGCCCCTTCTACGCCAAGCCACAAATTCAGTACAAAAACCTACAAAAAAAAATAGTGATTCCAACATCTTAACGAAAAGTTATCGATAACCAATGAATCCGTGCTTTTCGTTCTATATTTTTTAAATAAATATTATTTGTTGCATTGGTCTTTTATTTAACTTGACCCTATTTGGTATCATACTATCATTAAACAGCAGTTACTAAGTTCTAAGCAACCTAAAAGCAAACATTAGAACTACAAACGAATAAATCAATAATAAGGTACATCACTAATCTGGTTCGTGACGTCATCCGCCGACGTGAAGACACGTCTCTGGCGTGGCTGGCACGACTTTTGACAACTTTCTCGCATGCGAGTAGGGATGTGATCATGTGATATTGTGGTACATAAAAAATAATAATATTTTATTATTTAAAACAATTTAATCATTTTACATATAATTATTAGTCGGATTCTTCGAAACTTGGCAAACTTATGTCATCCAAGTCCTTTTGCTGTCTTACTTTTCTTATTACGTTCAGTATATTGACATATGTGACTGACTCTTCTACATTTCCTAACACACGAAGGAGTTCTTCAGTAGTCATTTGACTGTCAGCCATTTTTAATATAGCCTCGCACAATAATAATGCTTCAAATTTTAATATTACCACCGATCATAATAATAAATGTAGTAAAGCACTAGCAGACTCCCGTAGCGCTAATGACGTCACCGCTTGACGTCCATTCCCGTCTGTGGCGTACAGGTAACTGTCTATGAGCTCTTACATAGGGATGCGCGAGAGTGGACAGTAAACTATCGATTTAAGGATATCAATTATAAGTTCTTTTCCACATTTTTTTAAATATTATACATTAGGAATATTCAGATACGAATATTTGTCAGTAAAAAGTAATTGTCAAAGTAATAGTAAGCTACTTTCAATAAAATATTTCATAAATTTGGAATATAAGTTACCTTACCTACCCATCACTAGCTGACGTGTCTTGACGTCTGTGGCGTGGGGAAATACACAATTTTACGGATTTCGATTAGCAATATTTGACGATTGTTTTTTCTTGTGAATTCAAATAATGAATATATCTTTGTGTCAATTTACAATATTTCACTAAAGTAGTTTGAAATAATAGGAAAAAGAAACACAGAAAACTTAATTTAGTATATTTATTTTGTATTTAAAAAATGTCGTTTTCTTGACGTCTATAGACGTCGGTGGCGTGTTTGGCACGATTTCGTTAGACGTCTATAAACGTCCGTGGCGTTCAAAAGGTTAATTATTAGAAGAGAATACAAAACAAAACCCAGCCAAGAAATAAAGCTGGTAAAAATATATGATTCTTAGGCGTGTCGCCCACTGGTCAGTAGAGGCGGAGTCGCGACACGGTCGAGTCGCGCGAGCTATGTTTCCATCCCTTTTCTATACGTAGCTACGCACGAAACAAAAAATAATAAAATGACGTCACACTCTGGGGCACTTCCGCGCTTGCACCTTGTCTCTTGATCGTGTGGGCGACGGGCCTTATAGTGTCTATGAACTTATTCTATGCATGCGTGTTTTTCTGTGTGTTCATGTGTGTGTGAGTGAGTGTGTGCGTGTTGCTGAGTGTATAATTATGAATGTGAATGTGTCAAATTAGCAAATTCGTACTAGAATGATAAGCTATTATTTTATTTAAACATTTAAAACTTGTTCCAGATACTACCTCTCGACATTCAAAGACGCGCTCCGCCAAGTAGCAATAGACGTGATGACGGGAGAGTCGCGCACCATCCCCGAGCAGCTGATCGTGCCCGAAGTGGGCCGCTGCACCTCCGTCAAGGTTCTTATGTTCAATGTGCGGGCATGTGCAGCTTGTCTTTGTTAGATACAAGGTGGAAACGGACCCTTCACGAAGCCGTCAACCAAGCATTCTGTACATCAAACTAAGCAACTTAACGCAAAAATTATTGCTGTTAAACGACTTTTTGTTGGGGTGAATAATCACGGTTTACGGTAGGACTCAAAAAGTCTGACAACCAGTCTTACCAAGGGGTATCGTATTACTAAGTACTAACTGGGTTGCGGAGGTCAGTTACGCAGTCGCTCCATGTAAAATACTGGTATTCAGCTGCATCCGGTTAGACTGGAAGCCGACCCCAACATAGTTGGGAAAAGGCTAGGCAGATGCTGATGATGATGACGGTAGGACTCAAAAAACGCACTCAGAACATTGTGCTGATGGATGCATTGAATAGTACGGGGGACATGGAGGTATATAAAGTAAAGTTATACATAAAAAAACACTTGTGGAAAAGTTTCAACTTTGACTTCGAATATCTCCGTAACTAGACAGTTCTCAGGTTTGTTCTAGAAAAAAAAATATAGCAATAACGGGGAGAACAAGTACCTTTCGGCTTCGTTAAGGGTATTTTTACACCCATTGTTTCAGTAGTTTGCAGTAAGTTATATCAAAACGTGTAGAATTCATGCAGGTTTATTTTAGTTTACCCTTTGCCGTAATCATTACTACAGCGCCGTTTTCGTTTATGAATTGGCAAATTCAGAACATCTGCTTATCTGTATCTATACAAATAAATAAAATTGAAGTGTCTGTTTGTACTTCCAATTTAACAGCTTTTTACTGATAACATACGAAATTATGTACGGTACTTATAACATAAAAACTATTTTCTTAAGTTTTGTCTGTCTGGCTGTTTGTTCCGGCTAATCTCCGAAACGGCTGGGCCGATTTTGACGGAACTTATACCGGCAGATAGCCGATGCTATAAGGAGTAACAAGAAAAAGGATCCGCGCAAAAAAATCCTTTGAAATTGTTAACAGATTCAGATAGGAAGTAAAATTTTATAATAATATCCTCCGACGAAGTTCTCGGGCAACAGCTAGTGGTTTTATACAGCATTAGTTTTAGTATTTGCGAAACCTGAAACACTTTTCTAGTATTTTTATGTAAAGAATCTACGAGGGCGGGTCAATAAGTCCGTGACTTTTTGAATTTCTGACCTCTTTACTGAAACAGCAACACTGCTCCTGTCAACAGGCATCTGTCAGTTGACTCCTGTCAAAATTTAAACTTGCTGCGTCAGTTAGTTTGTGTTTGACAGCTATTTTTATCAGACTACTCACTAATTTGAGGAGAAAATGGAAAAAAGTGAATTTCGTGTGCTTATTAAGCATTATTTCTTGCGAAAAAAAACCATTACCGAGACCAAGGCTAAGCTTGATAAATACTATGGGGACTCTGCACCATCGATTTCAATGGTAAAAAAGTGGTTTACTAAATTTCGTTGTGGCCGTACAAGCACTGAAGATGCCGAACGTCCTGGACGCCCAGTTGAGGTCTCTACACCCGAAACAATCGAAAAAATTCACGATATGGTGTTGACCGACCGAAGATTGAAAGTGCGAGAGATTGTGGAAGCCGTAGGGATCTCGCATGGCTCAGTGGTTTCAATTTTGAATGATCACTTGGGCATGAGAAAGCTTTCCGCAAGATGGGTGCCGCGTTTGCTCACAGTCGACCACAAACGCAATCGTGTAACAACTTCACAGGAAGCTTTGGCGTTGTTTAATCGCAATATGGAGGAGTTTTTGCGCCGTTTTGTAACCGTGGACGAAACATGGATCCATCACAACACACCAGAAACCAAACAACAGTCAAAACAGTGGGTTTCTAAGGGTGAATCGGCGCCAAAGAAGGCCAAGGTGGGTTTGTCAGCCAATAAAGTTATGGCGACTGTTTTTTGGGATGCACGCGGGATAATCCACATTGACTACCTTCAAAAGGGAAGAACAATCAATGGGGAATATTATGCCAACTTATTGGACCGATTCAATGACGATTTGAAAAAAAACCGACCTCATTTGGCCAAGAAAAAAGTTCTTTTCCACCAAGACAATGCAAGGGTGCACACATGTGCAGTTGCCAAGGCAAAAATCCATGAATTGGGCTATGAATTGCTCCCTCATCCGCCCTATTCTCCAGATTTAGCTCCGAGCGACTACTTCTTGTTCCCAAACCTGAAGAAATGGCTTGGTGGAAAAAGATTTGACTCCAATGATGAAGTCATCTCGCAAACAAAGGCCTATTTTGAGGACCTCGACAAATCATTTTTTTTGGAAGGGATAAAAAAATTGGAGAAGCGTTGGACAAAGTGTATAGAGCTCAAGGGAGCTACGTTGAAAAATAAAAAATAATTTTATTTTTCAACGTAGTCTACGTTGAAAAATAAAATTATTTTTTTATCAAAAAATCTGTGTTTTATTCCAAAAGCCACGGACTTATTGACCCGCCCTCGTATGTACAAAATTTCACAACTATATCATGGAAAATCACAAAGTTATAAGCTCGTTCTGTTACCTAGTTGTCCGCACAAAAACGTCGTAAACACGCGGCGCGCCCGCGTGCATGGATCCAGCGTCGTCTTGAGCTCAATGATAATAATAATTTGGCAGTAGGTACCTAAATGATTGCCATAGGTACTTAGTGTCGCTCGGTGTCGACTTGTAACCTTTTTTAAATATTTTTGGAAAAAATATAACATGGTTTAAAAATGATTGGAATCGATTCAGTTACTTATTCTGAACAAACTATATTCAGGTTTTTTATATACTAAGAATTTTGTTATAATTTTTTTGATAAGTGTGCCTAAGACTACAATAGCAGGTCTTCGCAACTTTCATTTTCTCTTTTTCATCCTCCCCTCTCTTGATCAAACAGTCCTGTACAGTTCAATCAAAGCTGTTGTGTTTCGCTAACTAATATGTGCTTCTAGATGCTTGTGTGTAATAAAGAGTGTTTGTGTTAGGTATACAGGGGGTCGTCCTTTAATCACGTGAGGTTCAGACGGAGGGGAGGGGTCAGAAAAAAATCACGATTGGGGGGGAGATGGGATAGAGTGACAATCACGTGTATGTAATCAGCTCTTTTTTTTTTTAGTAACCGATGAAAAATATCTATGTGGGGGGTTCAGAATAATGTACTGAATATGTGGTATCCGTTTTAGCATCGGTGTCCTTTCCACCCCATATAACATTTCTTACCAATATCATCATCATCATCATTTCAGCCGAAAGACGTCCACTGCTGGACATAGGCCTCCCCCAACTGTCGCCACATTGACCTGTGCGACTCGCATCCAGCGGATCCCTGCAACCTTCACCAGGTCATCGGTCCACTTAGTGGAGGCCTTCCAACGCAACGTCTTCCGGTTCGCGGTCGCCACTTCAGAACTTTTCGGCCCCATCGGCCATCCGTTCGGCGATATTATTTAAATATTCTGTTATTTACCAATATCAGACTGATTTTAATTGTGTGACCACGTAAAAACCCGAACAAGTGAATTTGAGTAAAAAAATCCTAAACAAATATTTTTTTTAATAAACAAGGTTCTAAAAATCTCAGAATTTTTCAATAAATAAAAATATACATGATGCAGGTAGGGAGCAGCCGGGGTAGCCTAAAAGCTCTCGACGGGACCAAGGTGGAGGTAGGGGTATAAAAGCGGCCTAAAAAACCTCACGCGATTAAAGAATGGCCTCTAAGACTATTTCATCCATCAACCATCCATAACGTATTTGTTACAGGACCAGCCCGATACGGCGGCAATGGCACAACACGTCAAGTCTTTGATAGATGACTGTAAGAAGCTACTCGTTGATACGGAACCCGTGCTTGGATCCTGGGGACTGATAGATGGGGATCCCAAGTAAGTTGCTGGAGAATTTACTTTATAAAACTGTTTTTTTTATTATTATTTAAACTAGCGTCCCGCCCCGGCTTCGCACGGGTGCAACGGGTGGGGTATATATATATAAATATAAATATAAATAATATATATATATATATTATTTATATTTATATTTATATATATATATATATTATTTATATATATATATATAAATATAAATTATATATATATGTGGGATTGTATGTCAAAATAAACGGATTAGATATTTTAAAAAAAATTTATTTCTAACACAACAAGAAAATATATGTCACCGTACGTCCGTCGTAAATCTATTTAATCTAGTCTACATTCCTCTTTTCTCTCACTCGCACACCTACTTCTCTTTCTTTCATTCGATGCGTTCCGTTTTAATCATTACAAGATGCGTTCATACTTTGACATTATACAATATTTGTATCCCACATTCGGCCATCCTGATTCATGTCTGCCCTCAGACATTCACATAAACATTCATCACTAGCATTCAACTTAAATTTAACATTGCACACAAAAACCAATGGTCTAGTATATTCAGAGTAACTTACGCGCACAATTCCTTGCTCAAGCCACTCCGCAACTTGTCTTCAACTACCGCCTGCTCCTTTAGTGATATGCGCCGTGGACGCTGCGCTACCGGGACATCATCTTTTACAATTATTTTCAGCTGGATAGGAGCTTCTTTAATTTGGCATGGTTGATAGTTCTCAACCATCTGAACAACCTCATCTTTCAAGGTAAGTATTACTTACATGACTAACCTCAACAGTGCAACTGAAACAATTGATTTCATTCACCCATTCCACAGGTTTCATCCACACAACACTACCATTCATAACCGTTATAACATTCTTAAGAAATTCGTGACCTATGATTACATCAAAAGGCATACAGTCTTTAGGCACCACGTAGAATAACACATCGTCGTATTTCGTACTGTCGATCACAACATTTGTTGTTATACATCCTAGTGACTCCATTTTAGCGAAACCAAGTTCAGACAGTGTTCGGTTATTGTTCATCATTGTTTACTGACATTAGCACAAAACTCAGGAGATACCAAGTTCACATCACTGCCTGAATCTATGAGCGTATTTGTCGTTTTTCCACATAATTCTACGATTTTCAAAAGGTATTTCCCGTTGCCATTGTTTGTTTACATCGTAACTGTCATACTCGTTTTGAATTAGACTTTTGAAATCTTTGTCGTCATCTGTCATCTTGTCATCCTGTGAATGTGACGTATCATCCGCTTCCACGTTGTTGGAGGATGATTGGCCGAACATTGCTTGCTTGCTCACACGTGCGCCGTTCCCGCTCCCACTTGTTGATACGCCGTTGTGATCTTGTCTATCGCCGGAAATGCTGGAACTACGCCATTTTGATGAACGGCAACTCGAATCCTCTTTACGGCCACCTACCGCCATGTTTTTTGTATGCGGGCACTTCGGTGAAATATGACCATATTCGTTGCAGTTAAAGCACTTTGGACCTTGTGCCTTCTGCGGACAGTCTTCCGACACATGATCGCCGTCACCACAGTTATAGCACCTTTTCAACGTTTTTTCGTGACGTACGATGCCGCGTTTTTCGTTTTTGTAAGTACTACTTCTAGAATGTTCCAGTTTCATCTTTTCCTTAATAGTCTCGTAGATTTTAAACTTTTAAACTTCTCTTTAAGATCAGGATATGTTACACTGTATAGCATGATCTTATTGGTCTCGTAGTCGACTATGCCATCAACGATGTATTTAATGGCCACGTAATCGGGTATCTTTCCTCTTTTCCCCAATTCCTTCATGACTATCATGTAGTCGATGCAACTCTCGCCACGTCTTTTCTTTCATTGGCTCATAAGCTCGTGTATTGCTTTGATGTCGACGGTGTCAGGGAACTCTTTACTCGGGGCCGTCTTAAGTTCTTCCCATGTTTTGTGATTGCGTTCAGCTTGCATCCAAAGCTGTGCGGTACCTGATAGGGATCTCCGTGCCGTCAGTAACTGTTGTATCGGTGTCCAACCACATATTTCTCCATTTTCTTCAACGTCTTGTATCCATCGCGTCACTGGAAACGTTTTATCTTGACCGGTGAATTTAGGAATTAGATCCGAAGTTAGGTACAACATTGAGCTTAAGTCCGAATGGAATTCATCTTTCGTCGTTCTCGTATTCATTATAATTTTCCCAATTTTCTTTAGCATAAGCTCGCCGTTTACCGATACCGTCGTAATTATATTCGGCCGCCGTTGGTTTTGAATTCGATTCGCCGTTGTTCAACACGCCACGTCGTCTCCGTGGTCCGTTATCAACATCCTTATCCGTGGTTATTTTGCCAATCCCGGACAAGCCCCCAAATTTGTGGAATTGTAATTGTATGTAATTGTATTGTGTGAAACGAATTAGATATTTTAAAAACATTTTATTTCTAACACAACAAGAAAATATATGTCACCGTACGTCCGTCGTAAATCTATTCATCCACATTCGTCTTTTCTCTCACTCGCACACCTACTTCTCTTTCTTTCATCCGATGCGTTCCGTTTTAACTATTACAAGCTGCGTTCATACTTTGACATTATACAATATTTGTATCCCACATATATAAACCTTCCTCTTCACTCTATCTATTACTAAAAACCGCATCAAAATCCGTTGGACAATTTTAAAGATCTAAGCATACATAGGGACAGACAGCGAGAAGCGACTTTGTTTTATACTATGTAGTGACTACGTACGCTGCGCATCACGAAGGCTGGTTCGACGTGCCGCAGGAGAAGAGTACCTGGAAGGATATGGGGTAGGCCGTTGCCCAGCAGTGGGACATACAAGGGCAAGTTGGGCATGTCTTTCAAGACAAAGTTGATTGTTCCGTGGACTAAATGCGATTTTACAATTTAGTTTTGTGGACAGAATTCAATGGTTAAAAGAAGCTTGAAGAACAAACGAATAAATAGGTTTATGTCAAATATTGTTAACAAAAGACTTACCTATAAGGGTTGTGCCTCATCTAGCAGCACGGAATCGCATTTTACCATGCTCCTATCCATTTATGTGCGGCTAGATGAGACGCAACGCAAAGAAGATCATGTAGCATTTGCGCCTGAATGGCAGGCTTTTTTCTTGTCTCTTCGGTTCGGTTAAGCTTTAAATAGGTAAGTAACATATTTAAAGCTTAACCCTTTTTTACTCGAAATAAATAAATTTAAAATAAAATTTAAAAGATAAAAAAATATAATAAAAATAATTTTTGTCAGAAATAGCGCGTATTTCTTGTTCGCTCGTACTTGATATGTCTAAACCTTTGTAGCGGCACTACAAAAAGTACTACAGCAACATTGGACAAAAAGCACTACAGCGCCACAAATGAAGAACTAACATCAAAAATCCTAAATCGCGCAGTTAAAGTTATCTGCGACTAGACTATATAGAAAGCCCGATAACAACCGGTCTAATCGTAGGATCCTCCCTTTTCTATGGGGGATGAAGAACTTTACACCCTGTTCTTCATAACCTAAACCGAATCATCAATGACGGAACCCGTGTGAATGAGCCCTTAGGCATTTTTAACCACCTGCGTCAGAAAGAGAGTTAATGTCATATTTTCCCTGATTTACAGTACCGGCGACCCACAAGAAACAGAAATGGACAGCGTCCTAGTGTTAACAAGCGACGCGTACTACGTGGCGGACTACGACGAGACGTCCGACCGACTGTTGGGCGTACAGCGCGTACCGCTAGCTAACATCACGCTCATAGAGCTGGGACACTTCGACGCTAACTGTACTACGGTGAGTAAGTGTACACACAGTTGGTAACACGTGGTTCAACTGTGTAAAAACCGAAAAAGTGCCGTAAAAATTCTCCAAGCGGACACAGTGTCGTGTGTCGGGAACAGAATCGAGTTGCGAGGGACAGTGGTAGCGGTACTCAGTGCAAAGAACGAATAGAAAGAAAGAAAGAAAATACATTTTGGCACATGCCACAAGTGCACACAATATAAAACAAAAAATACAAGAAAAAAAAAAACTTAAAACTAAACAAAAAATGTAGGTGTGTCTCATGGCTGCGCCAAATAAGACCAGTTCCGCAAAATGGGCAACTAGTGCCTGACGCTGGTTTTCAACTGGACCTGGATTAGAGAGGTCACGGATGTAAAACAGTGAACAAGAAAGAATGTAGACTGATTTCTAAACACCCACCCGCAATAACTTCAGTTTATCCGTGATCATGGTGCTTGCAACAGCGCCGAAATATCGAGAACTCAATACAAACAGTACACATGGTAAATATCCCGTTTCTAGTGTTAATGATAGTTTACACACACATGTTCGGGTACAATCTAGCGGTATTTTGACGGCCAGTTGAGCAGAATCGAGCCAAATCAGGCTGACCTGATCATACAAGGTGTAAACGGACCCTTAACGAAGCCGTCCGACCAAGCATTCTGTACATCAAACTAAGTAACTCTACGCATGTGCAGCTTGCTGAATTAAATCAAGTGGGTTTAAAGTCAATTATTGTTGTGTTAGAGTGTTTTCAAAAATTGGTCATTGAAATAAAAATTAGCTGTTCCGTACATTTTTTTTTTTTTTTTTTTTAATAACCGATGAAAAACTTCTATGTGAAAAGGCTCAGAATGATGTACTGAAAATGTGGTAACCGTTTTCGCATATATATAAGGTCTAACTATTCATACACGAAATATTTTCAGGGCCAAAGCCATTTCAAGGGATTTTCTTTATCTAAGTATATTTTTTTATAAAAAATAAATAATTTAAAATTACTTGACCCACAAAATAAAAAATGGCTCCTTAATTTTAAGCATCCATTACGCTAGTTTACTACGTCGTATTTACCTACTGTCATTGTTAGAATATGGGAGTAAAGGTTTTATATAATTTTTTTGAATTATAATAATTTCGTAAAAAAAACACTCTGATAATTGTTTTTTCGTTGGTATGGCGACTTTACGACTTATAGAAGTTACTCTGAAAACATTTCGTGTATGAAAAGATAGACCTTATATAAAGTTAATTTTTTTGGACAATGCCCATTGTTGACTTAGAGAGTGACCAACTTTTTTTGTCTCCAGCTATTCAACGTGGGCCGCAGAAGCGGTACGGAACCAATTCACTGCATCCGCATCAGCTACAGCCAGGCCGGCGAGGCGGGCTACTTCCACATGTTCCGCTCCACCTCGCTGCGCTTCTTTAACAACATGGCCGTCGTCATCAACACGCGCGACGAGATGATAGGTATTCATTATAGTCGGCTGAACCTTGACCATACGTAGAACCTTATCATGTAACGGCAACAGGGTGTGGATGTGGAACTCTGCCTCTTGTCCTACTGTCTTCAGGGGAGTAGCCAGCTGAGGGGAGCCAGTCCTTTTAGAAGCAGCGCGTCAGGGATAGTACTGGTTATTCTTGCTGATTCCCTTACCTCAGTTGGGTCCCTTTTATAGTGCAGTTTAACTGGACTCCAGATAATGTACTGAAATATCACGGATAATGTACTGAGATATCTGTCAAATTTCGGATTTCCGCTGTCAGTCCGGAGTCTGGTCCGGTTGGTTTGATCGCACCTTCACTTACGGCGTCAGGATTGTGGAAAATCCACCGGAAAATTCGAGAATTTGTATGGTTTTATTGTATGAAAAAATATATTTAATAAAATGTGATGCCGGGGCGGGTCGCTAGTAAAACATAAAAGGAACAACTAAAAACAGACTTTCCACGTGAGTGACCATGACAGTTTAAAAATGTAGACTTGCCTTTGTTCCGATCCAGCCTGGCCCTTGCCCCCCCCCCCAAGGCTCGTGTGGTCGCTTCATTTTTAAGTTGTTGCCCCCGGCTGGAAGTCTTAAACTCAAGACACCCATAGAATAGTCCGGTTAAGCAGAGGACACCCTCCTTGGTTGACCTGCGAGTTACCATTAACAAACAAAAAACAGGCTTACCTATACTAATATTATAGTTTGTATGTAGGGTGTAATCTTCGAAACTAATGACCCAATTCAATTTTTTTTTACTGATAGAGAGCTGCATTATTCGTGGGTGCTATCGACTATAAGTTATATTTATATCATGCATATTAGCCAAGCTATCACTATTTTTGCGGACAAAGTCACGGGTGAAGTGCTATCTAAAGTAATTTAACTAAAACCTTTTCAGAATCGTTACACGCGATCTGCGAGTCGTTGATGGTGGCGCGTGATGTCGCCAAGTTGCCGCCGATACCGTTCCATAATGGTGGCAAATTGGAGAAGAGGAAATCAAAGGTAAGTTTTATTTTTGAAATTATTAAAACTTAACTTATGGCTGATTTTTTCAAGGTCAGATAGATATCGACAATGGTTCGAAATTGGACCAATGTAAACACTTATCACTTACACGGATGGCCGATGGGGCTAAAAAGTACTGGAGTGGCGACCGCGAACCGGATGACGTTGCGTGGGAAAGCCTCCCACTAGGTGGACCGATGACCTGGTGAAGGTTGCAGGGATCCGCTGGATGCGAGACGCACGGGACCGGTCAATGTACACGACACGTACGATGACACTTGGGGGAGGCCTATGTCCAGCAGTGGACGTCTTTCGGCTGAAATGATGATGATGATGATGAAACACTTATCAATCCAGTCCAGCATCTAATATCCAATTTATTTATTTGCAACAAACGTAAATCCAAGCTATTGCACAGTTAAATAAAACATATGTACAATAAGGAATTATAAAAAATATTAAAGAAAAAGTCATCATTCGTCCATCCTCTCACAGAAATTCAAATATCCATGACATACGTCTACCTATCTCGAGACAAATAAATCACACTCCGGTATCTATGTCAGTAGAGCATTCAGCATTGCCAATGCTAAATTAGAATAGACCACCGCTTATTTTGATGCAGTGCTACTGAGTTCGAATGCTGAACTGGAATACTAGATCAATGTAAATGTAATGTTACGGCGAAAAGTGTCTGTAAGTAGCAACGTTGTGCGTGCGCAGGCGCCGCCGGGGCCGCCGGGGCAGGCGGGGCAGGCGGGCTGTGCGCGCTCGGCGTTGTACGTGGACCTGTCGCGCCTGCCCACACTCACGCGCAACGTTAGCGAGACGCAGCTCGTGGCCGACATCCGGAGTGTCGGTGAGTTCATCATTATTATTTTATACTCATTTTTAGTTTGAACATAAGGTACGCACGACGGCCAATCTAGCTTTACAAAACCAGTGTACGCGGATCTCTCATTGTATAGGAAATCTGTACAAAGCGAGGCCAAATTATACTGGGAATGTACAGCTTCATGTGCCGCCGTGTACTTCACCGCCAACGAGGCAATCTACTTAGACTGCAAAGCAGTAAACTAGACGGATGAGTAAAGCCCATTCGCATCACAATTCGCTAAAAACATTTAACACTAAACGAATCGTTGTGTAAACTTACACTGTCACTTACGGGATATCTTTCGTAATTTTCAATTATTCTGAGCTCCCGATATTTCGACACTGTTGCAAGCGTCATGATCACGGGACGACTGGAGAATGCGCATCTTAAATAAATTATAAGGTGTAGACAAATCTGTCTGTCCTCTTTCTTAGTCTTTTGCTATGCGTACTACTGGAACTCGATACAAAGTCACGGCAAACCACACTCACTGTATCTCTAAGTTTCTTGACGCTTGCAATAGCGTCAAAATATCGGGAGCTCAGAAAGTTATGGAAGGTATCCAGTCAGTGACAGTGTAAGTTTAGGTGTAAACCGTGAAAGCTTAAAACAACATCGTTGTGTTTCTGACAATCGCTTAAAGATGACCGAGAGGGACGTTTTAATTAAGTTGAGCGATAAGTTGAAGTGATTGGTGGTGCAAGCAGGCTTTCGTGGTAGTGGAATGTAACTTATACACCGTGACTTTTTAGTCGTCTTACAACGGCAGCCCACTTCATAAATCCAATAACTACTACACATTCATAAAAAAAAATAGGTATTATGGTTATGAGATCTAAAAAATTTAAAAATAAAATTATTATTCAGTATTATGACGCATGACGTAGTTAAAACACCCTGTTGCGAGCGATGATATACTCGACTCGAGCGCTGGGTAGGTATGTTCTCCCGTTTGACACTTAAAAATAATTAACAGGATGTTTCATAATTTTATTCTAATATATTATTTATTTTTCTTTGTACCTATTATGGTAGGTAAAAAAAAAACAAATCGAGCTGTTTTATGTAGGGTACATTGAGTGGACCACCTTTGTAAGACGACTAAAAAGTCACGGTGTATAAGATTCTGAATTAAAGTCAAGTGCTATGAGTGGTTAAACGAGAGAAATACTCTAGGGTATATGTACTCATGAAAATGAACATCTTTTGCTATGGAACCAGCTTAATAATCAGCTGATCTGATAGTTAAAGTTGTTCCCTACATTTAGTCGAGTTATGCGAGCTTAAAACTGTCTTTTTCCCTTATTGAATGTCCCTCATTTAATCAGTCATATTAGACGGGGTGGAAGTGACACCGACGCGAAAACGGTTACCACGTATTCAGTACATCATTCTGAACCTAGAAATTTTTCAACGATTATAAAAAAAACAGCTTTTTCCTACAAAAGTGCAATTCCTAAACGGTCAAAATGTATGGAACAGCTGTTTTTTTTAATAACCGATTAAAAATGACTATGGGGGGCTCAGTATGACGTACTGACTACGTGGGAACCATTTTCGCGTCGGTATCCCTTCCACCCCGTATGTATTACCCATATAAGCTAATCTGTGTAGTACCAGTGTGAGTAACTAGAAGAATGTTCGTATCTACAATCGTCCTCTATTCCTGTCTCTTTCTAACCTATCCCTACCATTTCCTTTCTCCCTCAATCCTACCAGAAGACGCATCGAAGAAGACAATTCTAAAGGGCACATTGAAAAGTGTGCCCCAGCCGATGGTACTGCATCGCAACGTGGTGGCAAGTACGAGTGAGGCAATAAACAGTGATTCGAAGACCGTTAGTACATGTCTTTTTCGCACAACCTGCTGTATAAGCTCAAATTATATGACATTCAAACCTAACGTAAAACAAGTTATTATAGCCCTAGGGTCTAGCCGGGAAATTACACATTATCACTCGCTGGTCAATAATATGATTTGAATTTGGAACCTGAACTAAAAATTTGTATGTAAACTATACCACGCAGACCGCAGTAGGTTTGAAATGTAGAAAACTCTCCTCGGAGATATATGTATGTATCTTCGTCTTCTTGGGCGGGTTAAAAGTCCTCGCCGCAGTTAGAATTCTAGCTCTCTCGCTTTGCTCAGTAGTTAAGAAAGACACCCCTCGATGTGCGCGGGAGTTAAACCTAGGACCCTTGGCTATTGTGGTATTCAATATAGCGCCCACGATATAAAAAACCTGCTTTATCTCCTTGGTGTAAAAATTAAAAATTACTAGATCGTATTAAATTACTGGCTAACTGTACCGTCATTCGTAGATCTTTAACAGTCTTTACTAGTAATAATTCCTAAAGTACAGTCTTGACAGTTAATATCGTGTTACCCAGTTAGTTGAGGAGATCAAATAAAAATAAAATGCTGGTATTCAACTGCATCCGGCTTGACTGGAAGCAGACCCTGACACATCTGAGAAACTCTATACAGATGATCACGTTGTGTTACCTAATGTACATAAGAGAACGTAATATCTACGAATTAAAACAAGTAACACGTAAATCAGAATCATTTTGATGTGGTTTTATTGTATGTGACGTAGGATTGTCGAAAAAATCGACTCTTTTCGAAAATCTTAGGACCATTACAAAAACCCGGATTTTTGGAATCTATATAGAAAGATTTCCGTAACCAACCGAGCTATCTCCAATTCCGGCTTTTTTTAGGTAAGCAAAAATAAAAATCCCTTCATCCATCCTAAAGACCATTATTTCCTGAAGTTTCTGTCTACCTTCAACAATAGATACTTAAACATTTTAGCCCTAAAAGTACACACCGTAGCGATACACCAGCCAAAAACTACGCGACGCTATTTCGACCTCATGCCTCAACAAAGTAATGCATAAGGCATTGCAGGCGTAACCACGCCGAACTTTCCGTCGCGTAATTCCGGTACATTTTTTTTCTACACTTATTAGTATTAAACAAATAATCTCATTCTAGGATCCAAAGCCCTGACCAACATGACGGAACAATTCAGTAAGTTGAACAAACTGAGTCACTCTCTAAACGCGCGCGCTCGACCTAGTCTACAGCTGAAATTTGACCAGAGCGCTTCTCGCACCAAAAAGATCTTCACCCTCGGACAAAATAAGGACAGTAAGAAGAAGGGCAGCCTCTCCGACGGCATGAGCTCAGACTACTCCTCAGATGACGAAAATAGAACCAACATCTTCGAACCGACTCTAGACAACTTCGAGAACACCCAACATTACTTAGGCAAGCCCGGACAGAAGAGCGAGGCTGAAAATGACTGCGATCTCATTCAGAATCCTTTGTATTCCTCCAAGATTGAACCACATGATACACAGGTTTTCATTCCGTCTGAAATTGTGACGAACGTTGACAAGCAAGCTTCAAAAACGCCGAGTAACGTTAACAAGATCAATCCTTTTAACATAGATTCGTCGAAGAATCCAGAAATTCAGGTGGACGCTGCTTTCGCGAAGTCAGCGCCTCCTAGTTCCTTAGTGTTGACTCAGAAGCTGTCACACAGTTCTAACGAGTTGAATTTCGACGATAGCCAATCAGAGGGGGTGAATTTCCACGTGCGTTCGAACTCTCAGCACGAAATCACGCTGAATATAGCGCAGTCGCACAGTGAGTCGGCTTTAAGGCAGTTTAAGAACATCGCTAGTCCCGTTGGAGGCTCTACTAAGGACATGGTACTCTCACCGCTGACCAAGTTGGCTAAGGGAGTCCAGAATCTTGGAGCTAATTTGGATCCGAGGAAAATAAAGGTGAGATAACAAATCAGTAACTATTTTGACTAAAACTTATAACATTATTTCCAGATACGTAAATAAATAACAATTTTATTATTACTGCGATAAAAATTAGAATGCCCAGAAATTAAACAATAGTTCGTTGTGTCGTTATGATTTTGTCATTTCTATTTATACTAATATTATAAAGAGGTAAAATTTGTTTGTAAGTTTGTATGTAGAGAGTAATCTTTGGAACTGCTGATCTGATTCAGAAAATTCTATCACTAATGGGAAGCTAAATCATCCCCGAGTGTCATAGGCTACATTAACGTTCCCGTGGATTAATTTCCGTAAATAACGGAAGCGAACCCGGAAGCAAAGGTGTTATATTAAGGGACATACAAATCTTCATTTCTGTTCCTAATATCACACTAATATTAAAAAGGCGAAAGTTTGTATGTGTGTATGTTTGTTACTCCTTCACGCTCAAACGGCTTAACGGATTTGGATGATTTTTGATATCAAGATAGCTTATATGCTGGATTAACACATAGGCTACTTTCAATCCAGGAAAAATGCGATGTTCCTGTGAGATGACCAAATAACTCAAATATGTTTTTTTACCCGAATTTTAACTAAAATCGTCTTTTTGGCGACCAAAAGTACTAGGTCAGCATAAATTCAAGGTGTTGTTTATTCAAACGAGGTAGGTATGGAGGGTAAGTAAGTAGGCAGGTAGGGAGGTAGGGTAGGTATATAGGCAGGTAGGTAGGATAGGTAGGATAGGTAGGGTAGGTAGGATAGGTAGGGTAGGTAGGATAGGTAGGGTAGGTAGGTAGAGTAGGGTTGAGTAGTAAAAAGTATAAGGAGGTAGTAGGTAGGAAAAGTGCACTGGAAAGGTGCATTGCAACGCATGGCACAGCTTACTTTCACCAGATTTTAGCATCAAATTATCAAGAACATGAAAAAAATGTTCTTGAAAATTTGATGTCATTCCTTTATCCAAGTGAAGCTGCTCGAAATTGTCAAATGTTCCCAATCAACCTTGAACTTAATGCTATAACGATAAAATTGAAAATATATTAAAGAAATTTGACAGATTGTAGTAGCTTGTGCTAACTTTTTAACCGCGGGCGCACCTAGTTGCTTATAAGTTTATCAATATTTTGTTCTGAAATATGACAACATTTGTGTACTTCCATTTACACTGAGATATAGATAAATTTTCGCTAGCGTATACATGTAATTGAAGAATGTATTTGAAGAAACCACGTAAACATTAATGATAACACTTATCTTCTTTCTTTATAGGCCGCTCCCGCCGTAAAACAAATAACAGAACAACAATACGAAGATCACAAGAAACTGCAAGAAAAATGGAGCGGCTGCAACACAAGACTCGTCGCGCTCTAATGAGAGTGTTGCCAACACCAACCCAGTGTTACCAGGTGTAAAAAATTTCTATTGTTTTGTCCAAGGAAGCCGCATACCCAGTGATATATTTTCCTTAATTTATTTTATATTTTGTGTGCACAATTTCGTATTTTTAATCGCGTAGACCTAGTCTGCATTGTACAGTTGGATTTTTAGTTTTGTTTGTTATTGTAACCATACAGTATTTAGTAAACTAATTGAAGGTAGTTTACTATGTTTAATGATACGAATAGTTTGCAGGGTTGAAACGTACGGTCCTTTAGTGTTAGGAAGTTTGTAAGGTATTATTAATCCATCTTGCAATCTAGAGGGGATGACTTGCAGAAATGGTCACAAGTTCATGCATTCAGTACTTGGAGTATTTAAATGCGCATTTTCTGGTAGGTGCCTGAATTTGCCCATGTGAATATGTCCCATGATGGAATTTGTGAACAACAACATAATCAGAGTAGAACGTTCTCACCAGGTGGAACATAGGCCTCCCCTATGTTAGAAGGAGAGACCCACCACGTAGATCCGCTCAGATTCGCCAGATTTAGTGAAGCTCCACGATATATTCGTCAACTTTTACCTGTTTAAGTCGTTGAACATTCCACTGTTCTTTTTTTAAATTTGAAAATCGGTCTCTATTTGGAACTTTTCAAATATAGTTTTGGCGTTCTCTCATCACGCCCTACCTACTTAGCTATCAAGTTTTCATGTTGAATATTACTTGCTGAAAAATCCCTCGCCTACCATGAGCAAGTTATTCCCTCTAATATATAATAACCTCTCTAATCGTCCCTTCACAAAAAATCTTCCTAAAATTCTTCAAGCACGTGCAAGTATGCTTCTATTACCTCAATATTTATGTATTTTCTAGTTGTTTTTCCATGACTTTTAATACGTATTAATCTAGTACAAGAGGCCTACCATGAGCTCTTATACCAGTATTGTTTTCACCTTACTTCAGCGTTAGAAAGAGATGGACCTAGACGTCGTGTATAGCTGCGTCTCTTTCCCGCAGGGAATAGTAATACTGTTATAAAAGTAGTGGTACGGGGCCCAGGCTTCGTAAAGATGTTGAAGTTTTTGAGCACTGATTACTATAAACTATCAGCTACAATGAATATATGCTAGTTTCTTATAGATAATTTATCCCATATAGCGCCATTTCCTGAAAAAATCTTAATTACGGTTTCCGGTTAAAATGTTTACAAATAAGAGATATTCTTGCTATTGGATTTCATCAGGAATATACGATATAGATAACGTAAATGCTTTGATATTAACCATGGAGCATTAGAAAGTTACTCCTAGCTCAAAAAATATAAATATTAGCGCAAAATGTCTATTATAAAAGCTGTACTGATTGTTGTAGCTGTGCTGTTTTGACAAAAATTTATAGCTGATAGTTTTGTAGAAAAAACATATAAATAGTTTTGAACTAAAAGTTTATAATAAATGCGAATATTGATAACTGCGCTGTTTCTCTACTTTTATAAAATTGACATTCCTTAAATAATATTATAGTACTACTTAAGGCCTCATTTAGGTAAAAAAACGGTAACGAGAATAAAAAGTTGACTAAACATTGTAATTAAATATCATCTAGTAAATATAGTATTCAATAATTAATGTAATGACGTTAATTCGCAGACTTATCTTTTTAATTTCTCTACATACAAGTATTTCTTCAATTGATCTTTGTCTAAAGAAGACTGGCTTTCAAAAAGCTCTGAAATCACCAACAGGCAGTGGTGAAGGTTTCATACAACTCGATTCCTACTGGCTTTCCTTTGAAAAATGGCATAGTCAGTATTCTATAGACAAGTAATATATTTTTTTTTTTTTTTTTTTTTTTTATTTATAATCACATTAAAGATATGAACGCCGGCTTACCTCTTACAAAAATTGACCCTTCGCTACTGCCAGCCGGTGTTATTGTTAAACTCAAATAATTACAGAGTACAAGAACATTGAAAATCCTTGTTTTTATTTTATACTTGGACTGTTGCCAACATATGACTGGGGTTTAAAAAATATCTATACAAATGTATTAGCTTCTGTGACTCCCTTTCTAATTGACTTCAAAACAGGAGGATCGATATTCGTGTGTATGTATTTTACGATTTTTATTCGACTATAATGATGTATACGTATACCTAGGTCTTATTATTCTTTATGCTCGCAAATAATTCTTAATTATTGGGAAAAAAGTTGCTCTGCCCCAGTCCTTAGTTGGCAACACTTCGAATATATTGACAACTTGCACCAAATACTTTGAACGTAGTTTATGTAGTCATATTTAATAAATATCCACTAGTGATATACAGTATTATATATTTAAATCGTTTAGTACGTAATGAAATTGAATAGTTTTATAAAGCTAATAAAATCGCCAAGTTATGTCAAATCTAAGCGTGTTGTCAGATATACAGTGTTAAAACAATATCATGAATATCTTGTCAGTTTTAACCGACTTAAAAAAAAAAAACTGAGTAATGTTTTGAATAAAACACACTGTACCATCGGAAAGCATGCTTAGATATCATTTATTTTTTACATCTCCATGTATAAACTGCCAGTATAGTTTCTATAAAAAACCAGTATAAAAGCTTGTATTATCTAAATAATAATTAATGTCACAATACTTCTGTTACAACATACATAATCATTAACACTAGAAACGGGATATTTACCATGTTTACTGATTTGTAACATGGTAAATATCTCGTTTCCACCACCACGATAGTTTAAAATCTTATAACATACATAATAGTTATAATTGCACCGATTTATTAGACAAAATGTTATTAATATATTTCGAATAGTCAATGTAATGTTAAATTAAAACCTGCATAGATTTAGTAATTTTTTTTCTCCAGGATTTGTTTATTCAATAATTTATTTATGTCCATAATATAAATTAATTTATCTAATTATCCATAAAAAAAACATGTTTAAAGTTAGTTTGCAATGCATGTGAAAATGTCGTTTCCACATGATCTTCACAAAACATTAAAAGTTTAAGTACTCAAATTCCTTGTTACTATAAACGAAAAAGTGAGAATTAAATAGTATTTTAGTCATTCCATTTAGTATTAAAGATTTAGTCGATTAATGGATGTATTTATAGTTAATTTTAGTGTGTTCGTCACGATGTTACTTTTAGTTTATATGTAAAACGTCGGGTGTTGCATATATCTCTGAAGAAAGCTTAAAATTACAAAATGTATAAGATCATCGAATTTACTCGCTTTAACTTCGATTAGCGGATGCTCTTGAATAAATTTCAAATAAAAGTACTTGAGCTACATAATTGCGTAAATTAAACGTTTTTTTAGCTAGCCGTACTTTTCAGGTGACAGTTGACAGATGAAGGTCATTAACGTTCCTATTCTTATTTAAAACGCATTATACTCTAACCTAGTGCTTGAAAATGTGCATGTGAATAAGAGAATGCATTCCTTGTTACGCAGTGCAAAATCGAAATAAAAAAAAACTCTGTTATGGCCAGGCTACATGCTCAATTTTGGACATTTCAACGGCGTAATTCAATGCAAACTTTTTTCTATGTTGTGATCACCACAATACATTTTCATTGCGCATGTAAACTTCGTATGGCGAAAGCGCCAAGGTCCCCTCGAACAAAATACGTCATTCATCAGTTTCATCACTCAATGCCGTATAGTGGGCATTTCCATGAAAGTTAAGAAGTGAGTCTGGTCGTCACCATCCGGCGAGTGTAAGATCTAGCGCGTAGTGCGAATTCTAAGGAATCTAAGGTAATGTGTCGAGTATTAGCGGCGTAGGAGTTTATATTAGCTTTATAATCGATGACGTAGCAAACCGTTGCTCTTGACAAAAAAAAAAACAATGCGTTGACATTGCATTATGGTTCACTTTTTTTTTTTAAATAACACTGGGATCATACTGCTGCATTCTGTTGTTGATTCGTTTCTTATAGAATGCTGTTTAACAACTTTGGGTGTACTAAAGTGTTATCCCAGCCTTATGCGTAAAAATAGCGCAGCATAATGCAGTGTAAAAGTAATGACGTAAGTGTTGGCTTCGTTATATATATTATATATTCTAATAGCACTGTATATCTACCGCTAGTTCTAAAATTACTGATAAATCATTCAAATTATTTTCGCTTCATTTAAACGAACAAAATCTACAAAAATATTTTCCGGTTTTTCTCACTTTTGTGACCAAATAAGCTTAATGACTGATAGTGAAAAATGTTTATAAAATAATATAGATGGCTACTAGTGAATGGAAGTATCTAGAATGTTATTGTCTTAGTACAGTGTTTGGGCTTTAGAGAACTTCGTTTTCAACATGTGTGGCTTTTATATGGCAATATGAACACGTTATCTTCCATAGCAAAAGACAGCTAAGCAAATAGCAAAGGAAAAACAATATAATGTACCTAGTTACTAAGCGCGCTACACACAATAGCTGATTTATAATAGTGCTGCATGGCCTTTTTGGCGCGTGGCTATAGTCGGCCGTCATCTTGTTTTTTCAATACAATTTGCATAGACAGTTCAATTTCACAAACGTTCACCTGACAATGTCAATCAAACGCCAAAAGAACTATGCTGCACTATCTAAATCGATGTTAATAATGAATATTTAGAGGAGAGCTAGTTAGAAAGTATTTCGGTGTAAAGTAATCGTCTAGAATCGTTGAATAAATTTATTTAATTTATCCTTAATTGTTGTTACAAATTAATTCTAATTCAAATATTTTGTCCCGAATTGAAAAGAGAATTTTTGTTTTTTTTTAATAGAAACAGACTGAAGATCATATTATGACCCAATATTATTACTGGAATCGGAATAGTAATGATTAATTATCAAATATTGATATGTTACTAACACCCGATGAATTGAGAATTTGATGTTGAGATCTTTTCAAACGATTTAGCACTGCTTAAGATGATTCCTGATTTCCTGAATTCTAGTGTAACCACTTTAAGGTTTTCGCTCATTACAACTCCACTCCAACTCTATTTCGACTCGACTCACAGTAAAGCGTTGAAATGTGGGCTTCATATCTAGTTCCTTAAGAGTCGTAAGTTTTCGGTAAGAGTTGGAGCCGAGCTTTAGCGTCGAGCCTGATAATTTGCCAAGACCTTAAGTAATGCTTTTTTAATGATTTCTCAATTAAAACCGTGTGTGAATGGACAATGATTCCAGTTCCATTCCAAGTGTCGCTTTTATAAAATCCTACCAAAAAGCGTACAAAACTGTTATAATAATCTTTTTATATTTCAAATATCTAGGTAATTTTTTTGTGTAATACCCAAATTTTTGTTATGGTATAAGTATGGTCATTTCAGATTTATGTTACCTCTGACTGCAAAAAATAACAACACTCAAAATCACAGTGATCTTTATAACCGTTAAATTACGGGAGCTGTTGGCTTACTGCTCTCAGAGGTATAATAACTGTGAAAAGACTGTACCTTGTATACATTTTTAGCACCATGATATGACAACTAAGTACGTAAATATGTAATTTGAAATGAAGTCGGTCAAAAGGGGATTATGCGTCTACGCCTTTTATCAAATCGTGGCGCCTTTTATCAATCCGTAGTATTCCGTAGTAAACGAAGATCTGAAAATGTTGGTTTAAAATTTTGTTATTTATTTTAATTAAACTTACATAGACCAGTAAAAAAAATAAAAATGTCAACTGTTTTGTCTGTGATTAATATAAATAAATTACAGACCACACTCAGTTGACAGTTTTTAGTAGTAGTTTTCAGATTTATTTGTAAATAAGTAAAAAAAAAAATTTTTGGTTATTATTTATTATTATTTGAACATAAATAAATGATGCTTTTGACGAACGCTTTGTTTTATTTGTCCACTGTCATGGTTGAAGCTAATGTCCTTTCATAATTATTTAACGTCTCACCGCAATGTTGAGCGCATTAGAATAAATATCACTGTGATGCTAAATCAAAAGTAAAAAGAACTGTGATAAACTGTATTTCTCAAATTTTCTAAATAAAAAAATGTAACTTGGCTTTCGTGGCGCTTGAGTGATGTAGTCATTATGTCATGACGGCGCTGCTGGTAAACAAATGATTTTTTAAATGTTGCCTCACCCTAGGAATGTCTCCTGTATCGTGGGTGCAATTACAAACATTTAAACTCACAGCATAAACAGCCAGACCTGGAACAACTACTTGTAAGCCATACACATATTTGTTTCGTGCTGAGATCCAACCCGCGACATGCAGCGCAGCAGCCAGTCGCTCGTGCGCCAACTTCGGCAACGTGTTGTCTCTTTACAAAATAGTAGAAGACGGCCTTAGCTCCGATAAACGGTCACGGCGCCTAAGGAACTATGCAGCACTGTACAAAACTCTATCCCGCCATCGTCATGGTCTTAGCAAGTCAGCATGATAAAAGTTATGATGACTTTACTGCCAAAAAAGTTCAGTTATTCATTGAGCGTAGACAAAAGGGAATATGCTAGAAATACAAAACGATTTTTGTTTCTTAAAAATGCCTTGTATTAGCCCATAAAAACATTGTGGTACACTTGTTTAATTTTCTAATACAATTTAATAATTTATGTAGCGTGTTTTTGGTGAAACGGAACGCAAACTCAAAACGCATTTTCCCTCTATAACGCCGGTAGTGAAGTCAAAAACATGCGTCACAAAAACACTTTTATTTAAAAAGTACTTAAAAGTTTCACTAAGAATTTATCATTATACTAGCTCTTGCAATTCACCTTTTCCTTATACCTACCTACTACCTACCTAAGAACCTTCTCCTGACAGTAACAAACAGAATAAAAAAAGAATTTGCGAAATCGGTCCAGCCTGCGTGATGCCGTGACCGTGACCAAGGGAAATAGGGATTCATTTTTATTATTATATTGTTATTGAAATGTTTGCTTGAATAAAGCACACACAATTAGTAAAATTATTATATTAGGGGTAAAAAATTAGATGGAAACAAGGCAGATTCAAAGATCTACAAATTTCAGCCAGAACAAACGGCTTTACTTGCTTTCCTAAGCACGGAGGAAGTAAATAGAAAATGACGTCACATGGCCACAACAATCACGGACGTTTGAACTGTCGTAGAAAATTGTAGGAGTTTAGTATTTTTTTTTGAGCGATAGGCAGTAGTTGAACTTAACTTTTAATTATTTTCTTGGTTTGATAGTACTGTATTTTATTGATGAAGTGAGGAAAAAATTACATTAAATTACACTTTTAATACTTCGACTTCAATAGGGATATTGAAGTCGAAGTATTAAAAATATGTAAAGCCTATTTTAACCAATTCAATAGATTTTCAACATTCTTTAACGTTGAACTAATAGTACCTAGTATGTATAGTCATTTGGTAATTTGACCTGGAAAGTTTTCCCGAAGTTTTGAAAATGGGTAATTTTGTAAATTTCGATGTGCTCTTTCCAAATTTTAATTGTTTCCGCGCAAGTAACACGTATGTAGTTACAGAATTATAATCATTAAAATCATCAATACAATACAACCCTTTAAGTTCATTATCCATATTGAATGACTTTTTCATGGAAAGGGTATTGAATAGTTATTAAATGGGTTATATGGACTTAGAGCATTGTATTGATAATTAGCGCGACTCATTTTTCATCAACATACAACCTGACACCGTGCTGCAAACTGCAAAAAACGTAAGAAACTTTGAATTTCGCGAGCTTTATGTTTTTCAGTTCAGTAATCAGTTACGTATTAGTATGTTGTTCATAGTTTTCTGAAGTGAAGTTAGTGACATTTAAAAACCAATTATTATTATTTTATGTTGCTGCATTTTAATCATTTTAAGTATGTTATTCGCAGCTATGAGCAATTTGTGTTTTCCTTTGTGATAACTTAATTTTAAGTTGAGTTTTATTTGAATTGTTTGATTGATTGAATGGTAAAATTATACCGTTTCGTGATGCCTAAAGAAAATAATACATACATATTTATACTGTTACCGTTGTTTCTTTATTATAATTGTTCTAATAAGTGTAACTACCGCACGCAAAATACGCGCTTTGGACATGGAGTTGCAGACACCAGCCTGTTATACAATACAAGTGCAACTAGCTTTATTTGGACGTTTAGCATCTTACTAAAACTCTATGGTTTTTAGGCTACATCACTACTTTGTCAATTTTTGACTGAAAGTTGTCAACAGTTTATCATTCCATCACACATTCATTCGTCGTCATCTCATTCATGGCGAGCAAAGCAAAGTGTATGGAATTGTAGTAAATTGTACACGATGTGTAATGTCAACTCCGTTTATTGTGTTTACGTTCTATAACCAATATTAATCAAATACAAGTGCTACAATCAAATACGCTTTAAAGCTTCGATAAACATAATAAACAATGCTCACTCGTAATAAATCCCATGTTGGTAGTTCATTAACTAATGAAAAAAATGGGCAGAAATATTCCGCTGAAAAGTGCAGAATATGTTTGGATGACGGTGAGATACCAATATTCGGCGCTAACGACATTTCCGATGATGTGACGGAGTTCGGACAGATTATAATTCGTAAAGATGATAACCTACCGCAGTATTTATGTGCTGATTGCCATAAGCTGCTAGAAGCCGCTATTTTATTCCGAAAAACGGCCAAACAATCAGATGAAGTACTCAAGAGACCGGATACAGATACTGATACAGAAGAGTCAGATTGTAAACTAGAAGATGAAACTTACATTAAAAAAGAATATCTTGAGTTTAATTTAACTTCTGATTCAGAATCCGAATCATTTAATTTTGATAGGGTGAAATATGAAAATGAGACTTCCAGTTATAATCCTACAGTTTCTGAAGCTTATACTGAAGACAGTAATGATAGTAAAGACTTCCAAACAGATTTACTTCACGTTAAACGCGAGGAGGATGGATCTGTGACTGAAGCAGACAGTGAAACAATCATGATTATTGTTTCTGCCAAAGATAAACAAAAACTGGAACAAAACAAAGATGATAAAAGTTGCATGGATTTTGACAGTGATGAAGAATTAACAGAGAATGAAAAATCTCTCGGAAACGTACTATCACATCAAAAAGAATGTGAAGTTTGCCATACCATTGTTCCTAAAATTGCATATAGAAAACATCTAAAGGAACACAGAGAAAAATACAAAGCAAAGTATGACAAATTGTATGGTAAAATAGAATGTGAAATTTGTGGTAAGCATATAAGCAAATCATACATTAAAATTCACATGAAAATGCATGGTACCGCTAAAGAAAAAGCTGAAAGGCTCATAAAATGCACATTTTGTGACAAAATGTTCAACATGTATTATTACAAAAGTCATGTTTTAAAAATGCATCAAATAAAAAGTGAAACAATAGAAATTGAAAAAAGAAAAAAATCACCACCCCCATCGCCACCAACATATAACAAATGTCCCGTGTGTGACAGGAATATTAAAGAAAGTGAATTTAAATCACACCTTGAGAAGCACGATGGTCCACTGAGACGTTACATTTGTGACAAATGTGGCAAGGTATTCAAACACCCATCTGCCTTCAAAACTCATTGCCTAACTCATGGCAGTGAATTAAAATTTAAATGTCAGTTCTGTCCATATAGAGGACTGCATCAAGGCCTCCTCAAAATTCATGTGAGAACACACACTGGAGACTATAATTACAAATGTACTGAATGTCCAGCTAGGTTTATAACAAAGAGTAACCTGTCCAAACACCTTAAGAGGCACCAACGTCTTTATAGCTATAAATGTGAAGACTGTGGTAAAGGTTTTTATGCTAAACGGGACCTTGAAAAACATGAAAAAACTATTCATAATATGTCAGTTAAAACCCATATTTGTGAGGTCTGTGGAAAAGCATTTGGACACCGTGACAATTTGTTGAGTCATCAGCTGAAAGTGCACAAACGGGATAAGATCCCCAGGGGTCGAATACCCTCATATCTAAAAGCAGAATTAATGAACCCCAATGATTTTAATGATTAGTTGTAATTTTATGTTTTTTTATGTATTATCTATGGTTGCCAAATACAGACAAACATATTTTTGTATAACAAAAGGACTGTTTGATTTACCATTCCATCTATTACTAAAACTGTACATTCATTCTTTTGCCCCTGAGAGTATGCCCTTATAAACAGAGTTATTGTCACATTACAATGAGATTCTATTGAGAGGCACTTGAATAACAAAACCACATTTTTTTTAAATTTTGTCTGTCTGTCTGTTTGTTTGTTCCGGCTAATCTCCGAAACGGCTCGAACGATTTTGACGGGACTGTTAGGTTCAGCTCACACCGAGACGCAACGCGACATTAGAAAATGCATAGTATCGATTGAAAGAAGCGGCGCCGCGAGACGTCACGCGGTCCGAGTCTTTCAAACGATACTATGCATTTTATAATGGAGATGAAGTATAAAATGGCTTGATAGTGCACGTCGCGTCACGTCTCGGTGTGAATTGACCCTTACTGGATATAGTTGTTAGAAGGTCTAATTTTACTTTTATTTTAGAATAAGAATTAAGGTTCCATGCAAAAAAATAAAAAGGCTTGAAATTGGTAACAAATTTTGATTTTAAAAGGCGTCATATTTTTTTTTAATAATTGCACGCGAACGATGGTCGCGGGCAACAGCTAGTCTATGCTAAAAGTGACACAGGCGCAAAAAGTTTAAATGTACGCACGGCAACCAATCAATCTATGCTAAACCAGTTTACGCGGATCTCTCATTGTACGGGAAATATATACATAGCAAAGCCATGTAGCTTGATGTGTCGCCGTGTGTACCCCCTACATAACAATCTTCGGAACTAAATAACAATGAAAAGACGTATTAATGGAGTAGTATTCTGTGGTACTATGATATAATCTATGCACGGACGCAATGCAGTGACACTTCACCATAGATTTATACATGTCAATGTCACGAGTTCGTAAAGTGACGAAACGCCGTTAAGCCGATTTGTGCGCCGATTACTACCACATGTCAGAGCTGAGAGCGTCATAATAATATTACTAGAAAGCAAAACAACAGCTATAATACTGAAACTTGAAAATAATGGTATCAACATACCACATAGTAAAACTGTTTAAGAAAGCGACGTACGAAAGGTATCACAGAACTTTAGAAGACATAGAAACTCCAGTTATTACTACTAAGCCAGAAATAACCGAGGAAAAATGCAGAATATGTCTCAAGAATGGTACTTTACCCATATTTAATGACCAGGGACCCGATGTTTCCGAAGATATTCGTACTTTCGGCGATATACAAATAAGTGAAGACGACGAACATCCTAAGTTCTTATGTGATTCTTGTTTGAAATTACTAGATGCTGCTATACTATTCAGAAAAACTGCTAAAATATCTGATCAGGTTTTGAGAAATGCTTTAGCAAAAAGCAGGAAACTTTCCAGCAAAACCCGTGACCTGAACAATGAAGAGACTGTGAAAAAAGAAAACGCAGACAATTCTTCAACATCATTGTTGCAAAATTTTTTCTCTTCTGTTGAGAGTGACAATGAATTATGTAGTATTAATTCTATACCTGTGAGATATAGGAAGAAGATACCTAAAGTACAATGTAGGATTTGCTTCAAGATTATCACAAAAGCCTACTACAAGGAGCATTTTGCTCTCCACAACCAAACTGTGGCCAAATATGTTTGTGATATTTGCGGTAAATCATTTCGCCAAAGATGTTCTTATAGAAACCATTACTTCACTCACAGTTCAGACTTTCCTTACAAATGCACAATATGTCCATACAGAGGACGTCATTCTGGACTCTTAAAAACTCATATGCGTACCCATACAGGAGATTATAGATATATGTGCACAGAATGTCCTGCTAGATTCTTAACAAAGAGTAATTTGAATAAGCATGCACTAAAGCACAAGGAACCAATGTTCAAATGTGATAATTGCCAGAGAGGGTTCCATTCTAAACTTATTTTAGAAAGACATTTTGAAGTAGATCATTTAGGAATAAAGAATCATATTTGTAATGTTTGCGGTAAAGCATTTGGATACAGAAAGGCAATGATGAGGCATCAACTTGACGTTCATAAACGTCAAAAGAAATTGAATGGAAGAACACCAGCCTACATAGAAGCAGAAATAAATAAAATAGAAGATTTATTTTAATATCATAAACAAAACTATGCAGTCAAAATATTTATTACAGAAACAAGCCTCAAGTTCACTTATAATATCAAGCAGATCCACCCATTATTTCCTGTAATTATTTTATAAATTAAATCGTATCTATACAAATCAAAAAAAATTAAGTCTCTGTTTGTAATATCAAAATAACAGCTTTTTACTGAAAGCATACAAAAATATATACAGCAATTATAACAAAAACGCATTTTTTACAATTTTCGTCTGTCTGTTTGTTCCAGCTAATAACCGAAACGGCTGGACCGATTATGATGGGACTTATACATTTAACTGATGTTATAAGGTCTAACACAGGCTACTTTTATTTTAGAAAAATAATTGGGGTTCCATTCCAAAAAAATTAAAACCCTTAATATCGGTAACAAAATTCGATCCAAAAAGGCAAGTAAAGTTTTTTGATAATAATTTCACGCGAACAAAGGTCGCGAGCAACAGCTATTATATTATAAATAAATTTCTGCCCCTTCCAGAGACACTGGGTGTGGACAGTCATAGGTCTGAATAAATAATAAAATTATAAACACTAACAATACTAGCCTAATTAACCAACCTAACCTAATAAGAGTCATGATCAACTCTTCCTAAATTATTATTATCGTAGGCTGATAAAATTTTCGTTTTTCCTAAATGATGTTGATGTATAACTAAACTTACCTGTCACTTATGGGTTACCAGAATAATTGATAATCATGGAAGATATTCTGTAAGAGACAGTAACTTTAGTTATAAAATTTGCAAGCTTTTATCATATAGCATAACAGTGTTATGTTAATACATATGTTGATTTTCCCCTACATGCAATCAAATATTCCTGTGTACCAGGTATCAGATGTAACTATTGAATTCACCTGAAATTGAGGTCTATTAGGTGCCTTCCTAATTTATCTATGTAATATATTAGGCACAGATTCCTCATTGAACCACACCTATCCTCATGGCAACACTTCACTTTCAATATTTTCCCACCAAAAGTTGTGAATGACAGTTACAAGGCCAATGATCAAAATGTATCAAACAATGGTTATTCGGTATCTGGTAAGGATTAAATGCTAAAACACTAATTTGGGTCATTGGCTTTTATTCACAACTACCTTACTAAGTATTTTGTTTATATTATGTCTAAGAGATAGTTTATTTAAGATAATACATACATTGTGTATGTAACATAAATAACTATTAGATTTTTAAATTGAACTTGTTAATAGAAGGTTTTAAATTTCTATGCAATTCTGTTTTATTTCAATGGAATAATGCCCAAAAGTCTTGAATGATAAAAATAACAAAACAACTAGTTTTGTTTTTACTTTGTTTTCTTTAATTCATGCTCAAAGTTAGAGTCAAGATGTCCATATCTTGACGATAATCATTGTGAGTGTTACAGTTCACCTGCCATCCTCATTTCTATGTTCAGCTTCTAAATAAGCCGGCATCCGTCCAAATAACAGCTTTTCCCGCTTATGAACATGCCTCTGATGTTTCATCATAGCATTTCTGTATCCAAATGCTTTACCACAAATATTGCAAACATGTTTCTTAATACCCAAGTGATCAGCTTCATAATGCCTTTGCAACATCAGTTTAGTGTGAAAAGCCCTTTTACAAGCATCACAGTGGAGCTGTGGCTCTTTATGTTTTAATGTGTGACTGTTCAAATTACTCTTAAACAGAAACCTGGCTGGGCATTCAGTACACATGTACCTATAGTCCCCAGTGTGGGTTCTCATATGGGTTTTGAGTAACTCGGAATATCTTCCTTTATATGGACAGAATTGGCATTTATATGGGAATTCATTGCCGTGTCTGAGGCTGTGGTTGTGGTAAGCACATCTCAGTCTGAATGACTTTCCACACACATCGCAAACATACTTCTTATGGTCGGGGTCGTGCATTGTCATGTGCTCCTTGTAGTATGACCGGTTTATGACTTTATTGCAAATGTTACAAGTTACTTTTGGTGCATATTTGATTTTTGGTTTCTTTTCGAGTTTCACCTCGCCAAGAACTTCGTTATCCATATCCCACTTTTCTGGCTGTTTCGCATAGACGCAACTGTCACTAAAATCTTGATCATATTGTTCATGTTCATCAACTGTTTCTTCTTTGACTGGCTGTTTAAGAATGTCATCTGATTGTCTCGCTATTTTTCTAAATAATATAGCTCCTTTGATAAAATCATGACATACTTCGCACAGAAGGTTTGAATACTCGTCGTCTTCATTCAGCTCTATATTCGAGAGAATTCCTAATACTTCTATAATAAAAACGGTGTCTACAGTCCCGAAAATCGGCACACAACCTTCTTGTAAACAAACTCGGCATTTAGACCGCGACCCTTCCTTATTTTTGAAATGTCTATCATTATTTTCATGTATTGTTTTGTAATATTCAGTAGCACTTAATTTAACTTTTTCTTTTTTAGATTTTTTCATTAGGTAGTACAATGTCAGCATGGTATTAATGAATTAATTCGAGCGTTTAGAGTATGTACCTACTTGTTTCGGTTCAATTTCACGTAAATTTGTTTCAATTTACTCACATTAAAATTACTCTAATATAAAGTACATAACTCTGTCTGTCTGTCTTCTCTAGAGTCGAGACTTCGCTTCACTCCTGTCAAAGTGTCAATGCCGATGTCAGAAGACTGTCATTAACAGACAGTGCTGCCAATAAAAAATTCTCGATTCCCCGCGTTGTTGTCAATTCCCCGAAATTCCCCGCTTCTTTTTTATTAATTCCCCACGAAGTCCCCAAATTAAGATTTTTGGAATAAAAACGCTGTTTTATACAAAATTTGTTTAATAAACTACTAAAACTTTTATAAAATTCTATACCTTATAATCTTATTTCCTGCGGAGCAAGGGCGGGTCTCAAGGAAACCGTATTGCATACCGCGATAAACTCAAATTCTGGGTTCCGGTTAACTTATGCTAAACATGCAACTTACCTGTTTTTTAACAGTAGCTGCTCTTTTTGTATTGCTAATGTACCGTAATACACCGGGTCGTGTATTACGGTACATTAGCAATACAAAAAGAGCAATCGTTCGTTACTACATAAATTCTACATTATTTTTTCTTGTACCCACTAATTATGAGAGAACAATAATTACCTTTACTTTAAGGTATTTGCTCCACGTAATGACATTCATTTTATTAAAACTTCAACTAAATGGGTGATACGCTGCAAACAGTTACTGACATAGACAAGTTTGAGGTTGCGCGCACCTTTCAATGCGACAGTAATGAGCTGTCTAAACACATTTTGGTAAAGAAAAGTGACCTAACTATTTTATCACAGAATATTAGAAGCATTTACTGTAACTTTGATGATTTTTTATTGACATTGTCTACATTTAACTTCGAAGCAGATATCATAATATTTACAGAATGTAGATTAAATACATATAAACCTATTCCTCAACTTAACAATTATAGTTCATATATGACTTCAAGTCAGTTAAACCAAAATGATGGCGTAGTCGTTTATGTGAAGAGTGCACTCGAACATCAGGTTACAGAAATATCACTATCTCAGGCCTCCTGTCTAAGCCTGGATATATCGAATAATGTCATTCTGTGTATTTACCGATCACCTTCAAACTCAAACACCGACAGTTTTATCAGTTCGCTCAACAATAATTTGGAGACCATACCACCAAATAAAAACATTATTGTGGCAGGCGATATAAACATTAATACTATAGCTAAACGAACTGAGCAGTCCCATGAACTGAAAAATAGAATGAACTACCTTAACATGTTGTCTTTACATGGCATCCTGCCAGGGCATTTGCTGCCAACGAGAGACAAATCATGCCTGGATCACTTTATGCTTAAGGTAAATAAGAAAAAGTTTTCATCCACTATTGCTATCCTTAATACCACAGTAACTGACCATCTCACAACCCTTCTAGTAGTATCCAAACAAAAATACTTACAAAATGTTTGTAAAACTAAGACATTTGTTGACTTTGACCAGGCCCTACATTATCTGAAAGAAAAGAATTTGAGTGAATTACTTTTCTGTGATGATCCTAATTATCTGTGTACTCAGTTGGTACAAACTCTAGCTGACTCTATTAAATTAAATACAACCACATTAAAGATCCCTAGCAAAAAACGCATTTTAAAACCGTGGATTACCAATGGTATTTTACGCTGTATACAAAATCGGAATAAACTCCAAAATAAACTTCGTCAGGACCAAACCAATGAAATTCTAAAAATAACGTACAGACGTTACAGAAATTACTGTAACAATTTGATTAAAAAACTTAAAAGACAATATGAAAGGAATCTGCTATCTAAATCTGTAAATAACAATAAATTACTGTGGAAAAATATAAAAGCTATTACCTACTCACAGAAAACAAATAATCATGATGCAGAATTGTTAAAACTTCAGCCAACCCCGTCTGATTCAGTAAATTTTATTAACAATTATTTTTCTAAAATTGGTCATAACCTAGCTCAACAAATTCTACCTACAACTGACAATTATGCCCTCGATCAGAGCAGTAACGTATCAAACATATTAAACTCTTTTGTGCTTCTTGAAACTGACGCCGACGAAGTATACAGAATATTAATTAACCTGAAAGCTGACAGTGCCCCTGGCTGGGACAATATCTCCACGAAATTTTTAAAGTTTATAGGCATGGAAGCCGTCCCTATCATAGCCCATCTGGCGAACCTCTGCTTTAAAACTGGCGTCTTCCCTGCCCCGTTAAAAATAGCCATTATTACTCCTGTGCACAAGAGTGGGGATAGAGATGATATTAATAATTATAGACCAATTTCTGTTCTTTCTAGTATATCCAAAATTATTGAAAAATTAATAAATGTTAGGCTTCTTAATTACTTAAATAAATTCAATATCATCTCCGACTCACAGTTTGGTTTTCGTCACGGTATTTCCACTGAGGACGCTGTCATATCACTAACTTCATTAGTATCTAATCATCTAGACAATGGAGATAAGTGTCTAACTGTCTTTTTAGACCTTAAAAAGGCATTTGATACCGTCTCTACGCCTATCCTTGTAAACAAGCTGGAAAAAATAGGTATTAGAGATATCGCGCTTGATTTGTTTAAGAGCTATCTTTCAAATAGAAGGCAGAGCGTCAAAGTGGGGCAACATATAAGTGATGTCACGGATGTATCATATGGCGTCCCCCAAGGAAGTGTATTAGGTCCTACGCTTTTCTTGGTATACATAAACGACCTGTGTAACATGAAAATTCCTAATGCCAAAATCCTTTCGTACGCCGATGATACTGCTGTCACCTTCTATGGTAAGACATGGCACAATGTGCAGCTAAGTGCTGAAACAGGAATGTCCCAGGTTGCGAATTGGCTCAATGCTAATGTTCTCACATTAAATACCTCCAAAACAAAGTTTATTAGTTTCAGCATATGTAATCGTACTCAACCAACCGGCGATTTTCGAATCATTGTACACACTTGTGATGGTACTAACGTTGATAATTGTAACTGTTCTAGTATTGGCAAAGTTTCTAGCACAAAATATTTAGGGGTAATGCTGGATCAGAGTTTGTGCTGGTACCCCCATCTTGAGCAAGTTGCCAATAGAGTCCGCAAGCTAAATTGGATTTTTAAGACTCTGCGTCACGTGCTGCCTAGATCTATACAGAGAGGCGGTAAGCCTGTTAGAAATGTGCTTACACAAATATACATTTCTCTTGCGCAATCAATATTGGTATACTGTATACCTATTTGGGGTGGGGCAACAAAATCTAAATTCATCCAATTGGAGCGAGCACAACGAGCCCTGCTCAAAATTATGTATTTTAAAAAAAGGGGATATTCTACACAGAACCTCTACAAACTTAGTGATGTATTGTCAGTTAGAAAACTATACATTACTCAAATAATTTTAAAAAAGCACAAATCCTTACCTTATAATGCGGATATACATTCTAGGAGAAGAAAACACAATATAGTCGAAATTCCTAAAACTAAGACCAAATTCGGATCCATCCAATTTAGTAAACGATCAGCTCAATTATACAACAAAATAAATAAAGAAATTTTCGTATACGCAAAATCTTATCATATATGTAAAGAAATGTTGATTGACTGGATAAAACCACTGACATATGGAAATATTGAAGCTCTCCTACAAAACGTAACTTAATTCAAGTAAACGACCCACTCACATACCTTCATACAGACTCCCATACCTACACGTACAATCACACACCCATACACATACAATCACACATCCATTACATTCATATACACTCAACAACACATCCACACTTATGCACACGCACACACACGTTCACACAATTATATTTTGTTTTACTACTCCCATGTACTGTTTTTTTGTGTTTTAAGTAAGTACCTACTGTTGTGAAGGAGCGGAGTCTTTTAATACAGGCATCATTTGCTTAATTGAAGACTCCAAACCCAAAATTGTTTGTGTATAACTTTTGGACACAATAAACGCTATTATTATTATTATTATTATTATTACTTTTAGACCACTTTTCCAATATTTTATTGAAAATTTCAACCGTTTGCACTGATTTAAAAAATCGACAACCATTAGTAATTGGTTAATTAATGATGTAGAAATGGATGCGTTCAGAAATGCAAAATCGTGTTCAATCAAATGACAGTTGAGCAGGCATTTGAGTGGTGTTGCCATTTAAAATTATGTTAGTAATGTCGAGCTGTTTCTGCCAAGTCCAAACATGATTTTTTAGGTGTAAGCAATACGGGACATAAAATAGTTTTACACCCACCGAAAAAATTGGCCTGGATTCCCCGATTTGTGTCATTCCCCGATTTGTGTCATTCCCCGCGCTAACTCTCAATTCCTCGCAAATCGGGGTTTTTCCCTCGATTGGCAGCACTGGACAGGTGAGACCTTTATTATACTCTTTGCCTCCGGTTACCCGGAGACGGGTGACGACCAGCGACGGAGGTGCTCCCAACAGAGGAGGCGCACCGATGTCAGTGTCACTGTTACTGAAGTCATTCATTCGCACTTGACTCGATCGACAACGGCGCTGCGGTTTTGTCACTTCATTATTTTTTGATAAATTTAAACACCGATGAAACATGTCAGGTTCTTACTTTATGTTACAATTTCTAAAACAAAATCGGCATAAGAAGCAGCAAGGGAAACAGCTGAATCAAAATACTACAAATCACCAAGACAGCGATGTAGAAACAATCAGGACAAGTAATAAATGTAGGCTTTGTTTAGCAGAAGGTAACAAACTAATTTACAATTCAGATAGCTCTTTCAACATTGCAAAAGCCATACGGATTTTTGCGGACATACAATTAAATGAAAATGATGCCTTTCCTAAGCTCTTGTGTACGAAATGCCACGATTTTCTTCAGAATGCAGTAGTATTCCGAAAACAAGCCCAGGACATTGACAAACAACTTCGTCAGACCCCAGCTCAAAATTATGGAGAAGACTCATGTGCAGAGAACGATCCTGACGATAATAACGGTAACACTGAAAATCAAAATAAAGAAATTGCCCAAAAATCTAAATACAGTTGTAAACTGTGCAAACTCAATTTCAAATCGTCTAAAGACTTAGTTGCACACACAAGATCAAGAACTCACAAGAAAGTTCGTATTCGATGTCCTGTATGCTACAGATTGTTGACAGCTCAGTTATATCAGAAGCATGTCGCCAGACATCAGTCTGCATCTCACCTTGTTTGTGATATATGTGGTAAACTCTACCGCAAAGATAATTTGGTCAGGCACTTACAGCTTCACAGCTTCGATCTTCCATTCAAATGCCAGATCTGTCCATACCGAGGACGCTTCTTGGAATCACTTAAAATCCACATGAGAACACACACAGGTGACAAGCCTTTTTCATGTGACAAGTGCGAGTTACGATTTTTAACTAGAAGCAATCTGAACAGGCATCTGTTAACTCATAAAAAGGAAAGACCTTTCAAGTGTCTTGAATGTGGAAGAGGTTTTTATACGAAGAGGGATATGGACATACATTTTAAAGCTGATCATGCTGGTCTCAGGGAGTTTAGTTGCAAGATGTGTGGCAATAAGTATGGCACTAGGAAGGCGCTGATGAGACATGAACTGAGAGTTCATAAGAGGGATAAGATGGCAAAAGGCCGAATGCCGTTGTACCTTCAAGCTGGGTATCAGAAACAAGATGAAGTCATGTCTAGCATGTTGGTTGCTGTTAAACTGCTGTCAGATACAGCTACACTCCTCAGTTAATATTGCTCTTTGTGAAACATACTGAGAAGCTATTAATAAGCTTTTGCTTATGAGGAGGTTGAAAATAATTCCACAAAAACATACCAATATCCTACCGGTTAAGGTTTGAAAAAGGTTGTATGACAGACTTATGTTTGCATTTACAATATTGATATGGATGAAATAATTTAATTAACAGAACACTTCATCTCCTGCTAAAAGTTTCCAATAACATTATAATTTGAAATAGGTGCCTATAGCATGTAGTTTTGGCTTACATGTTAATAAAACAAAATCATAAGTTCATTGCATAAATATTTATTCTCATAATTAGACAATAAGTGTTTATAAAAACAGTTTATTAAAATCTGTAATGCTCTTTGCAATTATTTTAAATGATGTTTAAATCATGTAATACAATTTCATTGGACTAGAATTTTGTATAGATCATTAAATAATACATCTTTAATGGACTATAATTTAAAGTTTACACAAAAACAACAAAGTACATTTTTGTAAATAAAAAATCACACACATTTATATAAATCTTTGGTGTAATAACTACTGAACAATGGAAGATTTTTTGATAGTTACTATTCAGTATAAATATCTAAATAAAGGCCACGATATCACTTAAGTTACACTTAACGGATGCATACAAACAACAATGAGGAAGGCTTCTATGGTCTCCTAAACTTTATGTTTCTTATGTTACAATACTGGCCGCAAACATTTAGGAGGCACACCTCTGACACCTTTACCTATTTCAGTCCTTTAACAGTGATTTTAGCTTTGGAAGGTGCATCACTGTAAAAACAAAGTGACCATTATAATGTATACCTAGCAATAAGATTTCTTTTTGATTGTAACTGTCAAAGTTAAAATACCTGTATGGACCGGTGTTTTCATTTTCCTCCTTAAAACAGATAAACACTGGGCTGAGTTAAGCCAATCACAGCTTGACTACAAGGCTGCAGCATAACGAGGAATGTTCCCGTAAATAAATATGAAGCTTAATTGAGGGGTGGGGGTTCAGCGTCGCTTCTCTACATAGTAATAGTTAGAGGTAAAAGATTAGTAGCAACATATTCATAGAGGTACACGTAAAGTAGGGTAGATAACTTGATTTTTTGATAACATTAAATTATATTCTTGAGTTAACAGATTTGAAGTACCAAATTTTAAGAATACTGATGATTCTGTAAACTTGAACATATGAACAATAATGATAGTATACGGGGTGGAAGGGACACCGACGCGAAAATGATGTATTCAATGCATCATTCTGAGCACGTACAAATATTTTATGGGTTATAAAAAAAACAGCTGTTTCCTACAAAAGTGCAATACCTACATGGTCAAAACATACACGAACAGCTGTTTTTTTTAAATAATCAATAAAAAACTTCTATGTTGGGGGCTCAGAATGATGTACTGAATGCGTGATAACCGTTTAAGCGTTGGTGTCCCACCCCTTTAGAGTACGATGAAAAAATATGTGATTGTTACTGACTAGAAGTTCAAATCTTAAAATAGTTAACAGTTTCAAATTCATTTCTTTTGTTTTTATTCTATATACGCACCTTAATACATATGAATTTTATTTATTACACTAGTGACTTGAAATAGTAATATTTTACAGTCTTGTAATATAAGTAACAAAATAGCGACTGGGTATTTATATTTATCAACTTCAGAAAATAGAGCAGATAATGCATTCAAATTCTTTTTTTTACTTTTCAATACATATTTGAAAGAAATTGTGGCTGTTTCGCTATTTGTTTAGTTTAGCACCACACTGATTTTTTCAATATTAAGTATGACAAGTGTTTTTGTGCACCACACAGTATTTTTCAAAACATGTGCCAAAAAAAAAAAAAAATTTTTTTTTTTTTGGCTCCCTGTCTTATTTCAATGTTTAGGAAAAATAGCAGTTTTTAAGTATCTTAATTTCCATGACCTAAATTGTTAATAATATAATAATAATATGACTAGTGACATAATAGGATTAAAGCACTACATGGCTAAAGTACAACACAAAAGCATTAATAGATATAAAATATTGAAAAGGTTTTGCCAGTCATTGTTCTTAGGCTTAATACATGATATTAAAAACTATAATTATAAAAATTGCATGGCATCACTAATATTGCCTTTACATAATGGCTTGCATTAGCACTTAGAAAAAAAAAAGGATTATTCCACTCTGTCTCATCAGTGGACAAAAAACATTTTAAACAATCCACATTTTCATACTAGTGGGAGTGGAATAATCTAAAACTTTAGTTTCAATAAATATTTATATGAGTTTATAATTTTTATTATGAGATATGGTGGATGACTGTATTTACTAATTTGGCTTACATGGTTGACAAATTTAAATGAAGGGCAGCATATTGCAATCAGAATGTAAGAATGAAACTATGAATCATAAATTCCTTCATAGATTTCAACTGTACTGCTGTAATGAAATTCTGATAGAGTGATGTCACAAGACCTTATTCTTATTTTTAATCAAGTCATGTCTTTGGTCTTACTTCATAAGATTTATATCAAATTTATTACTACTTCAGATGAGTTCATGGCAAAATACATCCTTAATTATTATTTGTCACTGAAAGGCAGTATAATTAAGTAAACAGTAGATAAACAGGGAGATTTCCCATACATTTCATTTTTTAATTATTAAATACTCATTTTTTATCAAACTTTTTTTGAATAACACTGGCCTAAAAATTAGTGCTAAAGGCACTTGGTTCCTAGTAAAAGGTACTCTTTGGTCTTGTACTTTTTAGTCATAGGAGGGTCCTCGGCAAAGGGAAACTATGAACATAGACGCAAACACAAACTCTAGCGTTTGTATGCATAGCATGAGGGTACACCAGATGTACTCTATTCTCAATACTACTACCTGGAGGCTGAGGAGGTATATGACACCCATAATTGATGGCAGCGTCAGCAGCACTGAGAATATTACTGGCGTGTCTGCAAGAGATAAATTATTCTTTGCTATACACTAAAAGAGGTATATTATATTAGGACACAAAAAAATATTGAAATGATTCAAGTATTCATTATTATGGCTTTGAAGAGTTTTGCATCTAAGACAAGTAGGTGTATTTTTCTGACTAAGGCTTCTGGAAAAAATATTTCTCATTTGAAGAAAATTAAAAAATGGGTAGGTTCAATCTAATAAATCACTTACCTTTTTCACTCAGACTCCCCTTTCGCCCCAATATAAGACGGGCCGCTTCAATAATGAACAAGCCAACAAGCACTCCATAATCTCTGCCTATCTTTGTCGGATCCTTGTCTATCTCATACTTTTCAATAATTAAAACTGACTTCAGAATAAGAGTGCCCAGTTCACATGTCGCGAAAAGACCAAAATAAAATGAATTTATGTATAGCAGAATTTCATATGCTAAGCTTGAATTAACCATTTTGACGTAGTATTTAACTTATTTGTAACTAAACTATCTTAATAATTTAATTAAAACAAAGGAACTTTCGTAGGCACTTGTAAAATACAAAAAATTTGAAGTTTTAATTCATTGTAAATCCTGAATTATTTAAAAATAGAACACTGCACAGAGTGGAAGATAAAATGACGAAGAATGACACTTGTTTGTTGACAGTTTACATAATGTTGCTAGGATAATAAAATGTTCACAACTTTTTTTTTAACAACTGGTTAATCCTCCAAGTTAATTGATAAGATAAATGAATAAGTAGAACTATTATAACAATTACATTTGTTGTAACATAATCCTTTTTTTCAGAGGAATGTTTATGCATTATGAAAATGAAAGTTAGAATATGCATTGATTTAAATATTCAGTAAGTCTGTCAATGATGAGGTTAGCATTTTTATTTTGGCAATACAAAATTAAGTGCAACGAACGACGCCAACGGGGGTGGTTGTGTTGCACGTGTTTTTGAATTCTACTGTAATGCAGTTATTATGAATAAAAAAGTTTAATTTAGCTTTAAAGAGTGTCGTATTTAGATTAACAATTTAAAGTTGTAGTGCCCGCAATTTATGTTTTGGTAAGTGTTGAAAATTAAATGTTTTGACGACCACGCGCTCAGTGGGGCACATTTTAAATTGTCTTTTTGGTGTCTAACGGGATGATATCTCTTTTATTTCATTCGGAAGTTTGTTGTCAGTGAAGCAGTGTTGGGACCGCGTCTTATTTCGTAATATGTGCGATGATATGTGAACGTGTGATTGCGAGATATTATGGTACAGTTGAATCTTAACATAGTGAGAATGCGGTCCTAGAATCAGTATGTTTTTTATTTAGTGAGAAGTGAACGGTTAACTATTTTCTCCGTGTGGGTCAATGTACACTGATAAAGCTTTGGAAAGTTAGATACCATTATCTTTGTGGATACATTTAATTCTTGAAGTACACTCAGCCACTTTGTGTAAGGTTAGTAAATGAATGATAAGAATGTTCTAAATAATGTTAGTACTATTCAATTAACATGAAAGAAGTCTGTACTTATTTCATTTAAAAAAAATACCATGTTCCTAAAGCAGAATAAGAAAACTAGCCAGCAGCTTCCTTTTAAACAAAAACAATCCTGAATAATCCCAAAAACAATCAATTGATACTAACCATAACAAAAGAATTAAATACCTATTAATTAAACCCTGGAGGACAGATTGTACAACAACCATTTTATTTTAAACTCCTTTATTAAAAAGTTGGATAAAAATAAAAATTGTAATAGTCCCTAAATTTTAAAAAGGTACACAGTAAATTGTTTAAAGGTAAGCAAGCATTTTATATTATCATCATTCTTTACTAAATTCCAATATTTATAGAAAAAGTTGTATATTAGGCTCATTATGTTGTTATCAAGTTGTTAAAGCAATGTTTAAAAAAAAATGCTTTGCAATTTTTATTTATGAGCTTAAAAATAAATTGTCATATAGCAGCAGATATTTAAATCACTTTTTTTAATGCAGTGTCACTCGCGGTTGCACATCCTGCCTATTATGTTTTATACAAAGAGTGAGTAGAGTGACTCACAATCATTATTATAATGACTTTCTTTGTAAGTGCAACACTAAAAAAATTCATAAAAGGATGTCTTCATTTGTTTTGGCAGTACAGAATCCATGGAACTAATAAGTACCAAGTAGGTTCTTGGCAAAATGTTAATGTCCTTTGCTGATAAAAACTACCTAAGTTTATCGATTTCATTCAAGTTTTCCAGAAAAACTTGTATGGGTTAGTTTGCAACGAGGAAAGCACTTAATGTAAGCAGGTACTCAAATTAATCGAAACAAGGATAATATGAAAGAATTAGTAATATACACTCACAAATTATATTGACCGAGCTTCCGAATTGTAACAATACTTTGGTGTACTGAAATTTAAAAATAATATAATTAAAATGGATAGCAACAAAACTTTTGTATGATTAAACATGTGACAAAAATTGCCTTGAATCTTATCACACAATAAAATAATGGCTATTACAACTTAAATCATTAAAGGTAATTAATTCTAAAGTATAAAAAAATATCAAATCAATATACTTCAGATAAGATATTAATAACCTACTAATCATCTTTTATTAAAATGTACATGAATTAATATAACAATTAAACCTGCACAATAAAATTACTCTAAATGGTGGGTACCTCTACCTAGGTAAGTTAGCATGTCTGTCACCTCATCTTCTGATATTTTTATCCAGTAGCTACAATAGTTAAAGTGTCCCTTTACTACCCCATCTCAATGAAGGTTGTGAGTAATTTGAGACGGGCCAGCTACTTTAATCAAAAAGACTGAATAATGCAAAAAAAAAAAAACAATTTTGGTGAGTATAGAACAGTTACATAATGGTCGACTTATCAACAGTTTCGATAACACCAAATAGGTATGTACATGTAATATAAAATTATAAATAACATTTAGACACTATAGTCAAAGACTGTAAATTACCGATTATTATCATCATCTGTGTTGGCTTTTCCCAACTGTGTTGGGGACTGAGCCTTTTGCCATCAACTGGACACAAGTCCAGATTCCAGGCTGCTTCAGAGAAGTTCTTTTATGGACCCGGAAATCGAATCCAAGACCTCATGGTCCCCAGTAGAGCTTGGGACCACTGAACCAAAGAAGCAGTCTACTCCTATCAGTCTGCAGTCGTAATAGTCTGGCCCTTATCGTAAATTAAAACAATTCATTATGGCTTTGGAATCGTTAGTCAAGGCCAGGCCTATGTCCGAAAGCTTATAAGCGTAGATATTTTCCTAATGTACTGAGCTTGAACTAAGTGATCACAGATAATGCAGACGCACGTTCTTATGTTGGCATCAATTCTCTTTTTGTCTTTGTCCCTTTACGCAAAATAAAGTCTTTAATATAATTATTTATGGCAAAGTGCGACTCATCACTTGGTCGTCACGTGGTCTTCACTATTCGTGAGGGGTAGTTTTTTTACGACACTATCTCATAATAGCACTTATTTTTATAGTTGTCCTGTCAGTTGAATTCTCAAACGCATTTCATTGCGTCTCTGTAACTGCTAAAAATACTGAAACACATTTGCCCAAAGCCGTGGACAGGGGTGTCCACGGCTTCGAGCGATGCTATTTGCGATTGCGACACGACTTGTGTCAAGCAACACGCGTGCTTCAATAATTTGTAGTCTCCGACTGAAGGTCGGTTTCTGGCCGATGCCGAAAGTTTCATAACCCTAAGAAATTCAATTCAAGATTAGCTAAAAGTGAATATTTTATAGATTTTTTTAAATCTTTTAACACAACGATTTACGACATAACGAGATGATTAAAATTAAGTTGCACCTTGTCAAAAATAATAACATTTCGCAACGTGTGGCCCCTGCACCCCGCGCTTCGCCTTCTCTTCGCACATTCGTTACAGTTCGTTCAATTTCGGTGCTTGCTACAAACCTTCGGCTAAAAAATCCACCATCGGCCGAAGACCTACTCGTCAATGGAGAATTCAGAGGTTTTGAATATTCGTTCTGGACTTCTAAAGCCATAAAAAGCGAGAACACATCAAATGCGACAAAAATCCGTAACATAAAAAACTAAATGACTGGACGTGTCCTGTATTAGCTTAATTATTGTTTCTGTTTTGAATACAATAGCCGGATGAGAGAGGTATTCGAAAGTTTGAGTACGACACGCAGTCAGAACTGCCTTACCGAGACATCGCTTGCATAATCAGGCTATAATGTTCCCACTGCTGGCACACAGGCCTCCTCCCCATGAGAGGGAGTAATGCGCCTGGCTGGGTTCGAACCCACGACTTACTGTTCGTAAGTCGGGGCCGCCACTATTGGGCCAACGCTGCTCTCCATCAGCAGACATCGCTTGAGGAAATAGTAACTATATCTTGATAAAGTGTTAACTGCAATCAACGATCGTATTGTGAGAGAAACAAGATTTAATAAATACTTTTTTATTGCTCCACAAACAATCATCATCATAATCTGCCTAGCCTTTTCCCAACTATATTGGGGTCGGCTTCCAGTCTAACCGGATGTAGCTGAATACCAGTATTTTACATGGAGCGACTGCCTATCTGACCTCCACAACCCAGTTAGTATTGGGTAATACGATACCCCTTGGTAAGACTGGTTGTCAGACTTTTTGGGCCACTGACTACCTAACGACTGTCAAAGATCTACAAATGACACCCGGGACCAACGGCTTAACGTGCTTTCCGAGGCACGGAGGAAACTCGGTATGTGATGGGTGGTCACCCATCCACAGACCAACCTAGGCAAGCACGGCTTAACCTAAAGATCGATCCGAGCGGCTGTTATTTTTAGCCACGAGCTCCTCAAACAATCATTCATCAAAATGTCATTTTTATTACCAGTCTTTGGAATTAACGAAACTTTACGTAAAAACTGGTCAAGTGCAAGTCCGTCTCTAGCACTAAGAGATCTATACCTCCAAAACCGTTATAGTTACCATGGTAAAGACTTTTATAGGTAGCCGCATTCTGTAAAAAAAAAAAAAAAAAATTATTTATTTATTTAATACTGTCTTCGTATTAAATAAATAAATAAAAATCCTTTTATTTCCTATTGGTTTACAGTTTTGCGATTTACTAAAAAAATAAATATTCTTCTTTATATTTGGGTAACAGGAACCCCCCTCAAGGTGAAGGCCTCTTCCAAAGATTGCCATTTTTCCCGATCTTTAGCTATAAGTTGCCATTGTGGTCCAACTATTCTCATGATGTCGTCATCCCATCGCGCGTAAGGTATTCCTTTGTAGAGATTGCCCTGTGGATCTTCCTACTACGTTTAAAAATATACAGCCTTCTGGAATTGTGACCGACAGACTGACAAACAGAGTAGGCTTAGTAATAGGGCTCCATTTGCCTATAACCGCAGAACCCACTAAAAAGAGTAGGTGGTAACATGTATATAAAACGCTTACAAGTTATATTTTGCAAAGTTTACCAAACCTTGTCGATAGTGCCATAAAATATGGCGCCATTACGCACAAAACTACGCATTACGATAACTTACCTAATTAAAGTACTTACTTAATTTGCTAGGAATACTTACGTTTCACTATTTATTTTTATATCGTGGTATAGTGTGGAAGTGTTTAAGTTAAGCGTACCTAAGCACTCTAGCTTGAATATCTATTAAAAACTTGATTTTAATAGACTGTCAGTAAATACTAGGTCAAATTAAATTGCTAGCGAAACTGGTCAGATATTCTTTGATGGTTAATACTGCCCTGAGATTACTTGAAGTATCACTTTAAAATTAGATATTTTAGGAAACTTTACGGTCGTATTTACATTTAAACACGGCAGAAAAACATATTTTACAAATACATAAAGGTCAAACACATAAACCTCCTTTTTGGGCTCCGCCGCGGCAGTTGGGTAAAAAAGATATTTTTTTGTTTTATCATTTTAAATATTGATTCGACTCATTATGTCGATGGAGTTTCGTTAGCTTATTAAGTTTTACTTTTTATACTGCCTTATAAGCTTATATTGTCCAACTGCAGAAAAAGGCCTCTCTTCCCGCCCTCTACTTTTCGCAATCTAGTGCGATTGTAGGCCAATCTTTTGAGAATAGGTCCAGCTTATCCCGCCATCTCCTTCTGGGTCTGCTGCGTTGTCGTGTCCTGCTATTTGGTATCCACTGAGTGGTAATTTCTGCCCATTGCTCCTCCGACATGCGGCGGTGACCAGCCCAATTCCATTTCAACCTAGCAGGTTTAAGGACAGCATTAGCTATTTGGGTTTTGGAGCGAAGTATGGAGATTGTGATACAGCCTTAGCTTCGAAAAAACTTAAAAACAATGCCACCACAAACGCGATACAAATCAAATCGTGTCAAACGCTCGGTCAACGACCACCTATAGATTATTCAATCAACAAAATAATGAGCTGTATTCAATTCGATATGCTGATAAATAAATATTCTACAATTGTGTTACAAAGGGGGACTGTTGTTCGTACAATTTTTATACAGAATAAAAACGCTTTGTCTGTAAAACCTCTGTGGTGACGACAATTTAATTTTGTTTTCTTAATAAGCAAATTGCGCGTTTCCGTGTCAGGAAAAGTTAAAATCGTAGAGAAATGACTGTGCTTTCATTGTTATTTATCTGTGATTTTTCAGTGACCTTTATTCTCGTTGCTATAAGGTTTATGTCAAAGGTGAAACAACTGTGAAAGCTAAAACTAAGCCTCTTTGAATGCCCCGCTTGGGCGGAGCACCGCCGTGTCCTCGTAGCGGCGATTGGCGGCGGCGATCTCTCGCGTCCGGCCTTGGTTCAAGCCATGGTCCGGAGCGAGAGGGAATGGGAAGCCGTCACCTCCTTCTGTGAAGCAGTCATGCTAGTGAAGGAGGTGGCGGGACGTGAGAGGGAAAGAACCTCACGTCCCAGTCGCCGCGGGAGACGCCCTGGGCGTCGGGGGTCACGTGGTGGCTCCCGGCCACCGTAGGCGCGGGCCTGTGGACGGCGAGTTATAGGCCAGCTCGCCGTCCGGCCGTCTTATGACGACAGGCCGTGTCGACGGCGCGTTCGTGTTCCACGTGCGCCTCAAAGAGATGTCAGCAAATAAGTAGGGGTCCGCAAGGACCGATGCCTGCCAGGGCTGCGGGACTGTTCGAAAGAGATACCGTGGCCCTGGAACACAAAGGGCAAAGAAGGAACATGGATGGGTTTTAGTCAGTACAAGTCTGACACTCCCTTCCGCTCCGCCCAGAGTGGGGGGAGGTCATTTGATGATTTCCCATCCGGAAAAAAAAAAAAAAAAAAAAGCCTCTTTGAATTCGAGGTAGGCTTACATCATTATCGATCTACACACATAATAGTATATAGAAAGCATGGTCAATGAGATGCATGATCAAGAAACTAACACTCGTATCTATAGTCAAGTATAATAGTTAAGTAATTTAACTTGTTTAGAGTTTCAGTAATTACTTATGCAACCATTTTTATATAATAAACAAGAATTTGAACAAAGTAAGAACCGTCAAAGAATATAAAGCTAAGAATTCTAACTTTTGACAGTTCTAACTTCCAGCAATTACTAAACTATAGAATAAAAATCGTATTTTAAATAATTAATTTTACTCAATTCATCACTTTGACTTGTTTATAGATACGGTTGTCAGTATGTAATGAAAAAATATAAGAGTGTATTTGTATGACTATCAGAAAATAGACGGACCAATGATAAAAACACTCCTTGTGTTTGAATGATGATAATATGGCTAGAAAGGAAATGAACTCTGAGATGACGGTTGAAAGAGAAAGGTGGAAGATGATAGTGCTGCCTACATCGCCAAACATTTGGCTAACCTAATTTATCAAAAAATCATTTTATATTAGTGTCCATGTTCCTTCGCTCGCTCTCTAGACCCCACCATCTACTGCAAAATGTCAGACATTATACGATAAAATCATCTAATATCATTTCCCACACATAATTCAAAACACCGCGTATTACTACACTACCAAGTACCAACATATTACACTTCTATAATAAAATAATCAATAATAGCTTGATAGAAACGCTATTTATAAACAAAGCGATAAAGCGGATAGATACGACAATATTACACAACACCACAACACACTTGAATTATTGTTAGTGTAGCTTATCTAGTAACTAGCTCCTTGTAATACTGATAAAGATAAGCCATTGTAGTAGCACTCTTATGATTATCTTTTTAATTATTATACAGAATTTTTATATCATTGAAGATAAGAAATAAAAGGCCTCTAAAGTCAACTGAATATCGTAAATGTTTTCTTTTAATTTAATTACTAGGTAGTACATAAATGTAGTTTTAATAAGCGTGATATTCGCAAAGGAAATTTTCCTTTCGGCCCAAAGTACTGAAACATTAATTAATTTTACTCATTTAATGCTATCGTTTTCTGCAATTTTGACTCACACACACGCTTCACAATTTTCGTAGCAAGCTCTTTGCTTATTAGATTACATCTTCGCAGAAAATGTAGACAAAATATACCTGTTCTTATAGTATCTATGTGCAGGTTCTTATACAGTCTCAGCATTTTCTTCTAAAAAAAAAGAGTCTGACATTGTGCTGTGTACGTTGTGTAGGTTGGAAAAGTGTGTCATTATCTGCGATAGGCATCAAAAAGACTGATTGCTTCACATATTTTTGTCGGACTATCAAGTGTAGTGCGGCCTTTTTTTTTTGGCGTGTACAGTCTTTTTTTATCGGAACTAATACCGCCATCTTATTTTTTCAATACAATTTCACGAATGTTTGCCAACAGCGACCTCTAGGTTCCTGACAATTTCATTCAAGTGCTAAGAGAACCATGACCAAATCCATAATACCTGACTATAAAACAAAATGCACATGCACAATTTAAATGCAGAAGCACTTGAATATATTGAACTCCAGACATGCAGTTCTTCAACGATCTAATTTTGTCTGCAGACGCCGTCGTCGATTGCGCCGACCAAGACCACAGATGCCCGTATCAGTTTTATGATATTGGTAGTGCACCTGTGAGCCATGGAGATGTCACACCAAGGAGGGGCCGAGGGCGAGAGCCTACTGCGACAGGAGAGGGGCGCCGTCGTCATGCCGGGACAGAGAGGACGTGAGTACATAGAATTTAAGAATTACAGCTCTTGATCTTCTTCATCTTTCAGACTTTATGGGTGCTACTGAAGGTGCCAAACTCTTGGCTAAATTATGGGCCGATTTAATTTAGATTGCCATCGACACGCTAAATAGTAGAAGGCTCTTGCTTGAGACATTTGACTATCGTTCGTAATGGAGATGTCCAAAGAGGGTGTGTTCGCTTAACCAACAAATGACATTTAAAAGTACTAGAAATATTTTATAACTATGACTATACGTTGTTTTCTTTTAAACCTTAAAATTTGTGGGGAATTCGGCAAATTAAAAAAACTTCATTCAATTTAGCCTGCCTAATATTTTGACTGGAAGTGTTAACCACTATCTTAGCGGAAATATCCGATAAGCCACTTAGTCACTGACCATGGCCTTATTATGGGAATACAAAAACTCCTTTACGCTAACGAAGTCCAGTTGACTGGACATGGTAACAGTTTTGAGCTGGTCTCGCGTAGTACGGGGTTTTAACAAAAGAAGAGGCCAGCTAATGCTGGGTTTTTTACCATTGAGCACTGATTTAGATGAGGGACGCACAGGACCGGGAAGTGTGGCAGAAGAAAGGTGAGGCATATACCTCGTAGTAGGTGATTTGGGCTGAAATGCAGATGATGACGTGACACCTAATCTATTCTTCTTTCGTATCGATGGTACAACTTGCCTCTCAGTACTTGTTGTACTTCTATAATAAACAAACAAGATTTCAGGAAAAGGTGATTCATATAATTATGTAGTAATATCATACACTCACGGCATTCATATAACATGAACGGTCACACATCTCGTGATGTTTGCCAAACATCACATGTCGGACGCACAGGACAGGAGTGCCCAAAAAATTCTCACTGAAATGAAATCACGCACGAGTCATCGTTTTAAAAGCAGTTTAAGGTTATTAAACCACAATACTGTGCTAAATGCGTACCGGTCTGACCTTGACGATGTGATTTGCTTTTCCTAATCTGAATTGAGGAAAATTTTTGGTTGATGTTGAGCAAAAAGATTTATAGAGCGGGTTTTGAGAATATTGTCATACATACAAAAAATTTGATCCCGAACATTTTCGATTTTGACATTGCAATGCTACCGAACAAGCGGGCGTATGACACTAGACAGACCCGACTTGACAAAGTAGTAACAAGTATTGAATTACGATTTGCTTCGTCTTGTCCCGTCTATTGGTCGTGAATATTTGATTGAATGTCTTTGATTTTGAGTTATATGTAAATGACAGTTTGAAGAGTTATAAATAGGTGATGTGCCAACGATCCACATTAGAACCATACTATTACAAAAGAAAGCTAGATCAAAGCTGCTCCTTTGTCTGTTTATTTTTTGGCGAAGACAAACAACTTTTGCTTGTCTTGCAGTAACAACTTCGAGGTCTAAAGCTAACATCATTCTTACCACAACCTTAATTACAAAAAGGGGTCATGCTAAACGTTCCCAAGCAATGTAATTACATTAATTGTTTCATAAAGGCTACACCAAGAAACAAAGGCTTTTAGCATTTAGTAGCACGAACTTGATATAAATGCACAACTGCATTGAAGTTAAGGCATTCAGTTTGATAGTTGAAAGTAGCGGAAGAAAGCCCTATATAAAAAAATATTGGAAAGTTACCAGAAACGAACATGTACAGTCGAACAAAAAAATTGGTTATTTTGACAAAAAATATAAATTGCTTTTGTGGTGTCCGCTTTTCTAATAGGCCACTGTGTCTACCAAAAAAAGTTGACTGCAATGCTGTCGCCTGTCCATCCAACATGCATGGAATTGGAAAGCAAGAACTTATGTTTTTACATCGTCAGCTGGGTCCATTTTTTTTTGCTTATTCTATCAAAAATTAAAGGGAAAACCGACTTGTTGAGTCGCATTAAGCAAGATTTGTAAAGATTATGCCGATTCATCCAACATAAGCTAGTTTGAGCCCGTTAACTGCCAGTCTCAGTTCTCATTTTAACCCTTTTATTGGATCATAACTATTATAAATCGTCTTATTTGTGTGTTGTTTGCGTTCGAGAATGTTTCCAAACTTAAAATTGCTACAAATAGACTGCAGCAAAATGCAAAATCCGTATAACTTTTCTCATAAAACTACAATACAGAAACTTTGTGTTTATTTAATACTGCCATTACTTTCTTCGCTTGCTGCAAAGTCAGTTTTATGTCTATTCCAATTTTCAAGTATTCTTTCTACTGAACCCAGGCTTGCATATGTCATTTCGGGCTTAGGAAACTGACATAGGAGCTTTCTTCTTCTAGAATGGAGTCTTTGGACACCAGTAAGTAGTGTCCTGTCCAGGACACTACTTACTGGTAGGTCATTGGCCTGATAAATCCTGAACCCCCCAGGAATGAATAGGGCAGAAAAACCTGGAAGGTGGACGGGCAGGAGAGAAGGCGTCTTATTCTGCCACATAAGTATGAGTGGTAGATGCCTCTTCAAGCGTATTTGTCTTAAAGCTCTAGGTAGACATAACATATTAAGTGGCACATCCGCACATATGCATATCACACGTGTGGTCCGAACAATGGCTCATCATACCTTATTTACGAATATCTCATATGACGTCCATATTTTCCTTACTTTGCAAAATAATATAATTCTATACTATCGAGTAGATCTTATGTCTGTAATACCGGCTAATTTGAGCCACGTATGAACTATGCAGAAATTGTTGGTGTACTCGCGTTACTAGCATAGTGTCGTTGTTCGAAATTGTGCTATGTTGCAAAATAATATTGTGGAGCGATTTACAAAGCAAAATTGGCATACCTTGTGTCGTGATTTTAAGCTACGTAATAATATTAGGATGTGAACTTGTCCATTCAGAATTATGAAGGGAGCTGTTTAAAGCCTGTTGGTCTAGTGGTCGCAATCGCGACTACTGAGCATTCTCGGGTTCCTGGGTTCAATTCTCGGGTCTGGCAAATTGTTATTGGGTTTTTCCATCAAATTAGCCGGTATTACAGACATAAGATCTACTCGATAGAGATCTTATGTCTGTAATACCGGCTAATTTGAGCCACGTATGAACTATGCAGAAATTGTTGGTGTACTCGCGTTACTAGCATAGTGTCGTTGTTCGAAATTGTGCTATGTTGCAAAATAATATTGTGGAGCGATTTACAAAGCAAAATTGGCATACCTTGTGTCGTGATTTTAAGCTACGTAATAATATTAGGATGTGAACTTGTCCATTCAGAATTATGAAGGGAGCTGTTTAAAGCCTGTTGGTCTAGTGGTCGCAATCGCGACTACTGAGCATTCTCGGGTTCCTGGGTTCAATTCTCGGGTCTGGCAAATTGTTATTGGGTTTTTCCATCTGCAATTTCTCAGTAGCAGCCACGGAGTCAGGATTTGTGCCCGGTTGATGGCAATACATAGGACTTAAACATAACTGACGAAATGTTGGTGTACTATTAAGTACACCTAGCCTAACCCTTCGGGGATTAAGGCCGTCATGCTATGTTTAAAGCTATGGAGTCTCACCAGCTAATCTTGTTCCCACACAATTTGATCCACCTCTTTTGTGTTCACTTCTGTCTTCTCGTGGTCTTCCCAGAAGTCTTTGGTCTTAGCGCGATATCAAAGGCGTCATCCGTAGGCAACTTTCCCATAATATCATCGCGCTGGTTTTTACACTTCACTATATCCGTTTCTTTCGATAACAGTCAAAAAATGGGCATCCACTTGAGCAGTTTTTGGCTCTAACTGCCATCAGTTGCCTTCATATGTTATGTGGCCTATCTAGCCTTTGCATATGTTGGGCTTCCAGTCTAATTGGATGCAGCTTCCACGTGGAGCGACTGCCTATCTGCCTACCCTCACGAGCTGATATTAAATTATCAACTGCCTACGAATATTCCTGTCCAGCTTTCCACGTGTTTAATACAATCGTTTAGTATATAGGCTGATAAAAATATGTTTCTAATTGTATTTACTTCGTTCATTAGCATTAAGGAAATATGTCATCGTTGTAAATCTATGACAATGACACTTATAAGTTAGGTACTTGCGAAGTTGCGGCTTTTAGTAATTCATTAGCACGGTGTTATACTTTTTTCAGCTTATATATTATATAGGGATATTTCCTGTTACAACAGGCATTTCCAATGACAGTAACTAAAACTGTTTCTACGGTTTAAACGTATTAAAACTAATAATAGAATAGGTTGCTGATATTATGAGACTTAACCGCCAACCGTTTATTAACAGCTTTGTTTACAGAATATTATTTTATGACTGTTCATTTATTTACAGACCACATTCATTTGCTATCAATATAATTAAATGCACGAAAATCGAAGGCCCAGATCTATAAACGTTACTAAGGACATACTTCTAAGCCTTATTCGCACAACTGTCACATTAGAACTGCAAGGTGGAGACGGAATCATGCCTTAGTCAAAGCATGTGCCAATAATTTTATATATCTCTTTCTTAGTGAGAACCTTCTGCAACGTTCCAAACAAACTAAATTAATTCTGCTGAAGTAATAAGCAAACATTCTGACAGGTTTTCATTATGGATACAGCACTTAAGAGTTAGAGGTGCTAACAATGATAAACATAACGTCACCCACATTTCCCCAATGTGGCGTGCCTATTGCAATGAACCGCGCAGAAAACTGAACTCCATGGCTGCTACTGAGAAATTCTTGATGGAAAAACCCAATAACACTGTCCGAACTGGGAATCGAGCCCAGGACCTCACGGCTTGCGACCACTAGACCGACTCACCCGAGGCAACTAACTGCTAACATAAATTATATCTAAAAAGTAATAACGAAGTGGACGGTCTTGACAGTAAGGACTATAATTTTAGTCTCTGAAGTCTAAAGATATACTAGACACCTCAGTTTTATATATATAGCTGAGTATAAGGCCTTTGCCACACTGAAGCTTCCTTACTAAGCGTAACTAGAACATGTGTAAAATTAGTAGAGTGGAGTGGCATTCCAGAACTTCCAGTTAGTTTACAGCTGACAGATGCAACGCAACAGTAACGTTATCGTAATGAGAATAAAGATCATTGTCATTTTGAAAGATTAACTGCTGTAAAAGAACACTAAGTGTGATCTCTTAACCACCACCTACAGACACGCTTACAAGACGTCACGCGTCTTGAGACAGCAACTTCAGAAAATACAATTGGAAGAAGTAGCTTAAAGCCACGAGTCACAATGTAGGTGTGCTAATACTGGTGTTCAGCTGCATCCGGTTGGACTCGAAGCCGACCCCAATGTAGTTGGGAAAAGGCTTGTCACATGATGATGACGACTAGATTCTCAACCCTCAGTAGTGCCTTGAAAAAGCACTCTTGGATTTTTCGCTCTTAGCGCTAAGCAGTTTGAGCTAACCAGTGCGAGAGAAAACATCGCTCGTGCGAACGAGGGCTAAGAGCGCTTTGAGTGCTGTGGCATTTACTACGCATTTATTCGCACATCCGACACACATCGTTCATTATGTTTCCTTACGACTTGGAATACGTCAATTGCACGATTATAAGATATACAACATTAGTTTTAGTATATACGAAATCTGAAACACGTGTGTAGTATTTTTATGTAAAGAATCAATGTACAAAATTTTAAAACTGTATCATGACAAATCGCAAAGTTATAAGCTTGTTCTGTTACCTGGTTGTCCACACAAAAACGTGGTCAACACACGGCGCGCCCGCGCGCGCGCCTCCAGTGTCGTCTTGAGCCTATTGATAATGATAATTTGGCAGTAGGTACCTAAATGATTGCGATAGGTACTTAGTGTCGCTCGGTGTCCAACTTGTAGCCTTTTTAAATATTTTTGGGAAAAAATATAACATGGTTTAAAAATTATTGGAATCGATTCAGTTACTTATTCTGAACAAACTATATTCAGGTTTCGCATATACTAAAAATAATGTTGTATATACGAGCCAAGAGAATGAATAAGACAAGCCGGATGATTATTGTCAACATATTCAGTTTCATGCATATTAATCAGATGAGCAAACGCCTTGCTTCCATATAAACTTGGTTATGTAGGTATCCGAGGTGATCGTCAGCTATTTATAATCAATTGAATTGAGGAATGAATAAGTTCTCTAGCATCAAATTAGTTGTCAAATGACAAAAGCAATAGAACTTTTTTCTGTAATAAATCTTTAAGAAATTAAACGTATTCTTCTCGCATTTTGTTAAATTTCTGCTTGTAAGAAGGAAAACTAGCTAGCTTTCTGATTATCTTATTTTATTCTATGCTAGTCGTTCCATCTGGAATTAGCACCTATTCGCGAAAACGTTGGTTACGTCTTCAATATGTTATCATGTCCACCTTGTGATGTTCAGTCTCACGTCAGATATTCGTGATTGAATTCAATCAGCATCGTTTGTAAGTGAATCTTGACTGAGATTTTTATTGCTTACTAGAACATTAATCATCATTCGTCTGCCCGCTGCTTGCTTCTTCCAAAGTTTTTTATTAATCGTCATCTCATTAGTCACCCTCTGTCTAGCCAAATCATCTTATACAAAGTCCATCCATCTTGTCGTCTTCCCCTACTCTTCTAGCCATCCATAATCAAAACTTACTAGACCATCATCATTCTCCTGCCCTTGCCCAATTTATTTGGGGTCAGCGCAGCATGTCTTCTTCTTCCATACTTCTCTATTACCCGTCATCTAAGCAGTCACCCCTTGCGGGACTGTTGGAAAAAAAAAACCGTGGCCCTGGAACACAAAGGGCAAAGAAGGAACATGGATGGGTTTTAGTCAGTACAAGTCTGACACTCCCTTCCGCTCCGCCCAGAGTGGAGGGGGGGGTCATTTGATGATTCCCCATCCGGAAAAAAAAAAAAAAAAAAAAGCAGTCACCCCTTTTCTTGCCATATCATCCTTCACTCAGTCTATCCATCGTTTATTTGGTCTTCCTCTACTCTAATAGCCATCTATATTCATATCTACTCAAAATTTTCCTCACTACACGTCATTCGTCCACATCTCATGAGGAATGCGGGAAACTTACTAGAACATTATCTATATATTTTTGCTACCATCATCCATGCTAAACAGCTGTGGACTAAGAGTATTTTTTCTACAACCATTAACACAAAGAAAAATGTCTTCCTATTTTTATTTCGAATAGATAAAATCTTCCCAAGGAAGAAATAAGCCTGACTGACAGAAATAAAGTTCCAAAACATTTTTATTACCGAGCTCAAAATTCATGATGCGCGTGACACTTAAATTAAGGGAGGCTTTCGTATAATTAAATAAATATAAAGGTGTAGATGTTCTATAGGCTGACACAATGCAGAACCTGACCTTCGCAGGTCGATGTTCCGCGTGGGTTGGAGCCAGGCTAAGTGGCTTTTGTTCAAGATAGCATATACATATGAGACGTATGCATACTTTCGTTTACCGCTTGGCCACGAACTACACGGTAAAGCAACACGCATCATCTGCCTAGCCTTTTCCCAACTATCTATGTTGGGGTCGGCTTCCAGCCTAACCGAAAGCAGATGGATACCAGTATTTTACATCGAGCGATATGCTGCCTATCTGACTTCCACAACCCAGTTAGTAGGAACTGGGAGCTGGTCAGTCTTACCCCTTGGTAAGACTCTTTCTTTATCGTGTGGTTAGATCCTAACCTGGTGTCAGAGTTTTTATGCCGCCCATGGGCCTCTGACTAAGACTTGGTAAGACTGGTTGTTAGACTTTCGGGCCACTGACTACTTGTCAAAGATCTACAAGTGACTGCCGGGACCAACGTCTTAACATGCTTTCTAAGGCACGGAGGAATCTAAGTATGTGATGGGTGGTCATCCGTCCACGGACCTACCTAGGCAAGCGCGGCTTAACCTGAAGATCCACCTGAGCCGCTGTTATTATTTAATCATGAGCTCCTCCACGCGTCTTGCGACAGTGGTTGCTGGGAAAACAATGGAAGTAGTTGTTTAGAGCATGCCACTGGACCTGCAGCCAGTTCGAGGTCCGGTCCTGTCGGTTTGATCACACAGTCACAGCGACGATACTCACGCGAAGCACACAACTGACACGCGAGCGTATTTCTAGACTCAAGTCGCGTATTTCTTGACGCATGTCTCATCGCCCGAGACCGTGACTTAGGCCTAAGGGGCTTTTGTTTGAGCTATCATACTCATACCCGACGTATACATACTTTCCTTTATTAAAGAGGAATGTGAAGTGCGTGCTTTGAGTGCCTGTGGGTGTATGGGTAGATCAGTTTTGCTCCAATAAGATTGTGGAAATTATTACTGGCAAGCCTGTTCTAAGTAATTTGAGATTCATGTCATGCGTGTAAAACACGTTGCTAAAGTATTTTGCATATTCCAATTCCTGTGGCTAATTCTGAATACCTTTTCCTGGCCTTTTAGATATGCTAACCGCTTACAGGAAAAGGTTTGATTGCAAAAAATACTCGTTATTCTAATTCTTAATAATATTAATTAATGAAATGCTTATCTTGCCTGGTAAAACCACTGAGGCGATAAATAGTACCTAGGCCATTAGGTACAAAAGGAAGTGTAACCATCGATAAAAAAATGACTAGTAAATTACAAAAACAAGATTTTTCAATATGAAAAAATGAATGACCCACAAGACATGATCTTACAGAGAAGGAACGATCCTAATATCAACAGGCATGCACATTGCGTGTTGGAGATTTTAGAACCGAAGAATGGACAGAATTCCTCAAGATCTTTACTTACATAAAAAACAGTACCTGAACTGCCTCAGTCCTAGGCCTCTACATTCCTTTTACTTCTTTCGGCTTAGGGCCTCTTCTAGCAGATTCTTGAGGAAAACTTCCAAGGCGTCCCGCTATCTTCTTTTCGATCTCCCGCTACCTCGTCTAGCTTTGTCAAAAGTCGGTAGACAAGCGATGTAAAGTTTTCTTTTATAGCCTGTCAAGTGGCCTACTGCTGTGAAAAGGACTCCCTTATCTCCTTCCAAACCCCTCCATCTTGTTCGATATCTGGCGATGTTCGCCCCGCAAATCCACATCGTCACCATCTTCGCCGCAGTCTACCTCGACGGCGATTTCTTCAGTCAGTGAGTGACGGTCTTTGCCCACCACCTCTCCGGGTGCATTCGTGCCACGTGGCCAGGCCACACCCATTTTAGCTTGGCGGTAAAAACAAATATGTAGAAAAAAAGCAAACAATTACAATGAAGCAAAAATTATTCCACAATTGATAAGGTCATAGGTTGATCACATCAGTGGAACAATGCAATCAAAGAATGCAAAGAGCAACGAGGAGGCTAGGCAATAAATCAAATGATATGAACACAGTGACGTTATCAATGAGGCGACGTGAGCTCCTAACCATCTACTAGGTACATGTGGCCGTGCGTGTTAGATAAACATTTACTTACACCGTGTCAGTTGACGGGTTTTATGATGCGAACATGTGTGGGTTTGTACGACCTATATTAACTGCCTGTAACATCTTTGGTAATGTTGCCGGAATCTTCCTCTTAGATAGAGGAAGTCTGTGCATTAGCTGTGGGAACATTATAAGCTGATAATCACAGGATATGTGAAGCAGTATGTTCTTCTTGCTTCATGTCGACAGAAGCTACATGATTGTAATAGCGTCTTGACTGCCCGAAAACTTTTAAATATCGTCACTGTTGGGGCTCTTTTTGTCTCGGCTTCAACCTATGCTCATAACGTAACTACAATTGTTTTAATTACGTAATTTCTCGCATAGCTTTTCTCAAAAATATTTTTGTACCGTCCAACTATTGTAGAATAGTGACAGTACAGGCCTCGGGACTACGTGAAGAAAGTGCAAAAACAATTCGTTTTAGTGTGATGTCGTAACATACCACCGTGCATGAGACATTCGAGGTTATTTGCACTAGGCTTGGGTTGAATACCAAAACAGAAGGGTTAAGGTCGAAAGTCATAGTGAACGCACACGTGCTACAGAAATTGTTGAACATTCCCTCTGCCTGTTTGTGTACCGTTCCATTAGCCTTTGGGTCAAACCTTAAGAGGATTACGCAGGGTCCGCGATTCTAATTTTAGTTGTTCCACTTCACTTTGTCCTCAACATTCATCGTCATGTCATACAGAGCTGTCCATATATTTCTAAGGACTTCAGACCTACACATCTTTATTTTAATTTGATACAAATTCCAATCACTCACTTTACAAGTGTTAGGTTCTTGGAAAAGGTGAGTTGAGCTCTTATTGCCCCTTAGCTTATTCTTTTACATGAAATCAGAAAGATTTCATGCTATCATATGAAAATTGATGAGTATACTTTTCTGAATAAATTGGTTTAATATGCCTGTTAGAGCCTGTTGGTAACAACTATTTGGAGGCAGTCAATATTTTTGGTTTTTTTTCTTGGAAATCTTTGTGTATAAGTATTTCATGGTAACGTAATATGGTATAGTCAAAATGAAACTCCTGAAAACATATCTTATGATGACTGGAAAATCTTAATTAAAAATGTGGGTACTTAAGTTTTTGCAGCTCATAGAAAGTAAGACTGCAACTTAAGATTTCGCTTACAACAAATCTTATAGCAACACTTGTAGCAAGCCGTTATTTCAGCGATGAAAGCCAGCCAAAACCACGGAAGCGAAATAAATCGTTAAAGGTTTTACACAAGTAGGTCAGAGACTCTACAGAAATACTTTTTAATATTTTTCGCGCAAGTCCCTCCCTGTAGTCTCTGGTCTTAATGTCATATTTATTGTGATGTCTGGCGACCAAAGAGTAAAATACTATTGGCGAAAACCGTTCCCTTATTTACCAATATTTGTTTTAGTTTTGTATGTGCTTGGTAAGCTTTTTTGTCGTGGTATTGGAAGACGAAGACTAGCAAATTCTGGAAGCTCACTTGCTCTGGATGTAAGTTTATAAAATACAGTTTTTTTTCCGTGGTAAGTACAGCCAAGTAGATCGAAAGGCAATGGATGATAAGCAGAAGAAGGAGACATATTATACTGCTGTATTCTGTGTGCCGTGTTGGTCTAGTCGTCGTAAACACTTCTACTGGCTGAGCATGAGGTCCTGGGTTCGATTCGCAAGTCGGACAGAGGTTGTGGTATTGAGTTTTCCATTAAGAATTTCTCAGTAGCAGCCCGTTTTGCCTGAATTTGTTCAGTTGCTAGTTACAGGCTCGCCGTCTATCACATTGGGAGTTAAAAGCAAGCGGGGAACATCGAAACACCTTGCCTGACTCTTCCTGGATACACAACCGTGTTGTTATGTTTTATTTATACCGTGCTTGTTTATCAACATAGAACTACTGCGATGTGTAAAGAAGCAACATTGAATAAATGAAACAGCATTAGAATCACATAAAGCTGGTGCCAGGCAGTCTTGCTAGTGTAGCGTTCACATTAACTAGACGTGAAACACTAAACTGTGTAGTCTATTTTAGTCTCGCATTTACGTTTACGTAGCTAAAGGAGGAGGAGCTCGTGGCTAAATAATAACAGCCGCTCGGATCGATCTTTAGGTTAAGCCGTGCTTGCCTAGGTTGGTCTGTGGATGGGTGACCACCGATTACATACCTAGTTTCCTCCGTGCCTCGGAAAGCACGTTAAGCCCTTGGTCCCGGCTGTCATTTGTAGATCTTTGACAGTCGTTAAAGGTAGTCAGTGGCTCAAAAAGTCTGACAACCAGTCATACCAAGGGGTATCGTATTACCTGGTACTAACTGGGTTGTGGAGGTCAGATAGACAGTCGCTCCATATAAAATACGGGTATTCAGCTGCATTTGGTTAGACTGGAAGCCGACCCCAACATAGTTGGGAAAAGGCTAGGCAGATGATGATGTTTACGTTTATGTGTAGGTTATGGCTTGTGGCGCAGTCAGTACTTTGATTGACAACTTTGACACCAATTGCATTTGTAACTTATTTGCTGCTAAAGCTGATAGCTTCACTTTTAGGGTTCCGTTGCCAAATGGCATAAACGGAACTCTTATAAATTCGCCCTGTCTGTCTGTCCGTCCGTATGTCACAGCAGACTCGCACTTGGCCGGGTTTGAGGGTTCTGTTGCCAAATGGCATAAAGAGAACCCTTATAGATTCGTTCGGTCCGTCCGTATCCGTCACAGCCATTTTACTCCAAGACTGTTGCCACCACAGAGTTGAAATTTAAAGATCAGGCGTCTACTGTGAACCGCTACACAAAAGTGAAGTGAAGTTACAAATAAAAAAAATATGGGTGTTATATTACTGTTTGGTGTTACGGAACGAAACCCTTTGTATGTGAGACGGTGAGACCGAGTCGCAGTTGGCCGGTTTTTTTTACTAATATTTGTCTTTCAGTAGAAGTGAGACGTATAACCGCAAAATGAATCAAAACCGACAAATCCAACGGTCTTCGAATTCGGAATTCAGCATCTTGCACTCCCGTTTCGTATGTTCGAGGGATTTGGACAGAGGCAGTAGGATATTGACCTATGGACACAACATTTTGAATAGAAAATGTCAGCATAGTTACGAGCATTTTACGCTCCACCTTTATTTTGGGACCACTTTCTCCCGAATGTGGTTGAGTGTTATGTTCCGACTTTCATACTCCTTATAAAGCAAAGTCTCGCTTTTATTAAAGCATTTTTTTTTTGTAAGAGCAATATTTTGTTTTTGGTGACATTTTTCCAATTCAAACCCAGGTATTTAATATTTGGCCCCTACAGCGCCATAAATATGGTAATACATTTTTATTGGTCGTAACTTCGTTTCTAGGATTTACCGCGTCCGTACGCTCGCACGCAATATTCTTAATAAATTATCATCAAAATATTTAATTTGTCGCTGGTAACATTATTTCGTTGTACATTATTATGTATTGTGGTATTTTATTTCAAGAATATTATGTATTCAGGTAATAACACTGATGCTTGCTTTATACAATTTTGTTCATTGACCCAATTTTCTTTACGCGTATCAGTAGCGTAAGTAAATAAATGAGGTGAAGGTTGGTAGACAGAGTTATCGGATGCCAGATTGATCAGACTACATTTTATTATAGGACTGGCTGTTGTCTGCGACCGTCGTTCGCGTGAAATTATTAAAAAAAAAAACCCTTCTTTTAATCGGATTTTTTTACCTATTTCAAGGGTTTTATTTGTTTTGCACGGAACTTCAATTTTAATATAAAAGCCAAGTTACTCCTTATAACATCAGCTATCTGCCTGTTAACGTCCCGTCAAAATCGGTCTAGCCGCTTCGGAGATTAGGCGAAACAGACAGACAGATAGACAGATAAATTTTTGTTATAAGTTTCATATGCATTCAGTAAAAAACTGTTATTTTGAAATTACAAACAGACACTTCAATTTTAGTTCTTTGTATAGATAGATGGTAAAAAAAATATAATATAAAAGAGACACGTGCAAGGCGTTTAATGTAAGCATGGTATCACTGACTCATGCGTGACACTTGTGTTGGTGTCAATGACCCTTGTATCTTATATTATTCTCCTTTTTGTATAGAAATATCGAAGTAAATACCGTGTAAATGTTTTATATTGGTATAGCAATCGAGTTTTTTCGAATCCGATTTTCATAGATATTATTATTTCAAAAGTCTTTTTTTTATGTTTTTGTGCTTTTTTTTAACCCTTTTGATGTTTTGTTTGGCAGTGTACTGTTCTCCGCTTACGAGCTTTGCCCTGTCACACGTAACATTTACCATTATTTATACGGTGCCAAAAAAGACCCATTTCTTTATTTCTTTCTTTCTTTCATTGGCTCAACGACCTTCAAGTATACTTTACCATTCAATTTGATATAGCTGTTAATCAGATTTCTCTCCATAATCCATCCACTATCTTTTTCCATAATCTGATTACCGACTCGGTCGGGTCTGCTTTGATAAATAGTCACACTGTGTAATTTATACAGAGTGTATAGTACAATTTATTAATGGTTTCATTGGCTAGCACAGGAAATACCTCTAAGTCAATTTTACGATTTTCGAACCCCATAAATGCATTATTTTCTAGAAGAAATGTACGTTCATTATAGATCATCATGCTTTGCCCTTCAACATCATCATCATCATTTCAGCCGAAAGACGTCCACTGCTGGACATAGGCCTCTCCCAAGTGTCGCCACATTGACCGGTCCCCTGCGTCTCGCATTCAGCGGATCCCTGCAACCTTTACCAGGTCATCGGTCCACCTAGTGGGAGGCCTTCCAACGCAACGTCTTGCAGTTCGCGCCCTTATCCCAATTCATTTCGGGTCGGCGCGGCACGTCTTCTTCTTCCATACTTCTCTATTACTCGTCATCTCATCAGACACCTCCTTTCTTGCCATATCATTACTTAGACAGCCCATCTATCGTTTCTTTGGTCTTCCTCTACTCATATAAGTTTCCTAACGACATTTTCCGCATTCCTCCGCATCACGTGCCCATACCACGACAACCGATTACAACACAACATTGTGGATACCACCGAAAATGATTTCGTTCTATTACAGCCTCAAACAGTTTTGATGACTTAAGAGTTGACATTTCAACACTAATATAAAGATGTTGTGAGTGATACGAATACGAAAAGAAAACAAGTCGTTTCCGTGGGATAATTGTCAACCGTAACACAACCTGAAAAAACGAAAATAATATATCAGTAACCGTGACACTAGTAAAAGATACCACCTATCCCTAAGAAAATTGTGTCAGTCGGTCGTCGTAACACACTATCTATATAAATACAATCAATTTCCTTGACACTTTTATCTCTACATCATTAATATCGATGATAAGTGAAAAGTTCAGTGTTGGTAGTTATGGGTACAAATTGATAAGGAATCTTTTTTATCGTGTCTGCTATGCTAATAGTGGGTTAGTTGTCAAAGGGTTAGGGTATAATTTTGTCATGCACGTGATCAAACAAGTTTGACCTGGTTTGGCCTGATAGAATTTTGAATAGAATAAAATTGGGTAAAAATCAGTCGATCCATTGTAGTGAGTAGTGACATTATGGGACATTTATTTCAATAATACACTATAAAAATAAATAAAATTGAAGTGTTTGTAATGTTAAAATATCAGCTTTTTTTCTGAATGCATATGAAAGCAAATACGGTACTTGATAACATTTTAATTTTTTTTTTGACTCTCTGTTTTTCGGGTTAATATCCGAAATGACTAAAACGATTTTGACAGAACTTGAGAAGCAGATAGCTGATGTTATAAGGAGTAACTTAAGTTTAGAAAAAGGATTAGGGTTTCGGCCAAAAAAATTAAAACCCTGGAAATGTAGAAAATGCCTATGGCATTAAGTCCGCCTCTGTACTTCTGTGCTTGAAGTGTTAAATAAATAAATGTTAACAGAATTCGAATCAAATAGTTTTATAATAATTTCTCGCGGGCATCAGCTCGTATAGATATAGAGAAACAAAATTTGGAGTTCCTAACCCAATGATTTGGAAATAGATAGCCTACACCACGCCCTTAACTCCCTTAAGGCTCAAAGGAATATGAAATGTAATCTAACACACACCCTTTATCACAAAACAACCGCAAAACTTACTTAGACTTTTAAAACAGAACAAGATTCTTCAGATGAGAAAAACAAAGGCAGCATTCCCCTTTCTTAAGTCAGTGAGGATGAATATCTTACACAAAGTGATGTCTCCCGCAGCTATTCAATCTCGGTAAGCGCATACCAACTCGTTTCCGCATCTCTACTGACCTATAATATACGATAAGTAGGGTAACCGTGTTTACTAGGCCATTGAGGATAAAAAGGGATTGGATATCCATCGTTATTGATAAAAATGGTAAAAATAGGAATTGTTGAGTTTAGTTGTCGTCTTTTTTTAATTTTAAACTAATTGATTATACCGAAATCTTAATTGTACAGAACCCAAATAGAATCCTACCAATATTATAAATGCGAAAGTTTGTGAGGATGTATCGATATCTGGATGATTCTCTTTCACGCAAAAACTACTCCTGATTTGGATGAAAGGCATACAGATTAACACAAAGGATACTTTTTATCCCGGTAGTGTGATCCATTGGGACAATTTGACGGCACGGTTGGCGCAGTGGCTAAGCGATTGACTGCTGCGCTTCGTGTCGCGGGTTCGATTCCCGCACGGAACAAATATTTGTATGGCTTACAGGTAGTTGTTCCGGGTCTGGCTGTTTGTGTATGTGAGTTTAAATGTTTGTAAACGCACCCACGATACAGGAGAAATTCCTAGTGTGGGGCAAAGTTTAAAAAAAATAAAAAATTACCGAACTTCACGCGGGCGAAGCCGCGTTCATAAGCTAGTACGACATACGATTCCAACAAACTTTTTTTGTTTAGGTAGTGTCAAAGTGTAATGAAGTTGATTTTTGTTAAAAATACCACAAGTTATCAACCTATTATCTTGGTGTACTTTAAAATACTTAAATGTCTGATTCTGACAACCATAGAATTCTATAAAAAAAAAAAACCCATATCTAAAACACCATTACCGATTCACATGTTTTTGATAACGTGAATTAATGAGTCGATAGCCTAGCTCAAGCGTGATTATCGTGATATTTCGAACGTGAAACTGTCATGTGGGCATTATCGGGTCGGCGTCAATGCACCTATGTAGCGTGTGAACTAAATACATTGAAACTCATTAAAGTAATTATTACACTGTTGTTATAGTAATAAAATGGCGAGGGTGAAATTTAGGGTGAAAATACAGGGTGAAATTTTAATAAAAGACTACTGTAACTATGATAAATAGGGTAATGGTCTAGTGGACAAAGGAACCATGACGAGATCAACTTTGAACTTAATTTGCATTTTTTTTTTCTTGAGCCTGTATATTTATTAGGTACTAGCGGTTGCGCGCATGACCTTCGTCCACGCTTTTTATTTTTTTTGCACGGAACCCTAATCCTTTTTCTAAAATAATCCTTATAACATCAGCTATCTGTCAGTAAACGTCCCGTCAAAATCGGTCAATCATTTCGGAGATTAGCCGAAACAAACAAGATTTTTTTTTTTTTTTTATGAGTCGTAAATACTTTCATATGGATTCAGTAAACAGCTGTTATTTTGAAATTACAAACAGACACTTCAATTTTATTTATTTGTAAAGATTAATTAAACGCTTTATTTCACTATACATCACATACAATAATTTCTCTCAGAAAACCACCACGCTTCCTACATACAAAGTTTTCAAAATTTTATGAATTCTTCCAAAATACCGAAAGTTGAGGATATTTTTAACGGCATATTATAGGAAACTGGGCTCCTAAAACTCCGAAGCGGCATAATTCGATAGAATTTCTTGCGGCCGCTGAACTCGGTCAGGCATGGTGCCTCTAGCGATAACTACTAACTAGGGCTGCATAATTGAAATACAAATAGGTACAGACGCGCCAGCACATCAAGCTACTACAATCTGTCAAATTCAACTTTATTGCTGAAGCATTAGGTTCAAGGTTGATCGGGAAAATTTGACAGTTTCGGTAGCTTGTGTGATGTTGTGGTGCCTGTCTGTACATACATTTGGTATGTATTTGTGAGAGACTAAAAGAGTGATGAATATAAACGTTGATGAATGGAGAGGAAGACCAAAACGATGGATGGATTGTGTGAGGAATGATTTGAAAGATAAAGGAGTAAATAATAGCGTGACGGTTGACAGGGGAGAATGGAAGAAAAAAACGTGGTGCGTCGACCCCGAGTAACATGGGACAAGGGCTGGAAGATGTGTGTGTGTGTGTGAGGATGTGTGTGTGTGTGTGTGTGTGTGTGTGTGTGTGTGGGGTGTATGTATTTGTAATTCAATTACTTTCTTAATTTAATGTAATTAGTATTAAATTAATTAGGGTTTAAAAATACATTTTCCATGGAAAAGTCGTCATTTTAGTGAAATTGTATGCTATTAAAGTTTACTGATAGAAGGCTCTTTTCTTGGTATTTGTATCGTATTCCATCTTTACTTATTTAAGCAATATGACACTTTCTAGTGAGCAAGTTAGCCATTATGACACATATGACAATTTATTGCAATCAAAGGTTCTGGATGTATCTGGAGAGTGGAGGCGATAGTCCTCGCGCGCCTGCACGAATAGCGCGCGGAGGCACTACGTCTGGGGGAAACTCCGCTGCCGCGGCAAATTGTCCCTCAGCGGACAGACCTCCGGCGTGATCTCATGGCGACATGGAGAGAGCGACTGTCGCAACCCCGTGCAGGGCACCATAGTGGCGATAAGTCCCCTCTTTGAGGAGTGGCTAGAGAGGCGCCACGGCGCCCTCACCTACCGCCTGACGCAGGTCCTCACCGGACACGGTTGTTTCGGGAGGTTCCTGCACCGAATCGGGCGGGAGGAAACGCCCGGGTATTTCCACTGCGAGGATCGTCCGAAGGACACGGTGGAGCACACCGTGGAGGTCTGCCCCGCTTGGGCGGAGTACCGCCGTGTCCTCGGCGGCGATTGGCGGCGGCGATCTCTGGCGTCCGGCCCTGGTCCAAGCCATGGTCCGGAGCGAGAGGGAATGGGAAGCCGTCACCTCCTTCGGCGAAGCAGTCACGCTAGTGAAGGAGGTGGCGGGACGTGAGAGGGAAAGAACCTCACGTCCCAGCCGCCGCAGGAGACGCCCTGGGCGTCGGGGGTCACGTGGTGGCTCCCGGCCGAATAAGACCGGATAAGACGGACCGGCCGGATAAGACGGACCGGCCGGATAAGACGGACCGGCCGGATAAGACGGACCGGCCGGATAAGACGGACCGGCCGGATAAGACGGACCGGCCGGATAAGACGGCCGGACGATAGCTCGTCCGGCCGTCTTATGACGACAGGCCGTGTCGACGGCGCGTTCGTGTTCCACGTGCGCCTCAAGGAGATGTCAGCAAATAAGTAGGGGTCTGCATGGCCCGATGCCTGCCAGGGCTGCGGGACTGTTCGAAAGAGACACCGTGGCCCTGGTACACAAAGTGAAAAGAAGGAACATGGATGGGTTTTAGTCAGTACAAGTCGGACACTCCCTTCCGCTCCGCCCAGAGTGAGGGGGGGGGTGTCATTTGATGATTTCCCATCCGAAAAAAAAAGGTTCTGGATGTAATTTGTATTTTCATTAAAAAATGGTTAAAATATTTTTATAAATAAAAATATTTTAACCATTTTTTTACTAGTTTTTTACTAGCTTATGCCCGCGGCTTCACCCGCGTGGATAATTGTCTCACGGGATCATACCACCGGGATAAAAAGTATCCTATGTGTTAATCCAGGTTCCAAATTACATCCAAATCCGTACAGTAGTTTTTGCGTAAAAGAGTAATAAACATACATCCATACTCACAAACTTTCGCATTTATAATATTAGTAGGATAACCAACTTATATTTTACACCACACACAAATTATTGTTTGAACATAAAATCAAGTAAAACTACATGCAATCAAAATCAATATATAAAAAAAAAAATTATATATAAAAAAAAAAACACATATTTTAATTTATTAATTTCCAACACACGCGAAAAGTATTATATGTATTTCGCCCAGCCCTGTTTCTAACTACATGACCCCATCCATTGTTTGCTTACTGCATTTACCTAAGATAAAGACGAGGCTAACTTCAGTAATCAGTGCCTAACGATAATAGGGACGGCTTATGTTAATTAACCTTAATGGTAGTTAGATAAAAATTAACTGACGATTTGGGAGCAAAACATAATTATGTAGTTATCTGGTAAGCTTTGTGGAAAGTAGTGTTAAGATAAAAAAATGTTGGTGAAAAGAAAACGGAATAAGTAAAAAAAAAAATGTTTTGGTAAAATTAACGTGCGTGCCTAAGGGTCCAGGTCAACATTAGAAGTTTCCATACGGATAATTTAAGTATGATATTTAAAAATACTTTCAAAATATGGCCATATAGTGACGTAGCAATTTAAGTACGATATTTAAAAGTACTTTCAAAATAGGTCCATATAGTGATGTAGCATAGAAAAAACAATGTTCCATTTTGGTATCTATAATAGTAAATGTATTTGTTTGTAGTAAGATACTCGTAACACGAGAATCATGTTATAACATGATTATATCGGTATTTACTATTTGATCTGTGAACCCATTGACCTCGGTCAATGCATCTAATAGTAATAATAGGTCTTCAAATGTTGTGTTCCGTCGTCTTATTTAGTTTAATTATTATGTGGGAATTGCACTTCCTGTAGTCAAAAATTCAAACACAAACATATATCAACACGCACTGGGCCCTCGTGGTGTCTTACGACCCCCTCTTTCTCTCACATAGAGGAGGCCTGAATCCCAGGAGTGGACACGTTACAGGCTGATTATGCACGTCGGATTTTTTTTTTTTTTTATGTTATTCAGCCCTCACCACGTAAAAATAACTAAAATAGTGCGCTTTACACCATATTAAAACAGCAGTTTCCTCTTGGACATTCATTATTTATTATTTTAATCAAACAGTCTACAAATGATTATTATCGACAAAGGTTTTATTCATCATGAACCGTCTAAACCGCATAATAATATCTTTGTTTTCTGTATACAAATACATACGCATCTTATTACAGAATACGCAATATTATACACTTCGACTTTATTTTAATTTATAAGAAACTTATGCGTTGGCGCAAGTTACCGTTGATGAATAAGTTATCGCAATTCATAATATAAGATAGTGTAACTTGACAGAACAACTTTTTTTTACTGGTCCGAACTGAATAATATTAGCAACATTAGAAATGGAATTATATTCGTTTGTGTTCCTCCTGTCGTAGAGACGTGGCCAATGTAGCCGTGGCCATCCATAAAAAAATAATTTTACAAAGTTCTGTAAACCAAGACAATAATTTACTCCAGTTTTATCGTTTGTGTGTTCTACTATAAGTGTACTAAACTTTAAACCCAACTTATTGCTTTAAAGTATGTAAATCTGACAGAAAAAATAATGCGATAGCGTGCCGACAAGTATCTTTTTTGCAAAGGTAAAATACTTCATAAAAACTTTGTGTAGGTCGTAAGCAATCACCAAGATCAATAACAGCAGAAGAGTACTACTAATTAACATAATTATAATATAACTAATGCGATCAATATCAAAGCTAAGTTATTTATGTAGTTAGTGTTGTGGTTCGTATCGAGAACACGTCCAAATGTGCGACAGCGGTGCGAATCGTCAGTGTGTTCATTAAGATATTAACTGATCTAGTGAGAAACAGACATGGCGGATAACTATGGAACATTTGCCAGGAATAATGACAAAAGTAAGTGTTATTTTCTTAAGTCTTTTTGATAAATTACGTCTACGTGAAGTAATATTGGAAAAAAAGAAAAAATATGTGAGCGTAATAATTTGAATTTATTACAATTTATTACGCAATAATAATAAATGGCTCGAATGAATTATATTTATCTGGAAGTATTCAAGGAAAATTTTTACTATAACGAGGACAAAAGTACATTCGGAAACAAAATACCTTTACATTCAAAAATATGCTTGTAGGTATGATTTGAATTTTAATGGCAGTATTTTGTAGGTGCTGTGAACTTTTGCGACCCGTGAATTATGATCGGTGCAGCGCAGCGGTAGCTATAAAACTATGTAATGTCCCACCGATAGTGCATGTTATGCGCATATTTACAAGTGAACATTTTCAACAGATTCGATGTTATTTCTTCCTCTATCAATCACTTTCTACTCCTCTCTTGTTGTGGTCCTGGACTCCTGTCTGTTGCAAAACTGACTAAAAGGGAAGTTTCTATGTTCTCATGATCCTGTTTAACTTAACAAATCAGTAAGTACTGTAATTTGTTAGTTTTTTTTTTCAAACAAACCGGTGTTCTATGACCTTGAAACCAAACAACCTGTTTTACCGGACAGGTACGGCACTGACGGGCACTGTAAGAACGCTAAATTACTTGTGCGTCAAGATTCTTTACTTAGAATAATTCTGGCAATCAGTACCCAAAGGGCAGAATCCAAGAGCCTCAAGACGACACATATAATAGTGTTTAGGAACTAACTAATCCCATGTTCAATATTCCGGGCACTAACTTGGTTTGAGAAAGGTCAAACTCAACCTACTGAAATTAAGTCTATAAATAAAATTATTAAAGCCATTCTGACCTTTAGAAAGCCATTCGTGATAGATAAGCAATCTGAAATGATAATGGAAATCTTCGTTTCATACGAATCAAAAGTACGAACGTTAAAAAGCTCTACTTGTATTTGACTCTACGTCAAAATATTGCAAACAATTGAGGAGTTCGAAAACGGGCTGACGATAACGTCAGAGACAGGAAACATGGACAAGGGTCACTAAGGCCTGGTTTTTACCAAAAAAAAGACGCGCGAAGACGTGCAGGATTGGACCAATGACAGGAGTGACGACAGACGCGATGTAGATTTCAATGGTTGTGATTGGTTGATTCTCACAAGTCTCCTCTCCGCTCCACTCGTCTCCGCTTTGGTGGAAACCGAGTCTGAAGCTAGGAGACTGGTAGAAAATAAAGGAAATCTTAAACTATAAATATCACAGGGTGGAAGGGACACCGACGCGAAACGGTTACCACGTACTCGGTCGAAATTTTACATCGGTAATGAAACGCTGTACATACCATTTTTTTGACGCGGTAGGTATTGCATTTCTGTAGGAAACGGCTGATTCTTAATTTATTACGTATTAAATTATCGATGAAAAATTTCTGTCGCGGGGATCAGAATGATTTACTGAGTACATGGTAACCGTTTTCGCGTCGGTGTACCATTCCACCCTTTATGATTTCGTGCTATTTTGATGAACATCAGTATATGATAATACGTATTATTATGTGTCTTTGTACTCACAATTATGTTATTTTGTTTTCTATTGTGTGTACATAAATCTATTATTATAAAGTAAGAAACTGACTGGCTGACTGATTCACTGACTGATCGATCAACGCACAGCTGAAACGGCTGGGTCTAGAAGCATGAAATTTTGTACAAACATTCCTTAAACGACGTAAGTGTGCACTAAGAAGGGATTTTTTGTAAATTCATCCACTAAGGGGTTAAAACGAGGGTTGAAAGTTTGTATGAAACTGGGTCAATTTTGCGAACGAATTCGTGGTCAGCTAGTAATAACATAAATATTGTGCCGACCCAAGGCAAGACTCATTTGTTCCTAGGAGCGAAGCGAATCTAGCTCTATCGCGAAAACCTATTATTGATTTAATTTATTCACCAAGTCTAGTAGAACCTTGCGTCTTTGTACGTCTTGTTAGACTGTTCCTAGCCTATTTTCCTATACTTACAAAGTTTTAATGAAGTAATTTATAGGTACGGTTTCTATCAGCAAGAGTTCTCAATCATCCAATCATTTGTATGACTCATTTCTACGATTTCCAATCATATTGCCTAGTGTCTCATTTGATTATCCAATTGGTTACCATCAGAACATCCTTTCTCTTGGTTAAAGCCGAAGGTTTCTCTCAAGATAAATATTTGTATGGCCTACGAGTGTTTGCTCAGAGTTCGGATATTTGCGCATGTTATTTGTGGCGTAATGCTAACATAACAACACGGGAAACTGTTGAGATAATGAGAGTAATCAAGTAAATATGTTCTCGTTCAGTAAGTTTAATGTGTCACTTCACTTATAAGATTTTCCCTAAAACATGAAAATGGAGTAAAAAAAATGTTCTTGATTTTCTTTTCATTTTTAACCTCGTTTGCGAAAAATGTAAAGCAGAAACTTTAGGTTGGGATGACTTAAAAAAAACACTTGAGATAATTTTGAAGTCGCCTGATAAAATTATGTTAATCCGAAAACTTTTCTAACATGGTCTTGTAATTGCTTTTTTATGAGTTCTTTTCTGACGAGTCTTATATCCTGCCATTATCACAAACCTAAAGAATATCTGCTTTCTTCTTCCTAAACAATTAAAACCTATTAAAATTCCAATCAAATTACTGCTGTACGCACCAGTACATACCTGCGAGCGATAAAAAATAAGAAAAGGTTACGACTACATTATCGCTGGCATTGTTCATCAATGCCTATAGGAGCGTGGCTTGAACACCTCTAGTCGTTTAAGTATAGTTACGTGCATAGACTGAGGAAATTAGCCTGGCGCAGTGTGTTAAAAACAGTTTTTTTAGCGGCACGTTCGGTAAATGCTTTAACATAATAACTAATCATAAGTTTTGTGACCTACATGTTGATTACTGGTGAAAGTTCACGTTGTGGCCGGGTTTGTTGGCAAGGGAATGGGTGTGAAGTTTGGTTGGTGGATCCTGGATTTGTGGTAGGAAGTTTTGCCTTTGTGCTGTGGTTTTCCGTATCAGAAAAAATAATTAAAATGTAGCTGAATTTTGGACGTTTTCGAGTATGATTAGACACAGGCTTTCACTCATTGATCAATCTGATAATTTATGAAATAAGTATTGTTTTCATGTTACTCCGTTAGGGTTCCGTACCCGAAGGTTACCCTTCGGGTACGGAACCCTAACGGAGTTGGTTGGTTGGTTACCCAACGGGACCCTCTTACTAAGCCTCCGCTGTTCGTCCGTCCGTCCGCCTGTCTGTCAGCGGTATCTCATGATCCTAAATAGGTAGACAGTTGAAATTTTCACAGAATGTGTATTTCTGTTACTGCTATAACTAATACCGCAAAAAAAAATTAAAGGGGGTCCCCTACTACGATGGTATGGAACCCTTCATGTGCGAGTATACTGGGTCGGGTTTTTTTCCGTAATTTTCACAGACACTTTTTTGAGGAGCTCGTGGCTAAATAATAACAGCCGCTCGGATCGATCTTTAGGTTAAGCCATGCTTGCCTAGGTTGGTCTGTGGATGGGTGACCACCCATTACATACCGAGTTTCCTCCGTGCCTCGGAAAGCACGTTAAGCCGTTGGTCCTGGGTGTCATTTGTAGATCTTTGACAGTCGTTAGGTAGTCAGTGGCCCAAAAAGTCTAACAACCAGTCTTACCAAGGGGTATCGTATTACCCAGTACTAACTGGGTTGTGGAGGTCAGATAGGCAGTCGCTCCATGTAAAATACTGGTATTCAGCTGCATCCGGATAGACTGGAAGCCGACCCCAACATAGTTGGGAAAAGGCTAGGCAGATGATGACTTTTTTGACAAAACAAATCATTTGCGTAAAATACCCTCGTGAGCTGCATTATTCATTTTTCATCCTGCTTTACACAGACAGGCGTGAAATAAGCAAAACGTGCAACTTTAGGATAGGTGGGAATATGTTATGAGTAACAATATTTACATTTTATCCTCATTTGCAGTAGGTAGGTATTCCAAACTGCCATAATAATGATCCTTTCAGTCCTAATACTGAACCGACTAAATTAAGATCGCCATCGACACGCTAAGAAAAAAAGTCTTGTCACAACGAAAATTAGACTTAAATCTGCCAAAATGTCGTCTCATACAATTTGTATTGACTCAATAACATTTACATCAAATTTTCCTTTCCGTCTCAACATTTTCTTTTTATTAAACCCCTCATTTTAAATAGGGCGATTTAAAAACGTTGTTTCGCTAAGCGCCCCTCGTGTCGAGAGGAGGTACAAACGACCACACCGCTCCCTCCTTGTTGAGACTCGAGTGTCGTAAATAGCACGCGCTCCTGTAGTTTTTAAACGTTTGTTGTATTAACTACATGCGGTTTACTTTGTTGTAATGAGCGAGTTTTTAAATGACGTGCTTTGTAGACGTTTTGTTTTTGAAAGCTCAAGGTTGAGCTATGTTTTCTACAATATTTCGTGCTAGTTTGGACCAAAATCAAGTTTTGAATTGTGATTCATAATTCAACATTCGTCGAAATTTGTATCTCCCAAACTGTCATTCTTCAATTTCAAATTCTGCTGTTTAGTTAAATTCTTGTCATTTTGGTAAACTAACGCGAACCGTAGCAACGGCTAAATAAAATACCGATTTATCAATAGTATTCAAAGAAAAGACTTGATGGGCTCTCAGAAAACAGTAGTTATTCAATCGTTTAAAGAAAAAATACGCTTCGGTACAGCCAGGTTGTTCTAACAATTTTCTTAGAAAGAACTAAAAATTTAATTATCAGACCTCTTCCATGAAGAAAATCCAGGTCCTGCCACTTAGGCTCTACACAGAATACTTCTGTCCAAATGTGATAACTCCATACATGTCGGATGGTCGACTTGAAAATCATACCGTCGTCATCAGGCATACCGTACAGCGGCGTACGGTAAAAGTTCGTGTAGGGCACACTGTGTAATTAACAAGGGTGAACTTCACCAATGGAACTGAACACGGTCATCAATGTAATAGCATATTGACACGGACAGCTTTTCAACGCGGTTCGTAGCCACACCGTTCAAACTCGAGTAGTCAATACTTCGTGGACCATCGATAAACAGATAGATAGCTCTTGTGTCCACTAGAAACTTTAACAGGATTCCCGTAAGCGGTACTATTTATGTTGTGTTGTTTGTCCCCGCGTTTCCATCCGTAACTTTAAGTGCAAACAAGTTGGTCCCAGACATGAAGATGGATTGGATTACAAGGGTCTAAGTTCTAGGCTTTGTCCCTGACCCGCTTATAAAACGAGTTTTTTTTCGATCCGCCGATTGGTCTACGGGAAAGATTTTTTTACACATGATTTTTCTTTTGAATTGGTAAAAGAAATGCCGTGATGAAAATGCATAATTCCACTTCTTTTTATAAAAAATCATCGCTGATTTAAGCTTTCATGGTTTACAACTAAACTTATACTGTCACTTACGGGATATCTTCCGTGAATTATCGGGAGCTCAAAATAATGAACAATCACGGAAGATATCTCGTAAGTGACAGTATAAATTTAAAATTCATCGCGTTTGTTGCTCAACGAAGTCATCACTCATCATCATCAGGTAGCCCTGTTCCACTCAGTGCTGAGTATAGGCTTCCTACCTAGTACCTATTGTGTCATGTTTCATCTGTTGGTGCGAATCCCGCAATCTTTTGTAGGAGTCTCTTTTTCTAAAGAAAAGAGTTTTGGTTTACTTAGAACCTTAGGAACGATTGTTTTATTTGAAGTAAAATACATCCTTCTCAGCGAAATTCTGTTTTCTTTATTTATTACAGAGGTCGGAATTATTTCGAAATGCCAGATTATCCGGGCTTTTAGAGCTTCAATCAAAACCGTTTTAACTTTTTGCCCTAAAACCCGCCCACAACAATTTCTATTATTGGAGAAAAACAAAGTACTCTGTCTATCGATTATAAAAATTGTTAGGTTGCTAGGTAACGAAACATTCTTGTCTGAGCCTCTAAAAACCTCCCCAGAGATTCTTTGAGGTAAAGTTTTCCTTAGCTTTTATTTTTGACGCAAAAGTTACGCTTAAGAACTGAGAAAAAAGCGCTTTGTGTAAAAACGGTTTGAGTTCTTGGAACTCCTTTATTTATATGCCTAACTGGACATCTAGAAATAATAATAATAAAAAATAAAAAAAAATTGTGAGCACTTACGTACTGCCGAGGATATAAGATCGTTTTATAAAAAAACTTGAAAGAAAACAAGAAGAAAGAAAGAAAACATATTTATTATACTTCAACATTTAGTCACCTGGCCAAGATTATCCCTGGACTTAAAATAAACTATGACCTTTGAGTTTGTTCCTAAGTTTCTTCTCTCAGAGTAATCGGATAAGAAAGACCGATCTCGAGGCCTAAAATAGCCACTTTAGCATAATCTTAAATAGGATAATAAAATGAATTACGTTACAATTCTTAAAACGGTCACAGACGCGGTTAATAGAATAGAAAAAAAATATTTCAGACCGGAGTCCATAGGGTTAGTAACAATTTTACTTACTTTCTAGTGTTAGTAGTTACAGACACATACAAATTAATATTATGAATTTTCACTTTGTGACCATTTTACTATTTGTAACGTAATTCATATTATTATCTTAATATGATTCTGCTAAAGCGGCCATTTTAGGCACCCTGATCTAGTTTTAAAACATAAATAATTTAAAAAAGTGTTTACTATGACAAACAATTTTCAGAATAAATGAAAATTTATTTCACAACATCTTAGTTTTTTTCTGCAACCAGGAGGGTTTTTTACTAGCTTAACAATTAACTGTTTTCATATCAAGTTTTTTAATTCATATCAGTATATAACCCATGTATAAGGTGCTGTAAATCATATACCTACTTAGCTAGGTTTCATTTTGTATTGGAGCAACGTAATGCAAGATGGATGTTCCGTGGTACGTGATTCGCGTTCCTAATAATAACAAGCAGTAATGCGCATTCAGTATTTATGTTTAGGGTTTATTTATGGGAAAGTAATTGACTTCTCTAGAGGAGCTCGTGGCTAAATAATAACAGCCGCTCGGATCAATTTTCAGGTTAAGCCGCGCTTGCCTAGCTTGGCCTTGGTCACCCATTACATACTGAGTTTCCTCCGAGCCTCGGAAAGCACGTTAAGCCGATGGTCCCGGCTGTCATTTGTAGATCTTTGACAGTCGTTAAAGGTAGTCTATGGTCAAGGGGTATCGTATTACCCAGTACTAACTGGGTTTTGGAGGTCAGATAGGCAGTCGCTCTATGCAAAATACTGGTATTCAGCTGCATCCGGTTAGACTGGAAGCCGACCCCAACTTAGTTGGAAAAAGGCAGGGGAACCATTAAAATTGTTATTCTTATTTTTTGATGTAGGTACAATATTGCTTTTAACAGCTTGCTCAAGTTTCCTTTAACTTGACTGTAAGACTATTGAAAACCTACAACTGATTCTCACCTGACTATTGAAATCTGCCACAATTCTGGTCGAATACGGGGTGGAAGCGCCACCGACGCAAAAACGGTTACCACGTATTCTGTACATCATTTTGAGCGCCTTCCCCATATAGAACTTTTTCATCGGTTATTAAAAAAAAAAATCAGCTGTCCCATACATTTTGACCGTGTAGGTATTGCACTTTTGAAGGTAACAGCTGTTTTTACTGTACTGAACACGTGGTAACCGTTTTAGCATCGGCGTCCCTTCCAACCCGTATAATTTGAGTACATCGACACCCAAAGAAGAAGAATTAAGTCTGTCACCTTCACCTAGGATTCACTTTCAGAATTCCTTGGACGTATGCTTCACGGCTTCTCCATTGATTTTAAAAGGTCACAGATCACGGGTGTTATGCCACTTATAACTTTACGAGTAGGGCCGTTGTTGATTGCTCGATAAACAAACGTAATTGAAGCGTCATACGAGGCAAATTGCTCTAGCGTGAATCAGACAGTCAGACACTATGCCGCCGTCAAACTATTGTACACACGGCGGCACATGAAGCTGTACATTTCCAGTATAACTTGGTCTCACTTTGTGTAGACTTCCTATACAATGAGAGATCAGTATAAACTGGTTTTGTATAGCTTGATTGGCCTTCGTACGTACGTTTGACGTACAGTAGTCTAAGCGTGAATTTACCAGGAAAGTAGAACCATAATTATTCTATTACGCATGCTTTCGCAAAAGGGTTAGGCAGACACAATAACTGTTCTAGGCACGTATGGTAGGAGGATAACTTGTTTATTTTCTTTGTTGTAATAGAGAAACATTAGTCGAATGCTTTTTTGTTTGTCATCGGACTTGCAGCATTGGGTATGACGTAAATTCTCCGGCTAGTGCACAAATTACAAAAAAAAAAAATAACCGACGTCTGCACGCGATCAAGCATCTCCGTCAAAAGCGTCATAATCTCCATGTTATCTTCTCGCTCAAATAACACTTCTACAGATGTCAAAGTATTATTAGTTAGTTAAACTTAGTTCCGAGGTCATAACGTCCACATCTTTAATGCAAGCAGCACCTCGTACAACTGCCCAGAAATACTGATTCATCTTCTTGTCATCGTGTAGATGGCAATCTAAATTAAGTCGGCCCAGAACTTGGCTACGAGTTTGGCTTCTTCAGTAGCGTCTATCAGTTCTTGTAATGAGCAATCAGCAAGACGCCATTTATAGTTGTGCTGAAAACTTGCAACAAACACTAGCTGAAAATACAATGCGGCAATCATAGCCCGGAGCGGTCATTTCTGGACAAATTGTCCATCGTCTGCGTGTGTCCCATCGTTTGTGGAACACCACATTTACTGATCTGTTCACTGCTTGTCCTCAGGTTGGGACTCGGCGGAAGAGAAGGCGCCGTTCCTCCGCAACGAGCCGGTGAAGCTCACGCCTGCGTGGGAAGGCAATAACTTGCCAAATGACACTCTCAACTTGAAAGGTAAGATGCTTCTTCTACTTCTCCTCTTAGTTTTGTGTTTTTGTTAGATGAGCTTCGAACAAAACTCCGCCACGTCGACAGCGTTATCAGTGGTTTGGAAGAGGTGTATGCCACACGCTACCCTCGAAACCTCTTGTCCTGTCCTTTGTGCAAGTTTGTGTTGCCGTCGCATACTTTTCAGCTTCTTAGTGCTGTGCTCCTGTGCCCCAGAGTGTGGGGGGAACTCGCTCTAGTCATAACTCAGGGAGCAGTAGCTGTGCCAGTGAGGTCCGACAAAGCTCTATGCATCCCCCGGGCGTAGGATATCCATATAAAGTCCGTCGATGCTGCTTTTATTTCCTAAATTATTTAATGACCTATTGCAACTACCTATATCTCGTTATATACCTCGTTGGTCTAGTGGTCCCAAGCGCGAGTGCTGAGCTTGAGGTCCCGAGTTCGATCCCCCAGGTCGGGCAAAGTGTTGTTGAGGTATTCCAGCAAGGAATTCTCAGCAACAGCGACGCAGTTTGAATTTGTGCCCGGTTGATGGCAATAAACTCGCCACTTATTATATGGCACTATAAGAACAAGAGGCAAAATCAATAAGATCTAATACGAGTATGTCCTATCCTATCCAATTAGTCTTAAATTGGCTTTCCTTGTGCCTCAATAGTGATGTTAAGCTATTCATATTCCTCCATGCTTAGTTGAGAGTTACTCATGCGACTAAAATACGTAGGTGCCTCTGATATTATTAGAAGATTCCATCATGTATGAAGGGCTCGGCTGGGACATGATTAAATGTCCAATTTTACGCTCAACTTGAAAGGTAATCTGCTGTTAACGCGGCCAGATTCGTGTCATGCAGTTATGGAAAAATGTTGAGTTATTTACCAATAAAGCTATGTGTAGTAGGTGTGTGTCAGGGGTACTACACACAATATTAGTCTAGTCGGTATGATTCGGCGTCCGGGCGGCAAAATCGTGTAAAAATGTTTATACAACGTTCAGTTGTGCCGAGTCAACCTGAACATGAGGATCAGAGTTTGCTGATCAGGACTCATCATCTTCCTGTCCTTGTCCCATGTTACTTGGGATCGGCGCAACACGTTTTCTTCCATTCTCCCCTGTCGACCGTCACGCATTCATTTACATCGATCAGCACTAACCTTATGAAAAACGAATATTCGTAGGTATTGTCTCGGGACGGGGTTGTGTTCAACAAATACTGTCGATGACACCGGCGCACAAATGGGTGGATGGTGGATGGGTGACCACCCGTTACATACCGAGTTTCCTCCGTGCCTCGGAATGCACGTTAAGCCGTTGGTCCCGGGTTTCATTTGTAGATCTTTGACAGTCGTTAGATAGTCAGTGGCCCAAAAAGTCTGACAACCAGTCTTACCAAGGGGTGTCGTATAACCCAGTACTGGGTTGTGGAGATCAGATAGGCAGTCGCTCCATGTAAAATACTGGTATTCATCTGCATCTGGTTAGACTGGAAGCCGAGCCCAACATATTTGGGAAAAGGCTAGGCAGATGATGATAACACCGGCGCACAAACGGTAATTTAAAAAAAAATCTGCTATTCCATACATGTTCTCCGTGTTTTTTTGGTTCCGAATGATGTACTTACTGAATACATGGTAACCACTTGTGCGTTGGTGTCCCTTCCAATCTGTATAAGATAAGCCAACCAGAATAAGTGTGTAGCGCCACTAATTGTGTAAGGGTGCTGTGATTGGATGCCAAATTGACATGCTCTCTATGAAAGGTTGTTAATATGAGGGAAAAATCAGCCTTTACCGCTTGTTAAGAGGAAAAATCTGCTGTCAACACGACAAATTTAATTTTATGTAGCTGTAGGGGCTTGTTTCATAGTCTTCGGATAGGCAAGATCTATTAGATAAATTAACTAAAGTGTGATAATATGCACGAGATAAATTAACCAGAACTTCTCTGCAATATATGCTTATATAATAAACTTATAGACTGGTTCGTCTAAGACAAAACGTAAAAATAATAATTGCAGTTGGCCTTACTTATTATTTAAAACATGTCTTGTTATTCGACTAGTAGCGTGCTAATTTATTTTTTTATACTACTGATACTGATGCTGATACTGTTAGCCTGCGTCATCCCACTGCTGGGCAAAGGCCTCTCACCATGACTTCCAGTTGTTCCGATCCAGGGCTAATGTGGGCCACTGGTCGTTATATCGTTTATTATTTATAAGTTACAAATTTAATTAACAATTACAAAAGTTATAGTAACCCAGTAACAAAAAACAATGGATTAATAACTATGAATCGTTTATTTTAATTTTCCTTCCCAACGATAATAAGAAGTCATCGATTTAAACTTGCTACCAACCACGCCATCTAGCGGAATATTACGTAAACACTGAGTTCTGAATCGCGCAAGCAAAGTTTACACGGCTCTTGGTATGGCATAGCTAAATTCGACCACGTGTTTACTTGTCATGATGGCCCACTTCCCAACGCAGTGTCTTCAGTTACATATAACTGCTTGTCACATACATATTTCAGTGGGTATAGAAAAGCTTCACTAAAACACATGCAATTTCCAATGAAATTGTGTGCACCTAAGTATTGCAACATTCCTTTTTCGGCAAAAATGTGGAAAAACTTTCTTTAATAAATATCTTTATCATGCTACGGTCATTTCCATGTGAAATTGAACAATAAAAATCTTTTTTTTTGATCAAATAACATGGTAACACGAATTTAATAAATCCAAAAAGTGTTTTTGTAACTCAGATTCGAACTCGCGACTTCTGTCCAGTAATAGTCAATCAATTTAGTAGTGAGTTCGAGCCTCAGGACCGGAAAAACTTTTTGTATGTTTTTGTCAAGTTGTTGAATATTTTAAAATTACTGCCAAATTACGTGGGATTTTTTACTTTATATTATATAGGACTGACACCAACATACATTTATGCATGTGTTTTCCATGAATATGTACTGAATACGTGGTAACCGTTTTAGCGTCGGTGTCCCTACCACCGTTACTCGAAAACTCTGACTGGTGCGTGTAAATGTGATTTCACCCTTAATTTACACGTCATCGACAATTCAAAAGCTGCCTTCTTATCTTCATACAACTAATTCATGCCTTCTATTTCAGGTATAACGATGGACTTAGGAGCTCCCAAAGACAAATGGAACATAATATTCCTGACGTTAATGCTGCATGGTTTGGGCACCCTGACTGCTTGGAATATGTTCATCACTGCAAAGGATTACTTCGTGAGCTACAAGCTGGCCAGCGCTCCTGCATACTCAGAGCACTACCTCGCGTATGTGGGGTGGGCCAGTCAGATACCTAACCTCGTGTTCAGCTGGTGCAATGTTTTTATTAAGACGAAGTATGTAATATTTTTTATATGCTTTTTATTTATTTATTTAACACTTCAAGCACAAAAGTACAGAGGCGGACTTTTTACTCGACTGCGGTGGAGCCGAAAAAGAGGCTTATGTGTTTGACCTGTATATGTATGTCTGTTTCTTTCTTCCCTCATAAACTCATAACTTCTAAACGGATGGACCTATTTGGATAAATTGTACGTCGTTAGATTTGTCTTGGTGGCTCATTTGCGATTGCGACCAGCGAGGGAGTCTTACTAAATCCGGCCTATTAAATATTTGCAATAGACAATTATGGTCACCAAAATGATGATTTCAACCAATCCGCGTTAGTACAGGTTAAAAGTTTTTAATTAACTGCTCTCAAGTTGTTATGTGTACTTAACCGTGGTCCGTCGACGGCGAAATTTAAATTGGTTCCGTAAATAGCTTCGTAGGCTGTTCAATCCTGAATGTGGAGGGGTTATAGTACCTATACTACGCGGATATATTTTCTATGTTGGGACCTATACATATTTCTGTAATCCGAACAGACTTCACATAATTCGTTATTCTTCTGTTATCCTGTGCTTGGATAGGTAAATAAATAAATCACATAACATCACGCCTGCTTTTTCCCAAGGGATCGGCTTTATTTAACCATAATCCGTTGATGGTTAAGTTCAAAATCGAATGAGAAAATTTGACAGTAGTAACTTGATGCGTTGGCGAGTGTCCAAATATACAGGGTTATTTGTAAAACACCAACAACCTCGCAGGAGTAGATTACTAACATCATAAACAACAACATTTGTTCTACGACTTCTACGAAAACGGGCAAAAAAATCGACTTTTCATACAAAACTCGATCAGCTGTTCGAACATATGTACGGAGAATTGAATTTTTTTGTCTATTTATTTTTATTTATTTATTTGTAAACAGTTGTTTGTTTTAAAACTTTGCCTCCTACTAGGCACAAGCGAGTAGGCGTAGTAGCGAGTAGGCAGGCGGCTTGCCAGACTATTTTTCAACTTTTTTTCATAAGTTTCGAACGCGAACGGGTGGCTGCGGAATTAAAATGATTATAAACTATGCACGTGAACATTTTTGCTATAAACGTGGAATAGTTACGAGAATTAAGTTTCAACGCAGTAGCGGAATTTCCCCTTACTAAGAGGGAATTTAAAAAATTGTTGGCAGTAATATTAATTGTGGGATTTGCTTTGCTTAAAGTATTTAAGAAATTGTTCCGAAAATTACGGTTCAAGCCTGGCTGATGGCAATAATCCCTAACATGGGACGTAAACATACCTAACTGGCGGAATGTGGTGTACTATTAGTTCACCTCTGCCTAACCCTTTGGAGATTACAAGGATTGTGTTACGTTATGTGCTTTGTAATAATGTAAAGAGATAACATGCCCACTACCCAACGCAGTGATATTCAGCATTCCATCTGATTGATCACATTATAAAAGTGGGCAAATTAATGCTTTACTAAAACACACGCAAGTTTCTTTCCGTAAACTTGTGTGCACCTAAGTCTAGCTACAAACACATTATAAGTATGAAGCACAATATATTTCGTTTTCTTAAATTACTGAGATTACATTCGCCAATGCAAGAGTATCTGTCTGTCACATTTTTTACGCCTACGTCTGAACAGATTACAATGACTTTGGAATACAGGTATACATGACGAAGCTGTGTGATGAAGCTAGTTAAAAAAATAAAATGAATGACTGATACCGATAGTCCGTTACAATCATTCAACGTTAACATTCGAAGTAAAACAATGTAAAATCATTTATTGATAATGTTTTCATAACATTGTATAGTTGGTCTCGTTTATTGCTTGACCACTCTACGTTCGATGTCACTTACACGTCTTAACGTCATAAAACGTTTCGTATGAACCGACGATAGTACATAAGAAAATATACTCGAAACGAGAATAAATATAATCAATCGTTAACAGCGTGGAGCTCTTACGAGGAGCAGGCGGATTGTAAACAAACGCTTGACGGGGTAATTACATAACATAACATCACGCTTGTAATCCCCGAAGGGTTACGCAGACTTGTACCGAATAGTACACACATGCCAGTTATGTTTAAGTCCCATGTCACAGGAGGCAAGCCTATTGCCATCACTGCTGCTACTGAGAAATTCTTAATAAACTTTTATTCTTTATTGGTAAAGCAATTATGGGGACGACTATACAGAGTATACAGTAAACACTCAATAAAAAGAAATGTATCGTCACACAATAACATTATCTTAACTTTTTGTTAATATTAGCACAATATTGTTCTTGTGTAACGATGTATCATTCCTCTCGATATCTACACGAACCCTTGGGCATTAATAATTTATATACTGTAATGGCTTTTCCAATCGTGTAACACTTAAGACTAGTTACTATACAACATTAGTTTTAGTATATGCGAAACCTGAAACACGTGTCTAGTACTTTAATGTAAAGAGTCTATGTACAAAATTTCAAAACTGTATCATGAAAAATTACAAAGTTATAAGCTTGTTCTGTTACCTGGTTGTCCGCACAAAAACGCGATCACCACGCGGCGCAGCCAGCGTCCTCTTGAGCTCATTGATAATAATAATTTTGCAGTAGGTACCTAAATGATTGCGATAGGTACTTAGTGTCGCTCGGTGTCCAACTTGTAACTTTTTTAAAAATATTTTTGGGACAAAATATAACATAGTTTAAAAATTATTGGAATTGATTCAGTTACTTATTCTGAACAAACTATATTCAGGTTTCGGATATACTAGATAAAAATAATGGTGTATAGGCGTTTCATAGGAATATTGTCTAGGGAATTTTGTTTAATTGGTTTTAACTAACTGATTTGGACCTATTGAATAAATGCTAATTAGTTCATTCATTAGCATCCTCCGTGCCTCGGAAAGCACGTTAAACCGTTGGTCCCGTGTCATTTGTAGATCTTTGACAGTCGTTAGGTAGTCAGTGGCCCAAGTCTGCCAACCAGTCTTACCAAGGGGTAATACGTATTACCCAGTAGTAACTGAGTTGTGGAGGTCAGATAGGCAGTCGCTCCATGTTTTTTATGCTATGCTTATGCTAATTTTTGACGTCATAATGTAATGGATGTAAGGTGTCATTTGTTTTAATTATTGACATTCCAATTGTCCATGATTTTTTAAATTTAAATTATAGTTATTTAAAATATAGTTTTGCACATCATTTAGGGTATGATATGGTCCTGAGCTATGTTTGTTGTGTTTCATCCTTATGTGTACCCATATTCAAGCAAAATAAATGATTTGATTTGATTTTTATTCAATATTTTTTCATTTGTTTCAGGGGTAACCTGACAGTCCGTATCGTGTGGTCGCTAATCTTCGAAGTTTTCATCTTCGTCTGTACGATCATTCTGGCTATGTTGGACACCTCTGAATGGCCAGCCGGCTTCTTTTTTCTCACCATGATATCAGTGTTCTTCTTAAACGGTAAGTTTTATCGTGTTTATTTTGGCGAAGTTTTTTTGTCTATTTGACGCTTCGCCACTGCCATGCGTTATAAAAGGATTATTTTGAAAACCGATTGTAAATGTTTGATACTTGTACACATTTAGGATAATTACTACACTACTAATTAATATTAACTAGTTACTATCGGAAATCAAAAGAATCAAATATCAGTCTGAAATCTTAGCATTTTGTTCACTTTTATTTGTGTGAATCATCCTTTAATCACGTGAGGGTTTTTTTTTTTTTGTGTATATATTATTATTATTATAAAGAACAGCGAGTTTAAGAATTTGTTTTAGTAGTTTTTTAATCATTATTGATTTAAAATATTTTACGTCACACATAAAATATTTTTTTTTCGTCGCACGATAAAATACACGTGGTTTTCGAGTTTCCTCCGTGCCTCGGAAAGTACATTAAGCCGTTGGTCCCGGCTGTCATTTGTAGATCTTTGATAGTCGTTACAGGTAGTCAATGACCCCAAAAGTCTGACAACCAGTCTTACCGGTTTCCTATCCGTGCTAACCGGGTTGTGGAGGTCAGATAGGCAGTCGCTCCATGTAATATACTGGTATTCAGCTGCATCCGGTTAGACTGGAAGCCGACCCCAACACAGTTGGGAAAAGGCTTGGCAGATGATTATAAAATACACGTGGTTGTCGCTTTATCCCCTTCCCCCATCGTGATTATTCGTGATTTTTCTGACCTGATCTGTCGAACCTCACGTGATTAAAAGACGACCCCTCAGGTAGTTGTACTTTTCTGACGGCCCTGTCGAAACTCACGTGATTAAAGGACGACCCCTCAGTTAGTTGTAGTTTTCTGACCCCCCTGTCGAACCTCACGTGATTAAAGGACGACCCCTCAGTTAGTTGTAGTTTTCAGACCCCCCTGTCGAACCTCACGTGATTAAAGGACGACCCCTCAGTTAGTTGTAGTTTTTATTAATTTGTTTATTTCTGTAGTGCTTTGTATAGAAATTCCCACTTCGCAACAGAGGATACATGACAGTTGTGTTTCTTACTTTTTTAAGTGGGTACAGTAACGCATTACAAAGTAACATGCATTTGTTTACTTAGAATGTGTGTATTGTGTATTGCTACATTCTTAATACTATTCAAAATAATTTCCCTGAAAAAGTCCAATTGATAAGTATACGAATAAAGTTTAAGTGGGCTTAAATGAAAAATGTTCAATGCTCGACTGATGATATGCATAGTTTATAACGTAAATTGGTTTGTACATGAGTTTAGTTTTGTTGTTTATTAAGATAGTTAGTAGTTTTTTATAATTGATCGATCAGCCCGCACTGGGCCGGCGTGGTAGTTAATGGCCCACTCCTCAAATTAGGAGACCTGAGTCATAGATATGCTTATGGTGTAATTTGATAGAATCTCGTTGGTCGCGTGGTAGCATGTGCGACTGCTGAGCATGAGGTCCTGGGTTTACTTTCCGGGTCGGGCGGTGTTATTTAGTTTTACATCAAGAATTTCTCAGTAGCAGCCACGGAGTTCGGATTTGTGCTCAATTGATGGAAATAGGCTCGCCCCCTATTAAATGGGACTTGAACATAACTGGAAAAATATTGCTGTACTATTAGATACAAGTCTGTCTAATCCTTCAGGGATTACAGGCGTGATGTTATGTACCAAATACTATTCCAAACTACTTGTGATATTACTAGGAGTACCCAATATACCTCGAGAAATCTCAATAATTCGCAAACGATCTCAAGTTTATCGCTCAGAGGGTCATCGACCAATTGATACATCAATAATTATACATTTCTTGTCCCTATAGAGAGCTCCGATTTCCATGATTGACTCTGACGACTGAATTGAAACGACGAACAAGCATTCCTTCCACGTTTCAATTGTGGTTTATACATATTAGATTTGATTATTGAACTGTTGAACTCATAGATTTGTGAAAGGTTAAACTAATTATTTTTATTTCTGTAGAAGTGTAGATACTTATTTTCTATGTAGTGAGGAAAGTGTTGAGCATGAAAGTAGTTAGCAATAACACTAGAGGAAGACTAAAGAAACGATGGATGGATTGTGAAGGATTATATCGTCGAGGATAGTGCAAATCCGCGGAAATAGCATTGGAAAATTCCGCGTATCTGACAAATGTAGCCAATTTCAATTTACACGTTGTCGTAGCGACTAAATGAATGATGACTTTAATAGATTTCTACTGTTAACAATACATAGAACACATGTATGAACCATGCTTGTAAAAATGAGGTCAAAAATCGTTGAAATAAAAAAAAATATACACTTATAACCTTCTACTGTAAACCTACTCGTAGTGTAGATACGCGCACTTTACGTATGGTATATTCACGGATTTGCACTATCCCCGGCGATATGGCTAGAAAGAACGTGACTCTGAGATGACGAGTAATAGAGAATGGAAGAAGAAGACATGCTGCGCCGACCCCCAAATGAATTGGGATAAGGGCAGGAGAATGATGTTGATGATACTTATTTCCTATAGAAAATTTCGTTTCGTGTTTAAAGGTTTGATGTTCTTTGTCCTACTGAAACTCTGAATAAATACTTAACTATTTTATGCCCGTTTTAACTAACACCATGAGGCATCTAAATAAAATCCTAAAAAAACCGAAAAAAGTATAATAGGCATTAAATAACATTGTTTTAAGCTTTCACGGTTTACAACTAAACTTATACTGTCACTTACGGGATATCTTCCGCGATTGTTCATTGTTTTGAGCTCCCGATATAATAATAAACAACAATAACGAACAATCACGGAAGATATCCCGGAAGTGACAGTATAGTAAGTGGAATCGGGCATAAAAGTATCAAACACAAGAAAACTTACAGAATTTCGAAACGCCTAGTTGACGCTTCCCGTGACTTAAGGACTGGTTTTTAAGACCCTTGGCCAGAGACTAAGAAGTGTTGCCATACAACGTGTCAACGCCGCCAGTCTCTTATGCACATTACCAGATGACAGCGCTGAGAAGGAGTTTTCTGATGTCCTTTTATAGTTTGTTGTTAGTTTATTGTTGTGTTTTTAATTGTAATTTGTACATAGTATAAAACAAAGTCGTTCCCGCTGTCTGTACGATAAGATCTTTTAAACTACGCAACGGATTTTAATGCAGTTTTCAGCATTAGGCAGAGTGATTCAAGAGGAAGGTTTAGATGTAAATGTGTATCTACATTGCACCCGTGCGAAGCCGGGGCGGGTTGCTAGTAATGTATACACCGTGACTTTTTAGGCGTCTTACAACGGCAGCCCACTTCATGTATCCAATGACTACTACACATTCATAAAAAAAAAAAAATATTTAAGAGATTTTAATAATTTACAAATAAAAATATGATTAATTATTACGCATGACGTGGTTAAAACACTGTTGCGAGCGATGATCTACACGACTCGAGCGCTGGGTAGTTGCTGTGGTAGCTATGTTCTCCCATTTGACGTAAACATCGTTAACAGGATGTTTCATAATTTTATTCTAATGTGTTATTTAGTTTACTTTGTACTTATTAGGGTAGGTAAAAAAAAAGAAATCGCGTCTAGGGCTATTTTATGTCAGGTACATTGAGTGGACCACCATTGTAAGACGACTAAAAAGTCACGGTGTATAGTAAGTTTACTCTACTTATTAGGTTTTATAAAACTCGCGATTTCTATCAAAATTCTTGTTCGTAATTCTACGTTAATCCATTTGGGCCATTAGCAAACTCAAGAAGTAAGAGTCACATCTAATTTATATTGTTTAAATATTTCTGCTCAACTATTTACGGATCTATTGACACAGTTTCGCGTGACGTCTGTTTAGGTCAAGACAATTTCGTTGGGCTATTTCAGTTTTAGCTGGCTTTTAGTTTAGTTCAACGTCTTTAATTTATTTCCACAGTTCCACGTAATGTGTGGTTTTCTCGTTAATGTTATAAATATCCAATTACGCCGTGTTCTAAGAGAAGACGCTCGTTGCGATCTAGAAACAAGAAGAAAGAAAATTGTGTTTTTTTTTGGCATTCTATAAACACCTTAAAAATTATAAAAAATAAGTAAACAAACAAAATTAATAATGCCAAAAGAGGTTTAGCTCAGCATAATGCCAGATGGCAACACAACAGGGCCGAAAGCAGCTAACAAGCCGATTCTTGATTCTTGCCGGATTGCCTTCGGGGACAAGGGCACTCTATGTAGACTCTTTTCGGGGTCGCTGATAACGAAAATGAAACTAGAATACGGGGTGACGAAAAAAATATTTAGAGTAATTTTTTCTTCGGCTTCCTCTAACACAAATTTGACCCTTCGCCACTGCAACACAAGGTGCACTACCTGACGTTGATTTTCAGCTGCAGCCCACAGCTACTAAAGGCGTACTACGAGATTTTATATTTAACTTCAACAGGCATTGAAACTGAACTATAGGAGGCTGGTGACAAAAATGAGAAACTATTATTCCATACAAATTAAAGTTTACTTCAAAACGATCGAGAAAGTTTTGTCAGTAATAAAAACTCACTGACTACCTCGTTGGTCGAGTGGTCGCAAGCGCGACTGCTGAGCATGATGTCCTGGGTTCGATTCCCGGGTCGGGTAAACTGTTATTGGGTTTTTTCATCAGAAATTTCTCAGTAGCAGCCACGGAGTCTGGATTTGTGCCCGGTCGGTGGCAATAGGCTCGCCACCTATTACGTGGGACTTACACATAACTCGGCGAAATGAGGGTGTACTATTAGGTACACCTCTACCTAACCCTTCGGGGATTACAGGCGTGGTGTTATGTTATGTTCACAATATCAAGTTCCACAGAAGAAGAACAATTACAGTACCTAATTAAAGTTAAATTAAGTGTATGCTGCTATCAGTATGTAATATATCTTTAAAAGGTTACGGCCACACTTTAATCTTATCAGAACAAAATAATTCACGTTTTGTTTGTGTTTTTGTGTGGTCCACATCTTCTTTCTTTTATTATATTGTAATTGTTATCTTAGGTAATAATTCTTGTGTGGCCATAATAATAGTTTGCTTTGCAAAGGGCCTATTATTATTATGTAGTCAGGAAAATTAATTGTCAGAGCAAATCTACTGCCAACTTAGATATGAATTGGCGTAGGGTGTCAATTCGCTTAACAGCTTTCTTGACGGCACAATAGGGAACATGCAAGAATTACAAAACTTTTTTATCTCTTAAAATGCCTTTTATTGAGCCCATAAAAACATTTGTTTCAACACTTATTTTACAATTTAATATTTTATGTAGCGTGTTTTTCGTGAAACGGAACGCATTTATTTTTTTTTGGTCGAGAAACACTAGTTGAACTTAACTTTTTTATGTTTTTGGGTTGATAGTGCTATATTTTATTGATTTAAGTGAAAAAAAAAATTACATACATATTCCCTATTCCATAGGGTCTCATTACGATGAGAACCTATGGATTTTTTTTATTGTTTTGGTTATCTAGAATTTTGATCAGAAACAACTACCATAAAAAAATACATTGAGATTCGTCAAATTGACAAACTAATTTATCATTGCAGGTTTCAACGCGATTTTCCAAAACTCAGTGTTCGGCGTGGCAGCCTGCCTACCCCCCAGCTACACCGGCGCGGTAATCCTCGGCGGCAACGTCTGCGGTCTGCTCGTCGTGGGTTTGAGCTGGATGTCGGAGTTGTTTGACAGCCCGCGCACGGCCGCCATCTACTACTTCATAGGAGGCATGTTCGTGCTGCTCATCTGTATTGATACCTATTTCGCGTTGCCGTTGAATGTGAGTACCCTCTGACAAAACATCACGCTTGTAATCTTCGAAGGGTTAGGCAGAGGTGTACCTGTAGTGGGTGCACTCACAGTTCGCCAGTTATTTTGAGGCCCTAGCCCTTGGTAAGACTGTTTGTGATAATTTCCGGCCACTAACTGTCTTTAACGACTGCCAAATGTCTACAAATAACAGCTGGGACCAACTGCTTAATGTGCTTTCTGAGGCACGGAAGAAACTCGGTATGTAATGGGTGTCTTCAAGAGGGCTCAAATTCAGACTCCGGCTGCTACTAAGAAATTCAACTTGGGAATCGAACCAGTAATTTGCAAACAGTTTTTTAGTACCCACTTCGCAACAGAGGATACATGACAGATATGTTTCTTACTTTTTTAAGTGGGTACAGTAACGCATTACAAAGTAACATGCATTTGTTTACTTAGAATGTGTGTATTGTGTATTGCTACATTCTTTATATTACTTTTGTTAATTCCCCTGAGCATGTAAAGCCAAGTCGGCATAAAAACTCTGACACCAGGTTAGGCAAAACTGATACTGATACTGTTAGCCTGCTTCATCCCACTGCTGGGCAAAGGCCTCACTCCATGACTTCCAAATTTTTCGATCCAGGGCCAATGTGGACTACTGGTCGTTAGTTTTGTCCAGCTCGTACCGCCATCTCCTACGAGGTCTACCGCACGATAAAGAAGGAACTTCCCTGAGCACTTACATCGATGTTTGTATGTGAATATGGGAGGCACCCCGCCTTTCGGGGTGCCTCCGCCAGGGTCGGCTGGAGATAGTCAGGAAAAGCTACATGCTCATGTTATAAAAGCGAAATGACGTCTTTGGCCTCAAATCGAATGACGTGACTCGACACCGCGTCGAACTATTCGTTTTTGTGACATGAACATCTTCTAATTCCAACATCTCTATCTGCCTGTCATTTATCACACCGTCGTTTTTATTCATACCTATAATTTGTCTAGCCTTTTTCTTAACTATGTTGGGGTCGACTTCCTGTCTAACTGGATGCTGCTGAATACCAGTATTTTACATGGAGCGACTGTCTATCTGGTCACCATAACCCAGTTTTTCTAACCTAATTAATACTTAATTTCACACTGATCTCTTGTTTCTACAGAAATTTTACCGCTACCACGAGCAGTTGAACCAGAAACTCAATGAAGACCAGGGCCCCTCTAAGCCCGTGCACCAGACTTCCCGCCTCACGATCTGCAAGCAAGCCTTCACGCAACTCTACAACGTGTTCATCGTCTTCTTTGTCACGCTAGCCGTGTTCCCGTCCGTTTGCTCAGGTACATCATCATTTTCTACTCTTCTTCCATGTTACTTGGAGTCGGCGCGACACGTTTTTTATTCCATTCTTGCTTTTCTTTCACGTTTATCATTTTGAAGATCTCAATAAAACCTATATCATTCATCATCTTATTCATTAACCATTCACAAAGCATTGAGTCTGTTTTAAGCTGAATAAAAACAACAGAAATTCTTTGAAAAAATAACGTTTATTGAGGTGAGCATTCATAAATCTTGCGAGAAGTCCTGGCTGTTCGTTAAGTCACTGGATGGCTGCCATTCGTCCGACTCATCCGTTCCATAAGGATCCTTGTCTTCATCAGACTCCGCGTCGCTCCAATCTTGTCTATATACAGTTTTCCGAGCTCTCTTGCGCGTCACTATAACATTACGGCTTTGCCTTCACGTTATAATTTATTCCTTTTTCTTCCATATCGTTCTCCGTGCCTCCTCTTTATCTTATGTACTATCAAAAATGTCTGTTGAGTATGAATGTAGTTGTTTATAAGAGTAGAGGAAGACCAAAGATACGATGGATGGACTGTGTGAAAGATGATATGGCTAGAAAAAAGGTCACTGCTGAAATGACGAGTGATAGAGAAAAGTATGGAAGAAGAAGACATGCTGCGCCGACCCCAAATAAGATGGGATAAGGGCAGAAGAATGATGATATCAAATATGTCTAGAAACATGAAATTTAGCATAAGAGGTTTGTGGCGTCTACTTACTTCCCCCAGTAACACATGAAACCATCCATCATTTCCTAGACTCAGCTCAAAATACCCTGGACAAAAACCTAAATGGTTCTAATTTTTTTTTGTTTCTATGGATATCTCCCACTACGCAACAGAGGATACATGACAGTTATGTTTCTTACTTTTTTAAGTGGGTACAGTAACGCATTACAAAGTAACATGCATTTGTTTACTTAGAATGTGTGTATTGTGTTTTGCTACATTCTTAATACTATTCAAAATAATTTCCCTGAAAAAGTCCAATAATGATAAATGTGCGAATAAAGGAGTGGGTAGCTGCAGTGGCGTGCCTAGAGACCAACAATAGGGCAAGCCCATTAGGCAAGCAGACTTCAGAAACCCTAACATCATGAAGAGTGGTAGGTTTCCCAGCAATCATTTTTACGTAGAGTTACTTAGTTTGATGTTCACAATGCTTGGTTGACGGCTTCGTGAAGGGTCCGATTACACTTTATAGGTACCAACAACTAACAGAACCTTTATTTATGGTTGTCCACAGACATTGCGCCGGTGGCAGTGGGCTTTTTGGGCAAACAATTTGTGCGCATCACGTGCTTCTTGACTTTTAACGTCACGGCGACCCTCGGCAACATCACTGGGAGCACGTGGCAAGTCGTAAGTAAATCTTCAGTATATCCTTTAACGTGGAAGCGCTAGGGTAGCCCGTGAAATACATTTTTCTTACGTTTTTTTTGCAATTTGCAGTGTCAGGTTGTGTGTTGATGTAAAAAGAGTCGCGCAAGTAACACGAATTAGAATTTTACGGGCTACCCTGGCGCTTACACGCGCGCGCGCTTGTGAGCTGTTAGCTGCGTGACGCCCCTCTATCACGCGGCTAACAGCAGATAGGTCACAGGCCGAATTTCATACGGCTGTTGTGTAATTGTGAAAAAAGTGAATGACTATAAAAAAAAGTGAATGACTATAAATGAGAACAATCACGTGTATAAACAAACAAATGGTTTCAGCATAACTTTTTTTAAAGTTTATTATAAGTAAAATCTATAAAATCTTTTTACAGCTCTTTGATTCCCACTACGCAACAGAGGAAATATAAAAGATATGTTTCTTACTTTTTTAAGTGGGTACAGTAACGCATTACAAAGTAACATGCATTTGTTTACTTAGAATGTGTGTATTGTGTATTGCTACATTCTTAATAATGCTTTTAGCGACGTATTAAAGTTCAGTCCGTTGAACTTGCTTATGAGAAACTAAGGTTTACGAACCTAGATAAAAAAATACTATTTCATTAGAAATAATAAATTCTTTTATTCATTGATAAAACTTATTAACTCGCAAGAAAGTTCCACTAAACGGTGGGATTACCTCGTTAAACTAGTGATCTCAAGCGCAATTGCTGAACTGAGGGTTCTGGGTTAGATTCCCGGGTCGGGAAGAGTTTTTGGGGTTTTCCATCAGGAATTTGTCATAACAGCCTGCGTGTGTCGATTAGACTGCCATGAGACTATTATGTACACCTCTGCCTAACCCTTCCGGGTTTACAGTTAACAGGCGTGATGTTTTGTTAAATTTATATTCTCCTTAGCGTGTTGATGATAATAAGTGGACTTTGGATTTTAGTCACCATGGGAGCTCGCTGACTACCCAGGGTGCGCCGGACGTATTGTCACTAAGTAGATAATCGAATTGTGGAGGAACAGAGATTCCACTCCTCCTCACTTCATCAATCCAGCAGAACATCTTCCTCTTAGACAGGAACTGCAGTGGCCAATCAGGAAATCTCGAGAAGACGTACTGCAGGTTATCACCAATACCTTGTCGATGTTCCACATATTCGCACGAAGCGCTTTGTTACATTATTTATTATGCGCACAGCCAAGGAGTGGAATTCCCTGCCTGCGTCGGTGTTCCCAAGTTCACATGACCCCAATCTATTTAAGTCGCGAGTTAATAGGCTTCTTTTGGGTTAGCTCGTTCCATCGTCGACCTCATCTCTGTCCTCTGAACTAGATTGAGGTCAAGAGTAAGCCCATTTACTATATAAAAAAAAATTTATCGTTTGCGGGCCCTGGTTGGCCGCTGTAGAAATAATCTAGCCAAATGGGGTATCATCGACCTGTCCCAAACACTATGTTAGTGTGGAGCCCCTCTATAGGATCTACCCCACCTCCTTTCTTGCCCATCCTGCACTGCATCCTGCACTTTCCAGGATTTAAACGAAGCCAACGACAGAGCTGTGCAGGCGGCAATATACTGGTCGGGTATTATTTGAGTCTATCGACACGCAAACAAGAAGAAGTAGATAACGTTGCTCTGGGAGGCTCTTTTCATGCTCCCCGATTTGAATTAAAATGATAAAATCATATACAACATAAGTTTTAGTATATGCGAAACCTGAAACAAGTGTCTAGTATTTTTATGTAAAGAATCAATGTACAAAATTTCAAAACTATCATGAAAAATCACAAAGTTATAAGCTTGTTCTGTTACCTAATTGTCCGCACAAAAACGCAGCGCGCGCCTCCAGCGTCGTCTTTAGCTCATAGATAATAATAATTAGGCAGTAGGTACCTAAATTATTGCGACTTTTAATTTTTTTTAATATTTTGGGGAAAAATATAACATGGTTTAAAAATTATTGGAATCGATTCAGTTACTTATTCTGAACAAAGTATCTGCAGGTTTCGCATATACTAAAAATAATGTTGTATAAACAGTTGCTCAAAACATTCCTCTTCTCTTCCAGCCCGGCCCACGTTGGCTCGTACTCTTCACGACAGTCCGCCTGCTCTTCATCCCGTTCTTCCTGTTCTGCAACTACAAGCCCATGGACCGCACGCTCCCGGTGCTGGTGACTAACGACTATGTGTTCTGGATCGCTTCGGCTCTGCTCGGCTGGAGTTCGGGACACGGGAGCTCGCTCGCTATGATGTATATTGGGGGGTGAGTAGATAATTAGATAGTTGGAATTATCTTTATTATGTCATCATCTCATCCATCTATTTCCCGCGGTTTTGACGATATCGTCAACCCAACACGCTTTTGGACGCACAGAACCGATAAGTATGGCAGAAGAAAGGAGAGGCTTCCAGTCTAACCGGATGGAAATGGATAATAGTTTACATGGACATGAGACTGCCTATCAGACCTCCACAGCGCAGTTAGTACTGGGTCATTCGAAACCCTATATAGTCCTAACTTAAATTATAAATGCGAAAGTAAGTTTGTTACCTTTTTACGCCTAAACCACTGAACCGATCATCCTGTAATTTTGCATATACGTTGTCAGGTGTACAGAAACGGACATAGGGTACTTTTCATCCCGAAAAAAGTACTGTTCCCGAGGAAAACAACAATAACGTTGATAATAGATGGCGCCACGTGTGTTTCGCATCATGATTGAATTAAATTATTACATGCCGAGTACAACCCGAATTGTCTAATTCTAAACTAACGCGAGCGAAGCCGAGGGCAAAAGCTAGTAATAAATAATCTTTATTACGTATAACGTACAAATTATAAGTATCAATAAGTAGACATTACATAAGGTGATACAATAGCATCCTCGACGTTTTGAGCCTCATTTTATGCTAAAAGGGTTTCTCGCCCGCCGAGTTGCGAGAATAATCGTGCGAGAAACAAGAACTGCAATACGGTTTTATTAAACAGCGGCGATTTTCGATACGAAATAAACAATGCGATCGCGACGAACACGAAAATGGTTCTATTACCCACTTCGCAACAGAGGATACATGACAGTTGTGTTTCTTACTTTTTTAAGTGGGTACAGTAACGCATTACAAAGTAACATGCATTTGTTTACTTAGAATGTGTGTATTGTGTATTGCTACATTCTTAAAATTAGAAAAATATTATCAAACAAGACCAAGATAAACATCGTGAGGAAAATGGGCATGTCCTATAACAAAAAATATAAGATACAAGCTTTTAACACTCCCATTGCTGGGACCTATGTCCTCTTCTCTATGAGAGGGAATGGGCTATAATCCACCACGCGAGCCCAGTGTGGGTTGGATTATAGCCCATTCCCTCTCATAGAGAAGAGGACATGGGTCCCAGCAATGGGAGTGTTAAAAGCTTGTGCAGTAAAAAACCTGTTAACTGTTTGAAAAATATATACTTGTCTACATAATTTATAAGCTAATTAATAGGCTTAAATAAGAATATGAACATGTATCGAAAGTGAGGAAAGAATGCTCTATAGGCATAATAAAATTCGTCCATTTAAAACAAAGGAAACTAATTTTAGCATTGCCCTTTTCCAGCACGGTAGCCCCTGAGAACGCAAGCACGGCCGGCATGCTGGGCGGCGCCGTGCTAGTGACGGGCATCGTCGTCGGCATCACCTTCACCCGCCTGTGCCCCATCATCGTCGAGGCCGAGTTCTGGCGGAGCGCCTAGCGATCACTTCACTACGTCTCTACGGCGTGGGACGTGCTTACACGGCGGTTGGGACAGTGAAGTACCATCAAGTGATGTGTTTGTGATGGAAGATAGTGCAGTGACTCTGTGTAGGGGAGTGTTAAGCTTAGTGTTTGGTAAACGGGCTGGGTTGGGACTCACAGCATAGCATCCCACTGCTGGACACTAGGACACTGGCTTCCTCTCTGTGATAGTGGGTGGGCCTTTATCCACCACGCAGGCCCAGTGCAGCGCAAGGCTGCTCCGTACATTCAGTATCGACGGAATCTTGTTAATAGCCTGTCCCGGCCCGTCAATGGACGCTTTAGAGCTTAAGTTTTAAATAAGTGACAAAATCATAAGAGAAGAGAGATAATATATATCAAAAAATGTATGTGACGTTTAAAGTTGGCAGTCCAGTGCGGGTTATAAGAAAGGAGCCTGGATCACAGTGATATAAGGATTGTGACATTTGACAAAATGTGTTCTGTAGCTATATATATTATATGCAAGTTATATAATTTTTATGTTGTGTAGTAGGTTGTTGAACAGTAATTAAGGAGATATGAGATACAGTTTGCCAAAAACTAATAGTTTTATCAGTTCATCATTAGTTTGTGTATTATTTATTTGCCATAAGGACGATTATGCCTTGCTTTTGTGTGGTACTGCTTTAAAACAAATACACATGCTAGTAACTTGTACAAAAAAAAAAAAAAGAATGCAAGTACCTTGCATGCCATTCTGCCATAACAACTTATCTGATGGGTGAATAATACAGTGACATGCAAGTAACTCGCACAATTTGGTGCAAGCTACTGGCTTGCTTGATACTTCATGTCTGTTGTTAAGATTATAATGCATTTACTAGTATTCCCATTTCAGTTTAAGTAAAGTTAGCAAATTAAGTTGAAACAAATCTTATCATTTGAAGTTGATTTTAAAAATATTAAATATCACGAAGTACAATATAAGTTGTTCTGGTGCTTATTAAGAGTAATATTAATTGTTTGATTCTATAATAACAGTTTTATTCTAACCCACACAGGTAATTGACATGTATAGGGGTTAATATGGTATTAGAATATTATATTATAGAGTAAGACATAGTTCACTATCTCTCCGCCTTGAGGCTATTTTAATGACACTTCAAAATGCAAACAAAACTCGACCTTAAGACTAAAATCTCTGACGAACGGAATTGTCAAACTGCAAATTTTCATCAAAACAACAAAATGAACACATGTGAGAAAATCTAAATATTTCTACTAAAATTGCTAATGTATAAACATAAATAACATATAAATACGCTATATAAATTTATATATGTAAAGTTAAATTTTGTAAGTGCATAAAATATATTTAATAGGTAGTGCAATGCAGTTGAGGTGTATGAAGTTATTATGTATTTGTTAGCGTTAAAATTAAATGACTTTAGTTGCTCTGTTAGTAATGTTATGTATTTCTTACTAAATATTGTGTCCCAGAAACGATGGACTTGCCCTTATATCATAAGAAAAGAACTAATTGGTGAACTGTGTTAAATTTGACCCTTGATTTACCTCTCAAGGGTCAAATAATGTGTTTTATTTCATGTGACTAAATACTGATCCAAAGTGCTTGTAAAATATTGACTAAAATTAAGTTAAGTAGTTGTTTTGAACTGAATTTTTGTCTTTGCACAACCTTTTTGAACAAGACGCCATGATGACATTTGTATTATAATGAATTAGTAGGTTGTTGATCCTTGTGCCTGTATTTAAAACAAAAAAGATCAAATGACATTTTTATACTTTGTGTTTTTGTTGATGTGTGTAAAGTTGAAGTAGATTTTCTGCTAAAAGTTCCTCGTTTGAGAGAGTAAGTGTGTTTTCGCAAAATGTCACTCACATAATATTTATTATAGGTAAAATCTAACAATTATAATTATGTATGTTTTACAGACTGAAACACTAACAATCATTTGATTTTAGATAATTATAAGAATCCTCGTGTTTTTTTCAATAATGCTAGGTTTTAACGAAAGTATTTGAGGCATTTGACAAGTTATTTGTAGGGCGTTAAATTAAAACAATGAGTGTTCAATAAAACATATTTGAACATATTAATTGTTGGCTGGTTCATGGTTCCATTTGAAATGGAACCACAAAAAGAAAAAAATAAAAGTAATGCCTAGAGACAAACAAATGGCCAGTAATTTGTATGTTCAAGTAGGTTTTATTGAACAATGAGCATTATTTCACGCGATACAATTGAAGTTAATATAACTAGGAGTTGTAGTAGTACTAGACAAGTTTGTCTCGATCCTGATATTATTTTTAACTTTTTGTGTTCATTATTGCAAGCCAAATAATTCATAGTCTAAAGTAGAACAAAATGCTTCTAGCCAAACTTTATGGTCGATCTGAATTTGAGGCGTTATCTTATCCAACCAAAAGTGTCAAAGTCAAAGCATTTATTTCAATTAGACCATCACAGGCACTTTTGAATGTCAAAAAAACAAAAAGAAGCGAAGCTACAGTCACAGTCACAAGGCATAATAACTTGAGAAAGTACTGTAGTTGGACGTTCCAAAGCGTGGATCTCTATCAAAAAACTCCACAGACACTCTTCAAATCAAAATATTGTTACAAAATCTTGGTTACATCATTCATGTTGAGATTATACATATATGTGAGAACGATGTAGAAAGACGTGCACATTAAGAGCGTCCAGAGTAAAAGATTAAATCAACAATGAAAAAATAAAGTAATTAAAATAAACCGTGGTAGCTAAGAGATGACCAGTCCCAAAAGTGTAAAGACACGACTTGAAGACATCAATCGGGATTAATGAATCTAAACCTAGTATGGTCGGGAGCGCGCACATTCGCGAATCGATCACTATATAGTTCCAAGATTTGCTTCTAGTTAGTAATCGTTTTAGCTATCGTCAGCAATCGATTTTTAAGCCGAGACGGCTCATGAGACGGATTTAGATCAAATCTGACTGATCTGGAGGTAAAACTGGCTGTTTAAGTTAACCTGGTGGCCAACTGTGACGTCTTAAAGCAGGAGTAATTCCAGTGTGGGAAAGAGATGGCGCTAGACGACCTGTATGGCCCCTGGAAAGTGGAAATAATGTTTTTATTACTCCTCTGCTGGTCTTTTCTGACTAATTTCGCTGCGGGACATTTGAACTGTCTATCAGGGAATCGCTGAGCTTCATTACCTCGGCGCTTTTCTGGTGGTCGCCATTGTTTATTCTGACTTTCAAGAGTTGGCTGGGTAAAATATGGTGTTTGTCCAATAATAATATCTTTACCTTTACTTCAGATCGGCCATACATATTGGCGAGAGTTTAACCAGGTTTTAAGTTTTCAATCCCTAGCATGACAGTGTTAGTTCTATTTATTTGAAAGTAAAATGTTATTTTTTAAATTTTATGTTTTTTTATTTTATTTTTACCTCATCCCTTTTACATAGAAAATAATATACTTACACATTCAAAATAATATCGTTAAGTAGGAGTAGTTTTAAAATATGGAGGATTTGTCGAATAATCTTGGTGAACTGTGTATTAAAATGTCGGAATGTTTTATTTATAAAAAATACATTCCAATTTATCAATTTCAGTTTTTACGCGAAACAGAAATAATATAGGACATAATATAAAATTACAGTTCCCATTTAGAAATACTAAAGTGCCAATATTATCCGATTTCTACCAAGTCGGCTTTGATACACAGTTTCCTAAATTGTCCTATAATAAGTACAAACAGAAGTAGGTATTAATTTAATCGAGGAGGACGAACATTTTGGTTTCGAAACGGTTCTCTTACACAAGGCGGAAAAGTCTCTAATACTCCTATATTATAACTCGGCTGAAGCTCTCGGAAAGCCCTCTATGTTCATCCTAAAAAAGTGGTAATTTCGTCGCGTCGCGCGCACAGAAACGGAAAGAAACGCCTAGACAACAGTTCTTTCTTATGCGACAGTTTTGCCTCCACATGCGAATTCAGTATAGAGTATTCCGATAGAAAATATTGGCTTGACAGAAGGGCGGAGACCAATATATTTTACCAAAATTCAGTTTTGTTTTCATTGCGGTGCCCACATGCGGTCAGAAGTGACTTTGCAATAAAAATCGCGGGGGTTTCGATTTTTTAAGGCTCTACGCCGATCTAGAGAAAAAGATTTTCTAATGATACAGCTAAGACCAAATAAAAAACAAAGACATAGCGCTGCGAACAATACAGTGAAGCATGTGCAAAACTACGCCTCGCTCTGTGCATATACGCTCACACGCACACATTTACATCAAACTACAACTAAACTACGCTCAATAAGTGCACACATGTTTACGAAACCGGCTTCACATCACGTGACAGCTCTGTGTCTTGGTTTTTTATTTGGTCTGAGTGATTTAGGCAAAAATAACCCTTTATTACTTGTAGCATAAAGTTCAGTATCCAAAACACATAGCTTGGTCTGCGTAGTCGAGTCAAGTATTGGGGACTGCGAAGCATTATGTATGAAGAACTAACGCTTAGATTGGTGGTGTATACCCTGGTGCCTTATACATCTTCCATTGGTTTCTAACACCGCGTAGATTAAGAGATTATTATTTTGCCTACAAAAACTGGAGAATTTATTTGTGAAACAAGGAATTGTATTGTTAGTGAGCTAAAGTCCAGTATATCATACTTATGTATCAAGAAAACACTCTGGTAATAATGCTGTCGACAGCTCGTTGTGGCAAAACAAAAAAAAAAACATTTTCAGCTGCCCTATGCAGAGTCAAATTGAATTAGCAAGCGCAACTCTGTAAACTCAAAAAGACTTGTTTAGGTATCTAAAAAAGTCTTTTTGTCAAAACAAGAACAAATACAAAATTTCACTGAGTAATCCAATTTGACTCTGCAGGGATCTGTTTCAAGAGTAAGCCTACTGAAAATGTTATTTTTTGCAGTGGTACGCACGACGGCCAATCAAGCTATACAAAACCAGTTTATGCGGATCTCTCGTCGTACAGGAAATCTATACAAAGCGAGGCCAAGTTATACTGGAAATGTACAGTTTCATGTACCGGTGTACAATCAATATTAAAATCAAATGAGGGTAGTTTAAAAAAGTTGAAATGTGTTTTAGTGGGGTATTCGACTTTGGGCCGATAATTTTGCTATCGATTGTACCTGCACAGGCTTAAATATTTCTATCTGATCAGCTGATCCGACAGCTTTATTACTGTGAGTAACCTTTTATTTCAAAATAATCTGATGACAATAAAGTGGATTATTAAAAATTGCCATAAATATAGAATTAGGACAAAGTTACCAGAGAAATATTTAATAGTAGGTATTAATGAACATAAAAATATATTATTATTAAATGTTAGAGCTGGCTACATCACTTCTGATTATAATATAGTCAAAACATGTGTCTTATCCTAAGCGATTCGACACACTAATGAATGCCTAGATAAAAGTACAGTCGCCAGCACATCAAGTTACCACAAACTGTCAAATTTCTCCAAATGATTTTAAACCATAAAATCTTGACTGTTAAGTTTAAAATCGAATAAGAACTTTTGACAGTTTGTGGTAACTTGATGCGCTGGCGACTGTACGCTGTTAGATTTTCAACGCTCGGATTAGCGTCTAAAGTTGAAAATAAAGCAGCATGCTTTTATTTAGTCATTCGTTTAGGTATCACCCTAATTTTTGGAGAAAACTGCCACCTTCCAACATCTTTTGTCCCTATTATACATCAGAAGTGGTAAACTAAATTAAATAGCTGTATTCTGCACTTGTAATACTTCCACTTGACTTTCTATGACTTGAACCCATCTTCGACATTCTATCACTAATCTATACTAATTTAGAAATTTGCAACTATGCTCATAACGGATTTATAATATATAAATCATTAAGAAATATTTATTACCTGTTTATATTAGTCCAGGAAAATATAATATGACAGCTTTACGGCATAGTTAGAAGGTAGTTTGGCAACCTCCACCTTAGTAACTGGCGTTCCTTGAGATAGGACGATTCTACAGACGAAGAATCGGCCTAAAGCATGGAGCCATCACTCCGAGTTCCGGCAGTCAATGAAATAAAAATTATTATTTATTTAAATTGTTGAAATAGAAGTTCTTAAAATACAACGCACAATCAAGCGCACAATACATTTAATTGTTTTTCATTACTTTTTACTTGCTAGTTGTTATGTACGCCGTATGTACAAATAAATTATTCTAACCTATGTATTTATTAAGGTACAATTCCCGACACGACCGCAACTGAAAACCGCAGCAACACGAATGGCAACCGACGACAGTAGCGCCATCTATGGAAGCGCTTGCATTGAGTTACGTAGAACGTTAGAAACCAGTTGTGTGGCTGCAGTGTGGGTTGCTTTGCCGCTGTGTTACGCGGTAATTGCAGTTGCGGCCTTCGCAAGTGTACCTTTAAGTAGTTTTGCTTGTTATTTTGCAGATTTTTACGCTATGTGCGACATCGTATCTGCAAAATATAAAATAAAACTACCTACACTTAACTTTAAATGAATAAACAATATTCGCATAAATGTCAAATATTTAAATCGTTAGATGTCCATCAATTTAAAAAGATATTACACTGAGTCAAGTGAGCTCACGCATCTGATAGCAACGTAAGATATGATTTTCATTATGAGGGAGCGAGACATTACTATTCAAATGTCAGTGTCAACAGTTTTTGACGCATAAGGTTTGCCTTACACTTCAAACATTCTATCTGTGCAGGCGGGAAAACACAGAACTAAAATAAATGTACAGACGCCAGCACGTCAAGCTACCTGAAATTCTCAAATTTTTCCGATCAACCTTGAACCAACCTTGTAGTGATAAAGTTGAAAATTCATTAAATAAATTTGACAGATTGTAGTGGCTTGATGTGCAGGCGTCTGTGCCAAGTTTGACATATCGATGCATTTTTGCTTGACAAGCAGCGCCACCTTGAACTGTCATACTATACGCTCTAACGAATTAAATATTTGGCAAATATACCTATGTATAAAACTACACACTATTCTTATCTTCTCTTCTGGCTGTTCACTTTATAAAGAGTACCTTACGAAGCACCTCTTAGTCGAAGGCTGTGAAATAATAGCTTTAACCTACCCATTGTAGATATCACAAGCATTTTAGTACTGTTCAGATGAAACGATTTAAGTATGTATTGTATATTAAATCCTATTGTTCAGGATTTAATTGTGTATTGTATTAACATATATATCCTTAATAATATAGAATATTGTACCTGCAGCAAGAGAGATCAGACTGGGGTTCGAATCCAGGCACTGTGTAATTTATTTCATCAGCCCTGGATTAAAAGCGGTGAACGAAAATATCGGGAGGAAACCAGCATCTCTCCCTATTACAGACAGGAGGACTGTGATAATCACCCTCACATACCATTGTCAATCCTGTCGCATTGAGAATGTTATGTTACGATGATTATGCTCGTTTGTACTTACACTATGTTGCCCGTGTACATGATGGAAGGGACACCCGACGCAAAAACGGTTATCACGAATTCACAACATAGAAATTTTTCATGTGTTACTAAAAAAAAATTAGCTTTTCCATACTTTTTCACCGTGTAGGTATTGCACTATTGTAGCGAACAGCTGTTTTTTTATTAATAACTGCTCAAAAATTTCTATGTGGGGGGACTCAGAATGATGTACTGAATACGTGGTAACCGTTTTCGCGTCGGTGTTCCTTCCACCCCGTATAATAGTGTAAGTACGTAAAATAGTGTTATATTTGATTAAACGAAACGAAATTCTTATATAGGGTAGGAAAAATGTGTATAAACGTATTAATAATGCCTTCTTAATATTATGTAAGTTTCGTCTGATTTTTTCATCTGAACAGTTAATATTCCTATCTTCAACATTCACCTGTTTTATAAGTACAAAAAACATTTTGTTAAGTTTATTCATTAGTAAATACTTTTTACCCTTCTAGTAAGGTAAAGTTCTTATGTACCTATTGTATGTAGCGTCCTTGTATATATGTAGTGCATTTGTACCGTGTTTGTATATCCACTGTAGTATATGCACGACTATTTCTTAAACTTTCGTACTTGTGACCACCATTGCTAGTGGAAAACTAAATTTTTCGCAAGTTTCAAGAGTGTAAAAAATACATTTTATAATAGATGAATCTAATTTTACCATAACCGATCTAAAAAGACGACTGGGTGGTGGTACACTCGCCAGCAGATCAAGTTACTACAATTGTCAAATTTCTACAAATGATTTTAAACCATAAAATGTGGATGGATCGAATGAGAAAAATTGACAGTTTGTAGTAACTTGATGTGCTGACGACTGTACAATCAGTGCCCGGCAAAAACTTGGCCTCTCTTATTTGTAAGAGAGGTTAGATTATTCAGGACACTGAGCTTATTTTATGAAATCCAGTTCGGCTGCCCTCACATTGTATAGGCGTTTCATGTTGAGAGGTCAGCTTACAGGTAGTTGAAATTTATGGTTGGATGTTGTGTCATCTGTGTGTTTTAAACAGAATGACGATGAGGTTATCACATTAAATTAAATCACGTATTTTATATGCCATCGATGATTTGAACATATACAGAACAGTAGTCGCAGTAGCTTTTTGGTTTAATATTTAACAACTTACCACCCACGAATCCTAGTACGTGAACGATCCCTGTCGACGAAGTTCAAATGTTATCTACCGTTCAATAAATCAAATGACCTTACTTTCGTTTGCTTCCGGAAACAATATTTTTATTAATGTATTTATTACACTCGAACTTATCCATTTTATAATGAAATAATACCTAAAAGTCCGATGTTATACCTAACACAAAAAAAAAAAACAAAAACTACTATTTCAAAACCTTACCTTTTTATATCACTACTTATATTTAGATTCCTTAAAGAAAAAAAAACTATGAATTTATCGTAACTATAGTAACGGAAACCATACATTTGTGACAATAATGATGAAGTTAATACTATCTTTGTAACTCCTACCTACCTATTTTTCCACTTTTCCACACATTTGTGTACTGAAATTATATGAAATACTCTCACTTCCATTCTTCACCAGATAATGTGCTAATCGAGTTATTAAAATGAATATAAAATAAAGAAAAATGATTATTGAAACAGCCTTTTATTTCATTGGAAAAGCAAAGACATTCAAACATTTATGAGCGATAGACGGGACAAGACGAAGAAAATCGTGATCCAATACTTGTTACTACTTAGTAACAAATATGCCTGTCTAGTCTCACACGCCCGCTTGTTATGAAGCATTCGTGTGTCATAATCCGAAATGTTCGTGATCAAAATTTTTGTATGACTTTATTCCCAATGTCTAATCTATAATTATTTTAATCTCTTTGTGGAAAACCATAGAGATTTAAAAGAATTATAGAGCGGACATTGGGAAAATTTAAGTAAACTAACAAACTAAAAATTTTTGAGACTTTTTGCATAAAACCTTTACTCCCACATTCTAACAATGACAGTAGGTAAATACGACGTAGTAAACTACCGTAATGGATGCTTAAAAATAAAGAGCCAGTATTTATTTTGTGGGACAAGTAATTTTAAATTATTTATATTTTATAAAAAAATATACTCAGATAAAAAAAAATCCCTTGAAATGGCTTTGTTATAGCCGTTAGATGATTCCCTGAAAATATTTCGCTTATGAATAGTTAGACCCTATATACATTATTAATTAAAAACAAATAAATAAACGAAATTAAATAAACTAACAAAAGACTGTGCTTCAAAAAACTCCACAACGCTGTAAGCTGGTAATGTGCCCAAGAAACTGGCGGCATAGCTAATGTGCTTTTTCGCATTAAAATAATCACTTGGCTTAAGTGCAAGAGTACCTACAAATCTGTCTGAAGCCCGCTAATGTACCTGTCTCTTAACATAAGCGAAAGTTTTAGCTACTAAGTAAGGGACAAGACGTTGACTTACGATCAATATGATCATCCTGTTGTACTCGCTCTTATTACAAAGTATAATATAACTAAGTTGGAAGAGTTCAGTAGAAACCACCAACTAAATACATGTACCAGGATCGCATTTGAATATTTATTTTACTTATGTGACTAAAAGAATGATGAATATAATGGTAATAATATGTAGATGGTTGGAGAAGAAGAGGACGGTCAAAAAAAAGGCGGATGATCGTGTGAGGCATGATAAGGTAGGCAACAATAACGTGGCTGTTGAGAGAGGAGAACCGTAAAAAAAAAGTGTTGCGCCAGCCCCAAGTAACATGGGATAAGGGCAAGAAGGTGATGGTCTGTGAAAATGTCGTTGGAAATGGTGCACGATGTCGAAAAGTAACATCTTTATCCTCCAGTCGGGAGGACTCCCTTAAATACCAATAAGTTATGAAGGATCTAAGAGTAACGTAGGTATCTACTACTAGCCAATAGCTGACCTAGGTAGTTAGGTAACAAGACATCATTCGCAAATATTTATCAGTTTTGAAACAGATACTAAGATGACCACGGCATCCAAGGCGCTAATCAGACGGGTCGGGTTGTCAGCTGTTACTCACTTGCTGTCTCACACTTTTCTATTATTATAATATAAAACACAATTATTATAATATAGGTCCCCATTAAACCAAATATGTCACCTGTCCCAAATACGACTGACCTGCCCATCATAAGCATGTCAGGAAAAGCAGGACAATATCATTGCATTGTTTAATATAAGTAATGGCTATCGGTGAAAGTTTTTAGGTATGCAGTTCACATTCATATTAGGGCTGTATGAGGCTTATGCTATTAAAGCCCTAGGGAATTTTTACGAGTGAATGGACAGGATTTCACATGCCTTTTTTGAAAAGATGACCCGGATTTTGAGCCATAGATTATTTGATGTTTTCAGTTTTGTTCTTTGTTGGTAAGGAGGGATTAAATAATTACACAAAAGTAAAACGACAGTTTCTTTATTGTTTCTCAATAAATAATAATAAATTAAATCGTCAATAAATAACTCTTCTAGACCCTAGCCGTTTCATTGGTGCGTGCGTCAAAACACTATGTACAATGCGTTTCCCGTGCGTATTTACATGAGGTAGTTATTCGTTTAGTTAGCTGAAGAGGCTGATGCTGATGGAGAAACTGAGGACACGCTGGAGTAGCTCGGAGACTGGTTCGAGGCTGCTGATGAGCTGGAGTCACCAGGGTAGTACGAGTTGTAGGCGAGTTGCGACGGGTCCCAAACTCTGGCGTAAGGACCACTGCTAGCTGGCTCCCAAGCAGGGCCGTAGGAGTCCTGGGGGGCTGAAGGTGCAGAAGTTGAAGGAGGTCCGTACTGATTGGCCGGGGGACCGTATTGGGGTGCGGGAGAGGCGTCGGCAGGCGGCATCATCATCATGGGCATGGCTGGCAACAAAAAGAACATAACATTATTTATCATCGAAATTTAAATATTGGAACTTGACAGATAAGAATTATCGTTTGATATCTAACCTCCTTTCTTCATGACCAAGTTGTAGATCAGGAATCCGAGGACGAGAGTGATGGCCAGTTTGCTGAGGATCAGGGCTTTCATGGATTTGATACCGATGATGGCGACCAGGATGGGCATCAAAGCCTTCATCTTCAGCTTCAGGAGTAGCAGGACGGGGAGCAGGAGCTTCTTCTTTAAGATGCCTCGAGCTGGAAGAAAAAAAAAATAAGTTTGATGTCTAATCCTTATGTTCCAAATTATGGTTTTGATCAACCATTACCTTCGCCGTTTTCACTGTCAGTCTCAGGGAATTCCACATCCAAACCTCTGTCAGCTCTGTAGGAAACCTCAGCACTGTCGAAAAGGAACTCAGGCAGCTGGAACCTGACTTCATGGTTGCTCAAGTACCGGCCGACGCGGTCAAAGATCACTTTGTCAATGTTCTTGTCGTCGAAAGCCCTCGCAGATTCCGAGCTAACTCCAAGTTTGGTGTCCAGGAACGAGAGAACTTTCACTTTGAGGCATGAGATCGGGGCTTCAGCTTCAAAACAATCACTGATCACACTCTGGAGCAACTGATCACTTGTTCCTAACCGAGCCGTTTGAATCTCATTGTCCTTGATACTGTAACCACGTACGAGGGCGACGGAAGCCAGGAGTAAACACAAACACTTCATTTTGATTTTTTTTCACTTTTTCATTAGATTTGATTAATTAAACGTTCGGCCCGGCCGGTTAATGGAGCAACAATGATTTAATTTTTCAATGGGCTTGGTTTTTATACCGTGATCCTTTGGACGGCAAGGCACGCGGTCTTCGCGCGTGGTGAGAATGTCAATCGCTTTCATACTTGGCAAACTATTTATTTTCATTTAAAGAAAGTCCTGGTGGTGAGAGTGATGTATTTTGGCGATTATAATTCAAAATATTAATAAATATATTTTTTGAAAACTTTTTGATTAAATTCAGTGCTTTCAGAAAATTTTCAGGTTCTGTTTTTTTACATTACATAACATGAATAAAAATCCCGTATTTTCACAGTAGTAGCAGACATTTTAATACCCTAATAAATGAGGGTATTAAAATGTCTGCTGCCATTTAATTTTCCAAAATCTTATATCGCTGCTTGGACTCATATTGCATACTCTATACCTTTTCTGCCGCATCTATCATGTGATTACTCATTTAAAACCCAAGTATCAACTTTTGTGTTGTGAATCTCTATGTTTTACACTTAAGAAGTAGTAAACAAACACATACTTCTATGTGGATAATGGGATATAACCTTTCTAGTCACGTTCATTTTACTACAGATTTTTACGTAACGTTAGGGAATACTATAGTGGCCTATCGTAGGATTTGTGGGCCTGTGAACTTCAGTGAATTGTCGTAATCATATTCAAGTGTTTTTAGCTACATTTTTGGCGTATAAATATTATGTTCAGGAAGCACCAGAGGGTCACTTTGTCTATGGACAAAGTGTCATTCTAACAGCGATAACAATGATAGTCAAAAATGTAAAGTAAATCTAAATTGACAAAAGCTTTTCGGTAGTTTTATGTTATTCCAAATTACACCTGGATTTACACATCAAAAAGATAACAGCGACAGCTTTCCAAATGTATAACTTCGTTATGAGATCAGCTACCGACTTTAAACGCCCGGCCACATTCCTATATCTTTTTAACAATTTGATACGGCCACAAGTTGAGTATGCCTGCATGATATGGGACCCTCATTATGCCAAATATAACTACGCTATAGAAAGAGTTCAGCGCAAGTTTCTCCGTACGTTGCAGTACAAATGTCATTTGGACCATCTTTCTTACGAGGAGTCTTTGCATAGATTCGGCTTAATATCCCTACAATCCAGGCGGCGGCTACTCCAAGCTATGATGCTTCATGGACTGGTTCACAATAAGTTTGACTGCTCTGATCTAGTCAATGACTTATCGTATGTCGTGCCAAGAACGATAATAAGGCGAGAGGTGCGTGATTACCCGACTTTTGCCACGACTATGAGTCGTACAAATGCGGGTGAGCGGGCGCCCCTCCATAGACTAATTAAAAATTATAATGTTCACTTCGATAAAGTTGATATATTTGCCTTAAAACACAATGAATTCAAAAAAAGCATTGTTAAAATACTAAAATAACACCATTATGTCACTTATGTATTTGATAAGATTAGATAAGACTAGTATTAGCCTTAACACTCTCTCTGCATGTACCAACTAAATCTTTCTTAGTAATATGTGGAAATGTCGTGAATTGTACGTTAGCCTATTTTTATATTAGTAATTAGTTGTAAGACACAATGTACAATTGTTTGTTTCCCTAATAAAATAAAATAAAATAAAATAAAAAATTATCCTCATCATTCTCCTGCCGTGGGGACAGCGCAGCACGTCTTCTTCTTTCATACTATTTCTCGCCATCTCATCAGACACCTTCTTTCTTGCCATCATCCTTCACAGTCTATCCATTGGCATCCGTCCATACTTAAAAACCTCCCCAACGACATTTTCCTCATTTTTTCGGTAGTTTTATGTAAATCCAAAATTTTGATTTGTTTTTTTTCGAAACGCTTGTTTATGTCTAGGTCCTTGATCAGTAGTCCCTATCTTCTGTCTGACGTTTGTAACCAAGGACATGTCCCAAATGATGAATGTTATTTGGGCGCCTACAGTTCTGTAACTGTTAAATAGTGAACTCCTTATAAAGGATTTCGCCATCATTATCATCAGTCTAGCTTTTCGCAAGTACTTTGTCGTTGGCCTTCAGCCAAACCTGATGTAGCTTAATGCAACTATTTTTCACAGAGCGACAGCTTGTCTGAACTCCACCTCCCAATTCCGATACCCCTTGGTAAGTCAGGTTGTCCGACTTTCAGGCTTGACTACCCGTAATGACTGTGAACTGCCTCCAAATGAGAGTTGGCTTAACATGCATGCAATTTTCAATGAATGGTCAAAAACCTACGGATCGAACTCAGAAGCGTAGCATAAGCTCCAACCGTAGCTGCATCTGTTATATCTATTTCAAGTGCATGTACTCGTCTCACGATCCGAGGAATTGTATTGTATTGTTTCGTTTTATACATATTATTATAATGCATCCACGGAGTTGTCGGGGATGGTTGGACACCCTGCTCGACTTTTGATATGAAAATATATAAGCTGTCATTTACAAACATCGATTTGGAAATGTGATCGGAGATTGTTTCGTAGGAATCACGTAGGAATACACACATCATCAGTTAAAATATACTGTCATTAAAGTTTTAACCCTACGTCAATTTACCGTTTCATACAGGTGTCAGAGAATGACAGTTGTGATTTGATTAAACGGACGATTTAAGTTGGTATCGGTGTAGTCAATTTACATAACAGATAATTAACCTGACTTGACAGTGTTGCCACTTTAATTAATTCCACTCATTCCTCCCAGCATTGGTTTTAAATCTTCAATTATGCGGAAACTGTAGCCAATAGGTTTCCGAAAACAATCGAATATGTAAAACTCTATTCATTCTTCAACACTTCACGAAAACATACGTAACATCGAAACATGTTCGATGTCTTTAACCTTCTTGTCCAATAAAATTGTTAGATATAGTGTGTGTCTAGACAGTAGACTTGCAACAACCGTGCCACATACAGCGACAAAAATGTTGCTTAGAAGTTGAAAGTGTGGTTGAAGTGGCGTATTCCATTGTCAGCCTCATCCTTAGCCTGACTTCACTTACTGTTGCTCGACGCTTCTGTGATGAACGAGATTGGCATTGTTATTTAAGGGGAAACAAGTGGACAGCTTCCTTGGTGGGAAGTTCTCATCGTCGCCTATATACATCACATGCAAAACTTAAGACACATGTGTCTATAATTATTTACTACACAGGGTGAATTTATCAAGTGGGCGTGGATGGCCAAATCCAAAACTATGAGTAATAGCGAAAAATACTCAAAGGAGTAAGCCCAAGCTCAAGCCCGATTATGATGAAAAACTAAAACTGCATCATTGGGTTTTAGAAAAATCAACATCCCTAACCCTGGATAATATACTATCCTAGTTCGAAGGAATGGGTTTCCGAACTGGGACATAGAACAAAATAGGTAAAGTATTAGGGTACTTCTTTTTTTCTTAATTAATTACTTAGATGGGCTCTATTACTGTTATTCTTTTGAATAAAACTAGGCACACTTTTACATAATTATTTGAGCCCAGCCACACTTTTGTCGCTGTAGCATGGTCCGTCTGCTCAGACCGATAGTCAATCAGCTTGTTTATCATGCAGTGTCTGACTATGCTCTCACCAGCGGCGTGTACATACCAATCAAGCGAGACATCTTTTGTAATGTCATTCATTTGCTTTATGCAGCGTATTTTGTTAAAACTGTCAGACGGCATCAGGCTCAGTGGCATGGTCGGTGCAATTTTGTTTTGTGTGTCTGTGGCTCAACTGAGATTTATTATTTTTAACTTGATATACTTATTTAGGCGGACTACACACTTTATTGGGTACCATATTCAACTGGGCAGTATTGGTTGAACAATAAAGTTGATAGCAATTGCTCCTTATATTAGGCTTTCATTAGGTTCGTGCCGATCGGCAAACTATGTTCGGTATTTCTGTCATCGCTGCGTTACGTTCGGGTTGGCTCGGCACATTTCATGCTAAGTCTGGCGGCCTATTTTTCGAACAAGTATATTCAATTTTGCCGCGCGGCTGTACCGAATCATGGGCACGCTTGTGTTACATCTGCAGATGCTAAGACGCCGTGATAATTTAATTTAGGAATACCTGTATTTTTTTTTACCTAGCATTTAAAAAAGCTCTTTCCATACTAACCTAAAAAATGAGTTTTTTTATCATTTGGTGATAGTTCCCGAAAAAAGGTCAGAAGAACCGTAAGTTTCTCAAGTTTGTTTAGTGCATTTAAGTCGATTAAATATTTTATTTCTATTTTTTTTTCCCCAATCACAAAATCTATTTACACAAGCGTCCATTACAACATCTTACTACAAGTTACGTAAAAAGCTCCTGCATAGTTTTACAACAAAAGTGAAACTGCTCCGCTTTAGCAAAATGTTCGCGCACATCTCCATTATGCAATAAGGGTTGACATTGCGAATGCAACTCGTGCGCACATTACCATAGTCCGCCATGTCCGGATTGTGAAATTGCTTTTTCACTTCCGTTCTGATAATGTTAGGCTATAAATCTGTGGATTGGTGCCGTTTCAATGACACTTTAATAAAGGTAGCTGTATGTATGAATGACCCACTTTAGGTTTATGGTAATTCATCATCATCCTCCTGACCTATTCTTATTTATTTGGGATCGACGTAGCATGTCTTCTTATTTCATCTAGCCATTACCATTTTTTTAAACCCCCCTTTGGCTATACCGTCTTTCTAAAGTCCTTGCTAGTTTCTTTGGTCATATCCATATCGTATAGCCACCGAAATTCACACTCAGAACTGCGTAGAATTTAAAAGTCTACCAATAGCTCGACAATAAGGTCAACTTCACTAAATACTATTATGGACGGAACTATGACGGGAATTAAAAACACATTTCGATATTTAACAAACAGTTATTTTAACACTTACACTTCTTTAATTTGCAATAAGAAAGTAAGTAAACAATCTATGCCGTCCGTATTAGGTAACAGTCATCCACATAACACTATCCACTTACAAACATTGCGCTCGTGACAGACATACCAACAGGCCCGAAACCCCATCATCTACTTCTACATACAAATAGACAAATTAACCTTTGCCATCGCAGAAACGATATCCACGCGATTCTGAACCCTATTCCGCTCATATACTGAAAATATTGTGGTCTCTGGAAGGATTTGGTTTTGTCAAGAGCGTTTGATAAGGTGTGCATGCTATAAGGACCTAAAAATAGTTGAGTTATGGTTCTGAATCCGTGCTAATGTGTGCCCAGTGGGTCAGCGGGGTACAGCCGGTATGCCGCGCGAAGGCCTGGCGCATCCTGCGTGAGGACTGTGCATTATAATGAGTACTGCCGCAGGGCTCCCGTCTGGGCCCCCCTAATTATGTCGGTGGATTGGTTCAAGTTGTTGATATAATTTAGATATTTTGATTGATCAAACTGAGTTTTTTGGATGCCCAAGAAATAAATTAACTTTGAAAGCAAAACTCTCCGGGTAATAGCGTGACTTTAAAAGATTATTGTTCATTAGGAAAACTCGCAGAGGTTTTCACCTAAAGTGATTAAATAACGTCAAAAATATTTACTTCCTTTTATTTAGTTTAGTATTTCCTACCTGTTATGCACCACGTGCAGTATGATTCTGACATATCCATGAGGAAACTCAGTAAAAGTAAATTCCTTTATAATTATGGTCATATATAAAGTTTCTACTGGTATTCAGTCCCGCCACAACATAGTTTGGGAAACTGCTAGGCAGATGATGAAAACTAAGTACTAAGTTCTATTTTTAAGTGCGAAGAATTCCAGGTGGCATTGTCGTCATCAACGTAGGCTGTTGCTTAGAATAGTAACTAATGAGTTGCCTTAATTAGGCATTGTTTTACATGAGCGATAGTAGCCATTTAAATAAGAAACATATCGACCCAGTTTTCTACTATTTCCTGAAAGGCAGAAAAAAATAAACGCTAGTGTTGTAAGGGGTCCTGAAATATGTCGCGTATAAAAAATAAGTATAGATTAAAATAAGTACAAAATGAGGTATAAAATAAGGTATACAATCAGATATCAAATGAGGAATAAAATGAGATTTAAAATGAGGATATAATATACTCATTTTCGGAAACTGTGACTATTTTCCGAAAATGTATCTAAATCAAATATTGAATTTTGCCGCCTGTCCCTGCCGAATCCTGTGTCAGACCTCTAACAAGCAAGACTTTTTCAGTCAAATGAAAACTTCGTTATTACTCGTCTGAAGGCTTCAAGATCAAATGACAGCTTCCTGGTACCTACTGTTTTTCGTGAAATAACAGGATAAATGGTTTCACTATTGACACTATCATTTACTAAAAAAGTGTTTCTCTGGTAAATATGGTGGACCACGTAGCCATAGTGCAAAATAAACAAATTAAATTAAATTCATCAATAGTGATTTTACGAGTAGCAGCTGTAAAGGTATAGAAATCTCACAATAAAACCTACTTAAAATCATCTATATCTTAGGTTAAAAACCTGAAAGGTTGTTTGGTAAAAACAGGTTGTTTTTTCTATTCTAATAAAATAAAATAAAAATGTTTATTTCAATTACAATGGGCATTTCGATACATATTATTGGAGGTCACCTTTTAAGCAAGGAATTGCTTGTATTAGGAGACTCCGCACTTCCACTTATCACTTTTTTTTTCTGTCCTGTATTATCCCACTGCTCGGCAAAAGTACAACCCAACTTCAAAATATCGGCTAAGGTGGTTCTTTAACAATACTTACTAAATCCAAGTTAAGCACGCTATTGTGTTAACTGTTTTATTAACGAAAGTATACTTATCCAAGTTTTTCATCTTCCTCGCACGACGAACTGTGCTGTGGGCAGGGGTAGAAAATTTCAAACGACGCAGTTTCGAGCGGTTGAACATTTACTAGGATCTACAACTACTCAAAGTGCTCATCTAGTCTTTCAGGACTTCGTTCTTTAAGCGTTTGGTCGATTTTTCATGTCATCAGAGATTTGGCCTATTTTAAGGTCAAAGAATTAGCATTGCTTTATTACGTGTCAGTGCTGTCAGTCTCTTTTGGGCAATTTTGCTATTGACAACGATTTGATGAATCTTTTGTTGCCCAGCGAGATGTATTCACCTTTTTGCTTTTTCTTAATACTAAAAGTATTATAATACAACATTATTATTTTATTCTAAAAGTTTTAAAACAAACTACTTCAGAGCCCAATAAATCAATACAAGTCCATCAATCAGCTGGCTTAAATCCTATCGCCGGATCAAAGTAAAACATTACACGTGACATTGATAGCATCTTCTACGTGATCCCCATTGTAGATGAGCACAAGTGACGGTAGAAAGCGATTGGCACTTGTACAGAAACTTAATGTGTTGCAAATGCCACCGCGTATCGAAATTTTCTTCCCTTTTAGAGAAAGTATTTTATTACGTACGTCCTGCTTTTATTCAACTAAATTTTTCTTGAATATTCTTGCGTTTCAGTTTTATGCGTGTGTTCTAATTTCATGGACAGTGAATGTACTTGACCGGTCCCATGCGTCTCGCATCCAGCGGATCCCTGCAACCTTTACCAGGTCAATGTGGCGACACTTGGGGGAGGCCTGTGTCTGATGATGATGATGAAGGTACTTTGTACATAGTACTTTTTATTGGTATTTTGTTGACCTATTTTAACTTGTCATATTCATTAAATACTGTATTTGTATTATATTTGAGATCCTTGTAATTCTTTACTTACTCGTACATGTGCAAACATTTTGTGTAAGAAATGCTTTCTGGTTCTTATTGAGTAGTTGATATGCACTCTCTGAATTATAAGTTGTTGCATTAAATGGGTACCATTAAATAAGTGGTGAAATTACTTCCGGAAAAAGTTTAATTGGTTTAATTTTATTGAATATAGCTCTGCAGAGATGCTAGAGCTTGATTATTGCATTAGAAACCCTCTTTCTTCTATTAACTGTCTACTTTGGTAAATTAGACGCATATTTTATTATGACTTTTCAATGAAAACAATTCACTATATTTCATCATATTTTTATTGATGTGAAGAGGGGAACACCAAATAAAATTATAGATTAATTCATCAAAGATTTATTATTAAAATATAAATAAATAACATCAGTCATACATCACAATCACACGCTCTCAAGCACAATATTTTAATAAATAAGTTGCATTACATAGTATTTACACGGTCTCGATTTCTCGACGAAATCATTTATTTGGTCTATGTTATCTGTGCCCGTCAACCAGCTGTCAGTAAACGGCGGGAAAAACGGATTTTTTCGGATACTAGTCGTTGGGGTGGGGTTGCGTTCGGATAGCTTAGTGGTAAGCGTTGTAGGCGAGTTCCTGGGCCAGCTCTTGGGGTTCGGCGTCTCTCCTACGGCGGGTGGCTGCGTACGCGGCGTCCCAGGGACCGTGCGCGGCGATCTGGGGGTGCGTGTTGTCCGCCGCAATCTGCGTAAACTACAATGTTAGGCTTATGGATAGTAGAGTTGTGAAAGAAGGTTAGTACACAATAATACTTCGTTTATTGAATGTTAAACTCGGTGTTGGATAAAAATATAAAGTTAATTGTGCAAATCAAGTTCAAATGGTGCCAATAGATCGTAAAAGTAGTGCCAAAGGTGCAAATAGTCGTGGAAAGGTGCCGTGCTTTCAAAATAAGTCAGTACCACTTCAAAGATTTTGCATTGCTGCTAATGAGAGGACTACATTGTTATTGCAAAGTTAAAGCCTTAACTCACCTTTTTGCAAAGCTGGAAGATGGCCAGAGCGACGGAAACCACGAAAGAGAAGAAGGATAGCTGCAGCGCGTTCCAGGCCTTCAGACCGAGGACACCGATGGCCAGAGGGATGAGGGTCATAGCCTTCAGGAGCACGAACACCAGGATGGGGACAATGATCTTCTTGAGCTTGGCCTTGCGAGCCTCACCGACGGAGCGGGCACCCTCCTTGTTGAACTTAACGTTCACGGACAGCTCATCATTGTCAAGGTTCCTCGGGCTTACAGTGATCTTGGTGTCGGCGATGGGCAGCATGAAGGTCACATCGTGCGACTGGATGAAGTTCTCAATGCTGTCGAAGAAATCGCCAGTAGAGCGGCCAGTGACATCGTTGGCAGCACCATTCTTCGTCACTTCAACGGCGTCAGAGATCTGAGGAGAAAGCAATTAATGGGTTACACTTTCGATTGATTGGAAAGTGGAAATTAAAACTTTTCGAAAATGGAAAGTCGGATACCTGGAAGGTGTCCTTCTTGAAAATGGAGTCCAATAACGACATGACCTTGTACTTTATGCAGGCAGTGGGGTCTGATCCTTCGGCACAGCCTGATCTCATCTCCTCCACCATGCCGTCCATGGGGGTTCCCTTCCAGAAGGCTTCCTTCGCAGGCTGGGCAGCCGCGCTTCCGAAAAGGGCCAGAGCCAACAAGTACACTACTTTACTGGACACCATTTTGCTGAGCTCCTCGTGGTGTTCACTGACTGAAGGTTGGATTGTTTGTGATAGTTTCGACAAGGACCCCGCGGTTTTTATACAGCTATTTCAAATTCAGCACGTAGTGTGCAGTTCCGGTACGCATTGTCTTTCAACGTACGAGTCGACGTGCACATGCGACCTTCTGGCACGGAGGGGGCCCAAGTGTAAGGGAAAGCTATCTGATACGAATCCTCGTGGAGATATGGAATACAAAACGTCCTAAGTTCTAACATTGTCAGTCGCTTATCGTACATTTTAGAATAGTTATTCGTTTGTATGAAGCGCCTTTTCTGTTGTTTGTGACACCGTACCCTGAATCGAAGAGCCATGATCCAGTTCATGTGTTTCTTTTCGACTTATGGATAGCGGGTAAGGTGTGAGTGAGAGGTGCGACTGGTCAAGTAGTCAGGTGTTTGATATGGAGGAGCAGATGCGTACACGCGCGTCTTTGCATACGTAATGGTGGTTAAGTTGATATCATTGAACTTGTACGTCTAGGAGATAATGACATTGTTGGTCGGAGGATCATCATTTTGTTCTTGAACTTCAGAGAGGTTTATGACCTGCAACATATGCCAGTTATCATGCTATTTAGGAAGAGTTCAGCATCTTTTTTCTTAAAATCTGAGTCTACTTTGCATTCAGTTAACAAAGTTGGTAAAAACAGTTTGAAAGTGAAAATGGATAAAAAGTGAAAAGCTTTCTTGAAAAGTGGTTCAAGACTTTTACTGTCGAGGATATTTTTGTTAACCATTCCCTTTTCTTTTTTGTTAGTGGTGGCGGATTCGTCGGCAGCTTCATCCCTTCTAAGAGTAGCTAGGTGGCGATTGTAACCGAACCATCCAAATAGAGGCTCATACCAGGTGTATGAAGTGGAGCTGTGGACGATGATACCTTTAAGGCTTCATAAAATATACTACAAAGAACTCATCTAGATAATTGATGATGGATGCTATATCACATGTTATTTTTTGAAAGGGAGAACGACACGAAACCGCCAAAACTTACTCACATTTTATCCTGTTTAAAATCTGATAGGCTAGCGTTTATATCTGACCTAATATAAATGGTTGTCGATGACTAAGTGTACCTCATATTCCATACCATATCTACTTAAATAGGTCACAAAAAATCCTGCAGTAACCTTGGCTTGGATTATTTAAATCTGTTTGATGCAAACAGTGAGTCAAGTGGATTAACGGTAGTGTTTGCACTTTAACAGGCAACGCGACGGGCAGACATTTTTATGTACTCATGCGATGCAGATATTTCTAGCACTGATTTGAATGGTATTTGTGCAAATTGCACCTAAGATACTTCACTTAAGACAACATTTTGTTAGTTGCAGTTTTAATTCATAATTCATTTATTTATTGTTTGCCACAGGTGAAAAGACAGATCGTATAATTAGCGTTATTGTATCACTGTAACATACCCATGAGGTGTACAATATTTGTATTTATGTCAATATCATGTAAAAAAAAAATAATAATAATACAAATTTTACACATTTTATCCGTTACGTTCATTGTTTTTGTCAAACTCATTTTACGTTTATTATTACACAATTATTAGGGACATACAATTTACGTTTAAATAAGTCAAAAAAATAAAAAAGTAAGTATAACATGTAAATTTTTTGTCAACGTCATGAAACATTCATTAAAAGACATAATTATGTCGGTCATGCGATATACATTGAATAAGTCAAAAAATAAATAATAATAAGTTCAACATGTCAAGCTTTAGTCAACCTGATACTACATTCATCATTAGACATAAAAGTTTGATGGAATAGTTTAGAGATTAGCTGACTGCCTCATTGGTCGTAGTGGTTGGAGTGTTATTGCTGATCTTCGATTCGATTCCCAGGCCGGGTAAAGTGTTATTGGGTTTTTCTATCAGAAATTTCTCAGAAGCAGACACAGTTTGGATTTGTGCCCTGTTGATGGCAATTACATGGCACTTAAACATAACTGGCGAAATGTGGGTCTACTATTAAGTACACCTTTGTCTAATCCTGTGGAGATTACAGGCGTGATGTTATGTTATGTTGTACGAATGACTCCTAAGCTTTTTCACTTACGGCACCTGAACAAAATTTTGATAATTGCAGTTTTTTAACGGCACCTTAGTAAAAGAAGATTCTAGTGATGGGATTTCTTCTGTATATTTTTTTTGACGTCTGGGTGTACAATTTAGTCGCAGCAAGTAAAGACAGCCTTGCCATGAGTCGATGATGATTGTTGATTGGTTTGCATTGATCTGACGAATACGAAATCAGAGAAAATTTCTCGGAAAACACCGTTTTCTGATTGGTTTTACAAGTCGGATGTTGGCCTATTGATTTGGTACTGGACGATTTCTGAAGTGTTTAAAGGATGATTTTCCTTCATACGTTTCTTCTTCAGGTTTACAGTGAACATACAGGGTGTAAACAGACCCTTCAAATAGCCGCCAACCAAGCATTCTGTACATCAAACTAAGTAAGTTTACGCAAAAATTATTGCTGGGAATCGACTTTTTTTTTTGGGGTGAAAAATCACGTTTTACGGTAGGACTCGATGAAAAGCACTCAAAGCATTGTGCTGATGGATGGATTGAATAGTACGGGGGTTGTGGAGGTGTGAAAAGCAAAAATCTTACATTAAAAACATGTATTTATAAAAAAAACTTGTGAAAAAGTTGGAACTTTGACCCCCAATATCTCCGTAACTAGAACGTTCCCAGGTAAGGTCTAGAACAAAAAAATGATCGCAAAGAAGGGAAGAACAAGTGCCTTTCGGATATGTTAAGGGTCTATTTACACCCTTTATAAACATAACGAAGAAACATGGAGTCAATAGCCCGCACATAGCTTATTCAGTAAACGTAAGTATGGTCTGAATTATTTCTAAACAAGAAAGGGCGCCTGTCTGCCTAGCTATGGATTCAGAACGAGTTTCAGGCAGAGCCTTTATGTTAAAAGGAAAAAAGTATTCATTATACGAACTTGCTTTACTTCCTTGTACGGTCCTTAGTAATCATATCATCACGCTCCTAATCTACGAAGAGTTAGGCAGAGGTGTACCTAATAGTACACCCACATTTCGCCAGTTATGTGTAAGTCCTACATAGTACTTTTAATTTTGTTTCGGACCTCTGCCGCCCAGAATTATAGCACCCAAAAGGACGCCTTTTGTAGTCATCAGTACATTGTCACATTTTGATCTGGCATTCAGTTCTCACGTTTGGGCAGAGGTGTACTTAATCGTACACACATTTCGCAAGTTATGTTGAAGTCCCATGTAATAGGGGGCGAGCCTAATGCCATCAACCGGGCACAAATCCAGACTCCGTGGCTGCTACTGAGAAATTGATGGAAAAACACAATAACACTTTGCCCGACCCGGGAATCAAACCCAGGACCTCATGCTCAGCAGTCGCGATTGCGACCACTACACCAACGAGGCAGTCCTTAGTAAACAATATTTAAAAAAAGTAATCCAATAACTGACACAAATACTTCACCACAAGTTAACGGTTGATATTCAATTATTATTGATCCGGCGTTGTGTGGCAACACTGAATACCAATAGGTTACAATAGGTTACCGTTTGTGTCCCATAGTTCCGCCATGGTGAAAGTGAACGACCAACTATTAATTATATTAATGAGTTACGAATTTCGAAGTTGCGAAGGTTTTAGTGGTTCGGGTTTAAAAACGGTGAGGTTACAAAGCAGGTTGTTAGTTTAGGTGGTGACATGATGGGGGCAACATCTTCTATACGTGTAGTAGAGGCGGGGTGGCCGGGAGGGTTCCTTCGAGTCATAAAACGTATGTCTTTGAGAGATCCATTAGGTCGGAGGTAAATACGATTAGGGTCAAGATTGAGCCATTCCTAATTAATTATGACTTGAAGATTTTAAGTACCTAGTTAGGACCTAATTTGTTAGTACTTGGAGGAAGAATGATTTTTAAATGTTACATGCTTGCTAATTTTAGGGACAATATTGTAAATAATAGATATGTATCTGAAGTTTACACTATGTTGTTATACGTATTATAATAAAATTAACTTTTTGGAATTATTGGTACTTTAAAGAATAAAATAGTATTAATGACAGGACCTTACTCGCTAGTGGCGCCTGTAGCTCAAAAACAGTAACCCTCATTGTCTTAAACTAAAAAACAAAAACAATCTTTTCTCAACCGTGATTCGGTCGTATAATTGCGACTGCGATGGCTATTTGTTTTGTATTTTAGATGCGAAGTTCGAGTTTAGCCGGTTTTTTAAATCTACTATGATTCTACTATCTAGATTGGTGTGGAGGTAACTGATGGTGTGGCTATAGTTGTTTTGCAAATAAAGACACGCGTACCTATAGTTTAATACTTATCTGGGAAATGACTCTAGTGTTGAACGCTGCCAACAATCTTCACTTTTGCCCTCAGAATGTTAGATTAGTAGAGTGTGTTTATTTATAAATATGTAGGTATAGTCGGCAGCACATCAAGTTACCACAAACTGTCAAATTTATCCAAATGATTTTAAACCATAAAATGTTGTCGGTTAAGTTCAAAATCGAATACATACGTAATCCTAGCTGTTGAGTGAAGTTACTCGTACAGAAAAGATTTTTTGGAAAAAAAATTACAATACGGGAGACCTGACTGAAGTTGAATATTATTTTGTGAAATAAGGGCGTCTATTTTATTTGTCACACTTTCAACGTTTATTTACTGCGACAGAAAAATACACCATACTTTTATTTAACGCCTAACAAAGTTCCGATGTAGATTTTAATTCAGACTAGTTTCATCCTCTGAAGAGTCTACAACTGTTTGATGGAGACCTAACAGGATAAACCATTAATGTGAAGCCCTAGTAGACTCGATATAGTAAGTTCCCATAGTAAATTCCTCACACATGTTCAAGTAACATAGTGCTATAAATACAGACTAAAACACGTAACTACCATATTCCTCACACGACTGTGATAACATCTAATGTAGGCGATGCATTGTGAATGAAGACATAAAGCGTCAGACCTGTCCATCATGTGTAAATCGCCTTATGTAGTGGGTACGTGTTTTGAAGTCTTCGTTGTCGATGATGTGCAAATAGCGTTATGTCTAACTAGTAGACTGAGTTCTAAACTTCGAAATTCGAATATAAGCGATATTATTCGATATTGGAAATCGCGTTGTGGAACTCAAATGGTGTTGGGTACCTAGCAAGGTGCGGTGTTGGCACGTGAAGTAAAGCTGCGACCGAGTGGCGTCAAAGGACTGGAAAGAGAAGTGATAGTCGTCTGGCTGCGAGAAGGACAGACGACATTGTTGCCATCACAGTTAAAAGCTGAATGATACTGGCAAATAAACGTGGACAATGGTACAAGCCGCTAGGGTCGATCTTTAGTTTAAGCCGTGCTTGCCTAGGTTGGTCTGGGATGGATGACCAACCATTACATGCCGAGTTTACCACGTACCTCAGAAAGCACGTTAACCTTTATTATCACATTACCCAGTACTATCTGGGACGTGGAGGTCAGATAGGCAGTCGCTCCATGTAAAATACTGGTATTCAACTGCATCCGGTTATTCGGCAGCTGACCCCAACATAGTTGGGAAAAGGCTAGGCAGATGATGATAATATTTTTATGTTTTCCACTCTGTAGTGGGTCTGACTCATGTCACTCTGGCCGTGTGTACCTTACCTTTAAATTGAATAGCTTTAGTGCAATTGCCTCGTTGGTCTAGTAGTCGCAGGCGTGACTGCTGAGCATGAGGTCTTGGGTTTGATTCCGAGGTCGTGCTAAGTGTTATTGAGTTTTTCCATCAGGAATTTCTCAGTAGCCGCCACGGAGTCTGAATTTGTGCCCTTGATGGCAATAGAGTCGCCCCCTATTACATGGTACTTAACATAACTGGGGAAATGACCTTAGACCGAACTTAATTAATTCAGTTTACTTGGTTAGATCAGACTATTGACATTAACAAGTACCGCTCATGACATAATTCAAATATTCCATATTTCATTTTTTGTTTAAGTTCTAATCTAGTGTGGGTTTAAAAGCTTGATTATTTGATTTGTAAGAAGCCGATCTGGTTTTGTATTTTTCCATATTCTGGTCAAGTTTAGCTGCTACCTTTCACCTGAGGGTGTCTTGAAGGCTGAAGGAGGCATCAGGTAGCTTTGAGCTGGTTCGTATTATTCCAGAATAGCAATCCAGTGAATTAATCCAGCGCCGTACTGAACTGAATCATATCGTCTACATTATTCCAGTTATTATTAGGAATTAATTATAACAATGTGTATTCACAAAAAACAACAATGCTTGTTCACAGTTAAACGTGTAACCCAGCACTGTGTTGGTCGTCTTTACGATTCCAGTTGCACTGGAATAAAAAGTAGACCACCAATCCAGTTACTGGACTGGATCTTTCCCTTGATCCAGTGCATTTTAGTGACGGTTCAGATTATTCCAGTTTGGCAGAATATCAGCATTATGTCCCCTCTTTAAGGCCTGAAATTGTACGATATGTACGTTGACTATTATACGTGCTGAAGGATGATTAATTTATTAATATTACATTCATATTGTTACGTCATCGGGAAACTAAGTGCGTACGTCTGTCTTTCTTTATGATGTTGTTAAAGATTTATAAATGGACTGCGTCGCAATTAAACTGCTGGTTTTAGCAGGTTTGTAAAACTAGACGCTATGATCCTTGGTAACCTGGTTTAAGGTTATACGCCATTAATTTCAGCGGACCTTCCAGACAGGAACTACTTTTCAAATTGATTTTAAAAATATTTGACTATGTAGTATTTAGTAAGGAATAGTTCCAGATATCCTTAGAGCTTCTATCTAAAAATATTGTAAACGAAATATCAAGAAAACTTATCTGGAATTTTATGTAAAACTCAACACCAAACCACTAAATCATAAGCACCGTTAACTTTATCTCAAACATTTGCTAAAACGTAGTAATGTCAACATTACAATGCATACTGCATTAAGACCCACGCCAGCCAATCAATACTGCTTATAATAAATTCATTGCCACGCCTAGGAAGCGCTGACAAACCAAAAGTAAGGAGCGAAACCCACACTTGGCGCGGTGAGGCCACCCGTTCAACATTTCATATGACCGCGCACTTAGTGCCATGATCGTCATCACAGTGGACACAAGTGAAAAATTCCAGTGCAGTGATACGGATTTTCATCGCCATATTTAAACACATACCTTATATAGACCAAGACATGTCTAAGCTGACAGTAACAAATTTCACCAAGAGGACTGGAAGCCCCTTCAAGAAAGGCAAGGAAACTCCTGAAGATATTATAATTGTTCACGAAGAAGTCATCGAGAAGAGCACTTTTGAGAAACAGAAGGAGAAGCAAAGTGAATTGATTCAGAAGGTGAATAAGAAGGCAGCGGAGTACCAGTCTAGTAAACCAAGTTCTGGTGTTTTTACTGAGGTGGTGTCACATGGAGCATTTTCATCCAAAAAAGGGAATACAACCAATACTAGTATTCCAAAACTAGAAAGCCCGACTCCCCCCAAGTCTAACGGATCGAATGGCTCCAAATCCTTGCTCGGGTTCCCATCATCAGCTAACGATTTAGCTTTACTCGCAAAAACAGATCTGGAATCAGATGCAAACATATCAAAAGCGGTGAAAGATAAAGTGATAGAGAAACTATTTGCTCTAGTCTCGATGGTACAGCACACGTACGAGTCTAAAGTGAGAATTATGACGGAGTTCGAGAAATATAAGGACACACACATGAAGAATGAGATGAGAAGAGAAAAGGAACATTCAGAACAATTGTACAAGCTTAATATGAATTTCCAAAACGAAGTGGTTCAAGCAGTCCAAAGGTTGAAAAGTGAATTAGATATTTCAAGGAATGTTAGTAAGAATGTGGAAGAAAGTAACATCAGTGCTAGCTTAAAAGATACTTCTGTAGACTTTAATACTTTTGATGAAGTACAAGACACTGACTTGAATGGTAAAGGTGATGATACTGTTGATGAATCATCGAACCCTACTGAGCGAATTGAAGATGAGAATTTAAATAGTGATGTAACTAAGAATGAGTAATTTTGTTAAGTACATATAAGAATTAATTTATAAACCATTAGTCATAAATAAAAATATATCGCGGATCTTTTTGGTGTTTTATTTTGGTGATGACATTAAGGAATGTCAAGAATTTTACGAGTACAACGACTACGTAGGTGGTTAAAATGTTACGTTTATTTAATAATTATATTATGCTGTCCTATTTGACCCAAAGGTTGACTGGTATAGAATGCCTTGTGGCATTAAGTCCGCCTATGTACCACTCTTGTACATGAAATTTAAATAAATAAATAATTTGTTTTCTTAAGGACATAGTATTAGATCCTAGTTACTAAAAACTTGCCCATTATTTTTTTAAGATTGACAGTACAATATCACAAGAGAACAGTATAATATTATGGCCAATAGATTTAATAGGTCAAGGTTGAACTGTGTTAATGAGTTTCAAATGAGTAGGCGTGAGTGGGAAGCATACTTAACGCTTTGGAATTTACGCACTAAGATATTATGATCAAACACTGATGAATTAGTCAATCGCCAATTGTGAATAACGCCATCTAGCGTACGTAGCAAGTACGAATTTCTGATGTAGATGCATCGTAGTGGGACAATGCTTTCGTCAAGTTTCAGGTTTATTTGTACAGGCAGATGCTGTGTCTTTTAGTTTTCTAAATTTATTTCGACATTGGAATAAATGGAATGCTATAAAGAAATCGTATTATCGACAAAAATACCTATCTTATTTAACTACATATTGAGCTTATTTATAAATATAGAAATAGGATAGTCAGTCACCTAACGTACGTTTGTGCTCTTCGTATTTTCCGGAAACTAGAGTCAAATTCCAGTTCAACTAGAGAATCTGCCTGACTTTTCCTGTCTGATCCAGGTTAATTTAAGACAATCCAAGTAGATCCACTTCACAAATAATGTTGCTTGCGCCATAATTAAAATTAATAAAATAACTTACGTCTGTGTCTTGTTGCTCAAAGATTTTACTCAGTCACTTATTGACTTTAGACATTTGATTGAGACTAGAGAATAACCCAATCAATTATAAGTTTTTGTAAATTCTTAGGAATAGTGACGCATTAATTTCTGAGGTTACAATGACATGAGAAATCTGTAGATGACAAATGAGGTACAAGTCAGCCGGCTACTGGAAATAGGTAATTTTAGGTCAAACCTACATATAATTTTATTGACAATATGATGTCCGACTATGCACTGGATTTACCATTGGCAGAAATAACGTATTTTCACCTCTTTTTTGACCCATTTAGCTGATGACTTGAACATCCTTTTACACTTTCGTTACTACCTACTTATGTATTATTTCAATGCGCGTTGTCTGATATTGTTAAATTAAGATTTTTTAGGTACATTCTGCATTTCATCATCATCTGCCTAGCCTTTTCCCAACTATATTGAGGTTGGCTTCCAGTCTAACCGGATGCAGCTGAATACCAGTATTTTACATGGAGCGATTGCCTGTCTGACCTCCACAACCCAGTTAGAACTGGGTAATACGATACCCCTTGGTAAGACTGGTTGTCAGACTTTTTGGGCCACTGAGTGCCTAACGACTGTCAAAGATCTACAAATGACAGCCGGGACCAACGGCTTAACGTGCTTTCCGAGGCACGGAGGAAACTCGGTATGTAATGGGTCACCCATCCACAGACCAACCTAGGCAAGCACGGCTTAACCTAAACATCGACCCGAGCGGCTGTTATTATTTAGCCACGAGCATTTAATGAAGAGAAATAAATTTTAAAATATAATTCTAAATAATAGGGTCATTATACCAAGATCTACACTTATCTCGTACATTGCCAATAGATGATAACTCTCTATTATCCCACGAAGTTATTCATAAAATGCACGAATGCACTCCACTAGCTAATAATAAATTCCTGCTAAATGAATGAATGAAACTGGGAAAACCCAAACCACAAGAAATATCAAGAGAGGTACATGACACTAACTTCATTTAGCTCGCTCAGACCGGCTCCGCTGCACGCGAATCATTCCTAAAGTTATTATCATCTCGTTTGAGACATATTTTGATAATTTATTTAAAACGGGTGTTTATATTTAAATGTACATTGGTAACGATGAGGTGATAACCTCCGTGTCAAGTGAATAGTAAGGAATTAGTGATATTGGTAGTGGTGCTGAAGAATCAGAGAATTTGAGAGGTAAATAAAGTTTTTTTTACTGTATTACTACTTATTTTTAGTTTGAAGTTGTCAGAATGTAATGAATAATATAAATAAGGAAAATACAAAGTGCTCAATGTCCGTGTTAATAAGTTTTTTGTCCAGTAACCTACTGGTAAGCTGTTTTTTATCTCGTTAATTAGATGGCGTTCAACTAAAGTTAAGATTTACGATACAATAACCCTTTTTTTGGGCTCCACCGCAGTCGGGTAAAAACAACAAAAGAGTTGTTAATTATATTATTAAAAAATAAACATACTTTTGGGGAGCAAATAACAGATCATGTACATAGTTACCACTGCATTGGCTTAAGACAAATAAAAATATGTTTTTTGACAAAGGTGCAAAAACCTGTAATGTAAAAGTGTCATTTCCTGTTATTCCAGATATGGCTGCACTAAGAAATACTCTAGCTACTCTGCTAACAATACTAGTCATCGCTGAAGCAAAACCTAAATGCAAGACTTATAATGAAAAAGATGTTGTCTGCACTGCTGGAAAGTCTGATTATAAACTTGTGAGAGGTCTAATATCAGACAATAACAAAACTACAGGTATTACACTAAGAGCATGCAGGATCTCTGAAATTGACTTTGAATCATTTAATGATCTCAATTCATTGACTTACTTAGACATGTCCCTAAACAAGATACAAAGTTTAAAACTTGGTGTTATAGATGAACCCAAGAAACTGACATATCTAAATCTCTCATACAATCAACTCACAGACTTTCCGTTAGGGCTCTTTGATCAGCTTACCAATCTAGATCTTCTAGATTTGAGAGGAAATAAGATAAACAAATTAGAATTGGGAATATTTGATCCATTGACAAAGTTAAACTTTGTCGACCTATCAAGCAATGCGATTGTAGGAAAAGATTTTAGTCCTTACATATTTGATCAGAGCCCGCACATAACATTTATGGATTTCTCTAGAAACAATATGGAAGATGCTCCAGATAATTTACTAAACGCATTTCAGTCTTTAGAAATCTTAAATCTCGATAGATGTTTTTTATCTGAAGTTCCTGCGTTCGCAACGAAACCTAATTTGGGAACTATGAAACATTTGATTTTGTCTACGAATCAAATATCGTCGCTTGATAATCCTACCACTTTTGTTAACCTGGATAGTTTAGAGCAACTAGATTTAACCGCTAATGTCATTGAGACAGTTAATGATAACATTCTGTCGCCATTAAAGAACCTCTTAAAAGTTGACTTGAAGCATAACAAGATTAAAGTCATACCAGACAGTCTGTTCAGAAATATGCCGAAATTGATATCAATCGATTTGTATGGAAACCAAATTGAAGACGTGCCAGTAAATGCTTTTAGAGGAAGTCCTTTGAAGAATTTGAACCTATCCAGCAATAAAATAACATATTTACCAGATAACTTTTGTTTGGAGCTGAGAAACTCTGGAGGAAAGATAAAGAAATTGTTGATGGACCCAAATCCATGGCAGTGCGCTTGTCTCAATGACTTGCTAAAGGAATTGAAGAGACTGGGAATTGAATACAACAGTGACAAATATGATGGAAGTCGTCCAGTTTGCGTGACAACGTCTGAATTCAATTGCAAAAGACAGCCAAACTTCAATGAAATGTACATTGATATGTTCAATGAAGTGAAGAAAGTTAAATTTAGGAATGCAAGAGCAGTGTAACGCCATCTGTCGAAAACGCTTTGAACTTTAACGCAATATGGCTGCCGAGAGGTGGAGTAGCGCCATCTATCGTGATCTATATGAACAATGGACAACTACTTATCGTTTTTTCTGTAAGATGTCTCTGATTAAAGACTGAATTTTTGAATTTTATCTTCACGCCTGTTTTCTTTGAAAGGTTAGGGCGAGCTAGGTGCACCTACATATGAAGTAGTGTAGGTATAGCAAATGACGCCTACATTTTTCGCCGCTTGTTTTAGCTACATGAAATAGGGGGCGAGATTTTAGTAGTTTGTTAATTATTTTAACGTTGCTGAAATGTTTGTGGTAGTGAGACTCTAGACTATCACATTATGGTGCTGGCTCGTAATGTTCAAGGAAAATGACGTCATCATAAGTCGGTGATAAAATCTGCAGAAGAAGCATAGCGACCACCACTTGGGAGTTGCAGAAAACGCTCTATATTATAAAATTTTCTTTACTGGATACTTGAACTTATTTTTATGCTTACTTTTGAATCAATTTTATAAAACGTTTTTAGAGAAAAACTCTTTTTTTTTTACGATGCCTTTATGCCGAAACAAATGCTACGGTCCTTACATACAGCGATTACGAAGAGTTTCTGTAATTTATACTAATTAGTACAACAAAAAACACAAAACATCGTGAGGAAACCGGCATGTCCTAGAACCAAAAATTCGAAGACATGTGACCCGCACTGGGCCCGCGTGGTGGATTATAGCCCATTCCCTCTCATAGAGAGGAGGCCTGCATCCCAGCAGTGGGAACATTAATAGGATGATTATGCTATGCTTGCTTATGCTTATGCTAGTACAAGATTCTTTAGATTATTTTATAAGCTGTAGACCCTGGTTACTATGTAGTCCTATCCTCAAATTCTAGCAAAGGTATCGGGAATAGCTGGTAATTCTAATAACATCCTGATGAATCGTTATCAAAGATAAGAAGTTATTTGTACAGGTCTTTGTTACTTATAGGTAAGAATTGACAACTCGTAAAATTGTAACATTCCTAATATAAAAAAAACCCGTCCACATTTCATAAATTAGTGCAAAAGTAAATTATAACTCCTTTATATTAAGTTTTCACTAATGGTCAAAACTATAACATTAATACGCACTTCAAAGGTTTATCGACGAGCTTAAAATTGCATTTTAAAACTTAATTTAGCAAATGAACTAATAATCGTAAACAATGTTTCGCGGCCATCATTATTTTGAATCGTTTTCTATCCATTTGTAATTAAGTAAGCCTATTTTTATATTTTGAACGATTTCATAGATTTGGGGACCGCACACTTGAGTTTAGAAAAAAGTGTGTTGGACTGTTTGTGTCTATTGGGTTCCGTTGACTTAAATTTCGCTGGTTTAAAAATATTTTAGCTGTTGTGTAAGTATTTAAGTTGATGAAACAAGTAGAAGTCTTGATTTTTGGATTAATGAAGATTTTTAAGAAATTCATTTCTTAAACATTACTTACCTATTTTAAAATCATGATTTATTGTGCAGAGCTGATGGTCTCTTTCTCAGTTGAAGGACCCGCAATTTTTTTTAGTAAATCCAACCCCTTCAGTATATTTTATAACATTACATAACATCACGCCTGTAATCCCCGAAGGGTTAGGCAGAGGTGTATCTAATATTACAACACACATTTCGCCAATTATGTTTAAGTCCCATGTAATAGGGGGCGATCCTATAGCCATCAACCGGGCACAAATCCAGACTCCGTGGCTGCTATTGAGGAATTCCTGATCGAAAAACCCAATAACACTTTGCTCAACCTGGGAATCGAACCCATGCCCCAGCAGTCGCGCTTGTGACCACTACACCAACGAGGCAGTATTTTATGACACAAATAAATCAGCTTTTTAGTCATAGCGATAAATTAAACAAACATTGCAAATGTTAATGTAGAAAGCCCAACTAAATTACCAAAGAACCCTGAAATATCAAAACACGTGCAAGAAATTTATAAAACCAACATCTGCGAAATCGTATTTTTTTTTCAACAATTTCTTTCGAAGTTTTGATAAAAAACGCGGGCTCTGCTGTTTTTTAGCGCTTACAACACATATCCGATAGATTCGGTGCACGTATGTGACGGGCCTGTTTATACGGCATGATGCACTTTTGAAAAAAGAATGTTTCTATTTTTGAAAAAGAATGTTCGTAACGAATTCCGTTTATTGCCCGTGATTCGACCGCGTAGTTCAGTAGGACCTAGGGTATTTTTCTTTTCAGTGGTTCTATCAATCGGAGCATGGACAAATCAAGTAACATAATTATGTAAGTTAGTATAATGATAAAGTCGGCATTTTTTTTCGTTTATAGCATTTTTATTATTGAAAATTAATAAATTGTTGAATAACGTTATGTTTGCTTAATGATTGGTTTTTGAAGTTAATTAAATTGATCAGCTAAAACGTTTCGGGAAAGATGAACCACAGGGCCTAAAAAAAGTGACAGCTGGACGATATTTAACAATGATGGAAAAGTCACAAATGTATTGCTTTTAAGTAAAACTTGAAAACGATAACCAGTTGCCTATCGCTTAGGTATTAATTATGTTATTTGATAAATTTTCAAAGTAAATTTATGAACAGATTAAAGAGTACGTTCTGTCCATGCTCAAAAAATCTACTTCATTAACAATCATCATTAACGACTTGAATAAAATTAAACTTTTACTGTCACTTACGGGATATCTTCCGTGATTGTTCATTATTTTGAGCTCCCGATATCAACAACAAAACGAACAACAAACACGAAACAATCGCGGAAGATATCCCGTAAGTGACAGTAAAAGTTAGTTGTAAACCGTGAAAGCTTAAAACAGTGTTTGAATAAAATTGACTAAAATGCAAACTATTCACCAACTAAAAAAAGAAAACTTTAACACTATCGTAAAAACTTTAAAACAGCCACCTGTACACATAGAATTTAGACAACTCAGGTAAAAAACGTTTTTTCGTAATAAATACCTCAAAAGCCTTAATTATCTAGCACGAGATCGCACAGTTTTTTTTTCAAGTTCTTTTTTTAAACTGTTGATGCAACGGTCCGCGCCATTTGCTTGCACGTCACATTATTGCTATTAAACTTAATCAGTTGTTATAGGTTTAATCTGTACAAAAATCATGCTGTTTTTGATGTTTTAGAAAGGTGAAATTATTGTTTTGAAGGAGTTTGGTTTGATTTTAAGTACTTACAAGGTCTATTCTTACCACACATTGCTAAATGCATTTAATTATCGGTGAACGGGATGTCTCAGTAGCAGCTACGGAGTCTGGATTTGTATCTGGTTGATGGCAACAGGGTCGCCTCTTTTTACATGGGATTTTGACGAAATGTGGGTGTACTGTAGATACACCTCTGCCTAACTACGTACATATGTATTTGAAACATGAATCGATCTCCGTCATCTTCATCCATTGACAGAACGACGTGTTTGTTGTAGGTTTTTCCTACTTCTCCGCTGTTCTTTTCTGATTAATTTCGTTGCGGATTCCAAGGCAATTAAACTGTTTGTTTGGGTCTTCGTCGAGCTTCATTGTCTCGGCGCTTTTCTGGAGGTCCACTGATTCTGGCTTTCAGGACTTGCAGTGGTTTGGAAATAGTGTGACGGACTTTTGTCAAAAAAAAGAAACGGCTCTATGTTTTAAATACGATAAACGTACTCGTATTTACAGATGTGTGGTGCACGCAGGCCCAAATGTTTCAAAAGGCCTTAGGCCACCACAGTGACCGGTCCCGTGTGATTCGCGTCCAGCGGATCCCTGCAACCTTCACCAGGTCATCGGTCCGCCTAGTGGGAGGCCTTTCAACGCAAATGAGAAATAAGATATGAAACACCTCATTCAAACTGAGAACTGTTTAACAAGTAAACGATATTTTTATACAAGATGTATCAAGGTTGCCTTTATTTACTTAACAAGTACCTATTTGGTACATCATTATTTATAAAATTTGTCATGCAAGCATCCCAATGACCCCAAATCCTACTACTTTTCGCGGAAGTTACATTCGTACGTGGTAGCAGTCACGTAGCTAGGTAAACGCCAACAGAAACAAACATTTTCACGACATATTGAAATAAAAATCACATTAATTATGAATATTAAAACATGATAATAAAATTGTCAAACTCTCCTCAAAATGGGTGCCTGAGCCGAGGACGGCCCAGAGAGGTGGCGAGATGACTTGGACGCGCACTGCGATGGCTGTTTCGAGGCAGCGCAAGAAAAGAATACCTGGTAAGATATGAGGGAGGCCTTTGCCCAGCAGTGGGACATTAATGGCTAAAAAAAAATAAAAAGGCTACTTGCCCATCTTCGCCCGTACGGAGGACGGGAATTATGCCACAGGAACGTACTTATCATCTTCTGCTCTTGTCCCATATTTCTTGAGGTCAGCGCAACACGTTTTTTCTTCCATTCTCCCCTGTCAACCGTCACGCATTAATTTACTCATTTTTCTATCATATCATTCCTCACACAATCCATCCAACAGTTCCGTTCAGTTGTTGGTCTTCCTCTCCCTCGCCATCCATCAACGTTTATATTCATCACTCTTTTACACACTCTTTCACATACGATTCATCACGGGTACTTACTACCAGGGACAAAAGTAATTAATGATCTAACGAAGCTCATGGTCTATCTGTGTGCCAAATCAATAATGAAAAACCGTTGCTTGAAAACATATCACATAACAAGCTACTTGCGTACTTATAAAAAGCTTTCATTCATTAAAAATAAAGCTGAAGAGTTTGTTTTTTTTCGTACAAGCCCACTAAGCTATTCCCAAACCACTGCAACTCCTGTGCGCCAGAATCAACAGTTGTGACCACTAGAAAAGCGCCGAGACAATGAAGCTCGACGAAGTCCCGAAGAAACAATTTAACTGTCTTGGATCAACGAAATTAATCAGAAAAGTATAGCGGAGGAGTAGGAAAACCATAATTGAAGAGTTTGTTTGAACGTGCTCATCTCTGGAACTACCAGTCAGATTTGCCTTAAATAGCACATTTCTTGAGGAAGGTTATTGGCTGTTTAACATCCCGCTACGGCCCTTTGGAGCCGAGCGGTGGATGAAACCGCAGGGCACAGCTAGTATGTATACATATAATAAAATTGTAACAGGCCGATGTGTGTATATTGAAGATATAAAAAAAATGTATATATATATGGGGCAGTAGCGAAGGGTCAATTTTTGTAAGAGGTAAGCCGGAGTACAATTTTTAATGTGATTATGTTATTTATCTATGGAATACTGACTGTGCCATTTTTCAAAGGGAAGCCGGTAGGAATCGAGTTCTATGGAACCTTCGCCACTGATATGGGGGGTCTTTAGTAGAGCAACAGAAGCCAAAACAACAGTTTCTAGAATTTTTGTCTGTCTGTCTTTCTGTCTGTATGTTTGTACGCACATCACGCAAAAACTACTGCATGGATTTGAACGCAGTTTTCACCGCTCTACTGCTAGATGCATTAGATATAGTTTTGGAGCCAATAGGTGGCGCTGTGCGAAGCAAGGGAGGTCGCTATTGGATAATAAAACAAAAAGCTATTTCAGTTCAAACGTTCGCAATTCTGAAAACAGTTAACTTTAGTTTTCATGGGCGATGTTTTTCTATTCAATATACAGTATCAAGGTTGATTTTATTTACTTAATATTTTTTGTTTTGTTTATGTGGTGGTATGGTATGGTATGGTATGAAGCGGCATTGAAACAATGTGTGTAGAAGGGACAGTTGACCAAATAAAAGTTGGCATAGGGTGGTACTGACTGTGCCAAATTACCTAGTTATTGCTGAACTGAAATATGCTAATGGATCTTTTTAATATACACCTGGCATCACACCTGTTTTACCGAGTCTACGGAGGTGTACCTATAATACACCTACGTTTTGCCAAATTAAGAAAAAATAATAACGAGCCTTCCAATTGTAGCGCACAAATCCAGACTATGGCCAGCTACTGATGTCCGACCGAAATCGATTTTTTACCGAAGACGGCTATTGGCTGTCGGTTCAACCGTTGCCCGAAGCCGAAGCTGAAGGTTTTATAAACCAAAGAAATTCAGATTGGCTTAAAGGAAATAGCATAGTGAAAAATAAATATGTTGACTGTAAATAAACAATTTATAGAGATGATTAAAATGACCTTACAACTTGTCAAAAATAATAACACTTCAAAACACATACGTGACATCCCCCCCCCCCCCCCCTTCTTCGAGTCGCTTTATCCATCGCGCTCTAACGCATTCGTAACAGATCGCTGAATTTCGACACTTGGTAAAAACCTTTGGCTTTGGCCAAAACTTTGGCCCATTTTAAGGTTGTTGAAGGTGGTTTTTTGGCCTGTGGTGGCCGAAGCTGAAGCTTCATTTATTTTGGACACTAGCTCTAGCTGCTACGTTATATCCTGAAGAAAAAATCTAATAACACTGCACGAACTTGGAAACGAACCGTGCACCGCATGCTCAGCAGCATTGGTCGCCATCAATGAGAATATTATAAATGAGAGAGAATTATTTCTGCGAGATAAGTTATAGGTATTAGAAAAACTCACGTAGATACGCTGGTGCGGGGTTTATGCGCCGTCAGGCGGCGCAGCTAGTTGGGGTTCAATTTCAGGAATGGTAAAGTTTAATCCCATTGGCGGGGTTTTTGGCAGAGTCCGGTGTGCGCAGCTGCTCCGCCATTTTGTTCGAACTAGTTTGACTGATCCTTTACTAAGGAGTAAAGAGATATATCCTAAGTTTTTAATTACTTTCGCTAATTATTTAATAAAAGAAGAGAAAGAATTTGCCAGAGAATGGGCAGCAGCGTTCTTTGTGTTTATAACAACCGTACTGCGATCGCCAACCCGCCTGCCAAGCGTGGCGATTATGGTAAATCCTCCCTTTGGGGGAGGCCTATGTCCAGCAGTGGACGTCTTTCGGCTGAAATGATGATGATGATGATGATTATTTAATTCGATGAAAAAGTAGAATATTTGATGTTTTGTTCTAACAAAGCCTTTTAGGTTCGGGTTTGTGAAACGCACCTGTTTTCGGACGCATTATGTCTCGGCTTATCATCAAAGCACTGCGTAATCGTCTTTAGTTTGAAAGAGAATAGGATCGACTGGCAGTACCTTAAGTCAGTTCCTTACATTTTATAACTTTTCCATCATATTTAACGGTGATTGAATGTCACTGTGTTTAGTCCCTCTTCTCATATATTATTCAACGACCATCGCATTTCCTGACAACAGTTGTCATCTAGCACAGATGTTTACATCCAAATTATAATGAACACTTTCTATGCCAAAACGTGGCGCGAAATCGTAAAGAAAGCAAAAGTACGAGTGTGTCGAAGCAGCTGACGTGGCACGAGCTTCATCTGACTTAATTGTTAGCAAAATGATAAAAAATTGGCAAAAAACTTTGATAAAAAGGTACAATTTGGCAAGGAAGTTAAAAAGACAGGAAGAGGCGGCCATACTGTGGCTACTTCCGCGGTTTTGATGCGGCGATAGATTAGTGTGGATGATACTTTGTTGTTGTTGCAAAAATAAAGTTAAAGATTAATGTTTTACTAGTTTTATTTACCGCTTAAGGAAATTGAAGTATTAGTCATGCTACATATACCTAAGTAGTAGGTATAATAAAAGCATCTAGCATTATTTTGCTATTTAAAAACTAATAAAATTACGGGTTCTTAAGTGATGCGGTGCCAGTCTTTGATCATCAGAAGACTTTTCTTACGACAAGACTAATTCATGTGAAGAGTTTAAATTATTATTTAATGTGCAACATCGTTCACCTGTCAACTAAAGACATGACTGTAAAACTATTAAGTTTTTCCTCCAGGCCACTCATTTTCCATAACAAAATAATAACCATATAACATCAAAATATAACGCCAGTTTTCGCTGAAGGCAGAGGTATACCTCCTTTTGACTTCTGCCTCCCGCATTTCTTTATGTTTAAATCTCATCAAAATAATAAGTGTGTGTAAAATAAAATAACAATGGTGAATAATCTCAAATACTTTAACAATTTGACAGTTGTATGTATGTTTTCATGAACGGTATTTATTGGAAATAATACAACTGCTAATGATTAAATTTGCGTCATTTTGCGCATTAATTAATACAATACAATGTAATTTTATATGCAAATCTTATATTGAAGGCCATCAGAATGATTATACTTTGTAACAGTTATGTTTTCATAGCTGATTTCGTTTTGCTCAATTAACGTCATACTTAGCGAATTAATATGAAAGCATTTCTTTCTTTTTAAAAGAACATTAAAAAAATATACATAAGTACAAGTATATACATAAGTAAATTTGTGTAATATTAATGGTGGTGTAGTTTTTATATTAATCAATAATTTTTTTTCTTAATTTAAATACGAGTACTTACTACGCTACTTTTTCAATTAATTCAAAAAAATAATAGTACCATTTTTTTCAACATAATATTAGATATAACTTCCTGCACTGCATTCACGTTGTTACTAAATTTTGTATTAGATGGACTTATCCATGTTATGTCTATCGTACAGTAAGGGACCTTAACTTTTTTCTTAATTTGATCAACAATTGTTCAGATCATAATAACACACACTCTGCCATGAGAGAAATTAAAAAAAAAACGTGGCTCGTGCTTATGCAACCTTTTTTTTATTTTTTCGAGCACAGACCAATGCCATTCGGTTTTTTATTTCTTTGTGTTTTCGTGCAATGCAGTGAAATTAATTTTGGAAGCATGTGTTTATGACAAGATGAATAGTTCGACAGATGCAAAAGTAAAATTTTCGTCTGTCTAGTGCAAAAAAAGTAAAAATTGAGAGTCTTTTTTTTCTTAAATGATTAATGTTATAAATTGGATAATTAGAAATAGTTGAGAGCGTCATTTGTCGTGGTTTTAAATAAAAACTAAAGAGACTTATAAAACTTAATGTTTTTAAAACTACGCTAATGTTCTATTAAATGTTTGTAACATTTAAATTAACAATTAACATTTTATAAAGTTACGAGACGATAATTAAGAGTTAATTATGCTAAGTGAGGAGGGAAAAGAGCAGTAATAATTAAAAATTATAATGGTTATCTAAATTAAGTAAACTGGTTTTAATAAAGACATAAATACCTATTAGTAAACTATAATTAAGTCATTAATAATGCTTATCGGCAAATGTCTCGTTGGTCTAGTAGCCACAGCGCGACTACTGACACGTTGAGCTTGAGGTCCTGGGTTCTATTCCCGGGTTGGCCAAATTATTGTTGGCCTTTTCCATCAGGAATTTCTCAGTAGCAGCCACGGAAACTGGATTTGTGCCCGATTGATAGCAATAGGCTCGCCTCCTATTACATGGGACTTAAACATATCTGCCGAAATATGGGTGCACTATTAGGTACACCTCTGCCTAACCCTAAGGGGCCACAGGGCGTGACGTTATGTTATGTTATCGGTAACTTGGTTTCGACTTTACATTGTTGCTGTGGTCAGAAATCAAAATAATAATGCGGCTAAGCCGTCAGTCCAAACGCACTACAGTTTTTATAAGTTTGCTCATAAAATATCGATGGTCAAAGAGTGTATGAAACAAACAATGATGCACAAAAACTATTCGCTAAAGTGTGTATTATCGTTCAATATAAACAAATACCATTAAAAAATTAAGCATTACGCCAAATAGCGGAAGTTTGGCACATGCCGCGATCAAAAAACGTCAGCATTGCCAACATAAAAAACCATAGTCTTATTTAAACTTTTTTTTGTAAACCGCGCGCTTTTTAGCAAGTATTTTTTATCTGTGGGCACAAAATGTTTTTATACTGACCAGATGTTGTATGCAGATGACAATTTTTTATTTCTTAGTGCGATTTTTAGTGGTTTGTCGGTAGATCGGACTTTTTTGAAGGCAGATGGTTTGCATATTTATATTTTTTTTGTTTAATAGGCTGTATGGCTGATAAAAAAACGCGCGTGCTCTATCAGCTGCTAGTTATTGAATTTGCATAGGTAATAATGATAATGTAGGTGATGAATAGCCAATGTGTACAGTCTTTGGACTGAATTATAAATTGATGAGTTATTTTGATGTTTTGTTTATTACGCTAAACTCTTGTAAATACCCAAAATCCGCAGTGTTGTCCACTGACTCATATTTGATGGGTTTAACTGTGGTTCATGTTATTTAATGAATCATTGTACAATTTGCGGTCTCTTTAATGTAAAAGAACAGTCTACCAACCACTAGACAACAAGTACATGACATAATCGATCCTCTAATAATTTGTGCTACAAGATTAGACTCGCGATAAAAATATTAGAAAAATCAAAACAAGATGGAGTCGCGTGCCACGAAGTTGTACAAGCACAAATCGCTTAGTTTATCATAATCACGCAATTATCTTATGAAAACGTTGCACGATGCTTTTTGTTGCTAAGTTGCCAACCGAGACGAAATTCGCGGAAATTAGACATTAAGGGATCATGCGAGATACTTTTATAATAAAATAAAATATAATTGCCATTCAAAAACAAATAAGTCGTGTGCCTGCCTGCGGCTTGGCCGACAATCAAAAGATTCTTGATTTGAATAAATCAATCCCTTATAGAAATGCATCGATATACAGGAGATGTCCGTTTGGTGGTGACTCAAGGGCAGTCGGATCTGCAATGCGTTTTTTGTCCCTAGATTTTTCTGTAAAATGGGTGCTCTTTAACGCAAAAGTGTATAACTACGAAGTATAAAGCAAAAAAAAAACAATTATAAATAAGCTATTTCCAGATATTATGTATACAATACTATATTATATATACGCTTTTTCATTATTTTTTAATTAATGCATCTTTGTACCCAATTACAATTACACTTTAAAAATATGATTCTTGATAGTAAAGCCTCATGCACTTCTGTGCTGATTAGTGCAACAAATTCCTATTTTAAAATTTGAATACAATCAAGCGTTGCATAGACAAAACTCTCGCATATTTTATTCATCCATAAGGTTAGTCGCGCGTCTCGTAGTGTAAATAAACCTGAAGTGTCACACCCTGTATCCGAGCACTTTTTCCTAACGTTTAGAGGTCGCTTTTTGAAAGGTTTTTTCTCCATTTCGATGCCAATTATGCACATTTTTGCCGACGCGGTTCGTTTGGCGGACGATCGTTCGCCCTCTTCGCATCTCATACTTGCTCCGACGGAATCCTTCAAATAAAAATCGGGTAGGACCCTTTTTGTGACGGTTTTTGTCCGTATATTGATGAGTCTTCCAGATTTTGAAGGAATTCCTGAGAGGGCGTCGGGGACAGACGCTATTGTGTCGTAGAACCTGATTTCTGTAAGTTCTGCAGTCCTGTAACATACATAGGTATGTACGGTAGTGTCAATTTGGGCTTTGTGTTAGATCCAGAGATTTTGGAAGATAACGTTTTAAAAGTAACTCGGTAAAGAAGTTCAAACTATTTTTTAAACAGCATCATTTGTGGAAGTTTTGGACTGCTCCACGCTCATGATAAATACTTACAAAATGATTTTGAATAATAATGGATTTGTCGTTAAATAACCACATTACGATCACTGATTTTCTGTTGTTGGTGCCACATAACAAGCTGTCACTTCAACACGCTTGTTCGGGGTCCGTTAGTCATAAAAATTGAGTAGGCGGTTCAGTACAGAAGGATTTTTTATGCACCTAACAGTCATTCTTTTTTCATAGAGTTAAATAATGACTTCTTTCCTACTTCGAAAAAAACTAGATCACTTAAAGACATGCTAACAGTCAGACCAATTTCCAGAAGCGCGCACACGTCTGAGCTCCAATAAATTCGCTATTACTACCCATTAATTTGCAGTTTTGCATAGAACGTGCCTGGTATTGCCAACGTAAAAAAAACTACCACTTAAAGGAGTACATAGGCAAAAAACTCCGCAGTTTCGTTGCACAGGTATGCACGCAGTAATCCTCTGTGACAATGCCAGTCCACCTGTCAAAACAAGACTAGCCTACAGGTGGACTCACACCTGACAGGGTATGAAGCCAGGGGGGAGGGGGATGACCAGGTGACCAATACTGTATTGAAATAATCCATTAATGGACCGTACACGCGGGATGATCTATCATTTATAAGTCCATATACATTTGTGCTTATTTCTTTAAATAGAATTTTTCTCGAGTGACCCAGTGGGAAAATGGGATACTGAGTATTAGGTCGAAGTGTTGCAACGTAATAAATGAGCTCTTATTAATTCAAGTTTTAGTTTTTGCTGCTCGATATCGCTGTTAAGGCTATGTATGGTAGAGTTGAATTTAAATTGAGGAGTATATATTTACTCGTGTTAGGGACTACTGCTTAACATAGTACAAAAACGCTTATTATTTGACTTTGACTTGGATATGGGCAGTGGTCGTCATTGATATGTGAGCAAACGTTAGCTTTTTCTCATTTCGGTACGATAAGCGCCATAGACTTATAGAGTGTACAATAAACAATGCCTATAAACTTCTTTTGGTATTAGAAAATCTTTTGTAGCCGTTCCTTTTCTAACCCCGTAGAAAATTATGAGATGAAATTCAAGTCATAGTAAAGCTAAAACTCCCATAAAGTCAATAAAACCAAGACCAACCAGAATCCCCAAAATCTTTCAATATGCATTTGATCTCTAATTGATTAATTGTCTCTATTACAATTAGTATAAAACTAGCTGACTGGCCTATTGCTTGGCCAAAGAATTAGCATTACCATCCAACGTGGTAATGCTGCCAGCCTTCCCCGTTGACAGCGGGGCAGCCGAATTTTTTATCCCTCTTAATTTTTCTGCTTTTTATACATGTACACACAGCTTCAGTAAGTGCTAACCCATCAAGCTTTAACATTTGAAGGCTTGAGGGATTAGCATTTACCGATGCTGTGTGTACATATTTTTTTATTATTATTTAAGGTTTAAATACTCAAATTGAATTGATTGTGATATTAAATATTCGGTAGACTTTCTGACCAATTAAACACAACTAAACAGCTTAAAATAGGAGGATAAAGTTTGTTTTCAGTGTATATCTAAGTAGTCTTTCATATGGACATATTATCACTAAAATATTTAATCTGTATTTAACACACATACTTCTACTTTTGGTGATATCATTTGAGAGACACCTGTTTGACTGTATATAAAGACTTTGAAGTACTCGTAGGTACCCCGGAGGGACAGATGCTCGGCTCGAACTAAATGTAAGTATTTAAGATAGTAATTTTAACTACCTACGAATATTTTTATAATAGAGTTATTTTTGTAAAACTACCTATAAATGGAGTATGCAAAAAAACATCGTAATTTATGGATAATAAGTAGTTGTCGCACGTCTGTTTTTTTCCCGAAGACTCGTAGAGATGCTATGATAGCACCCATATTTCGTCAGTTATGTTTTAATCCCAAAATGAATTGTTTTTAACCGAGTTCCAAAAAGAGGGGGTTCTATATTCATGTGTATGTTATTTTTGGACGTATTTACTGATTTTTCCGTGATTCGTCCGTATTATTTTTTCACTTTGCTTGGGCATTTTAGGTGTTAGCTCCTTTACATATTTTTTCTTCTCTCTCTATGTTGTTGTCATGATGATATCATCAATATTATACACAAAGGCAGAAATCAGTGCTAAAAAAGTCAATGAAACAAACAAAGTCACTGAATTTTGAAAGTAAAGTTATTCACGTTTCTAAAAAAAAAAAAATCGCAAAAATAGTTTTTGGACAAAAAAATACTGACAATTTTTTCACAGTAACCTAGAAGTTTTCCCAACTAAAGAGTGAAAATGTTCATGAAAATACAAAAAGGTACAAGTACACATTTATCTTGTCACTTTTAAACACTAACGCTAAATAATTTCTAAAATTGAATAAGGTATTTCAGCTGTAGCAAAATTAAAAACAATAAATCGCGTTTGTTGAAAGGGTTAAAAACAAAACAAATAGTGTATTGTCAATGTTGCCAGTACTTGTGAGCACATGCCACAATCCGTTTAGCAAACACATTTAATCGGATTGTTACAACCGTTGCAAAACAAATAGAAAATAACAAAATTAAACGGAGGTAAAAAAGAGGGATCCTGAAATCTACAAAAATAAATAAAATTGAAGTGTCTGTTTGTAATTTCGACTTACTGAATGAATAAAGGGTACTTTTAACAAAAACACATTTTTGTTTAATTTTTGGTGTAATTCTGTCTGTTTGTTCCAGCTAATCTCCAAAACGGCTGAACCGATTATGACGGGACTTTTACTAGCACAAAGCTGATGTTATAAGGAGTACTTTTATTCTAGAAAAAGAGTTAGGGTTCCGTGCAAAAAAATGAAAACCCTTGAAATTGATAACGAAATCCGATTCAAAAAGAGAAGTAAAAATTTTATAATATTTTTGCGCGGACGAAGGTCGCGTGCAACAGCTAGATAACAGAAGCTTGATACAAAAAGTACTTAAAAAGTACAATAATAATCCTAATAATTACTTGGGAAAATTCTCGAACAGCAGAAATAGATAATGATAAACAAAGTCTTGAAAAATGTCATAATTACACGTTCAGTAGATGCATAGCCATGTTACGCAGTCATTACTCCAGTCTAGCTAACATTGTAGTCTTATTTAACCGCATATAACTAGTTAGGAGCCCTGTCTATAATGGACCAATTGAGCCTAGAGAGCTTTTAGATTAGTCTAATGCGCTACTTCCTCCTTACATGCAGCACTTATAATTTAACCGTTTTAAACTCCATTTAGCTTAATCTTTAACAAACTTACTACTTAGGCTATTATTTCCTTTATTTATTTCTTTACAAATATTATAAATTTTTAAATATTTCTTAAAAAAAACAAAATAAAAAAAAAATAAAAAAAATTGTAGCTACCAGCATCAGGGCGTCAGGGCTCTAGAGAAAGGACCTCCCAACAATACGAGCCGTGTCCAGGAGTAACGCTTTCTGTATCAAGCCTATGATACAGCTGCCTAACGAGAGCCTCCTAATACTTAGGCTTATTCTTAGAGCTTCTCGCAATATAATATAGCTATATTTCATGTAAAGAATGTCAATAAGATCTCCATCTTCCTCGTTCTCGAGTAATCTTCCACCTGGCTGCATTTACTACCAATTTTATAAGAATAAAATTATGGAAACTGGCAAGTATACTTTATTTTTTATTATCTGATAACTTGTCTACGTTCAATAATATATCTACGAAAGGTGTTCGCTGAAATATTAATTGGATTTTTTTAATGATTCAATTCAAGGATAGGGAATTCATAAAAAAGTTGTAAAACCCTTTGATTACATCACAGCATGTGTTGTGAACAGAATAGAAACATAAGTGACGCTTATAATAGACTCGTGCCGATTTTTTTTTCACGGAAGACGATAGGCGAAAGCAAACATTTGACAGCCACAAAAGACTGGCACACTCCACTCAAGATCGAGTTTCTTAAAAAAAAAAGAGAAAAAAAGATAGCACATGCCGAAATCTGATTACACCACCATATTTGATCAAAGGGTTGGCGTTTTGCCAAACATTGTTGATCACAAAAACTATCGGAACGTAGTAGGTACCTTTTTGCACCCGCTTGTTTTTTGTGGAAAAAAATGCAAAATCGATTTCGGCAGATGTCCACAAATAGAAAGGGTTTGATGGGCTTTTTATAAATAAAAAATAGCGGACGCATCGGCTGTAGACAATGGATGGACCGTTATGGATCGACTGTCAAAATTCGCCATTATTAAAGCTAAAGAGTTATTTTGTTGCATCATTATACTGATGTGTTAAATAGCTGTTTTCTGTTGCGTATTGGGTAATTACTTTTTTATATTAAACGGAAAAGGATGCATGGTTTTCATTTTTTTCTGGGCGTTCAATAATCGTTTAGACCTATCTGTATCGGTTCAAATTATGTATTCGCTACTTAATGGTTGTTAGAGATGATTATGTAAAAAGACGACATAGGTTACTGGACTGCTTTTTTTGCGTCTTTTTTTCTGTATAAAATCTGTCAATTAGTAAATTTTTTATCGAAAAAAAGTAGAAATGAGTATTTGATGATGGAAAATGAGCCTATTATATTTTGAGAGATCGACAATTATAAACAATAATTTAAGTATAATTTTAATCGATTCTATTTTCGATGCGATTTGTGAAATAAAAATATAAAGTGGTGCAAATTTATGCAGTTGTTGAGTAATTGTTCGTGTTTATGTCACTATATATTTCATTAAAACCTACAATATTAGCGGAATGTCGTTTAATAATTGTCCAAGGATAAATTATTTTATTATAAAACAAGCCTATTTTGTATTCGCAGTACGTTACTAAGCTGATCAGGTTTTACGTTTATAAAATAATCTGCTTAATATTGGGAAGTACTTTTTTAAATTAATTATTTTGATATGCCAAGTATCCACTTCGGGCGATAATTATAGTTATTTTTGTACCTATTTTGTTAAAACACTTATTGTTTTTGTAATTAATTCAGTTTGTACTTACAGCCTGGGACTTTAAATAAAATGATCTGTCGGAAGCCTCTGAAATAAGGTGGAAGGGACCCCCGACGCACAAACAGTTACCACGTATTCAGTACATCATTCTGACCCCCCCCCCCCCCCCCAAACAGCTGTTTTTTTTCAAAAAGTGGTAACCGTTTGTGCGTCGCTATCCCTGCCACTCTGTGTAATCACGATGGCAGGAACTGGACGAACTGTACGACTATAATGTCAGCTATCACCTATCAGCTGTCCCTTATTTTTTCGAAGTACGTATTTTCTGAATTGGAAGCGATTTTTTGAGATTTCTGAGTTTCACCCTTCGTGAAAGTTGCAAGCTAATGATGAATATAAGGACGTGTTTAGTATTCTTCACTAATTGCCAGTCACCCTATACAGGGTGTTTGGAAGACAAAACGACACAAATTTCTTAGGAGGACAGAAATATCCTAGTGATTATTTTTTTTTATTTCAGTAAACGCCGCCAAGTCATGTACACTGTTTTTTTTTAATTATTTATATTATTACAGGTTAATCCAATGCGATAAATGCACCTTAATTAATCCTAACTTAATTGATACTAATATACATATATAACTTTTAACAAACAATGCATTCTTTGAGAACAATCTGAAGTCTGATCTGAAGTCTGTTTCACTCGCTAAGAGGTCGTTTTGTTTAATTATATAATGATGTATGATAATTTCAACGATGTACTGAACAAATGTAAATTTCTTCTAAGAAATATTGAACGTGCTTCCAAAATCTTAAAATTGAGTTGAAGTATGTTATTATTTCCTTTATTTATTTCTGTACAAATCAATTATATTTTTAAATATTCCTTACAAAAAATTAAAAAATAACATTAAAAAAAAAAAAATTGTAGCCCACCGGTATCGGGAACAGGGTCCAAGCTACCAGCGGGCAGGGCTCCAGAGAGAGGAACCTCCTAACAATACGAGCCGTGTCTAGGAGTACCGCTTTCTGAATCAAGCCCTTGATCCAGCTGCCTAACGAGAGCCTCCTCAGGTATTGGTCGAGGCTCTTGGCAATTAAGCCATGGGCTGATACAACTAGCGGCACAATGATCGCTGAGTCCACATCCCACATGTCGACTACCTCGTGAGCCAAGTCAAGATACTTGATTAGCTTATCTTTCTCGGCTTTCACGAGGTTCTCATCATGTGGGATCGTTATGTCAACAATCATTGCGCGCCGCTCTGATCGATCCACCACCACTATATCAGGCTTATTGGCTACAATAGTCCTGTCAGTGATGATGGATCGATCTCAGTACAATGTGATACTGCCATTTTCGAGAACTGGGTCGGGCACATGAAGTATGTTTATTTATTAATATTATTTTTTTTCAAAAACTTACAAAAAAAAAAATCTTTTCTATCAAATGACAACTTCAAAACCTTAAAATTGATACGGTCTTTAATTTCTGATATATACCTTGTGTGTGGTGACACCTTTTTTAAATAAAATCAGAAGTAATATTTTCTGTTTACATTCCTATATTAAACTTGCATAAAACACCGTCGCTTTCAGAATATGGCCGCAGTTTTTAGTTCCCAGTCTAATGCCTAAAATGGTCTGACGCCACACTTCATTGAGATTCAAGCTAAGTAGCTTAGACTTAGTGCACACCAGGACGAAGGAGGCTTTCTAACTCTTTAGCGCTTACTATTAATATGTTGTCCGCATATTTTGCGAAATTTTTACTTAATTCGGTAGTTTGGGCATGTGGTCTACGTTGACAACGGTATGGAAGACATAAGTAGTCGTTGTTTTTGATTACTAAAATGTTCTTATACAGAGTGACAGGGAAACTCGACCTATTACTTGAAAGTGGTTATACAAGAGGTCGTTAACAATAAATTACGTCCAGTTAACAAGGGGTTAAAACTGAATGCTTACCGAGCTCAAAAGCTGTGTTGGTTTTCGATTTTTTTGGAAAATTGGTAATTAGGTAGTATTAAGATTTGTGATTTAGTTTAAGCTTTGATGTGGTCCTATTTTTTCTTTATTGAGGGTAGCGCTGTGTTGTTCAAACTCCTTTTATAACATTCCGTTTTTTATAAATGAAGACTTGTCATTGGCTGTCAGTCTCACGTACTATTTTGAATCTGTTTTGTTAGCTGTTAGTCTTCAAAAGATGATTAATAATAACCAAGGATTCTCGAATCGGATTAAGTTAGTAACAGATTACTTTAGCAAGGAATTGAGATATACAAACAATGTAGATGGAAGTAAGGCAAAGCCGCTGCCCCCTCTCATCACCTTTTACATTGCGCATTCGTAATACAGTATAATACAATAGTACTTACAGTTCGTTCAATTTCGATACCTGCTGGAAACCTTCGGCTTCGCCCAAAACTTCAGCCCATTTTGAAGGTTTGATGAAAAGTGGTTTTTATGGCCGAAGCCGAAGCTTCGGTCGGACACTACAAATCATGCACTAAGGGAATCCCTAGCCTGGACGATGAAAAATAAGAACCATAATACAGTAGTAATTGACTTTAAAGCAAACAGCCCTATTATCGAGTTTGAGAAGAAAATATCCCTCTCACCACAAAAACTGATCAAAACCTTCGTACGTTTGATCGACGATTTGGACCAGAAATGAAAGACCCATCTGAAGAAAGCACATGACTATATTGAACTTTATTTTTAAAACGGTATGATTCGTAATAGTCAAACAAAGTTCTCAGAGAGGCCAGGATGTCTGGTAATTCTTTACTATGGAACGCGACGTAAATTCTATCTTGAGGGTTACCTTGTATGGAGATGAAAGGGAAAGCCCTCGGCTTCGAAATAAACGTATCGATAATCTTGCCACTGAAAAAAAAATGTTGCGTCTATGGATTATTTTCGAACTTGGAATGCCACGATGGAAATTACAGGAATTTTCCGCTGATGCGTCCTGATTTTTCTGTGGAATGTAAAATAAAATATTGGGATAAAAATAAGAAAAATAGATTTTTGCTCAACATTCCGTCAATCTTAGTCATCAATAGTCCCTTCCAAAGTTTCAACCCATCCAGAAAATACCTAATAAATCACAAACTAACCATATAGAAATCCGGAATAAAATCGTCAATATACATTTCAAATCCCTATTGTATTTTAAGCGGTTCGTTTCAAAATAAAGGTATGTATCGTTGAGTCCTGCCGTCGCCATGTCGTGCGTTCAAAAATGCACTGGCAGGATGTGTGGAATCTTTGCCTTAGCCTTATATAGAGGAAGCTTAGACTAACAAGGCTGGGACCGAACGATGTGCAAAATCGATAAAAGCATTCGAATTAATCGGTTAATTCGAATCGTTGCGGTTGGCTGGTTAGAATTATTTGAATTTAGAACATGATTAACTTAATTGTCAATAATAGTGAATTGGTTTCGGTGTCTTTTTTAATATTGTTTATTGGCTATATATCAAGGAGTTAAATTAGTTTACATTATTAATTGAAAACTAGCTTATGCCCGCGGCTTCGATCACGCGCTTTTCAACTGACATTTTTTTTTTTAAATCTGCTAAGTATCTGGTTATTAGTTTTAGATATTACTTTCAACATCCAAACTTATAAACTTTACCTCTTTTAATATTAATATCAATAATTAAAATCAAGAGGCTTACTCGTTTTATAAAAAAAGAACTGTAATTCTTTTCTGAAATTAGAATACCTCACACACATTCCAACGCAGTTATACTTAGTTAAAACTAAAACTATTCTATTAGTAAAATATCTAAATAGTTTTTCAATTCACTTAAGAAAAAAATTAAACAACACAAAGCAAGTATCTGTAACGATCTTTAAAAATAATTTCAATACTGTTCAACAACACTTAATTTATATTAGTTGATATTGTTATAAGGGCGTTACTTTTGGTTTTACGACGTCAAGCAGTGATTGCAATATGGCTTCATTGGCTTACAAAGTAGGTACCGTACCTGTATCGAGTTCAGCATTGACTTGTCTTGATTTAAATTCGCGTTTCCTAGTACATTCGGGGACAGACGGCTTTTTGTATGAATTTATTTGTATGGCTATTGGAGTTGGCAATTGTAAATATTTATTTATTTTATTTATTTATTTATTTATTTATTTATAACCATCTTATACTTACAGTTTACACCACACATACAATTATTGGTTGAACATAAAAATCAGAATAAGAAATAGTAATAAAATTATTATGTAAACAATAAAGTAGACGCGAGGAATAAACAAAACATTTTTATTAGACAGAATAAACACAATGAAATAACAATAAAAATTAACAAAACTCGTGGCATCGTAAAACTATTGGTACTACACACATTATTACATTCATATCTTTATTTGAATTTCATAATGTTTCAAGATCTTACATTAGCCTTAAAGCTAAGGTTCAATTACGGACCGTGTAGGGCACAGCAAAAGGTATAAAATCAATGTTTGAAATAAAAATAATACTTACTTAAGGTGTTGGATGAGTAGAATGCATGACATTCAAAAGAAAGTACGCGGTTAATACCCGGTTGAGACTTGCGCAGACCTGGTGGCCTACCATGACATCTTAAAGCAGGAGTAATTCCAGTGTGAGAAAGAGATGGCGCTAGACGACCTGTATAGCACTGTCTCTTTTCCACACTGGAATTAATGCTTTAAGATATACGCCCAGGGTAACCATGAACAAAAACAAGCGAGACCTATACTCAGCAGTACTGACTGGACCAAGGCTGCCAATGATGATGATAATTATATAATTAATCAAATTACTAAAATAATGAACGATGCAATATCAAGCAAATTTTTATTCGGTAGGTCACCCTATTTAAAATTTACTTAGACAAACTTTGAAGGTGCAAACAAAATGATATCAAACGTACACAATGATGAAGACTTTGGTAAGTGATGATGAGAACAATTATGTAACCATGATGACTTGTCTCATAAATAATATTTATAAGGATTAAAAGATTATCCAAGCTACAGGTAGTCAGTGGCCCAAAAAGTCTGACAACCAGTCTTACCAAGGGGTATCGTATTACCCAGTGCTAACTAGGTTGTGGAGGTCAGATAGGCAGTCGCTCCATGTAAAATACTGGTATTCAGCTGCATCCGGTTAGACTGGAAGCCGACCCCAATGTAGTTGGGAAAAGGCTAAGCAGATGATGATGATGATATCCAAGAATGGTTCCAATACAGTGCCTTTGGGAACGCCACCGCCGAGTGGTAGGTATTGTCGGGTTTGTACAAGAGTTATCGTCGCAAATCATTACTAAGAACGTAGCAATGAATATATATTCGTATTCTAGTTAGTCAAACAAAAATTGTAAAATAATGACATTCGGTAGGCTCACCTCCTTTGTTACTTGATAGTAAATGAACATCTCAATCAATTGCTTTAGACTGTTTTTCTAAAATCAAAGTCGAGAAAAACGTTGAAAGTAACTTCTACTAACTCGATAAACGTGTCTGATTGTTGCAAAATGAGACTTATCACATAAGTATTGTTTAAACTAATTACAAAGTAAAATGAGCACAATGAAAAGCAAAAACAGAAAAGTGAAGAAAATTGTGTAAAGAGTTATAAACGACACTCTTATTAAAAAGAATATTGTAATTCTTATTGATTGACCCAAAACTCCACTTTCAATGTCTGATGTAATATTTGATCTGACATTTAGCTTAATTTTTAATTAGTTATTAACTTATTTTGAAACGGATTCTTGATACTATTGACAGGTTGGTTTACTTCGAGAGACAATGTTATTGATGTTACATGGGCTAAGTTAAGGCACACTAAGGCCTACTCGCACCATATTTTAAAATCATTCCGTCTCTATTATCTTCAAACAATTGACAAAGACATAACGATGTATTAAATTCGTTTAGCGCGTAAAATATTCAAATCTAGGAATTTGTAGTATTCTTGATTTTGTTAATTCTAATTTTAGGATTTTGTTAAACTTATGGGAAGTTAAAGCCATTCTATTAAAAATGTAAAACAAAGCTATGTGGCACGTTTAAGCTGTTATCTCATGTGCTATGGAAGTGTAAAGTTGAACAACCTGTAATCGGTAAGAACTAGCGAATAAATCGAAAAAAAAACCTATTAAAATCGGTTTACTGACGTCTTACAATGAGTTGTTATTACGTCTTTGTTACTTTTTGTTTTCTGATAATATTTCTAATTAAGTTTACGTAATATTGTAAAAAAATCTGCCACAGCTTTAAGAAAATCTCGGATATGCAGAAAACCAAGAATTCACAGGGAACAATTTTTGGTCTCTCCTTATACGTGTGCGCTTATTCAATTGGAAATATTTGTCTATCAGTACACTAAAATTCGTTTTATGAAAAATCTAACACTGGTACATCTTAATTCTTAATCTTTACTTATAATATTATCATAAAGGGTTAAAGTTTGTAAGTTTGTTATCTTTGGCACTAGCTACTGATCCGATTCTGAAAGAAAGCTTTCACTAATTTGAAGTTACATTATCCCAGAGTGTCGTAAACCGAGTGTGCGTGGGACAATTTTCGACCATAACACGAGCGAAGCCGCTAGTATGAAATAAAGATGGTAACTGAAATTGAAGACATTAGTTCAAATACCACCTTTGTCATGATATGAAATACTTACAGAATTAGTGACAGTTTTGTTTTTTTTTTCATAAACCGCCTATGTCACTGACGTGACTGCTTTTTGCCGAAATCATAGTTGACTACTCGTATTTGTTGAAGAAATATGAATTGTGATCGGAAAGCTTACGAATTCCTCTACAAGATGGCGTACCATGAAATTTTTGACAAAGGTGGTTTTTGAAATAATGTCTTCAATTGTTTCAAGAAAACTATGAGCAAGAGGGTTTTCAAGACATCAAAAACAAATGGTTAAATCTCAAGAATGGTGGTCAATTCCTAACGTTCATGCTGTAATGAAAACAACTAGTTACCAGACTTATCAACTAGAACCGAAACGTACTTCCGCCAATTGTGTTGCAGATAGCAATGTTGAATTTCCTCTAGACTCTAGATTACCCATGATAACTGGTTTTAAAAACATTACTCTAATCCTTTAGAACGTTTTGGAGGCTAAAGCCAAAGTATACAGGGTGTAAACAGACCCTTCACATAGCCGTCAACCAAACATTCTGTACATCAAACTAAGTAACCTTACGCAAAAAATATTGCTGGGAATCGACTTTTTTTTTGGGGTGATAAATCACGTTTTACGGTAGGACTTGATGGAAAGCACCCAAAGCATTGTGCTGATGGATGAATTGAATAGTGCGGGGGTCGTGAAGGAGTGTAAAGTAAAAATCTTACATTAAAAACATGTATTTAAAAAAAAAACTTGTGAAAAAGTTGAAACTTTGACCCCCAATGTCTCCGTAACTAGAAGGTTCTCAGGTATGGTCAACAACAAAAAAATAAACGCAAAGACGAGGAGAACGAGTGCCTTTCGGCTATGTTAAGGGTCTATTTACACCCTTTATAAAGCTGGTAACTTGGAGAAAAGCATGCCAGTAGCTTGTATGATATTGTATGAAGAATAATCAGCATATACCTTACTACTGGGATAAATGTCTCCTCCCTGCAGGAGAGAACGACCCAAACGAATTTCAGATTGGTGAATATTACACGTCACCAGACTAAAAGGTGAGCAAAACTACTCACCGGCAGGACTTTGTCTATCTTTGTTCGTTTTACGACCTCGTATCATATCATTAATAGCTTTAATTAGTACGACTTCTTCAATATTATAATTGTATTTTTTATTTCCCGAACCGCTGTTGTCTTCGAGATTACTATGAAATAAGGTTATGGATATATTTCGTCGCGAGTAGCTGACGCCTGTGTAAACTGCATCGCAAATGTCACGGCCGACTTTATCACCGTATTATGAATATTACGATTACCTACTGAATGTTTATTCATTATCATGTTCGAGCTATTATTTAAAAGTTTATGGTTTTGTGTGTCGAAGGCTTTTGACGGTTCTAAATTTTTGAGAAGATTTTTTTCAGATTTGGATAGTCGTTCATTATTTGACAATTTCATTGTTACTTTTCGTCAATTTAGAACTATTTCTATGTCAACAGATGTCTTAAAAACTCGTCATTATCTTAGATGATCCTTGTATAAAACAGTGAAACACTTATTTCTAAATGTGCTTCTCGCAAGTTAACAAACACTTTATTCAAGGAATCGTTCTCATTACCACAATCGATTAGATATGCAAATGTAGTACCTGCTCTACTCCTAATAACACTAAGACATCATAAGACACAATATTCGTCCATTAATTTCCACAGGTGATCTAGTATCCGGCTACTTTTAGTGGTAACAACTTTACTATGGGAAAAGACAAGCGACAATCAACCTTATGACAAAGAAAGAAGGATAAAGTCATGTGTATACAGATGTGTGAATTGCAAGCATATGGCTAGTAGTTCTGCAATTATTGGAGAACATATGCTTGAAGGCACGTGCCAGGCAGAACAGGAATGGACATCAGGGGAGCCAATTTTTATTCCAAAAACGTTTGCTTGTCTTGAAGTTTTTTTAAAGTTGACAAAGGAATGATTGGTCTGAGTTTATTAGCTGTAATAGAAAGATTTGGAAACATACAGGGTGGAATTCTAACATCGGTTCTTCAAAAAAAACCTGCAGTTCCTTATAAATTTTGACCGCGTAGATATTGCAGTTTTGTAGAAAACAGCTTTTTTGACGAAAAATTTCCATGTGGGTGTTCAGAATGATGTACTGGATACGTGGTAACCGTTGTAGCGTCGGTGTCCCTCCCCCCTTGCATTTTTATCTTAAGTGTAAATAAATTGATTTTTGCTAAAAACGTACCTACACGGTGTAAGATTCTAGACCATCCAGTGTAGTTCGTGAGTTATTAAAAAAAATCAGCTATCACGATTTCGACCGTGTGTGTAGCTGTAGTTACTGCAGTTTTGTATGAAAAAGCTCACTTTGTTTTATAATTTTAACGCTAGGAGTCCAGAATCATGTGCTGAAGTTATTGTAACTGTGCGTCGATAATTACTTTTAAAACAAAGTATTATTGTCCCCCTCTTCCATATTCCACTAATTACTTCTATCTTATTTTTGATTTTCTGATTCATCACGCAAAAAGTTTTTAATCAATCTTCTCCATACATCACTGTAATCCACACCCTTAACTTTTTTTTAAATCAGTCAGCGGACAGCACAGTGCTGCCACCTGTGTCCTACACCTACAGGTGTAAGTTCCAAGTTTTATTTGAATTTCTAATCACGAGTTAGTATTTAATAGGAGCTAATCGATCGCCATTGGATTATAGTAAGACTGTTAGTAGTAAAATTGTTAATGTTTTTCTGTATCGACACTTTGTTCAGTTATGGTTTATGTTATGGGTGTTGGTCATAGTATCTGAGGTTGGCTAAGCTTTTGTCCATTACATAGCTATACATGGGTTAGTATGTATACAGATGGAGGTTTTGTATGTGAATGCAGCGATGTAGGACGTTCTATGGCCAATATAGATATTTGGGTGCAAAAGTCAAAGTATGTCTGTTTTGCGTGAAAAGTCCGTTCCAAAAGTTTTTACTGTGTAAATGTTAGTAAGCTATATGAATAATCTTACTATATATATAATATTATAAATGCGAAAGTTTGTGAGGATGGATGGACACATAGGATTTTTATCCCGGTAGTATGATCCAGTTTGATTACCATACCAAAGTATGAAAAGAAAATTGTAACAAAAATAGATGAAAAACTAGTCTATTTACCAACGTGCACCTATCGCTAGCTCCATATCACTACTAAACATAACATAACAATTAAAGATAGCCACTATTAGCAACAGCCATTAGGGTGACATAAGAAAACGTTATCGTTTTTCCTAATACACCACGTGGTTGCTTCACGGATACACAGACCTTCTATGCGTTCGTGGGTTCCTGGTACTTCGATCGCTTGTTAAGACGACTTAATCCGGGTTTAAAGGTTTTAAGGTTTAACCTAACTACGGTTTGGGTAACTTTTTGTGATGGTTTAAGCTTTACAGAATGTAGGTAATTAATATAGTTATTTTTTTTTTCAGCTCTATTATCTACTAGCTGTAGTCTGCTACTTCATCTGCGATCCAGGATGGAAGGTTGTTTTGTTCCTTCCCATTAGGTCCGAGGCTACCTATAAGTCAAACAATAGTTCAGTGGTTTGGCCGTGAAAAGGTAAATGATAGAAAGACCTACAGATTTTATTGCGAATTTATATAATTAGTAAGGACTCATTCAGAATCTGGGTGCAATATTAATTCGATGATATGTTAAGGCAATGGCACCAATATTGGGATGTGACTGTGAACATCTTCCGCGTAAGGTAATTCCTAAACTTCTGCAATTCATAATCTTCCTGCTCTGGTCCCATGTTACTTGGGGTCAGTGCAACAGGTTTTTTTCTTCCATTCTCCGCTGTCAACCGTCACGCAATCATTTACACATTTTTCTTTCATATCATCCCTCACACAATCCATCCATTGTTTCCTTGGTGTTCCTCTCCCTCTCTATCCATCAACATTTATATTCATCACTCTTTTAGTCACCCTCCCTCCTCATCACATGTCTATACCAAGACAGTCGATTCCCTTTTAACTTTTATGTCACTGGCGCAACTTTGATACTTCCTCTTAATATCACAAAGATGATTAATTCAGAGTAAATCATCTTTCCAAATTAGGTACATAAAGGGTGTAAATAGACCTTTAACATAGCCGAAAGGCACTTGTTCTCCCCGTCTTTGCGATATTATTTTTTGTTCTAGACCATACCTAGGAACCTTCTAGTTACGGAGATATTGGGGGTCAAATTTCCAACTTTTGCACAAGTTTTTTTTTAAAATACATGTTTTTAATGTAAGATTTTTACTTAACACACCTCCACGACCCTCGTACTATTCAATCCATCCATCAGCACAATGCTTTGAGTGCTTTCTATCGAGTCCTACCGTAAAACGTGATTTTTACCACCCCAAAAAAAAAGTCGATTCCCAGCAATAATTTTTGCGTAATGTAACTTAGTTTGATGTACAGAATGCTTGGTTGACGGCTATGTGAAGGGTCTGTTTACACCCTGTATAATGAGCAAGACGATCCTTATTAGTGTATTAATTTGATATTAAATGCTTATCAATCATTTTTAGGAAACCTGTTAATAGTTTTTCCTTTCTTCCTGCTGACTTTGAACTGTTATCATAAACTTGCGTCACAGGTATTTAACCATGCTTCAAAATACGTAGGGATAAATTATGTTTATTATCAGTAAGAACTTTATCTTTAAATTTACTGACATATATATTTAGAATTCATAATAGGATTTTTCCACCAGGAATGTCTCAGTAGGAGCCCGGAATTTGGATTTGTGACCGGCTGATGTCAATAAGCTTGCTCCCTTTTAAGGTGCGGTCAAACCGAGTGGACTGTGGACTGGCTGCGGTCAGGACTTTGACAGATATTTCATCGGTCCGGAAACCAGTGAAAGGCGTAGCTTTACATTGGACTAACACATTACTGGCGAATTGACGTGTATCTATGTCGGGAATTACAGGAGTAATTTTATAACATAAATAACGTAACATCACCCGTAACCTTTAAATATCTTAAGTATTAATTGCATAACTAAAGAATAAGTAACAACGATGCAGCAAGGGATCAAGCGAATGCAATTATTTCGGAATTACGTATCGCTTTCTCGGTGCGCCCATAAGGTTTAACCTAACTACGGTTTGAGTAACTTTTTGTGATGGTTTAACCTTTACTGAATCTCCGTATTAATATAGTTTTTGATAAAATGTGGAATGAGGAATCCAGTGGAATTGACGTGATATCTACCGTTGGGAACACTTACTAAACTCTCGGGAATTACAGGAGTAATTTTATAACAAAAAATAACATAACATCACGCCTGTAATCCCCGAAGGGTTAGGCAGAGGTGCACCTAAATACTCTAATAGTACACCGCCCACTTTTCTCCAGTTATGTGTAAGTTCCATGTAATAGGGGGCGAGCCTATTGCCATCAACCGGGCATAAATCTATGCTCCGTGGCTGCTACTGAGAAATTCGTGATGGAAAAACCACTATTAGCAACAGCCATTAGGGTAACAGCCATTAGGATGACATAAGAAAACGTTATCGTTTTTCCTTATACACCACGTGGTTGCTTCACGGATACACAGACCTTCTATGCGTTCGTGGGTTCCTGGTACTTCGATCGCTTGTTAAGACGACCTAATCCGGCTTTAAAGGTTTAATTTTATTATTTGTTTATTTGCATCAGACACAACGATCCATAATTTAGTTAGTAAGTACACTTAAAAATAATGTTAGTTTTAGACCAAATAATCAAAGACAATAATATTATAAAAGTAGTACACAAAATAAAATTACAATAATTTTTCGTCAAATAACAATATACAATGTAAAAAGTCCGTAATCAAATTATTATTATAAAATAAAAATACATTAAAATTCAATACGTAATTGAATAAAATTAAGATAAATAAATGGAATTTTGAAAAATAAATATTATAATAAAATTTAATTGAATAGAATCATGAGTATTAAAAAATTAATTAATCAACATAAAATTAAAAAGTATTTTAAATTATGTGGTTTTACATTTTTTTAAGAAGCGCTTCTGGCGTCCGACAGCCGAAGCAGGACTAAAGCGGATAGGGGTGAAGCGTGGCGGCTCTAGTTAGAATGGGCTGAACGCACGCTAATTTAGCTATTTCCTTCATATTATTCAAACAAATACACATTTCGAAAATGTAAAATGTATGCGTTATAAAAAATGTAGTTTTGTTATCATTCAAAATCTGATGATTTTCCGTGAAGTATTTACGCCGTACTTAGGTTTTATTTTGTTTTTTAGAGATTATTTTGGATTATTTTTCTATCGAGGAAACTAAAAGTAATCGTGTTTCTAAAGTGTACGATGTATGGAATGAATCCTTAAATATCTTACATATTAATTGCATAACTAAAGGATAAGTAACAACGATGCAGCAAGGGATCAAGCGAGTGCAATTATTTTGGAATTACGTATCGTTTTCTCGGTGCGCCCTTCAGGTTTAACCTAACTATGGTTTGGGTAACTTTTTGTGATGGTTTAACCTTTACTGAATCTCGGTATTAATATAGTTTTTGATAAAATGTGGTATGAGGAATCCAGTGGAATTGACTTGTATCTATGTATATCTACCGTTAGGCACACTAACTAAACTATCGGGAATTACAGGAGTAATTTTATAACAAAAAATTAACATAACATCACGCCTGTAATACCCGAAGGGTTAGGCAGAGGTGTACCTAAGTATTCTAATAGTACACCCACATTTCTCCAGTTATGTTTAAGTCCCATGTAATAGGGGGCGAGCCTATTGCCATCAACCGGGCATAAATCTAGGCTCCATGGCTGCTACTGATAAATTCCTGATGGAAAAACCCAATAACACGTTGCCCGACCCGGGAATCGAACCCAGGACCTGCTCAGCAGCCGCTCTTGCTAACACTCGACGAATGCGGGAGTAATTTAATGTAATGTTAAAATATTTCATACAAGGTCCAAGCCGCATTGGTCCCGCGTGGTACTATGGGCCGGTCCCTCACTTAAAGGAGGCCTGTGTGACACAGTCTGTGCAGGGGAACAGCCAACCTCCGCTACTGGGATAGTGGGATCGTTTTAGGCAGATTATACTTCATACAAATTCAAATTCAATTAGCTAGCGACACTACAAGCTTCATGGGTAATGAATAATGATATCCAAAAACGATGAAACGTAAATGTAGTAAAAGTGGTAAGTATATTTTCGAGGTGTGGTTGAAACTTTGGGGCCGTGGAGTCCAAGTGCTGGTACTGGTCTTTTTATGGAAATTTTCAAACGCCTAGTAGACGCTTCCCGTGATCTAAGGGCTGGCTTTTTCCTAGGCCAGAGGCTAAGTGTTGCCATACAAATTGGCAACGCCGCCAGTCTCTTGAACAAATACTAGCTGACAGCGTTGAGGAGGAGTTTTTTGATGCTCTTTTATAGTTTATTTTTAGTTTGGTTTATTTAATAGTTTTAAATTGTAAAAATGTACATAGTCAAACACTGTTTTAAGCTTTCACAGCTTAAAACTAAACTTATACAGTCACTTACGGGATATCTTCCGTGATTGTTCATTATTTTGAGCTCTAAATATTTCGACGCTGGTGCAAGCGGCATGGTCGCGGGATGACTGCGTCGAAATATCGGGTGCTCAAAATAATGAACAATCACGGAAGATATCCCGAAAGTGACTGTATAAGTTTATGTAGTGTAGTTTTACAACGAAAATAAAATAACTGGAAAACGATAAAATAAGAACAAATATAAATAATAAACACTTGTTAAAATTCCTCAAAAAAACACCTATATTTTTTGTAGGTAGCTACTTACCCATATTCGTTCCAACAACCAACCTAATAAATTATAACATTTTAATTGACGTCCTATTAAAACTAAAACATAATGTAAACACATTACTTAGGCATTTGCAGCTTGTATGTTCCTGTTGATAGTCAGTGCCTAGATCCAGATGCGATCTAGATAGCCTAGGCATTATATTCAGCTACACCTTGGCTTGATGAAGGACGAAGGTATTTCTTTCAAAATGTCTCTGTTTTGTCTTACATAGTTTTTCTGAACTCGTATGCCTGTATTCATGGTTGTTTTGTGTCAATTAGTCAATTTGGCTATTTATTTTAGAGTTTTCCTTACAAAACTGATGAATTGTGGGTGCAGAGGTCCGGGCCAGTCATAGACGATAGGTTATGCATGTGCAGCTTTTCCTGTAAAGTCAAACAGGGGGGTTACTATAACATCTTCAAGCAGGAGTAATTCCAGTGTGGGAAAGAGATGGCACTAGACGACCTGGATAGCTCTGTCTCTTTCCCACACTGGAATAACTCCCTGTTGAAGGACGTCATAGTAACCCCCCTGAGCAGGCATACATGAACGTGTGTAGGAGAAAACTGTACAGTTATCCTTGGGCTGGAACTCGTTTTTGCATGAAAGTTTCGCATACACATTTAAAATTGACATGCAAAACTTAGCGTGCAAAATTAAAAATACTCGTTTTACAAATAATATTTACAATAGTTTAAGAATTTATAATATTTTATTTTGTTCTACATTTTTTTGTGTAGTAAGCAACGACTTATTGTCGGGCCTACGCTGTTCCCCCATACTTAAGTACAAATGCTGTATCCATGATAATTGTAATACCAAATGATTTGAAAAGAGTAACTATGGAGTTTCTTGCCAGTTCTTCTCCATAGGAAACGACCAACCCGAACCGTGCACATTTTTGTCGACGTTTTATAAGTGCCCATCTAGGCCTATGTGAAATAAAATATTTTGATTTTAATTTTTTATTTTGAATTATTTTCTTAATATCTATGGATGATACTGATTGTAATTGTTTGCAAAACAATTTAACTAAAATGCTATAAGATAATTTTAATTTCGATTCAAAAATCGACGTATTACGTTACGAAAAACGTCAAAATTCGTCCTAGGGCCTCAATTACAGGAACTGCACGGTGTCTGACGGTACACGGAAACAGGGTGTTGTTATGTTTTATGTGTTTTAGAATTTATTACGATAACAATATTTAATGCGATGTTTAAAGAGACTGGTTCTATAAATTTGTTTAGACATAGAGGCTAAGTAAAAAGTGCACCGTTCGTTTGTTATAATAACATGTCAAGAACTGCAATTTTCCTATCATCCTAGTTGGATCAATAAATGTGGTCTATTCTGATAGGAGCCCCTTGAATGGATTGTTTTTTTTTTTTAATTGATACATAAAATCGTAAACTATAAAGAATCATTTTAGCACTCACAATACGATTATCTTATTCCACGTTTTTTACTACCGAATGCATTCAATAAATCATTTATAACGGATCGGATACGCACGATCTTTTTAATTTTTCGCGTGAACCAGAGACAAGATGTTTATCAGCGCGGGATGCGTTTAAAAACTCTATGATAAACGATCCACGCGTAGCAGATGATACTTTTTGGTAAAAAATTGGTTTACGAACGAAACGTGATGTTCAAAATTTTTTTTTAGTTTATTTTGTTTTACTTGTGCTAAATAAAATTGAATTAATTTTCGAGAGAGTCAGCAAATATCATGATTTTCCACAAGGACGGTCGTCCTAGTTCAAGCTAGGATGCTAGAATTGAATTCGGACAACTACGACTAAATCGGTCATCTCGTATACCCTTCAACAAACTTAACTATGCAGGCGGGAAACACAGAACTAAAATAAAATGTACCAAGCTTGACATATTGATGCAAATTTTCTTGTCAAGCAGCACCACGTTGAACTGCACACTTAAAGTGGTCATACTATGGTTTGCTGAATGATTCTTTTGGCACTAGAATGACACTATCAAGAGGACGCTGGTGGCAAACATTTCGGAAATTATCTGTGGAAATTGTATTGGAAAAACAAGATGGCGGCGTTTTAGTTCCATTTGTAGCCACGCGCCAAAAGAACTATGCAGCACTATACAAGGTGAAAAGGATACCGAAGCTATAACATCAGTACGTATGTCATTCTGAACCGCCCCCACATACAAATTTTCGTGGGTTATTAAAAAAAAAACAGCTGTTTCCTATAAAACCTACCTACACGGTCAAAATGTGTGGAACAGCAGATATTTTTAAAATTTTTGTGTGGGGCGGTGTCCGGGGGGCTCAGAATAATGTACTGAATACGTGGTAACCGTATTAGCGTCGGTGGCCTTCCACGTTGTATGTATAATTTATTCAGGTTACAAATTCCATTTCAATTTCAAACAACTCATTCAGGAGCCTACTCAGTTTTTTTTATCTACTTTGTAAATTAAACAGTTTGTTTCTCGAAGTACCCTCAGTTACATCTTTTATGTAAATGAAACCTTTCTCCATTACAAAATCGCCTCTTGATTCGCCACTCTCTTATCAATCTGTAAATATTGACAATGTCGTTAAAGTGTTCATAATTTTGTTTGTAAACATTTTTCAAAATGGCAACTGTTTTTAGAAATGCTTTTTTTCTATTTTGTCTGGCTCTTTCCGGTTGTGGAAACCTAATCATTGTTTGACAGTAAATCTACTGGGCTATCAAATATTATATTACCTGCTCTGATTGGCTGCTGAACTGTCTCGGTGGTATATGATCATAAGCGCGACTGTTGAGCATGAGGTCCTGGGTTCCATTCACGGGTCTGGCAAATTGTTATTGGGTTTTTACATCAGGAATTCACGGAGTCTGGGTTTGTGTCCAGTTGATGGCAATAGGCTCGCTTCCTATTACATGGTACTTAAATATAACTGGCGAAATGTGGGTGTACTATTAAATACAACTCTGCATAATCCTTCGGGGATTACAAGGCGTGATGTAATGATGATGATTTAAATGAATACAGTGGTACAAGGATATTTTGACGGTCGAATGACGTTGAAAAAAGCTGTTGGTAAGCATTTGTGAAATTGTTTTAAGAAATTTTGAAAAAACAAGATGGTGGTGTTGTAGCTAAAGAGTTTACACCATCATCATCTGCCTAGCGTTTTCCCAACTATGTTGGGGTCGGCTCTCTAGCCTAACCGGATGCAGCTGAGTATCAGTATTTTACATGGAGCGACTGCCAATCTGACCACCACAGCCCAGTTAGTACTGGGTAATACGATACCCCTTGGTAAGACTGGTTCTCAGACTATCAGGCCACTGAGTTCCTGTAACGAATGTCAAAGATCTAAAAATGACAGCCAGGACCAACGGCTTAACGTGCTTTTAGAGGTACGGAGGAAACTCGGTATATAATGGGTGGTCACTCATCCACGGGCCAGCCTAGCCAAGCGCGTTTTGACGTGAAGATCGATCCGAGCGGCTGTTATAATTTAGCCATGAATTCACACCGTTTAGGACTAAAAGTACTTTAAGTCAGGTACCCTAAAACGTAGTCACCACATAGTATTTCCGTTAACCACATAAGCAGTTACATAACGCTATATACTTCAGTGTTAGAGGAAGCAACAACCTTATTAGAATACAAGATGCATTTCTCACGCGCCCCCATACACGTGAGAGTGGTCGCAAAAACCGCCGCCATCTTTAACACGGAAACGTTTATGATTACGAAACTCATTTAGGGTTGCGTATGCGCACAGAAAAATCCTGAGGGCCTATACAGTGACACCTACAAAAAAAAATAGAAGAAAAGCTGCTTAGTGTTACACAAACAGACGCAGTTTAAAAATCCTATTATGAGTCGAAAGTTTGTGAAGATGGATGTTTGTTACTCTTTTACGCAAAAAATACTAAACGCATTCAGATAAAATAGGCGCGTAGATAGTTTGTAACCTGGATTAATACACAGAATACTTTGTATCCTGGCAGTGCGATCCCGTGAGGCAGTTGTGAGATGGAAACTTTCCCACTTATAAATTTAGTAGGATAAGACTTTATTGTACCAATAAATGCCATTCACTGTTTAGGACCGACCCTGTATTAGGAAGTGCTTATTTACCAAACATAGGCCTTTGTTTACCGCAGCATAGCAACGCGTTGCATAAAGTAAGGTAATGCATTTTGCTGCGAAGCCCTTGATTGGAGCGAATTCGGTAATGCATGATGCATTACAATATTATGTCGACGACTCGACGCGTTCATTCGTGGATTGCTGTACATTAACCGTTTAGAAACTGTTTTCCCTGATTAAATGCAGTTTAGATTTAAATTGATTTTTGGATAACTACAGACAATGTTGTTGATCTCGTTGTTATGGTGTTAGTTTTTGACTTTGAAGATAACCCCCGAAAAAGGGGGACTTCTTCTTTTTAAATAATCCAACGACTGATACTGTCTTGTGATATAAATATGTTAAAAAGGCAGAGGCATCTGAAACAAGCATTAATTTAAAGTGGAACTGAGAGCAGCCTCAAAGATTTCCAAAGTCTTCTTTTTAAAATCTTTAAACGCACTGTTGTGTGTTTTAAGATTTTATAAAGAAGACTGCGTTTTAAGATTTTCGCTAGCTTTGTAAATTATTAAAAAATAGGAATATGTTTAAAAAATCAGTTTTGATAAAACCCCAATCTCAAAGTTACGGATTCCGTGTTAAGACATGTTTCGGACTTATCCTAATTTATTTTTTTCCACCGCCAAATGCGTTCAGAAACCAAATGGTCCAACCACATTTCACATCCGGAAACACATCTAAACTTTTTTTGCCGCGAACCTTCCTTGAGTTTAATTTAAAAAATCGCAGTAATTTTAAAGATAAGAAGTGGAAACGAACAGGTATTTTAAATTTAAATGATATTTTTTGGCGCTTGTAGAGACACACTACTATTTTTAAAATAGGTTATTTTTGTACAACTTAACATATTTTTTTCATCGAGTATTATTTCTAATAGTCTGATAGCATCATAGACTATTGAATTTAGAATTAACTACATAATTTATTCAAAATAAGGCTCGATAATAATAAAGAAAAATGTACAAGTCATAAAATGTGCTTAGAGCATGTTAAACTCAGGACTTATAACGATTAAACACGCATTTAGCATGTAGCAATTAAAAACATAATAATATGGCTTAACAACAACAATAGAACATAAACAATTAAAATAGATTATTAATCTGCTTGAAGGTTAAGCGATCCTTATCAACTGTCAACTTTGACGGGTATATGACAGTTCATTTATCAAGATGGCGTCGTTGGTTTATGGCCGACGTGTGAGGTGGCGCTACCTGTCATCGTTGACTGGAGTCCGGACCTTTTGACCCTATCAATGAATGAAGAGCGATCTAAATTGATTGTTGTTTAGGATCGTTTTTGTAAAAGGCAAATCCATTGTTCTAGTTATTTCAGATTTGAATGTAGATGATACATTTAATGACAGAGGATTTCATAAAGTTACAGTTAAAATTATAAGACGGGACCACGCCAACAAAATGTAATGTACAGACTGGCCAGCACATCATGCTACTACAATCTGTCAAAATTATTTAACAGATTTTCGATTTTATCGCTAACGCATTAGGTTCAAGGTTGATTGGGAAAATTTGACAGTTTCGGGTAGCTTGATTTGCTGGCGTCTGTACTTGTAAATAACCACCCGTGCTTTCGGTATGACGTGTCGAATTCGTCAATTATGTGATTTTGCAATAATTATGGCCCCAATGAGACTTGGTGTCTATTTTTTCTATGAAATCTCTCTAACCTATCAAGTCTCCTTTTAGTATAATATCTAAAATCTCTTTGATTGCTAGTTTAGTGTAGATATCTATACGATTTCAACCAAACTTCCTAAAAATTTAAATATTATTAGAATCACTCACACTCACTGTTGTTTTATCGTAATAATATTAAAATAAAATTTCTAAGCTTTGGTTAACTCCATAAACACGTCTTCAAGCTCATTATAAGAATCGGATTTTGTAAATAATGTGTTTCAATGTAATATGGGAATTGAAATAAAAATCTTAGAGCGTGGTTTCTCTATAAATCGTGAACGTCAACGGAGAGTAATTTTATGGTGTTTATTTAATACCGTGGCAATTAACCTGTCTTCGGTAGTGTGATCTTACCTTTTTAGATTTCAACAAAGTTAGATGAAGCCGGCCATGTAACTTTATTCATTCAGCAAAAGTGTAGACGTCCAGAGCGTCATCTGGCTTAAAAAAACTGACAATAGTTTTCAGATAATTTTGTTTGTTATGATTCTTTTAGCAGGATATGCTTACGATTTTGATAGCCTATAACTGATAGTCTGTGTGAATGTCACTTCTTCTGAGTCCTCTTTTCGAATAACAGGACCTAAATACCTGGACAGTTACATTGTTGGCAGAAATTAAAAAAAGGCTAATTATTTTTCGATATCTGTATCTGTCTTGGGTATGAATGTGGAAAAAAAGAGTAGAGGAAGACCAAAGAAACAATGGAAGGACTGTGTGAACGATGATATGGCAAGAAAAGAGTTGACAGAGAGAAGAAGAAGACGTGCTGCGGAACCTCAAATAAATTGGCATAAAGGCAGGAGAATGATGACGATGATAATCTGACCTGTCTTACCAACTTAGCATAGAGTACGTGTCTTTCTCAATAGATTTTAACGACTGGCGCCAATATTAATAGTTAGGTATTATGCTAGTTGCTCTCCGGCGCGCATCGTAAAAGTCGATCATACTTGAGTTTTATTTGCGTATCATGAGAAAGTCGTCTTACGAGTCTTTAAATACTGCTAACTTATCTGGTGCCAACTATCTATAGTATTTATGAAGCTCATTATCACTGGTATGTGTTTTATGGAAAAAGGCGTGAGTTTACATATGATTTTATGAAATCTCCTTTAGCGCCGATAAATAATATACATAAGATTCTTAACATCACGCCTGTACTCCCCGAAGGGTTAGGCAGAGGTGTAACCATGAGAACACCCACATTTCGCCAGTTATGTTTAAGTCCCATGTAATAGGGAGCGAGCCTATTGCCATCAACCGGGCACAAATTCAGACTCTGTGGCTGATATTGAGAAATTCCTGATAGAAAAACCCAATAACACTTTACCCGACTGGGGAATCCAACCCAGGACCTCATGCTCAGGGGTCGCGTTTGCGACCACTAGACCACGAGGCAGTCAAATAAAGGAATTAACATACAGTGATATAATAATCTTTTGGCACTCGTATGACGATGGCTAAGGGGCTCTGTGGTACACATATGTTGTGAAAATTGAAACAACAAGATGGCGGCTTTAGTTCCAAGTTTGGCCACGCGCACAAGATCCTTGTACAACTGTACAGCCTTTTTGGACAAAACAACAGTAGCGGTCACGTGGAAAATGTAACGGTAATTCATAAACGGAACGTACAAGAAAGTCATAATATTTATGTGAAAATTACCGGTGCTGTTTCATAATGTATAACATTATGTGATAACCAATCGATTAGGGCAAAAAGCAGTTAAATCGCCGTTACCTAAGATGGCAATAAGTAGGAAAAATCTTTTCTGTTTGTATAGATTATGTCATTGTTCTCTTTTGTTAACAATCCCATTCATTGTACAATTGATGTCTTAAATTCTTTAGTACTACTGTCTAATCGAATTGAATTCAAGCCCATTATCATTCCTTATGGTGTTTCTAGTGACATTTTATCTTGAAGTCTATCCTGTAGATCCTTTATCCAGACATACTAGACTCACATAATACCTGAATGGCTAAATTTTAGTTGCATCACAAACTTTTATCTTCATAAACCATCAAAACCGTTGACTTGACAACAAAGTTCGGATACACACACAAAAATATGTCGAGACGCGTGTCCTTTAATTCAAAACCTTATCCTTCTTAGAATTATAGTCCTCATTCCCGAGAGGAATGACTCTAAAACTAGATGTTATCAACACGGAGGCCGGCAGGATGGTCAGTCGTCCGGCGAGTAAGTAATGTCCGAGCCGTCCTGTACAGAGAGTACATACAAGTTGGGCAATTTAAACATGGAAGTACTTATGAACTGCCCTGACTACTCCGCAGGTTTAGGGGAGCAATGACCTATATCCTAGCCGCACTGCGCACACGCTATAACGATTCAACTACACGAACACTCAACAACTATACTAAACTCTATTTTTTGTGTATTAGAATCGAGTTCTAATCATAGATTTCAGGATGTGTATCCGAATTTAAAAAGTCATACGTCAGATTTGGCGGCAATTCTAGTTTGATTCGTATTGGAAAGAGGATAGCTCGGAATTCGAAAATCGTTGGTGTCATTTAAAGTCTGTTTGGACGTCATGAAGGACTGTGAAGTTTATGTTTTTTAAGAATTTATACTGAGTCGACCGATGGTGCTCTTGGCTCGGTTATTTTTAACCAATCCAAAACTTTATTACATGTGCTTACGCAATTAATAGGAGTTTTTATTGGACCGGTAAAGGACTAAAGGCGTTTGATCGAGCTAGAGATGCATTCAATGGTATTATTTCGGGAACATTCGAACGCAGTGCGCTCGTTAAAGGAATGTTCTGACAACGTTGTATGAGCTTCTCATCAACGTAATTGTTGATTTTGGTCCTACATGGGTATTTTAAAAGGTTTTCAGATCAGTTGTCACGTCACTAAAGGACATAGGGCGACTTTTAAAGAATGTTAGATTTCTGATGTCCTTTTAAACTTGACAAGTAGTCGAAGTAGGTTCTATACTCATTTCAAATTTATGCAATGTTTGCTCCTTGAATTTTCTGTGTGAGTTAAACTTACTTGCTTTATAAGATAACAGTTTCGACCTTAAATACAGAGCTCGTCAAACCGTGGTACTCTTTTATGCAAAACATAAGGAATTAATCTGTGCCGTACAAATCTAGATATCTCATAAGTATTACGAGTTTATGACCTATTGTCTGTATAGTTTGGTCAATTCCTGATTTCTTATTCTGTTTATCGACGGTGGACTACGATTCCATGTGATAGTTCACGGTTACGTAGCCATGTATAATGATGTTTGTCGCTTATTCTCGTGCCTATAATCATCTGCCTAGCTTTTTCCCAACTATGTTGGGGTCGGTTTCCAGTCTAACCGGATGCAGCTGAATACCAGTACTTTACATGGAGCGACTCTCTATCTGACCTCCGCAACCCAGTTAGTACTGGGTAATACGATATCCCTTGCTAAGACTGGTTGTTAGACTATCGGGCCACTGAGTTGCTGTAACGACTGTCAAAGATCTAAAAATGACAGCCAGAACCAACGGCTTAAAGTGCTTTCCGAGGTATGGAGGAAACTCTGTATATAATGGGTGGTCATTCATGCACAGACCAATCTAGGTAACCACGGCTTAACCTAAAGATCGACCCGAGCGGCTGTTTATTATTTAGCTGCTCTTTTTTTCTCGTTCCTATAAGTGGTTTCAAAAAGGTTTTTGTGGTATGGAATCTCAGTACGCCAATTCGACTCGCACTTCACCGATTTTTTGCTAGACGTTCAGAAATTAAGCTCTTTAAGCCAAATTCATATGCCTGCTTCTGTCAGGTACAATCCTTGTGACAATAAATTTACTCCAATTGCAATGTTCACAGACATCTGTCCCCCATTCATTGCGGTCTTATTTCACTAATTAAGCAGTTGGTTTTTTTCAAAACTAGATTTTGCACTTATGATTCTTTTTTTTTCTTTAATTCTAAGATGATGCTGGTCGTAAAACTTGGGAGGTTACCTTAGTGGATGTTCTTTTTAGTTTTTATGTCCATAATTGCTTAGGTATTTGTATAAAAATACGTTTAAAACCAGTAGGTTGTAATTTTATAGAAATAAACTGTTCTCTTGGTTTATAATATTTTATTTTAGAAAAGAGAGCATTCAGTCACTCGGTCAGAAAATCAAAACGTTAGATTTTTATTTCAGTGATCAATCTTAAACATAAATGTGAACTCCAAAATTAAGTACTAAATTAAAACACGATTTTTTTTCACTCGTAGACCGATAAAGAGACAATTAAATTGTTGGCGTTCTGTCGATATTTTCAGAATGGTTTTTATATGCCTCTAGCCTTTGCCGAACCATGTGGCTTCCAGTTCCAATTCGTGGCCTCATCCGGACCCCCAACCCAGTAGCTCGGTAACACGACAGCCCTTGGTAAGACTGGTTGCCATACTTTCTGGTTTCTAACTTCTCGTTATGCCTGTCAAAGATCTTTAGATTACGGGCAATATCAACGACTTAACGTCAAAACAGTCTTTATTTAAAAACATTAAGAAACTAATTTGCACCTGTACTTATATCGACCTATATCCGAGAAATTCGTAGTCATTTGTACTCAAGATAGCTACTTATATCCATTTGCTAAAGTACTATAGTAATTAATAACACATTCATTTTGATCAATTAAACCAAAAACGTATCATCATTTACTTTCCCGCGCATTCTCACCTGAAAACGATGTGTCACTTTAATAGTAGTCTATGGTTCACTTCTACATTTGTCTTTGCTAATTGGCATTCGCCATCTTTTAATTTCGATCATTTGTAACAGAATTTAAAACAAGTACTTTAATTTCAACTGGCGATTATAGCAAGTATTTAAAATATAACTGAACTGCAAGTTTTTTTAATTGATACTAAATTGCTATTTTGCGACATTGTCAACTTTAAAAATTTAACATTATTAACGCTGTATCTAGAAAACGTATAAGCCAGTTCCATACTATATTCCTTCGGCACGTGCCGAGGCCATGTGGACTTATCTTTTTTTGACAAAACTTGATTATGTCAAATTTTCCCAATCAACCTCTAACCTAATGCTGTAGCGATAAAGTTGAAAATCTATTAAAGAAATTTGTCAGATTGTAGTAGCTTGATGTGCTGGCGTCTGTACATAATCAAGTTTTGTCTAAAAGCTTATTTATTTTTTTTAGCCTTTTTATTTTCATTTTTATACTTTATTGTCTCTGAAAAATATTTATAGCACAAAAAAATGCTTCTGGCTGCTAACTTTCATAAAAATCTTGAAGAATCATACTTATATTTCTATAATTATATTTTTAGGGTAAATTATAATTCTGAAATCTGTCAACGACTTCTCAGATAATACAGATTGTGAGATAATAATAATGGCTGTGTCTGTCTGTACAAGGACCAAACGAACCCATGACTCGTGAAAAGATAAAAAGAAACAAAAATATCATTTAAAATATCTTTACCTTACATAACTAGACGTCTTTTAAAGGACAGGTGGAAGTTAATTTTAGTAACTATCGCCTTGTCTTGTGCACATTGTACCAAGTCTATATGCACCGTGAATAAATAATTGCTATCATCTTTGTTGAATTAATAATTATTTAAATGTTTTCATGTACGTTCGGTTTTGTATGGAAAGTGGTGGTCTGGTGTTTTTACCCGACTGACCAAACAGAGACAGAGCATTTTTTTTCTGGATGGTTAGAATATTTAACTTAAAGTGTTGTTACACATTTTTATCGATATTTGAGACTGTACGGGATATTGGGTCACAAACTTTAACCATGGATTCAGTACCGTGCATGATTCTAGAACTAGTCGTATATTTTTGCTACTCGGGGCCGATCGGAAATTCGCTACCTTCTCTATTTTTATCTTTAGTCAAGAAAAGCAGTAAAATGTCAAAATGTTTATTTAAATAGTATTTTTAAATTATTAAAAAAATATATACATATGTATTTATTTTTTTAATAATTTAAAAATACATATCAGTAGCGAAGGGTCAATTTTTATAAGAAGTAGGTACATAAATTTAATGTGATTATATTTTTCAAAGGGAATCAGGTAGGAATCTAATTGTATGAAAGCTTCGCCTCTGACTTACGAATGACATCTTTACACCAACAACAACTTTTCGGTCGCATTGTCGGACTTTTGTCACAGTCTTTAAGTAAACGGTTTATTTAATATTTTGATTGTTTAACTAAGATTGTGTTCAAGTCACAATCGTGACTTGAACACAATCTTAATCTATTACATTACAAGTACAATAACTGACTTATGAATTCATTATTTCTACGGTTTTCTAGATTTTAATAATACTAACATACCAGTAGTTATAACATTATCAAGTATAATCACTTTTAAGATAAGACCCAGAGGTATGATTTATAATTATGGAATGCCTTTTCTAAGTGTTAATTTTTGCGTTTTTCGTCTACTGTGAGTGATTTATAACATGGTAAAGTAGGTAGTTGTGTTAGTTTTAGGCAACATTATAAAATAAATAATTTCATAGGTAAATATGTACATATACAAGCTGTAAACGGACCCTTCACGAAGCCGTAAACCAAACCTTCTGTACATACATCAAACTAAGTAACTGTACACGAAAATTATTAAAAGAAAGAAAGAAAGAAAATAATAATATTGGTCGCAGGGACATGAAGTGCATCATACAAAATTAGAAAAAAATAAACAGTAAACTATAAATTCAACAGGACGGAACAACAAAAAAAGAAAAAAGTATTACTGGGAAACAACTTTTTTTTTCGGGTGAAAATTCACGTTTTACGGTAGTACTCAATGTAACGCACTCAAAACATTGTGCTGATGGATGCATTGAATAGTACGGGGGTCGTGGAGGTATTTGAATAATAAAGGCGTTACGATATTTTCTAATTAACAATGGTTTCCGTTTAACACTCAAAATAAACAAAACTATCAATATTTTATCAAAGCAATACTTTTCTAGTTAACACTAATCAAATTAATGTTGTCGTACAAAAAAAAAGTAATTAACATGGACGTGTCAAAAAAGGTTGTGCATCCTATAATGACACCGTTCAATCTAAATAGGTCATTCCACCCCAGCAGGTCAGTACCCTTGGGTAACAGGACTATACTTTTTTGGACGATAGTTCGGACAGGCTCCATTTTTTATCGAGCGCCCTACGAATGATTCTTCTTCTACTTTATATAGGTACCGTTAAAGACCGGTGCACGGGGGAGTTTCTGTGCTGAGATTTATTCGAAGATAGATCTTGAGGTATTGCAGGATGGTGTAGGTAATGTTTAACAATATTAATCAGTATTTTGAACTGTATTGGACTTTTGAATTCTCTTGTATGAAAGTTGTGAATTATTTTATCAAAGTTTATGCTTTTTTGTAAGTAGTTGCCGAAACGTATGGTGTATATTTCAAATTCATTACACTAATGTCTTATTTTTATTACTATCTGACTAACTATACTAATGGTAGTCTATTTTAACGAACCTTACAACAGGAAAAAGATTAACAAAACTGCAATATTATTTTGCATAAAGACAGCTGTCATATGCCCACAAAATTACTACTCTCTAGATCAGCTTGTATATTTTATAATGCAGTTTTAATAACTCAATGAAAACTGATGTACGATGAATATCCAATCGTGTAACCGATACTTACAAGAAAACAAAACAATGTCTCGATTAACAATTTTGAACAACAATTAAAGGTCAAATGACACCTGTCTTTTTATTGACAGCGGCATTCAACCGTACTGACATTAAATCACGAATTTACCATATTTGGCATGTCAACGATTTAAATTATGAACTTGCTTTTAAATACTGAGGGTCGAAGGTATCGAACTTCACCTTTTGAACTGTAAAGTCGTTCACTAATTAAAATTTATGATCTGTTAATTTTTTAAGCAGTTCTTGGAGATTTTATTGCACTTGTTGGTCGAAAAGCTTCCTTATTTACGTGATTTGAATATCTGTCTTGCTTCCCATTTGGCAAGAAGAGGCAGGACCGTATATTTTCATATAGTCGATCGTTGTATAAATAAAAAATCCATGTGTTATCTTTACTTACTGTTAACATGGGTTCATTTCAAAAGCCTGAATTATTTATTTGATCGCGATAAGATGAAAGCATCGGTCTCTGACTACATTGTAAAAATCTAAAATAAACTCCTAACACTTTCAACTAACTGTACAAAAATAATAAAATAATGAAAAAATACACGTGCTACGTAACATTTCTGTAGCACTTCAACCACAACCTTTATAAATTTCGCAATCAAAGTACCAGGCGGCCATAAGACAGAGGAACTAACGATCACAATCGATAGCACAGTTATCGTGAGTTGGACAAATCCTATGGTCGCGCGTGTATAGCTGAGAAGACGCCCTTCCGCATTCCTGTCGGCCGGCGACCCACTGCGCTAGTGGCCGCGTATCCCTGATCCTGCCGCGGCCTGCGCTTGCGTTCTATCGATTGTCGATGTTTATGGCTTTAGTTGGAAGGCTTTACTTTCTTGTTGCGATATTTTCGAGGGAGAAGAAAAAACGGATCGAAGGACCAATTGGTAATTTTTAACTGGAAAAAAAAAGTGGAAAAAAAAAAATTAATTGATTGTATTTATGATAATTTTGAAGATATCTTAGTGTTAAATATGAATGTATTGCGCGTGTAACATTTTAACATTTATGGATAATTATTGAATTCACGAAACACGTGTATGAATTTAATTTAATATTCACAGTTGTGTTAACATCATTTTTTATATTGTTCTTTTTGAAATTTGCAGTTTAAATACTTTATTAACAAGAAAATATCATTAAGGTCACACGAATAACTGTTTACTTCATCTGCCACTTAAATAATTTTAAACAAAATATATTTTCACAAAACTAATAATTCTCCTTAGCCACAAAACAACAAAAACAGCAAAAACTATTGTTTTCTTAGCTTCTGTTGCAAAACTCAAATCATCGATACTACAACTGCAAGCACATCACTAGAGCTCAGTTTAACGGGTCCCAACCCTACATAGTCGGCTAGCTTACATGGATACCGCTAAACGATACATCAAAAGGTTAGTACTTCGGTAATAGCTTATTATAGTCGCTCCTATCTTCGTAAGTGGTCGCGATTATACCGTGGCTGGCTCGGAATTTAGGACTAACGGTTGGCCTTTATCTATCTTCTATGATTTATGCGCTCCTGGTAACGTTACTTATTTATATTTGTTTGGTCTCCGTATAGAAGGTCTGTTGTTTGTATGTCACTTTTTTTTGGTCCTACGGTACTTATTTTTGTGGTATGTACCTTGGTAATGATTATACAATGAACATTCTCGACAGACGTAAGGGTTATTTAATTGAAGGCTCCTCTCTGTGTGGGTTCTTTCTTGTTTCTTTGGTGTTCCATGTAATCATTACTTGCTGGTAGTACTTATTTATCTAAATAAATAGTATTGATAATATATATAATCAGAGAGTATCAATAATTTCACTACCATTACCACCAGCCTCTACAAGAACATTAAGACTAACTTTGTTGTCAGACAACAAATTAAAATGACCATAAATTCTTCCAAGTCCAATTTCACCAACAATTTTCAAAGTTTTGCTACATTAAAAATTGCTGATGAAATTGCACTCTTTTGAATCTATAGGTATTTCTGTTAATCTGACAACCAGTCTTACTAAGGGGTATCGTATTACCCAGTTCTAACTGGGTTGCGGAGGTCAGATAGGCAGTCGCTCCATGTAAAATACTGGTATTCAGCTGCATTCGCTTAGACTGGAAGCCGACCTCAACATAGTTGGGAAAAGGCTAGGCAGATGATGATGATGAGATCACATTTTCTTAATTAGTTGATATTGTTTTACGACAGTATACCAAGTGCATTGGGTGCAATTACCAGTACACTTGACATTTTGTCGAGTTATTTGTCATCAACAGGGTTACCATGAACTCTTGTTACGCCAGATTGAGCGCTGTTACTTACCTGTTCTGCTACTTCGTAATGTAGCTCGGTTTCTATAACTTATCGATTATCATTGGTTGTTTCTGCGATGGTTTTACTTATGATGAGATTGTCATCTTGTTCATGTCATAGCGTAGTAGTACTGTTTCTACTTTTCTTATAAAACAGCATTCAAAATAAATTCCAATAAGGTTTTCTGTAGCATTTTTTTATTTCCTAAAACTTACACTTAAAACAAAAATGAGAAGTCATGCTTTGGGTACAGACATAGATCATCATTTAAAGTTTTGAAAAAGGTACAGAGGTAGACGAAACTGGAAAGGACTTAAAAATAAATACTGATTGAAATTTGATAGTTCCTGCCAGTATACTTTTTGAAAGTGGTCGCTCACAATGGGCCTCATCAGAAGGCTTAAAGTCACCCAAAGGGCAATGGAGAGGGCTATGCTCGGAGTTTCCTTGCGTGATCAAATCAGAAATGAGGACATCTGCAAGAGAACCAAGGTTACCGACGTAGCCCGAAGAATAGCCAAACTTAAGTAGCAGTGGGCAGGGCACATTGCTCGCAGAACGGATGGCCGATGGGGCCGAAAAGTTCTGGAGCGGGCGACCGTGGACCGGACGACGTTGCGTTGGAAGGCCTCCCACTAGGTGGACCGATGACCTGGTAAAGGTTGCAGGCATCCGCTGGATGCGAGACGCACGGGACCGGTCAATGTGGCGACACTTGGGGGAGGCCTTTGTTAGGCAGTGGACGTGGCTGAAATGATGATGATGATGATGATGATACTTTTTGAAGTCTTTCTGTAGCTAGATGTAGATTATTCTTTCAAATACGACATTGAACATAGTCTATGATTTAACTAGGTATCGTGAGTCAAATCATACGTCAATTCAACAGACGATGTACCGTTAGTAATTAGTACTACTAGGAGTAAAGCCAGTGGAGACACAACTCACGAACTGTTGTCGTAGGTCATAGCTTTAGTATCACCATTGAGTATTGTTTGACTAACAGATATGTGCGATATTCCTTGCTTATTTATTGTTGATGTATAATTTAATAGTATGTTGTAGTATTGGTGTTGTGCTGTTGGTAGTGTAATGGTCTTTTAAGTTTATGTTTCCTATTTGTAGTAGGTAGCTTAAGGGTGCTAGTAAGTGTGGTCTTTCTTCTAAACGATCTTAAGTAAGAGTTGATTATTTAGTTTTATTTAGAAGTCTTTCTACTGTAATCCTATCTCAGTATCTAGGTGTCAATTTTTCAATTGATAACCTTTTTTCTGTCCTTGCAAGAAAAATATTCGAAAAGATTTGGTCCTGCCAATAAGCAAGGTTTGTAATCTGTCGCGTTTTAGTCCTGCCTTCAATAAAAGAGATCATGAGAGGTCTTGTTATTTTCCATATTTAAGTAACATGTTGGTTGATTGTTAAAACTACGATGTTTATTTCCAATTTCATCTGAAATCATCCATTGTTATTATTCCTTGTTCAACTACGTTATTTTTGAACTGAACTTGCACATGATGCAAACCCATTTTTTGAACTATTTCCGATTCCTTCTGTAGTTCGTCTGCACTTATGATTGTGGATCTGCACTGTGGGATTTATGCAATTTCTAAATCTACCTGTAAGTACCCCAAGTTTTAACAGAAAAAAATGGCAATGAAACAATTGACTGTCACAATGTTCTGTATTTGCGAATGTCTGCCCGATTGTCTTGTGTTTTTGTTCATTCATACTTATAATGGTATCGTTATCTATTTTGCGAAGTTTTTACCATTGTTTGTTTCTATGCCAATCTGGCAGGCTCTTTGTTAGGTGTGGTCAACTTTCTCAGGTGTATCTGCTCGATATGTTCTTTTTTGGGTGTCTGCTAGTTCAAAATCTCAGTTTTTGTTTGATTTCTTTTGAGAATTCCGGAGAATTCACTATTTTGTTCATAGGTTTAAAAAATAAATAAAAACTCAGTTTCAAAATAATAATTATAAACATCTTTATTACCCCCTATATTATGCCTTTACTTTCGCTTACATTGATATAAGTTTCAAATATCCTAGGGTGGGATCCTTTCTGGGCCTTTTTAACAAAAGAAGGACGAAAGAGGTTAAATTCATTAATTTTAATAATTCAGTCTTTATTGGCAACACTGAATTTTTAAAAGTAGCCGCTTAAATTTAACGCAGTCTTATCTACTTTATCTACATAATAATAGAATATGCTAATATTTAGACAGAATTATAAGTAAAAATCTAAGGGGCCAACAAGGTGCACTGGGATAGCGTTGCAGTTTATTTACATTTTATCAAGCGGAAGGTATATAATGGTAACTCGAATTATGTAGGAAGTTACGTATTCAAGGAGCCGAAATATTACAAAACTAAGAACTTAGATAATAATAATGTTTTTCTACATATAATTTGCGGTAAATTTTTGAAGGTTTTTCTAAATAATATACAGTCGGGGTGACGAAAACCATTCAAATTCCCTTGCCTCTTTTTGCTTGTCATTTTATCAATTTTCTTAACCTATTTTTCTGATTGATGTTACTTTATTGACACAAAAAAGAATATAACTAGAAATGAGAAATACATTTATGTGAACAAAATAACATCATCTTAATGTTAAAGTTATAATAATTTATATAAAAATAAAAATGCATGAAGGATATGTGCAATTGCTTGAGAAATATATCAGTCGCATAACATCTTATTTACTACTGAGTATTTATCGTAATGAAGTAGAAATAATGAACATGAAGTTGGATGATGATGATGAGATTGGTGATGGCGATGATGAAGATGATGTGAAGCTGAAGGCCGATGTTGTCGCATCTGGAAAAGAAGAAAGGGGAACATTAATATAATGCACGAATTAAAAATTATTTCAGAATCACATCGATAATATTTTCACAAAACAATGGTCAGGATTGGTCAAAATCACTTTATTAAATAATAATAGTTTAATTTTGGAATTAATAGAAAAGTGTGGATAAGAAAAATATCTCCACTTCAAATTCCTCATATTCGCAATAACCTTCAATCCTATGTAGTGTAATTTTTATAGGATTAAAAAGCGTGAAAAATCTATTAGTTCCGGGACATGCGCATTGTTATCTCATGTAACAAACCTTTTTAGAATTAAATACAGAATTATTAGGTGCTAAGTAATGGTGGTTTATTTTTTTTTTCCGCGTGGGAAATCATCAAATGACCCCCCCCCCACTCTGGGCGGAGCAGAAGGGAGTGTCAGACTTGTACTGATTAAAACCCATCCATGTTCCTTCTTTGCCCTTTGTGTTCCAGGGCCACGGTATCTCTTTCGAACAGTCCCGCAGCCCGACAGTCCCGCAGCCCTACTAATGGTGCTCAGGAATGCATCAAGCTATGTAACCCTGTTGCATATAAACTACTCATTTCCTGTGCAGAATCTTGTATAAGCATCATCTGCTTAGCTTTTTTTTGGGATCGGCTTCCAGTCTAACCGGATGCAGCTGAATACCAGTATTTTACATGGAGCGACTGCCTATCTGATCTCCATAACCCTGTTAGTACTGGGGAATACGATACCCCTTGGTAGGACTGGTTGTCAGTCTTTTTGGGCCACTGACTACCTGTAACGACAGTCAAAGATCTACAAATGACAGCCGGGACCCCAACCTAGGCAAGCACGGCTTAACCTAAACATCGACCCGAGCGGCTGTTATTATTTAGCCACGAGCTCCTTGTATCTTGTATAAGCATTTTTTGTTTTTCGTATCAAATCATACAATGTTTGGCTTTCGGGTTTTTGTTTTAAAACCTTTCAATTACAGTTTCATATTGTGCTTAGGTAATACGTTTTATTTCAATCTTTTGGTTTCACTTATTTTCCATTTCGGTACGTAGAAGAATGTAGTGTTTTGTCTATTCATTTGTGTGTCCAAAAACCTACGTCTTATTCTAAGTCTTCGATCCTAACCCATCACTATTTACGCTCTATTATCGGTTGACACACTGAATGACCACGGAGGAGCTCGTGGCTAAGTAATAACAGCCGCCCGGATCGATCTTTAGGTTAAGCCGCGCTTGCCTAGGTTGGTCTGTGGATGGGTGACCACCCATTACATACCGAGTTTCCTCCGTGCCTCGGAAAGCACGTTAAGCCGTTGGTCCCGGGTGTCATTTGTAGATCTTTGACAGTCGTTATAGGTAGTCAGTGGCCCAAATAATCTGACAACCAGTCTTACCAAGGGGTATCGTATTACCCAGTACTAACTGGGTTGTGGAGGTCAGATAGGCAGTCGCTCCATGTAAAATTCTGGTATTCAGCTGCATCCGGTTAGACTGGAAGCCGACCCCAACATAGTTGGGAAAAGGCTAGGCAGATGATGACACTGAATGACCACATCCCGTGCATTTTGCCTTAAATAAATACCTGTTGTAAAATAATACAGTCGAAACTGCCCCTGTTCCATATTGGCTAATGTGAATAACGTCAGGTGGTCAACTGGGCACAACTTGATTTTTTATTTCTTTTAAATATACTCTAGTTGCCAGTGTTTTGGTAGAAAAAAAAAATTGGTTATTAAACATATGGAATGTATTCCAAATCATCGTTCGCTGTCTTATTCAAACTGTTTTCTTTTGCTTTTGAACATGGAATCTGTTCTTTTTTTAAATTCTCTTTATGAGGTACGTCATATTTAAAAAGTGTTCTTGTGATCTCTAGTCAGTGTTAATATTTAGCATTTACTTAACAAAAAAAATGAGATTATTTTCAGACGAGCGTAATTTCAATGAGAAAGTTAACTATTATATTGTAAGTAATAATCTTAAGTTACATGAGTTTAAAAATCTCAAAGATGCTGTCTGTCACCAATCTAACAAAAACATAAAGGACAGTGGGCGGTGCATTCTTTGATATTCATAACACAATTGTACAATAATCATAAAAAGATTTTTTGCCAAACATTTGGACGACCAGCGACCACCTAGATCACTCTGAAACTATTGCGTATACTTTTATTACAAGGTCGTTTTGAACATTTTTAAATTTTTTTTTTCGCAAAGGCAAACACATTTTTTAAACAATCCGCATTGCAAAAAGTGCTCAATTGTTTTCTACAGTTTTACATCTATTTGCGCAAGTTAATTGTTGGCCATTGGTTTCTGTTCATTGTTCTTTATACTGTTTTAGTGTTCGGTTATCGTTTGACGAGCCCCGAACTGCCACAAAATTATACACTCTTGCGAAGGTTTTTAATGAAAACCTGGTTGATCAGTCTTTTATGACCTTTAATTTTTCAAATACACGGCTTACTCACAACTTTAACGATCAAAATAAAGTATGGAATGAAAACAGATAAAAAATGGAGACTATAGACTCTTTGAATTGCGTATCCTCTCGATTATTATCTCGAAAGTATTTATAGCCATTAAATTTATTTTTTTAACTCAAACACATATATAGCGCGCGGTCATAGATATATTTCATATTTTAAGTGAGCAACAGAACAAGCGTTTCAATGTTTACTTTAATGAAGGCGGCAGTTGGCGGGCGCTGCATATTAAACCCACAATTGCTACACATTCTGGACACAAAGGATCTAGTTTTTAACGCAACGCATCCAATTACAATCTACTGATAAAGACACTAATTATAATAGAAGTCTACGGCGTGTCCCGTCCATGTCCTAGAGCAAAAAACTAGCCAATATTTGCCGCCAGTTGCCCCAGTGTGCACCCGCCACAGTGGTCATCCTTGGCGGGGCCAGGCTCCATGCACCTGTCATTGTTCAATTAAACCTGGCGACACATTGCCTTAAATAATTCTTCAAATTGTATGCTCGCATACAACGCGTATCCAAGTATTTTTTATTTAAAAAATTCCACCATTCTCCTCTGTCTTGTCTGTTCATAAATTTAGTTGTTTGACGCTAGTCGATAACAGATGGCGCTACGCGACTGCTATAGATGCTCTTTTAGTATTCAGTTTCAGTTTACTTATTCTCCCGATGTTTTATTACAATTAAAATATTACTCATCTCATCTCATTAAAACTAAGTATGGAATCGATTAAAGTTCTCGGATTGCGATCGTCATCTCGTGACTGGTCGGATCGTCAACTAGAACACTCAGTACCAGGCCGGCAGAGACTGCGAGGAGCTTGTATGTTACGTCGACGTGTAGTTACGTACAAGCAACGCCTTCTTAGCAGTTCTGAATACCGAGTGTAAGTGTAAGTCATATGAAAGGACTTGCAGGTTTGCTCGACCTGCCAAGAATGGGACACTGGGATTTTTATTATAACTCAATAAAATTATTAATTAAATCAAAAATAACTACATATTGTATAAATATAATATTCGTTTCTGTTTGCACTCCTGTTTCAATAAGCATTTGCAGCGCGAAGTTTTCAAAAACATTGTTAAGGTATTTATAATTTTCTTAATCCTTATCTAAAAAAAGAACACGGAAGCTAAAATGCCTTCCTTTATTGTAAGATCAAGAAAAGCGAGTTATCTTCAGCTTATTACGGGGAGACGAGGTACCAGGCTGGCAGAGATTGCGGGAGGCCAACTTGTGACGTACGTTGTAGTTTCAATGTTGTAGCTATATACACAGACGTAAGTACGTGAGCCCGCTTGTAGGTGTGCGTGAGCGCGAGTAGGCGCGTCACAATCACAGCGCCTGACGACATTTTGACGTATTTTTCTGTTTTTATTTTAAAAAATCGCATTTATTTCCTTCGAATAATTTAAAGTATGGAAAAAATCATTAAATTAAAAGCCTGCTTATCAAATATTTCAATACCAGTTGATATTTTAAGAAAATTCCTAATTCTAAAAACCAAGAAATTAAAAATCCGGCCAATGCGTCAAGGCGAGGCGTAAAGCGACTTTTTTCTAATTCGTAAGGTTGACGCTCTCATGTTCACACGGGGGCAAGCCTTCACACGTTCGTGTTCGTTGCCTCTACGAACTGCCTATGCGGAAACACAACTTTGCTATTAACACGCGTTCCTTTACTATGAGATACTGCCACTTATGCACATACATACATACATAGTATACGTACGAGGAAAGCGTTTTCACTACAACACACAGGCATCCGTCCAAATACAAGCAGAATGAGAGCATGCGCCGTGTACGCATGTAGATTTACACTTGTGTACGATTTTCCACACGTGAAAGTTGCGTTCATGTTGTATTTTCAGATTCGTTCGTGAGCAGTTTCTATGTTTCGGGTACTAGGGAAGCAGAAGTTCCGAGGAGTCATTCACACACACGTGCTCCTATCTGCTGATGTGTGCGTTATCTAGACAGCGCTCTTATCTAATAGACACGACAAATACATCAATTGGTGTTTTGATTAGAATTTAAATTTAAAAATAGTTGGGGATTTTGTGGTATCATTACGTTATTGTTTTGGAATAGCATGTTGGGCGATGTTGATAAGGTGGATGCACCTCTAGAGTTGATTGAACGCCTGCGATCTCATCATATCCTAGTATATTGGCGTTCAGTGCAGTCGTGTCAATGACTTGATCGATGACGAATCCATCAGTAGCCACGGCAGAAAAAAGATACGAGGAAAGCTATCTTCAGTAAATTAAAATGATCATTCACAATTATTTTATCTTACGATGTAGTTACTGGGTGACATTGGGTGAATTATAATGACTGTTTAATCTTGTAATAATTTATTATTTTAGACGGCAAATTGTTGTAGCTGTCTATTGGTTTTATTTATTATACACCGGTGTAATTTGTGTATTTTTATATTATGGAAATTATCAAACACGACGCACGTGGTCATTGCGTAGATCGATCGAATAGCTTCTATTGTGAAACAAACACGAATACCGTGTGGAAAATATATAAATTATGTCCACGTTTTAAAAATAGATCCTATGTAATTCTAGAGGATAACATAAATGTGCAATGTATTAAAATAGTTAAATATTCATCATTAGATTATACTGTATACGCAGTAGATTTTTTCATGGACAGGTATTTGAAACAACCTTTAAGGAGGAAGCGACAAAATGTATTTGGAATAGACAGGCACATTAAATAATTACTACAAAAAAGGAAAAAACAGACTGTCCAATTAAATAAAAGTGCAGTTCAAATCGATCAGAGTAAAAAGGAACGTACACGCGGATATTACGCCAGGCAATATGTTATGCAAACGCTGATGCAAGCGGCTTGTATTGTAACCAGTAAGGTTGCAGATAAAATATATAATTTTAGGTGTCTGTGGCCAATATTTGACCCACTGACTGCATTTACTGACCGCCAGTTTGATGTACATTCGGCACGAGTGCGTTAAATGTCAAATTATAAAGTTAAATTCGTAACAAATATTGGTGAATACATTAGTAGTATAGGCAACGTCACTGCCATTATATTTTAATGGGCTTCACTTAAGTCTCACAATTAATGATAGTTTCAAAGTAACGCGCGTTGTCCTTTGTAAATACGTGGCAAGAAAAACTAAAAATGAAATTTAAAATAAACTACATATGGCTATAAAAAACAACATCTTAGATTTAAAGATTGTAAAGACAGGTAACAAACAAATCGCGTGCAGCTATGAAAAGAAAAGCTTATGTAAGGAAGATAAGCGAAAAAACAATGCAGTTTTTTAATTTCCAGATAAGAACATATTATTAACTGTTGAAATAAATCAGCTTACCATGTATTGCAACACTATAATACGTTTCGAATAAACCAGTAGCAAATATTTACAGGTTATATTAGTGCTTGTAATGTCGAACGATCGAAATTGCACATGATAGCACAAGGCTCCGAGGTCATTTTATTGTGAAATTATTTCACATTTTATTTCTTACGGTTCCGTGAAACCTTTTGGTTGTTATGATGGTTCCAGTGAAAGGATTTCTGTTTGATTCAAGTCGCTAATAAATAAAGGAAACAGACAAAAATGTGGCACAATTCATGCAAATAGCACTCAAGGCTACATTCTTTTGTATAGTCACACTTGCAAAAAATCTGCGAGTCCTAGCAACATGCCTGCATATTTAACAACAGGTTGGAAAGGTTAATTTAATAAATAAATAATTTGAAATTAATTTGCATCCTTTATTTTAGACAAATATATTTTTTTTTTCAAATTAAGGTGCTATTGAATTTGTTCATTTATTAATAGACCGTCATTATGTTTCTTTTCATACCATGGAAGTCCAAAGTTTTCGTTAATCAAAATAAAAAGCCCAATTAAAGACTAAAACCTCAATAAATTCATTGATAACTAATTAAGCGACGTGGATATCCATCGACAATTTAGAATTATCTTTTTCTAATGTTTGGTCAAAGATGTGTTCAAACAAATAGGAACTGGTTCCTTACAAGTTTATTGACTCCACAAAACTACCATACATTCCGTCTCATATTTTTTGATAGAAAATTAAAAACATTGGGTGTTTGTACGTGTTTTTTTCCTTTGCCTCCTCGTTAGGTTACGTCATTTTGTGACTTTGTATTCATTGTGATGCTTCTAGACTTTTCTAGAGTTTTAGGTAATGCTTGACTTGTTAGCTTAGTTGGCTTGGTTTTAATTTACCTTTGTGTTTTTCCCAGACTGATAGTTTTCTCTTCGTATTTGGTTTTAGTAGTGACAGCTATGTCGTTGTCAATTGAATACTCATCTATTAAGTGTTTAATTTTTCTTAAACTTATTGAAGCAAGTTTATAAAGAACCAATAGTGCTATTAATTTAAAAATGAACTCGTAATCGAGACTTTGTTCAGATAAGACCCCAAGTCCGTCCGCAGGAGACACATCAATTTGAATAAGCAAACATCCAGACATAATTTCGAGTTGACATAAAAACTATTGTACACATATTCAAATGAGCGTTTCGAGCAATTTATCATACGTGTGCAGGCAATAATAGCATCGAGACCGTGTTATTAATTCAAGTAATTTGGCATGTCCCTAAATAATGATTTTATACTTGCATAAACAAGGCGACACCTGCTGCTTCGTCCATGCAGCGTAGCAGCACTGCCCACTTAATTATTTTAACATAAAACCTTTAATTAGACCTACCAGCTGCCATTCGGCCTTGTATTGCACCTTTGTAATGCGACAAGCAGTATTTTGCATCGCAAAAAGTATACATTTTTAACTTCAATTCAAGTGCTGTTTTTACTTGTTGCAGAAAAAATGGCGATCTCCCAACGTTCTTTGTTGTTGATATTTTAAGAATCGATAACATTATTGGTCTAATTTGCATGTTAAACGAAATAATAAGACTGTTGTTGAAGTGCGTCTATTATGCATCTGCTTGTATTAGCTCCCGTGCGTGTTAGTAGTCTCTTGTCTATTAGCTTTTAATGGACACCTGTACGTCAAACGGCACGTTTCGTGTGCTTTCAGGACACATGCTGTGCATTTAGACTTGAATTAAGGTCTATTTTTGTTGTTGATAGTTTGACTTTGTAAGTTCGACTTTCATTATATCTTAGGACTATCAGGGATTAGGACCATAATATTGATTGAGAAAGGCATACAGTTTAGTTAAAACATTAGGTTACATGAACGTACCTAATTGTGTTAAGTCATCATTCTCTTGCCCTTATCCCAAAGTAGTTAAAGTAAAACATTATCTCCCGTCGTTTAAAAAAGCAGTTTCGAGCAAGTATCTCAACAAATAACTTACAATCAGTATTTTAAACCACAAATTAACCTCGACGCCCGATTCTTTATTTAAAAGTTCAAAACGTAAACCGGTAATTTTACATTTTAACCCTACAATTTGCGTACTAAAATGTTGTTTGAGAATTTTTCAAATAATGCATTTATTTCGTCATAACGTTGCAAATTCTTGTGTTGGTGTCGTAACATTGATTGTTAAGTATGTGTGTCGTACTTGATTTCATGTTTTTACATAATGTTGTGAAGTCTGTAGCAAATATCTGAGGCAAGTACTTAAAACTTAAATTCATTTTTACCCAAGTGTGTAAGGTTTTAAGAATTGATTGGATTGGGTCGTGCTACTTTGTGAAACTAATTCCCTGTTCAATGACCGTAATTTATTCACACGTAATGTCGGTAAAGGACGCGCAATAAATAGTCTATGGGCAGCCACATATCATAGCCCGTGTTATTCCTATGGTCCAACAGAATCGTGTAGGCATATTTTTTGTTTATGCCACTGCGATTATCTATTCACAAACGTACTGTTTAGGAAACTTGTATCCGAGTCTTTAACCTGCCCATATAACGTGTTTTATTACACCTACTTGCCCTAAAAAGAAAAATAAAATATCTTTTTCCTACACAAGTTTTATCATAATCAAATTACGCCACATTAAGTTACGACGCGACCAGTCTTGACTATATTAAGTTACCAAAATAGATGGCATGAGTTTAAATGGACTAACAAAGGAAGAAACCAACGTGCGGAGAATATTATGAGCAAAAAATATGGCGGACTAGGGTGGTAGTGACCTATGATGACGCAATGCCAAAAACAGGCCACACTGCAGCCGACAGAGGCTCGTTGCCGAACAGGGGTCAAGGAGGTTCATCGCGGAATATTGCTCAATCTCGTACAGACATGTGCGAACCTAAATATCACGTACTCGTGAATCACCGTGACATCGTCAAGACCAATTAAAAAAATAAATCAGTTTCCAAATTCAAAGTTTCGAACGCGTTTATGTAACGACTCTTCCGTGGTGTTGCATTTGTCAAATATCTAGTTCAGTGTTGCAATTCTATAAAATTGTTATACCTAAAATCTTTTTTTTCGTGTATGAAATTGGTATGTTTGTGGTAAAGTAACGACATTTTTTGATGTCGTCGAGGAGCGTGGTGGAATCGTGTCCGCGTCTATTTTGAACTCCCGATCGGACGTTCGCCCGGTTGTTGAACTGGAATAATTCGGCAAACACAGGCACATTACGCGCTTGATAATCTCATGATATTATGATACGTGTTGGGCCGTGTGCCGATTATAAAATACCTTTCCGCGTACCCGTCTACACACGCGGTATCTGTATATACTTTATTACACCTAATGTTATTAACTATGTCTTGAAGGAAGTCGATACTGAAACAATATTAACTACTGATTCCTATCAGATAATTGAATATCGAAGTACCATTAAAGTTTAAAGCCTCGTTTTAAAAGTAGTTTTTTAGGTTCTCGAGTAATATGACACAATAATGATAATTAATTATAGCTACGATTACATTCGCAATACAAATGAGCGGTGTGTTGTGTTTACGCGAAGTGGACGCAAACATGCAGAGATGGGTCGCGGCTGTGTGGGTGCGCCACAACCGCAGTGTGGGTGTGTAGTCTCTGTGTGTGTACGTGGAAGCGCGCGATGAAATAAAATATGTCCGGTCAATGAACTCGCGGTCGGTGCCATAAAAATCGCGATACTGGCCGAAATTCGGACAGAAAGCCGAATATTCAACCTTATAATTGATTTAAAAATATAAAGTTTATGGTAGCGTGCGGGCATAGCGCGTGTTCTAAATTCAAAATGATCTTGTTTCGATGTCCAAAAAGTCCGAATATGGCGGCCGGGGAATAGGAAGGATTACAGCTGTGCAACGAACTTTAATATGCAGCGTGCGGCTCTCGTGTCCGCCACGGCGACAGCTGTCCGATTCGCTCTTTGTCTCTCAGCACCCATGACTGAATCCTAATTTTGACCAACCCTTAAAAACGGAGGTGTCTGTCAAGTACAAAAGGCCATTTCATTTTTGAATTGAAAATTTGACAGGCATCTCCAACAAAAAGAAAGAAGAAAATGTAAAAACATAATACTCACTTGAATTGAATTTTAGTGTTGTCCGAAATGAAATAGCATATTGCATTTTTTTCTCTTCCAAACGTCGATGTTGTTTCTATGGGTGTTCATTTCCGGATTGCACGCGGCGCGCGAGTCAGCTGATTTCCATCCAATGACCTTGCGAACACGTCCTCCCTTCATTTTATTCATAGTATTTACAGGCGATGAGTTGTTTATCGTTCAGAAGACTCGCTCGGAGGTGAACCTTCTCTTTCTACAGGAGGAAGTCTCCCCGGGACTGGTGCCTGTGAATATCCTGCGTCTTCCGCAACACATCTTGTCTCATCGGGGTTGGGGGGGCTTAGTATATTTCCGTGGGGTCTAAACCGATCATTGTCTCTTTAGTATTGCCCGGTAGGATCAAGTACTTTGGTGTCCATTTTTTTTTCATAAAGATTCTTATAGGATTTCGACAAATTGTGGGGCTGTAGAACTTGTAGAAGTTAGTACTGACCAGTGGGGTCCAGAGTGGAGTCCATCTTGGGAGTTGTTTTTTTTAATAAAGTCCAGTTGGGTCCAGGGTAAGTATATCCATGTTAGCACAGTCAACACAACAGTTCGTTAGGTGCACGGTCGCGGTTTGGTTCGGGGCACTGTAGTGATCGCGCGTGCGTCGTGCCGGCCAATGAGACGAGCGCTGCGCCCGCGCGCTTATATGATAGAAGCGCGCTCTGCACGCGACATCTGGCGGCGAGTGGACGAAACGTGGAAATATAGTTTTCCGAACGACGTTACATTGCACTTTGTAATGATTCTTGGGCTTGACAATTTTCATTTTATGAAAAAAATTACTGTTTCCTTTAGTGTATTTTCTGTAACTTACATAGATGAAGGTCGATGTAATCTAAGCACTAAAAAGGTTATTGAACTTGCCAGACATCGTATTTCTATTTACTAAACAGGTGGTCCCCTCGAACTAGATCAACGACTGCTCCTACGAATGAAGGGTTAATGATCACGCTCAGTAAACAGATTGGTATTTGCAGAATGTACACATTCGCAAAATGGGAAATTACTGAAAATTTTCCACAATTTTTCAAATAAGAGGCCTAACTTATTTTGAATAAAAATCTAACAATTGGAAAATAAAACCACGAAATCTGACGAGGTACTGAGGGAAGAAGTCTCATTTTAAAATAATCGATATCAGATCATATCAGACCTCATAACTGTGATTAGGTATCTTTATTATTAAAAAAACTCTTCGGTCTTCAATATAAGATAAAGTGTCTGAATAATGTCTTGCTTGAAGTGAAATCTAAACATGTTTTTAACCGACTTATAAAAAGGGAGGAGGTTATGTTTTCCATCAGCATCTTTTTTTATACATAGTGTGTTGGTAAAGAAGGCTTTCATTCAAAATGACATTTCTTATGATGATAAGGCTAGAAAAGGGCTACTGTGCAGGCGAGTAATAGAGATCCATGAAAGAGGAAGACATGCTGCGCCGACGCCAAAACAATGGGAAAAACGATGATCAAGGAGAATGAAGACTGATCATCTACGTGATTGGTCTGAAACAGAACTGTATTTTTTTAGAAATGTAATTTCCTTTACTTACCGTTTTTATCAAAATTGAAACTAACTTCTAAGAACTTTTTCCTTGAACCTTCCTGGTTTTCTCCGCTTGGCTCTGTCCTTGACTTCACACTCTAAGGGCCGGACTCCACCGAAGCGGAGACTAGACGAGAGGAGAGGAGATGTGTTGTAAACCATCAATAGAATTTCGTCTCCGCTTAGTTTTAGTGGAAACGGTTGAGCGGAGAAGAAAAGATGTCTCGTAATTGTTTAGGCCACCGGAGAAAAGAAGAGACGTGAGCGGCGTGGGGTGAGAGGCGTGGGATGAGCGGCGTGGGATGAGCGGCGTGTGGTGAGCGGTGTGCTGTGTGCGGTGTGCTGTGAGCGGCGTGTGGCTAGCGGTGTGCGGTGTGCGGTATGCTGTGAGCGACGTGTGGCTAGCGGTGTGCGGTGTGCTGTGAGTGGCGTGCGGTGAGCGGCGTGCTGCTTTGCACATCTCCTGTCCTCACCGTTTTGCACATCTCTGCGTAGCTTCGATGGATACACTACTATAGATTTTACGCATCTCTTCTCTTCTCCGCTAAGCACATCTCCACTCGTCTTCGCTTTGGCGGAGTCCGGACCTTAAGGTCTGAATCAATTTAACTAATAAATAACCTGAATTGCTTGTTAAATACACTGTACTGTCCATGGCTCATCTAATATTTATTTAATTCCAAGTACCTGTAAGTATAAAAAGCCAACTTTGGAACTGTGGCTAGACGAACTGTTTATAATATTTTATTATGCAATATACTGAATGTAGTAGTGGTACTAGTATGCCAATCTTAAATATTTTTTCTCAAATTAGTTAATAATATTAGCGTAATAATTAACTGTGTTTCAAATCGAGGTCGCATTTTGATATTTAGAATATTTAATGAGAATTTTGTTAATGCTGTAATAAATTTAATTTTACAGTTTAATCAGATTATTGAATACCGTTTCTTACAGATACAATGACCGTTCTTTTGAATATCCGTTATTGTAAGGAATTCTTTTAATAGTCTCTATCAATAAAAAAGACTTTATTTATTTGGTTTACCAACAATTGTTTACACTGGTATAAGCAAATGAAACAGCAGCAACAAATCGGAATAGAGTGTAACAATCACTTACAGGTAAACTCTACATGCACGCAAACCGTTGTCGTAACTTACAAAAAGAAAATAGAAATAAACTTAATTAATTAATTAAACTAAATTAAAACAAATTAAGCTAAATAAAACTAGGTAATACAAAAGAGTAATATTGTGTAGCCTTAATTCGCCCACCCAGTGAGATAACGGAGAGCTAAGAAACTCAATGTTCAGGGAGATATTTATAAAAACTGGCTTTCATCAATCGTCTTTACCAACTTTAATACTGATGATTTTCCTACTTTTCTTTCTTTACTGTATTTTTATCACAAACATTCTTGATACACGATAAAACGCACTATAAATAAATCTAAAAAGCACTCCCTAACTGTAAAATACCGTGACATAATTTACCTAGGATATGATGACTAGTGTGATGTTCTTTCTGAAGCATTTGATTTAGTTCATCACGTCACAGTACACTTATACGTGAAAAAATATCTATAAAGTACGTTTCTATTGTCTTGACCAAATAATAGAACCCTTTTTGAATGACTTCACCTTAAAATCCATTCATGTACTTGTCTCTTACTATTCATAATAGCTTCCAACATACTAGGAAAATAGGGATACGACAGGGGTCTATTCTAGGCCCTTATACTATCTTTTCTTCTGCTGGAACTTAGGGTTTCTCGCTGTTAGGGGAAATAATCTTTTATCAGTTATCCCTAATAATAGGTGACACTTAAATGGATGCCTAAATAATATTGCACCGATTGAATTTTAACGGTTTTGAGCAAGCGTTAAAAATTCAACAGTGTGCTATTATTTATTGGCATTAGTCAGTAACCCAATAAATGGGCCGCGGGTTGATAAAACACAAAATTCTTCGGAAATTGACAAATTTAAGACAGGGAATAGTCAAGACCTACCGTTGTTTAATGATGACGGCAGGTTACAAAAACCCCTACCCTACTTCCAATTATCTTACAAAACTGTCTGGCAATAAAAGGTATAGGTATACCTTATATGTAATAAAAGTAAACACAGTGTAACCGACATAATTTTGCGGTCAAACAAATTGCGTCAATACTTAATTAGAATATTAATTGCGCCGTATGTGATCTTGACTCACACTCACATTTTTGTTAAATATTCATTACTTTAGTAACAAACAAAGGATTTTTGTAACGACAGGTCATTTCTATAGCAAGTTTTGTGAATAAGCACATAGAGGATTACGTCAAAACATGAGTATGCATGATAACTGACCTTATTTGTACTTTAAGATTATTAAAAAAATAACATTCTAATTACTTGAGTTAAATTAATTTTAGTTATTGTCGCTGTAAGGTCTCAGACCTTACAGCCATTGCCTTACAGTCCACAGACTATTGAAATAAAATAATTCAAATCGGTGTAGTGTACAAACGTCTACTATTCCATTCTTATGTCTTCTTGTGTTGGTGCCTCAACGATGGTGGATGGGGGATGGGGATGATGGTCACATATTTTTCTTTGGCTTTTTAAGGGTGGCGCAGTTTTTCATGAAATTACATTATGTGTGTTAAAATTTTCCAATGATTACAATTTATTTGCTGTCATTTCATCGTCATCATCACACTCCTGTCCTTATTCCAATTTATTTAGGGTCGGCGCAGCATGTCTTCTTCTTCCATACTTCTCTATGACTCGTCATCTCAGCAGTCACCACATTCCTGGTCATATCATCCATAACACAGTCGATCCATCTTTTCTTTGGTCTTCCTATACTCTTACAGCCATCCACATTCATACTCAACATTTTCTTCATTGCTCCGCATCACATGTCCATACCACGATAACCGATTACCACACGACTTTTCAGTTACCGGCGCCACTTTCAGACTTCCTCTTATGTGCTCATTCCTTATTTTATCTATCCGCGTTACACCACACATCCACCTCAGCATTCTCATCTCAGCCATATACAATTGCGTGTCATTCATCTCTTTTGATTTATTTAATTTCATGCCGCTTACGAAGCTATAAATAAAGTATATTTGGAAAGAAAGGTACTAGAAAGAGAGCACTGGATTGTGTTCTTTTACAACAAATAAGAGGCTTAGAAATTTACGCTATACGTAAGTTTACATGAAATCTTACAAATGTTTTTTCTTTACCTATTACTAATTCTACATTAATTGTCCCACTTCGAGCATTAATTTACATTCGTGAGGACGCCATAATGCTACGAAACGTAACCCTGGTATTAATGTGGGACAAATAATTTTTACTTCTGCTTTTCTTGACTGCTTCGTTGGTCCAGTGGTCGTAATCGCCATTGCTGACCTGGAGGCCCTGGGTTCGATTGCCGGATCGGGCAAATTGTTATTGGGTTTTTTCCATCAGGAATTTCTCAGTATCAGCCACTGAGTCTGGATTTGTGCTCGGTTGATGGCAATAGGCTCGCCCCCTATTATATGGGACTTAAAGCATAACTGGTGAAACTGCCTCACCTTTCGGGGATTACAGGAGTGATGTCATGTTATGTTATTGTCCACGAAACAGATACAATAGCTAAACAAACGTCTCGAACCACATATGGTACGTAACAGGCAAAGGGTTAATTGATCAATCCAGGTCAATCCTATGCCTACCTACTGACCTTAATATTATAAATAATTTAACCAAAAAGGTCACCAAACAAAAACATCAAATTAACAACAAATTAATTTGTATAATTTTGATCACTACTCGTGATTCATTTACATAAGAAAGAGTTCAACGCGCTGACATTGTACCAATGAACTCTATTCCGAAAGTGTTAAAGTTTCATTTTGATTGTGTTTCTTTAGGAGCTGAATTCTGTGGTTTCCCAACCATGAGGGGGTTTTTGAAGTTGTGAATATGTGAATGTGAACACACGATGGTTTTATTTGCAAGTTCTTTGAACAACGAATCCTCATAACCGCAATGTTGTAAAATAAAAAGAATTTCTTAAACGGTTTCCTTGGTGTCACTTGGCCAGTCTCAATACGTACGGGGAGAGGAATAGAGCTCGTGACTAAGTAATAACAGCCGCTCAGATCAATCTTCAGGTTAATCCACCCTCCCCAGGTTGGTGTATGGATGGGTGACCACCCATTACATACCGAGTTTCCTCAGTGCCACGGAAAGCACGTTAAACCGTTGGTTCCGGCTGTCATTTTTTTAGATCTTTGACAGTCGTTACAAGTAGTCAATGGCCCGAAAGTCTGACAACCAGTATTACCCAGTAGTAACTGGGTTGTGGAGGTCAGATAGGCAGTCGGTCCATGTAAAATACTAGTATTCAGCTGCTTCCGGTTAGACTGAAGGAATCCAAATATTTTATTTATTTAAGATCTTCAACAAATGATTTACACAGAACATGTGAAAAAAATTATGGACGTCTGTTTTTTTGTTGTTCGTCTGTAATTTTTGTATGACGTAGGTGTATTCCTTCACTTACGATGAGAAAATTTCCAAAATAAGAAACTAAGTACTTATATTTCAAACGAAAATGTAGTGAGGAAAATGTTGAGTATGAATGCAGATGGCTATAAGAGTAGAGGAATACCAAAGAAACGATGTATGGATTTTGAAGGATGATATGGCTAGAAAGGAGGTGACTGCAGAGATGACGCGTAATAGAGAAGTATGGAAAAAGATAACACGCTGATCACAAATAAATTGGGATAAGGGTAGGAGCATGATGAAATATGTATATCTCATAACTAAATTGATCCTAACTTAACTATCAAAATATTGTAAGGACCTAATACAGTCCTACACCATAACGCCCCTAAGACAAAATGGAAGTTAGACCGTTAATTACGCCATTTGTAAAAAAAGAGTTTAAATATTTATGAAACATCTCTATTCTGTAATTGAAATGTCGTAGAAATGCTGGAAAAAACATCTGCACCAACTAGTTAGCTGGATCGTGCTGATTAGGTGCTTATTACTTGCTTCTGTGTGGATTTTCCTTTTACCCATAAAAGATTTTTCTACAATTTTTTTTTTCTGGTGGGAAATCATCAAATGCCCCCCCCCCCCCCCCCACTCTGGGCGGAGCGGAAGGTAGTGTCAGACTTGTACTGACTAAAACCCATCCATGTTCCTTCTTTGCCCTTTGTGTTCCAGGGCCACGGCATCTCTTTCGAACAGTTCTGCAGCCCTGGCAGGTAAATAATATGTACGTATATGGTACGTATACATGCAGGTGCTAAATCGGAAACTGTAATCCCCCCGTAATTGGGACGTGGAGGTCAAATGGCGTAGCTATATAGAAATAATTATTTCCAGTAAATACCTAAAGCCTAGGCTAAATAAAACAGCCGCTCGGATCGATCTTTAGGTTAAGCCATGCTTGCCTAGGTTGGTCTGTGGATGGGTCACACATTACATACCGAGTTTCCTCCGTGCCTCGGAAAGCACGTTAAGCCGTTGGTCCCGGATGTCATTTGTAGAACTTTGACAGTCGTTAGGTAGTCAGTGGTCCAAAAAGTCTGACAACCAGTCTTACCAAGGGGTATCGTATTACCCAGTACTAACTGGGTTGTGGAGGTCAGATAGGCAGTCGCTCCATGTAAAATACTGGTATTCAGCTGCATCTGGTTAGACTGGAAGCTGACCCCAATATAGTTGGGAAAAGGCTAGGCAGATGATGACCTAACATTAAGATAAAAAATAGGTTTTCAAAAAAACGTAACAAACTGAGAATAGCTGGCTAGACTGTGCACAAAATGTGATCGTATTGAATGGCAGTTATATTTTTATATTCAAAGCTTGTAATAATTTTCATTTTGTTGTCAATTTATATTGATATTATACTTCTCTTCCTAGAACCAAAAATTCGAAGACATGTGACATCTACCAACCCGCACTGGGCCCGCGTGCTGGATTCCCATTCACATTCCCTCTCATAGAGAGGAGGCCTGTGCCTGTGTATTATACTTCTCTTGTTATTATTAGTCTGGATTTGTGCCCAGTTGATGGCAAAGACTGGCCCCCTATGACATGGGACGTAAACATAAGTGGCGAAATGTGGGTGTACTATTAGGTGCACCTCTGCCTAGCCCTTCGAGGATTACAGGCGTTATGTTATGTTATATTATTTTACTTGTTGTTGCGTATGTCTGTTTTTAAGCAAAATAAAAAACAACTGAACGGTTGATCCAGTTACTGTTAAACATGAGGTATTCGGTAGGTTCGATTCCCAGGTTGGGCAAAGTGTTATTGGGTGTTTCCATTAGGCACTTGTCAGTTGCAGCACGGTGCATGGCGTTCTGTCTGGGTGATTGTAATAGGCTCGCACCTATTAGATGGGACTTATTCAGAACTAGCGAACTGGGTAGGCGAGGATGTGTTTTTTTTTAAAACGTTGCATCAAACTAGTAATTTTTCCTGTATCATGGATACGTTTACAAACATTTAAACTCACATACACAAATATCATATTTGCATAAAATGTGGTTTATATAAGGATGTATCAGTTATTTTTAGTGCAGGACACATTCCGCCATAATACAATAACACGCAACTTTTTTAGTATAGTATAACTATTTGTTGACACTTTTTACTCTTTTATGGTATGAGTTTTTTTTGTTTTATTGCTATTTTTACACAACTATTGTTAAGTATTCTAGTATAGTACTCGTATCTTTTCTAATATAATAGATGTTGCTCATGATCTCTGCTCGCGTGAAATTATTATATAAACACGACTTATTTGAATCGGATTTTGTTAACAATTTCAAGGGTATTAATTGTTTTGCACGGAACCTTAATCTTTTTTCTAAAATAAGAGTAGTCCAAGTTATCAGCTATCTGCAGTAAAAATCTCGTCAAAATCGGACCAGCCGTTTCGGAGATTAGCCGGAACAAACAGAGAGACAGACAGACAAAAATGAAAAAAAAAGATTTTTGTTGTAAGTTAACTTTCATATAAGTAAAAAGCTGTTAAAATTACAAACATACACTTCAATTTTATTTATTTGTATTGATATGTTTTGTCTTATTAATTTAAAAAACTGTGTGCTTAGATTCTATCTGTGACATTGTACATGTTTCGTCAAATAAATAATTTAATGTATATGCCACGACAATGGAGGATAATCCATTAACATCGTAGCCTTTATTTATATATAGTTTTGGAAATTCCTTGTTGACAGTTAATAATTATGTTGAACCCTATTTATATACTGTTTATTTAGGTATATACTGTACAGATTTACCTAATTGTAAACTAGAGAGGAAGTTGATTTCAATATTATTCATATTTCCTAAGTCATTGATACATAATATGAATGAATTGACGTAATATTGTTTAAATTTATTATTTATTTTTTTTGATCGCGGAAAACGGCTCTTGGGTTTTGCAATACTTCACTTGTAAACATGGGTTTATGACTAATTATTAACTGTTTACAATGTTAAATAATATATGAAATAATAATTTACGCGACATCATTTGTATTTATGAATGAAAATACTCGTTTATAAAACAAAACACTTACTAGAAATGCTTATCTAATTTGCAAACACTTTTCCTTCCTTGAATTAATAAATAAATAACTGAAAGAAACTAAATAAATACAATTTAATTCTGTGTTTTACAATAGTCGTAAACAAGCCGTTAATTATTATTATGTGAAATTTAATCATTTAAATATTCTATAGCCTTATATTAACAAATAAGGCTATAGAATTAAGGGAGAAAAGAGGTGTCTTACAAAACAAACCTAATTTAAACAAAAAAGACAGAAAAGAACTGAAAAACCTTCATATATAAACAAACAAACAAAGAGATAAAACAATGTTATGAAACAGACTGTCCAACGATCATCGGAAGATGTTTGGACAACTAAATAAAAAGTTCCACGGGGTACCAGGCAGAGCCCGTTGGTATGACGAGATTATTGCGAGAGCTGGACAAGACTGTCTCGCCACCCTCTTCGGATAGAGAACTGTGGAATTATTTGGAGGAGGCTTTTACCCGCAGGGGATAATATTTATTTATTTAAATGCCTTAAACAATCATTATAGGTCTAGTCACACACACAAAAAAAAAATACTAAAAATAAAAAAAAAAATAAGTAATAATAATAAGTGGCTATAGTAGTAGTAAGTATAGTACATATAAATTTCAATTTACAATTAGGTGTATGAAATTCAATAATCTTAAGTAATTTGAAATTTAAATAATTAGGAATATTTTTAGTTTAATGTAATTAATTTGTTGATTTTATAATTAACGTTACATATAATTTTAAATTATTTTTGATTGTATGGAATAAATAAAGCATTATAAATAAATAAAAATGGCCTCAAATAATAATAAAAGGACACTGATTCGACAATTTTCAAAAGCAAGAAAAACAATAAATCTAAAGATACATACCATTAAAAAAAACACATAAATGTCGATACTACACCAATGTCCCACGTGTATAAACGTAGTGATGTCCTTCGATATATTGTAAAGTCGATGGATCCGTTTAAGTAATGTTGTACCCCACAATATCGACAGATGTGCAGAAAATGGAGGGAAACTGTAGAGTACCAGGGGGACTATGAACACTTTTATTTAGGTACCGAGCTAACGTAATTATTATTATGCTCGAGCTTAGTTGTCTATGGTTTTTTATTTCTAATATATTGGCTACGTGTGCTACGTGACATGTGGAAAATATTAAATTTGATTTATATAATTTTTTGACTTATTTACAGCGTAACAGATGTATTTCTGGAGAGTTTGTTTTGCTACTTAATCCTAGCTAAAACACTAGGAGGTGGCAAAAGTATTTTTAAATGTTTTTTTTAAATATTATTTTAGATTTAAATATTTAAAAATGTTATTATTGTGTGTAGTAATAAATAAAGGAAATAACAATAAAAGAAAATAAAATGAATATTTTCATTTAAAAAAAATGAAAATATCCATGAAACGTTGATTTTCCGGTGTGAAAACCTACGTACGAAATTACATAAATTAAATCAATGTTTACAATTCTCAAGAAGAAACTTTTAAACCTCTGAGCAACCTAGTGAGTATTAACAAACATAACAACACTTGTTAGAAGAACGAGTTTCTTCCATTTAGTTTGTCCGGCAATAAATCGCCCGTGTAGTCACCCTACATGCCGGCAGCGATCAGGCGGGTCGGTCGCGACGTTTCCTTTTCCCTGTGCTAGTGAAAACTGCTTTCTTATCTGACGATATCCAATCCGCGGGTACAGACGTACACGTAATCTTAAGATATTTGTACCTCCTACATACATTTTCATACAATCGCGGAATAAAATTATTGAGCAGGTTTTGTAGTGAAGGCTTGTAAAATGATATGTTCCTGTAATTTAAGTAAATATTTACTTAAATTGAGGAAGATCGAGTTAAAAAAACTCTGATTTTATAGAGCGTTGTCTCTTTCACCCATGATTACGTGAAAATCTCTTAAACTTGATGTGGCATACCTATTAACTAATACTATCTCAAGTCTAGCTACATGATAACTGACAAATGCCTGCCTTGCACTGACTGTCTTCAAAAGACCATCTCAGACAATAATCTGCATAGTCCTCATGTGAGTTGACCAAGATTATGTCTGGACCTTAAAAGAGACTAAGACCTCTGAGCTTTTTTTGGTTGTTTCTTATCAAACTGGTCAGGAACAAAACACCGAAACCATCAAGTTTAAAAAAAAATTACGTGTAAAATGTTTGTAAAAACCTATTTTAAAAATAAACATCATTTATCATTTACCGGTTACTAGGTATACAATTCTAATAAAGAAAATCCGGACAAATGTAGACGTGGTCTTTGATTTTGTGCCGGTCTCATGTTATCTCCCTCTCTCAAGTAGTAAGTGAACAATTTCGTTCGCGACTGTATGCATTCCAATTTACATTGTGGTCTATGAATCGTGGAACCGAAATCGGAATTTCTCTGTTGGAAATGTGATGATATTTATTTACTTTAACTCATACACAATCAAATGTTCTTGAGTGGAGACCGTGAATCGGCAAGTGTAAGTGGGACGCCCTCAGGCTCGTTGGAGCGACGAACTTCGCAAGGTGGCTGGTAGCAACTGGATGAGAGTTGCCGAGAATCGAGGTAGGTGACGTGGGATTTAAGAGGCCTATATCCAGCAGTGGACTGTTGGAGGCTGATGATGATACAGAATCCCAGAATTATTTTTTCCAAAATCCAGTTTTCACCCTGAAACATGATTTTCTGGAATAATTATCTCCGGGATACTTGTGGACAAAAAGATCGCCCGTATTAGAATTATACATTTTAAAGCCAACCGTTTTTGGTATAAAATAAATTGAAAATCAAAACCTCTTGCTCTAACGAATAAAACGAAATTAAAGAGTTGTCAAATTGACATAAGTACGTTATAAGATACCTACATTTTTATTTGAATTTGGTTTTAGTCGCCATAATCTATCCAAATTGCTACACTAAACTAATTAAAAATAAAATAATCCATTTTTTCTATCGTGTGGTTAGTGCATAACTTTGTGTCAGAGTTTTTATGCCGTCCATGGGCCTCTGACTTGGCTTTTACATACTGTCGAGGAATATCTCAATAATCTATTGTTTAAGTAAAAACTAATAACCTAATCTCTAATTTCCATATATCTGGAAGTATTTAGATTTCATGTAAGGAGGAAAATGTTGTGGTTGTATGAATGTGGCTATAAGAGTAGAGGAAGACCAAAGAAACGATGGATGGACTGTGTGAAGAATGATGTGGCCAGAAAGGAGGTGACTGCCGAGATAACGAGTAATAGAGAAGTATGGAAGAAGAAGACATGCTGCGCTGACCCCTAATAAATGAGATAAGGGCAGAGGAATGATGTTATTTTTATTTCATGTAATACTTTACACAATTCCTACCTACCTACAAATGTAGGTACTACTTAGATATGTGTTACATGCATGAGGGTGAATAAACAAATGGTCAATTGCTGCGTGTGACGTCAATGTGTCACGAATTCAAGTTTACACGAATAAATCTGAATGATGCATCCTTGGTTTTGGCATATTTTGGATGTATCTATACACAACATAACATAACATCACGCCTGTAATTCCCGAAGGGTTAGGCAGAGGTGTACCTAATAGTGCACACTCATTTTGCCAGTCATGTTTAAGTCCCATGTAATTAGGGGGTGAGCCTATTACCATCAGCCGTGCACAAATCTAAACTCCGTGGCTGCTACTGCGACATTCCTGATGGTAAAACCCAATAACAATTTTCCCGACCTGGGAATCGAACTCAGGACTTCATGCTCAGCAGTCGCACTTGATATGACTAGACCAACGAGGCAGCGGCGGTTTCTTTGGAAGGTCTGCAGGATCTTCTTGCAAGTTATGAGATTGACCTCCCTGGTCGCTCTCACAATTGCTACGTACTCGAGGAAAGCGCTCTTCACATGGTCTGTGGTGCCCGAGTTCAGTGCGAGGACAGGCGGGCTGACTTGCCCTTTGTCGGCTCTCGTTGGCGTAGGCTTCCGTTGTGCTGGCTTTGGCGGTGTTTTCCTGAAAAACCTCTCCACTGCTGCTTCCTGTTTTTCAGTTGGTGTTCCGCGGCTAGTGCTTGAGGCAGTCAAATAACTAAATACCTACATCGATAAATACTAAAATGTTATAAGTCAGTGGCAATTGGACCGACTAAAAGTTGAGATATTATAATTCATTTATTTTTTTATTATTTTGTATGCAGCATGTCATGTCCCTGCGATGAATATTTTTTTTATTTTATTTCTAGATACGTCTATTGATTATTCTGGCATGATTTCTTTTCGTTTTAGGTTATAAATAATATTGGTGCAATCACGGTTATACAAATCTTTTAGTTTACAAAGTACGGACAAGAAACTTCATATTTACACAGCAGCTTGTTATGGCCAATCATCATCTACCTAGCATTTTCCAACTATGTTGGGGTCGGCTTCCAGTCTAACCGGACGCAGCTGAATACCAGTATTTTACATGGAGCGACTGCCTATCTGACCTCCACAACCCAGTTAGTGCTGTGTAATACGTTACCCCTTGTGGACTTTAGGGCCACTGACTACCTCCAACGACTGTCAAAGATCTTCAAATGACAGCCGGGGCTTAACGTTTGTTCTGAAGCACGGAGGACTTTTATAGAAGGAGGATGAATATGTTTGCAAAAAATGGTGGTCTGGTGGATAACTATGACAGTTGATGAAGGAGGCTTTTCATCTTGGGATGAGCTTCACAGAAAGAGCTCTTGCCACTTCATCTCTGCTCTGCATTGGTGCAAACACAAACATTCTACCTGCCCGCTATATCGTTTGGCCTGAAATTCTTAGTCAATTAGCAAGACTGATCATTTATTTATTTAGCCTTTATTTGCCTTTACATTACATTCTTCACAACACATTTAATTTAACAATTCATACCTCATATTACATAAAAAAATACATTTAGCATTTCATGAAATATTACATTTTTACATTTCATTTCATTGAACATTTCACTTCGTTTAACATTTCATTACATTTATTCAATATTTCATTTATCAATATTTTTAACATTTCATCAAACCTTAGTATTTTTCTTCTTCTTCTTAGCGTTTCGATCGACAAGTGACAGTCCAGGAATGTGGGGCCTGCTTTGGGTGGAATTCCAATGGGTCTCTTGAACACATAAGACGTCGCAATGCGTCTTGCGAGATAATTCAGAGAGGATCTCTGCTTTATCCTGAGAGAACCCTTCGATGTTAATCGAGATTACACACAAGGGCCGGTTAGGACTTTTATTTATATTTGCCATCGTGGTGAGAGGATTAGCCAATCGACTGCAGTCGATTGCCCAGGGTGCGCCGGACGTAACAGGAGTTCGGAGGGTACGTCACTCGGAGAGGCTCCTTTCATGCACCCCAACATTAGTATTGAAAACTATAGTCAGTCAGTCTCGAACTGTAAGAGACACTCTGGTTTACATTTAAACCAGAGTGTGTCTCGCATACTTCAGAATAATTCATCTTTCATCATTCAGACGTTACTATAACGGTTTAATTATTATGCAAAGACAATAATGATTACAAGTCCACGAAAGTCTACCTTCTAAGACCACCTAACAATCGAGGAAACACACATAATAATAACAAAAAGCACGTGATACTTCACGACACGTTCTTTTTGTCGACGTGTGCCATTCCAACGTTGTATATTGTACATTTCATTAAATTTTACATTTTACCTTTCATTTCATTGAATATTTCCTTTAACAATACACTTTATATTTCATTACCAAATATATTTAACATTTCATCAAACATTAGTATTGAAGACTAGTCAATCAGACCTGGAACTATAAGACAAAGAAAGAAAATACATTTAAACAGAGACAGCGACAGGGACACATCATTTAAACCAGAGTGTGTCTCTCATACTTCAGAATAATTCATCTTTCATCATACAGACGTTACTATAACGGTTTAATAATTATGCAATGACAATAATGATTATAAGTCCACGTAAGTCTACGTTCAGACCAAATAACAATCAAGGAAACACACATAATAATTACAAAAAGCACGTGATACTTCACGACACGATGTTTTTGTCGACGTGTGCCATTCCAACGTTGTATATTCTACATTGTGTTATATTACGACATCGCAGGGAATACCTCGATGACGATTAGTCAGTATATAGGTATACACAATCATCATCTGATTAATTGCAGTCTATTGACTTCAAGATTATAATGATTTTACATAATTGTGGTCTTTGTTTCATCATTTATCAGCATGTTGATGACCGCTGATAATAAATCAGAGTTATAAACAGCTGAGAATAATTCCATACATAAACTTACGCCTTTTTGAGATAGGGGTAAGCAGAAACTATAGAACGCCACCGGCTACGATCCTTACTTACTTCTTTCGCCACGTTCATATATCTTGTCATACATGCACGCCGGTTGCGAGCTGGAGTAGTGGCTTAGTTACGATTATGAACATAACATCAAGTCTTTAATCCCTGAAGGGTTAGGCAGAGGTATACCTAACAGTACACCTACATTTTACAAGTAATAAGGGGTGAGCCGGAAGAAGTTGCGTTGGAAGACCTTCCACTAGGTGGACCGATGACCTGGTGAAGGTTGCAGGGATCCGCTGGGCGCGAATCGCACGGGACCGGTCAATGTGGCGACACTTGGGGGAGGCCTATGTCCAGCAGTGGACGTCTTTCGGCTGAAATGATGCTGATGATGAAGGGGCGAGCCTACCTATCAACCGCGCACTCCGTGGCTGCTACTGAGATATTCCGGATGGAAAAACCCAATAACATTTTGCCCGACCTGGGAATAGAACGCAGAACCTCGTACTCAGTAGTCTCGCGACCACTAAACCGACAAGGCACTCACAATTATGATCATGCTGATGATGAAATCATCACTGTTGGGTTTGGGCATATCATACATCTACATTAGATTTCCATATTTGGAACTAGATTGTAAAATTTTAGGTTGATATGACTTCATTTGAGTAACAGGAAAATGAAAACCGTTTATCATATAATATGTTACGTGTGTTTTTATGCGTGCGTGAATATTTTGAGTTCTAAGAAACTAATGCCCGTTTCTGCTTACACTGGGTTACTCCTCAAAGTAATTCCTTAAAATTTGTTGTATGTTGAAAATTCAACAATGTGCTAAAAAAACCCTCAAAGCGCTTGCCATAAATTCTAAAGCCATGAATTCATTAATTTTTTTTTAACCATGGTTGCGCTTTGAGTAATAAACATATAATATTTTTAATTTGAATTTGGAGCGCAACTAATGGTTGCGCTTCGAGGAATAATTTAGTTGCGCTGAGTTGGTTGCGCTTAAAATTAGTTGCGCTTTGAGGAATACCTCTAAAACTCGCGCAGTTAGGTTGTGTTAGTGAATGTTATAATCTGGATCTTTTCAAAGTTCGAGTGAATCGGGTTTTTTCTAGGTATGCGTGCTCCACCCTAGGCCGCAACATCGCAAGACTATTTCGTGTAAAATACAACGCGGGCATAAGTTTTAGTTTCACGGAATTTGAGAGCTTTAATAAATCTTCCCACCTTTTCCTCTTTTCTGTGCAAGACAAAGACAGCAATATTCTTTTTTTAGCTCCATCAGAGCCAACAAGCTCATTATTCTATAAACTAAACCAACCTGAACACATTTCTACGCGAGCGTACACCAGTTATTAGAAAACTAGTATACATATACTATAACTAGATTTCTAGTTCCTAGTTTTCTAATTTATAACCTGTGCTTTTTACAGTGTATTAGGAATCCTGTATAGTGTGAAATTAGCGAAGATCCTACGTTTCCCTAATTACTAATTTATGATAAAACTATTTGTTAAAGGTTTGTGTCAGAATTTTATGGATAAAATGTACTGTTGCCAACAAAATTGAAAGAAGCTGAGGACTATCTGCATTTTTCTTTACAAGGTTTTTTATTTTTAAACTTGCAATGTTTGTATGTCGGTTTGTTTGTTTAGGTCAAATTTTTAAACAGAATTTGGAAAGTCAACCCAAACCGATTGAAATGAAAAAACCCAATAACACTTTGCCCGATCTGGGAATCGAACTCAAGACCTCATGCTAACAAGGCAGTTTTTATCAATCCTTTGCGTTACAATTACATCGTCAATTCGACCCTCAGTACATCAAAATCTTGTAAGAATGTGACTTAATGTCTATGAAAATCTTAACGCAAGTCACAGTAGCCAAGATATTCAGTAAACATGGTGTCAATACGTTATACATATAGTTCGGTAGCTATTAGCGTGGCGGTCCACAAGCGGCAAGTTTTCACCGCGCCGCGTACGCGCATGTCATAGTAATGCATCCCATCGGCTATGCACTGCGCGTCGACTCTTGCGTAATGTTCTGATATCCTCTATTTTACACTAACCACAGATTCTCCAGGAGTTTTTTTTTGTATATTTACATATTTTTTATGTAGGAAGCTTAATTTGTCACGTGCTGAATTTGTTCGAGTTAAGTAGTTTTAAGTTGTTCAAGTAAGATTTATTTCACGTGGAGCTTTGGAGTAGTGTGCATCGTAGTTACAAAGTTCTAAGAGCGGTCTTCCATAGGCCTTTTTACTAAAGTTTGTATATTAGTTCTTTGTAATTGTGATTTCGATGCAAGTCTAGAAGCATTTTGGCGGCCTGAGTTTAAAATTAGAGGTTGACTTTTCTAGGACATGACGGGACCTATAATTATTATATATTATATTATAGCTAGCCCATATTGTCCCAGTGCTGGGCAAAGGCCTGCTTCCATTCCTCCCAAAGGTCACGATTCTGTGGTACTTCTTTCCAATTCTCAAGGAAGACATTCAGTTTGTCCCGCCATCTCCTTCGCGGTCTGCCGCGACCTTGTGTCACTGTTTCGGCACCAATCCTGAGCTTTACGGGGCCCACAGTTCGTCGGCATGCTACAGACATGTCAGACATGTCGTATAAAAATTATCTTAAATGTAATATATTTAAAACTTGTTGTATGTCTTCCTGTAGCTGACACTTAATTCTAAACTCCTGGCAACGACGAACTTCTTAACTTGACCAGACTTGTCGACGCCGAATCAGCTTTAGCCGGTTAGAAATATTTTCATGTTCATTTAGTTAATGCTAAGAAGAAAAATTAGGCCTAGCCCAGTGGCTAAGTCACCTCTAGCTCCAACGTAAACGGCACTATGTCACATCGCCATGATAAACCTTTTTATTTATACTGTCGATAGTTCAGACTAAACATGACAGGTGACTGCAGTTACGTGAATATATTAGGTATTAGCGTGTACCACTGTGTTTAGCAGTTCATTAAGTAATGCTAGTATAGCCTCAGGCTTGAATAGGTTAGCATTATTAATTTTAAGAAAATATTGTATTTTATGTGCCTAAAAAGGTTTTATTGTACTACATTTTTTCTTCTACTGCTTTGGTAAATTATCATTACTTCATCATGTCATCATCTGCCTAACTTTTTCCCAACTATGTTGGGGTCGGCTTCCAGTCTAACCGGATGCAGCTGAATACCAGTATTTTACATGAAGCGGCTGCCTATCTGACCTCCACAATCAGTTAGACTAAGTAATACAATACGCCTTTGTAAGACTGGTTGTCAGACATTCGGGCCACTGACTAAATGTAACGACATTAAATTATCATTACTTACTGAGTTTAAATCACTTTTGAAGAAATGGAACTACATGCTTGCGGTTTTTTGATCTGTTAAGATTCTGTAGAAAGGAGAGCGCAGTATTTTCGTCCCGTGCCGTTAGTCTCACTACAACCCTTGGTGGCTCATCTTTTGGAACTGAATTTGATAAACATAACTCGTGCATACAGACTACCTGCAGTATTATTTCTCCAACTTCCTCTAGTTCATCCTATGGTGTATTGAAAAGATTAAATGACGGAAGAAGTATAAAAACTTCGGATTCTCCAAACCAGACTTCATGACTTTTGATAGATGGATAGCTCCATCGTTAAAAATACTAAGGATGGGTGGTGAAATCAGCGTGTGACCCAACAATTGCTCCACCTTTAAAAAGAAAACCTCCCGGGAATACGCCATACTTGTTATTTATGCATGTCCATCCTGGCAGCCAACTTGTAGCCTTTGCCAATAGAAAAAAGTCGTGAGCAATGGATACATATTGAACTTTCTGGGAAAGTATTGCGTAGTTAGTTTATTGCAGGCAAATGGTTAAATCAGCTTTTTGGTAATTTACCTAGAAAATCACAAAAATATTACTAATTTTCCGTGAGATGTAGATTTTGAAGATCTAAAGTAGTGGTTTTTCTCATAACGCAAACGTGGTTGTGACAGACCCAGGGTACTGATGACCGTTGTAGTATCGTAATTTAAGGCTTTAATGTAAGTTTTCATCAACAAAGCTCTATGTAAGAGTGGTCCTATAGTAGGTCCCTGTGACAGATCCACCTTATTTGACAGTTATTAAAAAAAATGGAGCTAACTCAAGATGAGCAGTATCGTTCACCTGTCGGCTTATAATAACAGATTACGTTAATCAAGTCAAGCCATGATGATAACGGTATCTTCTTTGGTCATTTATTGATCATGGGAGTCAAACGGCTGTCCGTATTCTGCAGTAACTGTTAATTACCTAGTGTGATTATTCCATTGTATTTAAATTTATTGATGAGGAAATAAAATATTCATATACATATATAATAATATATTTGACTTAAGTCTACGCAAATCTTTAGCAGTGGTTGGTCATTGTACGGAATTACGTGATTTTATAACAAACATAGCGAAACTTTTCAATGGTTTTAATTAATCGTAAATGCTATTAAGCAGATCATGATGTCAAAGATCACAGTCGTGAAAATACGTTATATATCTTAACAAACAAATAGATGACCTGTTACGGGGATTTCAAGAACTACGCTAGCTATGTAATTAAATTATGCAATCATCATTATATATAATGTATTAATAAATACGTCAATAAAAGACAAACATAATTATAACTAGTGTAGAATGGGTGGCCTTACCGCACAATAAAATCTCTTACAGAGAAAATGTTTATTTAAAACCATCGAAAGGTTGTCTAACATTAGATGGACTAAATCATCATCTGCCTAGCCTTTTCCCAACTATGTTGGGGTCGGCTTCCAGTCTAACCGGATGCAGCTGAATACCAGTATTTTACATGGAGCGACTGCCTATCTGACCTCCACAACCCAGTTAGTACTGGGTAATACGATACCCCTCGGTAAGACTGGTTGTCAGACTTTTTGGGCCACTGACTACCTATAACGACTGTCAAAGATCTACAAATGACACCCGGGACCAACGGCTTAACGTGCTTTCCGAGGCACGGAGGAAACTCGGTATGTAATGGGTGGTCACCCATCCACAGACCAACCTAGGCAAGCGCGGCTTAACCTAAATATCGATCCGAGCGGCTGTTATTACTTAGCCACGAGCTCCTCATTAGATGGACTAAAATGGGAGGATAAAGAAACTCTTTACTGTTTAGTGCAACTAAAAAAAAAAACAAAGTACGCACGTTAAGCCGTTGGTCCCAGCTGTCATTTGTAGATCTTTGACAGTCGGTACAAGTAGTCAGTGGCCCAAAAAGTCTGACAATCAGTCTTACCAAGGGGTATCTTATTACTTAGTACTAACTGGGTTGTGGAGGTTAGATAGGCAGCCACTCCATGTAAAATACTGGTATTCAGCTGCATCGGGTTAGACTGGAAGCCGACACCAACATAGTTGGGAAAAGGCTAGGCAGATGATGATGATGAAAAAAAAAACAAAGTTTTAGTTCATCATCATCATCATTTCAGCCGAAAGACGTCCACTGCTGGACATAGGCCTACCCCAAGTGTCGCCACATTGACCGATTCCGTGCATCTCGCATCCAGCGGATCCCCGCAACCTTTATCAGGCCATCGGTCCACCTAGTGGGAGGCCTTCCAACGCAACGTTTTTCAGTTCGCGGTCGCCACTCCAGAACTTTCCGGCCCCATCGGCCATCCGTTCTGCGAGCAATATGCCCTGCCCACTGCCACTTAAGTTTGGCTATTCTTCGGGCTACGTCGGTAACCTTGGTTCTCTTACGGCTTTCCTCATAGTTTCAAATTTTAGTTAAAACAGGAAGAAAATGTGGAAGACAAAAGAAACAATGGATGGAATGTGTGAAAGATAATTATGGCAACTGTCATGTCGACTTATAGAGAAGAAAGGAAGACGAAGACATGCTGCGCCGACTCCAAATAAATTGGAGTACGGGCAGGACCACGATGATCCGAAGAAAAAGTACCATGACACAATTTGGCGTAAGGGACGATAAAATGCCTGAGCTATTTGTGAAATTACAGATGGTAATACCCTACATGGTGTAAACAGACCCTTCACGACGCCGTCAACAAAGTATTCTGAACATCAAACTAAGTTACTCTACGCAAAAAAATATTGCAGAAAACGACTTTTTTTTTTGTTTGAAAAATCACGTTTCACGGAGAACTTAATGAAACGCACTCAAGACATTGTGCTGATGGATGCATTGAATAGAACGGAGACCGTGGAGGTATTTAAACTAAAGTTATAAAATTAAAAACTTATGAAAAAGTTGGAACTTTGACCCCCAATATCTCCGTAACTAGAAGGTTCCCAGGTATGGTCTAGAACAAAAAAAATATCGCAATGACGGGGAGAACAAGTGCCTTATGGCATCATTAAGGGAACTTTTACACCCATTATGCGGCAGGGAAAACTAACCGTAACTAGGCTTGCTTATTTACCCCTCAATAACATTAGAAAAAAAAACAGCAATAAAAGATTGTTCTAGTACGTCAGCTTTCGCTGCGACAAAAAAGTCGTGTTGAATGCAAGTATCATTCAGTTCTAAGAATGTTTACTAATATAGATTTGACGTAAGCGCTCAAGTAATAGCGGCGATGGCGTTGAGGAGAGAGTAGTCACTTAAGATGCGCCACCTAGCTTTGTTTAGATGCATTTTTGGATAGAAGAAACTGTGGAGTCGAAGATTTGTTGATGGAAAAATTTTCGGAGGTCAATTTTATGAGAAAGTTTTGTCAAAACTATTAATTGTTTGGTTAGAGATGAATGAACGACAATAGAAAATAATTAAAGACAGAATTCCAATCAAATAAACAATGATAAGGCCCACTTGCACACCAAATCACTAAACGACTCATTGCTAAACGATTTTAAACAAATTGTTGTATTTCTGTCAAACGTCTAAAGATGATAAAGACAGAATAATGTATGAAATATATTTGGCCATAAATGTATGTAGTGATTTTTGATTCAAGCGGGCCAAGAAGACTATTAAAATTTCCTAACTCAACAATCATAATATCCTTTAGCAAAATTTACAAATGCTGTCCCTATTGTCAAAGATTTACAAAGGAAATGATTTTTATCAGCCACAGTGACTAATAATGAAAGACTAGGTCAACACAATAATTATCAGGAGAACCCCTTATGATATAATAAGTTGGTAATTGTTATTGAGGAAAATCACAATTAAAAGGACAAAGCCATAACCATTCAGGACCATTATAAATCATTGGGCTTCCCTGTCATGCATTTGACATTAAGTCGATTAACCAAGTCATTCCTACTAAATGAAAAATTCCCGTAGGAAAACTTAAACAATATTACAATTATAGAGGAATCCCCGAATAATAGACAAATGCAGAAGGTTTTAACCCTAATGCAGACCCTGATCACCCAGAGATAGGGATTACGTGCGTGCGTGTATGATCAGAAGTATTTATTTAACGTGGACCAATCAAAAGGAGTTTGTAAGGATCGTAGCAGGTGGCGTTCTGTAGTGTCTGCCTGCCCCCACAGGCGTGCGTTTATGTATGGAGTCATGTAATCAGGTCTTATTGGAAATAAAGTTTCATCTTTCACCAATTTCTAATAAATAGCGAAAAAAGTAAACACTGCCACGAAGCTTACAAGCTAAGCGACTCGGTGTTACCGTGCGCTAAAAGTGGGTTAGCGCAAGAAAGCGTCGCGCCGCACCGCGCATGCGCGAACTGCGCCCACCTGCGCGCGCGACGCATCAGTCGACACTTTTTACTATTTTTGTTTTGACTTTGTAGGTCTGTTGTACTTGCTAGTTTGAATATAGAATGTTGTTTTATGTGTTCGTTACAATTCGCTATTGTTGTTTTTAATAGTGAAGGAAGGTCGTACTTTGTTAAAATTTTTGACTAATCTTTGTATTTCGTGACCCGTTTTTTTTTTTTAAATTAGAAGATGCACTAAGTTACTAGATGTTATTATTTAAAGATATTTTTACAAACTGACGTTAACAGTTTTCTTTTCATTAAAAATTTATCTGAAGAGGAAGATCAATTGAAGAAAATTCCACCCTATTGAAGTCTTCACACAAGCTTCTTCTTCGTGATGATGCTACTAAACCAAAACCTTTGCAAGTCCACTTGATAGCTTTTACAGTTTCCCAGTTGCAGCATAGAGGTAAACACCTTGTGACAAAGAAAGATAATGACTTTTTCTTGTAAAATAATTCAAATAATTGCATATTCCACAAGTATTAAAAAAACCAGCACAGCTCGAGTCGGACTCGCCATGAAGGATTCCGTGTTATCGCCTCCTTTTATATTTTTTTTTCAGTTTTTTGAAAATTTCAACTGTGTACCTATTATTGATGATGACATACAGTCCGCTAATAGACAGACTTCGGGTACGGAATCCTGAAAGCAAAAAAAATGCGTAGGTATAGCTGGACATCAAAAATTGATCTGAATAGCTGTCAACAGAAAAAGTGCCACAAAGGCTGGCAGCATTTTTCTTGGTATATAATGTTGTTGATAAGGAGGAGGAGCTCGTGGCTAAGTAATAACAGCCGCCCGGATCGATCTTTAGGTTAAGCCGCGCTTTCCTAGGTTGGTCTGTGGATGGGTGACCATCCATTACATACCGAGTTTCCTCCGTGCCTCGGAAAGCACGTTAAGCCGTTGATCCCGGGTGTCATTTGTAGATCTTTGACACTCGTTATAGGTAGTCAGTGCCCCAAAAAGTCTGACAACTAGTCTTACCAAGGGGTATCGTATTAAGCAGTACTAACTGGGTTGTGGAGGTCAGATAGGCAGTAGCTCCATGTAAAATACTGGTATTCAGCTACTTCCGGTTAGACTGGAAGCCGACCCCTACATAATTGGGAGAAAGCGGATAATGATGTAAGGGCAAAAGGACCCTTCACGAAACTGAAAGGTAATTGTTTTCCCTGTCATTGCGATTCAGACAATTGTCGTAATTTAAGTACCTACTTCGATGGGGCCGGAAAGTTCTGGAGTGGCGACCGCGAACTGGAAGACGTTGCGTTGGAAGGCCTCCCACTAGGGGGACCGATGAACTGGTAAAGGTTGCAGGGATCCGCTGGATGCAAGACGCACGGGACCGGTCAATGTGGCGACACTTGAGAGAGGCCTATGTCCAGCAGTGGACGTCTTTCGGCTGAAATGATGATGAATGTTTTTTTTTTTTTTTATGAAGTGCGTAAGTAAGCGCAATAGTTATCTCTTTCTGTCTCATACGTTCCGTATTATCTATAGCTGTCGTAGCAACGCAACGATATTTGAACGCCGCTCAGTATGAACGTAGCGTATCTTTCTTTATAATATTACTGTTGTATAATAGCAATATTAAAATGTGGTTGATACTATAGGTAACCTATAAACCTCAGTCACGCCTTTACTCCCGCCCACTGTGACGTAAATTAATTGTTTATTATAAGTCCAGGGTTTTTTTACTTGTAGTGGCTTACTCCGAACTTATGTATTTAATACTTCGTTTAGGTAAAACGACCAGGTGACCTACCATAACGTCTTAAAGCAGGATTAATTCCAGTGTGGGAAAGAGATGGCGCTAGACGACCCGTATAGCTTTGTCTCTTTCCCTGAAAACCACGTTACAAAACCGCACTCGTTAAGTCATTAGGTATTAATGATAGAATTTTAGCTGTAAATGTTATTGCTTTGAATGTTTTATTTTTAATAAATTTTAAATGATGTAAAAGTGGTTTTACGTTAGTGGAAATTATTGGAATTTACAGCTTGTTTACTACGCTGGTTTGTAGAGAAGTTGACGCCTGCGTAGTTCAAGTAATAAAACCTCCTGCTCTTCGTCATGGGTATCAAGTTAGTATCTCTTCACTTTAGGTTTTAAGCAAAGCAATAAAATGTCGAATTAAAGTCTAACATCTGTTAATGTTAGATAATTTATGCTACCTAGCTTGCAATATAATTTTTAAGCCTAATTGCGAGAGCACACCATCTACACAACAAGTTCTAAAAGATGATTCTTTTAATTGAAATTTTAATAAAAAAGAAACAAAGTTGGTTTTTATTCGCAAACCATAGCCACGCTTTTATAATTTTTAAATTTTTCACTAACCTGTGTTACCCGAAATATCGTAAAGATTCTAACGATACCACATACATCAAAATCGGTTTGGGCGTTTAGAAGTTATGCTGGAATAAAGAAACACACAAACATACATAATTACGTGCATACATGAGCCCTGAAAGCATACCACTCCTTTTTTGGGTAGTCGTGTAAAATGCCTGAGATTGATATCAGCTGCTGATAATCTTTTGTCAGTTAATATCCTTACCTGTTTAAAATACGATTCACGTTGAAACCGATTGCTACTTATCTCGGACCTCTGGGGGGTTACTACAACGTCTTAAAACTGGAGTGATTCCAGTGTGGGAAAGAGACAGAGCTATACAGGTCGACTACCGCCATCTCTTTCCCACACTGGTATTACTCCTGCTTTAAGACGTCATGGTAGGCCCCCTGAAGTTTTGCATTCAAAATAATCTAAAATATACTTTTTAAGAATATTTTAAATACAAAACATTATACTAAGTACTGTATTATTTATTTGTTTGTCGAGTTTTCAACTAACTATTTTATTTATTCGTAAAGTATCCCTTTTAAGTTTCTATTCCAAGACTTCTATTTCAAATTCACGGCAATGTTATGTTAGCACCTATATCTTTACTATATGCAAGAGCAGGTAAATAGGACATGTTGATATGGGTTTCTGGCACGCAGCCCTGAGGCAGTGGACGTGCCAGCCACACGTAAATACCAACGTATATCATGGTATAAAAACATTAATATGTAAGAGAAAATTTTTATGGGCAATAAATTGCCACATTTTTAATATAGTGCGTCAATTCTACAGAACCAGGACTTTTCGAGTACTTTTTTGAATTCGTTTTGGTTTTCATTTTTTAAGCCATTGCATCCTTTTTTTCATTCAGAAATTTATTGACGCCTACAAAAAAAAATCTTTTCGGATGACAACGTGACGTCTGACACTAGAAGATGCATTATAAATGCGTATAGTAAGACCACTTTAACTGTGCAGTTCAAGGTTTCGTTGCTTGTCAAAAAAAATTGCATCGATATGTTAAAATTGGTACATTTATTACAGTTCTGTGTTTTCCCGCCTGCGTAGATAAGTTGGTTGAAGTGTAATGTAGTGCCTATGCCAAGTAACAAATGACAACTTAATTAGAAGAAGCAGATATCTTCTTCGGATTTGTCAATGTCAGACAGCACTTTTCGAGTACCGATTGACTTTTCCATATTCATAATTTTAGGCCCATATTAGTTATTTTGATACAAAATAACCACGCTAACAGCTTGACTTCGAAAGTCATTTGACGGTTATTTCGTAATGTTTCTTGGGCTTTCGCGCTTATTTATTTATTTAACACTTCAAGTACAGAGTACAACAGAGGCGGACTTAATGCCATAGACATTTTCTACCAGTTAACATTTGGATGATGATGTAGTTCATTTAAGTTTATGCTCTTTGTTTACTCAAATCTAAGAATCCAAGTTCTAGAAATATCTAGAAATTGATTAGGAAAGTTCAGACTGTAAACTAAATTGACTACTGTCCAGTAAGAAAGAAATGATTAACGTCATCCACACTAATTTAATTACTACTTACGTGTCAACTTTCTAATTATAATTGAATTAAACATCATGCACGTCATTACAATAAAACTAAAGCACTGACATCAAGCTGCAATTATCCAGACGAGAAAGTATTTATCTTTTAGTTCACAGACATTTGACAGATACCTGCTGATAAATAACATCATTATTTATTTTTAAATAATAATAGATTCGTCATACCTTTATCCTTTTTTCATCATCATCATTTCAGCCGAAAGACGTCCACTGCTGGACATAGGCCTCCCCCAAGTGTCCCCACATTGACCGGTCCCGTGAGTCTCGCATCCAGCGGATCCCCGCATCTTTCACCAGGTCATCGATCCACCTAGTGGGAGGCCTTCCAACGCAACGTCATCCGGTTTGCGGTCGCCTCTCCAGAACTTTTCGGCTCCATCGGCCTTCCGATCTGCGAGCAATGTGCCCTGCCCACTGCCCCTTAAGTTTGGCAATTCTTCTGGCTGCGTCGGTAACCATGGTTCTCTTGCGGATGTCTTCATTTCTGATTTGATCACGCAAGGAAACTTCGAGCATAGCCTTCTCCGTTGCCCTTTGGGTGACTTTAAGCCTTCTGATGAGGCCCATTGTGAGCGACCACGTTTCGGTCCCGTATGTAATCACTGGCAACACACACTGGTTATAGACTTTCGTCTTCAGACACTGCGGTAAGTGGTCTTCCTTTTTGCAGTCGGTGAATTAATTTGATTACAGAAATGGGCCAACTACTATTCTACTGAGTTGGAAAATTCGCCAGTTTATATTATAGGCTCCCAGAAAATGTAGAAATTTCATGTTATCTTATTATTTATATATGCTAAATTTTATTATATTGTTAATTCCTTATCCAGGCTATGCAGTGCGGAAATTTTAATTTTTTATTATGTTATGTTATTTTTTGTTATCAGGTCTCGATGACGCGCACACGGATCGGAAGTCAAAACCAAAAAAATTTGGTTTTTTTGTCTGACAAAAATAAAGCGGCAAAACATCAGCAAAATAACAATATTATCTAACTCTGTTATTTAATTAAACGAAAAACAAGTACGGTTAGGTACGAAACCTTCATAAGGTTATCAGAATTTGTTCCTGCGTATTTTTTCCTACTAACAAACAAACATGATATTGTATTCGATATCAATATGGGATAATAGTAGTTACCAAATATTTTTCGGGGATAAACCTATTTTTACGTTTTGATGGTGTTTCCGTCAATATACTCATGGATCGATATTAAGGTCACTTTTAGGTAATAGCGACCTATTTCCTAAACAACATTAATTCCATGTTTTTTTTAACAGCTCCCAGTGGCTATTTATAGTTAAATTGATAATAAACAAACTTAAAATTCTCATACACAACTCTGAATGAAGAAACCCTTCACATCTAGTGTAGGCGTTACTCCAAAGTAAACGCTCCGAAGACGCAGCTCGAACGCCGCATCTACGCATGTACGCGGCGTGGCGTTACTCCAGGTTTAAATTCGTCGATGATACGAAAACTTAGTCAAAACTTAGTCAGTCCTACTGTATTATCACTTCCATAGGACGCTTATAGCACCTATTATACGCACGAGAACGCATTTCCACGCGCGCTTGAAAATCTCGTCGGATGAGTCTGTTGCATTTTCATCATCATCATAATCTTCCTGCCGCTGTCCCATTCTATTTGGGGTCGCCGGAACACGTTTGAATTTTCTAACTTACAAAATTATTTAGGCTTTACAGTTACACCATTTTATGAGGTCGAGGGTCGCTTCCTTTTGGAAAAGTTTGAGACGCTCCAGTTACAGCATTTTGAGGGTTGTCTCGTGCAACTTTGCAACCTAAACGGGAACAAAAATTACGGAAGAATTTATGATATTTTTGAAGAACCCAGTCTTCATAAATACTACGGATACATACCTCTTTATTTTAATTTTTATTGATTTTTTCAGTTTTTTTATATTTTTTTATTTTTTATTTTTGTGTATGAGTATTTTGCCTCAAATAAAACACATTTTTTTTACCTTTAGATGTCTTTTATTATAACTGAAAGCGGACTTTACTTTGTTAACTACTGTTAAGTTAGGTGGGTAACGCGTTGATTCACTACCTACTATGTGTTGCTGACGCAGTATGATGTGCCGGATGTGCGTATAGGAAATTTGGATGGGAAAATATAATTTAAAAAAAACATAGTTATTGCATCCACTTCGTTGTTGCTGTAAAGGTAATTTCTCAACCGCAACAAAACTTGTGGTTTGACGTACGTCTGACGTGGAGGAGCTCCTCGGTAAGAATTCGGGGAAGTACTATCACCAGGTATGAGGTACCTATTTTAGCCACCAGGTGCATTGTTGTGTCAGCTAGGGTACAATGACAGGTATGTAACATAACCTACCATCATCTGCCTAGCCTTTTCCCAACTATGTTGGGGTCGGCTTCCAGTCTAACCGGATGCAGCTGAATACCAGTATTTTACATGGAGCGACTGCCTATCTGACCTCCACAACCCAGTTAATACTGGGTAATACGATACCCCTTGGAAAGACTGGTTGTCAGACTTTTCGGGCCACTGACTACCTAACGACTGTCAAACATCTACAAATGACACCCGGGACCAACAGCTTAACGTGCTTTCCGAGGCACGGAGGAAACTCGGTAAGTAATGGGTGGTCACCCATCCACAGACCAACCTAGGCAAGCACGGCTTAACCTAAAGATCGACCCGAGCGGCTGTTATTATTTAGCCACGAGCTCCTCAATAAAAACATAACATAACCTACCACATTAACAAAAATGTTTTTTTTATTTACACAAAAAAAAAAGTTATACATATCCATTTGAAACCCTGACTCCTGTGCTAGGTGAGATCTGTGTTACAGGAGTCAGTGTCTTCACCCGTTTTTGGTACTAATGTTACAACAATTTATGCATCAAAAACAAATAAAAAATAATAATCATTAAAAATAATGCATGCGTGCTCTGGTGTGGTGTGATTATGCGTAGGTGTGAATGTGTGAGTGTGTTGGGTCTACGTACACCTAACACATCCATAGGACGTGCCTATACCACTCCTTGTGGTGGTAAAAACACTGTTCCAAGGCATTCATGGAAGCGTTCAAGGAATCATCATCCCTTAACCTTGACTTTTGCAACTATGTTGGGATCGGCTTCCAGTCTAAAATGCAGCTGAATACCAGTATAATGAAGCGACAGCCTGTCTGACCTCCACAACCCAGTTAGTACCTACAGGGAATAAGATTTTAAACTATCAAGGTCACTAACATTGTTATAACTAGAAGACGGGATATTTACCATGTTTATTGTTTTCTTTGAGTTCCCGATACCTACAGGGTAATACGATACCCCTTGTTGGGAACACCTGTAGGGACTATCAATGATCTACAAATGACAGGCGGGACCAACGGTTGGACGTGCTTACCGAGGCACGAAGGAATCTTGGTATGTAATGGGTGGTCACCCATTCACGGACCAATCTAGGTAGGCACAGTTTAACATAAAGATCGACTCGAGCGGCTGTTATTATTTAGCCACGAGCGATTAATTCGTTATGGAAGCGTTCAAGGAAGTATTGTTTTAATGTAGTCCAAACAGGATATATCCGGTCTGTTGTCCATGAATCCCGAATAGAGGCAAATCGCGAAGATCGAAGAAGCAAAATTATTAATTAACTAGCTGTACCCAGCGGTTTCACCCGGCATTTTCTACCAGTCAACCGTTGAGTGATGCAGAGACAAACAGTGGTAGGTGTATCTATCTGCAAAAAATTTATTTATTACAAAGATAAACTACACGGATATATAAAATACTATAACAATATCAAAATACTATAATATCTATATATATACCGTTTCTGACTTGTTTTCCTTTTACTCGACTACTATTGGTCGTAGCGTGGTGTTATATAGCCTATAGCCTTTCTCGATAAATGAACTATCCAACACTAAAAGATTTCTTCTAATTCGAACCAGTAGTTCCTGAGATTAGCTCGTTCAACCAAACAAACAAACTGTTCAGCTTTATAATATTAGTATAAATTAATTCTTCCTTCCTTCTGAAACTGCAATATGACGCTGCCTTGTATTTTCCTTTCTGACGTATGATTCTATTATACAACAGATGAAACAATTGTTTTCCTCCAACGTTGAACTCATCTTCATGACTATAAATCCTATTTTGATTGTCGTTTTATTGATTTTATTATGTTGTTTACTTCCTCGAGGAATTCATTGAGGGTTTTATACATATATGTGACGTGGTTGCGATACTGACCATTCGTAAACAATAATAGTTGTCAGGTTTCGCATATTCTTAAAAGTTATTAAATGACAATATAAACATAAATTCACGGCGGTTTTCCACGTAGGATTAGGCAGATGTGGGCCCAGTTGTTGGCAATAGGATCGCCTCTTATTACATGGAACTTTAACATTAAAGGCGAAATATGGGTGTGCTATTGGGTACACCTCTGCCTAACGCTTCAGGGAATACAGGAGTGATGTGTGATGATTATGATTATTGTGATAATTTACCTTAGCCATAGTCTGGGTGTGGGTCCTTTATTTCACAATCTCCACATCTGTAGCGTATTACATATTACACGATCTGTAAGTAACGTTTTGCATAATCAGCCTTCCCACTGCTGGGACATAGGCCTCCTCTCTATGAGCGGGAAAGAGCTGTAATCCACCACGCGGGCCCAGTGCGGGTTGGTAGATGTCACATGTCTTCGAATTTTCGATTCTAGGACCCAATTCTTTTTTGTCATTATGTTTTTGAGAGCAGTGGCAATGAAATAAATTACACAAAGTAACGCGCCTGTCTGGGTCGTGCACAAAAAAGGCATGCACTAAATATTACCGTATCGTAGTAAAGTATTACGTCTTCTAATTAGGGAGGAAACTAATTAATAGACGGTTGATTGTTACTTCCTATCATATGACGTCAATCAGAGCCGAATGCCTAGGTTTATCCTGGAAGTCGAAACTTTTTAGCACAGTGATAAGGAGCATGGAATCCGAGTTTTACATGATAAGCTCCTGGTTTTCGGACGCCGTTTTCCTCTAATTTAGCCGAGTTGGGGATTAACAAAAAACTAAACTGGGACTTTTAACCACTACACTACATGAAGGATGGTAGAGTACTGAATAGTTATATTAGCATTTGGCAGATTTTAAATCTGAAAACTGGCGATCATTAAACTGGTTGATGAACCAGCTAGAGATGTACCAGTATTCAAAAAATTCATCAATGAAGCCTATTGCAGTCCTGCTAGCACTAGGCTTCTCCCAAGTTGCGTCACAAGACTGGTCCTCACACTTCCACATCCAGCCTGTTCCAGCTACATTTTAAAGGGTGTCGATCCACCTAGCTGGGGACAAACCACGCTACATATGCTGGTACGCGGTCTTACAAGACTTGTTGGCTCCATCGGCCATCAATCCTTAGACTGCTCACGGCTACTTCAGATTGCTTACTCTGCAAGTTTCATGTAACTTCATCAGCTTTCTGAAATGGCATGATGATGGTAGGATTATCCCGGACTAGCCTTTTTCTTATTTTTATTCTTCACCTTATTCTTATTGCACACAAAATAAAAAATAATACATACAAATTGCAATAGCTTACGTACAACGGCGAGCTTAACCCAGAATTGGGTTTTCTTACAGCAAATTTCGATTGCGAGATTTGCAGAAGAGGATATACATAAGTGCATTAACGTTACATTATATTACTTAAATTAATTAATTTTATAAACTAAACTACATACATACAATATAATATACAATATAGGTATATACAATACTAGCGACCCGCCCTGGCTTCGCACGGGTGCAATATATACATATAAACCTTCCTCTTGAATCACTCTATTTGTTAAAAAAAACCGCATCAAAATCCGTTGCGTAGTTTTAAAGATCTAAGTATACATAGGGACAGACAGACAGCGGGAAGCGACTTTGTTTTATACTATGAAGTGATACATACCTATAAAATCCTATATACATAGGTGCATATCGATCACCTAACGATGGGCTATCCCGCAAGCCGTCTTACTTACGATCTTTAAAAATTCAAATATTTAACCTTTTTGATTGGTGTAACCATAGTATGTAAATCCGTGTTCATAATTGTCAATAATAATTAAATTGGCCTCTGAACTGTTAACTGTGCAGTACAATTTACTTTACTTACTTGTCTCAGTTACACGAATACATTTTCTCGCTTCGAAGAGGTGATAGTTGAAAAGAGATTATACCTAAACGTTGACTTGTGGAAACCGTACTTTGTTACGAGATATAACTTCAGCTAGCAAGTATCATCTGTAAACATACTCGCATGACGGAATATGTAACTCGTATTTCAAGGAATTGGGCAGGCCACATCGCGAAGACCACAGACAACAAGTGGAGCGAGCGCGTCCTGCACTGGTATCCACGAAATGGTAAGAGACGTGGCGGCAGACCATTGCAACTACGGCGAGACGATATGGTCACACTGGCAGGGATAGAGTGGACCAGATCGGCCCACGATAGGTTTAGATCGAAACAGATGTAGGAGCCCTTCATCAAGAGATGAGGATGACCTCTTAATAGGTTAAGTTCAAAAAATATAGAATTGTAAATTATAGGGAAATAAAGGCTATTTTTATTTATTATTTTATTTATTTCAAGCAATGACTAATCATGTAGGTACTATCTATAAAATAAACGAGAACATGTAATGTCACTAAGAAACAAAAACATCTACGTGTGATGTATTACTAACTCATGACAGATGATATTTCTGAAACAGCGAGACAAGTAAAATGCCACGAAAAAGTGCCATTTAGTTCCTGCGGCAGCACTCAAAATTATCATAACCTTGGCATTGGTTAGTCATAGATTTCTAGTTGAAATAGTCCAAACAAAATTCAAGAAAATAGCCAGGCGTGTCGCATCAACTTTTTGATAGTTTATAGAGAAACTCGACTCGTGTAAACCGGCCTTTGTTCTCAGAAAACACACCCACGTCTGATAGCCGGTACTGACTCGCGGATACAGTAACTGGTGTCCATCAAGGACTTTAACTTGGGGTCATTATGTAATGGATGTCTCCGTGCCTCCGGTTGGCGCCTCGCGGTCTGCTAATAAAATGGTCGGGCGTTTTGAGGAAAAAAGAAGTAGTACCTATAGTTTGTAAATGCCAATATCGGTGGTCAAGGCTGTTTAAATATTTACACAAGTTTTTTTAGTTGTTCGTATATAGGTAATGTTGTAGGTAACAGTTTTAACCATCATCGTCTGCCTGGCGTTTTCCCAACAATGTTGGGGTCGGCTTCCAGTCTGACCGGAAGCAGCCGAATACCAGTATTCTACATGGAGCGACTACCTACCTGACCTCCACAACCCAGTTAGTACTTTGTGATACGATACCCTTTGGTAAGACTTATTAGCCCACTGACTGCCTAACGACTGTCAAAGATCTACATACGACAGCCGGGGCCAACGGCGTAACCTGCTTTCCGAGGCACGGAGGAAGCTCGGTACATAATAGATGGTCACCCATCCGCGGCTCGGACTTGCCTACCCTTGAAGATCGACTCGTGCGTGTGTTATTATTTAGCCACGAGCTCCTCCGATTAAATAATACTAAAATATTTTGCATTCCTATTGAGAATCAATTTCATTACAAAGATATTAAAATTAGAGCTGTGTCATAGCTCCCGCATTCATAAATGATCGCTTTCAAATAACAATAAGAATGAGATCAGTGCTCGACTCACATATTCAATATATTTATGTTGTCAACATGTTTATTGTCAGTGCTAGAACTTTTATCTAATGTCTGGGGAATATTTCTGACGTAGTTTCTGCATTCAGGAAGAATATTGGTGTAGTGGTCGTAAGCGCTACTGCTGGCTGAGCATGAGGTCCTGGGGTAGATTTCTAAGTTGAGCAAATTGATTTTGGGTTGTGCCATCTAGAATTTCTCAGTCCCCGGTTTTAGAATTCAGAATTTTTGCCTGATTGATGACAATAGGTGCGCCCGACCCTATTAGCCATCATCATATTATATAGGAATTCCTAAATTTGTTTAGTTCAACAGGAGAAGAGCTTGTAATAATCAAGCAATTCTAGTTAGACTGCCACGTTGAGCATGTGGTCGCAAGCACGACTGGTGAGCATTAGGTGAAAGTGCTTTTGGGAATTAGGAATTTCTCAGTAGCAGCCACGGAGTCTAGATTTGTGCCCGATTGATGGCAATAGGCTCGCCTTCTAATACATGGGACTTAAACGTAACTGGCGTTACCGTTAGGGGCTTACAGACGTGATGTTATGTTATGTTCTAGTTAGAATGATTTGGTTAGTGACAGGCAAGTGGAATATTTCAATGTCGTCTCAGCGATACCAACGCATCTACGATGTTTCTAGTATCGTAAGCATTTCATGGTCCATAGGGCTGTGCGAAGCATGTGGGGTGTAACTCTGAACGATAAATTGAGGAATGAGGTTATGAGAGAACGTTGTGGTTTAAAAGAAGATGTAGTGACAAAAATTGAAAAGAGTGTGTTTACAAAGCAGATGTGAGTGGTAACACCGGTAGGGGACGCCCTAGGAAGACAAATACACTGAGCTCATCGACTGTCAGTACGTGAACCACTGCTGCATGGTTCACGTGCTGACTAATGTTAAGATATTGTTTTAATTTTGATTTTTAATTGTGATTTTTTTTTTTTTTAAATTTTATTTTATTTTGATTGTTTTTAATTTTAATTTGGATATTGTTTTAATTTAACTTTGATTATGTTTTAATTTTAATTTTGATTTTAATTTAGTTTAATTGTACCTATGATCCAAAGTTGATTGAAATAAAGAAAGAAAGAAAATTATCGGTGAGGTTCTTCAGAAAGGTCAGGTCGTAGTACTAGCAACCGGCGTGTGCGCATGACCAAATCTATACACGTGGACGAGGTAAAAGGAGTATGCAAGGATCGTGGCAGGTGACGTTCTGTGGTGTCTGCCATGGAAAAAGGAGTGAGTTTATATATGTATGTTTGTATAGGGCGCCGTCAGGTTGGTTGGTACTCATTTCTTGTTTTCTTAATACAATACGAACTGTAAGAGAATAGCACCTACCGTGTTAACAAGATCCAGGGTGCATCGGACGTATAAAGGGTGTAAAACAACACTTAACGAAGCCGAAAAGCACCTGTTCGTTCCGTCATTGCGATCATTTTTTTGTTCTAGACCATACCTGGGAACCTTCTACTTACGTAGATATTGGGGGTCAAAGTTCCGACTTTTTCACAAGTTTTGTTTTAAATACATGTTTTTAGTGTTTTTTTTTTTAATTCTACTTTAAACATCTCCACGAACCCCGTACTATTCAATCCGTCCATCAGCACAATGCTTTGAGTGTGTTCCATCGACTCCTATCGTAAAACTTAATTTTTCACCCCAAATAAAAAAAAACCGTTTCCCAGCAATATTTTTTATAAGTAAAGTTACTTAGTTTGATGTACAGAATGCTTGTTTGACGGCTTCGTGAAGGGTCTGTTTACACCCTGTATTTTTTATTAGCATTTTATAACAAATTATTATCTAAATATTACATATTAGAGCAATATTCACGTAAAGGCCGCAAAGGACCGTCATACGTGTGACCTCGTACAATGTCATCATTTATATTTAATTATCCCAAACTGGTTTTAGTGGCCTTGACAACGATTTAATTATACCATGTGTAAAAAAACATAACTATTTCTGATGGGATTATGTTTCCTATCAATGGTGTTTTTGTAGCATCATGCTTGCTATATGTTTGTATGAGCTGTGCCCCACATTTCCATTCGTAGTTCTTCCTTTTACTTGACTCCTAAGGGTAGTAGCGTTGCGGGACTGTTCGAAAGAGTCAACACACACTCCCTTCCGCTCCGCCCAGAGTGGGGGGGTCATTTTATGATTTCCCATCCGGAAAAAAAAAAAAAAATGGGTAGTAGCGTGATGTTAAGTAGCCCATAACTTTTCTCAAAATTGGGCCACCAAATGCAAAATCATTTTTTCATTTCCGGCTGGTAGTTTCAGAGATTAGCGCGTTCAAACAAACTTTTTTTTTTCAATATTTGTAATCACTTTCTGGAAAACGGCTCTAAAGATTTCTATGAAAATTTAAATGGGATTTACAGCACGATTTTACCTCACGATGCTTTCTTCCTTCTACACATAGTAAATTACCTGCCGTGGTTTCAACCCAACTTGTACTTGTGGCTAATAATAATTACAGCCGCTCGGATCAATCTTCAGGTTAAGTCGCGCTTGCCTAGGTTGGTCTATGGATGGGTGACCACGGAGTTTCCTCCGTGCCTCGGAAAGCACGTTAAGCCGTTGATCCCGGCTATAATTTTGGTAGATCTTTGACAGTCGATACAGGTAGTGGCCCGAAAGTCTGAAAACCAGTCTTACCACGGGGTATTGTATTACTCGGTAATAACTGGGTTGTGGAGTTTAGATAGGCACTCGCTCCATGTAAAATACAGGTATTCAGCTGCATCCGATTAGACTGGAAGCGACCCCAACATAGTTGGGGAAAAGGCTTGGCAGATGATGATGGTTTGAACCCAACTCATAAGCCACCGTTTACACTGCTACTTGAACGTCGTGGTAATTTCCATGATACGCATATCAAAATACTAATTACGTGCAGTTTTTAGTTTAAATAATATCGCCACGCCTTACTGCTACTCATAATTATCCTTATTTAATAAACTAGACCCTCCCACAAATATAGTTAACTAAATTCTATACTTTATGCGCATTGTCCGGCTAAATTGTCTCAATACAAAATAAAGATAAGCCTCAAGTATATTTACGTTTGTATTTTAGATAAGATGGTATCTTTACGTTTTAAGTATTGTAAGTTGCCACCTTAAGTTGTTGGTCCATTGATTAGGGAATTTCGAGAAATGAAATCATTTGCTAAATATTTGAGTGTTTATACAATGTTGATCTTGTATTACTTGTCTATCAAAATAACCACTATAGGTTGCGGTACTAAAATAGTTATGTACGTTCGGCACACCTCAGGTAATCAGGGGGGCTACCATGACGTCGCAGGAGTAATTCCAATGTGGGAAAGAGACAGAGCTATATAGGTCGTCTAATGCCATCTCTATCCCACACTGAAACTACTCCTGCTTTAAGACGTCATGGTAGACCACCAGCTCCGTTAACACCTTGCTGAATGGCTAACAGTAAAATGGCCGAAAAGGTATGACCAAGATTTTTAATTTTGTCTTCTTTTTTTTAGTTTCGTAGTTCCATTCTAGTTTGGACTCGGTACGTGGCCATTTTATTGCGGCGTCAGAAGCTTTGTTTAGATCATCAAGGGTGCTGCAAAACTTACACCTGGGACACACACACAGCGAGATAAGAATCCGTGCAAGAAATCGGAGGAAGCTTTTGTCCAGTGGTGGGAAAAAAAAAATAGTGTTTCGCCGGCGTTGGGACCAGGGTCCCAGTTACCCGTGATTAGGGCTCCAGAGACAGGGACCTCCTTACAATGCGAGCCATATCGAGGAGATATTATTGTTACCGTATTTGTAAATAACACTTCGTGCAATGCATTATCTGCCTAACACGCCTTATGCTAACAAATGCTCCAAACTGTGTTAGGGTCGGGTTCTAGTCTAACTGGATACAGCTGAAAACCAGTATTTTATATGGAGCGACTGCCTATCTGACCTCCACAATCCATTAAGTAGTTTTCAGACTTTCGGGCCACTGACTACCTGTAACGACTGTCAAAAATCTACAAATGACAGCCGGGACCAACGGCAACGGTTTAACAGGCTTTCCGAGGCACGGAGGAAATTCGGTATACTATAATGGATGGTCACCCATCCACGAACAGATCCTGGCAAGCGCAGTTTAACCTGAAGATCGATCGCGCGCGGCTGGTATTATTTAGCCACGAACTTTTCAATTCAAACCACATTATCTCTCGTCCATGAGCACCAAATCGCTTTCATTACAATGTATTAATGTCGGTCCAGTCCTCATGTGTCATTTGACAGCTCGTTGGTACATGCAAATGTAGGTACTGGATTCAAGCTGACCTAGGAATTAAGTGCGATACTGTAGGTATTATATTGCTATTATTTGATGATACATTATTCAGAACACGTTGGTTCTAATGCGGGATTAAGAACGTGGATAGATAATGTGTTTTCGTTTGATATAGGTAGGTGAAATACAGTGCTACATGGATTTTTTGGCGTTTGGATGACATTGACAGAAGGCGTCGTTTGTAAGCATTGGAATAAATCAAAATGGTGGAGTTAGTTCGGTTTTTGTACGACCAGAAAAAGGACCATGTACTATTCTATTAAATTAGATGGATCGTTATTGAATGTTTCTAGATTTTATGACAGCTGTCGTCAATTCGAATTCTGGCAATAGCTGTCGTCACAACCAATCAAGAGCAAAACCTAAATCAGTCGACTAACTTCTAGAATGGTATGGAATCCTGGTACTTATAATTTGACAACCTAGAATGTTCATTCTGATTTCTAGTTCTTCTCTAAAACTTTAGATCTTTCATGCAAAGATATTAAAATATACTTACGATAGAAGGACAACAGAATAAAATCTACTTGCAGGAACCTGCACCTGGTTGTTGCTGGTACGAGTGTAACGTGTCAAACTTAGCAATTATAACTTTAACCAACTTATATGCAGGTGGGAAAACACAGAATTAAACTAAATGCACCAAATTTGACATATTATCGATGCATTTTCTTGACACGCAACGCCACCTTGGACTGCACACTTAAAGTGGTCATACTACCGGACCTTTGTTCTATGTTCATTTCTCCTGACAACCTTTGGCTTCATCATATCTTACTCTTACTACTATAATAAATGTTAAAGTTTGTGAGTATGGATGGCAAGATGACCGAATATTTGTTACTCTTTCATGCAAAAATTACTGAACAGATTCGAATGAAATTTGGCACATATTAGTTTATAACCAGGGTCAACAGAGTACTATCCCGTGGGGCAATTTCCGAACTCCACACAGGCGAAGCCGCTAGTGTAATATAACTGTCAAATTTTAAGGTTAACAGGTTTTAAGGTAACAGTTTTCTAGTTGTTTAGGGTTTTAAAACTTAAGAAAATATTCCAAGGATTATAGTATGTTATTTTATACCACCGATTAGCAATTGATACCAACATTACATATCAATTTTATTCTTACCATGTGTACAGCACATGTCAGTAAATGTTAGTGCATTCTGAACACCTGTTGGGCCGTTCATTGTATTAATAATTGCTTTATATTGTTTAAACTAATCAGTATTTATGAGCAGTCAGGACTTCGAGGAAGTGTAAAGAGTAGAGGTGAAAACTTAGGACCTAGGACTTGCAGTGTATTCTCCAGTTATGGGATTGCTTAGATCATACGAGTATGGCGGAAAGTTCCTGTTAAATTCTGTAATTTCCTGGAAATTAATAGAGACATCTGGCGTCATGGGGAATACGCTTTTAACGTGTAGGCACGCCTTATACGGGGTGGAAGGAACACCGACGCGAAAACGGTTACCACGTATTCAGTACATCATTCTGAGCCCCCCCACATAGAAAATTTTCATCGGTTATTAAAAAAAATCTGTTGTTTCCTACAACACTGCAGTACCTAGACGGTCAAAATGTATGGGACAGCTGATTTTTTTTTTAAACCGATGAAAAATTTCTATCCCCATCGTAGAAGGCGCACTAGTTCCCGTGATCACCGGTGCAAGTGAAAGGGAACACCGGGGTGGTTTGGGAGGTCAGAATGATGTTCTGAATACGTGATAATCGTTTTCGCGTCGGTGTACCTTTCACCCCATATAGTATCATTTATATTTTTTTCATTTATATATATATTTTTTTTAATTTAAATTTGTCTCTTCAGTTTGTTAATATTATTATATTTTGTTTGATTTTAATTTCTGAATGATAAATACTGTTACTTGTGTCTTGCTGTACTGTCACACTGAACCTCGACTATTCAATCTGCTTGAATTGTGTATAATAGGACACCAAGATACAGGCTCTGCCTAGATTGGGGGTATTTTTTTGTATAATGTTGTGTTACTTAACTTGTGTGTGTCAATAAATGTATTTATTTATTACTAGGTTTTACTTACGGCTTCGCTCCCGTCATGCAGGGAAATTAACCCACGGTAACGTTTTAAATGTAGCATCTAACACTCGGGAATAATGTAGCTTCTCGTCATGGAAAGAATTTTCGGAATCGAATCAGTAGTTCCGACGATTACCTACAAACAAACTTACAAAAAAAAAAATCTCTTTATAATATACGTATAGATATAGACTCGACTCAGCCTATTGCAGTCTATTGCTGGACATAGGCTTCTACTAAGCTGAGACACGACACCCCAGCCTACGCTTTCCGCATTCAGTCTGTCCTGACTTGATTGAGGTCGTCGGTGCAACTAGATTTGGCGGGGACGTCTCTTGTCTCCATAGACTGTAGTCTATAGTCTATAATACATTATAGACTTCACCCTACAAATTCTTACGGTGTTGCTTCTTCGTTCGATCTTCTTCAGAATCTATCTCTGACATGTGTTGGTCCCAGTATCTGCAAACGACTCCCTTCCCGAAGGGCCTTTCTCGACTTACTTATTAGATACAACAAGGCACGTTTAGCCGTGTTTGAAAATAATTTTATTGTAGACTGATCGATGTCTTGTTCGCTTTTGCAACGCCCATTGATGTGTCCAATTTGTCCATTGCTACTTTCATTTACAAGGCGTCGTTCAAACTATGTAGTGAGTAGAAATCTATTTCTAAAGGTAGGAACATAAGCTAGTTAGCTTATGTTCTTTATTGTATTTTATTTTATTGTCTTTGTTTTTTATCTAATTTTATTACTTCATCCTACAATAGAGTATTTTAAATTCTGATAGAATATTATTTTCAAAAATAATATTTTATTTTCCTTATGTGTTTTGTAAAATTTGTAACTAGGTACTTACCTAAATTACGAGTACATTGTGTTAGGTATTTTAATTTAATTTAAAGTTTGCATGCTGAATAAAATCAGCGAAATATGTGAAACCTTTTTATTTCCTACAAATCTTGAATCTTAGAACTGTGCGTCAAAAACGACTATGTGCTTTTTTTGGGCATAGCATCACGCAGGTATACCTAGGAAGTGGTAGGCTGCTTAGCTATACTGTCCTGTGGTGTCTTAATTAATTAAGATCTCGAGCCAGGGTCGTGTACCAATCCTGACATGTTTTATTCCAGAGTTTCAGGTCCGTATTACAGAAACGATGGATGGACTGTATCTGGATGATATGGCTAGAAAGGAGGTGACTGCTGAGATGACAAGTAATAGAGAAGTATGGAAAAAAAAAATGAATAAAGACAGGAGAATCATGTTGATGAGGTCCGTATTACAACAGAACGTTCTATAATACGAGCCTTAGTCTGAATTACCACTTCAAAATTAGCTTTATTGACTACACTTGCCCTCAACTCAAAAAAAAACAAGGGTTTGTAGATGCTGCTCTGAAACGAGAGGGGCTTGACATAAGATTTCCTGCAGCTTATGTATTTTAGATGTTTGAGCATCGGTTTCACCTTGTCTAGGTCCTCTAACATTCTTCAGTACTTAATAGTTAACAAAAGCAGTGATAGTCTAGTGGTGTGACCGTCGGACTGCCAAGTCATGGGTGTCAAGTTCGAACCCAAGACACGCACCTCTGATTTTTCGGATTCGTGTGCGTATTGTTTAATTATCACTTGCTTCGGTGAAGGAAAAACATCGTGAGGAAACCAGCATGCCTGAGAGATATATCTCGATGGTGTGTAAAGCCAAGTAAGAGGCGGCATAAAACTCTGACACCAGGTTAGGCACTAACCACACGATAACGAATAGTTTGTAGAGTAGTATCAAAGTAGATACGATCAAACCATGAACTTACATCTCTGCTTAGCTTTCTTTGGTACCAACTGATGTAATGTTATTATTTTGTTGCACGAGAATGTTTTCTACGGAGTCATTAACAAGGTTGAATTTCGACACTTTCAAAATTCTTGTTTTATTATTTAGGGTGCAGTCGACTGTTGTTAGATCTGAATTGTTTGTTTTATTTTATTTCTCAAAATAATTTTAATGATGAGTTCTGTTTGGAGTTCAGTAACTATGTTTAAGTAAATTTTTATTTTATTTCTTGAGTAATTTTAGTTTAAATTTTTCTACTTATAGAAATATTTTTTCATACTGACGTTCCGTGTGTATTTTTTTAAATGCCATATGTTTTGGCATTTTTAATTCTCTGGCAGTCTCAATGACGATTATTGAGGACCAACATTCTCTGCCAGTAGTGGCATTGCAATCGCTTGGCTGATGCAACTTGAACCAACTTCTTGTAATATATTACATAAATAGTTTTTATTTTCTTAAATTATTTTCTAAACTTTTGAATATATGTATGTGTTATGTAAAATGTGTAGACATGTCTATTGTTAATCAATAATCAGTCACGGGCAATCAAAAATGCAACTCGAACTTAGTATTCGAAATCAATCTAAAGATTGATAAGTTTTAAAATTCATGAGAAACTTATGTATGTAAAATAAAAACGTTGCATAATTTATTTTAAAATTATGAGTGTGTGTCGTAGAAGTAATATTGTGTTTGTGTGTTAGGGTTTCATAAAAAAATAATAAAAAAACAGTTTTACAAATTTCAAATGTATATTTTCTACATTTTTCAATACTTATTCAGCAACAATTAGCTAGAGTATTCATCTAACAGTCTTATTATTTTACAAGAGTATAAAATCACTGCCATAGTCGAAAAGAAATGCAATGGGTACATAGAAATGCAAGAAATACCATTCAGTTTGGTTGACAACGAAGAACATCAAAAACATAACATCAATGATAACACAGAGTTGTCACACCAACTCTAGATATTTCAACTGTTTTATTCTACTTACCTACTGTTAATCAATAAATAATCACTAACGCTAAGGTAACTTCAATAAATTAAAGAACGTACGTTCCTTATCTTCGACACGACTTATAAACAATCAGTTTATCAGCGGATAGGCAGTAACAGTCTTTGGTTCCCTATTTACATAATTACAAAGTTTAATTTACTTTAAAATGGAACAGTTTCCTCTTTTTCCTATTTGATGAAAATGCAGTTCTGCTGTATGATATAAGTTTGTGACGAATTGATGAACATATTACTGACATTATAAAAGAAATGAATTAAATTATTTGATATGAAATGGGATGCGACATGCTAACTTAACTAATACACTTCAGTAGGATCTAGACCCAAAGCCATTTTGAAGGAGTAACAATAAGACGAAAATAAAAACAAAAAATTAAACCTAGTACACATTAGTGGGGTCAAGTGCGACCATTTTGCTTGTTAACTAACAACACTTAACACTAAAATAGTTTTTTTCAGTACACTCCGGTGGGATCCAGGACCAACATTTTGAAGCACAGATAATATTCTTCACACGAAACCAAAAAAATCTTCAATACACTCCCGTGGGATCGAGCACGAACATTTTGATGTATAGGATGCAGAAACTTCAGAAAAGTAACTCAGGATATTTGAGATAAATCTCTCAAATCAGTAGACACCGGTGGGATCCAGGATAAACATCTTGAGGACTTAAATAATTTTCTTCAAAAAAATTAAAATCTTCCGAAATTCAATAAACTCCAGTGGGGTCCAAGCCAAACATTTTCGCAGGTTTTCTTCAAAATAACAAATATTCTCAACTTGATTGATGATTTTTGGGATCTTCAATAGATGCCAGTAGGATCCAAAACTTTGATATCCATGTTTAAATATTGTTGAACTTGAAAATATCGATCTTATTTACGATGTAAGAGCGCGCGCGGAATAGAGTGACGTGCGTTCGCTTCCGTGGATGTCTCACGACTGTGGCTACGCGACCACGTGCCTTCCTTTTATAAGGCGCTCTCGTGCGCACTCGCGCATTTTTTTTTGCGATTCGAATTTGGAAGCTTTCAGCCGGGTGGGCGTCGATGCGCCCCCGCCCTTACAAATTTTTTTTTGCGATATTTTTTTAATGCCACGCTGCTAGTTAGCACATGCCGTAACAGATAATGCACAATTTAAATATTCATTAATTTCGTTTATAATCTGATGAATGTCGAATTTAACTAACAAATAGTTGATTGATTTTTAAACAATATTTTTAGAAGTATGTTATGTCGGATAGTTTTAGTTAATTATAGATTTTAGGTATAAATAATTTACTGAATCTATTAACCCTGTTGTGGCTAAAAGTTTATGGTTGATAACTGGTTAAAACACTCCAATTTAAATTACCCTAGAAAGAACACCCACGTCACAAAAATATTATTACATTTTGCTTTTTCAATATTTAATTTAAAAATAATTAGGTCAAGTAAAATTTTGTTACGGATTGCATTAAAATACATTGAAAAGAATCTGCTTTGTATAATGTTTAACAATGCTATTATTTCTGAACGTGATGATTTTCATCCATTAAAATGTAAACACTCTGATTGTTTTTATTAATCAACAATCTGATTAACAACAACATTAGAAAATTAATAGATGTGTGTGTGAAACAAGTCAACGTTTTTATTACAAGCTAGTTGTACCTAAATTCATTTAAATGTAGACTTAAATAAATGGAAATAGATTTATTCATTTGTAATTTTAACGATTTCATTAAAACATAGATAATGTAAAATATCTAACACAGGGACATCGAGAAACGAAATCTTAAAATACTAAATAATCTAAAAATATTTCTTCGTTACAAACATTTTTATATAATTAATAAAACTTGTGTTTTATTAAAACATTTTTTTTAATTAAAACATTTTCTATCCTAAAATTACTTTTAGTTATTTTTCAAGGATCACAAATATTATTTTTTTTTTACATAAATTACATAGTTATTAATTAAATTATATGTAATTGAAATACGTATATGTAACACTAAAGTCCGATAATGGTTTTTCCATACGATACCATATAACGCTAGTGACTTACAAAACATGTATATACTTGTATGTATCATACATACCCACTATTGTTAGTTATTTTGCATTGACATATTATACCTACTCGAATAATTTGATAGCCTTTAAAAGCATGTATGAGAAATTCATTGAGGAAACTTTATGAATGAAACTTGTTGACTACAACGATTTAATAATCACTACACCACTAATATACGCAAGTAAAATGTAGAATCAATATTATTTAGGTATTGCGAACTTATAAAAGAAAAAAAAAAAAAAAAAAAACTATACTAAAAATACAAAATTTTACTAGACTGAGCATTTTTAACTGGCTGGAAAATTGTGATGGTAATTAATTGTTCTAAATTCAAATACAATACTCGGACGTGACATGACTTTGATTTTTCACACTTCTCTCGTCGCGTCACCGATTGACGAGATGTTCGCTCTCTGGGACTTTGAACTTGTGTTGAGAGAAATCGTTACGTGCAATCGTGATATCTCAATATTGGCCAACGCCGATAATTCACTACTACCTTTCAAGATCGTAGTGACATACTTTTGATGTATTAACAAGTCTGACTCAGGTTCTATCTAATCTTTCTTCCTAGTACAGCAGTATAAAATGCTTCAGAATTCTTTATTTGTGTTTCTAGTAACCAGACTAGATAAATCTTTTGAATTCGGTAAAAAGCTACTGCTTTTGTTTTTACCTTTTTCCAACTAAAATAGAGAAAAGACTATTATTTGAAAGTAAAACATTGTATTTTCTTAGTCGTGCACCGGCTTACCATAATGTTTATTGGGGTTGAAAATGGTGACGGGTTTAAAGATAACAAAATAGGCTAGGAGCTTAACAAAAGATATGGTCTTTGACGACAATAATGATGTTCCGACCGACTAATTTTTAATCCCCTTCGGCGCTTTTTAAGGTATGCGGGTGGCAATAAATTTAAGGAACTAGAAAAATAAGCATTGCTAAAGACAAAAGAGTTTTGATGTCCCCCGGTGTGCCCATTCAGGGTCTGAGAAATAATTTTGCATTTGTTTAGACTGAAGTTGGTATTTAGTGTAAAGTGACGCAAAAAATAGTTTGGTAATGGGTAAATATGATTAAATAAGTGTGTTATTTTCCTGTGGTCTCTGGACGTCATAAATAAAAAGATAATTTTAATAGGTAATTTTGTAGCGTACTTTGAGGTAGGTAACTGAAAAAAAATATAAGAGCAAATGCTTCTCCACATTCTTGCCAAAATTACCATTCAAAAAACTTGGTTGAATATTTTTGCTATAAGTTCATAGTATCTATGTATTTTTACAAATAAACAGGATGTTACTATTTCTTATAACAATTATTATGTCATAGTAAATTTGACCTTTATTGAAATTCATAATGTTGATAATAATACCAATATATTACTGACCTAGTTCCGGTTTTTGACATTTGTGACATCATAATGGCACATTTTAATGGCTCATCAATTTGTGGTTATTACTGCACGTTCGTGTTTTGAACAATGCATCGATAAAATGTTTTTAAACTATTCTGTTGTTTACTTGACTCTGTTTCTTACGTATTTCTATTGTGATATAGACACGTTTGTATAATTTACTGAAGAATTTTATTACGGGGATTTTTCAGAATGGAAGAATCGATTTTCGTCATGATTAGCTAATATGACATAACGGACTTTGTTTTATGACGCAATTAGTTTAGATGCAAAATGCTATACAATACGTAGTACGTGCACTATATTTAAATTAGGTTAAATATTTAATGTAGGTATGTTAAGAAAAAGATAGGTATTAGTGGTATTATTTTAAGGGTAAGCATAGAGCATTAACAAATTATTAACCCTCAAGTACTTCATCTTAGATTATCCTAAGTTTCTTAATTGCCAGGGTCATCATGTTTTACCTATACTATATTAGGCGTTAGTATTTTATACAAATTCCATTTTTGTCTTTTTGTGTTATTGCAACACCACATTAATAATAGATACACTTATGACTGTTTACTCAACTTTTTTTTTTTCAAATCGTCTTCCTAATTACCAGCCAGCATTTTTCCAAAACCACGTAGATTCAAGTTTTAACCGCGTCTTCTAAAAACCAGTACACGATTTGATGGTATTATTAAAATGGCCACAAGTTATAGGCTATCTCTTTTCAATGTTCTTTGAGCATTAAACGAGTATCTTAATGACTTTATTAATTGTAAAGTAAATAAGAAAGTAATTATTATCAACGTTTAAATATAGATGCTAGTTGCTATCAAGACATTCCGATTATATAATTGGTTCTTTGGTTAGTAACTATTATAATTCATTCAGAAAACACTACGGCTACTAGAAAATACAGGTCTCTTTATGTATTACATACTTACGTTGGTTCTAATCTAAGAATTATTATAAATATTACTGTTCTGTATCTATCTTGAGTATGAATGTGGATGGGTATAAGAGTAGAGGAAGACCAAAAAAACGATGGATGGACTGTGTGAAGGATGATATGGCTAGAAAGGAACTGCTGAGATGACGAGTAATAGAGAAGTATAGAAGAAGATAACACGCTGCGCCGACCCCAAATAAATTAGGATAAGGACAAGGGAATGATGATGATAGGCATACTATGCCTCAAAGAGATGTCAGCAACCAAGTAGGGATCCGCATGGGCCGATGCCTGCCAGGGCTGCGGGACTATTCGAGATACCGTGGCCCTGGAACACAAAGGGGAAAGAAGGAACATGGATGGGTTTTAGTCAGTACAAGTCTGACACTCCCCTCCGCTCCGCCCAGAGTGGAGGGGGGGTCATTTGTTGATTTACCATCCAAAAAAAATGATGTTGCTATTATTTGCAGTAAGTTTTTGTAAACTTTGTCTGTTTATTTAAGGTGTATCGTGTTTTTAGTAGCCATTATTGAGTTGTGCTATAAAAATAGAGTTCATTAAAAATATGTGATCACATAGAGGGTTCGCACAAAAATTTCTTTGGTATGAGATTTATGTTTGATTTTTGACGTGAATTATGGACTTGGCTACAATACTTGCTTTGATGCCAAATTGCCAAATTACACGGTGTCATGTTCACAAAATATTTTTTTTATGTCTAAGCTCATGTCTGAGAAATGTCAACGGCAAAAGTTCTAAGAAAAATTTAATAAAAAGTGTCGTGTACCGAATTTTGATGATTTGAGTGTTTTTTTTTGCATTGTAATCAAGAATTCTATCGAACATTAAAACAATTGCCGTAAATAATAATTTTGAATTTTCAAGCACAAACAGGTTGGTTCATCTTAGATATTCGGAAATAACGATAGAAATAAAAAAAGGTTCACAGTACCCATTAACTTTTTAATAAGTTAAACTTGCGCAAATAGTTTGTAATTTGTATACGAAAAACAATGTTTTTATTACTTTTATACCTCCTGATAGTATTGCACTTTTGCGTCATCCTTTGTAGGTACGTTTTTTAATAGTTTTATAACCCTATAGATGCATTGTGCAAATGTTTTAAAGGCCGTTATTTTGGTTATCTGAATAGTTGGCAACAACGAATTTTTAATTGCTATTTTATTGCCAATACAAAAAAAAACAAATATTCTTTGTGTTCGCTATTGTGCAAAAAATTGCACACAACCTTTTAGGAGTTTTTGGTAATTAGAAAGCGTAAGGGCTGACTTTCTTTGGTTTCTGGGAATATAGAGATTTTTTATCACATGGAAAGAAAGCGTCAAAATATTTTTAGTTGACGCCATAGTCTCATCAATTTCTCTGAATCTATTATGTTGTTTCTGTAAAACATGGACAATTGCACATAGTTTTTTTTTCTGTAGTAGAATTCTTCTTTCAAATTTTAGTTTGTACCTTTTTTTTAATAAATCTAGCTTTATTAGGTATCTAAACTTCAACAAGATTTTTATTATTATTTATTGTAACTATCCTGTTTTTATTGTTATGTTGACGTATTAAATACAGCAAAAAAAAACAATACGCACGGACAGACGTAGTACTATACGTCATTGGTAATTGAATAAATACCACGTTTTACAGAATCTTCCTTCCTGCAGTATCTTAGTCAGATAATTTAAGATAAATGACACATAACACTGATAAAAACATATACCTAACAATCATTCTATATTTAGAAGTAACCACAGATTATTTGATGGTTATGACGTCATAACTTAAGACTACGTTATCAACGTTTTTTTTTCTATTTTTCCTCATAGTTTTAAGATGTCAAAGTATATCGTGAAGAATCATAGTTTCTAAACCAACGCTTATTACAATTATTAAAATAATAAATCAAAAATTCAAACAATTAATATTAAACTGTTATCTAGGACGCCATATAAAATAACCACAGTACGCCCTAACCCTCTCTTTACAACCTGTCTTTAGTTCTTTTATTTACTTTCTTTTACATTTCTATGGCTCAATTATTTAACAATCTGTCAGTTAGACTACCGGGAGGCTTGTTTTATAATAATAAGCCTCTCTGAATGCTCCAATTGTTATTCTTCGCTACTGAAATGGGAACAATAACGAGAATTGCTTGTGATTTTTTGCAGACGGCGATGTATTGTCTTCAAAGTAAAAGTGGTGTTTTCGAAAATTATAAAAACTACCGAGTTAGATTTTTTGGTTATTTAATTTTCAAACACCTGCGGAGCGAAAATATAATTATGCATTTTTAATTTAAAATATTTTGACAGATTTGATTAAATCGATTAAAAACTGCATTGCATTTTCATAATTCATCAAATTAAAAGACTAAATGTGAAGTTCAACATAAAAATCGTATAAAATATTTGTTAATCGATTGAATCCAATTAATCAAAAGTTTCGCTATCGATATCCATTGACAATATGTCATAAATCGATAGCGTTATTGATGAAAATTGAAAAAGAACGACATAATATGAACATAATTTATATGTCTGCTAACTTAATATACAATTATTGGTTTCACTACGGACAAATTTGAATAAAAGAAAGCAGACGTGAACTCGGTTGGAGAACGTTTTTCGCGGATAACCCTACCAAGTTACGTATTACTAATTTTTCGAAGAGAAGTACGAAAATACCGGTCTTCATATTTTTGGTGGGTTATGCGAGGCCTAAATTAGAAATGTCAAAGTCAATGAACTGAGACCACCATGTGACTAGGGTCACAGATTAAATAATGGCTATTAGGTTATCTGTGGGAGAAAATGTTTATTTAGAAACTAGCATTTGCTTGAGAATCTGCAAGCGATTTTTATGTTAAAAGTGTGGGTTTAAGCTGTCTACTAATAATGGCTAAACAGCATAAGTCTAGTTCTGATTTGGGACTTGTTAAAAATCTTGTTTTTTCTTGGCGAATTTTTACGACATTTTTGAAAAGAGAAACGGTGGGTTGTCTATGGGCTAGCAACCTGATATTGCACTACTGCGATCGTTAAACCCGAGACGTTGCTTGTATGTGGCTTCGAGCGGCCAACGCACCTACTGCTAGGTACCTTTTGAAAGCAGGTCACCCCACAACCGATAAAAGGATGAAGATAAATTAGAAGAATAGTATTCTGAATCACTTATGCTGTCAAAGAGGTGGGCGATATTCTGAGAAAAATAACTTTATTTAGTTACATTTTTTTTTTAAAGTGTGTTATGTTATTAGCCAAAAAGGGCTTTATATTAAAAATGTAGATAAAGCTACACAACCTCAAAACAAGTACCTAAAATGAAAAAAAAAAAAAAACAATCCACCGAAGTAGGTACTAGGGCATCAGCAATCATGAAAAGGTTATACGATTTTCCAAGAGCAAACAAATTCGCTCGGACGAAAAAATCACTGTTTTTGTCGAGTTCAAAGTACGGGGAAAATTGGAGCGCATCGTTTTCCCGTATCTTGAACTCTTGGGTGGTTGTCAAGGAACAATGCCCCGTAAGCAGTAGATAAATGTGTCTGCGAATCCGAATAAAACTTATTTTTGAAAAAAATACTTTTACGTCTCACGATTTTTTAAAGTTTTAACAAGAGTTTTGTTTAAACCTTAAAGACTGAAGACATTACAATTACATTAGAAGTTTGGAACACAAATATTCATGAATTAATTGGAGCGCGTCACGCATTTGGGACATCTCAACTGCGTCATGATTTCGTTGGGCCAATTCGTTCATCCAGTTGCAGTGTTCCCAATAAAAATGAGGTAAGAAATAATTTGATTTAAACTAAGTATCCGGCTTAGTAACCAAATCAATCCAGGAAAATTCGAGATATTCGGATAAAAATTTTCATTGCGGGTTGCATAGTTACACGTAATATTTAAATTCTTATCTGTTATAAAATTAATTATTAATATTCTGTGGGTACTCAGACTCACGTAGGCAAAAGTAGACTATAATTGAAATGATAACAAATTATTATAATTACATTGTACAATTATTTTAAGTTTTAATCGGGGAAACCAGACCGCAGTCACCACGGGCATTAAATAATGATCATTAAATAATTCTTCTTCTTAGCGTGTCATTAAATAATTTAGAGGATTAATTATTATTTTATTTAAATTATAATAATTATATAAGAGGAAATTTCATTGTAAAAATCCGGAAATTCCGTTGAGCGGCTTAATTAATTTACCAATTTTGATACGACACGGTGAAGATTTGAGTCGATTTTAGTGTTTACTTTTAAAAATACCAAACATTTCCAAATACTTAATCTGCCGACAGCTGCACTATACTATTTTGTCAATAAGACGCCAATTATCATGTAAAAGCAACCGCCAAAGACCATTTCGGCACACTAATTCTAAGAGTTCTAAAACAATGGTGTTCTTTTGGAAATCTTAAACAGATGATGGATGAAGATAGCAATAAAGTAGCCATTCAACTAAGGATTATTTTAAGCCTATTGAATAATAGGCTCTGGGACAGGTTAACCAATAACCCTTTCACGGCAACTGCGGTAGACACCGAGCTACCGAGTGAAGGACAGGTTTTTTTTTAAACAATTTTTAAGAAAGACTTCAAAGCAAAGAAGCAACATTGGATGGGTTTTAGTCAGTACAAGTCTGACACTCCCTTCCGCTCCACCCAGAGTGGGGGGGGGGGGGGGGGTCATTTGATGATTTCCGAACCAAAAAAAAAAAAAGAAGTACTTCAATGTTTCGGGTTTTCAGTATTGTGCGAAAAAAATGGGTTTTGTTTTGCAAATTTTTTTGTGTTTCAACTATTTGTAGCGTTTTTAATTTTAGTGGGAATTTTGACATGCTCTTATGCTCGAACGAGTTAATTATTTACATTTTTAAATTGTTTTACGATTTACAAAACTGATTAACTTAAATTACAAAGCTTAATATCAAAAGTTTATAGAACAGCCCAAAGACATTTTTCAGGTACGGGAAGAAAAAAAAATCTACCCGTTATGTTACGCTAATATTTTTTTTATAGTATCTTTAGGTATGTCCCTAACGGTTACACTGCAAACCATTTTTTAACTTGTATGCTTTAAGAGCTCAAGTATTTTTTTAGAATTTTATGATTTGCGCAGTTTCCGTTTTTTATCGCCAGTCACAAAAAGTACGGAGTATTACTAAAATTGCAACTTCTAGGAATATTTTTACGATTAGAAAGTGCGTAAGGGCGGCCTTTTTTGATCTTTTTAAAACCTTTTTTTGTTATTTTTAGCATTTGTTTGCATCTTGATATATTATAAGTATCCGCAACTTTCATTCTTAAGTTTATTTAACTCATCCACGACATCTCTCTCAATTTTTGGAATTGTATTATTTATTGTCCTTTTAACGTGGGTTTTTTTATTTGGGTACTAAAATAAAATATAAAAACTTTGTCACGTACTAACAGGAAATAACCAAATACCCCTTTGCTCCAATTTCGTCAATTAAGCATGCTACTAAACAAACTAAAGACACAAAAACTAAAATTCAACCGCTGCAACAAAAATTCAAGGACTGTAGTTTTTAAATGATGTAAGTCAATATTTAATTGTTATGCAAACACAATAATTACAATATGAATAAAATCACCATTGGTACTTTTTAGTTACCGGGCGCGTTTTTTAGTAATCTTTGGCGGCGTTTTACCTAATTTTATTGCGGCCCGAAAGGATGATTTTTTGTTTTTTACAGTTAATGGCGGCGGTATGTAAACAGCACGACATAATATTTTACTTATTTGTAAGAGACTTTTAAAATGGTAATTTGTGAATCGATTAATATTGAGAGATAGTGTTTTTCATGTTAGCTATTTGCTACTTTCAGATGTTATTATGAATGTCGAACATTCAGGTCATTAATTTCGATCATAGTGTTAAAAAACATGAATTCTAGACTAGCTGCGAAATAAGGTCACATCACCGAAAATACTTGGCTAAATGTTTTCGACAACCTGACCTGTATTGTTGTTTTCAAAAAATATCTGACAGAGCGTAGCCAAATGTAAAGCAGCATAAGTTATAAAAACTTGGAAACTAAAAAACTTTTTTTTACTACATGGATAAGTTTGTGATGGCTGCAACTCGCTTAATACATGCATACATAAACTCACGCCTTTTTTCCATGGTGGTAGGCTGAAACGACACCTGCTACGATCCTTCCATACTTATTTTGTCTCGTCCACGTTCATACATCTAGTCATACACTCCCCTAATGTGAAGCGATGACGCGGCCAAGGGTGAAGCACACGAGGAGACCGCGCACGCATTTGGACACGGTGGAGAGTGGGTAGGTGGGTGGTAGTTGTGTTGTGTGGAAACCGACTCACTCGAACTTTGAAGAGATCCAGGGTATAATGACTGGGTAACAGAGAAGCAGAAAATTCAGCAAAACTTAAAAAATGTTCTCGAGGTCTCATTAACCTATCTTTAAATTTTCCTTAAAACTGACAAAAAACACTGATAAAGTTTTAATGATTTTATTGAATTTTTCAAGAAAAAGCTTTCGAACAATGCACAGTGCTCACGAGGTATCACTATAGATCTTTCTCCGACACAAAAACCAATATTTTATTGACAGATCTTATAAAGGCGACATCCAATCCGTTATTTCATTAAAATGCATTTTTCCCTCGAATAAACAGTTTATTTAAATAATTTATAAAAATTTAAAAATAATCAATATTATGTATGTTAATTACGCATAATTCGACTTAACACTGAATAAACTTATCCTGGGCAATGTCAGCCTCTCATTGGTTATTTAGAAATTATAATTAATATATTCTTTCACGAGATTTGCGTCTGTATTTAAATTCTTTCTCCATTCAAGCAGAATTCAAGATCTGAGTGAATTTCCTTTTATTTTCAGACGTAAATATCTAACCTTCGACTTAAAAAAAATGTTATGTAGGTGAGAGATCAATGTTACAGCTATATATAGAAGGAATTAAAAAAGTAACAACACGCCTACTGACATCCCAGAAGGGTTAGGCAGAGGCGTACCTAATAGTACACCCACATTTTGCCAGTTATGTTATGTTTAAGTCCCATGTAACAGGGGGCGAGTCTATTTCCATCAATCGTGCACAAATTCAGACTCTGAGGCTGCTACTGAGAAATTACTGAAGTGAATAGTGTGGAAGAAAGGTATTTCTGTTGATAAAAAAAAGTTTATTATTATTACATTACAGATATGTCTTTATTACATTTTTGTCTGCGCAGTACAGATTTGCCTAGATAAAACTTTTAAAATTAATTATAAGACTAAAAGGTTTGGTTTATGACATTGAATAGATTAATTTAATTTAATTTTAATTTATTTATTTTCATTATCTCTATTTTTATATTTTTTAAATTATAAACGTTTCTGGCAATTTCACAAGGTTTTGCCAGCATTCGTTCCGGAACGAACTTAAACACAAGTCAGGATTATAATAAATAATGTATACGATCATTGAAAGAACTTCTACACTACAAACTACTACTAACAAATAAACAAAAATCACGCCTTCCTTAACCTACGAAAAACATACAGTATAGACCATTCTTCTAAATATTATAATATCAACTTTACACAAATGAAAAACGTTATATCACATTATTTGCCAATTTCCGGTCGAGCTTCCAGTTGACACACTCGGTTAGTGTTGTGATACCTGACCCGACCACGACATGGAACGGAGATTTTACTATGGCACAAAATGGTTATTTTAATTGTGTTTTATTGTGCCACTTATCCCAGGAATTTGTGCCTTGTACTTTTTGAGTAATAAGAGTACGATTGTGGTCGGGCTGGCAATCACGGTTCCTGACCCGACCACAACCAGATCTAATAAAATATCAATAGTGGGAAGTTACTGATTATGTCAAAAATATGTGTCAAATTGTGCCTATGGCACACACAACGCATTAAGTCAAGTAGTCACACTACCAACTTGAACTTATTATATTTTCAAAACGAAACTTCATACACATACAAATTATTTTATACATTAATTCAGTTATAAGTCTATGATATTTTCATTATTTCGAATCAGAAATGAACATATACATAATTTAGGTCCTTAAGTTAGGTCACAGTATTTCAGTAAACGTCTTTTAGACGATAGTGTAACACTTGTTTAGATTCCTTATAGATAGATGTTACTACTCCATCACTGAATTTACTACTGATAAACAGAGGTACTATGACGATTCCGACTTGCCAATGAAACATTTATGATTTTATTTATTGATTTAGTATAAATGTGTTTATTTATCTAAAATTGTAATGACATGTTTACCTAACTGACATATTTTAAATTTACTGTTTTTTTTCTTGTTCTTAATGTAATCTATTGACATGCCACCTTATTTGTTAATTTTGTACATAAATTGGCAAAACATAGTGCACATATTCGAGACAATATACTTTCAAATTCAAATTCAAATTCAAATATATTTATTTGAGACACATAGGTAAAGTAAATACACGGTGTTATCAAAAAGAGTTATGTTTCACTATGTGCTGCCTTGCAAAGGCGTACAAATAATGTCTACACATTAAGTCGTGCAGGTAGTTTTTATAGGTATGTATAAAAACTGAAACTTAAATAAAAACTAAAACTAGGTACTGTCATTATAGCTAATTACCTAATATTAAATCTTTTATAAAATATACGTTAAACAGAAACAAATAAACAATACAAAGTAAGTAAACAATTAAATTATTGAGTTGTAAGTAATAATCATAATCTTATGAACTAAAGCTAATAAAAGTAATAAAAATATAAAATAAAAACAGTCATTTTTCTTCAAGGTATTCATTTATAGAATAGTATGCTTTGTGAATTAAGAAGTTATGGAGTGTTTTTTTGAACGTATTGGGATCTCTTGATGTTTTTACTGACTTAGGTAGTTTATTGAATATTTTTGGCGCCATTCCAAGGAAACTTTTTGAGTAAAGGGCTGTTTGATGGGATTTGGACTTAAGTGCACCTTGGTGGCGTTTAGAGGATACTGTTTCGAATCGGTTAGGGTTATTTTTGATAAATATGGCAACTTCATAAATGTAAAGGGACGGGAGTGTTAATAATTTTAGATTAATAAAAAAAGGTTTGCAACTGTCCGTGTTTTGGATCATGCATACTGCACGAACGCATTTTTTTTGGGCTTTAAAGACCGCTTCCCTATCCGTAGAATTACCCCAGAATATTACTCCATATCGCAGTGTTGTGGAGACGTATGCGTGGTATGCGGTAAGAACGGTGCTGCGATTTGCGACTTTATTTAAATTGTGTAGGGCATAGCAATATTGATTTAGCTTTTTTATTAAATGCTCAATATGTGTTTTCCATGTCATCTGCCGATCTAACCAAAAATACTATCTGTTATCTGTAACCATACCTATGTTTAACAAAATAAATGATTGATTGATTGTTTATTTGTATTTTTATTGTTTATTTTATATGTTTTATATATAAACATTCATTTCTTGAAATTTCTTTAATTTGCATGAAGTCCTGAGTTTGATTCCCGAGTCGGGCAAAGTGTAATAGAGTTTTTCCATCAGAAATTTCTCAGTAGCAGCCACGGAGTCTAGATTTCTGCCCGATTGATGGCAAAATTCTCGAGAATTTGTGTGTGTGTGTTTCTTTGCTTTTATTTTATGTAATAACATGGGTCTTAAAACATAACTGGTGAAATGAGGGTGTACTATTAGGTACACCTTTGTTTACCCCTTCGGGGTTTACAGGCGTGGTGTTATGTTATGTTTCATTTCGTGACCTGTATCTTGAATTAATATTCAACTTTGACTTCAGTATAATGATTTAACTTGTTAGAATACCTTACCAATTAACTATAACTACTTTATATCTACAATTAAATTCACTGAACTCTATAATGAAACACACAGAAACCATAAATACATTCTAGATTACATTACCGGTTGCCTTTTTCACAGAATCAGTATCTCACGGCTGAAGTATTGAAAAAATACGTTACAAATTGCTTTTATTTACGTTTCTTAAAGATAAAACTTAGACCCCACCGTATTTAAGAGTTTCAGTCTGTCCCATAAATGCTGTAACAACTTTTAAAAGTAATTGACAGCGACGCGAAGTGGATTAGTATGACGCCTAAGCGCCTTGTTGCTTATTTAGTTAATCAGTTTATTAACCTACTTTATAGTATAAAATAAATAAACATTTATTTCAGTATCGCTTCCATAATAATTTGTTAGTAACAATGAAAACTTATATCCTAGTGTTAGTAACATTTACTCTAAGCTGCGTGAGGCACGCCGATCCTGGGGAATGTCCACCGCCCCAAGTTCGGAGAGTCCCACTTATCAGCCAACGTTCTAAGAATGGTGGTTTTTTTTTTTGTAAATATTTAGTTTTAATTATTTTATAAATAGCTTTAATTAAATTACCTATTTACTTTAAAAGTAATGTAAACCCAAACCAACTCTTTCATATTAATTTCTTTAAAGATTTAAGTTTTTAAAATTGACATGGTCAGAAACACTATCATTATCACACCCTTGCGCCATCTCACGTTGGAAGCACGGCGCGCTGTGCAGGCGCTGCTGCTGCGGCTGCTGAGATCCTCAAGCGGCGCAAATACTTTAACCCTATTGGTAACTACAGTTTTGAGCCGTTTGGGGTCGAAGCGCTCGGGTGTGTGCGCCTCTCCTTATTAAGGAAATCGCTCGCCGACTGGTCGACACTTCGCGTGACCAGAGGGCTGGCTCTTTCTTTGGCCAAAGGATAAGCATTGCTATTCAGCGTGGCAATGCTGCCAGTCTTCAGGGCACGTTTCCAGATGACAGCGATGTGGAGGAGTACTTTGACGCCTAAGTGTCCTACTGTCGTCGTTGTTTATATGTGTATATAGGTACTTACTTTTAGTCTTCTTTTTATCATTATTTTAGTTCTATTTGTAGTCTGTATGTAATGTACATAATATAGAATAATTTTACATATTACTTTTAAAGATCATTATTACTGAAAACGGTATATTTACCATGTTTACTATTTGTTATAAGTTCCCGATATTTCGGTGTTCCTTTGAAGATTGTAGCCCAACGATCATGTATGAGGAAAAAATGGTATGAAAGGAAGATTACTCAGCATCCGTTGAATGCAAGCACCGCTGATAGAAATGCTAATACCATGAAACTACTTTCTAATTTCTCCGTATTGTTTTGTCGGTGCTTTTGGCCCATGCTGAGATACTCGGAACAGCTTGATAATTGATACAAGTCAACGAATTCACTTTGAAATGTCTAGAACATGGCTAATTTATCCAGACGTAGTTTTTCAGGCTGTAGACATTTTTTCACAGATTGATACAACTTGACGAAATTACTTTGAAATGTTTAGAAAATAGGTAATTAATATGATAAATAATTTCAGCTTTGTTTTTTTTTTCACTAATCAAACAAAAACTTCATCTGCGTAGCCTTTTCCTATGTTGGGGTCCGCTTTTAATCTAACCGGATGCTGCTGAATGTCAGTATTTTACATGAAGCGACTGCCTATCTGACCTCCACAACCCACTTAGTACTGGGTGATACGATACCCCTAAGTAAGACTCGTGGTCAAACTTTCGAACCTCAAACTACTTTATTTTCACTAATTGAGCTTTTAAAATCCTTTTAGAGGTATTTGTTAATCAGATCCTAGCAGATTTGACATCTTGGACGTTGGCTAAATGATCTAACGTACTAACAAAATTATTGATTTGATAAAATAATTAAACAGGGTCCAAGGGTTTTTTTTTTAAATTACCGATTAACTATTTCTATGTGGAGGGGTTCAGTGTGTGGGTGTCCCTTACACCCGGTATGTAGGTATGTGAAATACGTTACCATCAATATCGAAGACTTTTCCCAAGTTTTTTAGTACCTTACACAGTTCTAACAGCTATTCAACCAAAACCCAACACTGTGGCTGACCAATAAAACCCCTTTATCTCAAAAACGATTACCAGAAAATATAACCCTTCAAATGCGATAGTTTTATACTGCTCTGTAAAACATAATTTCTTCAAATACCACTAGTTCAGTATAAAATTTGGCCAAGGTACCGCTACAGCCTTTCGCCCCTTTTCTCATTGATTTACGGTTTAATTGTCAAACTTTCTTGCTTTTACAAGGGTAAGTACCGTTACTTTTGTGAAAGGGGTTTGATTATAATATTCATGGACAAGCAACGCTTTGTTTTTCTTCGGTGGTGTGACAATGCGCGGCTACTGACGTCTATTGTCGATTGTTTTTGCTAAGACCTGTGACTAGTTGGTGTTATTCTTTGTTACATATACAGTTTTGAGTGCTACTGTAGGAGATAGATTCATTTACACATTTTTTTTTCAAGAAGGTTATCGAATTTTCGATACCGTTTGAGTTTTTATTATTACTAACCTCCGCTCTCCGTCTGTCCGTCTGTCTGTCAGCGGGCTGTATCTCATGATCCGTTATAGGTAGACAGTTGAAATGTTCACGGAATGTGTATTTCTATTACCGGTTTAATAATACCTTTAACTCTTTGAAACCAATTGCCACTGGTTTTAGGCCCTTTAGAAATTCTTAAAATTCCAGTCGATTTTGAAAAAGGATAAAAATTACAGAATTTATAATATAAGGTCCCAAACGTTGACTGGTAGAGAATGCCTTGTGGCATTAAGTCTGCCTATGTACTACTCTTGTACATGAAGTTTAAATAAATAAATAAATAAGGACATCTTATAGTTGTGACACAATGCTTGAGAGTTTTACAGTTAAGCTAAAATTCTCATCATCATCATCATTTCAGCCGAAAGACGGCCACTGCTGGACATAGGCCTCCCCCAAGTATATAGCAGTTCCCCGCAACCTTGACCAGGTCATTGGTCCACATGTGGGAGGCCCAAAGCCACGTCTTCCGGATCACTGTCGCCTCTCCAGAACTTTTCGGCCTCATCGACCAACTTTAACCTAATTTAGAATAATTTAATATAGGTAATATGCAATTATTCTAATTTAGGTTATATTAACAGGATAAGTAGGTACGGTTTACATAATTATAGGTAAATGGAAACCGCGAATTAATTATTTAACTTACTTAGATAATAATTACTGGCATGGCAGCAAAATCCAGATTGGCTGTAACGGTGGGGAAAAACCACAGAAATTCATTGTTTTATTAACTTAAATATGATTTAATTGAATAATGAAGGGCAGATGAAGTAAATTGACTTTAAGAGCGTTAACGACTTACGGAATTTCATACAAATTTTTTTTTCGAAATGACTGAACCGATTTTAATGAAACTTTATACGCATAAGCAGGATATACAGGTTGTAAACAGACCCTTCACATAGCCGTCAACCAAGCATTCTGTACATCAAACTAAGTAACTTTACGCAAAAATTATTGCTGGGATCGACTTTTTTTTTGGGGTGAAAAATCAAGATTTAAAGATAAAGATAAAGATAATTTATTTGTCAAACATGCGTTTACATAAACTGACTAATCAGTCATGCAAGGTATTGAATTAATAGATGTTGTGTGCGTCCATGTTTTGCCACTAACGGCGTACAAATTTTGTAGGTATTATAAAAAAATATATTTAATTGCATTTTACATAATTATAGTCATTCTAAATTTCATTACAAAATACAAAAAAAATATTATTTACTATGCATATTACTAGTCAGAATGCATATTACTAGGAGAGGAGCTCGTGGCTAAATAATAACAGCCGCTCAGATTGATCTTTAGGATAAGCCGTGCTTGCCTAGGTTGGTCTGTGGATGGGTGACCACCCATTACATACCGAGTTTCCTCCGTGCCTCGGAAAGCACGTTAAGCCGTTGGTCCCAGGTGTCATTTGTAGATCTTTGACAGTCGTTAGGTAGTCAGTGGCCCAAAAAGTCTGACAACCAGTCTTACCAAAGGGATATCGTATTACCCAGTAATATCTGGGTTGTGGAGGTCAGATAGGCAGTCGCTCCATGTAAAATACTGGTATTCAGCTGCATCCGGTTAGACTGGAAGCCGACCCCATTATAGTTGGGAAAAAGGCTAGGCAGATGATGATTACTAGTCAGAATAGAAAAGTAAAAAATCTATAACATTATAATACACTTTACTGATTAAAAAATTTCTTAGCTTATTTTTGAAAAGTGACAAGGGCAGTTCTCTCCAACTTTTAGGTAATTTATTAAATATGATAGGAGCCGTACAGAAGATACTTTTTAAGGTAAGTCTCGTTGGAAAGCACTCAAAGCATTGTGCTGATGGATGGATTGAATACTACGGGGGTCGTGGAGGTGTGGAAAGGAAAAATCTTACATTAAAAACATGTATTTAAAAAAAAAACTTGTGAAAAAGTTGGAACTTTGACCCCCAACATCTCCGTAACTAGAAGGTTCCCAGGTATGGTCTAGAACAAAAAAATGATCGCAAAGACGGGAAGAACAAGTGCCTTTCGGATATGTTAAGGGTCTATTTACACCATTTAAAAGTCTAAAAAGTTCATTTTCGAAAAATATCGTTACAGCTATATTAGACCGATTTTAAATTTTCCACAGAAACAGAAATTTCCAATTATCTTTTTTTATAAAAGACATTTCGATAAGTTCTCTGTCAACTTTTTTAATATTGTGTTTTATAATCTTTTACCCGCGGCTTCCTCATGGTGGTCGGAAAATATATATCTCAGAAACTAACTACCGGAACAAAAAGTGTTTGATAAATTAATGATGTTTATTTTGCAAATAGGTTTATACAAACATTTTACAACTCAATTTTTGTTGTCTCTCGGAACCCAAGTCATGGTCCATCCAATTATCATCCAAACGAGGCGCGAAAAGGTAATCCATATACGGATAGATTAATTACTTTCGTAATTCACCTATATCATTAAGTATGAAATCATTTAGGACATAGGTACAGATATTGATGCCATTTCCATTATTCCCATTTAAAGTAAAATCAATCTTTGCCAAATAAACCTAAAAATTCCTGATTGCTTTAAAAAGCGGTTGGTATTCCTACTCATTCCTTCCTACATAGTTATATTCTAGTTTAAAAGAAAGTACTGAAAATCTAATTTTACCAAAATGGGGAAAAACATGTTGTAAGATGTTTTTTCTGATTTTTACTTACGGAAAATTATTCAGTTGTGCAGGTCAGATAGGCAGTCGCTCCATGTAAAATATCAGCAATGTAAAGTATTACAGTACAGCTGCATCCGGTTAGGTTGGAAGCCGACCCCAACATAGTTGGGAAAAGACTAGGCAGATGATGACTGACGGAAAATTACGTAGATATTTTGAAATTACTTACGAATGAACGCTGAAACTTATTTCAGGGCTTATTTCCGAGTTCTCAATAGTTTTGTCAAAACTTAATCAGCTGCGTATTCGGGTACATAGCAGCTTAATAATTTTTGGCATTGGTTGAGCTCGTGGCTAAATAATAACATCCGCTCGGGTCGCGCGCTTGCCTAGACTGGTCCGTGAATGGGTGGGGTGACCCATTACATATCGAGTTTCCGCCATACCACGGAAACCATGTTGCTTAATATGGTTTCCGAGTTGTTCCCAGTTGCTTGTCATTTATAGATCTTTGACAGTCGTTACAGGTAGTCAATGGCCCGAAAGTCTAACAATCAGTCTTTCGAAGGGGGTATCGGATTACCCAGTATTAACTGGGTTGTGGAGGTTAGATAGGCAGTCGCTCCATGTAAAATACTAGGCTAAGCAGATGATATGTCGACACGCATGAAGTTATTTGACTCACCGTTTGGCAGCTTAGGTGTGTTTTTCTCAAAAATATTGTCACAGTTTTTGACAACAAAGCCTTCCCGACGGAATGGCCTGTTGACTTGACCAAATGACAAATGAACGACCAACACAATTGTCTACATACCACCCGTTAAATAGAAACAATTCTTATTCCAAGGAGTTATAGTTTAAATTCGTCTGGGACACAGGCAGCATTTGAAAAACAAATGCAACGTCATCAAACCCAATGGTACTGTCACAAAAAAAACTAAGTACAGTTTTACAAATGTTCCCGTTCATTATATTTTTGTTTAATTTACGATGCTGCGGGCCCACTGTGCCAACGGTATCTCAAACAAACACCGCTATTGAACAGTGGTCTAAACGGCGATCGAGGTAGAAAAAAACTTTTTGACGAATTTTTTCGTAAAACAAAGGTCTTTGGAAACTTTTATTGCATTTTGACGGTGGCCGTTTCCGAAAATTCTATTGAATGTTTTGAATATCATTATCCTTTATTTAAAGTAGCTGGGAGCGTTATATCATAACACGCCGAACTGACAAAAAATATCTCCGACAGCCACAATGAATGCAGATAAGAAATGGAAAAAAACCACATTGTTTTGGACAAGTCCGCTTACTTTTATGGCTAAAAGAAGTGATTTAATCTATGCCTGTATGTGTGTTTGGTCCAGTCTTAATCAGTGGCATCAGGGGGGTTACTATGACGTCTTAAAGCAGAAGTAATTCCAGTGTGGGAAAGAGACAGAGCTATACAGGTCGTCTAGCGCCATCTCTATCTATATATAGTCATAGTAACCCCCCAGGTCTCACGCGTAGTAATGTCTATGAAAAACCGTAGCACACCAAAAAAAAATCGGTCCTTGTAATATGCTAAGTCTGTTATAGAGGCTCTTACTATACCATATCATCTTACCAGTTTGTAGAATGAAATTTCCAGAATATTCAAAAAAAAATCCTTAGCTCAGCTTGAAAAATATAATGTATGTTGTTTGTACTCAACAGAGATTCACTTCACGGGACTATTTTAACAATCACTTAATCATGGGATTGTAATTTTTATTTAAAAAAAACTCCGAAGGAATTGCTCCAGATTTTATAGGCGATATTAATTGTAGTTTCTACTCGCGAGGTAACAACATTTTATTCCGTTGCAATATTCTTTTCCAATTAGAGTTCCATCAATTCAATTTCTAACCAGACTATATTCTTATGCCAATACAGAATTCTATAAAATACCACTAACATATAAATAATAATCTATAGGTCGACTCTTCACGTGACCAGAGGGCTGGCCTTGTATTGGCCTAAGAATCGCCATCCAACGTGGTAATGCAGCCAGCCTTATGGGCATTTTTGCTATTGATAACGATGTGGACGAATTTTTTGACGCCCTCTAATTGTTTTCCTATTTTGATACTTGTATATATTTTTATTATTATTTGTAGTTTGTAAATAACTAGCGACCCGCCCCGGCTTGGCACGGGTGCAATATATACATATAAACCTTCATCTTGAATCACTCTATCTATTATAAAAAAACCACACCAAAATCTGTTGCGTAGTTTTAAAGATCTAAGCATTCATAGGGACATACAGACTGAGGGAAGCAACTTTGTTTTATACTATGTAGTGATAATCTATAGAAAAATAACAACAACAGACGCTTCGCGAAAAACCAAAACCATAAACACTTTGACTACATATACTTGCATAGATATAACTCCAAGTCTTTACCGACGATTACCATTGGTAAGTAGCAAACGACTTCTGAATACCAAAAAGGTTCAAGGAACGGTCATTTCGGTTTAATACAAGTAAATTATGACATTATTGACTCCGAAATGATGCGTTACGTAAGCGTGCGACATTTATTTGAATTTGTCTTTGGAACATTCGGTTTTGGCGCGGTTTTTTTTCGCATAGGTTTAGTTGGTTCAAAGAGTATTAATATGTTTAATATCATTTGTGATTCAGTCTAAAATTGTAGGTTTTTGCTTGGAAAAATTTATTACAATGACTCGGTTCCTGATTTGAAGGAAGTTACAGTGTTTTTTTTAGTTTCTAATTTTGGTAACCAATGGAAAATTAAAAATTGTAGTTTACCAAAAAAATACCTTCCCAACATGCAGGATTAGAGGTGGAGTTGAGGATACGAGCCATACATATACCTATTGTCTTTAACTTGGGTTTATTTTGATTGCTCCATAAGTTTGTACTCATCACATCCAGTTGAGAAAATCTCGCCTCTCAACGACCTTTTCATTGGGAAAAATCAATTGCTAATCCCAAATTATTTTCTATCTCTTTCACACCGGTTTACATAGACCAAAGTGAGAACGGGAGACAATTAAAAAAATCCGTCACGTAATGTATGAGAGCTAGCCAAAAGCGTGGATGCGCTCACGCAAGGTCAATGACGTGAACTGCAAACTTCGATATTGGAATAAGTGGTGATGTGTTACGAAAAAAAGATAGAAATTGATAAGGCTGTCTTTGGTTTTTGTATTGTCTATGGACACAACAATCCAGATGGAAAATTAAGGTGAATCCTATTTTCTCCCGACATCGGCGGAGCTTGAGAGGAGATTAGTTTATTTAAAGATTTGCTAGAATCATCCCTAGTTCTTAAAAGCGCAATTAGATTATGTACATAATTATGTGTTTTAAAAAATGTGCTTCCTGACTGTCTTCTATTGCTGCCCTCCTGAACGACGCCCTAAGGCAAGGCTTGTACCCCACAGGTGGTCGCTTAGTTTTAAGCCCCTGGCTTCCCTTACACTCAAGGCATCCACAGGACTAGACCGGTTTGGCAGAAGCCAAACCAGAACCAAGCCACATAGGCTGAACTGCGAGCAACCACATCAAAAAAAAAAATATATGTGCTTCCTAAAGATAATATTATTTAACCAAGAACAAAATAACAACATAACATCACGTCTGTAATCTCCGTAGAGTTAGGCAGAGGTGTAACTAATAGTACATCCACATTTCGCCAGTTATGTTTGTCCCATGTAATAGAGGGCGAGCCTATTGTCAACCGGGCACACATCCATACTCCGTGGCCGATGCTAAGAAATAACTAAAGATTTAATTTTGTAGTTATGACTCATTTAACAGCGCAAGCAACCAAGTTCCGACTATCTTCATCCATTTACACTCTACAGGGTGTTTTTTTAAATGTGGGCAATACTTTAGGGGCGTGTAGTACTCATGAAAATGAGCAACTTTTACTAAAAAATATCAGCTGCTCCACACTTTATTGGTCGCGTAACTCGAAAAATGTAGGCAACAGCAGATTTTTTAAATCATATTTCATAGTTAGCCCCATAGTAAGAGTTGCACATATTTATGAGTACTTCACTCCCTTAAAGTATTGCCTACGTTTAACCGAACACCCTGTACTTTTCACTTACTTTTCCTTTATTGGTTGAGTCACAGAAAGGGGTAAGCTGAGTGAATCACATGCACGAATTATGCATGTGCATATGCCACTTATGTCAAGGTATTAATCCATGACAAATCTTTTAAAGTATTCATGAGTTAGCGTTCAATTCAGTAGCAATTTCCTATTCCAATTAGGGTTCCTTCAAACGGTTATCAAGCATAGCACAATTTTTCAGGCAAAAAATTTTCGTTCCTAATTTTTTAACATGGGTCTCTGCCCTTATTTTGAACGAAACCATAGGATGGAAGCGCTACCTTTTATCATGGTTGATAGATCCAGTTAGGTTGAAAATTTTCGTGGGTTTCATACATAAACTCACGCCTTTTCCCCATTGGGATAGGCCCAAACCTCAGAACGCCACCATCTCTCTCATACTCCTTTTGCCTCGTCCACATTCATACATCTGGTCATACCCGCACGCCTGACCTTTCTGAAGAACCTCACCAATACCTAAGGTAGTTTCGTGGGTCACTAAGAACGAAACGGGCTGCGCGACGATGTTTTTTTCCTCAAAGTATTCAGCCCTTGACCCTTTGGGGATTATGAACTAGGCAAGCAACCACGAGACTGGTCATCCAGCAAAGTGGGGTATTTACACTTTTTCCTCAAAGCACATATCCTAAACACGAATCAATCATCATCTGCCTAGCCTTTTCCCAACTATGTTGGGGTCGGCTTCCAGTCTAACCGGATACAGCTGAATACCAGTATTTTACATGGAACGACTGCCTATCTATATATCCGATACCCCTTGGTAAGACTGGTTGTCAGACTTTCGGGCCACTGACTACCTGTAACGACTGTCAAAGATCTACGAATGACAGCCGGGACCAACGGCTTAACGTGCTTTCCGAGGCACGGAGCAAACTCGGTATGTAATGGGCGATCACCCATCCACGGACCAACCTAGGCGAGCACGGCTCAACCTTAAGATCGACCCAAACTGCTGTTTTTATTTAGCCACGAGCTCCTAAACACGAATCAATATCCGAGATAATTAATTGTGGTTTCTTCCGCTGCGTGCGCGCAGCACCGGCTGCGGCTGCGAGATTATAATAAATAATACATGCTACCTAATGCCCATGCGTCAGTGGACAACTTTTAGCCAAATTATCATATACTACCGATACCCCGCGGGTTTATCTGCAGGCATAGCTTGGCCACCGGAGAAAGAGAAAATGACAGGTGAAATAAACCAAGTTACGTTCGTACAGCACAAACGGTAATGGAAAAGTAAAAAATGTATTGGATTTTTATACGTTACCGCGAAGCAAAAATGTTCCTGTTGGAATGTCGTACACTCAACTACCGAAAAACTTATATTACATACATTCGAGTAAATACACAAAATATGTATATGAGTTAGATGTGACGTACACTTGTTCGAGCCGCACATTCGATTACACAGTCGTTTTTTCAATAATCGATCGTAAGCATTCTAATGTCACTCCCATAACATCACTCCTGTAATCCCCGGAGCGTTAGGCAGACGTGTATACAACATTAGTTTTAGTACCGTATATGCGAAACCTGAATATAGTTTGTTCAGAATAAGTAACTGAATCGATTCCAATAATTTTTAAACCATGTTATATTTTGTCCCAAAAATATTTAAAAAAAAAGTTACAAGTTGGACACCGAGTTACACTAAGTACCTATCGCAATCATTTAGGTACCTACTGCCAAATTATTATTATCAATGAGCTCAAGACGACTCTGGCGGCGTGCACGCGTACGCGCCGCGTGTTAACCACGTTCTTGTGCGGACAACCAGGTAACAGAACAAGCTTATAACTCTGTGATTTTTCTTAATACAGTCTTGAAATTTTGTACATAGATTCTTTACATAAAAATACTAGACACGTGTTTCAGGTTTCGCATGTACTAAAACTAATGTTGTATAATAGTACAGTCACGAGCACCAATATGTAAACACTTAACAACTTTCAAGTGTTTTTCTCCTACTGTTCTGATTAAAATTTAATGTTGTTACGAACAGTGTTCGGATCAGCATTTCTAGCGACAACCTTTTTTACCCACAGACAGATTCGCTGACAATTTTACGTATACATATAGAATCCTATTAATAGATCTTATACTTAGATGTATAAAATAGAGAAAATATAGAAATACAACGTGCGTCAGTGGGTAGCTTTCTGACTAATTAAAAATGTATCATATCTATTTATCTTGTTTTTGGATGGACGAATTAAAAAACAAAATATGAGTTAGACGTGCCATACATAGTTCGAGCCGCACATTCAATTTCACAGTCGTTTCATCAATGATCCCTATTTTTAAGATCGTTCGCATTTTAATTTCAGTCCCATACCATCACGCCTGTAGTTACCGAAGGGTTTAAGCAAAGGTGTACATATTGGTACACTGACATTTCGCCAGTTATGTTTTAAGACCGAGCCTATTGCCATCAACCGGGCAAAAATCCATTCTCCTTAGCTGCGACCGAGAAATTCCTGATAGAAAAACCCAATTACACTTTACCTGACCTGGGAATCGAACCCAGGACCACATGCTCAGCAGTCACGCTTATCACCACTAGACCAACGAGGTACAATTGAATTACGTGGTGATGAGAAGTCAATAACGATGAAGAAAATATGATGAAACACTGTCAATCGGGGTTAAAATATACAAAATCGTGAATCACGCTACTTCCGATCACACACGGGGGTCACTGACACCTGAAAATCGTTCGTTTGACTAGCTGTCGACTAACAAAAGTAAAATGGTATTTCAGTTCGACGAAAGATGACTTTGCACATTTTTTTTCTGTAAAGGGATTAATGGACAGTCTAGAATGTTCCATTTTAACACTGATAACGTATAATGGTAAAGATTAAATTGCTGCTACATCAATCATGTTCTTTAACCGAAAGGAGTTGATGTTAACCTGAGAATAGGTCAATAAAAATATATTAAATAACTATCTGTTGCCCGCAAATTCGTTCGCGTGGAAATTTTTATGATTACATGTGAGAAAAGAGTAGCCCTTGTGCTATTCCAGACTATAATCTATCTCTGTGCCAAATTTCGTGCAGATCCGTTCACCGGTTCTGGCGTGATTCAGCAACAAACACCCATCCATCCAAACTTTCGCATTTAATAGGATTAAGATTTCTGAAGTAAAACGGTTTTACAGTCTTTATCATCATAATGAAACATTTAGAAGGTAGGCAAGAATTATATTGTGTTGTCATATCGCGTTTGATTGCCCCAATCGAATTACGAGAAATTGGTGACAAAACCATCGCAAGAATCCATTGGTTTTCATTTGTCTACACTGAATTTGCTTCAAATATCTAAAATACTCCCCATAGCTGGGACACAGACCTTGTCTCTGTGCGAGGGAAGTAGGGAGAAATTCACCAGGTGGGGTGGTTTTAAATTATTTTATTAAGTCCCGCTGTCCCCACTAATGGGGACCGAGCAATGGTGACAACGGGAACAATATTTTATTATTTTAATCAATTCCCACTGTCCTCATACAGTGGACCCGGGCAGTAGGGACAGTGAGCATACACCTTTGTGTCTTGTCGAATGTCACATGTCTTCTTCAACGTCTTTTAATTCTAGGCCGAACTGATACTGATATTGTTAGCCTGCGTCATCCCACAGCTGGGCAAAGGCCTCTCCCCATAACTTCCAGTTGGTTCGATCCAGGGCTAATGTGCGCCACTGGTCTGGACAAGAAAGAAAAAAATAAAAAACATCGTGAGAAAATCGGCACCGATTTTTTTCTCACGATGTTTTTCCTTTTTCGTTTTGTTTATTTATTTGGATCTCCAACAAAGGATAGGCCGTGTCGATGGCGCGTTCGTGTTCCACGCGTGCCTCAAAGAGATGTCAGCAATCAAGTAGGGGTCCGCATGGGCCGATGCCTGCCAGGGCTGCGGGACTGTTCGAAAGAGATACCGTGGCCCTGGAATACAAAGGGCAATAAAGGAACATGGATGGGTTTTAGTCAGAGTACAAGTCTGACCTTTTAAGTGTGTTACTTCAATTACAGAAGACCACAGTATGCAAATAAAACTAGGTGTTAGGTGGTGGGGCAAGGTGGCAAAACACACCCATTTTGAGAACAGTTATCCTAATCCTAACTAATATTATAAATGTGAAAGTGAGTTTGTTTGTTTGTTTGTTACCTTTTCACGCCTAAACCACTGAACCGATCATCCTGAAATTTTGCATATACATGTTCAGATGTACGGAAACTGTCATAGGGTACCTTTCATCCCGAAAAAAAGTACTGTTCCCGAGGAAAACAACAATAACGATCTTATTAGAATAGATGGCACCACGTGTCTTTCGAACCATGATTGAATTATATTAAAAAAATTAACGCGAGCAAAGCCGCGGGTAAAATAGGTAGATGAAATCAAATACACAAAATAATGTGCTTGCCTGAGTTCACGTTACTTTACCTACTACCTACACCACCGTTTTTCACTTGACTGTACCCAAATTTCTTTAAATAAAAATGCCAAATAGTTACTTTTTTCATAGTCATTCATTGTTGTTCGTCGCATTTGTGTTTGTAGTCGTCTAGTACATAGGAAGTGTTAGGTTGATAACCTACCGTCTGTGACTAAAGAGTCATACACCTCACTATCTGTCAGCCAGAGAGATGGTAGACAGGATAAAAGTGAATATATAAATTGCATAATATAAAAGTACCCGCCTCGCTGGTCTAATGAACGCAAGCGCAACTGCTGAGCATCAAGTTCTGCGTTCGATTCCCGGGTCGGGCAAAGTGTTAATGGGGATTTCCATCAGGAATTTCTCAGTAGCAGCCACGGAGTCTGGATTTGTACCTGGTTGATGGCAAGAGGCTCGCCCCCAATTGCTTAGGACTTAAACATAACTGGCAAAATGTGAGTGCACTATGAGGTAGGTACATCTCTGCCTTACCCTTCGGGGTAAAATTGCGTGATGTTATTTCAATATCTTTCAAAAACCTAGAGATAGATCGAAAAATCATGTGAAGAAATAGAGATAGGAATACACAATTCTAGTTTTCTAAAAAGATGATTATTATTTTCTACCAATATGAAAATGTTAAAGAAAGTAATGTAATGCATTTGGAAAATAAGAGCTTATCAGTTTAAAAGAGAGGTACAATTTTCAAGGTTGAAATCAATAAAAAAATGCAGGAAGAAAGTCCCAAAAATAACAAAATTTTATTAAAAAAAAACCTTACACTTGGTCAAAAAAAAAAAACTACGAAATTCCACGTGCGTATCTTATCAACGCGTATGATTCTCGATACCATGCGTTACCAGGTCATCAACCGCTGATATTTCGCTGACCACTGCTTGAGCCATAGACAATGCAGAACGCTAACGACTTGAATTGGCAATGGCCGGGGTCAACGGACTGACGTGGCAACTGCCGAAATGTGCATCTAACGAGATGGCTGTTGCATATACTAGGTGCCTATAGATATATAGTAGGTACAGTAAAGTAAAAACGTTATCTACGGAGGAATATTTGAGCAATTTTTCCAATGTGGGTAGAAAATACAGGACGTTTGTTTTCAAGTTCACTAGACAATACAAGGTGTAAACGGACCCTTCACGAGGCCGTCAGCCAAGCATTCTGTACATCAAACTAAGTTACCCTACGCAAAAATTATTGCTGGGAAACAATCTTTTTTCGGGGTGAAAAATCACGTTTTACATGTAACGAATCGTAAACTGGTCATGGAAGTAATTAAAATAAAGAAGGTAATTTAAAAGCTACTATTAAAAAAAAAACTTGTAAAAATGTTGGAACTTCGACCTCCAATATCTCCGTAACTGGAAGGTTCCCAGGTATGGTCCAGAACAAACAAATGATCGCAATGACGAGGACAATAAGTGCCTATCGTGTTGTGTGAGTTTGATCTGAAATTTTTAACATCCCGCTTGAAAGCAATTAACCGGAATTCCGGTCTGAAATATTTATTTGACATTCCTGATAGAGTTCTCATATCCGTCAAAGAATTTAAACGTTCACCAGTTTGCTCATGACGCTGTAACAATCTTGGAAAACGACCTGATCAGAAATCTATAATATTCATGTTAATTTATTTATTACTCTATCCTCGTGGTCTACTTTCAGCCTCAAATGTGCTAAGTGAGGACTCGACGTTACCGACTCGTAAAAAGTTTAAGGTGTGTTGAAAATATAGAATATAAGATAAGATATCTTCCACATACCTTAAACGTTAATAAATAAAAAAAAAAAAACAAAAAAAAACGTGTTTTTTTATATTATTCAAAAAAAGAAACGTTGCCCCACACAAGGAATTTCTCCTGAATCGTGGGTGCGTTTACAAACATTTAAAACTCACAGCCAGACCCGGAAAAACTACTTGTAGATCATACAAATATTAGTTCCGTGCGGGGATCGAACCTGCGACATGCAGCGCAGCAGCCAATCGCTCAGCCACTGCGCCAACCGTGCCGTCAATATATTTAAGCCAATTTTTTTTTTTTAATTTTTGCCCCACACTAGGAATTTCTCCTGTATTTTGGTTTATTAGATATTATTATCACGTTCTCGAAAACAGTTCCAACAATTTCGATGAAAGCTGCAATATGGGCGGGTTTACGGGGACGAAAAATCGATCTAAAAAAATCGGTCTCATATCTGGGAAAATTCGTTTTCTCTACAGGGTAAACAGACCCTTTTTTTTTTTTTTTTTTGGATGGGAAATCATCAAATGACCCCCTCCACTCTGGGCGGAGCGGAAGGGAGTGTCAGACTTGTACTGACTAAAACCCATCCATGTTCCTTCTTTGCCCTTTGTGTTCCAGGGCCACGGTGTCTCTTTCGAACAGTCCCGCAGCTCTGGCAGGCATCGGCCCATGCGGACCCCTACTCGGTTGCTGACATCTCTTTGAGGCGCGCGTGGAACACGAACGCGCCGTCGACACGGCCTGTCGTCATAAGACGGCCGGACGGCGAGCTAGCCCATAACTCGCCGTCCACAGGCCCGCGCCTACGGTGGCCGGGAGCCACCACGTGAAGGGTAAACAGACCCTTCACATAGCCGTCGACCAAGCACTCTGTACATCAAACTAAGTAACTTTACGCAAAAATTATTGCTGGGAATAGACTTTTTTTTTGGAGTGAAAAATCACCTTTTACGGTAGGACTCGATGAAAAGTACTCAAAGCATTTTGCTGATGGATGGATTGAATAGTACGGGGGTCGTGGAGGTGTGTAAAGTAAAAATCTTACATTAAAAACATGTATTTAAAAAAAAAACTTGTGAAAAAGTTGGAACTTCGACCCCTAATTTCTCCGTAACTATAAGGTTTCCAGGTATGGTCTAGAACAAAAAAGTGATCGAAAAGACGGGGAGAACAAGCGCCTTTCGCATATGTTAAGGGTCTATTTACACCCTTTATATTCACCCGAACACAACTCGGTCCCGCAGGTACTCTGTGCTTAAAGTAATAAAGAAAACGAACCCTAAATTACTTAACCTATGGTTCCTTTTCTGAATGGATACAATTTCTGTCAACCAGTTACAGCAAATCTTATAGAAGCAAGACATACAAGATCATCTGATTTTGTCATGCAAAATATTTCTACGTGCAACAAATGCTTGAGAAGCATCCACACGCCATTCGAATTTGCACGATCAGACCTCTGCGTCAGTTGTCAGCAATCCCAATATTCAAGGTCCTCTTACTGACATGCATTACAACAAACATTACTAGATGATTCCGCATCAATGAACTACAGATTCAAGGAAAGATCTGACTCAGCCGTAGTCTGTAGAAGTCTGTAACTTTCGCAATACTGTAGCGTAAACAAATTCTTACTTTCGAAGTCTTTGGCAGTTTGCGATGACTCATTTGTGACGTTGATAATGATTTAATCAGAGTAAACGGATCACGGACGGACGGATTCCCTCTCATAGAGAGGAGGCCTGCGTCCCAGCAGTGGGAACATTAATAGGCCGATTATGCTATGCTTTTATGCTAAACGGATCAGAACTAACAATTATAAATGCACAAGTTTGTCAGGATGGATAGATATTTTCCAAAAAAAAAAACAGTTTATGACCAGATATCCTAGAACGAGCGCGCGCTGTAAATCTAATACCTACTACTGTAAATCTAATACAGTAACTACAATTTAACGTTACAATATTTTTTTTCTCTTCTTTATTGCACACAAAATAAAAAATATATACATACAAATTGTTTTTTTCTTTAAATATAATTAAATATCCTACATCATTTTAGTTTAATTGTTTTCAACAAGCACAATTAGTATCATCCATACGCATGACTAAAATCTTAAAATTATGAAAATTATTATGTGAAACGAGTATTTTTAATTTTAAAGGGACGTACTCGTATTTTCGTTACGTCTACACGACTTGCTCGTGCTAGGGATCCTCTGGATTAACACATAGGACACTTTTTATCCCGGTAGGACGATCCCGTAGGGCAATTACCAGATTCCACGCGGGCGAACCTGCGGACATATGCTAGTACTTCCTAATATTGTATTTGCCAGAGTCCGGTGTCCACAGATGCGTCCGCAATTTGTCCGTAACGGTTTGTCTGAACCTTGAGTAGACTATATTAACGTTTTTCCGAACGAATTATTGTGTAAAAGATCATAATTATGACTAGAAAGAGGAATGAAATCTTTACTGAATGGAATTTTTGTACAATAGAAACTGAACGAGTACGGCTTGTACTACGTGGCTACGTTTATCTACAGAAGATGTGGAGTAAAGGAATTCTAGATTGTGAGAAAAGTGATATGGCTAGAAAAGAGTTCATATAGTGATAACTAAGACTAACAGAGTCCCTTGATAACTTGGTATAACAATACTATGGCAACGATGAACATGCAACCGTCATAACAACAATTCCGTATGACTCCACGCCATTCAACTACAGCCACCTCGTAACGTAAGTAGTAGTCCGAAAGTTTCGCAATACGATAACGTAAACAAGAACTTACTTTCGTGAGTATTTGGTAGTGTTGGATGAGTCATTGGTGACGTTGGCTTTCGGTGTTGGGGGCTGTGACGACATACATACATAACATCACGCCAGTAATCCCCGAAGGGTTAGGCAGAAGTGTACCTAATAGTACACTCCATTTCGCCAGTTATGTTTTTAAGTCCCAGGTAATAGGAGGCGAGCCTATTGCCATCAACTGGGCACAAATTCAGACTCCGTGGCTGCTACTGAGAAACTTCCAAATGGAAAAAAAAATCCAGTCCAATTTGCCGACCCGGGAATCGAAACCAAGGACCTCATGCTCAGCAGCCGCGCTTGCAGCCACTAGACCAACGAGGCATTTGGTTGCTGATGACATAATGTTGGTTATAATCGCTATTTATTTAAATTTTGTAAAAGTACAGCTGAAAGTTTTCAAGAGACTTTTACTGCGTTGCTACATTTTCACATATTCTGTAAAAAAGTGGGATATCATGTGGGGACACAGTGTAGATGAGAATGAATTATTTACTGCACAAAAGAAATGTATACGAATGTTATTTCAAATAAAACCAAGAGATAACTGCAAACTACACTTTATAAAAATAAAGAACAAATCTTAACTCTTTTTAACTCTGCCCTCCATTTATATAAGGTCCCATTAAAATAGTTGGACAAACTTTTAGAAATCATTCTGACCACCGAAATAAGGACAATGGTAAAAAAAGTAAGAAAAACGTATTAGATTCTTACAAGAAAAATAATCAGCTAACGAAAATACACTAAAAATGTTGGTTACCCAATGATTTTAGGTCAAAATAAAATCACTTCAATCAGTGTTTTTCTTGCTTGTTGTATATCTTTGGTTAGACGTACTGAACGCTGTGTTAAAATCTGTCTATCTATTTTATATATGTATTAGAAATAGCCACTTTTGTTAAGAAAAATATAAAACTGTTTAATTTTGATAAGAACGAGCGCCGCAAAACTAAGTTCATTCACCATCACCTAGACTACAAATGTACAAAAATAGCCCAGAATATCGAAGCAAATACAGATATACAATAAATTACCTGAAAATATACGGTCCACGAGAACACTACGTGTATTTATAAAGTCATTGCTCTTAGATAAATGTTATTATAGGATCCAAGAATTTATGGAAGATAAAATGTTAAAATGGAGTTCAAATATATAATTACTTAATGTTTTAATTTTAATATGAGTTTTTTTATGTAATAAAGCTAGATATAAGTTTAATTAATATAATGGTTTTAATGTGAAAGTTGCGAAAGTTAGTAGTAATGATCTACGTGATATTAGATAATAGATAACACTGACACTACAATACTGACAGGGTCATGAACTAGTTTTAAGCCAAGCGTCTAAAATTGGTTGTGTACATTGAGCATTAAATAAATATATAAAAACGTATAGCAACGCAATAAAAGGAGGATGTGGAACAAACTAGATGATAAGGCAAAGCAAGATGATACGGCTAGAAAGAGAGTAGGTGGTGAAGACTGAGGCTTATAAAGACGGAGACATGCTGCTATCCTAGGTATATAGGAAGGAATAAGGGAGGATGAAAATGGCGATCAGATCCAGCCTGACCCTTTGCTGCCCTCACCCAGCGACGCCCTAAGCCAAGGCTCGTACACTCGGGAGTGCCCTTAGCGTGTAGTCGCTTAGTTTTTAAGTTAGTTGCCTCTGGCTGGAGGCTAACACTCAAGGCACCCACAGGATAGTCCGGTTAAGTAGAAGCCAGCCTCATAGGTTGGCAATTTTACAACAGACGTAACTATAATTCAGTATGACTCCACGCCATTGAACTACAGCAGTCTTGTGTATCGTAAGTCCGAAACTTTCGCAATTCGTTAACGTAAACAACGTCTTACTTTCGTAAGTGTTTGGTAGTATCGAATGAGTCATCCGTGACGTTGGCAGTCGGAGTTGGCTCTGACGATATTATAATGTTTGTCGCGCTTGCCTCGGTTGGTCCGGATGGGTGACCGCCCATTACATACCGAGTTTCCTCCGTGCCTCGGAAAGCACGTTAACCAATTGGTCCGGCTGTCATTTGTAGATCTTTGACAGTTGTTACATACAGTCAGTGGCCCGAAAGTCTGACAACCAGTTTTATCACGGGGTATCGTATTACCTAGTACGAACGGGGTTGTGGAGGTCAGATAGGCAGTCGCTCCATGTAAAATACTGGTATTCAGCTGCATCCGGTTAGACTGGAAGCGGACCAACATAGTTGGGAAAAGGCCAGGCAGATGATGAGATGCAGCGAATTTTTCTGTTTATCCAACTGGAATCACACATTTTTATTAAAAGAAATAATTACAAACTGCAACCAACATACATTATAAATCAATATCTAGTTGAGTAAATATTTTCGAAGTAACGTTACACAGAACAAACTAACGTCAACGAAACGATGATTCCCGTCACTGTCCACCACGATGGACATCGCAACAATTTGTAAAAATATTTCTTGCGGCCCACCACGGGGTGGACACCGAGAATTATTTATAGAAATTGTTTCGCTGTCCACCACTGGTGGACAAGCCGGGGTGGACACTGGGAATCCTCGCCAAGAAACGGGTTCCTTGATGTAAAGTTTTCGATATTAAGAAACAGCGAACAAAAAAGGCGTAATAAAAACATAAGGTCGCATTATCAAGGCACAGAATAGTATTTCGAAATCATATAGGGAACCCTCATTTTCCCACTTTTCTTTGTCACACATCACCTTGATTCAGTGGTTTTTCTCCCAACTCATAACACATATTCACAACAAAAACATCTCCTACGCTCCAGAACCATATGAACTGCCTGTAGGGAAACCCTCAGTCATGACTCACGGGCCACGTATTACGTACTAAGAGCTGTTTCATAACAAAGGCGACATAATATAAACATCCTTGTAATTATCATAGCTTCTGTACTTAGTCATGATTTTAGTTTTAAGTACCCATTGTTAGTAGCATTTTAAGAAGGCGTGAAATTAAAGCCATTAATTTTTTTTTATTAGTTCTATAGATAGATGGTTGGAAATAGGTGGTTGACTGCTCGTTGGTCTAGTGGACGCAAGCGCAACTGCTGAGCATGAGGTCCTGGGTTCGATTCCCGGGTCGGACAAATGTTATTGGGTTTTTCCATCAGTAATTTCTCAGTAGCAGCCACGGAGACTGTATTTGTGCCTATACATTTTTGGCAATACACTCGCCCCTTATTACATGAGACTTAAACATAACTGGCGAAATGTGGGTGTACTATTAGGTACACCTCTGCCTAACCCTTCTGGGATTACAGGCGTGATGTTATGTTATGTAGATGGTTGCAAAATGTTATAATTGTTGTATTGAATGATCCATAGTTTGTTTTAGGTATTTTTAGATCTGGTGGTGATAAAGTACATTCTCACTAGGCCTTTTATAGAAGACCCGAAGAATTGTACGTGTCTGCAAAACCACCTCCTTAATAAATGTTCAACGTTTACAGAAATAACAAAACATCAAACCGACCTACATGTTTGAAAAAAAAAGCGAAATTAATTCAAATGTCTGCCAAATTGATCAACCAAACAAAAAAAAAAGATTCAAAATCGATCAGCCCACATTTTTATCCTGTGTCCGATTTGGTACGGCCAAAACCATAGCCGGTTTTTCCCGCCAAAATACGATGTCAAAGCCACACCTGCATAGCCAGTCAGTGCCTTCCGTCCGCTTTTACATGTGATATCATTAAATTGTCTCTTTTATCGTGATACGGATTTCCTTTTTCAAATTCTTGTAATTTTATTGCAAGAAAGTTTTGATTTGAGAACGAATATTTTTTTTCGTCTATTTTGTTTCCTACATTGGTTTAGTTACGATGTTGCCAGTTAAATTTGATTCAATATACCGGTAATCAATCCACTGCTGGGAAACAAGCCTCCTCGTGAGAGCCTTTACCAACCAGTTGGGCCCAGTGCGGGTTTCTGTTTAGGCTTCATTGACAAAAGTAAAATAAAACAATTAGTAAGTAAAATGTTTCAGCCTGGTTATATTAATCACGCAGGAATTTTCATACAATTATCCACAGGAAAAGGAAAAATACTGAAGTAGGTACCTATATTCCTTTTTTGAATTTACGTCATTCGGTCTTTCTCCTATAAGGAAATTCGGTATGGAAAATAAATGACATAAACAATTATGATGTTTTTTTAAAGGTGGTAATTTCACGTCATTTGTGACGTTTTGGTTTTGCTGCAAAAAGTATTGTTACGGTTGTAACCTCATTGACGTGTTACGTATTTTACCACACTGACCTGTATTCCTTGTAAGTGAAATAATAGCAGAAATTAAACGTATAAGGTGATTTATTTTTCAGTAATAACAATTATATCGTTACATATTTACCTTAAAAGAGAGTAAAATAAAATAATAAATAATACCCCGAACGCGACCTGAACGAAAATGGGGTCTAAAACCTGTAAACTGCATAATAATGTGGCTATGGCTTTGGCTGAGGAAAACCTATAAGTTTCACATTCCAAAAGAAAATCAGTTTTCACATTCTTCATTAAATTAATAATTAAGTGTAAACTACTATATCACTTCTTAGGGTCCATTTTTTTGTCAACCAAATATTGTCTCACTGCTAAACCTACCACTTCTCCCTATCAGACGCCTTCTCCGCCAAATCTTTCACAAACCCCTCCTCAGTCAAGGTCCAAATACTTCCAAAAATCTCGCCGTGGAAAAAAACCAGCTGTCACTATAGTAAACATCAATCATGACAGTATGGCGTGATACCGAACACCACCATCATTTAAAATCCAGGTCACCTCTCAGGCACAAAGAGAGTTCGCCGAAGTTCAAATGGATCTTTCTAGAATTCCCACCAGAGGCTGACAACCACCGCTGGTCGCCAATCTGGTCGTTGACCAGTCTCTCGACCCAGATTTGTGCTTACACACACTTAGGTTTTGACTCACACATTACATGTAGCGAATATTATGGCGATGTTAATTTTTTGAGTGTCAATGTTGGAGAGTGTGTTTAAGTAAGGCCTGCTTTACATGTAGGAGTTTTTTCATCAAACCAAGATTAAATGCGCCAGATCAGATAGTTTTAGGGCCTTTTAATAAGCTATTGCGCAGAATATACAATTTTTCTGTCATGATCATGAAGTTTCCTTCCGTAAGAGGAAGTCTGAAAGTGGCGCCGGTAACTGAAAAGCTGTGTGGTTATCGGTTGTCGTGGTATGGGCATGTAATGCGGAGGAATGAGGAAAATGTTGTGAGGAAAGTTTTGAGAATGAATGTGGATGGGTATAAGAGTAGAGGAAGACCAAAAAAACGATGGATGAATTGTGTAAAGGATGATATGTCAAGAAAGGAGGTGACTGATTAGATGAAGAGTAATTGAGAAGTATGGTAGAAGAAGACATGCTGCGCCGACTCCAAAAGAATTGGGATAAGGGCAAGAGAATGATGAGAATGATGATCATGAAGTTTCCTTTTAAGTTACGTTAGTTTCCGTTTTTTTTTAGTTTCCTTTTTTTCCAATGTATAAAGTGTCTCATTACAGACCGAAGGCGTTTACGTACAGCATTGAATATCATGCTTGCTGTTTGTTTGCGTTTTGAAGCCGTTAAGTCCCGGATTTTCTCAAAGTCACACCAAACTTTTCCGTTAATCATCTATTATCTGTTCGTAGTAGCGTTTTCCTTTGCCCGGTTTATTACTTAGTGTTCTATTTATCCTGTGTGGCTACCGCCTGACTATGGTTACATATACCTGGGAAGAACCGCTGTGTATAGGCGGTCAGGGACATGAAATTCATAATACGCTGCGTCGGTTTTGTTGCAGTAATGCGGATTTTCTGTTTAATTCTGGGTATCCTATTGTGTCTGGATTACCTTTTGTGTTGGAAAATGAAAAAGGAAAACGTTACTACGAGTGTGCATATTACTGTGCATTCTCAAGTTCAAGTATTTGCAGAACTTCTAGGAGCTTGAAAAATGGTATCGCTCTGGGAAAATCTTTGTTTGTAGTGGCGCGTATAATGTGGTTTTGATGAAAAATGCAACTTCACTTTGTTATCTCTAATCTGATGATTAAGTAGTAAATACATCGACACTTTGCACATAATTTGTACATCGAGACAAAGCCCGAAGCTTTCGCCGCATCAAATAGTCGATTCCCTAACTTTCTACGAGCGCCGAAGTTCCGATGAAAGTAGTCTCACACTTGTCCAGTCGCGAGCAGAGGTCGCGATACAGTGGCAAATCGGACGGTGGACGAATAGATGCTTCGAAATTTAAAAATTTCGTTTTCCTTTTTATTTTTTTTCTTCTAGCCGCAGTGAATTTGTAGGCCGATTTAAAAAGGTTTAATCTGTTTTGTATTTTTTTGCCTATTGATCTATGACAAGAAAATAATCGTTTGAGTTTTCTTTTGCAATTTGAAGTTAGAAAAGACGGTTGTTGACGGATGTTTTCTTTATGACCATTTTTGTTTTGGAAAGCTGTGATTGTTTTTGAACGAGGCCTACATTCAGCGTTTTCTCCATTAGTAATAGTTTCGTAGTGACATACTACTCCATTCTTTCTGAAATCAATTTCGAATGTGCAATTTCTTATAATTCAAATGATAAACTTACTCATAGTAAATGATTTATAATAATAAGCTGGTAATATGAAAAGTAAAACAAAAATTTGCTTGTGTTTGTAAATAAAACTTCGGACGCCTTGAAACCTAAAGTCATGTCATGTCGAGATATCAAAAGTAACTATGTATATGAATCACAAATGCCTACAAAAGACATTATTTGATTACGCAAAAGTAATTAACTAAATTATTTTAAAATAATAACTCAAGTTTTTCCCCAAGACTCGTCATGTGGTGACTGATTAATTAATTTCTGAAAATATTGCAAATATTGTAAAAAATGTCCCAAAAGTTCCTTTTCACGTTATTTGGGAACAATCAATTGTCGAATTTCACTCAAATGAACAGAATCATAGTTCCTTGAACTTGTACATTTTTAATTATGTACATGGATTATTCAGACTGGCAACATTCCACCCAGAAAATTAAGTATGAAACCTCATTTCGAACGTTATTTTGAATGTCGAGCGCAAATTCGGCCAGTAATGATAGTAGCACTGTAATCGCACGACGATGAGTCAACGGCCGGTGAAATGGCTGCCAGTTCGTTCACCTTTCACCCAATTTGCCTAAATACACACCGACCGAGAATAGTTGGCATTGTGTCGCGACCAATGCCATATAATAAGTGTGTGCACTACAAATTGTCAGCATAATTTCTGTAGTACGTTCGATATTTTGAATAGTACTTATGTTTTTTTGGCTGAAGTAATTTTCCGCAGTTTTTGTGCGGTATGAGTGTCAGAAAGTGACGTTTAACAAGATGTAAATTGTTGTCTATGGTTTAGAGTTGCGCAAAAAATCTTTTGTGTTTCTCTAAGCCGCGATTTATCCAAATAAATGTTGCTCATTGTAAATCCATGTAGACAGACAGACATACGCTTAAACTCGCGCTTTTTCCCATGGGTATAATAATGTATTTAGTTAATAAGACATTACCTATTTCTGCGGCATGCGAAAAATCATGGTGAATAAAATGAATCTGAAATGTTCATTGAATGTTTAGACAGTTTGAATTAAGACGTGCTGTCGTGACGTGCGAAAATCCGAGCAGTGTTGATTTTATTGATTAAATTGGCTATGCTTAGACAACCTGGAAAAATTTGGTATACTAAACAAAATATTTGACTAGATCATGTAGGTAAGTGGAAGTTTATTTGAATTCAGTATGTGCATTATTTACAAACTACAAATAGATCTAAAACAATAACAAAAATATGTACAGCACGTGTAGCATGACCACCGTAGAAATGGGTTTTGTCGACAGAAGAATCGACCAAATAACAGATTTCTTTTGTTGATCTGTCATTTTATCGATTCTTTCGCGACTGCCTATCTGACCTCTACAACCCAGTTCCTGGGTAATACGGTAACCTTCGGTAAGGCTGGTTGTCAGACACTGACTAAGTGTCAAAGATCTACAAATGACAGACGGGACCAACGTCTTAACGTGCTTTAGTCATATTGGGAAATATTACGTTTATGAATGAGCGTGTACCACGTTACGGCGCGGGCACACGTCACGTCCCCACCGATCAATACTCGGCGCCTTTATCGTAACGGCAATCTCATCTTGCACAGCATTTTAATGCCGCATAAAAGCTAACTGTCTGTCCAAAATAAATACCAGCAAAATGTGAAGGTAGGTCGGCAAACGGTATCCGACAATGAACTCTGAAAGTGGAACAACGACCGCCCAATTTGGCATTTGGTCTCGTGGTGAAAAAAAAATATCGCCACCGGCGGTACCAGGGTAACATGGACTAGAGAAAGGTTGAATTTCGAGTGTTTGAATGTATGCGTGTAATCTTACTGGCCAGTTCCGTCTGTGTGTGTCATTGTAGTCACAGCGTAGTAGAAAGCTCAGTGAGCGTTTGTTTACATTCGCTATTTAAAAAAAGAGTGAAACGGTGAAACGATAAACTGTCAAATTATTTGTTGGTACTCGTGGAATGTAGGTCGATTAGACTGTTTCGTTCACTAATGCGTAGAGAGCATGCAATGGAATTTTATTTGTGAAAATTGTTTGTTGGAAAAGAAAGGGGCGACGTACGAATCAAATTGGGAAAATAGAAGATGTGTGGCAGTAGAAAAATCTCTGAATATTGACGCAAAGATAATTGAAGCTCAAAAATGAAATGAATTCATACCTACTAAGAATTAGATCTGCCAACAATAAATACAGAAAACTAATACCCATCAGGGTTTCAATCCATTTGGTGGCAGAAAATGGCTAAATCGAGGAGTAAATTAAATCACCAAGAATCATATTCGTCCATCCTTCAGTAGCGTCAGGATATCGAATAGCTTTTTATACCGTGACAATATTAAGCTCTCATCAATGTCAATGCAGTCTAGAGTATGGACTTATAAGGGCACAGGGCAACTCAACCGCCTTCTAAATTTAAACCGAGCGTTACCACAGACAATCCTATTTATTCGAAGAATACTCGAATAGTTACTCAGAACTTGAGTCAATTATCCAGTGTCCTTCCTGTTCAATTATCATAACGGCACTTAGGAAGTCATCATCGAATTAATACATTACAATAATGTACTTTATCCTTATGTAACGTTACGTTATATTAGTCACTTTGTATGATATTATAAGTGCGATTTTCCTTCTTCGTTATGACGTAGTTGTATGATAATTTCGCATGGTGATAATCAGTTTTACCTCAATCTTTTAATTAATAAACCATGTATTGTGCATCATATCCGACGAGATGTTCTGTCACGAGCACCAATATGAATACACTTTCCTAAATTTAAAAGCAATTTTCGCGAGAAATAACGATTGTAACTTGGAGGTAGGATCTTTTTCATAAAAATATGAGTTCCAGAATACTATGTTCGTAACAACATCAAATTTTAATCAGAACAGTAGCAGAAAAACACTTTTAATAGTTGTTAAGTATTTACATATTGGTGCTCGTGCTGTTCACGAATTTTAAATAACGCCAACTTCATCTTTCTACCCTTGCCCCATGTTACTTGGGGTCGGCAACGCGCTTTCTTCTTCCATTCTCCTCTGTCAACCGTCACGCTATCATTTACTTCTTTTTCTTCCAAATCATTGCTCACACAATCCATGCATCTTTTCTTTGTTCTTCTTCGTCTCCATCCATCAACATTTATATTCATCAGTATTTTAGAGACACGCGCTTCATTCCTCCTCATTACATGTCCATACCAAGAGTCCAAGACAGACGATTCTCTTTAAAGATTCCCTTAAAATGTGGTTTTTACCAACTATACTAAAAATTGCAACCATCGGTGGACATGAAGAATTTTCCAGGCAAACTCCACAATCATTGACGCATGGCTTAAATTCATTAAGATTAAATAAAGTTCTTTTATCTAATAGGATAAATTGTATTACGTAGACAGTTAAAAAGATTCATACGGGGACTTTATTAGTCACAGTTTACGTGCGCAGAACAAAATGATAGGGAATAATTTAGGGAAAAGTTGACGCTTTAATAGATTACAAAAGATTAATAAGCAGTTACAAAATATTTTATTATAGCTTCGCCTTATATCTGACATCACTAGTCTTCGTGGAAGATGACTCTTCTTAAAGAAAAATAAATATGATGCCAACCAATGAAATTACTTCCAGTTTTGGCGAAAAAGTTTACAATTTTCAGAGTACATTTTTAATATAAAAAAGCATTTGTGAAATATGTAGTAAAGCGTAACAGAAGTTGGTAGAAAGCTAAGTTCTATATACGAGTAGTTTTTTTGTTTTGTCTAGTCAGACATCTCATACCATTTAATTAGTCGATATTCATTCAAAACGGGAAAACACGTCCCATTATTTCTACCGATTTCAAAAAGAAATACGTACAAAAAAACTAACACTCTTCTATCAATGTACCAGGGACGCATATACCGTTAGGAGGTCACCCGAAAGATACGCACACAAACACACGCATTATATTTGAATGCGCAGCACGTGACGTTCACATGCGTACCAAATAAATTGGTATCGTAGAACGAAAGTCGTAGCCGACAGAGAATTTCGTCGGCACGGGTCGATACATGTTGTTCATGGTTGCGTGGCATTTGGGTTTTTGCAAAAGTACTAAACCGTCAGAATATCAAGGGGTTTTCAGAAAATATATTATTTCTGCAGAATAATGCAGATATTACTAAGGCAAAAGAACAGTTTGACATCCGTCGGAAACTCAAGGGATGTTTAGAAAATATTTGGTTTCAGCGGCATCTATCTGCCTCCACTTGCTTTATTCAGCAAAAATTGCGTTTTCCATGGTGTAGTAAAATGATGTGAATGAAAAGGTTCATAATAATATAATGACAATACTAATGAATAGTTCCATAACTCAGTAACATAATCACGTTTTTTTGTTTTTTAAATTTTATGTGATTGTAAATCCTATTTTCTGATCACAATTCTCTAAGACAATTCTTTAACAAATTGTTTTTATAGTTGAAATAGATTCCTCTTGAAATACAAAACCCAACAAACAACTGAATCGCCTACGCGACGGGCACAAGCGCTACGCCGAGAAAACGGGCAAACGTGCGCGGGAAAAAGCAATATGGCGGCCTTATGTTTTTCTTCATGACTCGAGTTCCGCAACGAAGGCATTGGAACTACTTTGACTTACTTGAAAGTTGTTACTAATTTTTGTTAATTTTTATTTGGTAGTTTTTTTTTTGTTGTGTTAAAAGGTTTAAGAAGGATTGTGAAGCAAAGTTATTTCAAAAATATTCTGCCACATTTATGGTCATTAAAACTGCAATTTTATTAAAAGTATAAATTCATTTATTTCAAGTAATTTGTCATTACCATTTGTTTATCCATTTCCAAGTAATATAATATAACAGAAATTAAATGCAGTCTTATCATTTGATGCCTACTTGTGTTTCATATGTAGGCAAGTGTTTATCACAAAACCACTTAATTTCATTTGCAGTTCAATTAACATTAAATGTGCTGAATTACCTGAATTCAATATTTTTTTCGCCCATAGTCAATAATTAAATTATAATTGGGGAAAGTTACATTATAAGGATAACTGAATTAATTAATTACTTACTTAGTTAACTAGCATGGTTGCCATTGTTTAAAATGGTTTATCCTTTTTTGGGTTTAATATTAATTGGTTTGAATAGGTTTAAATTATAATTGGGTTTATTCATTAGGAATTAGTCGGAATCCTGAATTTGTGGTGGCACGCTTTCTATTACATAGAACCTAAATATGCCTATCCCTTGGAGACAAGAAGCATAGGTATATGATGTGTGATTGGGAGTTGCGTAACACACAAAATCCCGATGCTATTCAATTAGACAATTCAACATATGCATTGCGTTATTTGCGTCTTAGATTAGACGAATTCTTCAAACATATGGATCAATGGATTACGATTTTTCTCCAAAATCCTTCAGACTTATAGAAAAATATGTTCAGAATTCGGGTGCGTCTTGTTCATCAAAAACAGTAGATTCAACATGAACCACTTCCAAATGCAAAGGATTAATTTTAATTGGAACATTACAGGCACTTTTGAATGTCGAAAAAAAAACAAAAACATGAAGCTACAGACACCAGGCACAAAACATAATAATATTTGAAAGTTGCTTACTGCTAAGGGTAGAGTTCTATGGACATGGGCAAAAAACTCCATGGACACTCTTTTAAAACATTGTACATTCATCGTTATCATTCTCCTGACCTTATCCCAATTTATTTGTGGTTGGCGCAGCATGACTGACATCTTCTTCAGCATGTTTTCTTCTTCCATACTATTACTCGTCAGCTTACCTACATTCTAGACATGACCGTGCACACACGGCATATCTTTCTACTTATTCTTGGCAACGTTTTTGCAGTGTTTGCTTTTGTTTTCTATGCAATCCGGATGACGGCACACTTGCATAGCTTGGGATAGTGATCGCGATGCATGCATTACACGTACGTGCTTGTATTCCAGCTTAAGATATGCTGGGCTATGGTGTTATAGTAATTTGCAGTAGTATCTTGGTCAGACAATTTTAAAATGCTTTATAATTATGCCTGCCTCTTGTACCTTTTCTCTGCACTCAAGAAAACGTCTACTCCAACTGTCATCTGTTCTACGGCTGATACGGCCGGCCCATGGCCACTTCAGCTTACATATTCTTTGTGCTACATATGTCGACAACTGTGGTTCTCTACTGGATCACCTCTTTTCGGATTCGCCCCCAAAGAGAGACTCCAAGCAGACTTCCATAGCACGCTGAATGACCTCGAATTTATGGATCACTTGTACCGTGAGTGTCCCCATTTCGGTGCCATAAGTCATAACAGGCAGGACGCACTGTTTGAAGACCTTAGTGTTAGTTTCGAAGGTCAGTGGAATACGCGACGAAAATACCACTGTCACTGGCCACTGTTTGTCTCTGCATCACAACTCACATCTAGAAAATTTCTATGGCATTAAGTCCGCCTCTGTACTTTGTGCTTGAAGTGTTAAATAAATAAATAAAAGACCCGACGAAACTTGAATAAGAGGTTACATAGTGGTAGGTATATCGTAAACAACGAATTTTTAATATCTGTTTAAAAAAGTCAATTTAGTAGGAGCGATGACACCTCATCTCATAGTAAGACAATATTTACACAAGAACTCGCCATTACCTATCCATACATTACGCACTTTATCAATTAGTCACTGATAACGATCAACAAATGAATATGTTAATCAGCAACGATAAAAAGTGCCCCATCTGGTAATAATGCCGGAATGAACGCTGCTAAGCAAATGAGATGCTTTCTCGGCTTGCACAGCTAATTAGTATATCACACTTGTACTGGGTTGCGTTCATATTAAACTAGACTTGCTCGCGACTTCGTTCATATTGACTGCTTCGTTGGTCTAGTCGTCGCAAGTGCTTTTGCTGAGCATGTGGTCCTGGGTTCAATTTCCACGTCGGGCAAAGTGTAACTGGTTCTTTCAGGAGTTTCTACGTAACAACCTGAAATATGGATTTGTGCCAGGTTTATGACAATAGACTCGCTATCGCCACTAATATTTAAATTCTATTTTTAAATATTAGTAGCGAAATATGAGTATACTTAAGTTAGTAGTTTAGTTTTCTTTCTTTCTGACTTCTGCGTAATCCTTCGGGGATAACAGGCGTGATGTCATGTCGCTTTCATGTCGTGATAAATTGTCTTACATGTTTAAGATTATTTTGAATAAATACGCACATAAACCTTTTTTTTTTGTTGTTTTGTAATCAAAAGTCACAACATTTTTTTTTCATTTGGTTTTTGTACAAGGTATTTATACTTTTGCTATGTGTTTGTTTATGCTTTCGAGCGTATGGCACTCGGGGGCAGCAGCCGAAAATCAGCGTCAAGAGGTTTTACCTCGTGTTGCCATCTGGCATTATGCTGAGCTGAGGACCTTTTGGCATTAATAACTTTCTTTAATTTTAAGGTGTTTCTGTTTGTTTTAATGCCAATAAATACAATTTTCTTTCTTTCTTTCATGTACGTCTAAAAATCGTTAAACTCTGTGGTATGCCCGCAGGGTTAAGCCAATAAAATGCATCCCTACAACCCGTGGGAAAAAGTAAATAGTAGAATTATTAATTTCACCATTCACAAAACAATTAATGACAAATAAAATGAAAATGATGAATGATGTAGAAAATAAATCCAATTCATATTGACAAAAGTCCCTACAAATTGGTTGGTAAAATTAATCACCTGATTGTATATCCCTTTACATTCATGATGCCCTGGTTAAAAGTAATTACTTAATGGCTAAACATAATTAATTTTGTATCTAAATAAACAAACTTCGTTACGATCTTATCAAATAATGCCCATTCAACTGCAACTGAAATTTACCAAGAAATGATAACAGCTTATCATTACTTCTAATGATGATTGTTTGAAGGAATCTTTTGTATGTTTATGCGGCCCTAGTACATTAAATGAATTATGTTAATGTAATTTATTGTTATTAATTACTTTTTGTAATTTATTTTATCTTATCATTATTTATTTTGATTGAAAATATTGTGGAGTGCCGAAATGGTGTCCGTAATTTTTTTGATATAAATCTTTATGTTAATTATATTATTTATGACGTGTGTTTCTTCTTTACCAACTAGTATATTATGTTGCTTCTTGGACTATTATATAATGGAATTCGTTAAAATTCTGAAATGTGCAGTGAGAAGCAATAAAAATATTGTTTTGTAAAAACACAGATATACCTATACTCACGTAAAACTCACGCCTTTTTTCGATGGAGGTGTAAGCAGTAACTATAGAAAGCCACAATCCTTACATATTACTTTTACGCCGTCCACACAAAAAATATGAATAAAAAATTATATCTAAAAAACTAAAAACATTTCTACGTCCAACCAGCAGCCGGTACAGTCCCCCTAATTAGCTACAACAATAACAATTGACCTAAATTGCATGCTAGCAACCTATGATGCCCTAGTACCTTAGTAATTAATATATTTATTACTCAAATCAATTAATTAGTGTGCTAAGTACTCTTATCTTTTTTCATAAGTACCTAGATACTACTTATCGCGTATTTTCTTTGACTTGCGTTGAACGCAGTTTATATAATACAAGTACAGCGACACACCTCATAAAGTAACCTCGGCCTGATGTGTTGTAGGAATTTGTTCCTACATCATTTGTTTCGCATCACGTCTAACGAAGGGTTAGGCAGAGGTGTACCTAATACTACACCCACATTTCGCCAGATGTCCCATGTAATAAGGGGCGAGCCTATTGCCATCAACCGGGCACAAATCCAGACTCCGTGGCTGCTACTAAGAAATTCCTGATGGAAAAACCCAATAGCACAGCCCGACTTGGGAATCGAACCCAGGACCTCATGCTCAGCAGTAGCACTTGCGACCACACGACCAACGTGGCAGTCGAGTCTCATGAAAAGGTCCTAACTACGTACGACGTAATCGTCAGGTGTGTGTTGCTACGCAAAGATGACCTACGTCATGGTTATACTCTTGCGGTAATTTTAACGTGTGGTTACCGTTATCAGTTGTTATCAGTAACATTAGCTAATTGCAGAGGTCTGTCCTGTTTCCTTTTACTTTGAGTACGCAGTTTAATTTTGTTAATTTGAGCTTGATAACGTTTTCCTTAGTTTCAGCTGTTACAAAACTTAAAATAGAATTAATTATGGTTGGTAACTGGCTTTTAATGTAATTGGCAACGGATGGGGAAGTTGAGTTCCCGGAATTTGACCGCGAACGGGAAAATTTGGCCCAACCTTTTTTGTAATGAAGTATTTAACTGATTAAAGGAGTAGGCCACCTTGAGAGGATAACCCCTATAGGTGGCCTTACGAAGGCTGCATAAAGCAGTCATGGCCGAACCCTTCAAGCGGCGACCGCAGCACACTACAATATCATTGGAATACACGAAGCCACTGGAGCAGTCTTAACCACTCCTGGAAGGCTGCAGCCTGTTAAAAGTAAGAAAGAAAAGCGTGTATTCGTATTAAAACAAATAAAGAAGAACATTAGAAAACGAAAAAAAAAAAACAAAGCTTAATTGCCAATAGGACCTCAGCTCAGCATAATGCCAGAAGGCAACACAAGCTATACCTCTGACGCTTATTTTCAGCTGCAGCCCACTGTCAATAGCCAGTTGACAGTGTCTGCTGAAGCAGTTGACAATGGCGGCTCGAGCGGTGCCTGTAAGTTCTTCAATGACTTACTGTTGTAGCTGCCCGTGTGTGGACGCCCTTGACATCCCTGGTCAATAAAGATGAATGGTCGAAAATATAAATATTTATTTTATTACATAATTCAAGAAACAACGAATTTCGCATTAGGTATCATCATTGCCATCACAGACAGACTGAAACACATAATTACAGACCCCTCTCAAGTATTGCCATAACTACAAAGTAGTGTTGTATTGCCTGCAACCTTTGTTTCAAATTCTTGACCGACGATTTACTATGAAATCTTAGATAACAGACGCTACTTTCAAACATCCTCTGAAAGCCTAGTCATTCTTCATTTTGTCTATTCTTGTCTCTCCACACATCCATCTGATGATCAAATGCAGTCTTTTGTCATCCGTCTTCTTCAAAACCCAGCATTTCGATCCATACAGTACGACAGGGCAAATTCCGTGCCTCGAAAAGCACGTTAAGCCGTTGGTCCCGGCTGTCATTTGATAGATCTTTGACAGTCGTTACAGGTAGTCCGTGGCCCAAAGCCAAAGTCTGAAAACCAGTCTTACCAAGGGGTATCGTATTACCTCGTACTAACTGGGTTGTGGAAGTCAGATAGGCAGTCGCTCCATGTAAAATACTGGTATTCAGCTGCGTCCGGTTAGACTGGAAGCTGATCCCAACATAGTTGAGAAAAGGCTAGGCAGATGATGATATTTTTCCCTTTAAATTAAGTCCCTTGGTTCGTTCTAGTGACCTGTCGTCATCTTATCCATCCTGAGCGATAGGATATTAGGTAATTTACAATGGTAAATTAGTTCAATCCACCCGCAAAAATATGCACCTAAGGTCACAGCGAACAAAAACACGCGTAGTTAAAACATAACGTTGCATTATCAAGGCATCGATGTATAGTCATCGATGTAACAATTTTCAAACCCCCTTTTCCTGCATGTGCATATTTTTGCGGGCAAGGGGTGCTGCTTACTGCAACCTGGCCTGGGCCTGCAGTCTCGACATACATAGCGACAAAAATCGGTCGTTAAGTCATAACGATGTCAAATTTCTTTAATAGATTTTCAACTTTATTTCGAAACATTAAGGTTGAAAATTAAAGAAATTTGACATCGTTATGACTTAACGACCGATTTTTGTCGCTATCTATGTCGAGACTGCAGCCCCTGGATCGTTCCGCGGAATTAAAACTAAATATTTTACATTACATTTAATGTCATAGATTCCCGCAAAGTAACGCCTGATTCTGTAATTATATGAATTAGTTACTTAGCGAATCGGGAGAGGATTTCCCGAAATCATCCTGTATGACTCAAAAATCCGACTAGGTACTAAACCACACAAAAAAATTAAAATAATAATATTAGAAACAATGGGTTCTGATAACTGTTTCCCTTTATTAATATAATACAATAGCGACTTACGAAGTAAAATTAATGATTTAATAAAACTGAAAATTAACTTTACATATATTACACTACCTAACGATAAAAAAATAAATTCCAATGAAATTTATTTTTATCGGAATTTAAGTGGGTTTTTGAAATTCTCGTTAGGAGAACATTGTTTCTGCATAACCTACCCAGCACTTATTCAAATGAATGAACCCAAATCATTAAAAATTCAGGTCCCTGATGAGATTTTTTTTTTCATTTATTGTTCTCTTCCTATTTATATGATTCTTGGTGGCCTCTTACTTTCTAGGCGTTGAACATCAAAGTTTCAATTTTCAAAACATTTAAATGGCATTTATCTTTCATAAACACTGCCAGCATTATTACCTCCATACACTTCACTTCCTCAATCGCCTTACACTTACATATAACATAATATACTCCCACGAACCACAAAACACGTGTCTCGAACAGTTACATAACCCCATTTGAACAACCTTCTCAGGTTTTAACCACCTAACTTGACCTAAGCACGACATACACCACTTTACATTACCCATACTTGCCCAAGGTCATTTTACACTGGCCCAAACACTAATGTAGTATGATCTTGCCGGTAACGGGGTACCGTTGCGTTGCGATGATATTAGCAAAGCCTTGTGACCCAGATAAATGTGTACCGTTACCGGACATCGAACCTGCACCCCAAGTGTGACATTTATGCGGAACTGAATTAAGGCAGGTCGGTTTGGCGCAGTCTATAATTCGTAGATGATGGCTATAAAAAATGTAGGTATACAGTTATGATTGGTAGTTTATGGTTTGTTTGTTTTCTAAAGCGTTTTGCGAAAATTGGACCAAGTATTATTGAAGAGAAAAATGGAAACAAAGAAAATTTTCGTCTGCAGTCATTTGTGAATAACACAAAAGGTCTACACGCTGCCCAGAAGTGTCTATACATCACTGAAAGAATATGGGTCATCGGGTCAGCAGACATTTCTGGAAATATCTTAGCGGGTCTAAATAATGTATTATATAACACGTCCCGCCTATAATCCCCGAGAGGTTTGGCAGAGACCACCCCCATTTCGCCAATTATGTGAAAGTGTACTAGGGAGCGAGCCATCAATCGGGCACAAGCCCTGACTCCCTCGTCTGGCTTGACGTCTTAGATCATATGAGAAAGGAAGCCTTCTAAACGAAGCAACGTATCTCGGAAAATCTGGAAAAGTTAAGGCGACCAAAGTGGCGTAGATGCGGCATGGAAAGTCTTCATATTATGTAGTTTACAGTAGTGTTTAATCCAGCTTCCTATGTTGATCTTATCACAGATTTGTTGTTTTCGTAACAGACCTTTTTTTTCTGATTGAAATCATCAAATTACCACTCTGGGCGGAGCGTAAGGGAGTGTCAGACTTTTACCGACTAAAACCCATCCATGTTCCTTCTTTGCCCTTTGTGTTCCAGGGCCACGGTATCTATCACGGTAACAATGAATCGTAAGATGCCTTATGCCTCATGCCTCTACTCTAGTGCAGACAAATGCTGAAAATGCACAATAATCGAGTATCAAAACAAACAAGATACCAAACCTTACTCATAAAGGAAATACTTCACATCCTCCACACCGTTATGCGACCCCAATCAAAAGCATTTTTAACATCCAAAACCAAAAAAGGCTTTATGTAATTTTAGCTTTATTCAATTTTGGGTCATCCAAACTGGATGCGTCAACGATTCTTGTCCTGTTATGTACAGTTTGACACACTGGGCTTAATGATCTAACTGTATCTGAGCCGTTTATTTCTTTGATAAATTATTATGTTATTTTTTGCGCAGTGTGCTCAAAGGCTTAGTTAAGCAGGAAATAATGAGGGTTCAAATAAATTATTATGTCAGTACAGACAGTTTTTAATGTGAAGTAATAAATGATTCAAAATTATGTGTGTACTTTTAATCATTTGATGGTTCGCAGAAATTATTTTTAGTTGACGGTTATCAATTTGTTGTAAAAGATTGTTGAGTTTAATATCCGACCACTATAAATTGCGTTTGATTTTATGTGTTTGTCACAATAAACACATAACATATACCGTTATATCCTACATATTTTAAGGCAATTAAATCCCTTTTAATCTTCACATCCATAGACATAGTTTTTGCATTGTTCCATATTCGATTTCCTTAGGAATTATCGCAAATTCATTGCTTGCTTTTTATATAACTTTCTTGTTGCTCTTTTACTATAATTATAGAAAAATACTTTCTGGGCGTGGTAGCTCTTGTTTTAAAAGCCTTTGCTAATCGGAAGCAGGAAATGCTTCAGAATTGGCAACAAATTGTCAGTCGGTTACTCATTCAGGGAGCCTTTCGCAGCTCGCGCTCTTTTACCACCAAATATGCATCGTGTGACTTTGACATTGTTTAGCATTGAATAATACCCTTTAGGCCTATTTCAGAGCGAGACTGGCGCCGGTTGCGTGCGCCGGTCGAGCGTTTCGTTACGTGCGATTTTAACGACTGGCGCACGTTGAACAGTGAACGCTATCATACGAGTGAACGCTATCGACGCTACAAGTCTATGGACATCAATGGACATCGAAACGCCCGACTGGCGGCGCACGCGACCTGCACCGCTCTCGCTCTGAAATAGGCCTAATTCTAACGCCAGACAAAATCGCTTTTCAATATATAAAGCCATTTAAACACAACGTTATCAAGATTGTAATCTATTTTCAAGAGCCCACACAACGACGTACTAAGTTATCATGACGATATGACAAATTAATGACATAAGCACTATCAGCGAAAACACTAATTGAAAACTGAACCTTATATGGAGTGACATAAGGTACCAAAAAGCTAACAGTATGACCACTTAAAGTGTGCAGTTCAAGATCGCGCTGCTGGCCAAGAAAAAAATCATCGAATGTCAAACTTCGTACATTTATTTTAGTTCTGTCTTTTCCTGACTGCACATGTAATTTGGCTGGAGTTTAGGACAATTTTCTCTCTAAAAAAATAAATGGACAACTGTCACATATCTGGAACTAAACAAATGTCTTGACGAATGTCAAAAGAAATACAAAACTAAAAACGTAACGCCGATCCATATATTCATGCCAGCTACTGTTAAAGGCTAAGTTATAATAATAAATATTGATAAACCTCACATCATGTGCCCAAGTCCCGTTGGGATCCAGATATAGCTGCTACATATTAGGTTTCGATCACAATCGTTCTGTAATAGGCGTCTGTATACCGTCCTGAGGTCGCCTCGGCTGTAATTAGCTTACAGCTAAAGAAAATATATAGCCATGTTGGTTTAGATCCGCAAACACTTCCAGTAAACCGATAATGCTACGGTTGACTGATATAGAAGCTAGCTGGAAAGGACTTTAGTTATCTATTAAAGACTAGCTTACGCCCGCGTTGAACTGTCCCAAGGGATCATAGTACCGAGATAAAAATTATCCTATATGTTATTCCATGAGCTATCTATGTGTCAAATTTCATCCAAATCCGTTCAGTAGTTTTCGCACGAAAGAGGAACAAACATCCATCCTCACAAACTTTCGCATTTATAATATTATTAGTAGGAAGGAAGTAGGATAACATAACATCACGCCTGATTTTACTGAAGGGTTAAGGTGTGTCTATAGACACCCACATTTCGCCAGTTATGTTGAAGTATAGAGGGTAAACCTATTGGCATCAACCAGGCAAAATCCGGAAATCGGGCTGTTATTTCACCAGGAATTGCTCCGCAATGACCCGGAATCCCAATGATACGACATTTTTCCTAAAATGCAATGGCACAATTGTTGATTTAAATGTCGTTGTTTCTTCTATTTTTTTATATATCTATTTACATAGGATATCCCCCGAATAATTCCATTTTATAATAAACTTCTTGATTAACTTTGTGTGTTAATTATTAACAAGTCAACATGATTCGTTAGTGTAAGTATATTTAATTATATTTTCCGCCTACACATAATTCGAATGTTGTCTATCATTTTTTGAGAATAACGTAACATAGTGGAACATAAGGAATCAATTCCCTCAAAGCAACTAACAATGACAATTCACAAACATGTTTATGTTTCTGAATTGTCAGATGTCATCATGTACAGACGCAGCTACCCGAATCTGTCAAATTTTCCCAATCAACTTTGAGCCTAATGCGTTAGCGATAAAGTTAAAAACTATTAAAGAAATTTGCTTGATGTACTGTCGTCGTCTGTGCGTCTGTAACTAATTAATACATCTACCAACATGATCCACCATTACGTGTCGCATCATCAAAATACTACAAAACAATGAGTGATTACGACACTTACCCCTTACAAGCGTTGTACAGTTGATCACGGAAGTAAATATACAAAGAAGGAACACAACACAGGCCCTTTTAAGCTTCCAACACAAGAAATTCCACCTTCCTTTCAGCCATTACCGCTTCTAGTACAACAGGATCTTCATAATAAGCCCCAAGACAGTTATCTCACCATCCCAGTTCTGAGAGCAACCATATCAGGATGTAACTGTGAGCTCTCTCGTTAGGCAACCCGATGTAGGTCATCCGTTACTGATAGCTCCAAGTTATGGTTGACTGTGGTTAGGGCGGAGCTGGTAAACGGACATGTTTGAGGCTGGTTAATTATTGGGTGGGCTTTGGGTTAGTTTATGGTTGTGGGTGAGCTGGACAAAGTCGTTCGGGAGCTTTAGTTTTTCCAGATTATTCGTTCGAGTGAAATATGTAACTGGATGTCAACAAAGGTGTGTTTGTCGAGACGTGGTTTGCTGCAAAGAATCGTTGACCTATGCCCAACTTTTTGTATCATATATCTATAAAAATAAATAAAATTGAAGTGTCTGTTTATAATGTCAAAATGACAGCTTTTTTTTACTGAATGCTTATGATAGAACATATATACCATATTTATATCAAAAAAATATTGTTTGATTAATTTTGTTTTTGTGTCCGTCTGTATGTATGTTTGTCTGTTTATTCCGACTAAACTCCGAAGCGGCTGAACCGATTTTGACGGGACTTTTACTGGCAGATAGGTGGTGTCATAAGGAGTAAATAAAATTAGATCGTAGAACATAAAACTTTTATTTGAGAAAAAAAGGATTAGGGTTCCGTGCCACAAAAAAAAAATAAAAAAAACCCTTGACATTGTTAACAAAACCGATTCAAATGGGGAAGTAATATTTTTATAATAATTATTACACGAGGGCGTAGGTCGCGGGCAACAGGGAGTTATGTCATATAATGAAGGGATAAAAATCGACTTCCTGTGTTTACCCTTTGCCCGTTCAGTACCTTCGTTCGTTCACACCGTCACTAGTCACCCCCATCACAGCCACGACAGCACCATCGCAGTGCTACGACGGAAGGAATGGCATTCTTTGTCAATGATCAGACTATATTAGACCACAGGTAAAATTTTCTCCAGGAACTGTTTTTTCCTGTTAAGCAATACCCAATAACATCCGAAAGCAGCGGTGGCCCCGTGGTGGAGACCCCAACTTACGAGCAGTAAGTCGTGGGTTCGAACCCAGCCAGGCGCATTACTTTGTGTAAGTTATTTCATCACCACTGCTCTCAAAAACGGTGAAGGAAAACATCGTGAGGAAACCGGCATGTTCTAGAATCAAAAATTCGAAGACATGTGACATCTACCAACCCGCACTGAGCCCACGTGGTGGATTATAGCCCATTCCCTCTCATAGAGAGGAGGCCTGCGTCCCAGCAGTGGGAACATTAATAGTCTGATTATGCTTATGCAATAACATCTTAGGAGGACGCCATTTAATATTATTGCAATTTTTATAAGTAAATATTACTGGGGCCATCTGCCAAACACAACACAAACTTATCAAAGCAAGCATCGGTCGTACATAACAAATGACAAATCAACATGGTCTGAATGAGTGATACACGACAGTTAGTGTTCTCGGTGAGGCTCAAAAGCTGTATGTGGGCCGACCGTTACGAGTGCAGGTATGTGCGTAGTTGTGTGATGTTTGTTTTGATTTTGTATGGTGTTTTAATGGCTAGAGAAATGAGAGAGATGTTTGGAAATAGACAATCTTGTTTCTTATCTTACTTCTTATTACTACTGTAGAAATGCGAAAGTGTGGATGATGAAAGATGGATGGAATTTGCACAGAGATAAATTATAGTCTGGAATAGCACATAGGCTCCTTTTTTTATCACTACCTCATTGATCTCGTGGTTGTGAAGGAACCGCTACTGCTGAGCATGAGGTCTGACAGTGTTATTGGGTTTTTCGGCCATTTTTCAGTGGATGCCCGGAGACAGGATGCGTGCACGGTGGATAGCAATAGGCTTAGCCCAACTACATAAGATTTGCACATAACTGGCGAAAAGTGGGTATACTTCATAATGTGGTAAAATAATGTTAGAGGTGACTTATTAGGAAGACCATTTTCAATCATCATCAGCCTACAACAGTCCACTGCTGGACATAGGCCTCTTCAATCGCACGCCACTAATTTCTTAATTTTCTCCATCTTCAGTAATTGATTGTCTTTGTCCGTTATGGCAGCATACCTAAGGAAAAAAGTTTGAAAAAGGCTGTTGTCTGAATGAGAGAACCTAAAAAAATCCATTAAAAATAAATTCACGTAAATAACCGCTATGAAGGTACAGGTTAAACCGCTTAAAAATCCTGGCAGGATCACACCCAATTCCGTATATCAGAGTATGTCATCAATTGAATACATCAGGCAAAGCTTTTTCCTTAACTACAGTAACTATCAGTCACGGTGGTATAGTCGTATCGGCGCCGATTTACATCCATAGGCCGTAGGTTCGAACCCAGGCAGGCACTTCTTCTTCATCATCATCATTTCAGCCGAAAGACGTCCACTGCTGGACATAGGCCTCCCCCAAGTGTCACCACATTGACCGGTTCCGTGCGACTCGCATCCGGCGGATCCCTGCAACCTTCACTAGGTCATCGGTCCACCTAGTGGGAGGCCTTCCAACGCAGCGTCTTCCGGTTCGCGGTCGCCACTCCAGAACTTTTCGGCCCTATCGGCCATCCGTTCTGCGAGCAATGTGCCCTGCTTCGGGCTACGTCGGTAACCTTGGTTCTCTTGCGGATGTCCTCATTTCTGATTTGATCACGCAAGGAAACTCCGAGCATAGCCCTCTCCATGGCCCTTTGGGTGACTTATGTCTGATGAGGCCCATTGTTAGCGACCACGTTTCGGTCCCGTATGTAATCACTGGCAACACACACTGGTCATAGACTTTTGTCTTGAGACACTGCGGTAAGTTGGACGAGAAGATACCACGCAAGAAGGCACTTCTTAGTGTTATGTATTTCAACATCACTCTCTCTAATATCACTTTGTCGAAGAACTAGAACAGAAAATTTTAAGATCATCCATTTCACATCCATTTTCTAGTTATATGACCCGCGTGATTAATTATTATAGACCACTCCATGTCATCTTTGAGACAGCATCTTTGAGGAGTCGTACAGTGGGAATATTATAGGCTAGGCTATTGTTATGCTATGCTGACGGCCTCGTTGGTCGAGTGGTCGCAAGCGCGACTCCCGAACATGAGGTCCTGGGTTCGATTCCCGGGTCGGGCAAAGTGTGATTGGGTTTTTCATCGGGAATTTCTTAGTAGCAGTCACGGAGTCTGGATCTGGAGAGATCTGGAGAGGACCTCGTGGCTAAATAATAACAGCCGCTCGGATCGATCTTTAGGTTAAGCCGTGCTTGCCTAGGTTGATCTGTGGATGGGTGACCACCCATTACATACCGAGTTTCCTCCGTGCCTCGGAAAGCACGTTAAGCCGTTGGTCCCGGGTGTCATTTGTAGATCTTTGACACTCGTTAGGTAGTCAGTGGCCTAAAAAGTCTGACAACCAGTCTTACCAAGGGGTACTATATTACCCAGTACTAACTGGGTTGTGGAGGTCAGATAGGCAGTCGCTCCATGTAAAATACTGGTATTCAGCTGCATCCGGTTAGACTGGAAGCCGACCCCAACATAGTTGGGAAAAAGCTAGGCAGATGATGAGTCACGGAGTCTGGATTTGTGCAAGGTTGTTGGATGGCAATAGGCTTATAATTGGCGATATATGGGTGTATACTAGGTACGCCTATGCCTATCCCTTCAAGGATTACAGGCGTGATGTTTTATGCTATGCTTTAAACAGTCATCCACGCTGGTATTTGACTAAACACCTCAGGGCCATCACAAGCATATTTTTAGACTGTAACCTATGAATAACTCCAACACTATTCTGACCTTACCAAGGCTTTCTATTCACAAGTGCTAAACAAGACAAGTTTGTCTACCGTCATAACTAGGATCCGTGCTCTGACTCAATGAGTTCCGTGACCAACTGGGTTAAACGACGACGAATTAGTTGACGTTTTGACGAAATATGTCAAAAGTCTAACAGATTAAAAAAAACCTTTAATAGAAGGATGTTGTTTGAGGAAGTCTTGTCTTTGTGTGATGTTGTGACGCAATGGTATGTGCGTCGGTTGTTGCGTAGTAAAGACCCAGTGGCGTATGAATGAAAAAGTTTTATGAATGAATTTGCCTGTTATGTTACGGTGTCATAAGTTTTGTTCAATAGTATTAAATTATTCCAAATCCTTTAGTGTGTTGTTAATACGGAGAAGAAGAACGAAGGAAGGAACGAAGAACGAAGAGGTAAAATGAGCTCGAGTCCTACGGAAGTAAAAGGCAGTATTGTGTGGAAAAAAACTATACAGGCTAGTTTGTTAGGTAGTCCTAAAACGGGTGGAAAAGTTTCCTTAACGAAGCCGAAGGGCGCTTATTCGCCCCATGCTATATTTGCTATTTTTTTTTGTTATAACTTATAACTTTACTTTATACATCCACGAACCCCTATTCAATGCGACAATTTTGAGTGCGTTACATTGAGTCCTACCGTAAAACGTGATTTTTAACCCCAAAAAAAAAAGTTGTTTCCCAGCAATTATTTTTGCGTAGAGTTGCTTAGTTTGATGACAAGATTGCTTGGTTGAGGGCTTCGTGAAGGATCCGTTTACACCTTGTATACAAAGTTAGGAAATTGGTCTTATACAACGTTACTCAAAGCAATTACTATTTAAATGCTATGTTGGCATGTATCGCAAGCTGTAATGTCAAGGTTAGAAGGCTGCAGCTCCTTAGAAACCGCTCATTAGCATCTCATTTGAATGAAAGCTCGATCCCAACCTACCTGAGATATTGCTGGAATAATGACTGGAGGGATGGATCTACGCAATGAAGAATAAAGTGGCCAAGAACCTGATGAAGGCAATGGGAATACACGGGGTGCGGAAATTACAGGCCGGGCCATGTGGTGATGTTTAAGGAGTTTTATCTCCAAAAGTGAATGTGTTTTGTTTTCTCTTCTTGTCTACACAGAACGAAACTCCAGGTATAGGTACCATTGTTTGGGGAACAGCACCACTTTTACACTCCAAGCTAGAATCAATGTCCACCGGTCTAGGTCTCATTGCTTCGACTATTATGATGATAAAGACTCAAATGTGCCAAGCTAAAAGGAACATACCTAGCTAAGAGAATGTATTTCGTAGGTAACGTGCAAGCAACTTTCGTAAGCACAGTTATGACCTTTGACCTAGAACTTGATGCTTGAAATAATTTTCTCGCGCTTAAGTACAATGAGTCTTTGAGAGGTGTGTAGATACCACAGTCACGCTTTGCACAATAGAGTCAACATATCTTCAGACTTTTGAGGTTTAATAAAATGATGCTGAGGAATGAAGTCTTTCTCTAGTTAAATCATAACTAGCCTGATCGTCGAAATAATCCCTAATTTTGATGCAATTTTGGTGAAATTATGGTAGCATTATAGTCAGTCATCTATCAACCCGCAATGGACACACAATGGTGGTCTACGGCCCACAGGGAGACGAGGCATGTGTCCGAGTGGGACATTACAGGCTGAGTATCATATCATGGTAGTACGAATTAGTGGCGGAACTTTCATACAAGCTCAAAAGCTTGGCTTACTCTTAAGATACTTTCATACAAGCTTAAAAATTTGGCTTGCCTTTATCATCCACTACTCTTCATGATATTAGGGTTTCTGAATATTCTGCTCGCCTTATGGACTTGCTGATCAAAGATTTCCCATTTTGTATCCAAAGAAACCCTGGCCATACTATGTTAAAATAAAAAGCAGGTTTTAATTTTAAATAAAATCATGCAAGTGCCAACCCTAACCATACTCCTTATCCTCGATAGTGATAGAAGAAAATGTCTGTTAGAGTTGTATGCCGCTAAGTATATGTTGTAAGATTGGCAATAAACTTGAGGAGGTCGGGCCCCGGTATGTAGGTCGACCGTTCGCTGCGCCGACGCACCGAGCCCAGCGCACTATTCTGATGCGGATATTAACATTCATTTTGTTTGTTTTGTTTATCGAGTGAGAAAAATTGGGGAAATTATAAAAGGTATTACGTGGGGAGTTTCACCTTTTGAACGCCATTGTCATATATACGTTACAAGCAAGCGCGTGCCCTGTACGCCTACGACACAAATATATGACAAAAAATGCGGTGCACTATAACACGAAATAAACAATTAAATCGGAACTCTTTTTGTAGGCATTTGAAAGGCTCTAGCGTTTAAAAGGTTAATGTTGAGTGGAACCATGACCTGTAATTTTTGATAATTATTAATAAATAAACAAAACTAACTAAACCGAATAAGGGTAAAAAAGCCTGATGCGGGAACCGAACAATTTTCTTAGTTTTGGCTATAGGAGCGAATGAGAAAACATATTTTTTTTTCAACCCTGTTGCCTCTTGCCACCTGTGTGCTGTTGAGACGAAATAAGGGATCAAGATAACTAATTCGTGAAATAAACCAGGTTCGTCTTATAACATGCATTAGTCCTGATATTTTTTGTAAAGTTCATGTATACATAAATAGACATCTAGTTGCCCAGCAGCTTCTAATCCTTACATTCTTGGATAACTTCCACAAATTCTGTGAAATAATAACTATTAACGTTTCATTAGAACAATCTGTAAAAAAAAGTAAGTAAAGTATTCATTCAAACTTAACTTAGAAGAAATACTTAAAACACCTGATTATAAGTTCTAATATTCATTAATTCTTTCAAATATCAATTGGCCAACAAATATGAATCAATCTATCAATAGACATAATTGTTCATTTGAACGTCATTTTGCCCATTGCCTAACATAAAACAATTTTCCTCCAAGAAAAAGAACTAACCTACGCAAATTAAAATTGACGTATGATTTTTTAATAAGCAAATTAATTTTACAGAACTGCGTCAGAGGAAAAAGAGGAAACGGATATGAATGGAGAAGGAAGGAAGATAACATTTGGTATCTTATAAAAAGGTTGTATTAACTAACGTCACGCAATGAGAACTTGCGTATTTCATGTTACTTACGTCTTTAAATAAAACCACAGGAAGTTAGAATATACGCAAGTATAGTGACGACACAAAAAAGTTAATTTAAAAAAAACTGGTACTAAATTACAGACCTCTTCATATATCTTTTGAATTAAGGAAAATCACCCGAGATTTTGGTTCTAAAATCCTGATTCTTATTGCGACCTGCATTCAAGATTGGTCTTTTGGTTAAGATAATACTGATAGTGTTAGCCTGCGTCATCCCACTGCTGGGCAAAGACCTCTCCTCATAACTTCCAGTTGTTTCGATCCAGGCCTAATGTGGGCCACTGGTAATATAATAAGATAACGCAATAAAAAAATATAAAAAATTATTCTCAAAAGTTTTTTTTTTTCGTTATAAAATATTAGCTCCAGAATACGGCCGCAGACCAAGTTTTACGCTCGAGACGAGATTTTGACTATTTGAATACCATTTAGTAGCTTTTCAAAGAATTAGAGTCTAGTGAATACGTATACAGTGTGCCTAACTAGGCCAGGTCTTTATTAGTGGTTCCTTGAACTTAGTCATTACGAAAAGTAGGTTTAAACGCAGCATTGTTCGTCAAATTGTTTTCAGTTTTCTATTGTGCTTTTGGCGGTTAATTTTGTGCCTCTATTTGGCTTTGTGAATGTGCGTTTGTTTTTCGATGTGTGTCGGTTTCGAAGTGTTTATTTTGTAGGTTGTTGATGGTGCTAATTAGTTCTAGTTCTAGTGTTTATCCAACTGAATAACTGTTACTAAGTACTGCGAATTAGGCTGTTTTAATCATGGTAATGACCCAAAAATAAAATGAGCATGAGGCTCAGGCGTAGTGATTTATTTATCTTACATAAACAGAGTGACCATACCTATGATAGAACAGGACCTGTCCAAAGAGTTTTCGATATTTTCCAATCCATTTAGAAAATCATTTCCATAGGTTGTTGTACGTAAGGGAGCCGGAATTAAGACACTAATTTCTTTGATAATTTACAATTAGTTAGAAAAACTGCTGTATATCCTACTGTTGACATTGTGTTTATCATTTAAAATGAGATAATTTACGGATCTGCAGAACCAGGATTAAATATAAGACTATTTGCAAAGGTGTATAAGGCGAGCATTATAATAAAAACTAAAATCTAAACTGGTTAATTAATTTTATCTATCAACATTATTTACAAGTTTTTTTTTACACTATTTGATACATATATCCTTTTAATACTAAACCAGTACCAAGAATTAAAACAAGCGATCTAACAAACCCACGTTTCTCTGAAGTAATATAGGACAATATCCGTACTATAACAAAAAGGAACCTTGAACGATTGTATTAAACCATCGGCGCAGGCAAGCAAACGCGAGGCCGTGGGCGTAGCACCGACGTCACAGCCGCCACGTCACACGCGACGACGTCACACGCGCCGGGTCAACACGCCGGGGTCAACGAACGACCGCCAGTTTATTTTGGCGCGCATTCTACTAAAAAAGCCGGCGCCATCTTGTATTTCGAATTTTGCAATGTCTTCTTACTCGCTGCCGGCTTTTTAACGTTTTGTTTGATTATTGATCGATTAAAGCAATAAATTGATGTTGTAATTGATTTCTGGGATTTAAATTGAAAATTAATTTTATTTTTTAACTTATTCCGTGAAATGTTCGCTTAAAAAAATAATCTATCAGTTCACAAGCACTTGTTACACCAAAATAGATTATCATACGTGTTTATGGCCCCCAAAAAATAGCTATTATTGGATTGTTATGCAAACGAAGTTGATGAACGTATAAAAAAATAATTACAACGCAAAAAAAGTCCTTGCGAAACTTGCCAAACCGGCCCTGACGTCATAATAGGAGTTGCAGATTTTTTATAGTCTCCGAAAATATTTGACCGGGCGACGAACTCTGTTAGCCAGCGACCCTGACCATCGAGCGAGTTGTGACGAAATGTGACGAAATGTTACTATTTGTGACGTGTGGAGAATGATAATTGTGGAGTTGTCGAGTACGTGATAAGGGAAGAGTAACCTAATTTACGGTTTTGAGTTTGGTTGTGGAATTATTCCGTGACAGAGTGCAGTAGAAGCGTTTTAGAACAATTATTGGATTTCTATATGATGAGAAGTTTCTAATCCAATATATTTTGCAGTCTTCCCCGCATATTTCTACTTATATTCTTATCTAGATTCATTGAAATCCATTGGCTAATTACTGTTGCCATACAGAATTTCTAAGCCATAGAACTCTTAGATAGATAAAAATATATTAAGTCATTGGTATTTTAGGCTCTTCTCTTTCTGATTTACAGCCTAGCACTACACACTTGGACAGTCACCCACACATTTTAAGTCACAATTTGACATTGACAGAATCATTCTGTCATAGACGTAAGGGCGAATTTTGTAGTGCACTTTACCACCCATTTGGGGTGGAGTGTACAAGTAGGCTCATGTGCCATATTAATAACCTGTTCCATACAAATTACATCGGCGTTTTTTGGGGTTTCCTGCGAACTTTATGAGGCCGTCAACCCGTCAATTGGCTTATTTGCCACCTGACTAATCTACAAACGATTTGAGAATGTTTATGACTCGTATTTGTAAATGATTTTTGATGCTAATTGGAGAACTTGCAGTTTTAAATCTTTATTTCTCATGACTTGAATAAGTAGCTGCATTTAATGTCCAGGTATGTTTTTTAACTAAATCAAAACAAATCATTTATTTATTTGCAAACATGGGTTATTAAGTACATAGCATAATAAGGTTCTCCATATTTTACCGTCACATGGACATACAAATAGTAGGTTTAACATAGTTTTCACGATCATCTAAGTAGGTTTGCATTTTAAAATCTGTCAACCAAATGTTAAAAATTGCATTTCTTCAGATGCAGTAGTCTTTTTGTTGTCTGCAAAAGACAATCCTCTTTTTGGGTTAGCATTTTCCTCATTGGTCTCATATTTTCGTCTCTTTTCGTTATCTGTTTAAACCGATAAACCGATAATTAATTTTAGGAGGTCCGTTTTATGATTTAGTTCACACCTAGAGCCTGTTATCACCAACCGCCTGACAAAAATGACTCTGTATCTTACACCCTTTTTCTCTATCGTCTCCCAAAAATTCCGTTTATAAGTTACAAAATAAAACATCTAATAAATGCGTTGCTAAACACATGTTAACGATCTATCAACAATAACTAGCACATTAATGGTAGCTAGTGGTTATAGCCACCGTATCATGCCGTGTGTGCTCACCATCATTTAGTTTTAGTCCGGAACTCCGCCATTTTATCGTCTATTGCTAGGAACCTCATTATTGTCTATGGAGAGTGAGAGGGCTGTACATTGGTTGTTTCTTGGATATTTTTATTAAAGGTCAATTAGAATACTTTTTGTGATTAAGTAGGTGGATAAACTAATAAAACTTGATCTAAGCATAATCTTCGACATCCACAAAAATTCGCAAACCAAGGAAATACTTCGTGAGGTGATTAGTTGAAAGGCATATTGAAAAAATGTCCGAAAAACCATAGATGACTCAAAAAAAACAACAAGAATCTTTAGGAAAATCCTCCTTGCAAAAATGAAACTGAATGTAACCTTGGGCTAAAAATGAGCAAATAAGAAACCCAGGGAATTCTCACAGTCAAAACTCTGTATCAATTTAATTTCACCCAACTCCTACCGAAAATTATCGGAATCGGCGCAAAAGGCAGGCCCCTGAGTTCAACGCCTTTATGGTCTATAGTCCAAAATAATTGCGCATCGTGGTGTAACCTGGACATAAGCCCACCCCACGTGTTACCATGACTCATTTTCCTTCCTAAAGTACCAAAATAAAAACGATAATGAAAAATAAATACTATAATTAAAGGGGCACCATTCGCTAACAAAACATTACAGGTCATTAAACTTAGGTACCTATTTTGTGTGTACTAGTTGCTAAGTACCTAATCTAGCAGGTGGTCTACCTTTAGTCTTAATTAATGCCTAATAATGGGTTCATTACCACCTTAAGTTTAGTGACACACGGAAAATACTGGCAATGTAGGAATGTCGTATTATTTTTAAATGAGTGTCTTGTCTATGGAAACCAATATGGCGCTTGAAAGTTTTCCCACGCAAATTCTATTGTACGGACGTGATTGATATTGTGTTTTATTAGAGTTGATATCAAATTATTGAGCCAGTTTGCTTCACACATTTTTAAAATTATATTACGATTATTAATTACTTCTTACAAGTAGCATAATCATTGTTGTCTCTGTGTCACTATTCTACTATACTTAAATGCATAACAACAGTGATTGGTTTGTTCAGCCGGTAGTAAATCAAACAAAAATGTTAAAATTGTAACCACCATAAAATGCTATGGTGTTAATCGTTCATTTGCACATTTTACAGCCTGTTAACAGCTTCAAACGTCAATACTTGTCATAGGCTCCTCGCAGATTCCGACACGACTGCGAACTTTAAAAAAAATCAATGGAAACTAATTTAAAAAAAAAAACGAAACGTCAACGTCAGTATCTATTCTATTTTTTGTCTCCGCTAAATATCATAGACAACTTGATTGATAAGTCTGTAATCAGAATACAAAACCACATAAAAATTGATGCAGATTGTAGATAAAAAACCCACAAATCATTGTGAACAAGCAGGAAAGCGTCGGATGGAACATTTCTTCATTTTCTTCCTAGTTTGTTAGTTCCGTGGCCATTTCAATTTAGCGTTCATTCCCCCGAGTCGTGGATACTCGCGATTTCTCCGTCAGTTGTGTGGCAAATGTTTTAATTATATTCAACCTTGTCTACTGGTGCGACAATACGGTGTCGCACTATTATTTTTATTTTAACGATTTGTTTCTTGTTCTTGTTTATGGTGTTACGTAATTTGAACTTTTTATTTAAATGGAAAGTATATTAATTAAACTTATTGCGAGATTTTTGTTTTTTTTATTTAAGTAGCTATCTATGCAGCCAAAAGGCAGTGTCTCTAGCGTCTTTGACGATGCTGAGGTCTTTTGGATCCTCACAGCCCCAATCGTGACTAGGACAAAGTACTAAGTCCCATCTGACTCACTGCGTAACCTCACCGAGACATGGGCCTCTCCCATCTCGGAGTTAATGCCCGTATCATGTCAGCAACCATGAGCAGGTTGGTGACCGATGTGACCCCCAGACAGCTAGCGTCCCAGTGAGTGGTGACGGCTGCGAACCTGCGAACCGTCATCGTTCGCGTATTTTGACAGCCAAGATGGTTGAACCCACTCTGCTCTAGGTAGCTAATTGGATAGGAAATGTTAACTGGCAAAGCCTGAGTTGAATTGAGCAATGAACGTTCCGTACCTTCATAGGAGTATAAACGCATTCCACGTAGCGTTTATTTTGCTGTTTAAAAAAAAAGAATATAAACTATTCAGTAAACTTAGAATTAGAAATCGTTTTGCTCTATAATTCTTTCTTTTGTATCAAAAATTGTGCTTTGAAGAGCTTGAGCTCTGAAGAACTATTTATCAATACCCTAATGCGTTGCTGCACTCTCAGATAGACACAAATGGATGGAAGAAAACAAAATAAACAAACAATGTTTCTCACCCTTTCACTGTGTGGTCGGTACGGACCCCTAAAAATAGTGCGGAAACATTTCTTACAAGTCGTATAATATTCACTATCACAAAATAATTATCATCCATAAAACTATAATAGATGCATGTTTTGCCGCTTCTTTTGCTGTTTCATGATCAATTAATTTTTTTCCAACTCCATCTAGGAGACAATTAATATCTGTCAAATTAATCAGTGTATTTACGACCGTATTTTTGTTAGTGCATGACCAAAATGTTTTGACGTTTCTTAGCGGCGCTGCTTGTCTATGGATAGAGAAATGTCGCTGTCAAATTCCATACAATTTCAGTTTAATTCCCGATTTTGTCACGTGTTTAGTAACGCTGGCTTGTCCGCATGATATGTCAATCAGTTTTTAATAGCTTCCCATACTAAATGAAACAGGTATTTGTTAGTACTATTTGGAATGAAAACGAATGATTTCAAATGATGCGATATCTGTCATGATGTTAGCTAAGAGGAAAGACTGTTTAGCGAAAAATATTTCTTTCAATGTAATATATTCACAAAACACGATTAAATATGTAATGGCTTCTGTATATAATTCATCATACTGTATTTTATATTTTTTGCGTCTTACGCTTTGTACATGTTGGTACATAAGAACATTACACATGGTAAGTACTTTGGGTAATAATTATGATTGATGAGAATATCTTCATTAATAAAGACGATTGCGATCTGAAGAACTGACGAATGAAAACTCACGGCTAAACACCTAAAATTATATCGTTTTGCTACAATGACCCTGATACAGAGTATAACCAGATTCTTTCTTAGTAAACTTCAATTTTAATAAGGTTTAACTTGGCAGTTAAACCAAGTAGTAATTTACATTTTTTTTTTCTGACATAAAAACATATAAAAACTATCATTTTTTTTACTCAATTCTATCCATTACTTCTGTCACTGCTAACTTATGATACAGATGGTACAAGTTTACTAAGAAGTAACTTTTCACTAGTAACTCAAACGCCTCTTGCAAATACACACGGCGACTTATCAAGCTACACATTTCCAGTATTTTTAATAAGGTTTAACTTAGCAGTTAAACCAAGTAGTAATTTCCTTTTTTTTTTCTGACACAAAAACATATAAAAACTATAATTTTTTTACTCAATCCTATCCATTACTTCTGTCACTGCTAACTTATGATACAGATGGTACAAGTTTACCAAGAAGTAACTTTTCACTAGTAACTCAAATGCCTCTTGCAAATACACACGGCGACTTATCAAGCTACACATTTCCAGTATAATATGGCCTCGCTTTGTATGGATTTCGCATACAATGAGAGATCCGCATAAACTGGTTCTGTATAGCTTGACTGGTCGCTGTGCGCACACCTAAATAAATGATCAAATAAAAGTGCGCTGTTGAATTATCAACATTCTACTCTGAACTGAACGTAGAAAATGCAACAACGAGCTGTTTAAGGTGTCGTCTATCTAGTGTCAGTGGAAACGGACAAAACATTCCCAGGTCATAGCTCTATATCTCAGCCTTTTGCAATCCCATAAAATAGGCCTCTCCGAAATGACGCCACTCCTTCCGCATCCATTCACTCCCTCACTCACATTCATCATTCAAACATTCAGTTCAGTTCACACGTTCACAAACGATTGATATCAGTCCGTGTGATATCGCCTTAATTGCTGGCGGGTGAATGACCGGAATATAAAAAGTTCGCGGCGAGTTTAATGTCTATGGTCCGACCACGTGCGCGTTTGTTTATGTTTGTTTGAACGCGGGAAAATGTGTGTTTGTGTTTTTGGTTTTATTTTTGTTGTTAAGGTATTAAAACTTTTGATAGACTTTAGATTTTGCATTATCGCTTATGTATTGACAAGGATATGAAAATATTTGTAGAATATTTGTGTTTAGCGTGAGAATATAAGGAAAATCGTGTGGAAACTCTCCTAAGTCACAGAGTTCGCATACCAATTCATTATTATTTTCCAATGATTTCTGAACGTATTAGGTACGTGGCGACCTGGACAGCTCTGTCATTTAACAGCTAATAATCATCATCTGCCTAGCCTTTTCCCGACTAAGATATGATCGGTTTCCAGTCTAACCGGATGCAGCTGAATACCAGTATTTTAAATGGAGCATCTGCCTATCTGATCTCCACAACCCCGTTAGTACTGGGTAATACAATACCCCTTGGTAAGACTGGTTGTCAGACTTTCGGGCCACTGACTACCTGTAACGACTGTTAGAGATCTACAATTGACAGCCGGGATCAATGGCTTAACGTGTTTTCGGAGGCAAGGAGGAAACTCTGTATGTAACGCGGATGTATATTAGTTATGTTAAACTATTATTAATGCAAATGTTTGTTTGAATGGGTGTATATATGGAAATTGGTTACTCTTTCACGCAAAAAGTACAGAACGCATTTAGATGAAATTTGGCACACTGATAGATTGTAACTAGAATTAACCCATAGCATACTTTTTATTCCAGCAGTACGATCCCATGGAACTCCACACGGGCGAAGCCGCAGGCATCAGCTAGTATTTTTGTCAAAACTATTCACGTCGGAAACACCCTCCTCAAAGCAAACCAAGTGCAATTAATCACTAATTTTAATTAACATTAGAGTCGTCAATACTATTCTAATGTACATAGCTGCAGCACATAGAATGCACGTTAAGTATATAAAAAGGGCACTAATGTGGCTCTATGGGTCTGCCTAGTGGCTCTTAATTCGAAGTTGACGGGCACTATGCCTTATTGGAAAGGTTTATTTATAAAAACGGCGGATAGAATGTGCTTTTCCTACTTTTGTGTAGGGTGGAGAAGCTAGTTGATGGCTAGGGGAATTATTCTTTCGTATTTTTTGTGTTGTTGTTGTTTTGAGAGTGCAGAAGTAGGAACTTAATTTTTTTTGACAATTTTTGATAGAAAAGTAGGTTATTTTTTTAATTTTTATATTGATTAATCGATCGGTTAAAAACATCTATGAGATGATATTATAAACTATGCCACAACCACAGTGACGTCATTTTCAGCGCAGCTTAAAAAAACAAATGCATAAAGATTCAACAAAAGGAAAAAAAAACGATCGCTGGCACGACAGCAGATATATTTTAAATTTTTGCCCAAAACTTCGCCACCTCGACGGTGTCGTAAGTGACAGCGCAGAGGTCACTAAGACTGTATCAACTAACGATCCATCTACCAGACAACCACTCTACTTAAACAAGTGCCAAAAACCATCTTACCAAACCCGATCAACCAAATAAAGTAACTCTTCCTCACGATATCAACACTTTCCTCTCCTCGACCCATCGCAAGTGCACAGTACTTCCTCAAGTGATGTGTGCCTGGCCTTTCCTCATTCACTCCCGCACTCATATTCATCAGGTCAGTTCTCATCATCACCAGAAGACGCCGCGGCAGCACTTGTAGAAGATAGCGGGAGGAGCTAGCCCAAATCAACGACCAATCTAACCAACGCAACGATCAGATTAGCTGATATCTGAAAATTATGAAGCCATGGAGAGATTCCTTTGCCCAAAACTGGGATCATCATATCAGCCTGGAATCACCCACTGCTGGGAATAGACCTCCCCTTCCTTCTGCTACAATTCCCGGTTCTGTCTCTTGTAAAAGTGGGATGACGCAGGTTCAAGGAAGGCACAGGCGCAGACTGTTAACAATAACAGTAAGATAACTGACCAAAAACAGATGCACCAACTAAACAAAGTAACCCTCTCCTCACGACATCAACACTTCGTCTACCCGGCGCAAGCGCATAGTATTCCTTTAGGAGATGTGTGCCGGGTTCGACGACCGCGAGCACGTGGCGGGCGCAACACCCCAGCCGCTCGCAAAAACACAGGGAACACTACACTGAATCACTGCCATCCGACGGCGGTGCTAGGGTTGTCGAGGCTAGAGTAGGATTTTATTTTGTCTAGTGGTAGCTAGAAAAAAAAAATATTTGATGCTCGTAGCTTTAGCTCAGATTCTTGGGCATAGACAAGCGGCAATCACTTCCAAAGATTCTCAGATTTCTGCAACGACTTTAACGGGACTGACATAAGCTCAAGAATCTTGGTAGTTTAAATCCAATTCCTTTTCGACTTTTCCGTCATCGCTTATATAATGTCTTTTCGTCTAGGCTTTCTGGTTTATAGTGCATACTGATCAGCATTACCTGTTAAAAATTAAACAGATATCAATTATGAAACTTATCTTCCAGATCAGTTTTATGGGATATATCTGGAAATCGGGGAAACGGCTGTAAATGGATTATCACTATGAGGGTTCACACAAAGCAAGACCGGCACAACACGTAAGCTACCGATTCTAAGTCAATCTCATCGTACTGACCTAAAACAGGCAAAGCAGTTGCCTATTACGTATTTTGTAGTCCATAATTCTCCGTAGCAAAATAAACCACCAGCCTCAAGTTCATTGACCTGGTACGTGGTACCACGTGGAAGCCCTGACAGGCCACTAAGAGATCACGTCAGCAGCATCCACCTGTCCGCTGATGACATCATCCTGATATCACCAAGTGTCGTGGCTTGTCTAACTCCCCAACATCTGTAATGTTACAATTAAATCGATGACAGTTTATGTGATGACTGTGACTTTGGCATTGGCCAATAAAGTGTCTGAATGTTATAATTGTTTTAGCATTAAAATTTCTGGTGAGATCATCCTTCTTTCCACTTTTTTCCCTGCTTGACTTAGTTATGACATAATTTTATGGTAACGTCATTTTTCTTATAGGAGAGCCAAATACATAATTCTAGAATATTTTGAGGCGTGGTCATAATCCGAGTAGAAGCCGTCATCTTGTTTTTTCCCATAGACAATAAAATTTCACAAATGTTTACCAACAGTCCTTGGCAATATCATTCGAGCGCCAAAAGACCTATGTTTCACTGCACAAATCGTAACGTCAGTCAAATATGAAGACAACAGGTTAACTCATCAACATCTTCCTGCCCTGGTCCCATTCTACTTGGAGCCTATCAATAGGCTGACTCATTGATGTTAATTATTTAGAACCAATAGTTTCACGTGGTTCATTTGACTCTTGGCGGGACGAACGCCGCCATCTTGCTTTTTCGTTATGATTTTCACAGACAATTTGACAAATGCTTACCAGCACTATGCTCCTGAAAAGATAATGCAGCAATATAAATGAAATTTTCTTGAAACAAAGTACAACTCAGAAAATTGTAAAGAAACCTTTTTTTCTAATTAATTTATTCCCTAAATCTGCATATCGCTGTGGCAACCCTATCGCGCACAGCTCGTCGGCTAATGAATAGTATTTATGTAATGAGAATAGGAAACACATTGTCCGTCTAACGCAGCTCAATTATAATTATAACCATAATTATTACTAGGATCTTGGAAAAAATACATTCATAGTTCAAACGAATGACGATAATTGGCTGGTCAGCGATCTTGTTAGTCCAAAGTTAAGTAAGCATTTTTATAATTGTTGTAAAAGTAACTACACATATATTAGGTAAATAGGCATCAAGACTTCTACTCATATGGAAAAGGTATGTCTTTCTGTGAGGTTTCAAACTGATTTATGCAGCAGTAGCTTTTAATGTCTTCTGTCATCTCTATTACAATAGCTCATTAAAACTAGCCAATCAGCAATATCACCAGCATAGCCGGCCGTCCAGAGGGCGAAGACTAAGAGACAGATAATAATAGTGGAAAACTCAAAAAGCTTATGTCATCCTGTTGTACAGACGACAGCATATCAAGCTACCCGAACTTGTCAAATTTTCCCAATCAATCTGGAACCTAGTTGAAAATCTATTAAAGAGATTTTGACAGATTGTAGTAGCTTGATGTGCTGTCGACTGTACGTATGTGTAGAAGTACGAAAAGCTTTGAAGGCAATTGCCACTTGTGTAGGCCTTAGTTATAATAATACCTACAGATCCGAAAATTTTGCAAGATTCTTTTAAACTTTTCTTCATTGTAATTTTTTTTCCTTCTGCCGTTAAAATATCACTTTTGACATTATTTGTCAAAAATGTCACATTGATAGATAGGGGCCAATGTGATGGCCCAGGGTGATGCGCCGAATTCACTGAAGTTTGTGAATTGTACATCAAGCTACGAAACTATCAAATTTTCCCAATCAACCATGAACCAAATGCTTTAGCGAAAAGTTTAACTTTAGTTTGAAAATCTATTAAAGAATTCTGACAGATTCTTGTAGCTTGATGTGCTAGCGTCTGTACACGCAGTAACGAATGAAAACTTTATTAATATACCAGTAACAACATGCCTGTGACCACTTGCATCACGTAAATAGTCAATACAACTGATGTTGAATTTCTGAAGAGGAAATGGCCTGTTCAACGCCAATAAACTCTTCTAACAATGTGAAATTCTGTAAAATCAGTTAGCTCGATCACTTTAAGACGACTTTCCAGATATGTTACTATGACAATATACTTATAGAACGAAACAAACATGGTTGAGGCAACGTACACACATGTGTTGGTAGATAAATACACAATGTCTAAGGTGCAGTGGTGCTGACACGGACAAGTAACGTGAGTGGACATGGAGTTCCGCCAAGGACATAATAGACGGCTGTCAGCAGTATACATTACAATGGACACCTTACAGTGTTCGCTGTACAGAAGAAAATACTGTGGAAAATGTATACTTGTTGGGGAAAATAGTGTGGTTGAAGTTAAATTGACCTTTTGGTATGAATGGTGTGTAGTGTGCGAAAAATTTAAACTAGATGGAAGATAAAGTAGACAAGGAGTTGGGCAGAGTGGCAGAGCGGAATGGAATCATACAGTCTGATCATAATCTAATAACATATGTGCAGCGGTGGCCTATGAGCAGCGGTGGCCCAGTGGTGGAGACCCCGACTTACGAGCAGGAAGTCGTGGGTTCGAACCCAGCCAGGCGCATTACTTTGTGTAAGTTATTTCATCACCGCTGCTCTCAAAACGGTGAAGGAAAACATCGTGAGGAAACCGGCATGTCCTAGAACCAAAAATTCGAAGACATGTGACATCTACCAACCCGCACTGGGCCCGCGTGGTGGATTATAGCCCATTCCCTCTCATAGAGAGGAGGCCTGCGTCCCAGCAGTGGGAACATTAATAGGCTGATTATGCATAACATTAATTTATTGTCAGACAACTTTGGCTCATAGATATGTATATACCTTACAGACTAACATAAATATGAAAACATACAATTTGTGTTAGTAGAACCTTAAAACTATGTTGGTAACACTTTACTTGTGCTATGTCACTGTGCGTTCATGTGGCACTTGCCCGTGGAAGCGACCGAACACTACTCCCTGCGGCCATAAGTTCTCTTTCGAGACGAGGTACATATAGCACGTTGGTATTCGCAGCACGAACGCCTTTTTTTTTTTTTTTTCCTGATGGGAAATCATCAAATGACCCCCCCCCCCCCACTCTGGGCGGAGCGGAGGGAAGTGTCAGACTTGTACTGACTAAAACCCATCCATGTTCCTCGACGTTAAAGTCCGTTACGACGCGACTCAAGCAATTGAACTCTTGCCACGTTCTTGGTCTTCTAACGATCATCATGTTCAGCCTGTATAATCTAGCTATATGACAAACATATTTAACATTACGCATATAATTCCGGCGGCGAGACGGGCAGACGACATAGTTGTCATCGGGGGATGAGGCTGGCACAGGACCGTGGAGATTGGCACAAGAAAAGAGAGGCCTACACCCAGCAGTGGGTGGGTGGTGTGTGTGGGTGGTATTTGATAAATATTTATAGTATTTTATAAAGGGTGTAAATAGACCTTTAACATAAATGAAAGGCACTGGTTCTCCCCGTCTTTGCGATCATTTTTTTGTTCTAGACAATACCTGGGAACCTTCTAGATACTGAGATATTGGGGGTAAGAGTTCCAACTTTTGCACAAGTTTTTTTTTTAAATACGTTTTAATTTAAGATTTTTATTTTACATACCTCCACGACCCCCGTACTGTTCAATCCATCCATCAGCACAATGTTTTGAGTGCTTTCCATTGAGTCCTACCTTAAAACGTAATTTTTCACCCCACAAAAAAAGTCGATTCCCAGCAATAATTTTTGCGTAATGTTACTTAGTTTGTTACAGAATGCTTGGTTGACGGCTATGTGAAGGGTCTGTTTAGACACTGTATATCCTTGTAGCTAATCTTAGTATTAATTAAAATTATTTTCAGATATACCACTACTTGTCTCTGCATCACCCCAAGGTTGACTGGTAGAAAATGCCTATGGCATTAACTCCGCCTCTGCACTTTTGTGCTTGAAGTGTTAAATAAATAAATAAATTCGGGCTGTGTATGATGATGATGATATAATCCCAATGGATGAGACAGAAGACACCCACATTATGACAGTTATGGTAAAGTTCCGTGAAATAGGGAACGAGCATATTGCCATCAACCGGGCGCTTTGGATTCTGAAGCAGACGCTGCACGCTGTTGAAAAATTCCTTATGCAATAACCGAAAAACACTGCCCCACCTAAGATTCGAACCTGAGACCTCGTTAATTTAATTAAAAGTGGCAAACCAAACAAATGTATCAAAATCATACAGCATAAAATTCGTAAATTAATGATAGCGTTCATAATATGACTGGAAAACGTAATAAATTGTTATGTTGACCACTTTATCAACTTATGCTAATTTAATTACCAGAAATGAGAAGCATCTGATTACAACATATTTGTTTCTGACTGTCTGTGGTGTTTTTGGCACCACAAGAAAATATGCGCGTCTAGATTTCTATAAATAACCTACCTATTTAATTTTAACTAAGTAGTAAGTTTTAACATTTATTTTAGAAAATATACTCCTCTTACGTTTTGATAGCGTTTTTTTCATTTTAACGCAGTGGTTAAATTGGCAAAATTTATAATACATGATATTAATATACTAATAATAACATGATTAAGAGAGAGTACGAATTTTGCGAGTTTGCATGTATTCGGTGGGTAATCTCTGAAACCACGGCACGTATTTGAAAAATTCTTTTACCTTTTGAAACCACATTGTTCCGGATGGACATAGGCTATTTTTAATCCGGGTACACACGATCGAATTCGCGAACAGAAGCTAGTAATTGACATTCGGAATCGGCTCTCTTCTCCATCAGTCTGGGTCTTCGATAAATCTACTTGAGCCCTCTTTTCATAGACTCTTCGTTTCATTGATGAGGCACACTCAAGATGAAGAAGGTTGCATCTAGCAACCCGCACAAGACCCGCTTGTTGTACCACGGCTGTCTCTAACAGAGGTCTGCATCCCTCCAGATGTTATGGGTTGAATAAGATTTATGCTCTGAACTTGACTAGATGATTTTTGGGTCTTCCCATCTCATGGCCGTATCATTTCAAAGAGATTTTCTTGAATCGGATGTATCTTGAAAAAACAACTAGAAGAACTCCCAACTATTATCTCAACATCATTGTATCACCCAGCAACAAGCAACCAATTTATTACGGCAGCAGGAAAAGTAAATACATTAACATTAACCATAATAAGATTAGTCAACGAGCTAGGATTGTTAGGAGACCACAAACGGAGGCTGGGTAACCAAATGCTTCGAATTCGCGGGAAATAACTTAGAAATTGATCTTACGTAAACAGTCGCTGGATTGTACGTTCAGCATGTTTGTATAAGTGGTGAGTCTGTTGTCTAAATATGGAAAAGTTTCTTGTAACAATATTTTACTTCTTGCAGTATGTTTGTTTACTATAATTTCTGCCAACCCCATGGGAAAAAGGCGTGAGTTTATGTATGTATTTGTACCCACCTTGCACTTACAGATTTTTATTGAAAACGGCATTATTTTATGTTATTTTATGATTTTATTTTATTGTGTTTGGGTGGCTTACAGCTAGCAATACAAAAATTAATAGCGAAGCAAACAACGGCAAGCCATTTACAAGCCTCCACAGTTAGCAATAAACTATTGTTGCACAAAGTAATAAAAAAGCAAATATCAATAACTAAGCATAATGTAACAAGTAACAAAGAATAGAAACTTAAAATTAAGTTAAATACCTACACAAGCAGGCACGCAGGCGTAACCACTATTAAAATTCGTCATTAACAGCACAGCTTTTAGACAAATATAGCACACAAAATAGGCACCTGTTTACTGATTAGTTGGAAGTAGTAAATTATGAAAATGTAATGGGTCCTGACTCCCGTCTGCTTCCAACTTTTGTTTAATTTAAAATGAATGCTTTTCGGTAGAGGATTTTAGTATTTTTTTTTATTGACGACTTTGTCCACAACTTTTGGTGGTCTATTCTAAAAATCACTGTCGTGTGTAAATGTAACTAGCCATTATGTAGAATCTTTACTTATATGACAAATGGCCAAAGCAATATGATCTACCAGGTTGATCTTGTAAGCCATAGGCAGATGGGTGACTGGACACTCTTTTGGTACTGAGCTTTAAACATCACCTGATACTTCTAACGTCAATAATACAGTGTAATACCCCTCAGATCATCCATCAGAGGCCAAACCATGTAATTATGGGCTCATAGCACATACATCATGATCGTTTACTAACGGGGCCTCCGATATCATGGTAATTTAATACTTATCTACTGTTTCTAATTAAGTTTTATGAGGTCAAAAGTTCAGTGGTCTAATAAAACGTAGTTCTCCTCCTGTAGGTCTGATGATGAAGTAAAGGAATGGGATCATACATCCTTTAAGAACCGCGGTGCCTTCGGTCTTCTTTAATTGGTTAGGTAAGACGCCTATAGGCTTCTCTATTAGGCTTCTCTAGTAGACTTCTCTAGTAGGCTTCTCTAGTAGGCTTCTCTAGTTGTTTTATCTACTAGGCTTCTCTAGTTGTTTTATCTACTAGGCTTCTCTAGTAGGCTTCTCTAGTAGGCTTCTCTAGTAGGCTTCTCTAGTAGACTTCTCTAGTAGGCTTCTCTAGTAGGCTTCTCTAGTAGGCTTCTCTAGTAGGCTTCTCTAGTAGGCTTCTCTAGTAGGCTTCTCTAGTAGGCTTCTCTAGTAGGCTTCTCTAGTAGGCTTCTCTAGTAGGCTTCTCTAGTAGGCTTCTCTAGTAGGCTTCTCTACTAGGCTTCTCTAGTAGGGTTCTCTAGTAGGCTTCTCTAGTAGGCTACTTTACTTGGCTTCTCTACTAGGCTTCACTAGTAGACTTCTCTAGTAGGCTTCTCTAGTAGGCTTCTCTAGTAGGCTTCTCTAGTAGGCTTCTCTAGTAGGCTTCTCTAGTAGGCTTCTCTAGTAGGCTTCTCTAGTAGGCTTTTCTAGTAGGCTTCTTTAGTAGGCTTCTCCAGTAGGTTTCTAGTGATGTTGAATTTAAAAAAAAATACTGTCTGTGTTTCATCGCCTCAACACGACTGAAAATGTTTTATTTTTTCAGAACAGTGTTTTGACACTTCACCAAATTCTAAGTTTTCTATGTGTATCAATCTTATTTGTATGATGTGGTCTCCTATAAATGAAGGATTATACCTACATAATACTATGTGTTGTCCATTACCTAGATTTTTTTTGTGTACATCTGTTGATGGAGATCCTCAAATAAATGAGTAAATAGTTCTCCATCCAAACATTTTTCCTACTAGAGTAATTTTAAACCTTCCACCTCTAATTACACATTTCTGCTAACCCCATTACGAAGTTATCGTGATGTAACGTATGTAAAGGAAGTATGTATTTATGTGAGTATTGTGACATTCTTCGCGGGCGAGGTGTGGAGAATTCCTAGTATAGCATGCGACCATTATATCAGTATCAATTACTTTACCAGATTGTGAACGCAGATAGTGGGTGAAAAATCTAGATTTTTATTGTAAGAATTATTTTGTGTTGTGTTGTTTTATCAATTTTATTTAAGTAGGATGTCGGGTCGGGCATATTGTAACTGGGTTTATCCATCAGGATTTTCTCAGTAGCAGCCTCGGAGTCTGGATTTGTGCCCGGTTGATGGCAATAAGCTCGGCCCCTATTACATGGGACTTAAACATAACTGGCGAAATGTGGGTATACTATTAGGTACACCTCTGCCTAACCCTTGGGGGATTAAAGCATTGATGTTATGCTATAAATAAAGTAAATGGTAGATTTAGAGTACAGAACAGTGAGAAAATTACAACAAAATTTATCTAGGTCTATTCTTATATTTATAAAATTCTCTCTACACGCTTTATATCCCGGAATGGTAAGGCAGATGTGTACCTAACTACTTAAAACACATTCACATTTCACCAATCATGTTTAAGTTTCACGCGTGTAATAGAGACGAACATATTGCCATCAACCGGACGCTAATGTAGATTATGGACTGTTACCGAGAAATTCTTTATGAAAAATCCACAGAATCCTCAACATAACATAACATTGCACCTGGAATCCCGGAAGGGTTAGGCACCCTAGAAGCGTAGCTAATAGTAGAACGTAATAAGGCGCGATCCTATTCCCATCGACCGGGCACAAATCCAGAATCCGTGGCTGCTACTGAGAAATTCCTGATGGAAAGACTCAATAACACTATGCCCGATCCCGGAATCGAACCGAGGACCTCATGCTCAGCAATCGCCCTTGCGACCACCAGACCAGCGAGGAAGACCGAATCCTCAATGATTCTTAAAATCTATGACTCAGGAAACGGTTTATTTCCTATGTCTGTTTACAAACATTACGTAAACATTAACGAAACCTAGTGATAATCTTTTTATTTTTTTACGAAGTATGACGCGCATTTCCATTCACTACTTTGTCCCAACAGAAAAACAGTATAAAACTAATCGTATTCAGAGCCTTGAGACATTGAACTACTCTCATAATGTGGACGAACACAGCTAGAGCAAATCAAAGGTGTAAAGTTATTCATTAAGCAGTGAAAATTACCCCGATAATCTGTAAATAAACGATACACTAAATGGATAGGATAATTTTTATTATGTACAACACAAATTTTAATGAAATAAAGGTTTCCAAACCATTATAGTAGGGAGCCATCTTTAATTTTTATTTTTATTATTTGTTGTTATAGCATCGACAGAAATACACATTCTGTGAATATTTCAACTGTCTACCTACCACCGATCATGAGCATACAGCCTGCTGACAGATAGACGGACGGACAGCGGATGCTTAGTAATAGGGTCCCGTTGGTTAACCTTCGGGTACGGGAGTCTAAAAATTGATAACATGTGACATCCACCTGCACAGGGCCCGTGTAGTGGAATTATGGTCCACTTCCAAGAGAAAGAGTCCACTACTGGGATACGGGTCTCCTCTCTATAAAAACAGCGAGGGGGCCGGTGTTCCAGCAGTGGAAATGTTGCTGATCTTCTTCTTCTCGGATCGATGACTCAGATCCTGTCAGACCAAGTGCGTAGCGACCTGGACAGCTCTCTCGTTTGCATCATTCAAGTAATGGAGCATGCAATTAGTGGTACACGACGGGCAGGAGAGAAGGTGTGGAAATATCTTTTGTTGGGGCTCCACACTCGTCTTGTGTTTGAGCTGAGTAGAATAATGGTTTGATTGGACACAATGCTGCTGATTATTTTTTATTTTTTTTAACTTTGCCCCACACTAGGAATTTCTCCTGTGTCGTGGGTGCGTTTACAAACATTTTAACTCACATACACAAACAGCCAGACCCGGAACAACTACTTGTAGATCATACAAATATTTGTTCCGTGCGGGGATCGAACCCGCGACACGCAGCACAGCAGCCGATCGCTCAGCCACTGCGCCGACTTTGCCGTTCAATTACTTCATTTAGCCATCTTTTTTTTGTGGATGTAGGTACCAAATTTATGTTAGCTATTGTTACCTTATGAGAGTCATTTTAAAAGAAAAGAAATAAAAAAATATATGATGCAAATAAATATTATGATTTAAAAAAAAACGCTTTGTAAAATAGGAACAAATCTTAAAAAATCTCGAATCTTAAATACAGTAACAACGTCATATGATCGATTAAAATTGTAAATAAAAATACCCCTTTTTTCGTTAATTCATTATATTCAAATATCCCCCTAAAAAACGTATTGTTTTAAACATTTATACGATTGAGTCCATATCTTCAATTCAAAAGTTACCTCATTAACATTTTTCAAATACGACTTCCGTAATTTTCTAAAATGTCGGTATAAAAAAACTTGTTTGTTATGCAAACGTATTTACCGAATGTAAAAGATTTTCAATTCTGAAAAATCACGTCGCTTTCTGAACCGGATTTTCATGAAAATTTCATATAAAGTGCTATATTATGTACGTGACAACTGAGTAATACAATACATAAAAAATAAATTCAAGCATTCTAAATCAGGACTTAAAATAATTAGGTACAATTAGGAGACTTGAAAAATAATAATTTCAAAGTGTTATTTTAGTACATATTCACAAAGAAAGTTAATATCACGTCAGAATGATTTTGCAAATAGGTGATCATTTTGGAAAATTTGATTAGACCAATCAGAAAACTACCTAAATTTTAATGAGTGCAATTGCAGTCATTCTTTAATTTTGGAGAGGAAATTATACCAAGATTCAATATAATTCAAAATGGATACAGCGTTAGAGTTATGAAAAATAGGTACAACCCACATGCTCTTTCATCAATGTTCTTTCACTAACACTTTGATCAAGACATACGTTTGGTAATACTAACCAGTTACACAGTAGTATAAATATTATTATCTGTAATGTCGTCGAATTAGATGCCTTTCAACCTTAATATTCTCATTAAATTTATACCCCTAAAAGAAACAAGTACCAGGGCCGCATGAAACAAAAGGACAAAACCTTGAAAGCTATCAAGTACATGCATTGACAACATTGACGATTCTAAAGTAGGCGGTGACAGAAGAGAATAGTTTGCCCGTCGCTGCGATAAAACCAGCATGAATGACAATGCGGCCCCGAACGAAAGTACTTTTACTATGCACACGCGTGATCGGGATAACACATACGGTACAGAGCATTTTGATACAGAGAAATTCGCTAATTTGAATATTGTTGGTAAACAATATTTGCTTGCACATTTAGACAAACAGAAGCCTAATAAAGCATCTTGGAAACATTTGTCAAAAATTATGGTAGTCAAAATATAGAAGTAGATTTCCAATCCATATTAGTTTCTCTATAACTACAAAAAGATTGTCGAATTTCTCTCAAACTAAGGACATTGAGATTACAAATTAAAGCGATGTATCTATTCAAAAACTTTTCCAAAACTAAATGATTAAAATCAAATCTCAAATGGCTTCATATTCCTGACACCGGATTTCTACATAACAGTCCAGTTACTCATCATATTACACCTAACCCATCATCATCATTCTCCTGTCCTTATCCCAATTTATTTGGGGTCGGTACACCATGTCTTCTTCTTTCAAACTTCTCTATTAGTCTTCATCTCAGTAATCATCCCTTTTAGCCATATCATCCTTTATCCACAGTTCATCCATTGTTACTTTGGTCATCCTTTAATCCTCAAATACTTCATGCTTCCTCTGACTGTTTCTTAAATCTTGTACAGTATTGTATTCATTTCACCAGCTTCTAGTTCTTCACATAACACTAGCAACTCCTCAAGCTACACCAAATTGTTCAAGCTGCCTCTGTCTTCCCCCTCTACACTGTATCCTATACATTAGCAGTTGGCATGGTGCCGATGGGCGGACGCGACTTAGTCCACTGCACCATTGACCTGCACCGCGTAGGGTAGCTATGAGGCACCCGGAACCGCAGCTGGTTGCATATGGCTAAATTAGCCGATATTTTCTAACAAAGTTGCCAGCCTGTAAGCATCGTCTGCTTGTTATGGGCCACGGTTGTCAGCAGTAGTGAAATGTCCTAGATAAATATTGTGTGGTTACTAGCAGACTTGGCAATGGCATTGGTGGCTACTGTGTCGTGTATCGTGAGATTTGTCTCCAGATCGATGCTGATTTCATTCCTCTTTGGGTTGAAATCTGCGGTTAGAACTCCATAAAACTGTAACAGACCTTGTATATGCAAGAAAGCTTAAGTAAACTGTTTTTTTAATCTCTGCAGATGTTTCTCTGTTGTGAATTGGTCTACTACTTTTGTTACAGCTGCAATTTTGTCCAGTAAGGCGCACTAGGTGAATTTTTTATAAGATTTATTCTTCTTAAAGGCCTCATTCAAGTCGTATACCCAATTTCCAACTGAGTTATTTTACTTTATCTGAGCTGAATAGACCTTTACATTAACTGATACTTTTCCAGATTCTACGCAGTTCGTTCTCCGCGCAATTTCAGATCCTGCAGACAAACAAACAGAATATTTAATTTTCAGATTTCACTGATCCTCTTTTCACATTGAGACATACAACATGCTGGCTATGCAAATCTAGACTGCGAAGACCACCTTTCTTGAAATTTCCTTCAGCTGCAATTTGAATTTTGCCAAAACACCGTCGGAACAAGACCGAATTCTTTTTTTAAGGACTAAAGTTAATGTGTACTACGAATGCACTAGGACAATCATAGTGCACCTACAAAGTCGGTAGCTATGCGCAGGCGCAGAGGGACCGCGCAGCATAGCCAATGTTGGTAAGACGTGCGCCGCTTGCTAAGCGCTGATTGGCCGGTAGCTACACGCATGCGCAATGATGACCTCGAGTGAAATGCGATTATTCAAGTTCTAGTAATCCTATGACATAATCTAGATTATGCTAATGGTATGGTTAAACATCGTCTGGTTTATTTTCTGTGCGCAAGTTTGGGAGTTGGAAATTATGTTAAGTAACACTGAATTCAGTCATTTGTGGTCTCGGACAGTTGTTACGGGTTGTCAGTGGCCCGAAAGTCTGACACCCAGTCTTACCAAGGGGTATTATTCAGTACTAGTAAGTACTGGAGGTTGTGGAGGTTAGATAGGCAGTCGCTCCATGTAAAATACTGGTATTAAGCTGCATCCATTTAGACTGGAAGCCAAGCTCAACATAGTTGGAAAAAGGCTAGGCAGGTGATAATTCTGGATTACCATCAGATGATTTGTAACCATCAAAGAAACATGAAAAATTTACGAGATTGATTGACCTGTTGGTTTTATTTAAATAAGGTCCTGATCACCCTTAAATACGTATCACTAGATAATGTTCATTATCAATTCCAAAAAGTGCCAATAAGTGTCTACTTCCTGAAATTTATGGGAATGCATAATTTAGCATTTCTCTCTATTTTTATTTTATTTTAGTATCATCCTAAATACACCTGGCCATGTGAGTGGGTATTAAAATAAACAATATTTCTGCCATTGGCACTGAGCACAGAGGTTAGAAAACCTATTAAAGTGTCATGTATACCACACTATCATAAAATAACATTTGGCGTAACGACCGATGCCGTGGAGAGGATTTGTTTTTATAAAATATTTAATTCCGATAAAATCTATTCACGATTTTGCATCTTGATCTGCTATTTCCGTTAGGTATTTGGTTTTTAGGATGTTCATGTGCAGTTCAAAGTTGGCCATATTTGCAGAAATGTTCTTCTGTAAAATCTTTAAACATTTTTGACAGTTCAAAATGGAGTTAATTCCGGATAAGTAGTCGACCAAAAAGTGAACCTGTCAACAATATTAACAAATTGGCGAGACCATAACATAAGATAAGAACATATATTGAATACACACACAAGGCATGTAAGATGTTACATCAAATTATATCAGTCATGTTTACAATTATAAGAGGTAGCATAAAGCATCAAGTAATTTTAAATTCATCCGTTACACAGCAATTAACAATCCAATTTAGAGCATAACTTAAAATTAAAAGGTACAATAAAATAGAGTCATAAGCTCACCATAGTAATTTATAATACAAATTAGCAAATTAAATGTTAATAAAATTCGCATGTTTTATACAAGTAAAATTAATATATCAGTTAGAAATTCGTCAGTGCTGTAATAGAGTTTCTCTAACAGAAGGCTTTTTAATTTATTTCTTAATTTTTCAGTTGTATATTCTCTCCAATTAATTTTCAACGTATTATAAAGAATGTGCGCCGTACAGACTATACCTACTCATTTAACATTTATCATCGATTCGAAAGAAACGAAGTGTCCAAAGTGAGTTTAAACCTATTTTGAAGAAACAAAACAGCAAAGTAGGCATTATAAAATAATCCATAACAATTTTTATAACACATAATTACTGAGAAGCAAAACCGCAGAAAACAAACCTTGAACTAAAAGGTTGAAAATGAAAATAAATTAATAGTATTTAGACAAACATGGCCGTCCATCAGTACTTTCTACAATTTTGCGCCTACACTCATGCACTTGGGTATTTCCCTTCCTCACAAACACATGAGACTTGCAAATTGTTTTAAATAGTTACAACATAGCTACGGATACCATCTATTGAGGAAAGTGGAGACAGTCCTATTACTTACCTTCCCTTAACACAATAGGGCAGCCACGAAGGATTTCTGACTGCGTTAGCTTGGCCTATCAAATTCGTTTCGATACAGGCCCTGTAAGATAAAATAAAAATCAACGGACTGATCATTCCATTATTTATATCATCCTTTTTTGAAATTCGAACGTAGCTCCCGCATTGCTTTTGTCTGAACGTTTTAAAAGATATGTTTGTCGTTCTCTCACCACGTCCACCTACTTTCAAGTTTTGTGCTGAATGAAAAACCCTCTGTGCTGCCCTTTCGTCCAAAGCGCGTGAGGGTAATATAGCTAGAGAATTCACAGAAATAATTTAGACATAGGCTTCAACGTATGATCTTCTTCTTCATCGTGTGGTTAGTGCCTAACCTGGTGTCAGAGTTTTTATGCCGCCCATAAGCTTCTGACTTGGCTTTACATGCCGTCAAGAAATATCTCTCAGGCATGCTGGTTTCCTCACGATGTTTTCCTTCACCGAAGCAAGTTATATTTATATTATATTATACAATACGCACAAGCAACGTATGATGCTCCAGCCAGAGTGATCTCATAGCTTTGAATGAAAAATATCAAGGTCAACTGACGTAAAAGGAAAATTTGTCACACAAATATAATGGACTTTCTCTTACTAACCATAACAACATCATCCTAAATAAAACACTAGGGGAAAATGACTTAAAAGGTAGCATCCTTTTATTGAATGAGAGTAACATCAGTCATCCGCAGTTCCACGACGTGATGATATGGCATCATCACTAGACCCTAAGCTAGAGGAGCTCGTGTCTTAATAATACATCGCTTGCCTGGGTTGGTCCGTGGATGGGTGACCATCCATTACATACCGAGTTTTCTTCGTGCCTTGGAAAGCACGTTAAGCCGTTAGTCCCGGCTGCCATTTAGATCTTTGACAGTCGTTACAGGTAGTCAGTGGTCCGAAAATCTGACAAGCAGTCTTACTAAAGCGATTAAACGCTTCTTCTGTAGTTGTCATTTGAAAACCTGCTTTGTTGTTATCAGAATGCCATAGCATAAGCATAAGCATAATCAGCCTATTAATGTTCCCACAGCTGGGACGCTGGCCACCTCTCTATGAGAGGGAATGGGCCTTAATCCACTACGCGGGCCCAGTGCGGGTTGGTAGATGTCACATGTCTTCGAATTTTTGGTTCTAGGACATGCCCGTTTCCTCACGATGTTTTCCTTCACCGTTTTGTGAGCAGTGGTGATGAAATAACTTACACAAAGTAATGCGCCTGGCTGGGTTCGAACCCACGACTTACTGCTCGTAAGTCGGGGTCTCCACTACTGGGCCACCGAATGCCAGTTGTTTAGTAAATATTATACGTATTATGAAGAATAGGACGATGACTTAGAAAACTTTTGGCTATTGGTTCTACGACCCGCCAATAGCTACTTTAACTGGATAATCCTTTGATTTATGACGAAGACCTTGGTTTTTAATGTCTTACGTCTTCATTTATAATTTCATCTTGTATAATCATTTCTTGAGTCGTTGAGTATCGTCTACTCATCATCAATTCCTCTCCCAAGCATTACCACATCGATAGTACCTGTACGTTGTATAACCTACAGCAGTCCACTGCTGGACATAAGCCTTTTCAAACGCACGCCATTCATCACATTTCTCGGCAACTGTCATTCAGTAGCTACCAGGTGCACTATACAAATTCTCTCCATCTAGCCTGCGGGCATCCTACCTTACGCTTGCCAATTCACTTTATACTCCACTAAACAACACGACTACTCCAAATGCCTTTGGTTCTAAAGCTAATATACCCGGTCCATTTCCTTCTTTCGTTGAGTGTTAGGTCTTCTTCTTCTTCTTAAATCGATGACTCAGATTTTGTCGAACCAGTAGCAACCTGCACAGCTCTATCGTTAGCCTCATTCAAGTCCGTAGATGTAGGCTGCAATTAATTGTGGACGACGGGCAGGAGAGAAGGTGTGGCATTGCTTACGTGAAATGGGTACACTTGCCTAGCCAAAGAATTCTACCTCATTGCACACTCATATGTATTCAGTTGTGTTTTCAGCCATAAGTACATGGGTGACGTCAGCAGTGAGCCGGGCTGCCTAACCTTGGCCTAGAGCCATATGGTGATCGTACCACACTTGTCTATAGGAGGTGATGTTGTTTGTTTTGAAGAAGTGAGTTGATTTTTCGTTGATTATACTGATCATACTATTTGTGAATTTTTGGAGTGTTGAAATGTTTGTAAAATTGGTTTCTATAACTATTGTTTCGTTTTTTCTTCTATTGTTTTAGGCTTTTGTTTTTATTTTATTGTTTCACGTTTTAATCTTGTTTGGATTTATGTCAAGCTCCTTATTTTCTTGGTTACTCCTATTTACTTTATTTCATCTCCTTTCAGTCTTTATTCTTCCACGTACCTCATCACTACCTTCTATTTCGCATTCGCTCCGTATATTTTCTTTTTCTATTACAGATCTAGCTCATAGATACCATGTCCTGTTCAGTCCCGAAGAGTTGGCAGCATTACATCAAACGGATGTCCCACGTCTACGCGACGTGTGCAGAATTCTCCGTCATTCTATAACTCGTGAGAATGCCTCTCGATACTAATTCACCTATATTTATTAGCAGTTCCAGGAATACCTGGAAGTGGCGTCGTGGTTCTAATTAGCTAGTTATCGTTACCTGTCGACCTATTGGTCTGATGCTCTGTTATAGTTTCTAAAGTTCCGATGTTTGGGTTTAGTTTGGGTGCTAGTGCATTCTTAGTACCATTATCTGCCTAGCCTTTTCCTATTAGTTTATGGTTGGTGTTAGTCTAACTATATGCAACAGCCAATATTTTACATGGAGCGACTGTCTATCTGGCCTCAACAACGCACTTGCTGGGTAATACGGTAACCTTTGGACTTGCCTGCTGAATTCTAAGTATGAAGATTAAAATGTACCTAGTAAGAAATCATTGTCGTGCCGACAACCAGCATAGGGAAGAAAGACATGAAAGGTGAATTGAAAGACTCATGAGATTTTTCATTTCGTGCCTAAGATTGACAATACAACGAGCAATCGTCATGACGTTCTCCATAAAATATCATTAGATTAATTGCCAATCTAAAAGATAATTAAATCATGGAAATAAGAGGACAGTAAAACAAATTTATTATTAGAATATTTGAGAACAGAGTTCCCCTGACATTGACACAAAGTTACAGAAATAAAGCAAATTAACATAATCACACTGAAGTGTTAATGAACACGGCTTTAAATGATGATTCATATTCCACGCATACGCCTATTTACATTATAAACAGATAATTATAATGGTTGCTCAAGAAAGGAAGTACTTAATTATGGATTAGGCAACAATCTACATATAGACGAGTGTGAAAATATTTAAATGGTTCAAATCAAATTCTCCTTATTTGATGTTTCTTGGAATGTATGGTTTTAATTGTCTTAAAAGAATAAATTAGGAGATGGATGGGTTGTATGAAAGATGATGGTACTTGGAAGGAACTGATCTCTAAATGATAAGTAGAAGATACATTTTGAAAAAAAGATGCTGGTGCAGTCCATAACCTCCTTCTTTTTAAAAGTCGGTTAAAAAAAAAGGCACCGACCCTAAATAAATTGAGGGCAAAATTATGATGACTCTTAAATTGAGATTTTTTATTGTTTTCAAGCTACATTTATAAACCACTTTTGGGATCACAAATTTTGTCCATATTTGTTTGTATTTAGCAATATATCGTAGCGCCTGCCTGAATTTCTAGATAGTTAAAATTATTTCATATTTGATGGACTAAACAATCTTGGTACTTTTTATGTAGAAACAAAAGAATAAAATAGTTCAATGTAACTTCTATTTATAATGTATCATCAGTAGTTACAGTTCAGTGAGGAAAACAGAGCAACTGTGGTGCAACGTATTATGCACAGACTGATCTATTGACCTGACACGTTACTGTGACTATGCCTGACGTGTAGGAGAACCCAGGAAGAAGTATTAGTATCACACGTCATGATTGCATGTTTAGGTAATACCTTTATTATACGTGGAGGTAAAACACTGGGGAACTTAAAATGGAATTGGCCAATGTTTGTACAGGCTACTAGAAATTTACGAAGTGTTAAACTGAAATACATGTGAGATTTTAACAAAAATATTGCAAAGTAGTTGGTAAAGATGGAATATTTGATACGATTGGTGGCTGTTACAGACCTTTGACCTGGAGTGGAGACCACGGACGGCATGGAGGAATGTGGGAAAACAACCAACTAGGTGGACAGACGATCTCATTAAAGTGGCCGGAAGAAACTGGTTAGCCATGACACAGAACCGCTGAAAGTGGAGAGATTTGGAATATACCTACACTCAGCATTGGATGGCCAAAGGTTGAAGAAGAGAGAAAGAGTGACATTTTTGAACCAACGCCCGAGCTCTCGATAAAAAAGGCAGCATGAGAATTGCATCATCATTCAATAGTTTTCCTACTGCTGGGACACAGGTGTCCTCTCACAGAGAGCCAGCGTGTCATAATCTCAGGCGGGTCCAGTGCAGGTTGGTTGATACCAAAGGAGGTGGCTGTGGCTTACGGTTTTAGAGATGTTTATTATTACTTCATAATATGTAGTTTTACTCACGTGTTTGTTTTCGATCTCATGGGGATTGCATTTATATGTAATTTACATGTTATGTCAATATTGACAGAAGAATTGATGATCTATTAGGTATTTGCAGTTGTATGTTCATTTTGTTATTAGTTGTATGTTTTTATTGACTGCCTCGATGGTCTAGTGGTCGCAAGTGCGACTGCTGAGCCTGAGGTCCTGGGTTCTATTGTGTTATTGGGTTTTTCCATCAGGAATTTCTTAGGAGTCTGGATTTGCACTCGGTTGATGGCATTATTCTCGCCCCCTAATACACGGGACTTAAACATAACTGGCGAAATGTGGGTGTGCTATTAGGTACTCCTCTGCCTAACCCTTCGGGGATTACAGGCGTGATGTTATGTTCATTATTTATTGTATCTCAGTGTTGCCACATTAACATTTTTCTTTCTTTCTTCATCTTGCAACACACTGTAGCCAGAACTATATCGGTATCACCCATTACTGTTACCAAATAAAAGTGTTCAATGAGTATGTTCGTACGCCACATATCATTACACCCGCGTCCTTGCAGGGAAAGCAGTGCACTACTTTACTAATTACAATACTCGATGTTCAGTGGCTTGTTCATAGCCAAAGATAGAAATGAATTATTGGCTTTAAACTTGATTTATCTATGGTTAAGCAGAACTGCGGCTACCTGATGTATAATATGGTTTCCGGGTTTTTTTAAATGTAGTCATTATTCAATTTACACGGTTATTTTTCTAATAGATAGAGTTAAGAGCATTTATGCTTATATGACAATCGGCGTTTATGACTCAATCAAAGACTTCAAAGAATCAATCCAATGGCATTCAGTTTGAGAGGCCTACGAGTATGTCCCACAGTGGACTGCTGTAGGCTAATGTTGAGGTCCGGTGGTGAGGAGAATCAACGACAAGTTACATTCCAATTGTGATGAATTAACACGTGGAATCCTTCTTACATGGAGGAAGCCTGCATCCAAGCAGAAGTGAGAACATTATGCTATGAAGCAAATTGTTTACATTTGATGCAGAAGGCAGTGTGTAAAGTTCTAAGTCGGCAAGCAATTGACTGCAGTCAACCATGTCGAAGGATTAGGCAGATGTGTACCAAATAGTACACACTCACATTTCGCTAGTTATGTTTAAGTCCCATGTCATAGGGGGTGAGCATATTGCCATCAACCGGACACAAGATCAGACTCCGTGACTGTTAATGAGAAATTCCTGACGAAAAAATTCAATAACACTTTGCCCGACTTGTGAATCAAACCCAGGACCTCATGCTCAGCAGTAGCGCTTACGACTACTAGCCCAGCGAGGCAGTCAGATGCTTAGTTTTCGACTTCCATAAATACATGCCGATAAAATAAACACACCCAACTTCACGCACAAAACAAGCTAAAGAAAGTGCATCAGAAATTGTTTAGCATATTGATACCATGTCCTTGTAATATACATTAGAACATTAGTCATCACCGTATGGGTGATGCCTAGAATATGTAATGGCTGACATCGCGATGTGCAAGCCGGTACATCCTGTCCTACTTTCTAACTATAGTCGGGAATGGTTGCCTAGGGGGAACTAATACTAGGCTAGGCATAGTTTTAGTTTTGTTAATTAACAGTGGTTTTTTATAGATTGTTCTATTTTCGTATAGATGGCAACGTCTTGTCAAATTATTTGTGCCCAGTATTGTTATTTGGTTTAATAACTTAACATCACACCTGTAATTCCCGAAGGGTTAGGCACAGGTGTACTTAATAGTACACTCACATTTCGCCAGTTATGTTTAAGTATCATGTAATAGGAGACGAGCCTATGGTCATCTACCGGGCACAAATCCGAACTCCGTGGCTAGTACTGAGAAATTTGTGGTGGAAAAACCAAAAATAACTATTTTCTTTTTTTTTTGGTTATTATTGAATAAGTATTTAATTTGGAAATTTGTATTTCACTATTTTACATCTACTGTAACAGGGTGTTGTCAAAAGCACCTGAAGGCCCAGGTCTAAAAGGAAAAGACGACTACAATTTTCCCCTTAATACAGTATTTACAGAAAACGGCAATGATCAATATTCAAACAGATTGTTAAGATGTATTGAAGTATTAAAAGAGTGTCCATGGAGTTTCTTGTCCGTTCTTCTCCATAGAGATCTACGTTAGGGAATGGGCAACTACAGTACTTTCACAGTTTTTGTGCCTTGTGACTGGGACTGTAGGTATTTTTTACTGTTGTCTTTGTTTCGACAATTCAAAAGTGCCTGTAACTGGCCTACTTGAAATAAATGCTTTGATTTGATTTGATTTGATGCTGTAGAAGATTGCCCAAAACATGGCTCTGAATGCAATGATCATGCGGCAGAGCTGATCGGTGATTATGTAGTGGTAAGCTGTGCTTCAGTGAGAAAGACAAATATCTTTCTTGATAAGTGGTTTCAAAGACTATGAAAGAGTAAGAGTGACCGAACTCAAAATTACTGCGAATTGAGTTAAATGCATACTTAAAACTACTAATAACATGGGCTATCGTCTAGTGAATCACGATAACGCGTTAGAAAAGGACCAACAAAAACATTTCGTTTCATCCATTTCAACGAACACAATTTTGTTATTTCCCACAAAATGCAAATTTCGTGTTATGAAATGCGATATGATAAACACATACCCCATTGGTACGAAACACCTTAATTTAGTCTTTTAAATGATTTTTTTTGCTTTCATCACTAACTTCAAAGTAAATATCAAAGTGTATACAAAAATAGGTGCACCTAGAAAGTGCATCCTGTCCCACTTAGTAAATGTGGTACATTTAACGCTTTGAGAGCGGCGCCTGCGCTGTGTACGATCGTAAAATGTTTATGACCTGAACTGGACCTACCTAGGTATACTATATAGCATGCCTATGGGTAGTGACTAAGTTGCGATGGTCAGTTTCTAATGTCGAGGTCGTATTGCAGATGATGTTCGTTTGGAAGAAAACATGGTAGTACGTGACTGTTGTCATGTTTTTGAGGAGCTCGTATCTAAGTCGTGGGTTCGAACCCAGCCAGGCGCATTACTTTGTGTAAGTTATTTCATCACCACTGCTCTTAAAAACGGTGAAGTAAAACATCGTGAGGAAACCGGCATGTCCTAGAACCAAAAATTCGAAGACATGTGACATCTACCAACCCGCACTGGTGGATTATAGCCCATTCCCTCTCATAGAGAGGAGGCCTGCGTCCCAGCAGTGGGAACATTAATAGGCTGATTATGCTATGCTTATGCTTATGTATCTAAATGAAAACAGCTGCTCGGGTCGATCTTCAGGTTAAGCCGCACTTGCCTAGGTTGGTAAGTGGATGGGGTGAACACCCATTACTTACCTAGTTTCCTCCGTGCCTCGGAAAGCACGTTAAGCCGTGGGTCCCGGTTGTCATGTATACATCTTTGATAGTCAGTCTTACTAAGGAGTATCGTAATGCATGTGAGATCGGCTTCCAGTCTTACCGGATGCAGCTGAATACCAATATTTTACATGGACTGACTGCCTTTCTGACCCCACAACCCAGTTAGTACTGTGTTGTCGACTTTAGGGCCACTGACTACCTGTAACGACTGTCAAAGATTTACTAATGACAGCCGTTCGCTTAACGCTTAACATTATTTCCGGGCCACGGAGGAAACTCGGTATAAATGGGTCCCCTCCAGGGACCAACCTAGGCAAGCCCGACTTAACCTAAAGATTGACCCAAGTCACTTATTTTTTAGCCCATATAGAGCTCCCCTCATCATAATGACACACTAACCGAAAAACAACATATTCATCTAAACAAGCTAAAAACAACATATTATTATTATAATATTCATCACAACACAAGCCAAATTAACTAGAATCTCGTTACCAACAAAATATAAAAGTAACTTCGCCCATAATCGAAAGTAATCAACGTTCTCGCAAACAGAATACTATTCGCATTCAATATTTGATTAAAACAAGTCATTATTCTGGAAAATGGCCCGTATCCGGGAAGTTCGCAGTTTTCTGCTCGCCCGGAAGAGAAAGCCGGCAGCCGGACCGGAAGTGGCCCGGGACGGTAATGGCAGATGCCGGGAATACTTGCAAGATTATAAACCTGTAGTTTATGGCCATTTACCAATGGTCATCGGTTCAATTTATTAGCTAACATAAATTGTATCATAACCAGTTTGGAAATGATGCGAAAAATAAAACTTTTTAAGACATTTTTGTGCAATGGCGTGTTTTTTTTTACTTTTTTTGTTAAGTTTTTAGACTAAAATGCAGTTTTTGGTGACTATTTATGGTTTAGTCGATTGTATCCAAGTGATAAGTAATGGGCCATAACTCTATGTGAGCAGATTATCAGCAAATATTTACGGAGCGGCTAAAGGCTAAGCGTCTCTTGGGGACTTTAATACCAGTTGACAGCGTTGAGGAGTTTTTGTACGACATAGACAGACAAACATACAAAAATTTAAAATAATGGTTTTTGTTATAAGTACTGTATACACTTTCATCATCTGCCTTGCCTTTTCCCAACTATATTGGGGTCGGCTTCCAGTCTAACCGGATGCAGCTGAATACCAGTATTTTACATGAAGCGACTGCCTATCTGACCTCCACAACCCAGGTAGTACTGGGTAATACGATACCCCTTGGTAAAACTGGTTATCAGACTTTTTGGGCCACTGACTACCTAACGACTGTCAAAGATCTACAAATGACAGCCGGGACCAACGGCTTAACGTGCTTTCCGAGGCACGGAGGAAACTCGGTATGTAATGGGCGGTCACCCATCCACAGACCAACTTAGGCAAGCACGGCTTAACCTAAAGGTCGACCCGAGCGGCTGTTATTATTTAGCCACGAGCTAAATGTATACACTTTCATTATGCATTTATTAAAAAGCTATTATTTTAAAATTACAAACAGACGCTTCACTTTTATTTATTTGTATAGATAATCATAGATTCAATGTATAATAATATAATTTAACATCAGATATTACACGACTAACCAGTCGGAAGTCAGTTAACGTCAATCAAGAAAGCAGGCAGTAACTGCTAGTCTGTTTCCCCCTTCACTGCGCTGCGAACGGCTGCGGAGCGGGGCGGGCGCGGAGCGGGCACGCAGCGAATGCGTCGCGAACACGCCGCGGCTGCACAGCGAGGATGTCGCGGACGCGTGGAAAATACGCAACGTTTTCGTCGCTTGTTTGTAGCGAGTTAACGACGTACAATACACTCAGTAACCAAATGGATTCCGACGAGGAAACACTGCTGTTGGCTTTGGTACTTCGAAGAGGCCGGAGACGAAAACGAAAGCATTGAAGAATTTGGGAAGATCCGTTATTTATTTATTTATTTAAACTTCATGTACAATAGTGGTACGTAGGCGGACTTAATGCCACAAGGCATTCTCTACCAGTCAACCTTTGGGTTAAATAAGAAACCATTGTGATAGGGTACAAAATAAATATTTAAAAATAACTTCTTGCTATCGAAAATTTATATAGGCACTTATAATGATCATGGCATTATCCGCAACGAATTCGCTACGCATGCGCGGCGTGTTCGTTGCGCGCCCGTAACGTATTCGTTGCGCACCCGCTCCGCTTTGAGCACGCTCGCAATCCGCTAGTATGATAAGGCCCTAAGTTACTGTTCCATTCAATTATAGTTGTGTTGTTTCTTAGTTGTTATTAGCCAGTTATTAATTGAGTACAATTTTAATTAATTAACAAGCGATTTGTTTTGCTGACTTGAATTTAAAGTGAAATTGTTAAAACATTTCTTATCCATTTATCGATGGTCAAGTGGTCGCAAGCGTGAGTACTGAGCATGAGGTCCTGGGTTCGTTATTACCGGGTCGGGAAAAGTGTTATTGGGTTTTTTTCTTAAGGAATTTCTCAGTAGCAGCCTCGGAGTCCAGATTTGTGCCCGGTTGATGGCAATAGACTGGCCCCATATTACATGGGACTTAAACATAACTGGCCAAATATGAGTGTACTATTAGGAGTATTAGGTACACCTCTGCCTAACCGTTCAGGGATTACAGGCGTGATGCTATGTTATGTTATCGTTAGTCAGATACATGTTTACCTAATTGTCCATTAAGCTGTGCGAAAACTATGAGACAGACTATCGCTTTATGTAAAAAATGATGGCTTTCAGACTTGCAACAACAGTCTCTTAGTCGAAGTTGAAGAATTAGAAACCGCCACAAATTGGCTCAAGGCAAAGTAGTCATCACCTGCCTAGCCTTTTCCCAACTATGTTGGGGTCGGCTTCCAGTCTAACCAGATGCAGCTAAATACTAATATTTTACATGGAGCGACTGTCTATCTGCCCTTCACAACCCAATTAGTACTGGGTAATACGATACCCCTTGTTAAGACTGGTTGTTAGACTTTCGGGTCACTGCACTGACTACTTAACGCGACTACTTAAGGCTTAACCTAAAGCAAAATAGTATGTTGGCAATAACTGTTTTGTTTTTGGCGTGCTCACCTGTCTAAGGTTCTGACTGCCAAAAAAGACAAAGGTTTCTGTCAGACCCTGACAGAATCATTCGTTTTTCCAAAAGAGACAAACTGAATGATACATCTACGTACATTCTTTTACAGACAAGAAACCTGTCTAAATACTGCAAAGCAATTTTCCTTTAAACCTATACTTAGTTTTCTAAACAAACAACAGCTTTCCAATATTAAATAATATTAGTACAACGACACTAACCGTAGGAAGTATATATTACAGAGTCGGAACAAGGAAGCTGTGATCAACCGGGCACCGAACCCAGCGCGGTTCCCCTTTCACTCGCTGAACTGTAGTAGCACTGAGGCGTCTGTCCCACCGCGGACGAGGAAGCGACTTGCTACATACCTATACATCACGCCTTGTCATCATCGAAGGGTTAGGCAGAGGTGTACCTAGTACACCCACATTTCGCCAGTTATGTTTAAGTCTATGTAAGAAGGGGTGAGCCTATTGCCATCAACCGGGCACAAATCCAAGTTATCGACTATTTTTTCGCTTAAGAAACGTTAACAAGATTGTAGGTCCCGTGTCAGTAACAGAGAAACAACTTTAGAGGAACGCTGGCGCACGCTTTGTGTATTTGTTTGGAGTCGCAAGCGCAGCGAGTTTTAGTTGCTCCATACCTCGCAATACTGACGCGTGTCTTTCGATCTTTGTAAAGTATTTCAATTGTAGGTACCGTGTGTAAATTAAAAAAAAAAACTTTGAACCTTTAATTCTCTGTACACACTCCTAAGAACATTACACGCATCAACAAAACAACTATTAATATAGTTGATCGCTGACTCGCCACTAGTTTGTAAAAAAAAAATCTCGCTCAGCAACGCTCTCTTGATGGGCAGAATACTTCGTCAAATACTCTTGTCAAACTAAAAGGCTCTTAGTTGCCAGTTCTATTCGCTCGCTATCCGCCGGCAGAGGGGCTGGTGCCCTAAGTAGGTAGCTAGTTAGTTTCATGGTGTAGGCAGAATTATAGGGTGGGAGTGGTGTGATAGCGTTTTGTTTCTATAGTAATTGAATGAAATGAAGATTGGTTGACATTTGTTGAACAGTTGAGCTGGTTCTAGGTGTGTAAGGTCAGTTTGTGATGACTTTAAAATTGAATCGAAAATATCAAAACAAAATAAATTGTTTCCATGGTTTAGAAATGAAACTATGATGCCTTATTTCTTGGTTAGATCAATGCTCTTATGTTTTTGTTCATAAGTTAAGTAGCGAAGGTCATGACTTCGAATCCAGATTGGTGCTTATAATCGTGTAAATAATTTCATCAACACTGCCTTCAAAATGGTACAAGAAAACTGTTAATATATTAACACTTTTCTTTTTAATTTTCAAGGAGCTTCGTGATTACTTTGTTGTGTTATTTTCTTTACTCTTATTAAAATTATTTTATTTTATTTACGGCATTCTTTTAACAAAAACTCGGTCTTCTTTTACCAAAAACATTGTCAGGAAAATGGCATCTTCCAAAACTGAAATTCAAAGACATGCGACATCCACCAGACCGCACTGGGACGTCGTAGAATATTATGACCCTTTCACAGAGTAGAGGACTGCGTCCCAGCAGTGGGATTTGTATAGCCTGATTATGTTTAAGTACAACATGAATTTATGAACATTAATGATTAATTATTTCTCTAGGAAGAGGTCTTTATCCTACAGTAGCACCATTACAAGCTAGTATTAATGAAAACATCAAACAAAGACGATTCAAAGAAAAACATCCAAAATCGACACTAGTGAGACAATGACCCACACATCTCTTGACCCAGTTGTTAGAGTAAAAACATCTTTATTCTTTTGTTTACATAGCACATATTACAACCACAAAATAGATACATACAGAAGGTTGGCTACATATGACGCACAATGAATGAAAAATCACGCACACATAGACACGTTTCACGTACTGCGAATGCAAGTATACTCGTTTCAGGCACTGGTTTGAAATCTCTGTATGAGTAGTACAACTAGGGTAAAACCAACTTTGTGGGGGTTGGCTTAGAGTCTAAAATGGAACCCAGGTAAGCGCAACTTAACCTGAAGATCGACCCGAACGGCTGTTATTATTTAGACACGGCCAAGGCTCCTGAAGTAGTCTCGGTATCAAATAAATGGTCTTCCATCAGACTGAATGGAGCAGCGCTTCTGTTCCAAACTGTTTTGTGTTCCTTTCAGACGAACGCGGAAAATCACGCATTTGCTAATTTGCATTTGAAAAGATACGAATTAGCGCTTTATGAATCAGTTTGAGAAAAAATACTGTAAGTGTGCCGACGACCTGAGGATATCTTTTGAAGAAGTCATACTTTTGTGTTTGTAAACCTTTTTGGTTCTTTTGATTTTGTTTTGTATGCGTTACCTCTTGATCATTTCTGGTTTCCTGGTAGGTCAAATATTTATTTTTTGTTCGTACAACAGGTTATTTCTTGTTAAGGCGAGTTGTTTATGAATTTAGGTCATGACATGGCGTTATGTCAAAATGAGCATGCAATTTAATAAATGCCTTGTTTATATTAAGAACCTTTAAATGACGTATTCGAGCTAATGGCGCTGCAGCTAGCATTACAGGGTGTTTTTTTAAACATGAGCAATACTTTAGGGGCGTGTAGTACTCATGAAAATAAGCAACTTTTACTATGGGACCGACCATGAAATCGCGAAAAAAATATCAGCTGCTCCACACATTATTGGTCGCGTAACTCGAAAAAATGTAGACAACAATAGATTTTTTAAATCATATTTCATAGTTAGCCCCGTAGTAAGAGTTGCTCATATTTATGAGTACTTCACTCCCTTAAAGTATTGTCCACGTTTAACTAAACACCCTGTATAATATTAACCGCAACTATCTGACATGCTGAGGCTGTTTTGTCAGAAGTATTTTATTTAATTACTTATGGAGTATTTGCTTTGTTTTCCTACATTAGAAGACTGTTGGTTGGGTTGCATGATTACCCAGCGCCCCGGACTTTATTGACTCCTATCCTATCATCAAATACTAGAATTGTGTCATCAATCATTGAATCCTTGAATCCATAGAATTGAGACGGTTTCTGCAACCAATAAACGTAAATAAGTGTCAAATAAGCTGTACATGATCAATTCATAATACTGAATTGATTTTCGGTTGACATTAGAAATAACTTCTGAGATAATGTTACAGGATCCTCCTCAGTTCAGCACGTTGAACGATTAAAATTATAACACAAAGTCAAATATAAGAGTGTGTTGACGATGTAATAATATTAGGTTTTTACCTATGAAATGAGAGATTTGTATGAAAATTTTCAAAACAATTTTTTTTGTATTTTTTTGTTTATTTTAGCTTATCTAGCTTTTTTATCTTTCCGATTTGACGCAAGTGCTTCAATGTCGTGTTGACACTAACTCCAAGGCTCGCAGCAAGCTCAGCCGTAGTTTGAGTTGGATCCGTTTCCACTACCGCCTTCAATTCGTCGTTGTCGACAATAGTTACCGGCCGACCGCGAGGCTCATTCTTCATCTCAAAATTTCCAGATTTAAAACGATTGAACTAATAATGGACCGTGTTTATGCAAGCAGTGTTAGGCCCGTACACGTCGTTTATGTTTCGTATTGTTTGCGCAGCGGTATGTCCACATAGGAACTCATATTCAAAAATTGTACGAATTTTCAGTTTATCCATGGCGCCAAAAACTACCACAATTTCACAAAAACAAAAAACTATCTAAAAACAAATTTCTGAATTTGAAATTAAAAGAACACGGCTTTCGAATAAAATTTATTTGAATTTCGAATTGCGCGCCAATCCACAGATAATTGCCTATGGCATTAAGTCCGCCTCTGTACTTCTGTGCTTGAAGTGTTAAATAAATAAATAAATCTGAAAATGCTGGTTATTAAATCTCCAATTACATAGGTAAAGACCTATTATAATATTTACCCAGCCCAAACCACTGCAACTCCTGAAAGCCAAGATCAACAGTGGCGACCACCAGTAAAGCGCCGAGACAATGAAGCTCGAAGTCCCAGAGAAGTCATTTAACTGTCTTGGAAATTAATCAGAGAACAATAGCGAAGGAGTAGGATAAACATTCTCAAAAAGACTCATAACATCACATCATTCACCTGAAATAAAACATTGTCCCTAAATTCCTACATAAACAAAACACACTGCATAAATTCCCTTCTTACCATAATTTTGCTACTTTCATTTCATATATTAATATGTATACGGATTGTCCATCGAAGTGTGAACAATTGAACAGCATAGCTTCCTGTACGTTATGCTCGCACAATGCTCCCATTCAACAACTTATCTGGACAAAGAAAAAAATGTCCAAGATGGCCAAAAAAGACCACAGAATGGTTGCGATTCCCCAGGGATTATCTTTTCCCGAAGTTAGCGCCGTTTCCTTTAATTTTTTTCGGATTCTACACAATTGTTGCAATCTCTATCATAAATCTTAGTTACTTAACAAATAAAGGTTGAACGGGGTTCCATTAACAATATTAGTGGCCATTTTTAAAGGATTAAGGTTCCCTGCGGATTTTCTGAAAAACATTCATAGTTTTATAAAGACGTAGAAATTTCGCAGACATTTGGCATTTGCACTACAAAATTATTGGATTTTTTAAGAATGGGAAACACAACATATTTTAAAATTGAAGTGTTTCGAAATTGTACATATTTTTACGTGGGTTAATCTCAAATAACAAGCAAAGAAATTGTCTCATATTTTTTCCTCAAGTACTTACGCATGGCAATTGTCATTCAAAATTCGGTTCCAAATATTTGAGCCACCATATCGTGAGTAAATAAAATGTGAAGAGGAAGCTTTCTGGTAACAAAACAAGTTTAACAAAAGACGAGCAAATGTCCTACAGTGGCCATAATGTGCGTAATCCTTTAAATAAATACTCGAAAGGGCCACTTGAGTGCTTATTCCACCTCTTAGCATGCCACCCAAGGAAGAAAGCTAATTCTAACGTGCTCAACCAATTTTGCACTACTTAATAATTGTTTGATCCAACGACAGTTCTGAAATGTAATGCGCCGTAAATAATGATTTTTGGGTGGCATTTTTATTGTCAACTTTGTCCAAGATCAATATGCGTTTTGCCCAATGTGCGGCATTCGGAGTGAAGTAGCGAAAACTACTGAATATTTTTCGGCTAATTCGAATTATGACGATAACAATACACGCAATTTCGGTTAAAATTTTCGGCGAAAACGAAAGGGAGATGTAATCTTAGATCTATTTGTGGATGGATGGATAGCATTGCATGTATAACTGGGACAAAAGAGGTTCTATGGCTTTTGCTTCTCCACGCCGAGCCATAGAAGCCTTGCTTTTGTGTCCTGTGCTAATGGTGAGGAACTGCATGATCGATATGATATAAATAGTTAGGTATCTACTCAGTCCTTATAGATGACAAGATACTGTTTATAACGAAGATACTGTTTATAAGAAACAATAGACGAAATCAGAATGTTAACCAACTGATTTCAGCTGAAGTTAATGCTGATTTCGTAAGCGTATTTAGCGGTTTATTCATTAACACAAATTATAGTTGAGAGACGTTTAAAAACATTAATTAACTTTTACAACGTTTATGAATAAACCTTCTCGTTTCACAAAAAATCACCACAACTCCAAAATACTCGGTAAACACGTAATTTACATAACATCTCGCCTGTCGAAAAATGGCGTCGTTTAACTCAAAATCGAATAAAAAAAGATGGAAGGATTCATTCGAATGATAAATAAATGATGTGTTATATCGATTCAGACATCGGTTCAAACATACGATAAACACGCATCGATGGACGCGTGCGGAAGACATAACAAATGACAATACAAACCACTTAGCAAATATTTCATCAATAAACGAATGAAATTGAACCTTAAGTCAGTGAAATAAAGTTTAAATAGGTATTTAGGGTGTAAATCGCGGGCACACGCGCGTAGTCACTTCTTGTCAATCTGAGATTGGGTTAGATTGATATGGAAAGGGATTTTGCAAAAATGATACGGTGTTTTTCGGTGATAATCGTAAACAAGAAAAATAATCTATACTTTGCTTTTTTTCCCTTCTGTCTGAAGAATTTAGGTGGTAAATTCTTTGATTTTGATGTGGTTACAATTTTTCCTAATTATAACCTGAGGCCAGTGCCCGTTAAGGATTTAGCCAGTAATAGATTTCCACTGAATGACGTAAGTATTTATGTAGTTGTGCGTCAATTTACCTTATAAGTAAATATCAGTTTGCCTAGCGTGTAATTTCAATTTAGTCATATACTTTCTCCTGTTCCTTTTAAATATTACATCATTAATATTTTACTGTTGATTGTTGCGTTGATGTTCATCATGCATGAATACCAAAAAGTTAGTATAGTATCTTCCAAATCAAGTCACGATTGTCATACTATGCACTGTTTTTATTTTTACTTAATTACGATAATAAACTTAAAAAAAATAAACGATGCTTACTCTAATTACCAGGATTCTACAAATACGTAGTATTAAATCGTAAAATGGTATCACAAATACAATTCTTATCACATACTAGATGTTGCCCGCGGCCTTCGTCTTCGTGAAAATATTATAAAAATATTACTTTCCTATTTGAATCGGAGTTTGCTAAAAATTTCAAGGGTTTTATTTTTTTCACGGAACCATAATCCTTTTTCTGAAATAAAAGTCTAAGGTACTCCTTATAACATCAGTTGTTTTTTTTATCTAAGTATCGTATATACTTTCATATGCATTTAGTAAAAAGCTGTTATTTTGAAATTAGATTTCAATTTTATTTATTTGTGTGTATGTATGTATGAATAAATAACATTCTACTTCATAAATATAAAACCTCTGGATGTAGGAGCACGAAAATTTTGCACAAGAGTTCTTTATACAACAAAGAATTTTAAGCACTAAGAAAGAATTTTGGAAAATTCTCCCTCTAATGGTGTTAAATAAGAATTCGAAGTTCGTGATTTTTACCGATATAAAATATCATCGTCATAATTCACATTTTTTTACTTTTCCTCTTCGTTTCGTAATAAAAGCAAACAAAACCCCTTCCCTACTAACCTGCCCGTACCATAGACATTGGTCGGACAACACATGGGTGATCCATCATCGCATGCAATTGTGTTCATTTTTGTCCGCTGCGACTTTTTTCAGTGATGTACCGGTGGTCAGTGAGCACCTTGCTTTCGGATATTTTGCGACATATCCGCAGTTTTTGTACGGTAGGGATGGGATTTATGTATAACGGGTTATTTTGTCGATGATTTGTGTGCTGAATATCAACAGGGTTAGATTTTATGGAACAGATTTAGAAAAAAAAAAAAAATTGATGTTTTAAAATTAAAAAGAATTTGAGAATTTTAAACTTTAGGTTTTTTTTTACAAAGCTTGCGTTTGGCCGTAACTCACCAGATTTCAAGATTCTTTATTTTGCATGAAACATGGTACGTGACCGTCTTATAAATAAAAAGGTTTCACATATTTCGCTGACTTCCTTCAGCATTCAAACTTAAAGTTAAACACAATGTATTCGTTGTTTACATACATTCGTAGTTTTCGTAGGGTACATAGTTAAAAATTTAACAAAATGTCTGAAGCGATAATGCGGCCGAAACCGACATTGACGCTATGTTTATCATTTTCCCTTTGTGAACATTAGTCGAAGTATTTTCCAGTTTATGTAAGTTCGTAACAAAAGAATAATTGGAAATGCCAGAAACAATTCTGAATTATTACTTATTTTGGGGTTGTCCAACTATTTTCGGTTGCACTCCAGTGTTCGGGTAAACCGCAGACATCACATGAATGAGTGTCACCAAAGTTAAAATATTCCAAATAGGCTGCTAAAACTATAGGGTGAATGGTAATTAGTGACCAATGCTTAGTCAAGCATGTGATTGTACTCATTATAATTCATGAACAAGTTTAATAAAGAACCAACTCTAAAATCGCAACAAAAATACCACAAATGTACTGAACAGCAGTTTTTTTTGCTGTTTCAGTATTGGACCCATTGTCAATGTATAAGTCATTTTCACCTGCCTAGCCTTTTCCCAACTAGGTATGTTGGGGTCGTCTTCCAGTCTAACCTCTTGCAGCTGAATACCTGTATTTTACACGGAGTGACTGCCTATCTGACCTCCACAACCCAGTTAGTACTGGGCAAAGCGATACTCCTTGGTAAGACTGGCTGTCAGACTGTCGGATCACTGACTACCTGTAACGACTGTCAAAGATATACAAGTGACAGCCGGGACCAACAGTTTAAGTATAAATCACAAATTTTATCAGTCACCCAATATAAATACCTCTATGATCTCAGTAGTATTCAATACATCCATCAGCACAATGTTTTGCATGCATTACATTAAGTCGTACCAAAAATCGTGAATTTCACTCCAAAAAAAAAAGTCGTTTTCCAGCAATAATTTTTGGTTAGAGTTACTTAGTTTGATGTACAGAATACTTGGTTAACGGTTTCGTGAAGGGTTCGTTTACACCTTGTATGGTACAAATCTATATTCCAATCTAATAAAAACTATCGATATTTAACCTACAGACCTCCTTAACCCTTTACAAGCGACTCAAGCCCACTTATTCATAATTTTCACCAAAAAAAACATGTTCACGCGGCGTCCCAATCTATTGTAGAGAATGTATTACAAGATTATAATCCTTATTTTTTTCTGAAGTGGACAATATGGTCGACTTGACCACAATGCTTTGATTGAGGGTTGAAGGATCGATGAGGTAGGTTCCTTGTGTATGGTTGTGCGAAAGTACTGGCTGTGCTTACACTGCATAAACTTGGTGCCAAAAAACTAATTTACGGGCTCCAGAGTTAACAGTCAAAAGTGTATTTGGTATAATCGTTGAGCTTTTAAAGTACCTAGTTTAGTGATCATATTTCGATGTCATTAGCCGTCCTTCTTGGCATAATTTACTAATTGTCTTTTGCAACAACCATTGAAATCGCCAACCCCTAGTAAACTATCAGCAAATAGCGCTTAATTTGCTGAGAATTCAATGAAAAACAGATCAAATCTGCTCAACTTCTTAACACACCCGTACTTTCCTCCGACCATGCATCGTCGCCTCGTGCGGGCCAGTGCAGACTTGCGAATTACGAGCTGTCCTTGTATTATGCTGTATTATGTCCGCAGCTTTAGTGACCAGCCTTACACCGCCCGCTGCCGCGACACACATAGAATACAGCGTGATGTTTTTATAAAATTAAAACCACTTTCTTCTGAACACAAGAATGTGGCCCTGGGTTAAAATTCTTGATTTTTTATTTTCAGAGACAAATGCCCTGCTTTTTTTCATAAATAGTTTAAACAAATGAAATCCTATGAATAAAAACAAATTAAAAAAAAGTAGCAAATGTAAGCATAAGTAAGTACCCATCTTAACTTGCTTTTTTAAAATTAAACTGGAATCTATTCATGTACTTATTCAAGTCTCTCATGTCGCATTTTGATGAAAATCAAAGTATTGTCACTGACAAACATCACAAAAACTGTTTAAATAATATTCCAACTTTAATTCAAACACCCTGTACCACAAATACATCGGTCATTCATGTCCGAACATATTTTTTTGCACCTTGTCTTGCGACAATCGCAAAACGCAGACCGCTTCAAAATCCACACTTTATTAACTAATCACAAAAGGATTACAGTAACAAAGGCCCACAATGGTCTACAACAGGCCACAATAGACAAAATGTGCATTACATGGCCTACAAATCGTTTTAAATAATATTAATGATACTTCAGAAAGTTTATTTTCGTTGTCAAACCTTGAAGATGTATGAAAAATGATATTTTTAACATTAAGTAGATATTATTTTGATTTGTGAAACTGGACTGGAATTGTACTTTTATGGGAATGGAACCTGTCACTTTTGTTATAATATTTGTCTTCTGGTTTATTTATTACTTTATATTTATGAAGATAAATAATTTCCTAACTTCCTGTCTAGGTATCTAGATCATTTTTACAATTAACAAAAATTATCTATAACAGAATAACCAACAAATAACTTGATGTCACGTATATATAACCACCGAATAATATAAACGAAAGATTAGGCAAGCGTGGCCATGTTTAATTCCCATGTAAGATAAGCCAGCAAAAAAATCTTTCATGAAATAAAGATAAATAAAGAATCTTTGATAATACAAATCTTTCACGTTCTTGACCGTTTAAAAAATCTTCAGCAATGAACTTGACCGGAAAAAGACGCCAAATTGTCCAAGAATTATAATTTTTAAAACCACATAATTTCCATCTAACTCCCCTTCGTAGCATGCATGCATAAACACTTTTATGATTAATATGGTACGTATGTCCAGCCTTAGTTCAGTGGCTACGGTTAAATTAACGGAACTATTAAATAGTTCCGTTAATTTAACCGTAGCAAAATATTTATTTAAAAAAAAATAAAAAAAATTGCGATGCCGCTGTCAATTTGGTTCAGATTTTTTTGCGATTTGCAGAATCGTTATTGTGAAAATAAACATTTGAATAAAATAGGTTCCTATTTAAAAAATAATTATAAACTAATAAAAAAAATAAAAAAAATATTATGTCGCTGTCAGTTTGGTTCAGCATTTTTTGCGATTAGCAGAATCGTTATTGTGAAAATAAATATTTGAAGGTCTTCTAAAATTAACCATTGCTAGATGTTTTTTTAATAATACGCGTATATGGGGAGGAAGGGACACCGACCCGAAAACATTAGCAGTGGGAACATATAGGCTGATTATGCTATGCTTATGCTATATGCTAAATTTCTATGTGGGGGGGCTCAGAATGATGTCCTGACTATGTGGTAACCGTTTTCGCGTCTGTGATCCTTCCACCCCGTATACACAACGGCACACGAAAGTTTATTCAGCTTGTTTCGAAAAACCTTTTAAAAACCAAGTCGTTTACTAACAAAATACAGCCACAACACTAAAATCTTTGTTATCTGACACACCCAAAAAAAATCATGTTCCATTATTGATTATTGCTAGCCAACACACTTCCCCTGATGTTTTACAAGTCAATTGGCTCAAACAAGCGCAGCTTAATGTTTTGTTTTTTATTAAAAACTATGAATAACACATGAAAGCATGGTGATGTTGACAACTGATCTGTTATTGTAAAATGTCTGAGCATTAATTGTTTTGCTTGGAAAACGAAAAATAAATAGAAAAAGAACTTTATTTCAAAATACTAAAAAGTGCAAAAACCTAACTTCGGAAATCGGTGGCAAAAAGATCAATTAGACTAACAAAAGTCACTGAGTGCTGAACATCAACAAGTTATGGTATCATGACATCATTAAAATAGGCCTAGTATATTAAATACGCAGTATTGAAGCAACCTCAAAAAGTACTCATCAGAACTAGATCACATTCACATGGGACTACCCCTGAGATACTCCCTATCCAATAAGAATCTTCAAAATCGGCTGACGTGGTTCAGAATTAACGCTGAACATACACACAAAAAAAACGATGAATAGGTATGTTTCCTAAGTAAAAAAAATATGATTCTATTTAGTCCGTCAGTTAGATTATCGAAAAATATGCTGCTTGTGACGTCACTTTCCGGTAAAAAGTGTACAGAAATGTGACGTCACACGAGTTTTCGACGTTCTGTATCGTCTTCATTTTTTGTTTACGTGAAAAAAGAAAAAATACGCATCCAATATTTTTGAAAATCTATCTGACGGACTAATTAGATTTTTTTGGTCATCTACCCTATTGATAACCTCTTCTAAGTCATCAGAAATTGTCAGATTAATAGCGTAAGTTTCTGAAATTCAAAATACCCTTCATTATTATTATTATAGCTCGCCCATATTGTCCCACGGCTGGGCATAGGCCTCCATCCATTCCTTCCAACGGTCACGATGTTGTGCTACTTCTTTCTAATTCTCAAGGAAGACATCCAGTTCGTCCCGCCATCTCCTTCGTGGTCTGCCGCGACTCCGTCTGACTGTTTCAAGGCACCAATCAACCCTTCATCTGACGCAATTATGTAAAAAGAGTTATGTGTGCGATTCCTGTTTATTAAAAAAAAAATAAGCAGGTTCCCCAAGTTTCTGATTTTCGGAGGAAGTATATTCATCAATCACTGGCAAATGTTAGCTGTTTTGATCGGTTTACGAAACAGATCTGACGATGGACAGGGGAGAATGAAAAAAAAAAACGTGTTGCGCCGACCACAAGTAACATGGGACAATGGTAGGAAGATGAGGACGACGATAATCCGTTTAATAATATGAAAACAACACTTCATTTAAATTTAAGTGGAAAGAACTTACAGAAATTACAACTACAACTATTTTCTATTGCCTTTTAAATAAGCACCGTCTGTGGAAGAAGATCTCCAACGTACATAAGTTATCATCATCATCTGCCTAGCCTTTTCCCAACTATGTTGGGGTCAGCTTCCAGTCTAACCGGATGCAGCTGAATACCAGTATTTTACATGGAGCGACTGCCTATCTGACCTCCACAACCCAGTTAGTACTGGGTAATACGATACCCCTTGGTAAGACTGGTTGTCAGACTTTTTGGGCCACTGACTACCTATAACGACTGTCAAAGATCTACAAATGACACCCGGGACCAACGGCTTAACGTGCTTTCCGAGGCACGGTGGAAACTCGGTATGTAATGGATGGTCACCCATCCACAGACCAACCTAGGCAAGCGCGGCTTAACCTAAATATCGATCCGAGCGGCTGTTATTACTTAGCCACGAGCTAAGTAAATAAGTAAATTAAAAATTATGGAAAAAAGATTAGTAAAAACTAGAGCATGCAGTAAAGTAAGTTCGTAAGTCATACTCTGCCTAGCCTTTTCCTAACTATGTTGGGGTCGGCTTTCAGTCTTACCGGATTCAGCTGAATACCAGTATTTTACATGGAGCAAGATAGGCAGCTATCTGAACTCCACAACCCAGTTAGTTCTGGATAATACGATATCGCTTCGTAAAACCATAGTTGTCAGACTTTCAGGCCACTGAATACCTGTAACGACTGCCAAAAATCTACAAATGACAGCAAGGACTAATGGTTTAACGTGCTATCCGAGGCATGGAAGAAACTCGGTATGTGTTGAGTGGTCACCCATCCACGGAGCAACCTTGGCAAGCGCGACTTAACTTAAAGATCGACCCGAGCGGCAATTCGTAGTTTATTATCGGGCTCAACACGTAATAAGGACAACATATCGGTCCCTTGATCTCATCTCTATGACTCACACATGCGCATTACGTGATCAAATTCACGTATCTATGGTTCACCCAAACCTCCCTGGCCCCATTATCTCCTAGTACATTGACTTCGGCAAGGAACTGAATAAATATGACTTCTTGAAGGTTTATTTCGCAAGAAAATTATCAAATTCAAATGTTTTTGACTTCTTTGGGTATATCAGTGCATGATGCTTACATAATGCATGCCACCTACTTTGTGATATAGCTATTGCACGTGACTCCGTCTGGGAAAGTAGGTTTATTTACATGTTTATCCAAATTATGGTGAAGAAATATTTTTCAACTGTTAGAATGAAATGACAATAAGTTTCGCGGAAGATCAGCTGCTTTTCACGGATACAATGTTTATGACAAGAAAGTTCTAGATTATTCTGCTATTGATTCTAGTGAACAGACTGCAATAGTTTCCATATTTGTTCTATTGGAATAATAAGAAGAATAAATAGACACAGATGCGCCAAAACATGACAAAGCTACTTAAAAACAGAAAACAGTGTTTTTCAAATAAACCGTCCTATTCGCATTCAGTTCAGCAATATCTTCTTCTTAGCGCGTCGATGGCAAGAAGTTCAAATGTTATGTTTAGCCCATAACTCAGCCACGCGAACCCCACTCACTGATGCAGTAAGCAGATCATCAAGTGCGCAGGTGATAGGGCATGCGGTGTAAGATGGAAGGTGGGCCTAATAGCATAAATGTTAGTCTTTTAATCGTGTCTTAGCGTTCTTTAGTTAAATTGGCGAGAGCAGGGTATCTGATAGTAGGTATACTATCAGATACCCTGCTCGCGCCAATTTAATTTTTATTTTTACGATTACATGAAGGCAAAAAGGCTGCCAGACTGAAATGGGATTGGGCGGGTCACTTGAGCCGCATGGATGATGACCGCTGGGCAAAGGCTTCAACACGTTGGGTGCCTGAAGATGGACAGCGCCGCCGAGGCCGGCCTAGAAAACGGTGGCGAGATGATTTGGACGCGCATCACAAGGGCTGGTTCGAGGTGGCGCAGGAGAAGAGTACCTGGAAGGATATAGGGGAGGCCTTGGCCCAGCAGTGGGACATACCAGGCCAATAAAAAAAATAAAAAAATGAAGACAATGTTTACGAAACTAACATAACAGCCGTTAAAATTTTACTTTAAAATGTTCATAAAACTTACAGATTAATGTGCATTATGTACTTAAATTACTTGTAAATAAAGTTTATAGACGAGTGCAGAACAGATTATTCTCATGTCTTAGTAAAGAAGGCTGAATAATAAGAGTTCCTTGCGAAACTGTGAATTATTCTGTTGAAAGGCCCTTCGAATTTTTGTCATAATTCATAGCTGTTTAATGTAAATGCTGTACTTAAAGACCCGTTATTTGATATAGAACTGTTGAATAGTGTACATGGTATCTCCATAGTTATCTCATCATCTGCCCAGGCTTTTGAAAGCTAAACTTTGTTCACTATGGTACTAACAAAGCATAATAATTAGGCTACAAATGAAAACATCTCCTAATATTAATAAAAAACCATTTAAAAGGTATGATACTCATAAGTCTATAATCTAATTACACAATATTATTATCCAATTGCATTATACAATGTACAGGTTACACCTCTTTCAGAAAATCTGCGAAAGCCTAATATTTAGGTACCTACGTCTTTTTCACGTCCTCTGATAATGAGCATAACATGAAATCTGACACTTAACCATACCAACCATCACCATCTGACTAGCCTTAACCCAACTATGTTGGGGTCAGCTTCCAGTCCCAACGATGTTGGGGTCGGATGCAGCTAAATACCAGAATTTTACATGAAGCGACTGCCTATCTGACCTCCACAACCCAGTTGGTACTGGGTAATATGATACTAAGACTGGTTGTTCGTCTTTCGGGTCACTGACTACCTGTAACGACTGTCAAAGATCAACAAATGACAGCCGGGACCAACGGCTTAACGTGCTTTCCGAGGCACGGAGGAATTTCGGTATGTAATGGGCGGTCACCCATCCACGGACCAACCTAGGCAAGCTCGGCTTAACCTTAAGATCGACCGAGCGGCTGTCATTATTTAGTCACGAGCTCCTCCTACCTTAACCATAGCAACCACTCTATCAAAATAACGCTGTAGCCTACGCATTCCTTTTTCAGCATAAACCTCCCTCCAACTAAAAAGCAGACCTTTTTAGTTGGAGGGATTAATTAATAGAACTGATTGAGAAGCCCTTGTGGCAAATGGAAAATATTCAGCCAATACGTACGTTACGTATTTTGCCACTGTCTTGCTTTATTTTTCTTTTTGTGCTTCCAAATGTTACCAATATTCAGATCACCCTGTATGAGGAAATCAGCGTGTATACATGTACAGACAACAGCACATCAGGCTGCTACAATCTGTCAAATTTCTTTAATAGATTTTCAACTTTATCGCTAAAGCATTAGGTTCAAGATTGATTAGGAACATTTGACAATTTCGGGTAGCTTGATATGCTGGCGTCTGTACAGAATTATAAATAATTCAGTTATTCCAATGAGATCGTTATTCGAAGGAGCAGTTGCTGATATAATGCGTGTTTTTTCACCCGAATCTGTGTTGTCCAGACACACTGCCAAGCGTCTCGTGCCCGAATAATTCTTAGGGCTGCAGAATTATAGTTTTATCACTAAAGGGTAGCCCACGATATTTAAATTTTCTTACGTTTTTTGCAATTTTCAGGTCAGTGTCAGGTTATATGGCGATGGAAATATGATTCGCGTCCGTAATAACACAGAATTATAATCATTAAAATCATCAATACAACCCCCTAAGTTCATTTAATTCCCATTCAATAAGTATTTCATGAAAAAGTCATTCAATGGGGTTAAATTAACTTAGAAGGCTGTATTGATGGCGTTTCCACCTTAAAGCTCCACCTTGGCATGCGTGGCGATCAATTTTCGTACCTTCTCTGTACAAGAAGAAGCAGTGAGAGACATAAAAGTAAATAATCGATCAAACATCGACTCTGGCCTAGGAAGGAAACGCCAGCAGATTGACCAGAAAAGGAAACATTGCTAAACATATACCAATTGAGAGGATATGGAAACATATGAAAAAGAACTTTGGCCCGCCGTGGATAATGTCTACCTACTAAACTACATCGAATGAGAATATAGCACAACGAAACGATACAAAACGATTAGGTACATCTCCCTACGAGATGTATTCAAATCCTGAAAAAAGATCACATCAACCAACCCTTGAAGATTCTGTTTTACCCAGCCTAGTTTTAGATCTAATACATAACACGGCCATCATCATCTGCCTAGCCTTTTCCCAACTATGTTGGTGTCAACCTCCAGTCTAACCGGATGCAGCCGAAAACCAGTATTTTAAATGGAGCGACTGCCTATCTAACCTCCACAACCTAGTTAGTACTGGATAACACGATACCCCTTGGTAAGACTAGTTGACAAGGCCATCCACCTTTTTCAAATAAGCTTGGTGCTCAAGTTCAGCTGTAAAATTTTTCTTATTTAACTCAGCAACATCTACCATCCTTATAACAAAAACAACTGAAAAAATACCAAATAAATGAAACCATTCAGCGCCTACATAAAATATCAACGATGTCAACAACCTGAAAAACGTATTCAGGAGCGTCACCGACTAGGAGATTATGAAGCCTAGATGGTCATGAATGATTCAGTATTGTAGCGCGATAACACTGGTTTTATTGGGTTTTTTTTAAATATTTTCACTTAACTTCGGGCTTTTATTGGCTCAGTGGGAAAAGCTTTCTTTATCTTAAGAGCGTTTACGACTTACGGCATTTCATACAAACTTTCAAGTCCTTTTTTTTCGAAATGACTGAACCGATTTTAATGAATCTTCATACGCATAAGCAGGACTATCAGAGAACATTTTTGAAATGACTTAAAAAAAAAAGATAATTGGAAATTTCTGTTTCTATGGAAAGTCTAAAAACGGTCTTAATTTAGCTGGAACACCATTTTTCGAAAATTTTCTCTGATTACTTTTTCTGGCTTTCTTCAATCGCGAGTCCGACTCGCACTTGGCCAGTTTTTCTAGCTTGGCCGTTGAATTGATTTTTCTTTTGAGCATCCACTGTGGCAGTCTATGTTATGACAGATCCAGGTTTCTCATTTAAAGGCTTGATATGCTGAAAATAGTGATTCAAAATACCAACTTCTCCTGAAAAAACCAAACAAACTGTAATAATGTAAAATAATGCAGTCAGTTCAGCACTTTAAACCTAAAAACGTATGTATCTGTACCGGTAACTGTAACTGAAGGAGTCGTTGACCAACGGCTGAAGTATGCGTGATACTAGTTATAAAACTGGCTGGATGAATACCGTCTAAAAAGTTAAGTAATTTTTTCTTAGTTATATAATATTTTTTTCGTGTAAAAATAACAACTTTACATCAAATTGTCTGGTTGTTATTTTTTCACGAAAAAAATAGAAGCCTCTAAATGAAAAGACTGGGCCGTTAAATAATAGAAGTGCCTCGTTGATCGAGTGGTCGTTAGCGCGACTGCTGAGCATGAGGTCCTGGGTCCGATTCCCGGGTCGGGCAAAGTGTTATTGGGTTTTTCCATCGGGAATGCGGCTGATGGCAATAAACTCGCCCCCTATTAAACCTTAAAACATAGCTTGCGAAATGTAATTTACTCCGGAAACTAACTCAAAAGATTCTAAATTAAATAATTGTGATTTCACATCTCACCGAATTTAGAAGGGTTGCTTAGAAAATAGGTAATATTATTGAATTCAAAAGATAGAAAGCTCATGTTTTTTTTAATCAACCCCAAAAAAATGACATAACAAAAACATTTATTTATCATTTTATCAAGTGCAAAATAAAACGCACCCTTTTTAAAAATTCAACGCCAAGACCATAAGCCACCAAGGTCTAATAGAAATGGAGAGGTTTTTATTTCACTTCTGATAATTATAAGTAATTATCGCTAGTCTGTCGTTACCCGTATGAAATATGTAGGCCCCCCGCTGGCCCACCGGGAATGGTTCCGGATTGTACAACCAGTTTTTAGTGGGCTATTTTTAGATGTAGGTACAAACTCCTTGATATTTCTGCAAGCCTGGTACTTGTTCGGAGAAAGCATTATTTTGTTTGCTCTTGTAGTCATCCTCCCTTCCTTCCTTTTCTTCCCTAGAGAAGGGGGGTTCTTTGTATAGTATGTAAATTCTGCTTGCCAATCTCTTCAAAATGATATAAATGCCATGATGTTCAACGCATTGTAAACATTCTAAAAGATGCATCATCATCTCCTTCCTGCCCTTGTCCCATGTTACTTGCGGTCGGCGCAACACGTTTTCTTCTTCCATTCTCCTCTTTCAACCGTCACGCTATCATATACTCCTTTTCTTACTATATCATTCCTCACACAATCAATCCATCGCTTCCTTGGTCTTCCTCTCCCTCTCCATCCATCAACATTTTATATTCATCACTCTTTTCGTCACATACGATTCGTAGCTTCTCATCACATGCCCATACCATGACAGTCGATTCCCTTTCAACTTTCTAAAAGATACATCAATAAATTTTATTTGTCCATCGCGGAAAATTGAAGTAGAAGATTTGTCAAAAATTCTAAGCCCCGGAGACCGCACACACAAAAATTCACCTAGAACCACCTCAGACAGCCATTATTTAATTCTAACCTTTCGGCACATAAAAAATATTTACACAAAGCAACGACCGAGTCCAGTCATCCAGAGTCAAGATCTTTACTCGACAATAAAACAACATGAACGTTACCGCAATCGTCAAAATCTATTTAATGTATTTCCCTTTACGTTTTCCTCATGGCGCCATAAAAATTACACCTCCTTGCTTTCCTCCACCATTATTTAGTACCATAAACAAAATGTAAAAACCTCTTTTGTTACTTAATACATCCGTAAAAGACTGGTTTTGCTAAATTGTGAAAAAATTGTCGTATCCGCATTCCAGAAAAATGCAGATAACGAAAGCAAAAAACTTTTATAATTATTTTGCAAGAATAAATTGGGCTTGCTTATGGCTTAGTGTCCTTGTAGTTCAAAGACATTAACATCGGATATAAATTCAAGTGAATTGACTTACTTGAACTTACAAAGTATCTACAAAAAAAAACTCAAAGTGAAGCAAATCTATCAAGAATTCTGATTCATGGTTATGTAAAGAATTTTCCGCCGCGAATCTGAAATGGTTGTGAGACTTTAGGATTACTTTTGAATAACTGTTGGCGATGCATACATTGCTTTTTTTGATAATCGTCCCACTTCTTGTCGTATCTGTCTGTTTTAAAATCCAATTCTTCAAAACTAAGCAATTCCACTATTTTCTGCCCATAAGTGGCGAAGGTTCCATACAACTCGATTCCTACCGGCTTCCCTTTAAAAAATGGCATGTCAGTATTCTATAGACAAATAGTATAATCATATTAATGATATGTCCTTCGGCTAAACTCTTACAAAAATTGATCCTTCGCTACTGGCAGTTATATACTAAATGAATCCCTATTTCCCTTGATCACGCCCTAACTTGAGAACTAACCTTTAGAAGGTTCTTACGGATAGAAAATTGGAAAATTTCAGAAAACTCTCGGACCCGTATTTGGATGAACTTTTGCACAGTTATTCTTCATACGATAGGGAAGTTTTCTGAAGGTTAGGTAATTAGGTAGGTAGGTAGTAGGTACGTAGAGTAGAGTAGTAAAAAATACAAGGAAGTAGTGGGTAGGATAAGGTGCTTTGCTACGCATTGGCACAGCTAGTTTACAATTTTCAAACAAACGTAGGTACAACCGAAGAGAAAAACATCCATACCATAATTGCAAAAGCATTTTTCCGATTGACTATAAAGAATAAAATAATTGCAGCCTGAATTGAAGAATTTTCCCATTCGTGAAATAAATTCAAAAGGACAATATGTCAGGGACGGCGGTAAAACCAACTTCCGGTTCAAGAAAGCAAATTGTTGTGTGATTGTTGTGTTGTTGTATTTAAAAGAAAGGTGAAGTGGGGTGTTGTGTAATGTAAACAAGCGTTGTATAAAGTAAAGAATAAATCAATGTAGTCAATAAAATCTATAATTATGAATTTGATTATAAAAATCATAAAACAACAATTCAATGAAAAGTCTTCGGAAAACTACGCTTTTTTGTTGAATATAAAAAACTACGCTATAAAAACTTAGTTATTAAAATCTAACCAGATTTTGTTTTTTGCAAAGAAAAAAATAGGATGACACTTTTCCATCGTTTTCCAGTTATGGCTGATTTACATTATTTTGCATTGGTTATCTAACGACTTTAGGAAGAATTGTGTCAAAATAGACATTTCACAATAGAAAACCGGCACAGTTTTTCTTAATGCGTCAAGAATCTTAACTCGCCACATAAATATTGAAAAAAAAAATCAACCATTAATAAAATTTGAAAATTGGAATGAAGAAGATCAAAAACATCACATATGTTTCATTCAAGTTTCTGTTTACATGAAGAGGTCAAAGACTCCTTGTTTTGGTGACAGCTCGTCGCACAGTAAATCGCGGCAGTGATTAACAATAAAAGGGCCACAATGCAACAATACATTGACAGTTCATTATCAAATCACTTTTAGGATGTCCTCATCATTCTAAGAATCTCGTAAATGAATAACTTAAAATAATAAAAACACTTAATATATTCTTTAAAACAAAAAAAAAAACATTACTCACTTTCTGGGCTTCGCCGCAGTTGGGTAAAAAATAATAGGACTTCGGTAAGAGCAGCGACTAACACTTTAAGCCGTTGGTCCCTGCTGTCATTTGTAGATCTTTGACTGTCGTTACAGGTTGGCAGTGCCCCGAAAGTCTGACAACCAACATTACCAAAGAGTATCGTATTATCCAGTACTAACTGAGTTGTGGAGGTCAAACGCAGCTGAATACCAGTATTTTACATGGAGAGCAGTCGCTCCGTCCAGTTAGATTGGAAGCCGACC